>OX377621.1:59641046-60978546 GCA_947397865.1 Polietes domitor | reverse complement strand
TACCCCCTATCTTCAAACCCTAAGTGGGCCCCAGACATTTTTTAATTTTTTTAAAATTGGCCCCTATTCACCCCTAAAGTGAAGACATGTAAGACTGACCCCCATTAATTTTCTCCCCCAAATATTTTCCCCAAACATACCTGCCACCTATCTCCAGTCCGTAAAGGGGCTCCCATATATTTTTATATAATTTGCTCCCACCGCTCTAACTGCCCCATTGAGCCCCCTAGAGTAGACAAATGTATGACCAGCCGCCAAAATTTTATCAGAACACACCTACCCTCAACCTGCAACCATTAAGGTGACCCCCTTACATTTGGCTTTTTTATATTTTTTTTTAGAAAAGCCCAAAACTGCCCGCAGTAGACCCTAGAAGGGGGAAAGTGTAATTTTCCCTCCTCAACATTTTCCCCAAACATACCCACCCCTATCACCACTCCTTAGGGGGAAAAGTTGATAGACTTCCTATAATGCTTAAGGGGGCTCCCATACAAAAGCAAATTATGTATAAAATTTGTTCCCACCACTCTAGGGGAGTCAAATGTACTAAATGTTAAGGCATAGCACATTGTTATATTATTAACATTAATGCAACTGCTGTATAATCACTTTAAATCTGTAAAATATTTACGTTTTTGTCACGCCCCTAGTACCCCAACATAAGTGTCCCTAACCGAGGTAAATCTAAATCCTTTTTACTTCTAAAATAGTCCAGTATGACTTGATATTTCATAATGTTTTTTTTGCAATTGTTTTATAAATATATAAGCTGGGAGGGACCATGTGCCATGAACCTTCTAGTACATTCCACACAAATCATTCGAAAATTGAATTATATAATAATAATTATATAATATATTATAATATATTATAATTTTCATACATAATATTATGTTCTCTGAGAGTGAGGGTATATATTTTTTTAGTTTGTCCTTCATGTCACAGTTTTTTGTTAATTTTTTTCAAGTTGTTCTGCCTTCTTCATCGTTTGATTCGATCACCCTTCAGTTCAGCTGAAAAGCAAAGAAGTCGAAAATATTCACGGGTTCAATTTACGCCTGCAAATACCCTTCCAAACTACTAAAAATATAGATTTATCCAATATGAGAGTACAATTATTAAAGGTACATTCGACGAAAATTGAAATTTTAGTATTTTTTCAAGTTTAGTAAACCAAAATACATCAGTAAATTTTATGCCTAATACTTTGGCTGAATTTTTGTAAACTAGTGTAATTGTTAAGAAATTTCCTATCTTCAATAATGTTAAGAATACGATGTTTTATAAGATGCTCACTCACCAACTATTGAAGGAGCCGGCAAAATATTAATACCAAAATAAAAATTGGAAAATTACCAAAAATTCGAAAAACTATGGATAAACTCTGAATTTGTAACTTTCGAATTGCAATCTCATTTATTTGTACTATTTTATCGTGGTTTTATATATCTGAAAAAATGTACAGAAATAACAACACCGAAATTTAAAACCATATTCTAATTGAAATTGTGATTTTATTTTTGGCAAAACTAATCTATTCTTCTTCTTCTTTCGTAATTATAAACATTGTTGTTATATTCTCTATATAGATATATATATATATAATTTTTTTAGTTTGTCCTTCATGTCACAGTTCAGTGCACAGAAATTATTAAAATAATAAAAAAAAACAATTGTAATGTGTTTTTACCTTTAACTTTTAATAATTTCAGCCCTGTTGAACAGATGGTACCCTATCATCATCCAATGGGGCCCATGTATAGTAGAGAAAGGTACATAAATAATCAATTATAACTTTAGAAAATATTTGATCATAATCTCTCGCTCATAATTATGATGTTTTGAATCGCTTGCTTGCTTTTTGTAATACATTTTTTCGTTTGCTCGTTATTATAAAACAGAACACGTCCAAGTGTGTGTTTCTGACGAATCATAATCTAGCTTTAATAATTTCAGCATTCATTCTAACTACATTTGCTTTTTTTGAACATATTAATAATAATGCTTATGTTTTATTCTGCATGATTCTATTTTTTTGTTTGCCATCATTTTGCCATTGCTTGTTTAGCTTCTCCTGTAGAAAGAAGTCTTCTTCATCTCTTATTTTTTTGTGTTAGCGCCTTTGACTAATGTTCAATGTTTTTGTAATATTTCAGAGAATTGGAAGAACTTAAAAACGCACAAGCTGCTGCCGCTGCTGGTCAATCACGTTTGGATCCACATTGGATGGAATACTATAGACGGTATGTGTAAGAAAAAAACCAGAGTTTTCTATCCCAACATCATCGATACCTAAAACCTCAAAGTATTCGGTTACAGTAGACAACACATCAATTACATTTTCGTTACATTTTCCAGATTTCCCATATTTAATCTTTTCGTTTGATATTCATATCACAAGAAAAGCAGACCTTTTATAGTCGTGCTCAATAGATAACTTAGAAAAAGTTACTGCGTTTTGCCCTGATTTTTTAAAACTATTTTAAAAACTCATGCATGCGATCGACATTTTGTGTGTTTGCAAATGACTAAAACCTTTTTTCCTCTCTCTCTTACAGTGGTATACATCCCTCGCAGTTTCCTCTATATCCAAATCCAGCGGCAATATCACAAATGGAACGCGAACGTTTGGGCATACCACCACATCATGTTGGCCTAGATCCCAGTGAACACATGGTAAGTACCTGCTAGTAGATACTGTATGGAGGCAAAAAAAACACCAGCCCACAATTCATACCGACATCTCAATCGTTTGTTTTGTTCTAAATCACAATATTTGTTGTATATATTACTTAAAAAAATACATACATTTATTATATCAATCATTCAATCACTCAATCGTATTTGGAACTATAAACAAATCAGTTTTTTGCGAATTAACCACTACCACAACAACCACCACCACCACCTCAAAAGTCATTATTTTCAAATTAAAAAACAATAAAAATAATAATACAAATCAAATCAAATCACTTAAATTCCGTTCAAAGTTTCCAATATATATATATCAATATCAATGTCAAAGAGAAAACACAAAACTCGATTGTTTGATGCGTGTGTGTGTCTATTTTTTCACTCTGCCTAATTAACTTGTTTGTGTTTAATACAAATCAAATCATTAAATTGCATTGTTTTTAACAAAAAAAAAACCGTTTGAAACCAAAAAGAAAATAACATTATTACATTTACAAAACAAACAATAAAAAAAAAACTAAAACACATTTAAAAAATCAAAATTCTCATTAAACATAACATAACTTTGTTATATCATGAAGATATTTAACAACAACAACAACATTTCCGTTTTGGCAAATTAACGTATCCCCCCCCCCCTTCACAGCGAAATTTAACAACAATTAATGTTCAAAAAGCTTTTTAACCACTTGTTTTTTTTCTTAAAAAACGGCCTTTTATCTCTTCACCCAACCACCACCACCCTCCCTTTGAATTGTTTGTTGTCATGTTCTCATAATGTAAGAAATTGAATTGATTTTCGAAATTTTCTGAAACACAACGACACTAAAACTGGAAATTCGCCACGTACCTTCTTTTTTTGTTTTGAAATTATGAATTTTCAGATACGATTGACGAGAGAATATCATGCACATGCGCATTCTCATACTCATTTACATTTGCCTTTGCCCCCACAGCAGCAACCGCCAGAGGCCGGATTTCAACTACCACGTGAGTTTGTGTAAAATTTTACATAGTGCCACCGAGAATATCGAAATAAAAAAAAAACTAAAATCTTAAGATATTGTGTGACAGGGGACAGCAGTAAAGAATAGGAGAGGAGAATTAATAGCAATATATAGGCTGCTTATAAAGGTTTTTTATAATTATAGTAGACTAGGAATATCCGTTAGTTTACAAAGATCTTTTATAAAGAAGAATAGAAATATTGTATAGCCTTGGGAAGATCTTATGGCAGACAGAATCTGAATTTACATGAAAAATCAAAGAAACTAGCATTATTAGTTGTGTTTTGAATCAAACTTAACGATTTGTATAAAAAGTAAACTCCGAACTACAGATAAATACTTTTTTGTAAGAAAATTAACGTCATACTATACAAAGTGGCAGAAGTTTTGCACCAGTCGTATTTTGGTTGCACCGCTTGCTTAGATTTACGCTATGATAGAGATTATTGCTTAAAACCCTCTACTTTCTGTACAGGGCAAAGAAAAATGTAAGCAAGCAATGCATCCGAAACAAGATTGATACCGAATATCTGCAGATATCGGACTCGTTACTTTTAAAAAACGAATGTCATGCTTCCACAAGATAGCATGTATCTCAATTCAATGGAAAAAATTTGTCTGTAATAGAGGCTTGCGAAGATCGTATGGCAGACAGAGTCTGAATTTACATGAAAAATAATTATTAGTCGTGTTTTGATAAAAGTTAACGAGCTACAGATTAATCTTTTTTGTAAGAAAATTGACAAATATACAAATTGCCAAATATCTGCAGAATTCTGGCCCCAGTGGTATTGTGGTTGCACCGCTTGCTTAGATTTTCGCTATGATAAAGATTATTGCAATGCACCCGAAACATGATTGATACCGAATATCTGCAGATTTTGGACTCGTTTCTTAAAAAAAAAGAATGCCATGCTTCTACAGCTATCTTACCATTTATCTCAATTCAAAGAAAAAGTCTATCAGTAATAGATTCGATTTAGATTCTTCTTTTAACACGAGTTAGAACTTTAGATTAGTTTTATCTTTGGACTGTCACCGAGACATGATGTATTCAGATGAAAACACGAGGAATCAAAAATATTGGAGTACAAAGAAGATGGAAAACACAAATGCGGGAAGAAAATTATAAACAAAATGAAAATAGATCCATAGAAAAATTTAATTTCCTCCAAAAGTCTGCAAGTGAGTAAAGTTTTCGAAGGAGAAACCTAAACGTTTATAAAACCGGGAATACAGGAAAAAGTACACTCCGTACAAGGTCGACATTATTAATTTTTAATTATTTTATTTATCAAAATTTAAATTATAGTAAACTATATAAAAGCAGTAACAACTTGCCATCGGCCTACATTCTGCACTATTGTTGAAGTCTAATTTTTCCTACAAAAAACCTACAAAACTGATTCGATAAATTTGTATTAAGTAGCATTGATTTGTGCCGTCGAACCACACAAGCTGCAGATGTACTCCTCTAACGCCTGTTTTCCAGAATGGTTTTGCGTATTGTAAATAAAAATCGATAAAACATTAAACATAGCCCTACTAAAATGTTATCGAAAAAATGGGAACAAGAAAAAATATTAAGATTTTTTTTATTTTTTACTTCAAATGCGTACGAAAGTCGCATTTAAATCCCTGAAATTTTCCATATATAACTGTCTGTTGGCCATTTTCAATGTATATATACAGTCAAAACAGGGCAGGGATTCAACGTGTATACGAATATTTTTGTTTAAATAACTATATGTTTTGAAGCCATATCTCAAATTTGAGAAGACGAAGCCATGGAACAGATTCGATAATTGCGAAGTGTCAAGAACACAACTTCTATTGACTGTGTCGCAAAAAGGAAAATACTATTCTTCTTGTACATACCATTCAAACAGAAAGTACTATAATATATTGATAGTATTCAGTATTCATTGGTAATTGCAATTAGTTAGTTGGTGGAATAATATTGAATTATTAACTATAGTACTCCGAAAAATATTAATATTGTTTCAAAGTTTTAAAAATTTTCATTTTTCTATTGTTGTTGTGTTATATTGATTAACCACAACATCAACCTATAACTTTTGGTAAATAAAAATACTTTTAGCTACATTTTGTTCCAAAGTTTCGTCGCCATAGTTGTCGTTTTCTTCAGGGGAATAAAACAAATATCCGTAGGTTTGCTGTCATTTAGCTGACATTTGTTAAGCATTTTCAAGGGCTTAAGATTTTAGTTTATATATTCTCGAAGTCTAATCTAATGTATATTTTATATAAAAACAAACACATTTCTTTTCTCTTCTTTTTTTCATTCATCGACTTGCGTCTTTATGACATTTAATATAAATATATTTATAAATATACGATCTGTGTGTCCTCCTGTCTGTCTCTGCCTACCACCACCACCACTACCACCAACCAACCAACCAACACCCAATCAATCATCATCAATTGTGTATATTTGTCTTTGAATTGTATGTGTGTGTGTGTATGTGTCTAACAACGTACGACGTCGCGTCAACAACAAATAGCGAATGTTGGTCAATTTCCACGTCCAAATATGCTTATGCCTAGAGAGCCGCACTCCGATGTACTGCTGCGTATGTCTTATGCTGATCAACTTCAGGTTTTCCATTACCCTCGATAATTTTTTTACTCATTAATTACATATATACAGTATTTACAGGCCGCTGAATTCCAGCGTCAGTCGTTACATGATCAATATTTCCGGTAAGTACTATGCTACGGCGTATACGACGTGTGGACAACGACGACGGCGACGCTACAACGTCTTCTCGAACTCGAAACATTCATTTAGAAAAATTCACCATAATTTTTTTTGAGTTGTTGGTTTATTTTGTTTTTGTTCTTATTCTTTCTAAATGTTTGTGCGTGTTTGTCGTTGGTATCCCAAGATTTTTCTTTTGTTTCAATTTCAATTTTAATTACCAGTTTTGCAAATTTTTGTTTTTTTGAAAAAAAAAAATACATTTATATTGAAATCTTTTAATTTCTTTATTTCAACAGACAACGGCCCCGGTAAATGGACCCAACTTTTTTGTATTCACAAATTGTTCATAGTCAGTCGTACGTTCGTTCGTTCCTCCCCCCACCCACCACCACCATCATACATCGACATCTATAATATCTTGGTTACGCCATTGCTTTCGTTTGTTTGTTAACATTGTTTGTTATTAAAAAAATACTTCATTCATGGCATCCATCATCCATCCATATGTACATGTGAACAGAACATTTTTCGTTATTTGTTGTTGCGAAATTGTGTAAAATAATGAAGGAAACAGAGAAGATGTATTGAAATCGTATGTAAATCTAACAAACATGAAAGTCAACATTCGACAAGCACTCACGAACACCACCACCATTACTGCTACTACTACAGCTACAACTATTATTCCTTCAACCATCAACAACACTATCCTCCACCATAATCATCATCATATAACTTCCTACCTAATCTTCACAATAAACAAATGAACAAATGAAAATAATAGTAGTGGCCATAATCATCACGAGTCATCATCATGAAGAGTATTTATCAGTATTTACAATTTTATCGCACAACAAATTCTATATTGAAGTGTTAGTATTTGAATATGAATTTATTTTAAATATTAAAAAAAAGACAAAAAATGGTTTTGTGAACACACTTATAGCACAAATGTATGTATTTGAAATGATACAAATTCACTTTTGACAAATGTGAAATTTATATAGAGGTATCAGTTCAAATGTCCAATTCCATTTGGAGACGAAAGTGGATTTCATCATAACCCTAGACTGTTGTTATTTATATCCGTTATGTATTTATTATATGTATAGCAATCACATTCAAATACAAGCTTTAGAAACGTTTGGGAGTCCACAGCAGATTTGAATCCTTAGTTGACAAGGGTGTCAACCTGAATTCAATGGCACCACGCACTTTAGTTTTATTTGGAGACTTTCTCCGGTTTTTATTAAATCAAAATGTCAATTTATTGAAAGTACAATAGCTAATTGTGGGTATTTTCAAATTAGGACTTTATACAGAAAGAGAAACAAATAGAGGGAGTGATGAGCGATTATCTATCTATCAGCGCGTGAATCCTGGGTTCGATTAACGCCAGCAAATCAAACTGTCATGACATTTTGCTTATCCGCCGCAATCTCTGGAATGTAATTATGATATAAAATAACTTTGTATTTGATGATTTGAAAAATAATAAATAAATGAGGAGAAAGGTTATTTTATTTAAGCGGTTATTGTAGAATAAAGAAAAACCATTGTGAAAATCTTAAAATAAAAAAAGCACAGAACAGTGGACAATTTGGAGCAACACAGCCATGTTAATTGAAATATCTTTAACCCATTAACGCCCGGAAAAATCTGTTGTCCAAATGTCTCACACTTAACAGGTGTCCTCATGTGGGAATAGAGGACGGTAATGGGTTAAAATATTTTTAACTGCTAAAATCTATTCACTTTGGATGTTGCTAAAAAGACGAAGAACTTATTTGGCAATTTCTATTGCAGCAAATCGAATCAGAACATGTAAACATTGCAAGAATAAACAAAATTTCGCTTTTTAATGAAATGGAACAGTTAACAAGGTTTGCCAGTCTAAATACTTTCATTCACGTACTGAAACTAAAGTGTTAGAGTACCAAACTCAATTATTTATGACGTTATGCACAGAATCCTTGGTGTACTTGTCCTCACAATATGTGATGCAAAATATTCCCCAAAAATTATTTCTTAGACCTGTGATTCATATTGAAGAGAACGACACCAAGAAAATAGAAAATATTCTAATTTTGTAGTATTTTTAATAAATAAATAAAGACTTAGTGACTTAGTAACCATCATTGTATTATTTGTTAAGAGTGCTTGATAATTTTAAAAAGTAAAAATAATAAAAAGTAAAAATAATATTAAAGCATTACTTTCTCATATGAAAAATATAAAAATATTATTGTCATAAAATAACCGCTGCCCCAAGAACACTGGAGAAAATATTTAATATTGAGTTCAAATCATTTCGTTTGAATCTGCCAAGTTCATCTCTGGAACATCTACCATATCTCCGTACCAGCTATACCAACAGTGCATAGTAGTAAATTTCAATAAACGTCAAAAACGACAAATTACAAATCCTAAAAAGCATTCCGCTAAAGCGTTCAATCTTATATATTGATAAAAATTACATACATTCATCCAATGTATTAAGTGTGCTCTGCTTCTCTGATTTTAATTACCAATGAGTTCAATCTCGATTTCAATAAAAATTATGGGGCAAAACACATACCTAATAGATCATTTACTAGCATAGAACAATGATAATGTTTTCCGTGATTGAAAAAATAATGTAGTTTTTATAAAAAATAGAAAACTTGATTACTTCTCGTTTTCATATGTAAATACTGTGCAGTACGAATGCAATTGTTCAGCAATGAAGTGTAATTTTGGAAATATAGTTGCCACTTTGTAATAGCAAAATAAGAACTTGGAACAACTGAAGAAAAACGTTATAATTCTCCCTATTGAAAATCTAGGAAATATTGCCCCCAAAATTTCTCTGTGAATAAATTGTTTCCTAAAATTTTCAATCGTGGGTTATGACATATTTTCATGTTTTTTTTCTGCTTTCTTATTTCGATTTGATCTCCTTATTTATATTACTAAGGAAATAAGTTCAATAAATATTCCCAGAATATAAAATTCCACTTGAATAAATTCCCCTTTATTCGCCACAATAAGGGTGCATGATGTCCAAAAAGGAGAAAGATCAAAAATAGTGTTAGTTGTTGGAGTTTGAAAATCCAAGAAATGTTGTCTTTTGTTTGATAAAAGTCCGAGGCCGGAGCCAATAATACTGTCGCCAAAAGAAATTATTTAAAAAGGAGCTCGAGATTCTGACAAATATTAATATATACTTGTCATCCTTCTTGGACGCTTAGCAGTCTTTATAGTGGTATTTTTTTGCTGACATATGTTGAAATCTAAGCTATCGGTGTTATATTATAATTACAACAATTTATAGAGGACATACTAGTTCCGGTTTTTTTCGTTTAGCTGGGATATCAAAAATAATAATAAAATAAAAACAAAATTACAGGAAAACATCCCAGACCTCGAGCTTGATTAAATAATAAATTTCAGGAGGATTATAATAATTCAACGCCTATATAGGCGTTTAAAGGACGTTGCTTTAAATAAGAAATTACTAATATAGATTTTTAGAATAAATTATTAATGGATTATGCAGTCGCAAATGGAAAGCATGATAAATTTGTATTTTTTAGTTATAGTTCTTTCGCATTATATTTTAAGGGAAATTCTTATATTCTAAAGAAGGAAAATGGTCATATTCATAATTGTTTGTCAAACGTTTTACAAAATAATAATTATAATATAATAGAATTACAAAATTTAGCTGCTGATGACTATAATAATAATTTAATTTAATTTCTTTATTTCTTATATTATTATGGGTAATACATTTGAATTCATACAATAAATAATTCATTGTATTATAAATCCTTTTCTACTTAGTAAAAAATTAGATTTCAGAAACATAATATTATTCTTATTATTATTCATATTATTAGGATTTATATATAATAATAAAATGACTAAAAATTAGTTTTAAAGATCAAGTGTATCAATGCATACAAAGGATGTCAATAATAAGACAGTAAATCTATACCGGTCCATAACCATTTATGCTATAAGAAGTATATCGTGTTACTGATATTATTTGATAATCTCACAAAACCATTTTTTGATCAATCATTGATTGTGCTTCTACAGTTCAAATATAATTTGAACTCTGGTTTTAGACTTTCTTTTTATTTTATTTTAATTATTCATTTACAGAAATCAATTGCGTTGAACAACTACATACTAAGCAATATGATGTACTATGGTGGTTACATACCCTACGGAGGATATCATCACCATCATCATCATCATCACCGCGGTGGTGGTGGTGACTTTCAATGATGAATGGAACGGAACGGTGCGGAGCAGAACGGCACGGAAACAACAGCAACAACACAACCAACCAATCATCTCCTCCCCAACCACAATACACTTAAATCTTAAATTTTTATGTATTTAGAATATTTGTTTATTTTGTTTGTTTGTTTGTTTTGTTTCGAAACGTATTTAAAAAAATCATTAAAAATGTAATATAATATTGAGAGACAACACTCGGACATACCGAGTACACTATATACACACACACATACTATACATATACATATATATACTATATACAAACATTAGAGACACAGGTTTATACGAATAAGATAATATTACTTGGCTGGCACTTGTCTTATTTTGAAACAAAACAAAAGAAGAAAAACACAAATATAAGAAGTAAGAAGTATAAATACACACACACACCCACACTTACTATATATATACAACAAACAACATGTAGGAATTCTCAAACAACAAAAAAAAGAGCTAATGTAATAATGACGACGTCGTACATATTTACTACAAAAAGAAAACAACAAGAAAAACAAAAAACTACTAAAAAAAGGTAACCATATAACATAAATACTTAATTATCTAGAGCCTAGGATAATAGTAAGGATAAGAAATGCTAATACAATAGCATAAGTAAACAATTGTTCATTTACCGCAACAACAAAAAAACAGCAAGTTCAGCTTAGATTTAAGGATGAGACTTAATGCTCGTCGTCATCAAGAGATATAAATATATATATATATGAGAAAAAGAAAAGTTACCCCTTCCCCGCCCTTTAGACCCAACCCCCTACCCTACCCAACCCAACCCGACCCATGTATAAAGCAACATTACTACGTTACAGATACATATATACATATTTAGTCATACAGATGTAATTGTATAAGATTTCTATAGATGTAGCTTTATTTTCTTTTTTATGGTAGTTCAGTTTTTTCTACATTATAAACGATATGATATGTTCGGAACGAAACGAAGCGGAAACAAGAAGGTAGCCTAGTTTTGCAAAATCTTTTGTCACGTATGTATGTATTTGTTTATAGCTTGGGCAAGGATAATGACGAAGAAGATGAGGAAGAAAAATAATGATCGAAAAACAAGAATATGGTACAAAAAAAGAAAAACCAACACACACAAACACAGTATATATATTTTTTAAACAAAGAAAGTTCTAAACACACACACACACATCCTGTTTCCTGTCTGTTAATCCCTTAAGGATAGCCACTGAAATGTTCAATCTCGACCACCTCACCCACCATTAGCATTCAACTATCATTCTCTCTCTCTCCCCCTACTGCTGTTTTTACCCCTCACTTTTTAATGACCACTGTTTATATTGTTCTAGTTTTTTTTATACAAAAATATCTACTTATATATATGTATACAGAAATATATGAATGTACGTATAAATACTGAATTGAGCTACACTATTACACATAATATTTTATATATTCCCCCCTCCCCTCAAATACAGCTGCATATATTGAGCGCTTTTCTGCAATAAGTACATATGTATGTAGATTTTTAATGTAGTTTTTATAAACCAAACAAAAAATCGAAAAATTTAACCACAAAACAACAAAATTGACTACTTCTTATTTTTTTAATGTAAATACTGTGCAGTGTGAATGCAATGAAGAGTGATTTCAGTTGTCACTTTGTAGTAGAAAAAAAAATAATTTGGTTGGGAGTCGCCAAAGGACGTTAAGTGAGGAAAAATGTTATAATTCACCCTATTGAAAATCCAAAAAAATATTGGCCCTCAAAATTTCTCTGTGAATCAATTGTTTCATCAAATTTTATGACATATTTTCAAGATTTTTCTGCTTTCTTACTTCGATTTGATCGTCTTATTTTTTTATTACTAAGTAAAGAATTTATACTTATTCCTGGATTATAATTACTGCAGGGGAATAGAAGATTCCACGTGAATAAATTCTCCTTTTATTCACCGCGATAATGGTGCATGATGTCCAAAAAGGAAAATGATCTACAAATGTGCTAGTTGTTGCAGGTTGAAAATTCAAGAAATATTGTCTTTTGCTTGGCCAAAGTCCAAGGCCAGAGCCAATAATACTGTCGCCAAAGGAAAAAGATTTAAAATATTCTTATCATTCTTCGCGTGCCCCAATCAGTTTTTATAATGGTGCCAGTTACTCGTCAGAGCCAATATATATCCATAACTGTGGTCTTTCTCTGTCAAAATTATGTGTTTATGGGAACAAATCGACAAAGAGGTCTCAAAATCTCGACATAGAATGTGAAGTATTAGTTTTTTTCTTTTGAATTTCAGAATTGTCTGAAATTCTCTAAAAGCGATCAAAAGTCAATCCGTCACGAATCGACATAATAATCGATTTAGCTTAATGGGGGAAATGTTGGTTTATTTTGCCACAGAAAAGAATGTCATTAAACTTTTTGAGACAGCTTTAGTTTATGAGATATATGAAGTAAAGAATAAGGCTTTTTTTCTTTAAGGCTGGATAACTAAGCTGCGATAACAAAAATCTAAATAAAATGTTAAATTTTCACTGAAAATAAAAAATTATTTTTTAAAATTGTCGACACAAGCAATATCAACAATGTGTGTGTGAAAACAAATTTTGAGAAAATAATTTTGTGTTAAGAAAATGTTAAAAATTTTGGACTTAGCCTGGATAATTATCCAGTGTAAGTCAAAATGATGGTTATCGAGGCTAAGTCCAATAAAGTCAACACAAAATATTTTTTGGAAATTTTGTTTTCACACACACACACTTTGATATTACTTTTGGCGACAATTTTAAAAAAGAATTTTTTATTTTGAGCAACAAATTAAATTTTTATTATCGCAGCTTGTTATCCCGGCTTAAAGAGAAACAGCCGTAATATCCAAAACATGGCTTTGGGGTAATATTTTTTTATATCTGATTACTGAGACTTGAAATGTTTCACTTTCCATGTTAGATTTGGAGCAACATTGACATCAATTAACTGCGATGTCAAGTGAAATATTTTATGTTTATTTGATAAAAAATCAATTATTGCTGCACATGGTTCAAAAGAAGAAGAACGTATTTGACAATTGTGATTGAAGTAAATCAAATCGGGAAATTTTAAAATAGCAGAAATAAACAATACTTCACTTTTCAATGTAAACGAACTGTTAGCAAACTAATGTGGCTCCAAATTGCTTAACATTTTCCACTCTCGATTGTAAATTCTCTCTGTCGAATATATGGGTTATAAACATTATTACTCTGATATCGATACGACCAACTGTTCACACAAGTCCTCGTGTGATTATCCCAAATAACCGAAATACTTTAATTTAATTTAAAGAACATCTTCCGATGTTCAACCCTGGAAAGAAAACTTTTCAACAACTTCAAAAAGTGTTTATGGAAACGAAAATCAAGGGTTAACTATCAGTGTAGAAGGTAGGGAGGGACAAAGATATCGTATGAATCGATTTAGTTTCAGGTCAGATATTTTGTAGATAACAACACATGTGAACTTTGACATTTTTGTTATTGCTCAGCCAAACACAAATGCCATCAATTTCAAAGGAAAATTTGTCATATTTCCAGATGATGATGCATTTCAAGTGACTGGTGAATTGAAGTTTAAGTTATGGTATTCAAAGAGAGTGTAGTGTTAGTATGTAATTAATTGCATTGAATGAAGACTGCCATAAAAATGAACAAAATTGTTCAGCTCCAGCACAAAAATAAAACACTTCTCTTATACAGCTTAAATATCAAAATATCCGGGCAACGTGCTGAAAGAAAGCCATATTCGATTTGTGTACAATTCTAAAGAGAATTCGTTGTTGTTTAAACTATGAGAGTCAAAACATATTCGGTGCAGAATCCCATTTCACAATAAAACACATGCCACGATAAATACCGACCTAAATCGAAATGTCGACATCATTTCATGCGTAGCAACTATTATTATAATTGTACGAAATTTCAACTGAATGGAATCTGAGAGATTTTTGAATGGATTAATGGGTGGAAATTTTAATTGTTCAAACATATATGATCTTTTTTTGTTTACACACAGTATCAAAGCGTCCGTTTTGGTGCTTGATTAGCTGTGAGAGTTACTGAATATTTATTCAGCCCTTTTTTTAGATGAAAGTAAAATGTTGAGCTGCAGCGAAATTTTTGCTTGCCATACCAATACGGTTTGTTAATTGGGGGTAAACATCCATTGTCCTAATATCAAATTATTCTTAGATCAAACAAATAAAGAGATTAGTTGAAAAACTCAAACCTTTTCGACTCCAAATCTCAAATTTAGAACCACGTGGCCATGGAACCACAGAACCATTATGATATATGGCATCAGACAAATTTTAATATTATATGAAAAGGTTGTTAAATTCGTTTGTCCCCTTAAAAGGAAAACAATGACGCGCTTTGCTATACTTCCAGGTTAGCACAGTATTTTTTTGAAGCGTCAGAGAAGTTGTTGAAAACTCATGAGGTTGTTTCAATATGTGAAGAAATAAAAAATCGAACAGACAACCTTGAAGATGTTTTTTAAATCGCACAATTGTTTTTTTTTTTTAATTTGTCCAGTTCAAAAAAATATTTATTAAACTTGTTTTTTATTTAATTAAAAAAAATCATACATTTTATATTAAAAAATTACCTCTTTATTGTTTGCGGTTGTTCTTGAAAAACTTTTTATATTTTATTATTTTTTAATTTAAAATTATTTATTATTAAAAGATAAAAGTTAATATATATAAGTTTTTTGTGTGTTGATTAAAAATTTCGTTGCAAAAATTTTCATATCCTTAATTTATACTTTGTTTCGATTTTTTGTAAGTTTTTTTCTTCTCCTGTAAAGAAACAAAAATTTCCTACACCAAGCCTTCTATATATTGAATGCTACTGGAGATTTCAGTAATTTCTATTTACCCCCTGCTTTTGTAAATTGTTTTCGTCTCTAGACGACGAACACGTCATAAAATTTGGCTTCTAAGTCACATGAAATCCCTTTTTTAGATCTCACGATTTTCTTCAATAGACTACACTTCTGACTTTTAAGTCAATTTTTATCACATTTAGACAATTCATTAGTCTAGAGACGAAAATATTTAACAAAATATGAGGAATAAATACTTTGTTAAGGTATTCATTAAATTAATCTACCACCAACCCACCAAAAGAATCTTGCATATCGTTACCTTAATTAAAAAAAAACCTAACTCATATTTTATTGCAAATCGAAATTTTTGGTTATTTTAAGAAATCACGACAAAACTAAAAAATCGATTTCTGAAAATTTATGAGTTAGGTTTTTTTTATATTAGAGTAACGATATAACTATAGATCGAAATTAGATTTGAATGTATAGTTTATTGCGGTGCTAATTCAAACAGGATATTCGACAGAGGTCAGAGCTATTATATTCAAATCCCATTTCTGTTGCAGAACTTCCCTGCGGAATTTCCATTTTAAAGGAACATATTCGAATTGTAATGAAGAACAAAAAAGTTAAAATAAAATATTGTGTAGAAAATTGCAATCATTCTTCTCAATATCTAGCAGCTCCACATATGAATCAAATCGAATCGAATCGATGCCATTATTTGATCTCCCCCCGATGTGTTGGAGAGCAATCCTCAAAGTCCCTCTCACGAAAAAATACCACTTCATTAAATGTTCACATTGAAAGGCAATGCAATCAATTGAAAAAGCAAACATACTGCAGAAAACTTATTATTTAATAAATAAAACATTTTTGATACTAATCCAAAACCACAGTGATCATTTTCAACAAAATGAAAATATTTGTAAAAAGAAAGATATAAGAGTAAGATGTAAGATGTAAAGAAGAAGAAAAAACAAGAATTTAGCAAAAAGGATAATTACGACGTTTACGTTTCTAACACACCACACAAAAGTTGGCAATTTAGCGTTTATTATTATTTTTCTAAGTTATTATTATCTAATGTATGTACATTTACTTAAATATCAGCTGCGTGCGTGTCTTTTAACTACAACTCTACAAATGTATTTTGATGATTATGTACTTTGTTTTATTTTGTAAACAACCTAAGAAGAATTTAATTTATTTTTGTAGACCTTTTTTATTTGTTAGTTTAACAAACAAAGAAACATTTTAAATAAACTCTGTATAGTGCTTTTTTATGTATGAAATATTAACTCAAAACTCTAGATGAACTGTAAGGGAAGAAGATGAAAAACAAAAACAAAAAGAGAAAACAGAAAAAGAAATATATAAGTGTAGGTTTTAGCTATAAATTTAAATATTTTTTTATGCGTAAAACATCCTAAGATTAAGCGACAAATTATTATCGATGATAAACGTTTAAAATTTTCATAGAAAGATCAATAAAACACAAAAGAAAATAAAAGAAACAAACAAAACCAACCAACCAACCTAGGTATGACGCGATGTAGATTTACAATACACACAACAATAACAATATTGCATAAACAAACATATTGAGATAGGGATTTGTATTAAAATAAAAGAAAATAAAAAATAAATGAACACAAGAAAGAACGAAGAATAATAATAAAAAACTAAAACTCATACTCATCTAAATAACAGAAACACACACACAAAACAAAACAAAATAAAAAGTCTTCAAAAGAATTGAAGAAGAAAGTAATGAGAAAAGAAAGAAAATTAAATTATAAACAAGGATCTATACATGTATAAATATTAAAACGAAACAAAAAAGAAAAACATGAACATGAATTTCATTTACACAAAATGTATTTAAATTATTATTATTATTGATATAACAATTAATAATTATGTACTACAATTATTATTATTATTATTACATACATACAACTATTACTGTAGTATGGTACTAAAAGTTAATACCTAAGAAGAACACAAAACAAAATAATTACTAAAATAAATTTAATCTATAATTTTCAAAATATAAAAAAACAAAACACAAAAAAAAACAATAAAAAATCGCTCTCTCTATTAAAACGTCTAAATTCTAGATAACAACAATAGAATACAGACACACACACACATACTACATACAACAAAACAAAACAGAACAACACGTACATTTACATATACAAACATATTATTATTATACATGAATGAAAACAAAAACAAAACAAAAAAACTATTATACATGATAATAATAACAAATATCTGAACATAAATATGTATGTTTATGAAACAGATACACAGACACACACAAGAGAACAACAAGAGTCGATGATAATGATATGAAATTGAAGAAATCAAATATTTAAAAACGATATAAAATTGAATAAAGATAAATAAAAAAATTAAAAGTACATATAAAATAACAATTGACTTTTCTGAAATTATCAAATAATAATGACAAGAACAAGAAGAAGAAAAACTATTCATAGCAATAAAAACACAAAAACAAATTATTTAAATATTTAAACGAAAATGTGTTTCATTTGTCGAGCAAATAAAAGGAGATGGAGATGGCAGGTTTGATTTGGGGTATATTAACAATTTCTCGTCCAAATACAGTGGTGGACACGAATTTAGCGCAGTCACCACATATACGGTGGTGGACACGAATTTAGCACAGTCACCACATGTAACTATATAAAGCAAATATTTCAACTTTATGTTTTTTGAACGGTACTTTTTCTAAAATATTACGTACGATAAGATGATGAGCATTTAACGTTGTTTTTGTTCGGTTCTTATGTTGCGTTTTAGTTTTATGCAATCTAAAGTACAAATAATACGAAAAGTGATTGGACAGTAATTTAGGACAAATTTAAAAAACTTTAATCAAACCGGAAAAACTGAACAAACCAATACATTTTATTATAAACTTAATATTTAGTTGCATAATAACTATTTTGAGTAATAGCTGTACATCTTCTGGACATACTCACCACTAGAGACATAAAACGCTCCATTGGAATAGCAGTTTCATTCAAGAAATTGGGCAAATTTTTGTGTTTTATTGCTATAATATGTTGTTGAAGTCCATTCCATAGATTGTAAATTGGATTGAGATCCGGTGACTGTGCTGCACCATTTTTAAAAATCTATTCTGTTCAGCCCCAAACAGCTCTTCACCGGCGTTAAGTGTGTTTTGGTCGGTTGTCGTGCATAAAACGCCACTTAATTGGCATGTTTATACACTCCACGAGAGTATTATGTCTTTGTGCATTTGTTTGTAACACCCAAAAGGAAGCGAGATAGACCCATTGTTAATTATACCGATCGACTTAGAATCACTTTTTGAATCGATTTAACGATGTCCGTCCGTCCGTCTGTCCATCTATTCTTGTAATCAAAGTACAGGTCGCAATTGTAGCCAGAACCAAATGAAACTTTGCACAACAAAGTTTTTCGGGATAAGGACGAACGCTAGTTAATTTGAAGAAAATCGGATCAGATTTGGATATAGCCCCCATACGAATTTCACTCCCGATTTGACTCTTTTCCCGCTAGATACCACATATTAAAACTGATTTTCCTCAAACTTGGCAAAACATCTTACATTTCAACTAGAAACACCTATGGTGAAAATTGGTCAGATCGGTTCAGATTTAGATATAGCCCCCATACGAATTTCACTCCCGATTTGACTCTTTTCCCGCTAGATACCACATATTAAAACTGATTTTCCTCAAACTTGGCAAAACATCTTACATTTACACTAGAAACACCTATGGTGAAAACTGGTCAGATCGGTTCAGATTTAGATATAGCCCCCATACGAATTTCACTCCCGATTTCACTTTTTCTGCTGTAGAAACCACATATTTTAACAGATGTGCTACAAAATTGGCAAAACATCTATTATTTCAACTAGAAACACCCACGGTGAAAATGAGCCAGATCGGTTCAGATTTAGATATAGCCCCCATACGAATTTCACTCCCGATTTGGCTCTTTTCACTCTAGATACCACATATTACAACAGATTTTCCTCAAACTTTGCAAGACATCTTACATTTCAACTAGAAACACCTATGGTGAAAATTGGTCAGATCGGTTCAGATTTAGATATAACCCCCATACGAATTTCACTCCCGATTTGACTTTTTCTGCTGTAGAAACCACATATTTTAACAGATGTGCTTACAAATTGGCAAAACATCTTATATTTCAACTAGAAACACCCACGGTGAAAATGAGCCAGATCGGTTCAGATTTAGATATAGCCCCCATACGAATTTCACTCCCGATTTGACTCTTTTCCCGCTAGATACCACATATTAAAACTGATTTTCCTCAAACTTGGCAAAACATCTTACATTTACACTAGAAACACCTATGGTGAAAACTGGTCAGATCGGTTCAGATTTAGATATAGCCCCCATACGAATTTCACTCCCGATTTCACTTTTTCTGCTGTAGAAACCACATATTTTAACAGATGTGCTACAAAATTGGCAAAACATCTATTATTTCAACTAGAAACACCCACGGTGAAAATGAGCCAGATCGGTTCAGATTTAGATATAGCCCCCATACGAATTTCACTCCCGATTTGGCTCTTTTCACTCTAGATACCACATATTACAACAGATTTTCCTCAAACTTTGCAAGACATCTTACATTTCAACTAGAAACACCTATGGTGAAAATTGGTCAGATCGGTTCAGATTTAGATATAGCCCCCATACGAATTTCACTCCCGATTTGACTTTTTCTGCTGTAGAAACCACATATTTTAACAGATGTACTTCAAAATTGGCAAAACATCTTATATTTCAACTAGAAACACCCACGGTGAAAATGAGCCTGATCGGTTCAGATTTAGATATATCCCCATACGAATTTCACTCCCGATTTGACTTTTTCTGCTGTAGAAACCACATGTTTTAACAGATGTTCTTCAAAATTGGCAAAACATCTTATATTTCAACTAGAAACACCCATGAAACAGACCAAATGAGCCACATCGGTTCAGATTTAGATATAGCCCACATACGAATTTCACTCCCGATTTGAGTTTTCCGCTCCAGAAACCACATATTTTAACAGAATTTCTTCAAATTTGGCAAAATATCTTATATTTGCATGAGAAACACCCAGGATGAAAATGAGTCAGATCGGTTCAGATTTATATATAGCTCCTATACAAATATCGCTCCCGACTTGATTTTTCCGCCCCAGAAACCACGTATTTTCATCGAATTACTTAAAATTGAGAACTGGAAGAACCTATTGTGAAATGGGTCACTTCATTCCATGTTTGGATATAGCCGTGATACAAATAGTCTTTTCGATTTGACAAATTGAACCAGGACATATTAGCCTATGATTAGGAAACATACAAAAATTCTTCCCGTTTTCACTTTTTTCCGAATTGAATTGTATTCTGATAGAAAGTGGAGTGTATCATAGAGTCGGCCCCGCCCGACTTTAGCCTTTCCTTACTGGTTTTATCTGAATATGTTATCATAGTATCACCAACAAGATTTTTGTAAATATACTGATCCATTAGTGCATCGATTTTGTGTATCGGACAAACGCCGTATCCAGAAAACGCAGTATACACCATCAGATTTTCGCCAACAAGCTTTACCGTCTCAGATTTGTACTTTGGGTTGTGCTGCATGTTTGGAGGGCACAATTCGTATTGTTTTCTATTAGATCCGCACCGACAAATGTTCGATTCGCCAATCCAGGCGATATTTTCCCAAAAATCTTGGATTCTTCTAAATGATCCTGAGCAGATTAAATTTGACACTGTAAGGCATATTTTGTTTGATACGTCTGGCTTATGTTGAACAATGCATCCAAGTAAATTTTTTTCATTTGTTCTTCTTCTTATGGTTCTTGAGGAAATGCTAATGTCAATTTTTGCCAAAATATCTCTCTGAATCACAGTTGAGCTTTTAAATGGATCTGCTACGCAGGTTCTATAAATAAAAAAAATCAGATTTGTTGGTTATTTTTCCCGGCGTAGGACATTGTGCGAACTTTTTGAAGCTCCCATAAGTGCCAATATGGCTTAGTATAATGCACACAATCTGTCTGGATCAATTTATAATGTTTGCAATATCCCCAGCGGTACTTCCACTGTCGTTCAATTGCATAATAACCTGACGCTGCGCCTCAATGCACTATTTTCCTTTAGCAATGTCTAATTATAAATTTTGTTAAATAATAACTTCCATTTGAGTAAAAATTGCCGAAACTAAACCAATTAATTAATTAAAACGCAAAAAGAGACAAAAAATAAAAACTTTTATCAAATGTGCTAAATTTGTGTCCATCCCAGATTACAGAATTACTTGCAAAAACATGAGAGTATGGGAAAAAGGCACAAAAGAATACAAAAAAAAATATATTGGGCTTACTGATCACACCATAAGCAACACTAAAAAACAAATATTTGGCGCAGAGTTCATTATTAGAACAAATTATTTGCTGTTATAAAAAACACATGTGAAATGTGCTAAACTCGTGGCCACCACTGTATATAGATTACACTTTGCTGCAAAAAAGAATGAAGTAGTATACTCTGGGAAGTGATATTATTTTGCTTGTATGTATTGTCATTTTTCGTACATTTGTCCAGCAAACAATTTTTTTAAAACATTTTTTAGTCATTTTTCAAATTTTATAATTTTTTTGCACATTATTTTGTTTGGTAACCGTACCACTTGTAAATTTACTTAGTAAGGTGTAAAACGCCACTTTGTTTTTAAAAATCCATCTGTCTGAGTTATTCAAATTTTCGCTAAAACAAAATTGTTGCAAAAATACAAGTTTTGGTCATTTCAGTTCAAATCTCTCGTAATTTTACGAATTGAACACTCCCAATAAAAACACTTAAAAGCAGATAGAAGTGGAAAAAATACCATTTTAATAAAAATTTCCCAATTTTGGAACACATTTTCTCCACTTTGAAAATTCGGTTTTTTTTTAATTGAAAATCTGGTAATTTTTTCAATCACCCTTATTCCAGTTGTCGTCTTCAACGTCGTCGTCGATTTTGATTCAACGTCACTTTATATCAACGTCAACATCAATTCAATGCTAATTTAGTATTATGTAACACTATTGGGTCGACGACGACTGTTAATCGGTAATTTACTCAAAACAAAAAACGCATCTCTAATATTCAATCTCTTTGATATTTAATCCCTTTGACATTTAATCCTTTTGACCTTTAATCCCCTTTTGTATTTGACTTGATCTTTAATCCCTTTGAATTGGCCTTTAATCTCTTTGACTTGACCTTTAATTCCATTTGACCTTTAATCCCTTTGACCTGACCTTTAATCCATTTGACCTTTGACTTGACCTTTAATCCCCCTGACTCTAATCCCTTTGATCTATAATCCCTTTGACCTCTAATCCCTTTGACCTTTGACCTTTGACCTTTGACCTTTGACCTTTGACCTTTGACCTTTGACCTTTGACCTTTGACCTTTGACCTTTGACCTTTGACCTTTGACCTTTGACCTTTGACCTTTGACCTTTGACCTTTGACCTTTGACCTTTGACCTTTGACCTTTGACCTTTGACCTTTGACCTTTGACCTTTGACCTTTGACCTTTGACCTTTGACCTTTGACCTTTGACCTTTGACCTTTGACCTTTGACCTTTGACCTTTGACCTTTGACCTTTGACCTTTGACCTTTGACCTTTGACCTTTGACCTTTGACCTTTGACCTTTGACCTTTGACCTTTGACCTTTGACCTTTGACCTTTGACCTTTGACCTTTGACCTTTGACCTTTGACCTTTGACCTTTGACCTTTGACCTTTGACCTTTGACCTTTGACCTTTGACCTTTGACCTTTGACCTTTGACCTTTGACCTTTGACCTTTGACCTTTGACCTTTGACCTTTGACCTTTGACCTTTGACCTTTGACCTTTGACCTTTGACCTTTGACCTTTGACCTTTGACCTTTGACCTTTGACCTTTGACCTTTGACCTTTGACCTTTGACCTTTGACCTTTGACCTTTGACCTTTGACCTTTGACCTTTGACCTTTGACCTTTGACCTTTGACCTTTGACCTTTGACCTTTGACCTTTGACCTTTGACCTTTGACCTTTGACCTTTGACCTTTGACCTTTGACCTTTGACCTTTACCTTTACCTTTACCTTTACCTTTGACCTTTGACCTTTGACCTTTGACCTTTACCTTTACCTTTACCTTTACCTTTACCTTTACCTTTACCTTTACCTTTACCTTTACCTTTACCTTTACCTTTACCTTTACCTTTACCTTTACCTTTACCTTTACCTTTACCTTTACCTTTACCTTTACCTTTACCTTTACCTTTACCTTTACCTTTACCTTTACCTTTACCTTTACCTTTACCTTTACCTTTACCTTTACCTTTACCTTTACCTTTACCTTTACCTTTACCTTTACCTTTACCTTTACCTTTACCTTTACCTTTACCTTTACCTTTACCTTTACCTTTACCTTTACCTTTACCTTTACCTTTACCTTTACCTTTACCTTTACCTTTACCTTTACCTTTACCTTTACCTTTACCTTTACCTTTACCTTTACCTTTACCTTTACCTTTACCTTTACCTTTACCTTTACCTTTACCTTTACCTTTACCTTTACCTTTACCTTTACCTTTACCTTTACCTTTACCTTTACCTTTACCTTTACCTTTACCTTTACCTTTACCTTTACCTTTACCTTTACCTTTACCTTTACCTTTACCTTTACCTTTACCTTTACCTTTACCTTTACCTTTACCTTTACCTTTACCTTTACCTTTACCTTTACCTTTACCTTTACCTTTACCTTTACCTTTACCTTTACCTTTACCTTTACCTTTACCTTTACCTTTACCTTTACCTTTACCTTTACCTTTACCTTTACCTTTACCTTTACCTTTACCTTTACCTTTACCTTTACCTTTACCTTTACCTTTACCTTTACCTTTACCTTTACCTTTACCTTTACCTTTACCTTTACCTTTACCTTTACCTTTACCTTTACCTTTACCTTTACCTTTACCTTTACCTTTACCTTTACCTTTACCTTTACCTTTACCTTTACCTTTACCTTTACCTTTACCTTTACCTTTACCTTTACCTTTACCTTTACCTTTACCTTTACCTTTACCTTTACCTTTACCTTTACCTTTACCTTTACCTTTACCTTTACCTTTACCTTTACCTTTACCTTTACCTTTACCTTTACCTTTACCTTTACCTTTACCTTTACCTTTACCTTTACCTTTACCTTTACCTTTACCTTTACCTTTACCTTTACCTTTACCTTTACCTTTACCTTTACCTTTACCTTTACCTTTACCTTTACCTTTACCTTTACCTTTACCTTTACCTTTACCTTTACCTTTACCTTTACCTTTACCTTTACCTTTACCTTTACCTTTACCTTTACCTTTACCTTTACCTTTACCTTTACCTTTACCTTTACCTTTACCTTTACCTTTACCTTTACCTTTACCTTTACCTTTACCTTTACCTTTACTTTTACCTTTTATGTCTCGGCGGACCAAAGACATTTAATTTTTTTCTTATTCCATCCATCCCTGCAAGCAACTGGAAGATTTTCAAAATTGTTATCAAAATTAATTAATTAAATTTTTTCAAAATTGTTATCAAAATAAATTCGCCCTTATTCCACTAGTCGTCGTCGACACAAAATGACGCCGTCATGAGTTGACGATTGTAAATTGGTATTCGCGTTGTCAATATTGAGATTTATTGATCCTCGTCGACGCATATTTGGTATTCTGTAAGTTATGTGACGTTGATATTGTGTTGATGCGACTCTGATTTTTGTCGTCGCCGTTTTTGGTGACGACTTCAAATTTTAAATTTTCTAAGTGTTCAAAAATGATAAAAAAATAAAATTGTGGACGAATTGGAAAAACTTAAAATAAAAAATGCGAAACAATTTTATTAATTTATTTATTTTGATAACAATTACTGACGAATTTTGCAAAAACAATACGGCGTTTTACTCCTTACTAAATTTGTTATTTAATTAAATTGACAAGTGGTCCGGTTACTAAACAAAATAATGTGCAAAAATATTATCAAAGTTGAAAAGTGACTAAAAATAGTTTAAAAAAATTGTTTGCTTGACAAAAGCACACAGATTTCCTAAGTTTTCTTAAATAAGCTATATATCGATGAAAAGCTCCAGGTTCAAATCTGATGTGAAAGTGAAAATCGGTTGATAACCAAATAAGTTACATGCTTATAAGTGAACAAAGGTACGAAAAATCGTTTTTTTTTAACCGAAACTCAATATTTTGGGGTTGTCTGGCAAATTTCAAATACAGATGTTTGTTCTACTCGACAGTAGGTATTGTAGGTGAAAAATAATATCACTTCCCAGAGTTTTTGGACAAAAACTGTGTTAGTGCTCTTTAAAAACCAAGAGGTTTCAGGGTCAGAGGCAAAATACCTAGAGGTCATTCTAGATATTAGATTAGCATGGAAGGGGAACAATGAAGAATGGTGTAAAAAGACTAAGAACGCGGTCGTCAGGTTTACGTGGTCGCTCTCATGGGAGCGCTAAGTAGTGTCTTAAGGCACCGTCGCACAGTGGGGCCTTTTGAGTTTTTTCGTTGCAAAAATCATAACATTTAAACTAGTGAACACATTTACAAAAGTAACATTTTGTTGAACAGAAGACATCGTACGCTTTAAAATGATACTAGTTATTTACAGAGAGCTTTAAACATTATTTTTCTAGTTAGTTTACATTTACTTTTTTATTACCAAACTAATCATTTTTCATTTATTTTTGCTCTAACACAACATATATTTAGCAATATAATTATAGTTACAGTGACTTTCATTAATATTCGACATTCTCATTGGTGAAAGATCAAACGCCCATTAATCCATGTACGTTATTTAAACATAAAACTTTATTTTATAATCTCAATTCACCATTAGATGAGCTTCAAAATCCACGAAAAAAATAATCATTAACTGATTACAAATAATAAAAAACAACGCATTACTTCATTTACATCAAAAATCATAGTGTCATTAATATTCGTTTTTTTCTTAAAAAATGATAATTAATAAGGCAAAAACGCGTTTTTGTGAGCACTTAGTATTTATTAGGCGTAGGAAACGCTTTTTTAACGCTTTGGCATAATTTCCACGATTTTTCTAGTACAGGAAATTTGTATTTTATTCCATTCTTCATGTAATCACTTTTCAGTTCGGATGTGGAGGTTATTGAGTTGCGGCGAATACGGCGGTCCAATTCATCCCAAAAATTTTAGGTGGGGGATTGGGGAGGAGGATGGAACACTTTTGGACTCGGGAAATTGGTATTTTTTAGCGGAATTATAAAGAAAGAAGCTTTTCTGAGGATATTAAGAGAAAAATTGAAGAGAATATGTACTAATTTTTATAAAGTTATTCTTAAAAACAGTTTTGCCACGCCCCTCTCGCCCCAGTGCTAGTATTTTTAAATAAAGGGTGATTTTTTAGGTATTATCTTTTTGGCAACACTGGTTTAAACAGCTGACGCACGTTTCGTGTTTTGTTTCACTGTCAAACATCTTCAGTTTGGTCTATAATTTAACCATGAATCGTCTTACAAACGAACAACTCTTGCAAATTATTGAATTTTATTATCAAAATGCGTGCTCTGTTAAGAAAGTTCATCGCGCGCTTCCATTTTATGGTCAGTTTAATCGACCCACTGAAGCGGCTATTCGGGCTATTGTGACTAAATTTCGCACCAAATTTACATTGTTGGACATTAAACCACCAACACGCTTACGTAGAGTGCGAACTGAAGAAAATATCGCAGCTGTATCGGCCAGTCTTAATGATGACCATCAATTATCGAGTCGTCGCCGTTCGCAGCAATTGGGCCTATGTTACTCAAAAACGTGGAAATGCCAAAATTGGACTAAGCGGATGGACCATTTGAGGCGCAGTCAAGGTCAACATTTGCATGAAATAATCTTCAAACATTAAATTATTTTTATGAATTTTATGTGTTTTTTTTTTTAACTTTCTTATAGCTTTTAAAAAATCACCCTTTATATAGCATATATATCATTTCTGTCTGAAGTTCCAAAAGAGGCAAACGTTTTTATAATATTAATAGGGATATATATTTACTTTATGTCGGATGTGCCACGCCCACTTTTCTCTTACCGCCCACTTTTTCCACAAATTTTCACATTAATACTCAATGAACTCACACACAATTTCAAGATTCTTGTTGTCAAGACAAAATAACGAAAATATGGAGCACATTAGTTGCAAAATTAACAATGTTCTGGAAAACGTTATGATGATGATTTAGTAGTCCTTCCGTAATTGCGATTCCGTAGAATACTTGCCAACGAAATCATGAATTCAATCGTTGTTCCGCAAATGTTATTCCGTAGAAATTGCAACGAAATGAATAATTTCATGCAGTCCAATAGAATTACGAAATGCCATGGCAAATACAATTCCAGAAAACCCTCTCTTCCTAATGAGAAACAAGATGAGCTCAGTAAAATATGTAAATTTAGAACGAAACAGTCACAAATACAATAATTTAGCCCATAATTGTCCAGGTATTACCTCCCTCCCCAGGAGGTAACAAATGCTCCCCTGCTTCAAAACTTCCGAAAAAATTTTATATTGGTCCAAAATCATAAATATTTTCAAGAAGGGTATTTTTAATATTTATTACAAACAAACTTTATTTGGCACAAACAGAGATACAAGCCGACCGATTTTGAGCCGCCGCCGCCGGATGTTGCACGAACAGCGACGCAGCCGATTTCATCGGCTTACATCGACTTCAACCACGTAGTCGATTTCATTCGCTCATATCGACTTCAACCACGCCGCCGATAATTTTTATACACTCCACCTCCAGGATGGGGGTATACTAACTTTGTCATTCCGTTTGTAACACCTTGAAATATCGACCTGAGACCCTATAAAGTGTATATATTCTTGATCGTCATAAAATTCTAAGACGATCTAGTCATGTCCGTCCGTCCGTCTGTTGAAAGCACGCTAGTATCTAAACAAAAGGAACCAGGAGGTCTACATTTAGCATAAATACGTCTTATAGTCGCAGATCGGTTAGGATTGAAACTGGACGAAATCGGCCCAAAGGGAAAAAAATTTTCCCTCACAAGGACTGAACAACCCATAATAACCCCTAATATTTTAGAGTATTTATGCATATTTTTTTCAATATGTATGCTTGTACTTACTTTATATTGGCTATGCGCATTCCCCTTATAACAAAAACGTGCAGCATAAAACAATTTTTATTCGTAGTGGGTGAAATGGGGCAAAAAGGGATAAAAATGGTACATATCAACAAAGGGATAAAAATGGTACATAACAACAGGACCATACCAATCAAATGTTCGCAGCTAGAGTCATGAAATTCCGCGTATACATTCCTATGATTGCGTAGACACGTAAAATAAACGGATTTTGCGAAATTGGTACTTTTTGGGGTTAAAATATAAAAGGGGATAAAAATAGTACAGGTCAAATGACCGCAGCTAGAGTCATGAAATTCGAAGTATACATTCCTCTGACTGCGTAGACACGAAAAATAAAAGTTTTTTCCAAATTCGTACTTTCAAGACATACAATAGGTACAGAGGGATAAAAATAGTACCAACTTAACAGCTACAGCTAGAATAATGAAATTCGGTGTGTACATCCGTTTATGTATATCAACTTTCTCTATCTGGGTTTCTGAAACTATTCTGTCAGAAATATTCTCTAGTTTTTCAGCAATCATATGCCAACAAATAGTTTGGTATTCTCCATATGATAAAAAGCTACGCAACTGTAAAAAGAAACTCGGACCAGCTGGACTAGAAGTTTATTCCGCAAAAATGGTCTACTCAACATGCCCTTTCAGAATTATAGGGCCGCTATTATGTTCCAATCAAAAAGCCTTAATTTGTTGGACAGCGTTATTAGTTTAGAATGACTGTCATCCACCTCGACTCTAACAAAATTGTTAAAAATAGTAAAATATTTATAAAACATAAATAATTAATAATTTCCGCTTACACATTCATTGCATCAGCAATTTTTTTTTACTAAATGTCTGCGCGCTGTTTGCTTCTTTCCAATATATGGGCTTCGATTCTGGTTCTGCGAAACAATTTCTTACCCACTTTCACCATAAGCGCTTTTAGTTGGATTATAAGATGTTGTACCAATTTTAAAGAAAATTGGGTGGTTTCTAGAGCGGAAAAAGTCAAATCGGGAGCGACATTTGTATGGGGGCTATATCTAAATCTGAACCGATCTAGCCCGCTTTAGCCACATGTGTTTCTAGTTAGATTATAAGATGTTGTGCCAAATTTAAAATCGGGTACAATATGTGGTTTCTAGAGCGGAAAATGTCAAATCGGGAGCGTCATTTGTATGGGGGCTATATCTAAATCTGAACCGATCTCACCCAATTTCTGCATAGGTGTTTCTAGTTAGATTATAAGATGTTGTGCCAAATTTTAATGAAAATCGAGTACAATATGTGGTTTCCAGAGCGGAAAATGTCAAATCGGTAGCGACATTTGTATGGGGGCTATATCTAAATCTGAACCGATTTGCCTCAAATTAAATAGCGTTCGTCCTTGATCCACAAAACTTACTTGTGCCAATTTTTGTTAAGATGGGACTATAATTGCGACCTGTTATTTGATTACAACAATAGATGGACAGACGGACATTGCTAAACGACTCAGATAGTGATTCTAAGCCGATTTGTATAATAAACGATGGGTGTAACTCGTTTACTTTTGGGTGTTACAAACAAATGCACATAGACATAATACTCTCGTGGAGTGTATAAATATGCCATTTTAAGTTCAGAGATTATACTGATGAATGACAGATACATTTTCAAAAGTTTCCACAAAACCAGAATCTACCCCATGATTTCTTGTTGATATTTTGAACATCTGACATATACTTTGTTGCTTTTGAGAATGTTATTCATATCACAGGCAGTTTCGTTTCCTGTCTCTACATCGCTATAGTGCGTATGAGTGATATATGAATAGTAGATAATAAATCATACGCCCTCCTGGCTCATCTGTTTTTCGTTGCTGCGCTTGAGTTGTGAAATCTTATATTGGCGCAAATGTAGAAGAACTCGAGCGTTACTGACTGACTTATCATTGATCAGCGCTCAGACCAACCTGCTGAAGTCAGGGTCATGAAATGTTCAGGGTAGTTCCCAAATATGACGGAGACGCGGACTAAAGATGGGTTTTACGAAACTCTTACCTTTAGAGGGTGAAATAGGAAATGGGACAACCATCGTCCTGACTAAACGGCAGTAGCTAGAAACATGAAATTCTGTGTCTGCCTTGCACTTACCATGCAGACGAGCTCCTTTTAAGGAAGGAAAGAGACAAAAAGGGATAATAATGGTACCAATTTAAGTAATGCTGCTATATTCGTGAAAATCGGTATTTATATTTCTCTTATAACGTAGTCTTGCAACATAAATGGATTTTTCGAAATTTGTATTTTTGAGAGGCGAGCTGAACAAAAAGGGATAAAAATGGTACCAACTAAAGTATTACAGCTAGAATCGTGAAATTTGGTTTGGTGTAAATTCCTATCACTAAGTAGGCGCGCAATATAAAAACATTTTTGTACTTTTAAGGGGTGAGCGGAACAAAACGGGATAAAAATGGTACGAATTAAATTATAGCAGCTAGAATCGTGAATTTTGATAAATAAATTCCCCTGACCATGTAGAAGCGCAGTAAAAGGGAAATTGGTAGCAACTAAAGTATTACAGCTAGAATCGTGAAATTTGGTACGTAAATTCCTCTAATCGCATAGAAGCGCAATATAAATTCATTTTTGCACTTTTAAGAGACGAGCTGGACAAAAAGAGATAAAACTGGTACCACCTAAAGTATTGAAGTATTGAATCGTACAATTATGATATGTAAATTCCTCTGATCACGTAGAAGTTCAGTAAAATTGGATTTTTCGAAATTTGTATTCCGAAGATGTGTGCGCGACAAAGGGATAAACATGGTGTACAGCCCTTTAATTACGCGGAAAACGCGGAACACAAATGGATATTTCAAAATTTGTACTTCTAAGGAGGATATGGGACGAAAAAGGGATAAAGGTGGTACCAAACAAAGAACATGCTTTTAGGGGAGAGGCGAGAACTCATGTTACCTATAGGGTGATTCCACGTAAAGTGGCCTTTTTTTGGACAAAATTTCAAAATCAATTTATAATTTAAGAAAACACCGATAAACATTTGTAATGTTTATACTTCTCATAATACATATTTATACATTCCACGAGAGCATTATGCCTTTGTTCATTTGTATGTAACACCCAAAAGGAAACGAGTTAGACCCATCGTTTATTATACAGATCGTCTTAGAATCACTTTCTGAGTCGATTTAGCATTGTCCGTCTGTCTGTCCGTCCGTCTGTACATCTGTTGTTGTAATTAAATTACAGGTCGCAATTATAGTCCGATCCTAACAAAATTTGGCACAAGTAAGTTTTGTGGATCAAGGACGAACGCCATTTAATTTGAAGCGAATCGGTTCAGATTTAGATATAGCCCCCATACAAATGTCCCTCCCGATTTGACTTTTTTCGCTCTAGAAACCACATATAGTACCCGATTTTCTTCAAATTTGTCCTAACACATTCTAATCCATCTAGAAACATCTGTGCTGAAAGTGGGTAATATCGGTTCAGATTTAGATATAGCCCCCATACAAATGTCGCTCCCGATTTGACTTTTTTCGCTCTAGAAACCACATATAGTACCCGATTTTCTTCAAATTTGGCTTGACACCTTATAATCCACCTAGAAACACCTGTTGCAAAAGCGGGTTAGATCGGTTCAGATTTAGATATAGCCCCCATACAAATGTCGCTCCCGATTTGACTTTTTTCGCTCTAGAAACCACATATAAAGGGTGATTTTTTAAGAGCTTGATAACTTTTAAAAAAAAAAAAACGCATAAAATTTGCAAAATCTCATCGGTTCTTTATTTGAAACGTTAGATTGGTCCATGACATTTACTTTTTGAAGATAATTTCATTTAAATGTTGACCGCGTCTGCGTCTTAGGTGGTCCATCCGCTTAGTCCAATTTTGGCATTTCCACGTTTTTGAGTAACAGAGACCCAATTGGTGCGAACGGCGACGAATCGAAAATTGGTGGTCATCATTAACACTGGCCGATACAGCTGCGATATTTTCTTCAGTTCGCACTCTACGTAAGCGTGTTGGTGGTTTAATGTCCAACAATGTAAATTTGGTGCGAAATTTAGTCACAATAGCCCGAATAGCCGCTTCAGTGGGTCGATTAAACTGACCATAAAATGGAAGCGCGCAATGAACTTTCTTAACAGAGCACGCATTTTGATAATAAAATTCAATAATTTGCAAGCGTTGTTCGTTTGTAAGACGATTCATGATGAAATGTCAAGGCATACTGAGCATCTTTCTCTTTGACACCATGTCTGAAATCCCACGTGATCTGTCAAATACTAATGCATGAAAATCCTAACCTCAAAAAAATCACTCTTTAGTATATCTCCTATTTTTAAAACGCTAAGACATATTTGTAATAATATTCCGATTATTCAATTGGCATATTTTAACATATTTGCTGTCCATCTAAGCTTGTTCGCACTCTACAGGTCGCAATTGTTGACCGATTAGCATGAAACTTGGCAGAAGTTTTTTTTCTGGCCAAGGACCATCGGTATTGATCGGTTCAGATTTAGATATAGCCTCCACACAAACAGGCCCGTGCGCAGGATTTTCCCCTGGGGGGGGGGGGGGGTTTTCACTATCACTCACAAAAAAGTTAACCCTATAATGAGTTAAAATTAACTAAAATTTATGAAACCAAGTACATTTTTACTAAATATAAGTAGAATTTTGCTGAAATTTTCCTAAATCTAAGTACATTTTTTCTAAAACCAAATAATTTTTTACTAAATTTAAGCAAAATTTTTCTAAAACTAAGTAAACTTTTACTAAATCTTAGTAAAATTTTGCTGAAAATTTTCTAAAACTAAGTAAATAGTTTGCTCAAATCAAGTAAATATTTACTCAAACTAGGACAATTTTGCTGATTTTTTTCCTCAAACGAGTAAATTTTTACTTAAACTGGGGAAAATTTTATTTTATACAAGAAAAAAAGGTGCAATTAAAAAAAGTTCAATTTAACTAAAAAATCTAACAAATCGTTTTGCTTCAGAGTATGCAAAACTGATACAAAAAAATGACAACATGAAATATTTCTCAAAAGTTTCATGATACCTCTGCCCTAAGGAGTTGAGCAATTACTCCATGATTGTTGCGAAGGCAAGATAGTCGCCTTCGCAGTGGTTGTTTAGAATAATTCATAAAGTATTTAAGAAATAAGTCTCTGCAAACGAATGAGAATTGCTTCTTAAATTAATATTCAATAACTTTTTAAACAATTTCAAATGTTTTATAAGTTCATTAATACTTAAATGTATGAAGAACTAGGCATAAATTTCAGTAAACATTTTAACTTCATATTTTTAAGTTAAAATTTCCTAAATGAAATTTTTTCCATACAAAAAAATTCAGATTTTTTTCCCACTGAAAACCTTGAAAATATTTTTCCAAATATTTTTTTACTCAATTGTAAGAATTGTTTATTAGATCCAAAGAAATATTTTTAAGCTTTTTTTTTAAAGTACCCTTTTTCTAGTAAATGAACTATTTACTATGGCTTTGAAAGAAGGAAACTTTACTCATACTTAGTTAATTTTCCAACTTTTTAGGAAATGTTTACTGGAGCATTTGGAAACCACTCATACTTTATTGTTCGAGAAATATTTTGATACATTCGACAGACATTGTCGGCAAAATTGCATTTTAGTAATCCATCTATCAGTACACTCAAAGGAATATGTCAGTAAAAGAAAGCAGAAAGTCTACTGAAAGATCAGATTTTCTGCTGTTAAAAAAGAGACAGCAGATTTGTATCTGCTGAGATGGTAAACAGCTGTTTGCTGTTTTTATCATTATATATGATACGCATATTGTCCCAAGCTAATATAAATGAAAATTCGAGCTTAACTCGCTTATGAACGCTTATCTATTTTTATATTTTAATTAACAACAGCCAATTTTAGCGGACTGCAAACTCTTTAGCAGTGTGAATGGTGATGTAAAATTGCAGAAAAATTAAAAAAATGGCTTTAAACAGTTTTTTCCAAATTTATATGACAGATGACATCCAAATCTGAGAATAGTTTGGCATCAAAAACTAATTTTCGAGAAAATGGTTCATAGCCACTTTTGAATATAAGCCGTCGATATATATTTTGTAGAAATATTACAGAAAAAACGATCAATTTCCTCGGCGATAAACCCTTCAGTCCCGCATTTTTCTATGATAAATGCAGAAAATTGGATATGCTTTTTGACAAATTATGGGTCTAAATAGGATGTCTAAAGAGTTTTGGGGTTTTTAATTTATATAGGACATGAGTAACAGGATGTTTACTCAAAATCTTTATACGCATATTCCGATTAAATAAAAAATATTTGGAAATGTTTCTTCATTTGTATAATCTTAAATATGTATAAATTCGAATAACAAATACAGTTTTTTTGTATTCGATGAAATGCAAGAAGAAAGAACTAGAAACTTTAATTCAAAAAACCAAATAATTGGTATTTTAGAGTTTCGTTTTCCTACGTAGATCCAAGTTACTGAATTTGTTGTTTCTCTTTTGAATAATACTTGTTACATATGTACAAAAAATACTAACTCTGAAAAATATTTGACATAAGTGATAAATATAACAAAAATTTTCGTAAGTTAAAACTCATTTCTTATTGTTTCGCAACTTTAAAGTAGATTTTAAAATAGAGAAACGAAATTTTAGACACGTGAACACCGTTTTTGAGTTTCTTTTGTGGGAAAAATTAGTTTGTTTGCGGTAAACATGTCATCAGTTCTTGTAAATGAACAAAGAGAAATACGTTTATGTATATCAAACAGTATTCTTCGTTTGTCGAAATGGATTTGTATTATAATTGCAAACTCCCAAAACATTGGAAGTAACAGAAACCGTTGTTGTTGTATTTGTGATGAAAATAGGACACATCGGTTCAGATTTAGATACGGCTCCATAAAAATGTCCAATCGCAAATTTTACATCTTAGCGCTCTACAAGGATCAAGTTAATTATTTGCTTTTATTAAGAATATTTTAGATTTCATTATGATATCATAGTGATTCTTATCTACACTTTTTTAAAATTACTAAACGATTAGTACAAAAGATAAGATATAGCTCTAGTCGAATATCAAGAAGTCTTATCGGTTAATAAAAATGAAAATTTTCCGAACAATTTGGTGTCCAGTAGCGAAATTAGCACTACACAATCTTGAAATTGGCACAATTATTTTAGTTTGCTTGTATTTTTCATAACCTTTGTCCGAAATTGAAGAAAGTGTCCACGTTTTTTTTATGTAATTTTCGTGTTTTCATGATTTTACTGCAAAATTACCATTTCAGACGAGTTATTTTAAAAAGAACTTACAAATTCTATATTTTAATGCTTCAGAAAGTCTAGAAGGTTTTAAAAAGTATATGTTCGAAACCTCTCTGGGGGGGGTTTGAACCCCCAAACCCCCCACCCCCTGCGCACGGCCCTGCACACAAATGTCGCTCCCGATTTCACTTTTTCCGCTTCAGAAACCACTTATTGTACCCGATTTTCTTTAAAATTGGCACAACATTTTATAATCGAACTAGAAACACCTATGCTGAAAGTGGGTAAGATCGGTTCAGATTTAGATATAGTCCCCATACAAATGTCGCTTCCGATTTCACTTTTTCCGCTTTAGAAACCACATATTGTACCCGATTTTCTTTAAATTTGGCACAACATTTAATAATAGAACTAGAAACACCTATGCTGAAAGTGGGTAAGATCGGTTCAGATTTAGATATAGTCCTCATACAAATGTCGCTCCCGATTTCACTTTTCCCGCTTTAGAAACCACATATTGTACCCAATTTTCTTTAAAATTGGCACAACATTTTATAATCGAACTAGAAACACCTATGCTGAAAGTGGGTAAGATCGGTTCAGATTTAAATATAGCCCAAATACAAATGTTGCTCCCAAAAGTTTAACCGATTTTGGCCAAACTATACATTTTATATTTCACCTATTTCGTTCCAGGTTTCAATATATCCTCATACAAATGTCCTTTCCGATTTAACATTTTTTGTCAAACACATACACTTACAGAATACAAAAATCCTACCCGTTTTCTCTTTTTCACCGAATTGAATTGTATTCGGATAGAAAGTGGAGTGTATCATAGAGTTACTTGTTTTTTGTTCGAAACTGGGTAGAAAATGATAAAAATGATTCACGCGAAGAGAGATCAGCTAAAATAGTGAAATTTAACAAACACACTTTGACTGTGTATGAGTGCTACCTAATAGGAGGTTTCCAAATTACTATTTTATATTTATCAATATCCACCAAAAGAAAATTCAATAAATACTATCCAAAAACAGAGATGGATGTATCTTTCATGTGTGGTCGACTAAACTCCATTTTGTAAAATATGAAAAACTTGAAATCACTAACATTTAAAATAATCGGCTAACATAATATCTTGGAAGATCTTCTAAAATTTCTCGTTGGTTTTACATGGAATTCCTCCATAAACCAAAAATTATAGCAGACAGAGTCGTTTCGAAGATCCAACTTTTCATTTGTTGGTAACCACTGTGCACCGTTCGCATGTATATCATTTCGGTTGCACTAAACCTAGACTCTTGTTAAAATGTAATGTGTTGACACCAAATTGAAAATGCTCCCTCAAAGCGTATTTATTTTAAATAAATAATTTCGCAATTCATTTTGTAGCGACCGCAAGGCTATTGATATGTATGAGATAAGTAAATATATATATGTATGTATGAATGTATGGATGTATGTATGTATGTATATAAGTAAATTCTCAAAGGTACATTTGTAACTACGATACGAGTATGTATGTTTTGCGCTTAATTTTTAAAATGCACTACTTAATAAACTAAATAAATATTGAAAGCTAAAAGCGCTGTCAGCAGCGATACCGCCAATCCCCTTGAGATCGCAATCACCTCCACGCCATCATTCATGGCATTAACAAAGGGTATGTGACTTCCATGGGCTGAATGGGTATCGCCTCCGCTCGACATGGCACGGTAGACTTTGCGATTGTTGAGCGGCTGCAGAGGCCGGAAGTTATGACTCAACGATGAACCGTCAAATGTCTTTAGGGCACGAAAACGTTCCAGCTGAAAAAAGACACGAGATGATGTTTTTGGGTCCATCCTTAGGCAGGTTTGAAGGTTGGTAGCTATACTTACCACTGTCGATGATATTGATATGGGATCACTGAAATCCATCCAGGTGACATCTTCACTGCAGGGCGGCGTTGTCAGCGAACCGATGTAGGTGTAATAGCTACTCAGGTCCCTGGGCAAAAAACCGAATAAATCAATGGGCTCCGCCTCTGTGGTCGTATCTGGCACATGTATATTCTTCAAGGAACCTGTGAATCTATCGTAATCTTGGTCCATGTTGTCTTTGATCTATGGTGAAAAGGAAACAAGAAGGAGAGAAGTTGTTAAACTGCATATAAGGGCAAATAGGGAAAGGCTCTCAGGCAATTCATGCAAGATTCCCAAAAACGAACAAGTAAAGGTTAGAATGAGACCGGCTACCCTCTACTCTCAAGCAAGTTTGGAATTTGTCGCCATTTGTGAGGTAAAGTGTAGCCAACACAGAAAAAGATTTCGAAATCTCAGTTAAAACTCCTTGTATCTTTTATTCGATGGTAATCAAGCTTAATATATAAACTCAATTTTTGCAAAAAATCAGGGGATAATGTCTTACCATTTTTATGTTAATTAATAAATCAATATCCTGCCCAATCATTCCTATAAACTTATCGACTTATTGGAACATTTGTATTTTTCAATGCATACTTTATATAGAATTTTATAGTTTATAGAACTTACTGAATCGTCTAAAACAAAAATTGGTAAGTGACCCAACCCAAAACGGATAATTAAATTAAGCCAAAAAAATGAAAAATCGACCAATTTTTTGGTGATTTGCGGACCAAAAATTTGGAAAAATAAAACCATATCAAAATTGTAAAATCACCCAAAAATTGTTCGATTTTTCATATGAAAAAAGACCCAAAACGAAAAATGAAATTAATCTCAAAAATAAATGAATAACCACTCAAATCAAAAATGAAAGTTTTTGGTGTTTTTTTTTGATGATTTGTCGACCAAAAATTAGAAAAAATAGACCAAAAAATTAATTAATTGGGGTGATTTTTGTATGAGATTTCTTGGGATATTTTTCCGAACCGATCTTACCCAATTTCAGCATTGGTGTTTCTAGTTGGATTATAAGATCTTGTGCCAAATTTAAAGAAAATCGGGTACAATAAGTCGTTTCTAGAGCGGAAAATGTCTAATCGGGAGCGTCATTTGTATAGGGGCTATATCTAAATCTGAACCGATTTTACCCCATTTTCAGCATAGGTGTTTCTAGTTGGATTATAAGATGTTGTGCCAAATTTAAAGAAAATCGGGTACAATAAGTTGTTTCTAGAGCGGAAAATATCTAATCGGGAGCGTCATTTGTATGGGGGCTATATCTAAATCTGAACCGATTTGCCTCAAATTAAATAGCGTTCGTCCTTGATCCACAAAACTTAGTTTTGCAAATTTTTGTTAAGATCGGACTATAATTGCGACCTGGACAGATGGACAGACGGACATTGCTAAATCGACTCAAAAAGTGATTCTAAGCCGATCTGTATAATAAACGATGGGTCTAACTCGTTTCCTTTAGGGTGTTACAAACAAATGTACAAAGACATAATACTCTCGGGGAGTGTATAACAAGTAAGTAAAGATTAAAGTCGGGCGGGGCCGACTATATGATACACTCCACTTTCCATCCAAATACAATTAATCATAGGCTGATATGACCTGACCCAATTTGTCAAATCGAGAAGAATATTGACCCACTTTCACAATAGGTACTTCCGGTTCAGTATAATGTGTTATGCTCAATTTGAAGAAATTCGGTGAAAATACGTGGTTTCTGGGGCGAGATTTGTATGGGAGTTATATATAAATCTTTTCTTTTTTCACCATGGGTATTTCTGGTTGTAATATAAGGTAATTTGAAAGATTTGAAGAAAATCTGTTAAAATACGTTGTTCATAGAGTGGAAAAGTCAATTCGGAAGTGACATTTGTGTGGGAGCTATATACAAATCTGAACCGATCCATTTTCACCATGGATGTTTCTAGTGGAAATATAAGATATTTTGCCAAATTTGAAGAAGATCTGTTAAAATATGTGTTTTCTAGAGCGGAAAAAGTCAAATAGGAAGCGAACCGATGAACCGATCTGACCTATTTTAACCACAGGTATTTCTAGTTTAAATATAAGCTGCTTTGCCAAATTTTAAGACAATCTGAAATTTCTATGGGAGCTACTTATATAAATCTGAACAGATCTGACACATTTTCACCACAGGTGTTTCTACTTGAAATATAAGATGTTTTGACAAATTTGAAGAAAATCTGTTAAAATATGTGTCACCTAGAGTTAAAAGCACAAAAACATAATACTCTCGTGGAGTGTATAAATATAGATTGGGCGTATCAAATTTGGGAGATTTTGCCGCTGATAACGCCGTGCGACAGTACTTTTTGGAGCGGAACAAGACCTTGTACACAAGAAAATAGACGTCGTATATAAGAGAACTGTGTACTCACTTTTCCATTTGGATATAAATGTTTTAATAAGTTATTTTCATACTTTTCCGAGTTGTACAAAGGCGATGTGGGTATCAAAAAAGTAAAGAATATCTGTTAAAAATACTAAAAATTTCCTGCTTCTATCTGTGCAAGTTTAACATTAACAGCCATTTCAAAATTTCCCCTTTTTTAATTTTTTTGTTGATGCTAAACTAAACTAGATGCATGGAGTTTGAAGTATTTTTAACAGACATTCTTCTCTTTCATTTGATATCCATATCGCCTTTGTATTAGCCATATTAATATGAAAATAAATTATTGAAACATCTATATCCTTTGGAAAATGAAACAAGATCGCCAAATGAGAAACTAAGTACACAGCTTTTCTAAACACGATCTCTAGTTTCATGTGTATATGGTCTTGTTCAGCTCCAATGAAAAATTGTAAAATTGTCGCACGGTATAATACACTTCAGAATCAAAATTATTATTATATTATTAGGAAGGGACCCAAAGATTATTATTGAAGGCAATATATATATATATATGGAAGGCAATATATTTCAGAAATTAACCCAAGTTTGACTACTTTTCGTATTTTTCGATTTTAAAGAAAATAAAATTTTTATTTTTCTATTTTTATTATTTGTTCGTATTACAGATTTTCGTCTTTTTCAGATTTTGAAAATTAAAAAAAAAGTTATTTATTTATTTATTTCTTTTATCGACTTTGTCGAACTTTTCTCTCGTTTTAAGATATTTTGCACACGAATTTGTTGTATTAGAAATTGTGGCTTCTTAGCTTTATCAAATTGTGGCGCCAAAATTGTGTTTATGCCAAATAAAGTTGGTTTGTAATAAATATTAAAAAATACTCCTTTTGAAAAAATCTATGATATAACTGTTTTCTTTGGATAGCCTTTGCAGAATAAAGAACATATTTATAAATGTCCCAAGGCGCGAATTACTAATTTTTTTCTCATAAACTTTAGAAAAGTTAACTTTTATGCCAAGTTCATTTGTATGAACTATGCTCGAAAACCCCCATCAATTGAAATTGAAAAATACAACATCACAACATCAGCATCACATTGAGAAAATACAAATTGAAATTGAGAAATCCAGCTATTCGATCAAGTAATTTCTTCTTTCGAAGGTAATCTTTGTTATTGGTAATGGACTCAACCATAAACACATTTGACCATATACGTATTTCATTGTCCTGTGTAGGGACAAATCATCAGTGATCCTTCAGTATGGAGTGCTTGCGTTAATATGATGTCATCGATTGTATATGTATCTACATTTATATGAAAATCACATCTGCGTATTATATGTATACACCCGAAAACCTCACCGCAAATCGTTTTGAAGAGTGTTGTGTTCTACGTGAAACAAATATTTCCATACAAAAAAACAAAAAAAAAAAAAACCTGATCGAATAGCTGAAATTCGAATGTATATATATTCAAAACTTATAGGAAATTAATGTCAATTTAAATTTTTGAATATCAATTTGTTTATTCTCAAGTTCAATTTTCATCCCAATTTCAATTTTCATTTTTGAATTTCAAATTGTATTTTCTGAACTGCAATTAACATTTCTCAATTTCAATTTTTTTCTGAATTTCAATTTACATTTCTCATTTTCAGTTTGTATTTTCTCAATTTCAATTTTCATTATTTGAATTTTAATGTTAATTTTCTCAATTTTCATTTCTGAATTTCAATTGGCATTTTCTTGATTTCAAATTTCATTTTGCAATCAACATTTGGAGCACGAAATAATCGGCATTCGTGGCCCTATAGCGATCGTCCTTTTCGCCGTTCTCCTTTTTATTAAAGTAAGTACCACGATTCCACTGGCCCTCGTGGATCTCGCTTGAATTCTCTTCAGCTACTTGCTACTCGTTAACAGTTATGGTGTTGCCATATTTTTTACCATTTAAGAAAAAGTCAATGGATAACAATGCTGCCACCTTATCAATTATTATATCCCTCGTGGATTCTCTTCAGCTACTTGCTACTCGTTATCAATTATGGTGTTGCCATATTTTTTACCATTTAAGAAAAAAGCAATGGATAACAATGCTGCCACCTTATCAATGATTTTAATTGTAAGCTAGAAAACCTATTCGGACAGGTCTATTATCTAGAATTTATGGTGATTCAATAAATTTCTACAATTTTGCTCTAAAAGGCTTTTAAAGTCGTTTAAGTGGAAAATATTCGAAAAAACCGCATGTAAATCAAGAATTTTCTGAAAAAACTGCACCGACGCTAATCTAAGTTAAAAAAAAATCAGAAAGTTTTTACAATTTTTTATGGATATTATTTTATTTTTTTTACTAAAATAAAAATTTTCGTGTAGTCCTTTAAAATATTTACTCTCATATATTGGTCCGATCGCAACCGCTTATATGTTCAATTAAAGGCAATTATGACGTCTACAAATGTTGTGAATTTAACTTTCACATAGAAACATTGCTTTGGAACAGCTTCCAAAAATGTATGAAACAATTTTTTTTCGAAAAAAAAAATATTTTTAATAACACGAAAAAAATCATAAAAATAGAAAAAAATCAAATAAAAAATATTTTGTTTTGTATTTTAACACCTAACATTCGCTAAAAAAACAATGATTGTAAGAGAAATATTCGAAAAAAAATCGCATGTAAATGAGAATTTTCTGAAAAATCTCACCGAGGCTAATCTAAGTTAACACTGAGAAACACATGTTTTTACAATTGATTTCGAAAACAATGTCGATAATACCGCCCATTTCAACTGAGCCTACTTTGTTTGTTGATAAAATCAAGTTTTTTCTGAAAAATCTGCACCGAGGCTAATGTAAGTTAACATTGAAAATCAACTGTTTTTAAATTTGTTTTCGGAAACAATATCAATTAATCATCATCAATATCATCTACTGGATTTGTTGATATTTCAAAACGAGAATTATTTCTTTTCATAATGTATACTTTAATTTTTAATTTCAAATGAGGCTATGCTATCAGAAATGTCTGCCTGAGAGTAAAATGTTTTTTTAATATTTTCAAATTTTACCTCATAGAAGAAGGCCATAACGGCCACACCATCATCCCGCAGTACAGCCTCACCAAAATCCATATATTTCGCATTACGAAACACTATGTGCAATTCCATGGGAAAGGTCACATTATTGATGCGATCTTCACTGCCCACCGTATTGTCTTCGCCCCAATGGAAATGCAGTTGCTGGAATTCATATTTCCCTTTGCCCTCCAGCGGGCCGTTCGCTATGGACGGAGCGGGGCCATCGTATGTCAGTTGCACCAGCACCGTATGACCATTATTGGTCAGTGTAGCATTGACTGGTGTCTTCTCGAATTCGAAATAATCAATCATGGGATATTCCTTATTGGTCACATCGACATCGTTGATATCGATGGGACTTTGATGTTTCCCCGAACATTGATTGTAATGTTCACTCCAGTGATCGGGGCCCAGAGTGCCGTAATAGGTGAACTCGGAATCGCTGTGACCTGTGAAATTTAAGAAGAAGTGAAAAAAGAAAAAGAAAATTTAATAAAGGGATTTGAAACTAGATTTTCCTTGCAATGTTCTCTACACCATTTTCAATCGAACCATTTAAAATTGAAAGTGAGAAATGAAAATTGAAATTGCGAAAAAACAAATTAAATTCAGAAATGGAAATGGAAATTGAGAAAATACATTGAGAAATAAACGATTGAAAATGGGAAATTACAAATTAATTTCAATTTACATTACGGAGTATCAATTTTTTATTCTCAATTTTCATTTCTGATTTCGAATTTCTCGATTTCAATTTTCATTTCTCAATTTCAAATTGTATTTTCTCAATTTCAATTTTCATTTCTCAATTTCAAATTGTATTTTCTCATTTTCAATTGAAAAAGGGAACTTTGTCATATTGTCATGTCAAGAGAATCTAATTTTTCAACCTACAGTTTGTTGGATGTCAGAAATTCTGCTATAATAGCAGACAAATTACCAGCTAATCAGCTATAAACAATGTTTGCTGTTAATGACAGAGTGTTTTTCTCAAGTGTAGGTGTTTTTAAATAATTTTGTTGTAATGATAATGATAATGTAATGAAATATTCCTAGATTGTTATAAACTTAGCTACACTTTGGAGCAAAAGTGTCTCACAATATTTCAGTATGCAACACAAAAAAAGTTGTTTCCAAGGCGAAAAATGTATTTTTTGTTTGCAATGAGTCATAAAATAAAAAAATTATGGATAAATTTGTTTTTAATTTTTTAATAAAATTAAAAATATAGATGCAAAATGGTCTTGACAATATCCCAGTTCAAATCAAATAATTATTACAGACCAAAAAATACAAACGAAAAAAAACTAAAACAAATGAGCGTTGGCACGGCAGAAGTATTGCTGGGTAACTGTACCTGCATATACACATACATACATATGCAACTCAATGAGATGCTTGTAAGATGGCATGTGTACTTTATTACTTGGTGCGATTTTTTAAACGCAAATTCGGCAAGTGAGTTGTGCTTCTCGTTCGTTTGTGAGAATCACCTCCTTATAGAGGCCGGGTTTGATGTTGAAAAGTCGCTGCGAAGCCACTTGAAAATAATTTTGACATGGTCGAAATCATGATCGTGTTAGTCTGCAGCCAAGTAATAAATGTAACGATGACATTTGTAAATAAATTTGCATTCTATTAAATATAGATGCAAAATGGTCTTGAGCCAGGACAATATCCCAGTTCAAATCAAATATTGATTACAGAGCAAAAAAAAAATACAAACGAAAAAAACTAAAAAAAAATTAAAAATTTTGTCGTAGGTACCCGCTGATATGTTCAATTAAATGTAAAATGAAAATTACACTTTCATATAGAAATAGTGGTTTTGGAACAGTCTTCAAATTTCTGAGAAATATTTTTCGAAAAAAATATATATTTTTGCAGGCACGAAAAAAATCATAAAAAATAGAAAAATGTCGTAAAATGAGTCATTTTTGAATGAATCTACGAATAAATGTAGATGTTATGACCATAATGCTTGAAGTAAGTAATTAAGTTTTACGAAGGCGCTAGGTTCGGCCGGGCCGAACTTTATATATCCTCCACCATGGATTGCATTCCACAGAGGCTGTCGATTTTCGTAGAAGTGCAGTAATATTACAGGAAAATATAATTTTTTTAATATAGCCAAACCAAAACAAATATTGAAAAAATAATTTTATAAATAAATATAATATTTTTATAACTTCAAACCAAGCTTATAAGTCAAGGCTGCCGATAAAAAAAAATAAAATATTAATAAAAAAATATTCTTATATTTATATTCTAAAAAAACATCCATTTACCCCTTAAAAGTACGAGTTGGGAGAAAATACTTTTATATTATGTATCTACTCAATTAAAGAAATGTATACACTGAATTTCGTTTTTGTAGCTGTTGTTGTTTAATATGTACCATTTTTATCCCTTTTTGTCCCATTCCACCCCCTACAAATAAAAATTACGTGCACCATGTTTTTGTTATAGGGGGTATACCCAATATCAAGTAAGTACAAGCAAACATGTTGAAAAAATATGTTTAAATACTCTAAAATATTAGAGGGTATTATGGGTATTTTAAGTCCTTGTGAGGGACAAATTTTTCTCTTTAGCCGATTTCACCCAATTGCAATCTCAACCGATGTACGACTATAAGACGCATTTATGGAAAATTTTGACGTCCTAGCTCCTTTCGTTTAGATGCTAGCGTGCTTTCAACAGACGGACGCACATGGCTAAATCGTCTTAGAATTTTATGACGATCAAGAATATATATACTTTATAGGGTCTCAGGTCGATATTTCAAGGTGTTACAAACGGAATGACAAAGTTAGTATACCCCCATCCTGGAGGTGGAGGGTATAAAAAGAAGGACCATAACTTCTACATTTATCTATAGACTAGCAGTACCCGCTGCTTCGCACGCGAAAATGCCAGTTATTTGTTAATTGGTCTCTTTTTTTGGATAGTATTTATTTAATTTTCTTTTGGTGGATATAGATAAATCTAAAAGAGTAATTTGGAAACCTCCTATTAGCTAGCACTCACACACAGTCAAAGGAATGTGCTTGTCGATATGCACTATTTTAGCTGAACTACTTCATATGTATAATTTTTATAATTTTCTACCAAGTTTTGAACAGAATATTACAACCATTTATATCCTCGATCTCATAGATTCAGCCAGCCAGTTTATAACTTTTTCCACTTCTTTCCCTAAAAGTACATATTTTGAAAAATCACATTTTACGACTATAGCTCCAATACTCTAGTTTGTACTACTTTTATCCCTTGTTGCTCACCCCCTATAAGAAAATTTTGAAAAAATCCATTTCGATTGCGCTTTACACACAGTTTACACTACAAATTTCTTGACTATAGCTGCAATTATAAATTTTGAACACTTTTTGTCCCACTTACCCCCTAAAAAGTACAAATTTCGAACAATACAATTATACTTCGTTTCTATATGGTCAGAGGAATTTACATACCAAATTTCACGTTTCTAGCTGTAATACTTTAGTTGGTACCATTTTTATCCCATTTTGTCCCGCTCTTCCCTTAAAAGTACAAATTTCGAAAAATCCCTATCTGTAGCTCGTCTGCATGATCATTGCAAGGAACTCACCGAGTTTCATGTTTATAGCTACTGCCGTTTAGTTAGGACGAAGGTTCGATGTTTATCCCTTTTTAGGCCATTTTACTTCCTAAAAGTACGAATTTCGTAAAACCCTTTCTTAGTAGAAATGTCATGATCCTGGCTTCAGCCGTTTGGTCTAGGGGCTGACTGATAAGTCAGTCAGTCAGTAACGCAACTCTTTTATATATATAGATTTGTTTTAACTAGGCCGTGTTTTCTCCAGCCAGCTATTAACAAAATTAGAACAATGTAATCGTTTATATAATTTGAAATGGCACTTTTCGTGCTATTTAAACGAAAATTAAAAAAACATGAATTTTCCTTTGCGTCTACAAAGAGTTTCATATTTTCTACACTTATCCAAAGATTTTTTACATATAAATATTATGGCTGTTTTTCTTTAAGACTGGATAACTAAGCTGCGATAACAAAAATCTAAATAAAATGTTAAAATTTCACTCAAAATAATTTTTTTTTAATTGTCGCCAAAAGCAATATCAATGTGTGTGTGAAAAAATAATTTTGTGTTAAAAATGTATGACTTAGCCTGGATAATTATCCAGTGTAAGTCGAAATGATGGATATCGAGGCTAAGTCCAATAAAGTCGACACAAAATATTTTTTTGAAAATTTCTTTTGATACATATATTTATGTTGTAGTTGGCGACAATGTGAAGAAATTATTTTTTATTTTGAACGAAAAATTAAATTTTTTGTTATCGCAGCTTGTTATCCCGGCTTATAGAAAAACAGTCCTATTATTCCGACAAAATTGGAATTTTAGAAAAAAAAATAAAAAAAAATGTTTTGTGTTGATTTATGAATAAGCATACCTCAATTTTTTCCACTTGGACAGATTTGTTTGCACAGTGTAAATAAGAAAAAATTAAATATAAATATATAAATGTTAGTTTTTTTCGTTTGTATTTTTTGGTCTGTAATCAATATTTGATTTGAACTGGGATATTGTCCTGGCTCATAAGACCATTTCGTGTGTTAACACTGTTAACATCGACCCGCTCTGTTTTAAAACTCGTTACTCTGATTTCCGGAAGAATATCTGCCCAGTTTTGCTCCACAGTGTACACACACATCATCGCTAAGATGTGATAATAGCGAAATTTATTTACTCGTTCGTATTCGTTCTTAGTGGCAATTACACGAATTGTTCGGTAATTAGTTGCAATTACATCAGAACAATGATGCATTTGTAAGTAGGCTAGCCATGCTAGCAACTAGCTACCTATCTATCCACTCGGTAATTTTCCACAATTGAGGATCGCAAAATGCTGTTGGAATGCAAAGTTTAGCCCGAGATACGAAGGGATTGTATTTGCATCAACTTGTATAGTTTTGTTTTCATATCTCAATCAAATGGAATAGTTTATGAAATTATATTTTTGTTTGCGAGTTGAATATCTATTATGTCATATTATTTTGTTCCATTATCAGACGCAACGTAACACTGCGATTGGGATTACTTACCTATATTCTAAAGAGTATATCATGTTGGGACATAAATAAAGCGTTAAGTATCATTTAGTTATATTACTAAAAACATATGTCTTTTCTTTTATTTACATATCGCTCATTTACTGAATACTTTACAAGAGTTTTCTGCAAAATCGATTTTTTGAGTTATGCCACTCTTGCAGAAGATGAGCAGTATGTAGTCAGTGATTTAAATCTAACTCAGAGACCATTTGTTATAGATTTATTTCCATTTTACATGATATACCCCAAAACATCATTTTACAACTAAAAAATATGATTTTTAAAAAATCTTTTTCGTCTACAAAGAGAATCATAACATCTACATTTAAAAAAAAATAAATCAAAATACTTTTTTCAATTTTTTCCCCTTTTTATAAATTTTTTTGTTATATTTCCAAAATGAGAGTACAAAAATTTAAGTTACTTTCGCCGAAAATTGGAATTTTAGTTACAAATTTAAAAAACAACTTGCCATACCAATTTTTTCCAGCAAAAAGAGAGCACCTGAAAAAGTATAAAAGATGTTCATCTTGTGATTCGGAAGTAGTGAAAATTGGGATCTTCACCAATGAATTTAACATGGAGTTGTCATAGGAGGGATGTCCTTTATTTTGAAAGACTTAAAAGTTATTTTAAAGTGTTACAAGGGGAACCACTTTTTCACTAGTTTCCATTTCTGTTTTAAAAATTCCGACGCTACCGGGGGTAGAACAGCGGACCTTCTGGTTGCTACTACGGCACTCTAACCATCTGAGCTATCTTCTGTTGTGAGTGGTGCATAACTAAAGCAAACCACTTAATTCTTTAGAACTGACAATAGGAAACTAAACAAAATATTTATTTAATATGAACTAATATATAAAACAAAAACTATTAAATTAGTATTAAATGAATTAACACTACCTAATTTTACTGATATTATGTAGTATTATTAATTATTAAAAAATAAAATATTTGAAGTACACTATTAATGTATAAGCAATAATTTTGAATTTTTTAAGCAAAACTGTTTAAATTTGTATAAAATGCAAAATTATTCATTGTTTTTCATAAAATTAATAAAAACATAAAAGTTTTTCTCTAGCCACGATTCGAACCCTTGACCTTCTGGGTGGTCACCTTACCTCTGTGACCCCATACTAAAAATTCGTTCCCATTCACTTGTGAAAATGCTATTCGTAAAATGTTACGGGATATTAACATATTATCGACTTTTTTTGGATGTTGTTTAAAAGAACTTCTTCAAGAGTGCTTCCTACGGAAGTACTTCCATTTATTTATTGGGTTTTAATATTGTTTTCGATTTTAGAAAACCAAAATACATTAAAAATTTTATACATGACATTTTTGTATCAGTTTTCCCGGAAAAATAGGAGCCCATCATGTTTCTTAATAACAGACACAAGTTTCTTTATTAACATGGCTTAATGTCTGCTCTATCCTAGTCGACTCTCTTGTTTTTTCGAATATTTTTTTACTGATCACAAAGAAATATGAATGCATGAATTAAATTAAAAATATATTTTTTCTTGAAAATAAAATATACAAAAAATAATATTTTTTATTATTATTTGAGATCAGGTTCAAGATCATTTGTTTTTGTTTTCTTAGAAAGAAAACAACGTGTTTTAAAAGATTTGATTTCGGTAACTTCTGACTGGGATTTTCGAGTGTATATGTAAGTTCGAAGCAGTTCTCATTCAATTGAGTTTGCGAGACGCATATACAGAAGCATTGGACATTGAGAAGGGGGAGTAACGTCCATTGAAACGATCGTCTGTCCTGCTAGCAACCGAACCAAATAAATGCCACACACTTCTTTTAAATCATTTTGTTTTCTGGCTAAGAAAACGAAAACAAATGTTCTCGAACCTGAGTAACTAGCTACAACTAAAAATAATATATTTAATTTTTTATTAAATAATACACCTTCGATTTTAATTTATTTTTCTATGGAAATAGCACAATGTGTTTACATTCAACTGCAAAAAAACTAGTTCATGGGATCTCAGACAAATCGAAAGTTATAAAAGACGCCGTAAGTCTGTATTTTTCACATATTTTTACATTTTGTTTTTAATTTCTACTTTTAAAGGCAATTTCTTAAGGATATATGAATTCACTCGCACTTTTTAATAGCAAATAGCTAAAAATTTATTCCCAAATTATAAAAAATATGTGAAAATTATAATTATTTGAGAAAATATCGGGTGATTCATCGTGAGGTTTGATTTTCAATAGGCTTTTTTTGACATGACTCATATCAAAATGCTTTGTCATTATACCCTCCACCTCCAGGATGGGGGTATACTAACTTTGTCATTCCGTTTGTAACACCTTGAAATATCGACCTGAGACCCTATAAAGTATATATATTCTTGATCGTCATAAAATTCTAAGACGATCTAGCCATGTCCGTCCGTCTGTCCGTCTGTTGAAAGCACGCTAGCATCTAAACGAAAGGAGCTAGAACGTTCAAATTTTCCATAAATGTGTCCTATAGTCGTAGATCGGTTGGGATTGAAACGGGGCGAAATCGGCCCAAAGGTAAACATTTGTCCCTCACAAGGACTAAAAATACACATAATAATCCCTAATATTTTAACGTATTTAAGCATTTTTGTTAATATGTCTTCTTATATTTGCTTGATTTTTGGTATGCGCATTCCACTTATAGCAAAAACGTGCACCATAAAGTGATTCTTATTTGTAGGGGGTGAAATTAGGCCAAAAAGGGATAAAAACGGTACATATTAAACGACAACAGCTAGACACGTAAAATACACGGATTTTTTAAAATTTATATTTTATGGGATTAAAATGAAAAAATGGGATAAAAATAGTACCAATCAAATGACCGGATTATACATACAAATGAAATTCGGATTATACATTTCTCTGACTGTGTAGACAGGGAAAATAAACGGATTTTTCGAAATTCGTACTTTTTGGGGTCGAAATGAAAAAAGGGGATAAAAATAGTAACATCCAAATGACGGCAGCTAGAGTCATGAAGTTCGGAGTATACATTCCTTTGACTACGTAGACATGGAAAATAAAAGGTTTTTTCCAAATTCGTACTTTCAAAGGATACAATGGTACAGAGGGATAAAAATAGTACCAACTAAACGATTACAGCTAGAATGATGAAATTCTAATTGGGTAGAAACGTCAAATAAAGAGATTTTAGATAGTTGTACTCTTAAGGGTGTATACATTCCTCTGACTGCATAGACACGCAAATAAAACGTTTTTTCCAAATTCGTACTTTTTCTTTTACGGAAAAATTGGTTGAATCATGAAGGTTAGTTTGCACTATGTACGTCTGATAATGGATTTTCAAAATTTGTACTTTTGGAATTAAAATAGAACGGAAAAACATCCAACTGTAGCACCCACTATCTACCAATATTTATGGTATTTAAGCTTTTTGATAATATATATATTTAATTTTTGAATTGACGTATTGCCTTATAAGCGTCGTTTGAAATTAAAATATTATATTTATTAGAGTTACAACAAAAAGTATTATATTTATCTATAAAATATTTTTTTCAATATTTGTATTTGTTTTGGTATGGCTATATTAAAAAGAAAATATATTTTCCTGTAATATTACTGCACTTCTACGAAAATCGACATCCTCTATGGAATGCAATCCATGGTGGAGGGTATATAAAGTTCGGCCTGGCCGAACTTAACACCGTTTTTACTTGTTTTTGTTTAGTATCGTTTGGCAAGTCATAGTGGAAAGACTCACACCACAACAGCGTCTCCAAATTGTTCAGCTGTATTACGAATAAAACTGCGTTCTGTGGGAAAAAATACATTGGCGAATAGATTCGTCGTCGTTCTCAGCAGTTTTGCTTGTCGTATTCGACAACTTGGTATATTTTATGCAAGGATCTCGGCCTTAAAGCGTACAAAATTCAACTTGTGCACGAATTGAAGCAAGGCGACTTAAACGTGTCGCCCGAATGGACCACCTCAGATTTCATTTTCATAAATTGTTCTTTCAACCGATAATAAAATTATATATTCAAATTTATGTGTTTTATTTTACATTACAAATCAAATCTCACGATGAATCACCCTTTACACTCCATTCTAAGGTGGAGGGTACAATTTGTATCCATAAACAAATTTCAATATCGTTTTCGAGTTTGGGACGACAAAATATATCACAAAACATTATACCCAGCCCTTCGACAAAATGATTGTGTAATTTCCAAGGGTCGTCGAGTCGCTTCTTTTCTTTTTGGTCATCATGAACGGTGTTCGTCAATTGTGCTTTTTTCACGACCTATATAAATATATTTATATGTGGTTGCTCACGGAGTCATTACTTGGAGATTGGATTATTGATTCGCTTAATCGATTTTTCATCATTTTTTTTAAACTTCTGAAATGTAAATTGAAATTGAGAAAATACAATTTTAAATTGAGTAATGGAAAATTTAAATTCATAAATGAAAACTGAAATTGAAAATGAAAAAATTGAGTTTCAGAAATGTAAATTGAAATTAATTGAGTTTTCTTAATTTCAATTATTTATTTCTCAATATCAAATAATATATTCTCAATTTAAATTTACATTTCTAAATGGTGTAGTCATGTTTATTTAATCAGCAAGTATCGATTTGAATTCTTTAAAAGCATTTTTGACGAAGAACTCGAAACCTAACTAGTTTGTTGATTTTCTTTTAACTAGAAAGATATACAAATTAACTCAATTTTGTAGCAACCACTGTTTAAGTTCGATCAATGATATTTTGAAACTCATCGTACTAAATTACAAATTTCATTTTGAGGTGGTAACCACAACAATCTTCGGTGATGACCCGTGAACAAACAGGAAACCTATCTTTTACCGGATATCAAACCCGGTCACTTCAATCGGCTGTGCTAAATATAAATGAATTTTCACACATGATAACCACACATGAAGTCTTCGACAAAAATCACACTTCAACGATGTGCGATGAATCAGAAGCTAAATCAATAGTACTTATTGTGATGATTGTCGCTGATATCTGCTAACGACCACAGTAAACTTGAGTACTTACGTTACGTTGTGGCGCATAATTCGTTGGAAACAACATTGATTCCCCCGGTATCGAAGGAGAAAAATGCATGCAATCGAATCGTCACCACAACATTTGATTGGGGATGAGGAGGAGGAGGAGGAAAGAACGACGCTCGGTATCGAATGACATGCGCAATTATTGCGATGTTTAAGTTTTAAATTTTTTGTATAGAAATTAATTCTTTCTTTTATTGCGGATTTAACCATTTCAAAGAGTTTTTAGTAGGCCAAGGGCGATCAACAACACAATGATCCTAATGATCTTTTCAAAACTTTAAACCGAATGAATGAATTATGAATGAATTTAGGTATTGCATTAATGATTCAATTTTTTTTGTATAATCGTACCTTTCATATTTCTACAATAATTTAAGTTCAGTCGACAAAAAATTAAAAAAAAAAACCTTTTTTGCTGCCATGAAAAAACCCATAAAATTAGAAAAAGTCGGAAAATATTTTTTGTTTTATTTTTAACAATGCCTATTTCTAAAAGGTGTATGGATAAATATGGAAGTAAATTTACTGAACACACACAAACCCAAAAGATGACCCGGATTTTAAATAAAATCCTGGACGAATGAAGAGTTTATAGTTTAAATAGTAATATCGGATTTATTTCATTAAAATACATTTAAAGCGAAAAAAACAACATGAAAAGGTGGCAGCATTGTTATCGTTGATTGAACCGATAATGTTTATTGACAATTCCAATTTATTGTATTTGTATTATTGGCGTTTTATTTAAATGTTGCTATTTTTAAGTTTTAACAGACACTGTGCTGCAGTCACTAGGAATTTTGTTAGCAACCATTGACACTCTATGAACAATTAAGATACAACGTGTTCTTTGTTCTTATATTTCTCTTGGCGACAGACCAATTAATTTGTTAAATTTCTATTTTTGTATTTTCTGGACATATGGAAATTTTCCTGGAAACTAGACCAAGATCTAAAAAATTCAACATTCTCTGCATTTTCTAATTGAGTAAAAAAGTTTACTTGCTCTTATATAAATATAGGATTATTTTCCAATAGAAATGCTGTGCGGCGTCAATAATTAAACCTTAAATTTTCCTGTTTCCATCGGAGTTTTTAAAATAAAGAGACATAATGATCGACTCAGGCATCATTTCAAAATACTAAACTCATTGTTCAGTGATTAATGTAATTATCCATCTACCTCACATATCATGCCGGAACTTCGTAGACTTCCCTTAATCACTGAGTAATGAGCTTTGAATTTTTGAAATTCCCTAAATAAGCATTACATCTTTCAAGTCATCATTATTGAAATTAATGGCTGATAGAAAATAGAATGACTGATGAGAATACAGCTAAACCAGTAAAATGTGAAAAAGGAATACCCTTTGTTTGATTGATTAACATGTTAGGAAAACTAAGATATTTTTAATGAAAATTTTAATATATGTTACCCCAATTCATAGAGGTAACAAACGGCCAAAAGTCCATTTTTTATTTTTTTTTTAAACAAATTTTAATGTCAAATGAAAGATAACTAATAGAAATATTCGTATTTCAAAAATATATTTTTGGTGACAACTTCAAAATTTTGCATTCTAAAAAAAAAAACTTTTATTTACAACAAGTAGTAGACCCTGATTTCTGTGTCAACTTTTTTATGTAAAATTAAGCATTTTATGAAAACTTGGGTTGTAATCTTCATTTGTGTATACTGTTTGTGAAATTCGCGTACGTATTTACTTGTGTTTTAGGTGTGGAACACCTTTTAAAAATAAAAACATCCAACATTGATTGGAGTAAAACTGTAAGAGCAGGAGGAAGAAGAGGCTGTGACTATACACCATTTAGTAGTCCAAGGGATCAGGTACTATTAATCTTAAGTTGCAGTTTTTTGCAATATTTCCATTACAGCCATTTTAAGTGACCCAAACGAAAACTTCCTCATTATTAAAAAGTGGGCGCGGCCAGCCCAATTAGTTGAAATATAATATAATCTGCAAAATTTGATAAACTTCCAATGTAAATTCTCGGTCCTAGAGGGGTAATATTAAAAATGGGGGCCTTTTGAAAGGGCGCTACCTTAAAAATGTTGGCCCCTATAGATCACTTTCAAAATATGTATTCTTTATTGAAATATAATATCTGCAAAATTTTATCAAGATCCAATGTAAGATGTGATAATAGTGTGAACTGGGGGCCCATTTGTATGGACGCTATACCAAAACTTTGGCCTATATAGATGGCTTTCAAAATAGGTATTTCTAGTCTAAATTGTGTGGGAAAATTGATGAAAATTTTGTCATGATCCCATGTAAAATGTGTATTCTAGAGCAGTAATAGTGTAATTTATAGGGATATTTGTATGGAGGCTATATCTAAATCTGAACCGATTTCCTCCAAATTCAATACCGATAGTCCTTGGCCAAAAAAAAATAAGTTTTACCAAATTTCATGATAATCGGATAAGAATTGCGATCTGTAGAGTGCGAACAAGCTGATGGACAGCAGACGGACGAACGGACAGACATCGTTAAATCGATTCAGCTGTTGATTCTAAGCCGGTCCGTATACTTAAAGGTGGATCTGGCTCCATTATTTCTTGGTGTTAGAAACATTTGACGCGAAACTAACTTATAATACCCTAGTCCACGAAGTGGTGTAGAGTATAATTACATGACGGCTTGACCCAAGGACGAAATATTTCATTTCTTCATTTCTGGGGGGTCACAGCTGCAATTTATTTTAGTGATCTTTCCTAATGTATTCTCAAAATACATATTTCTGATTATTATTATTTTTTTAAATGACAACAATAGACCTGCTCATTTCCTTTTCTAGTTATATAATCCGATATCGTAACAGAATTAAAGAAAGTATGTAAAACCACAAGACTTTCTTCAAATGTAAGGTCCCATCCGTATCGATCTAGTTTGTGGCATATCTGATATATTTAAAACACAAACCACCAATTTCAAACCCCAAACACAGAATGACAGCTATAATTGTTGGTTAGCCGTAACTGTAGGATAACCACACTTTGTGAAAATGGGAACAACATTTGCAATATTATTCCGATTAAATAGACGTTTTCAATTGGCACTTTCGTAAAAGTCTCAGTCTCATGAATATGGACGATATTTAAACATATTTACGCAAAGTTGTCACAGCCGTTCCAATGGGAGCACCCCTATGCAACAGAAAATTAAAAAACTCTGTCCGTGAAAATAATATTTTCTTGTTGGAACTAAAACAACTATTTTGTTTTATTTTTTAATTGTTAATATTCCAACGTTGAAAACTATGCATGTGTACACGTAAAATATCCATTTATAAATGTAGACCCTCTTTGTAGACGTTTATTTAATTTTTAAAATTAATCATGATTTTTTTATTTGTATGTAAAACGCCTTAAAAATTTTCTATTATTTAATTTTGAATAAAATCCATGAATAGTTGTAAAAGTTATAACCCTTCTTGTAGAGTTTCACAACTTCTACATTTATCCATAGACAAGAGAGCAATCTTCCTTAGAATTTTAGCTATTAAACAATAAACAAGTAAGTAAGCGTCAGTCGGCTAAACCGACTTAAATATACCCTCACTCTCGGAGAACATATGTATGCAAGTTATAAGGACTTCAATTTTACTTAGGGTCGGATAATTTGCTTGGAAAGTAATAGAAGGTTCATGGCACATAAAACAATTGTAAATTAAATTAATTTATAAAACAATTGTTAAAAGCATTATAAAATATCAGGGACAATGTTTTTTTACAGATTTAAAGTGATTATAGGAACATTTACTGATATAAAATTGCAACTGATTTCGATTATCCGTATGGAAGTTATATACGTTTTATTTTAACCAAATTGGGGGCATTATCGCTCATATTGCAGTTTAATAAACATTGCCGAAAGTCAAATTTGGGAGTATTCTGATCATCATGTCTATATAAAGGGTGGTTTTTCAAGCAGGGAGCGAAATTTGTATGGGAGCTATATATAAATCTGAACCGATCTGACCCATTTTCATCATGGGTGCTTCTAGTGGAAATATAAGATATTTTGCCAAATTTGAAGAAGATTTGTGAAAATATGTGGTTTCTAGGGCGTTAAAAGTCAAATAGGGGTCTAAATTTATGCGAGAGCGATATAACGAAAACTGCACCGATCTGATCCATTTTCAACATAGGTGTTTCTTGTTGAAATATAAGATATGTTGCTAAATTAGAAGAAGATCTGTTAAAATATGTGGTTTCTAGAGAGGAAAAAGTAAAATTAGGAGCTAAATTTGTATGGGAGCTATATATAAATCTGAAGCGATATGCCCCATTTTCGGCATGGGTGTTTCCAGTTGAAATATAAAGTATTTTCCAGGATTTAAAGAAAATCTGTTAAAATATGTGGTTTAAAGAGTGGAAAAAGTCAAATCGGGTGTGAAATTTGTGTAGGAGCTATATATAAATCTGAACCGATCTGACCTATTTTCACCACAGGTGTTCCTATTTTAAATATAAGATATTTTGCCGAATTTGAAGACAATCTGATACAATATGTGGTTTCTAGAACGGAGATACTCAAATTGGAAGCGAAATTTGTATGGGAGCTATATATAAATCTGAACCGATCTAACACATTTTCACCGCAGCTGTTTCTAGTTGAAATAAAAGACGTTTTGCCAATTTTGAAGAAAATCTGTTAAAATATTTGGTATCTACAACATTTTCAAGTGTAATTCAAAAGACACCATTTGAAATTCAAAAATTCCATTTGAAATTAAAAAAATATCAATTGAAATTCAAAAAATATCAATTAAAACTCAAAAAAAATATTATTTGAAATTCAAAAGACTCCATTTGAAATTCAAAAGTCGTCATATAAAATTCAAAACTCGTCATTTGTAACTCAAAACTCGTCATTTGTAATTCAAAAGACACCATTTGAAATACAAAACTCGTCATTTGTAATTCAAAATACACCATTTGAAATACAAAACTCGTCATTTGTAATTCAAAATACACCATTTGAAATTCAAAAGTTTTCATTTGAAATTCAAAAATTATTCCATTCCATTCAAAAGATTCCATTCGAAATTCAAAAATGTAAACAAACTTATTTAAGAAAAATATACATTAGGTGGGGTAGCATTTATTTTTCTGCAAATTTGGATATTCTGCAGTTTTGGAAACAGATTTAATAAAATGATAAGCAACTAATAATTATAATGATGTAAAATGTCGGTAATTTCATATATAGTTTATAACCTTCACCAGCTCAGAGAGCGTCTGCATATAATTTATAAGGACTTTGGACATTTTACTTAGGGTCGGATTATTTGTGTGGCAGGTACAACAAATCATAACTATTTTACAGGTATAAAATGATTGTAAAACCATTTCCAATATTAAATTGTCACTGATAAGTTTTATTTTAACCAAAGCTTATGCCAATTTGTGTGAGAGGTATATATATAACGTATATAACGTCTATGAAAACATTACCAATGACCAAATTTCAAAGTATTCCGATCGTCCGTATAGAAATTATAAACTCTTTAAATTTAATAGGTTAGAGTGATTTGCGTGGGAGGTACGTAAATCTGTTTTCTAAACAGCAGACTATTAAAATTTACAGAAATAAATAAATGCTACCCAACCTAATGTATATTTTGCTTAAATAATTTTGTTTACCCTTTTTGAATTGCAAATGGAATAATTTTTGAATTACAAATGGAATAATTTCTGAATTTCAAATGAAATCTTTTGAATTTCAAATGGTGTCTTTTGAATTACCTATGACGAGTTTTGAATTGCAAATGAATTTCAAAAGATGTCTTTTGAATTTCAAATGATTTCTTTTGAATTACAAATGACGACTTTTGAATTGAAATTGACATTTTTTGAATATGCAAATGGAATTTTTGAATTTCAAGTGATATTTTTTGAATTGCAAATGGAATTCGTGAATTTCAACTGGTATCTTTTGAATTACAATGTCTTTTGAATTACAATTGAAAAAGGTGTAGAGTGAAAAGAGTCATATCGGGTCTAAAATTCGTATGGGGGCTATATCTAAATCTGAACCGATTTTCTTCATATTAAATAGAGTTCGTACTTATCCCGATAAACTTCGTTGTGAAAGTTTCATTTGGTTCTAGATACAATTGCGATCTGTACTCTGATTACAAGAATAGATGGACAGACAGACAGACACACAGACAGACGGACATTGCTAAATCGATTCAAAAAGTGATTCTACATCGATCGGTATAATTTACAATGGGTCTATCTCGATTCCTTTTGGGTGTTACAAACAAATGCACAAAGACATAATACTCTCGCGGAGTGTATACAAATTAATATAATATTAGAGTTTATGAAGCCAAATGCTATGCATAGCCCTTCGACAAAATGTTTGTAAACTAGTGTAGTTAGTGAAATATCACACTTTCTCCCTTCCATATTTATTAGGATTCGATTTCTATTGCAAAACATTTTTATAATCTCGTTTGTATATCATCGTTTTTTTCTGCTTCATAATTTCGTCTCTCCCATCGAGTGTTTCCTAAAAAAATAGAAATAAGTTCTTTCCAATGATTCCAAATTCTACTATTGTGCATTTAAGACTACACAGCAGGGAAGCTACAGAAGTTACCACTTTCTCTACAAAGTTGGCACAGCTTACTTTTTGAGGGTCATAAGAGGACGCTTTTGCATATCAGAGGAATCGTTTCACATATAAATTTGCCACACATTAAAAATATTTCACTGATTTGGAGTTTTTATTTTGAGAAATTCTGACCTCAATCATAAAGTTTGTGCGTACGAATTCCGGTCAATTCTATTTAGTCGTTTTCAAATGGCCGACATGTGCACGAAATCGCAATTTCGTAATTAAATTAATCAAAAAAAAAAACACGAAACTTACCGCAACTAATGGCAGCCGCTAAAATTACAAATAATTGAAATGCGTTCATTATTCCGTACGATTTTGTTATCCAATTCCAATTCCAATTCTAATTCAAATTTAAATTTGAATTTGTATAAATTGCAATTAAGGGTGAGCAGGCAGCCAGCCGGTGATGGTTGTTGACGGAACTGTTTTCAGAATCGCCACAATCTCTGGTGCAGCATGGGAACGAACGAACGAATGAATGAATGGCAAAGGCTGATGTTGCCGATGATACGAGTGAATCACCACTCAAAGAGCCGCAATGGTCTTAATCTGCTCTGCCCATAGAAGCCCGACACAAATAACACGGATCGTAATTACACACAATTTTTATGATTTTCTATCGTCAAGACAACAACCGAGTTAGCCACTTTACCGAATTTATCGTTTTTTATTTACTTCCAATTTAAACTTAAATTTAATTTCCGTCCGGAATTTCTTTAACTCTTTAACAAAAACACTGTTTGAGGCAATTCGGAACTAGAGTTAAGTACGTGCTTTTGACTCTTTTCTGAGTTTTTGTGGTACACGTACCGAAAAAAATATGACACACGTCCCGTCTTGAGCTCTGTTTTGCACGGAATGACGGATGTATTTCAACCATTTCTAACTTTAGTCAATGGAAAACCACTAAAACAGCCAAACAGCATTGCCCATCCAGCCGGTTGGACAGACGGACAGATAGTCAGACAAACAGATATACAGACAACAACTCTCTATCGAACCCATCGGCGAGCTACGTATGGTCGGCCGTATGTAGGTTCATTTATAGGTATGAATGTGGTGAGTACGAGGGTGGCACAGTAAGTCGTGTACAATTTCATTTCGTATCAACAATTAGAGCACTTCAGACACAAGTGGCATCCACTTATATTCGACTACCAGCAGGTTAAGTGTTCACACAATGAAGACCCTATTAACTACTCTGTGGAAGAATTTGGGGATTTTTATTTTATTATTGGGAATGTTTTCATAGGTCTGCTTATTTTTGTTTATTACATTTTAATTGTCCAAAATTTTTGAATTTATAAAAATTGACAAAAAGCGTATTTTTCACGAATTACAATGTATTTACGTCGTTAGGGATAGGACTAAACACTCTTCAAATCGATTTTCAAAAAACATTATTTTATTTATTTTTCGAATGTATTATATTCAAAACGTATAGAAAAGTCGTTGAAAAAGTAATACACTCCCCACTAAACCCTAAAATTTTTGATTATTTCACAAATTTTGAATTTAGTCATCTGCCATTTTTTATACGTAGTTGAATTTTGAATTGTATTTTTACTAGTTTATCTATTGATCTGTAAGGTTTTTCAAACATAAGAAGTCGGGGGAGACATAAGAAGACAAGATGCGAAATGTGTATATGGCCATTTCCTTTACCAAACAAAAAATTTCCTTCGTAAGAGGAAAATTGATCGAAATAGCTGGCATTCGAATGTTACATTAAAAACACTTAATAAACAAGTATGTTTCGTCAAGTAAACTTATACAATTCGATAATATGGGATAGACTCACTTGCAGATTTATTAAAACGACTTGAAATTGTGTATAATTCCTGATATGAGTCATTCCATGTAAAGCGGTACAGTTTTTGACCTCGACAGCTGCGATTTTTTGAAAGTCTGTGTATGTATTATTCTCATAAACCTAATGTATACGTATTTTTGGAAAAAAAAATAATTTTTTTTTCACGAGTTATGACCAATTTAATAGCGAAAAAATACTTCTATAATATAATACTTAATGTCTTATACCTTGTTTTGAAGGAAATTTCAATTACTTTTTTAAAATATTGATTTGTAGTGTTTTGGCAGGGTTTAGATTTTTTAAATTCGGCAAGTGAGTTGTGCTTCTCGTTCGTTTGTGAGAATCATCTCCTTATAGAGGCCGGGTTAGATGTTGAAAAGTCGCTGCGAAGACACTTGAAAAGACTTTTGACATGGCCAAGTAATAAATGTCACCATGCCATTTGTAAATAAATTTGCATTCTATTAAATATAGAAGCAAAATGGTCTTGAGCCAGGACAATATCCCAGTTCAAATCAAATATTGACTACAGACCAAAAAAAATGCAAACGAAAAACTAAAACAAATTGTTGCAATTTTAATTCTTTTATTTTGATTTTCGAAATGACAACACTAATCCTTTTTGTAAGTAATAATTGTAAGCGACTGTGTGAGTTTGAAAGTGGTGAAATGATGGCTTCTATTTTTTACGGATTTTTTTTTACAAAATCAACCAGAATTACAGTGAAAAATCGTCAAAATCAATCAAATGTGTATGGGGGCTATATCTAAATCTGAACCGATCTTACCCAATTTCTGCAAAGGTGTTTCTAGTCGGATTATAAGATGTTGTGCAGAATTCAAAGAAAATCGGGTACAATATGTGGTTTCTAGAGCGGAAAATGTCAAATCGGGAGCGACATTTGTATGGGTGCTATATAAATCTGAATCGATTTGCCTCAAATTAAATAGCGTTCGTCCTTGATCCTCAAAACTTATTTTTGTCAATTTTTGTTAAGATCGGAGTATAATTGCGGCCTGTAATGCACAAAGACATAATACTCTCGTGGAGTGTATAAAAACAATGAAAAATCCAAGAAAAAATGGGTTATGGGAATATATATTTCTTATTTTTTTTCTGATGGTGCAATCTCACTCACACTACAAAAAATGAAAAAACATAAATTTTTCCATAACCTATTTTATTTTGGATTTTTCATTGTTTGTATACCTTGTATTTATGAATAATTTTATTTATTTTTTTGTTAAATAATTTTAAATAATAAATAGAAAGTTGTCGTGTAAAATTAAACTACTAAATGCACAGAAATTTGTAAATAAAGGTTTAGGGACCAAAATAATACAGCGGTCCTAAATGGGTTAGTTCAAGAACAACGTTCAGCAGGAAGAATATGTATTTTTATACCCTCCACCTCCAGGATGGGGGTATATTCACTTTGTCATTCCGTTTGTAACACCTTGAAATATTCATCGGAAACCCCATAAAGTATATATATTCTGGGTCGTGGTAAAATTCTAAGACGATATAGCCATGTCCGCCTGTCCGTCTGTCTGTCTGTTGAAAGCACGATAGCGGCCGAACGAAATGAGGTAGGAGGTTCACATTTTTCCTAAATGTGTCTTATGATTGTAGATCGGTTGGGATTGAAAGTGGATGAAATCGGCCCAGAGGGAAAAATTTTTCCCTCACAAGGACTGAAAATACCCCTAATATTTAGAATATTTCAGCATGTTTTTGAACATATTAGCTTGTATTTACTTGATATTTGCAATGCGCATTCCCTTTATAGCATAAAAGGGCACCATAGAGTGATTTTTATTTGTAGGGGGCGAAATGGGACAAAAAGGGATAAAAATGGTACCTATCAAATGACAACAGATAGAAACACGAAATTTGGCGTGTACATTCCTATAATAGAGTAGATACATAATATAAAAGTATTTTTTCTAAATTCGTACTTTTAAGGGGTTAAATGGGGATAGAGGGATAAAAATAGTACCTACCTAACGGCTGCACCTAGAATAATGAAATTCGATATATACATTCCTCTGATTGCGTGGACATTTAAAATAAAAGAACTTTCCAAAAATCGTACTTTTTGAGGTTCAAGTGGAAAAAGGGGATAAAAATAGTACCTACCAAATGACAGCAGCTAGAATCATGAAATTCGGAGTATACATTCCTCTGACTGCGTAGACACGAAAAATAAAACGTTTTTTCCAAATTCGTACTTTCAAGGGATACAATGTCTACAGGGGATAAAAATAGTACCAACTAAACGAATACAGCTAGAATGATGAAATTCAGTGTGTACGGCCCTCTAATTGTGTAGAAACGTAAACTAAAGAGATGTTAGATAGTCGTACTCTTGAGGGGGGGAAATTGGAAAATGGGGATAAAAATGGTACCAACAAAATGACCGCTGATAGAATCATGGAATTCGGTGTATACATTCCTCTGACTGCATAGCCACGTAAAATATTTTTTCCAAATTCGTACTTTATTTTGTTGCTTTTACGACAAAAAATGATAGAATCATGAAGTTGTCTTATACTGCGTACGTAAGGTACCAATGGTACCAATGATACGACAACAGCTAGAATCATGAAATTCGGTGTGTACATCCCTCTAATTGCATAAATACGTAAAATAGAGGGATTTTTCCAAATTCGTACTTTTAAGGGATATAATTAACAAGTAAGGAAAGGCTAAAGTCGGGCGGGGCCGACTATATAATACCCTACACCACTCCCTGCGTATGTACTTCGCTTTGATTACTAAACCCAGGTATTTCATGGGAGCAATTTTATGTAGTTCATACAAATTATATAAATTATATTCATATGATTTATATGCTATAAATTCATCTTTAGTCAAACTTAACGAATATGGTAAATAAAGAGTGATTTTTTTGAGGTTAGGATTTTCATGCATTAGTATTTGACAGATCACGTGGGATTTCAGACATGGTGTCAAAGAGAAAGATGCTCAGTATGCTTTGACATTTCATCATGAATAGACTTACTAACGAGCAACGCTTGCAAATCATTGCATTTTATTATCAAAATGCGTGCTCTGTTAAGAAAGTTCAGAAAGAAAGAAATTGTGTTCAGCGACGAAGCTCATTTTTGGCTCAATGGGTACGTAAATAGGCAGAATTGTCGATTTTGGAGTGAATATCAGCCAGAAGCATTGCAAGAGCTACCAATGCATCCAGAAAAAGTCACAGTTTGGTGCGGTTTATGGGCTGGTGGCATCATTGGACCGTACTTCTTCAAAGATGATGCGAATCGTAACGTAACTGTGAATGGTGAGCGCTACCGTGAGATGATATCCAACTTTTTTTTTGCCCAAAATGGAAGAACTGAACTTGGTTGACATGTGGTTTCAACAAGATGGCGCTACATGCCACACAGCTCGCGATTCTATGGCCATTTTGAGGGAAAACTTCGGAGAACAATTCATCTCAAGAAATGGACCGGTAAGTTGGCCACCAAGATCATGCGATTTGACGCCTTTAGACTATTTTTTGTGGGGCTACGTCAAGTCTAAAGTCTACAGAAATAAGCCAGCAACTATTCCAGCTTTGGAAGACAACATTTCCGAAGAAATTCGGGCTATTCCGGCCGAAATGCTCGAAAAAGTTGGCCAAAATTGGACTTTCCGAATGGACCACCTAAGACGCAGCCGCGGTCAACATTTAAATGAAATTATCTTCAAAAAGTAAATGTCATGGACCAATCTAACGTTTCAAATAAAGAACCGATGAGATTTTGCAAATTTTATGCGTTTTTTTTTTTTAAAAAGTTATCAAGCTCTTAAAAAATCACCCTTTAATATGGTAATTGATCCAATTGTCCGACAGACAAATACAAATTATACAGTAGTTAACCAAAGTCATACCAAAGTATGGACATATGGGCATCACCCAAACAATTCTCATTGCAATTCAATTCGGTAAAAAATTGAAATCGGGAAGGATTTTTGCATCCTGTAAATGTATGTGTTTGACAAAAAATGTTAAATCGGAAAGGACATCTGTACGGGGGTATATTGAAACCTGGAACGATGTGACCCGCTTTCACCATGTCTGTTTATGGGTGAAATATAATACGTAAAATTTGGCCAAAATCGGTTAAACATTCTGGAGCAACATTTGTATGAGGGCTATATCTAAATCTGAACCGATCTTACTCACTTTCACCATAGGTTTTTTTAGTTGGATTCGAAGATGTTTTACCAATTTTAAAGAAAAACGGGTACACTATGTGGATTTTAGAGCGGAAAAAGTCAAATCGGGAGCGACATTTGTATGGGGGCTATATCTAAATCTGAACCGATCTTACCCAATTTTTGCATAGGTGTTTCTAACTGGATTATAAGATGTTCTGCAAAATTTAAAGAAAATCGGGTACAATATGACGTTTCTAGAGCGGAAAATGTCAAATCGGGAACGACATTTGTATGGGGGCTATATCTAAATCTGAACCGATCTTACCCAATTTTTGCATAGGTGTTTCTAATTGGATTATAAGATGTTCTGCAAAATTTAAAGAAAATCGGGTACAATATGACGTTTCTAGAGCGGAAAATGTCAAATCGGGAACGACATTTGCATGGGGGCTATATCTAAATCTGAACCGATCTTACCCAATTTTTGCATATGTGTTTCTAGTTAGATTATAAGATGTTCTGCCAAATTTAAAGAAAATCGGGTACCATATGTAGTTTCTAGAGCGGAAAATGTCAAATCGGGAGCGACATTTGTATGGGGGCTATATCTAAATCTGAACCGATCTTACCCAATTTTTGCATAGGTGTTTCTAATTGGATTATAAGATGGTCTGCAAAATTTAAAGAAAATCGGGTACAATATGACGTTTCTAGAGCGGAAAATGTCAAATCGGGAACGACATTTGTATGGGGGCTATATCTAAATCTGAACCGATCTTACCCAATTTTTGCATATGTGTTTCTAGTTAGATTATAAGATGTTCTCCCAAATTTAAAGAAAATCGGGTACCATATGTCGTTTCTAGAGCGGAAAATGTCAAACCGGGAGCGACATTTGTATGGGGGCTATATCTAAATCTGAACCGATCTTACCCAATTTTTGCATAGGTGTTTCTAGTTGGATTATAAGATGTTCTGCAAAATTTATAGAAAATCGGGTACAATATGACGATTCTAGAGCGGAAAATGTCAAATCGGGAGCGACATTTGTATGGGGGCTATATCTAAATCTGAACCGATCTTACCCAATTTTTGCTATATATCTAAATCTGAACCGATCTTACCCAATTTTTGCATAGGTGTTTCTAATTGGATTATAAGATGTTGTGCAAAATTTAAAGAAAATCGGGTACAATATGACGTTTCTAGAGCGGAAAATGTCAAATCGGGAACGACATTTGTATGGGGGCTATATCTAAATCTGAACCGATCTTACCCAATTTTTGCATATGTGTTTCTAGTTAGATTATAAGATGTTCTCCCAAATTTAAAGAAAATCGGGTACCATATGTCGTTTCTAGAGCGGAAAATGTCAAACCGGGAGCGACATTTGTATGGGGGCTATATCTAAATCTGAACCGATTTCCTCCAAATTCAATACCGATGGTCCTTGGCCAGAAAAAATAAATTCTGCCAAGTTTCATGACAATCGGACAACAATTGCGACCTGTAGAGTGCGAACAAGCTTAGATGGACAGCAGACGGACGGACGGACGGACGGACAGACGGACAGACGGACAGACAGACATCGTTAAATCGACTCAGGTGGTGATTCTAAGCCGATCGGTATACTTAAAGGTGGGTCTAGCTCGATTATTTCTTGGTGTTACAAACATTTGGCGCGAAACTAACTTATAATAGACCACGAAGTGGTGTAGGGTATAAAAAGAGGGATAAAAATGGGACCTACCAAACCGCTGAAGTTGGAATCATGAAATTCGGTGTATACATTCTGACTATGAACACTCGAAAAAGGGTTTTTTTTCGAAATTTGTACATTTGGGCGGAGAATGGGGCGAATGGGGATATCTTTAAAATTTATACTTTTCTTATCACTTTGTCTGTATCTGAAAATTCTTCTTTCTAATGGCGACTGACAACCGCCTAATATTTAGGCATGTTCACTTTCACAATTTCAGCATTTTATTTATATATAGTAGTCGATTCTAAACAGTGCGCATAAGTATACATTATAGTTTGAAATAGTAAACAAATATAGTAATGTGCATACAAATATCACAATTTTCGTAATAAAATCTATGTAAAGTCGACATCCTTTAATCTGCTGGTAATACTGTGCAATGCACTCCGTGGTGGAGGGTATATAAGATTCGGCCCGGCCGAACTTAACGCCTTCTTACTTGTTTTGTACTTACATTGTTCAGTTAAATTAATTGTTTGAGGTTTAAGACTTTAGGCCAGTGAAATGGGTCATAGTGGGTTGTGATTAAGAGTCTGTTTTTTTTCGACGCATTAGGAACATAGACGTTTTTATGATACTATTTATGATATTATGGTTGCTAACGTTCACTTCTGCGAAGGTTCCCATCTCATTTGAAAATCAAAGAATTTTGGCTGTAACCTTTTTTAAAAGCTTTCTCTAATCCGTGGAAATCTTTGAATAGCTATTTACCACTTAATCATTTTTTTCCGTAGCCATCATTCTTCCCCATATTTATTCCTTTTAATTAAAACTATTTTTATTTGAAAAATGTTCCAAAACCGAGTGTAAATTAATAATTATTTGAATAATTTCCACTGAGGCTAATCTATGTTAACACTTAATCCCCATATTTATTCCTTTTAATTAAAACTATTTTTATTGGAAATATGTTCCAAATAATAATAAATATTTGAATAATTTCCACTGAGGCTAATCTATGTTAACACTTAATCATCGATTTTTGTTTTTTCAAAAACCGAGTGTAAATTAATAAATATTTGAATAATTTGCACTGAGGCTAATCTATCCGTCATCCTACAGTCAGATCTTCACGGAACTGCCGATAAGTATTACTTCGTAGAGGATGGTTAGCTAGCAAGCTATCTACTGGTATTCAAATCACATTCATTTCTGTGTTTCTTCACATGGTGACTATTCTACGTAGTTATACCAGAATTTTTGTCACTATGTGAGATATGTTTTGCCCTGTATCTTCGCTATATGCTGCATAGCGAAGATAGTCTACTATATTATAATTTTCGATTGGATGTATACCTTCCTCGCCTATAGGTGAGCTATCATGTCCAAACATGTGCAGATACTCGTGTTTTCTGCTTCGAAATTTATTGTTTCAACAAAAACCATGTTCTTCATACCAAAATAAAGATTGGAAGCGAGAAAACAAAATTTTCAGACATGAATCCGAGTAAATGTTGTCGAATTCAACTCAAAATTCAGAATAGTGTGGTTCTTTCACTTTATCTATCTATTGTGAAAACGGTCAATATTTTGATATAGACTTCATACTAATGTCACCATGTCACCTTGACTTGACTTCTTCCCGCCAAGTACCCACAGATTTCATATTTTTCAAATTTGACACAGTGTTAATAATAATGAAATTTTGTAACGATATTGAGAGTGGAGAATATTATAAAGTTGGGCGGAGCCTTTATTTACTTGGTATAATTGTGAAAACCCGTTAAGAACACCCTCTTTGCAATGGCATCAATAATGTGGAATTTCTGTACAGAAGCTATAAAGACACTATTTTTAGGGCCTTATTATTTGTAAAGTCATCTATCATCTATGATGGGGACATTTGTGTGGAAGGTGTAACAAATAACAAACATAAATATTTTTGTCCATCTCCGAACCTTAGCTAAGTTTGGGCGAAAATATTAATATGTCTCGTTTTTGTCCTTAGCTATATTTTTTCTTTGCACTTCAAGCGACTAATATGACGCCACATTTTCTAAAACGCAACACAAAAGCTCACGTTACAAAAACAAATCACACACAAAATAACGCAACGCGAAAGTCCTTGTTTTACAAAATGAAAGTGTTAATTTCAAATGTAGAATTCGGGTGGCGTATGAGTTATGTTTAAAAAAGATATTATTACTCATTCGCTCAGACGGAGCTGGCGAAGGAGATCATTTCAAATTAAACTTATCGATCTAATTTGCAAGATATGCCCGTTCGTTTCATGTTCATCGATTTAATTGAAATGGTAAGTGGCAATGAAAAGTCAAGTATTTGGAACATATTTGTTTTTGGGGACATTTTAACCACAATTTTAAATTGCGAATGTCTCGAACCTGAAAAAATTGCTGTAATATATGAACAAAAACGGTTTAAAGAGTATGGTTTTAAGGCTATTGTGACATAAATTGTGTGCATGCGGAGCAAAAACGTAGCGTTTTCCGCAAATGCTGGAATGAGGAATTGATGATGACCGTTACGACGTAGATGACTAATAAGGGGTCAAAATTGGCATAATGTTTCCCAATGTAGATTTTGGTTAAAGCAAAATTATAACCCATTCTTGATCTCAGTCCATGATATGTATAGGAGATACTAAATAGAAGGTTAGTAGCAGAAAACGTTTATATAGAAAAATGAAAGATGATGATTTAAAATATAATTAGCTAATAAATGGAAATGGCTAAAAACGATGCTTTTAATGCACTTTCAAGTCAAATAGGGGGCCGTTTGTTTGAAGGCCATATGAAAACATGCAGCTCTATATATCCAACATAGCCTTTGACAATTTATTCAATATAGACGAATTTAGTTTACTAATAGGGTAACCTTCTTGTTAAATCCCTATTAAAATCTTCTCTTCGAGTACTGTACACAATTTAAAGTCAAATAATTTGGTTTAGAGTTTAAAGGGTGAGGTTACACATATAAGCAAGTCCGTTCACCCGACTGGAACTTTTTGACTAATTTCTGCTCCTCCTTCATTTAGGGAATAATTGAACTTATTTCACAACTTTTTGAAAAGTTTCTGAGCTCAGGGAATGAGCAAACAAAACAATTTTCATTTATTAGTTGCACGTTATACATTATTTTTTATTAATTAACTGTCAAACCGAATAAGCGAAGAAAAGTTATTTTATCATCGACAACCTTGAGACGGCGTAGAACATTGAAAGACTTTTTGAAGGAAAAAACATGGTGATTATTTGAAGACAAACAGATTAATTTTGATTATTCTTATTTATTTTCACTCAAATGTTGTGATGATGGACCCTGCTAAAATAGAGTGAAAAAATGTTCTCCAATTAAGAGCGTTTATCGTTTAAATGAGTAAATAAATGTAAATATTACTTGATTTGAGTACGTATGTACTAAATCTATATATATATATAAAAGAGTTGCGTTACTGACTGACTGACTAACTGACTGACTTATCATTGACCAGCCCCCAGACCAAACGGCTGAAGCTAGGGTCATGAAATTTTCAGGGTAGTTCCCAAATATGACGTAGATGTCGACTAAGAAAAGGGTTTTACGAAATTAGTACTTTTAGGGGGTAAAATGGCCCAAAAAGGTCAAACATCGAACCTTCGTCCTGACTAAACGGCAGTAGTTAGAAACATGAAAATCGGTGAGTTCCTTGCACTGACCATGCAGAAGAGCTACAAATAGGGAGCGGGACAAAAAGGGATAAATATGGTACCAACTATAGTATTACAGCTAGAATCGTGAAATTTGGTATATAAATTCCTCTGACCAAATAGAAACGAAGTAAAATTGGATTTTTCGAAATTTGTACTTTTAAGGGGCGAGCGGGACAAAAAGGGATAAAAATGGTACAAACTAAAGTATTACAGCTAGAAACATGAAATTTGGTATGTAAATTCCTCTGACCGTATAGAAACGAAGTAAAATTGGATTTTTCGAAATTTGTACTTTTAAGGGGCGAGTGGGACAAAAAGGGATAAAATGGTACCGTCTAAAGTATTACAGCTAGAATCGTGAAATTTGGTATGTAAATTCCTCTGACCATGTAGAAGAGCAGTAAAATTGGATTTTTCGAAATTTGTACTTTTAAGGGACGAGCGGGATAAAAATGGTACCAACTAAAGTATTACAGCTAGAAACATGAAATTTGGTATGTAAATTCCTCTGACCGTATAGAAACGAAGTAAAATTGGATTTTTCGAAATTTGTACTTTTAAGGGGCGAGCGAGACAAAAGGGATAAAAATGGTACCAACTAAAGTATTACAGCTTGAATCGTGAAATTTTTTATGTAAATTCCTCTGACCATGTAGAAGCGCAGTAAAATTGGATTTTTCGAAATTTGTACTTTTAAGGGGCGAGTGGGACAAAAAGGGATAAAAATGGTACCGACTAAAGTATTACAGCTAGAATCGTGAAATTTGGTATGTAAATTCCTCTGACCATATCGAAACGAAGTAAAATTGAATTATTCGAAATTTGTACTTATAAGAGGTGAGCGGGACAAAAACGGATAAAATTGGTACCAACTAAAGTATTGTAGTTAGAGTCTTAAAATTTGACATGTACGTTCTTCTGTCCATGTAGATGCCCAGTAAAATTGAATTTTTTCTAAATTTGTACTTATAAGAGGTGAGCAGGACAAACTAAAATATTATAGCAAGAATCATGAAATTTGGTATGTTAATTCCTCTGACCTTATATAAGCGCATTAAAATTGGATTTTGCAAAATTTGTACTTTTAAGGGTTACGAGGGACATAAAGGAATGGTACTAATTAAATATTACAGCTATAGTCGTGAAATTTGGTGTGTCAATTCCTCTGACAACGTAGAAGAACAAATCCAAATTGATTTTTCGAAATTTGTACTTTTAAGGGGAGAACGGGACAAAAAGGGATAAAAATGGTACCAACTTTAGGATTACAGCTAGAATCATGAAATTTAGTATGACCTCCATGGTCATTTTTTTTTTTTCGAATAAAATGCTTTGACTGTATATGAGTGCTATGTTTCCAATTTACTATTTTAGAAATGAAAATATAATAAATACTATGCTAAACCAGAGACGGATAAAACTAATAACAAATACCTGGCTTTTTCGCGTGCGAAGCAGCGGGTACTGCTTGTTCAAAATAAAAGAAATAAACTTAAATTGAATAAAAACATGTTATGAAAACATTATTTTTATTAATCTGACTTTATTTACCACAAAGAGGGAATTTGATTGAAAAAAATTAACTTTCAAGGGGCGGAGAGAATCGTTTAGATAACTTTAAGAAAATCTCATTATGTTCTTCAATATTTTTTATACCCTCCACCTATGGATGGGGGTATAACTCACTTTGTCATTTCGTTTGTATCACCTTGAGTATATATTCTGTATCCAGGTAAAATTCTAAGACGATCTTCATGTCTGTCCGTCCGTCTGTTGAAAACACGCTAGCCGCCGAAGGAAATGAGGTGGGAGGTTCAAATTTTCCCTAAATGTGTCTTATAACCATAAGATAGGTCGAGAATGAAAGTGGGTGAAAATTTCCCCTTACAAGAACTGAAAATACCCCCTAATATTTCGATTATTTAAGCATTTTATTACAATTTGTATGCACTCGAAATTTGTTGCATACATTGCTTTTGTTGCGTATAACCACCAAAAAGTTTTAGGGGGTGAAATGGGACAAAGAAGGATAAAAAATGGTACCAATGATACGAAAACAGTTGGAAACATGAAATTTCAAACTAACTTAAAAAGTATCAAAAAAATTTCTATTTTAAAATATTTATTTCAAACGACATTAATTTGTATAGGATAAGGTCTTAATAAGTTTCTCATACCCTTGGTAACACCTCGAAGTATAATGTATATATGTAAATATGATCGTCATAAAATTCGAAGATCTTTACAAAGGTCTTTACCAGAAAAGGTTGTGTCAATTTCGCCCATATTCCAAACGAATGTAACCACTGAAAAAGCATTGCTAAATATTAAATTTCACAGTTATAACAGCTTTAATTTTACGAAGTTTTGTGTGATTTGTGTGGGGTACGGAAGGGGCGTGTCAAAACCCGTGATATTTAGTAAACTTTAAGTGATTCCGATTATCCTTGTCGACGTTATATGGGTTTTAATTTAACATCAGAATATGGGCTATTTGTGTGGAGGTACCAGAAGGGGCGAGGCAATTTCGACCATCTTCGAACTTAAAGTGAGTTTGGGAAAAATATTACGATGTGCATAGTTTGAATCGATTCCTTAACTCCTTTAGAGAGTTATCGTGTACACCAGCCAGTCAGACAGATGGACGAACGGACAGACATGACTCAAACACCTTAAAAAGTCGTCAAACGGATTTGGTCCAAACATACTTCGGGTCTTAAGTCTCTCATTCAATGACAAATTATATATAAGGGTAGAGTGAGGGTATAAAAAAAATAATTTTTTTCAAAGAGGTGTGTCCATTCAATCGCCTGTAACTCCTGAATTACTTAGCCGATTTCAATGTACTATACCTTGTTTTGAAGGCAATTTCAATTGCTAGTATAGCCGTTATATTTTTTAAAGTTTTTACAATTTATTTCTTTTAATTTGATTTTCGAAATGATTACATTAATCCATTTTATTCAAACTTTAAAATAGTGTTCTTAGATGTCTATTTTAGTGACTGCGTGAGTTGGAAGTGGTGAAATTATGGCACCTCTTCCACTTTTTTCTGCTCTAAGAAATACATATTTTATCAGCACACGTTATATTTCATATGGGTAATGTGTGTGGGTCTCATAGCGTAGAAAGTGAAGGGTATCATATATCCTTTCCTTTTAGTTTAATATTCTACACTTAAGCTAAAAGCAATTCAGCTAGGCCCGTGTGAAATTTCATTCAAATCGAAGTAGCCAGTTAGAGATTTCAGATTTATTTTCAATTATTTGTCAAAATTCCCTTTTTACAATCACTTAAATTTTGCCCAGACTTATCATGCGGCCCTTGTACCTTTGTTTATAGCGCTCATTTGACGCGAAAAAAGAAAACAATTGTTGTCACTCGTTCAGCCATTCATTGAATTCGTACTAGCCATACGATACGATACGTATGTGGCGAAAACCAGAAACAAATCTAAAAATGATGAGTTAGTTAAATGATGAGGTGACCAGTCCACCACAAAGGGCCATTGTGCTAACAACAACAAGGGCAACAAAGCGCAAATGCATTGCTAGATTGTGTTGTTAGACAAGAAGAACGACCGAGTTTATTGTTTCATCGGCTTAATGAGAAGTAATGACGCTCGCTAAGCGTCTGTCATATGATTCGATGGTGACTCGTGTAGATTTTGATGTCGGATTGTGGATTGTGTTTGGCTGCACCAAAAATGTGAAATAAAGCTCATATGTAGTTTTGATTGTCAAAATTTAAACTTTGTAATAAACTAAAAATAATGTTTTTGTGGTGGTAAAAGTTTTGTGTTAATTTCGGCGTCATCTGAGATGACGGGATCTTTATAATGCAGTTCTTGGGTGAAATTTAAATTATCGCATTTTATCTTGCAAAAAACGGAAGGCTGCATTACGCCATCCACTCGCGCGATTTCGAGAGATGATCGCACCTTTTTTATTTCGGGCAATTATTTGCGTGAAAACTTTAAACGCGGGAAATAACTTTCGATAGGATTTTTTTAAAAGTGGGAGAGGAATTTTGTGATTTCTCTCACCAAAAATCATTGTATACAATCGCGTAATGCAATGGCTGCTTTATATGAATCCAATGTCTGTCTTTTCGTCTGTTTGTCCAAAAGTATATGATCGTGTGGTGTTTTAAGGAAATAATTCCTAGCAAGTAATGAAACTACATCGAAACAATTGCGATTTTTACAGTATTTTGAACCATTTTCGTTTATATATTTTTATTGATATCCAGAAGATTTTTTAAGGGAGTAGTAATGATAATTAAAAGTCTAAAATTTACTTCTAATACTTGTTCAATTGACACAATACTGCAAGTGGTGTAATTTAATATGCATTAGGATGTTTGGATTTTAGACAACTTTTGATTTTCAAAAAACGAGTAGTTAAAAGAGTGGTGGAATGTTTTGCCATTCTCAGATATATTTTTTTTTTGTGATAACATATAGTTTAGCTCTATAAATCAAAATAATCTATTAAAAAAACCTTTTTAATTTTTCAACGACTGCTTCTACGGGAAAGAGAGATTTATAGCCCTCATAATTACCTTAAAGCCTCCATCAGGCTTATACTTCAAAAATAATAAAGGTACCATTGACAATAATTGTAATTTTAATAAAAAATAAAATATTTTTTTTATTTAAAATTTTTTTTTATAAAATTAACTTTAGCTTGATAAATCGTCAAAAAAATAAAAAACGTTTTTTTTTTGCTTTTTAACGATCGCCCAATCCACTGTTTCTACGTGAAAGATACATTTGCAACATTTGTAGTCCTGACAATTTCCACAGTTCTTTTTAACTACACGTTTTTGAAAATCAAAAATCGTCTAAAACCAACACACCCTAATATGGAAGTTATTGACAATTACTTTAAATACACTATGCAACAAAATTATAAAAATTGTCTGCGAGACCTAAATTTTTATTTTTGTAATCGACAAAAAAATTTTATAGATATTTTTATACTAAAATTCCAATTCATTTATTGTACTTTTATTTTGGAAATACAAGTCCGATCATTCCATTATTATATGTTCAATTAATGTACTTGTGATGGCTAAAAAAATTGTGAATTTCACTTTCACATAGAAATAGTGATTTAGGAACAGTCTCCTCTAAAAATATAAGAAAATAAAAAATATATATTAAAAGTTAATGTGAGCTATTAAAAGTAAAAAGGATTTTTTCATTCCAGAGAAAAATGAATTTTTGGGCTAAATCAAACTTTTCTCAATATTTTGGAGACTGTGGAATTAGTAACATTTTGCAGCCTTATGAATTACATTTAATTGAACAATATTTTTTTTAATAGAAAACCAAAATACTTTAGAAAATGTTGGACAAAATGTTTGCAGACTAGTGATACATGAAGTATGGACATCTTTGACATGCTCAATTTCATAATGACAGCTGCAGAATTTTGGTTGGTATTAGTTTTATCTCGCTTCCTCTTAAAAGTACAAAGTTAAAAAATCCGCCTATGTTGAGTGAATATGTCGTCGGTGCAATGTACACATCAAATTTCACAATTTCACCTACAACACTATGGTTGGTACCATTTTTATCCCTTTTTGTCCCGCTTGCCCTTTTTAATTACAAATTTCGAAAAAAAATTGGTTTCGGATCAACATAGTCAGAGGAATGAACGTACCAATTTCCACGATTTTTGCTGGTACGCTTTGGTTGGCACCATTTCCCCCTTTTACCCCATTTACCCTTTAAAGGTACAAAATTCGAAAATTTTCTTTATTCAGCATGTCTAAACAGTCAGAGGAATATACACATCGAATTATATGATTCCAATTTCAGCTGTTTTGTTGGTACCATTTTATCCTTTTTGCTCCATTTTCTTGTTCTAAGCTTCATACAGGTAAAGAAAAACTAACGTAGGATTTCTTATCAATGCTGTTGTTGTTATTGCCCACAAACGGTCACCTAATGCAAAACATCATTTGCCTACATATGTCAATCTCTCTATCATCACTGAAAATAAAACTTATATTCCTTGATGATATATTGACACATGCAATGTACATTTGTTTTACAATGGATTGGGTCGGATTTATCGCAGAGATGAACCGAAAGAGTTTGTCAGAAATCTTCTAGCACCGAGGTGTTCAAATAGAATTGCCAAGAAATAAACTTCGCCATGGGTATATCAACTGCTATCAATCTATATACATAAAACTGATACTGACTGATCGACTCATTGAACACAGCGTCATGTAATTAATTATTTTATGTGATAATTGTATGTCCAATTTTTACCCTTGAAAGTGGAAAAATTGGACAAACTGGGATAAAAATGGAGGCTTCATCTTGACTAAACGGTAGTAGTAGGGTGTTTGCCTCCCCTCCCCTCTTGCCATGCAGACAAGCGACATAAAGGGATTTTTAGAAATTAGTATTTTTCAAGGGGAAGGGGAAGGCACAAAAGGATACAAATGTTACCAACCAAAGTGTGTGATAAAAATGATTAAAAAGGGTACCAAACAAAGTGTTGAATCTACAATCGTGAAATTTGGAGTGTAAATTGCTTTGAAAACGTAGATGCGAAAACGAAATGCATTCTAGGATATCTTTCTTTTTGTTGGAAGGAAACTGAAAAAAGGAGGATAAAAATGGTACCAGCTTCAGTATTGCAGCTGAAATCGTAAAACTCCGCGTGTACAAACCACTAACAACGTAGACGAGCGACAGAAAATAATCTTTCGAAATTTCAACTTTTAGAGTGGAAGTGAGACAAAAAGGGTTATAAAGAAAGTGCTGCAGATACACTCATGAAATTCAGTGTATTTATCCCTACCTTTGACGAAAGTGGGAATTTAAAGAAAATATCTTTCGACCGGGTCGAATCTTATATACCCTCCACCACGGAGTGCATTACACAGTATTACCGGAAGATTAGAGGCTGCCAACTTTAATAGAAGTGCACTACCATGTTAGGGAAATTGTGATGCTTCATTAAAATAATATTAATAGTTCTCTACTATATATAAATATAAAACTTAAAGTGGAATCAAAAAGTGAACATCAAAAATGAGCCCTAAATATTATTAGGTAGAAACAATTTCGCTCAGGGCCGATTTTCCCCATTTTCAATTTTATGATCCCAACTACAGCTTAACTGTCTGTACCATTTTGACAGGAAAAGTTCTAATATTGAAGATCCAATATGTTTCATGATGTATACACACCTAATTGATCATGATTGTAGCTACAGCCGTTTGATTGGTAACAGTTCCACTACTTTTTCCATTTCGACCTTAAGCGTATGAATTTAGAAAAATTCGTAACTCTTTTTTCTACGTCTACGTAGGCAGACGAGTGAAAATATTGAATTCATGATTCTAGTTAGAGCCGTTTGATTGTTGCCAAATTTAATCACATCCTGATGGTACGAATATCGAAAGATCTCTTTTTTTTCGCGACACCTCAGTCAGAGAAGTGTACACACCGAAATTCATTGTTATAGCTGCAGCCGTTTGGTTGGCACAATTTGTATCCCCATTCGCCGGATTTTCCGCCTAAAAGTACAAATTTTGAAAAAATTCTTTTTATTTCGCATCTTCACAGTCAGATTAATGTGCACACCGAATTTCACGATTACAACTTCAGCGGGTTGGTTAGTACCATTTTTATCACTCTTTTTCTATTGAATCTCTTAAAAGTACGAATTTTGAAAAATGCTTCTATTTTACGTATCTATGCAATTAGTGGGATGTACATTCAAAATTCATGTTTGTAGCTATTGTCCTATCATTGTTACCGCTTTTATCCCTTTTCATCCCATTTGGACCGCTAAAAATTGTATTTCCTTAAAAAATGCTTAAAGAATCTATATATCAGTGGGTATTTTCAGTCCTTGTTAGGGAAACATTTTTCCCTCTGGGCCGATTTCGCCCACATTCAATCCCAACCGATCCACAAATATAAGACAACTTTACGGAAAATTTGAACCTCCTAGCTCGTTTCGTTCGGAAGCTAGCGTATTTTCAGTTATTGTTAGGGACAAATTTTTCCCTCTGGGCCGATTTCGCCCACTTTCAATCCCAATCTATCTGCAACCATAATACACATTTAGGAAAAATTTTAACATCCTAGCTCATTTCGTTCGGCCGCTATCGTGCTTTCAACAGACAGACAGACGGACATGGTTAGATCGTCTTAGAATTTTACCACGACCCAGAATACATATACTTTATGGGGTCTCCGTTGATATTTCAAGGTATTACAAACGGAGGGTATACAAAATGTATCCATAAAATATATTTAGTGTTGATTTTACGAATCAGTAGGGTTCAATGTACGAAAAAAGTGTTTAGGTCCCGGCACTCTTCTCTTCTTTTTGGTTTGTTGCAGCCATGATTATGAATCTTTCGTTCCGGTCATGTCAAACTTGATTTTTCAATTGATCACAATAAAGTTCTCTTGTGAATTCGACCCAGTCTAGTTCACATGTGTACAGCGTAATAAATAGACAACGTTTAAATTGTGGTTTACTGGATGTGTTACAAAACGCAAATTTAATTATTCCAATAAACGATATCTGTGAGCATTTGTAACGCAAAGACACAGGCTTTTCAGTTCTATTGCAGTTCAGTTTCAGTTTAAGCGGAATAATTGCTGCTTATCTCAATATATATATTTTTGTTTGCATTCATATTTTTTGATCGGTGATGATGATGACCTTGTAAATTTTAGTATTTTTAAAGTGCGAACACTTCAATCATATTAGTGGAGGGTTTTTGGTGCAATTGCATATGGGAATTTCTGGTGGGTATATGAGGCATTCCATAAGTCTGAAAACTATAGGAGACAATTTGTATGAGAAAATAGCACCAAAAAGTAATGATTGGCCCTTTAATGAATACCCTTAAAATATTGACCTACTCTTGATCAGCTTAAGTTTAAAAAATATAAAAACGGTTCTTCAATATGATACAAATTTGTACTATTATTTTAAATTTAAAAAAGGAAAAAAAATATAATATAAAAAGTAATAAAAATATAAAAAAAATTTATATATTAATTATAAAAATGGTGTACCTTTTTTTGATTGTTCTATTTAGGAAAAGGATCAACGATCTGAAAATTGAAAAAAAAAACTAAGTTGAAGAAAAATATAAAAAAGTTGATTCTCTTAGATTATTTTGATCTCGTTAATAAAGTACGAATTAAATATAAACAAGTAAGAAGGCGTTCAGTTCAGTCGGGCCGAAGCTTATATACCCTCCACCACGGAGTGCATTCCACAGTATTACCAGCTGATTAAAGGATGTCGACTTTACATAGAAGTACAGTACCATATTACGAAAATTGTGATATTTTTATGCACATTAATATATTTGTTTACTATTTCAAACTATGTTTAAAATCTACTACTATATATAAATACAATGCTGTAATTGTGAAAGTGAACATGCCTAAATATTAGGCGATTGTCAGTCGCCATTAGGGAGAAGCATTTTCAGATACAGACAAAGTGTCTGTTTATTTTCATAAGAAAAGTGCAATATTTAAAGATATCCCCATTCGCTCCATTCTCCGCCCAAATGTACAAATTCCGAGTCTTCATAGTCAGAACACAGAATACACACCGAATTTCATGATATAAACTTCAGCGGTTTGGAAGGTCCCATTTTTATCCCTCTTAAAAGTACGAATTTCGAAAAATCCTTCTATTTTACGTATCTATGCAATTAGAGGGATGAACACACCGAATTTCATGATTCTAGCTGTTGTCGTATCATTGGTACCATATTTTATCCCTTTTTATCCCATTTCGCCCGCTAAAACTTTTATATTCTTTGTGGTGCTTCCAAGCTACAAGAGGAATGCCCGCAACAAATTTCAAATGTATGAAAATCAGAAATTTAATTAATAAACCAAGGCTACCAATATTTGTATACTATGAATATATATTGGAAATAATACTTCAATTCATAAAGTAAATGATAGGGACAGAGAGTGTATTTTCAGCTACAGTCTTTTGGTTGGTTGTATTTCCATCCTATTTTAATGACAAAAGTATAATTTTTAAAAATACCTTATCTCTCACGTACGCAGCTTCATGATTCTACCATTTTTTGCCGTAAAAGCAACAAAATAAATTACGAATTTGGGAAAAAATTGTACGTGGTATGCACTCAGAGGAGTGTACTCATTCTAGCTGTATCCTTTTAGTTGGTACCATTTTTATCCCTCTGCTCCCATTGAATCCCTTGAAACTACGAATTTGGAAAAACCTTTTTATTTTTCGTGTCTACGCAGTCAGAGGAATGTTTACAGCGAATTTCATGATTCTATCTGCATGCATTTGTTTGGTACAATTTTTATCCCCTTTTTCCATTTTACACCCTAAAAGTACGAATTTCGAAAAATCCTTTATTTTATGTGTCTACGCAATCAGAGGAATATATACACCGAATTTCATTTTTCTAGGTGCAGCCGTTTGGTTGGTACTATTTTTATCCCTCTATCTCCATTTAACCCCTTAAAAGTACGAATTTATAAAAAATACTTTTATACTATGTATCTACTCTATTAGAGGAATGTACACGCCAAATTTCGTGTTTCTATCTGTTGTCGTTTGATAGGTACCACTTTTATCCCTTTTTGTCCAATTTCGCCCCCTACAAATAAAAATCACTCTATGGTGCCCTTTTATGCGATAAAGGGAATGCGCATTGCAAATATGAAGTAAATAAAAGCTAATATGTTCAAAAAACATGCTGAAATACACTAAATATTATTTATTATTTTCAGTCCTTGTGAGGGAAAAATTTTTCCCTCTGGGCCGATTTCGTTCACTTTCAATCCCAACCGATCTACAACCATAAGACACATTTAGGAAAAATTTGAACCTCCTAGCTCATTTTGTTCGGCCGCTATCGTGCTTTCAACAGACAGACAGACGGACATGGCTATATCGTCTTAGAATTTTACCACGACCCAGAATATATCTACTTTATGGGGTCTCCGATGAATATTTCAAGGTGTTACAAACGGAATGACAAAGTGAATATACCCCCATCCTGGAGGTGGAGGGTATAAAAATGCCATTAAAATAAAATTCTAGAGCTGTAATTGCGTGAAGCGGAGGGATATTTGTATGGAGGCTACAAATATCTAAATCTGTACTGATTTCCTCATCCGTTTCTGTTCCAAAAAATTACTTTTGCCAAATTTCATATCGATTAGACATAAAATCAGCTAATCCACTACAGGACAATAAACAATATTGTCGTTTAAATTAAAAATCATTTTTTCGTTCCTTACATTTTTTCAAACACCCAATAAAAAATATATATTTTTATGTATTATATGTACGCAAATATATAGAGGTCGATATTAAAACTTCTGTCCCAGATACAAAATGTCATTCGTATAAAAAATATGTTGATATTTTTTTTTTATCAAAAATCGTTCGTTTTGACATGGAATGTCTCATATATGTTTGTAATTAAGTAAATGCATGCTTTTATATATTTTTAACATACATATAAAGAGTGATTTTTTTGAGGTTAGGATTTTCATGCATTAGTATTTGACAGATCACGTGGGATTTCAGACATGGTGTCAAAGAGAAAGATGCTCAGTATGCTTTGACATTTCATCATGAATCGTCTTACAAACGAACAACGCTTGCAAATTATTGAATTTTATTATCAAAATGCGTGCTCTGTTAAGAAAGTTCATTGCGCGCTTCCATTTTATGGTCAGTTTAATCGACCCACTGAAGCGGCTATTCGGGCTATTGTGACTAAATTTCGCACCAAATTTACATTGTTGGACATTAAACCACCAACACGCTTACGTAGAGTGCGAACTGAAGAAAATATCGCAGCTGTATCGGCCAGTGTTAATGATGACCATCAATTTTCGATTCGTCGCCGTTCGCACCAATTGGGTCTCTGTTACTCAAAAACGTGGAAATGCCAAAATTGGACTAAGCGGATGGACCACCTAAGACGCAGCCGCGGTCAACATTTAAATGAAATTATCTTCAAAAAGTAAATGTCATGGACTAATCTAACGTTTCAAATAAAGAACCGATGAGATTTTGCAAATTTTATGCGTTTTTTTAAAAAAAAAAGTTATCAAGTTCTTAAAAAATCACCCTTTACATATGACAATCAGATAGAAATTTAATTACAAATGCATGTCCATTTCCATAGAATAGTGACAGAACATTTTTTGCTTTGAAAAATCACTTAAAACTATCCATTCCAAAGGGAATCACATATTCTAAATTAATGAGCAGCTAATGACTGGCACCTGCTAGATAATAGATAATCACACTGACCAACAAAATTCCATAGATGTGCAGTGGTTTTTAATTAAAAAGAAAATCTGGTAATCTGAATATTGAAACATTAAACAAACAGGGGTCAACACAATTGGAATACACTGAAGGCAGTGAGAGTCGTTGTTGTAAGGTTAGTTCATGATTTCGAGAATTTCAAAGTTACTCAAATAATCCCACGAAGATAACCAAAGGGACAGTGGGGAGCTTTATATTTTGCACTGACTGTTTACATCCATCTCCGAATAGCTAATGATATTTGATAGAGAGGTTTTGTAAGAGTTTTCAATGAGGTGACCTCAGAGCTGAATAATATCAGATTGTATAATTCACGATTTGAAAATATATTTCTAAGGCTTCGCAAAAATTCAAAGTTTGCCCCTTTTTATTACATTTAAATCTTTACTTTACTTTGACTTATCCTTAATTAGCATAAATAATCCATTTCAATTATGGTCGTAAGAGAATAGAGGAATTAGTTCTTAAATTCGTGGAATTTTCGAAAGACTTACGATTTTGATAAAAAGGTCATGAAATAATTTTTAAAGATTTTAAAAGGTTTCACATCCATGTTACAGTCTATGTTACACTTCAACTGAATGATATACGTTCGAATATTGTGGCGATAATAAAAGGACTACAAAGATTCAAGGGATAACATTGAAACAAATATATATGGAGGACCAAAACCCAAAACTAAACGAGATAGATATTATACAGATCGGCTTAGAATCACTTTCTGAGTCGATTTAGCAATGTCCGTCTGTCTGTCCATCTACTGTTGTAATCAAATTACAGGTCGCAATTATAGGTCCGATCTTCACAAAAATTGGCACAAGTAAGTTTTATGGATCAAGGACGAACGCTATTTAATTTGAGGCAAATCGGTTCAGATTTAGATATAGCCCCCATACAAATGTCGCTCCCGATTTCACATTTTCCGCTCTAGAAACGACATATTGCACCCGATTTTCTTTAAAATTGACACAACATCTTATAATCTGACTATAAACACCTATGCAAAAATTGGGTAAGATCGGTTCAGATTTAGATATAGCCCCCATACAAATGTTGCTCCCGATTTGCCTTTTGCCGCTCTAGAAAACACATATTGTACCCGATTTTCTTTAAAATTGGCACAACATCTTATAATCCGACTAGAAACAACTATGCAGAAAGTGGGTAAGATCAGTTCAGATTTAGATATAGCCCCCATACAAATGTCGCTCCCGATTTGACATTTTCCGCTCTAGAAACCCCATATTGTACTCGATTTTCTCTAAATTTGGCACAACATCTTATAATCTAACTAAAAGCACCTATAGTGAAAGTGGGTAAGATCGGTTAACATTTAGATATAGCCCAAATACAAATGTTGCTCCCAAATGTTTAACCGTTTTTATAACCTCCACCTCCAGGATGGCGGTATATTCACTTTGTCATTCCGTTTGTAACACCTTAAAATATTCATCGGAGACCCCATAAAGTATATATATTCTGGGTCGTGGTAAAATTCTAAGACGATATAGCCATGTCCGTCTGTCTGTCTGTTGAAAGCACGCTAGCTTCCGAACGGAATGAACTAGGAGGTTCAATTTTTCCCTAAATGTGTCTTATGGTTGCAGATCGGTTGGGATTGAAAGTGGGCGAAATCGGCCCAGAGGGAAAAATGTTTCCCTCACAAGGACTGAAAATACCCCTAATATTTAGAGTATTTCAGTGTGTACATTCATCTAATTGAGTAGATACATAGTATAAAAGTATTTTTTCCAAATTCGTACTTTTAAGGGGTAAAATGGGAATAGAGGGATAAAAATAGTACCAACCAAACGGCTGCATCTAGAATAATGAAATTCGGTGTATAAATTCGTCTGATTGCGTAGACACGTAAAATAAACGGATTTTTGGAAATTTGTACTTTTTGGGGTTAAAATGAAAAAAAGTGGATACAAATAGGACCAACCAAATGACAACAGCTAGAGTCGTGAATTTCAGAGAATACATTCCTCTGACTGCATAGACATGAAAAAAAAAGTTTTTTCAAATTCGTACTTTCAAGAGATTTAATGGGTACAGAGGGATAAAAATAGTACCAACTAAACGGCTATAGCTAGAATGGTGAAATTCAGTGTGTACATTCCTTCAATTGTGTAGACACGTAAAATAAAGAGATTTTAAAAAGTCGTACTCATAAGGGAAAAAGGGGATAAAAACGGTACCAACCAAATGACTGCAGCTAGAGTCATGGAACTTGGTGTATACATTCCTCTGACTGCATAGACACGCGGAATAAAAAGATTTTTCCAAATTCGTACTTTTTACTTTTACGGCAAAAATGTTTAAATCATGAAGTTAGGTTATTTTGCACTATGTACGTGAGATAATGGATTTTCAAAATTTGTACTTTTGTAATTAAATTAGAATGGAAATACAACCAACTGTAGCACCCACTAGCTACCAATATTTGTGATATTTAAGCTTTTTTGAAAATATAAATATTTGTAAGAATATTTACTTTTTGAATTGACTTGAAGTATTATTTCGATATGTAAACGTATTGGTAGCCTCGCCTTACAAGCGTGGTTTGAAGTAATTAAAATATTATATTTATTTATAAAATTATTTTGTCAATATTTGTATTTGTTTTGGTTTGCCTATATTAAAAAAAATATTTTCCTGTAATATTACTGCACTTCTACGAAACTCGACAGCCTCTGGAATGCAATCCAGGTGGAGGGTATACAAAGTTCGGCCCGGCCGAACTTAACCCCGTTTTTACTTGTTTAATATATATTTCACCTATTTCGTTCCAGGTTTGAATATAGCCCTATACAAATTTCCTTTCCAATATAAAATGATGATACAAAAATCCTTCCAGTTTTCCTTTTTTTACCGAATTGAATTGTATTCGGATAGAAAGTGGAGTGTATCATATAGTCGGCCCCGCCCGACTTTAGTCTTTCCTTACTTGTTTCAAATTTCTGGTTTCATTGGAAAGGTTGAACTTGGTCATTTAATAATGGAACACAATATCATGCATATGACTACCACGACTAGCTCGGCAGTATCTCATCCGATCAACCCAATTTTTCAGTACAGCCCAAAATCCACACCAAACAGTGACTCGGTGTGGATGCATTGGATTCTCAATGGTCACGTGTAGGTTCTCTGAACTCCATTGCGACAATTTTGCTTATTGACATAACAACCGAGATGAAAATGAGCTTCATCTGAAAACACGACAATTTTCCACGTAAATTTCTTACAATTAGCGTTAAAGACTCACTACTTTGGAAGTAAGTTTTTAATATTTCCCAATTTTGTTAGAGCGTAGGCGAACGTCCCATTTTGCAAATGTCAAACATAAACATAAACCTGAAAATAAAAATAATAATGAATGTTATTCGAAAGGTCAAAGTAATCGGTAGTTCAAATTTCAAATGTTAAATGGTCTACCAACAACAAAAACAAAAATGCAGAATTATAGATGATTTTTTTTTCATACCGAAAATTACCTGATTTTACTTTTGAAAATATATTTTTATTTTATTCCTAAAAATGCTGCACACTATTTGTAAATTTCAGAGTGGGAAAGTAGTTTCAGAGATTCAAAAAATCAGTTTTCTTTTCTGGCAAAAAGTGCATCATTTTCAATGTGCGATCGCTGTTAAAGTGAGCTTGCAATTATTTTTTGAAAAATAAATAATTTTTTGAAAAATTTAAAAACAAATTTGCGTTTTGTTAGTACAGCCGCATAACTTCACAATATTTTCCATAGCGCTATAAATTGATATCAGCTCAGATTTTTGCGAAAAAATGGAGCCGATAAACCTAAAGATTAATTTAACGATTATGGCAACTAATGAACTAATATTCATGTGATTTCATATATGTATGTAATTCATAGGCGAGCTTCAATCCTTCTCCGAAGTCATCTGCTAAAACCATGTGATGATATTTCTATGACCAGCTTCCACATGCCTTCAATTGCTACAATAATAATGAAACAATATTTTTGTTATTCTGATTAAATGAAACCACCTACAACCGTTTATGAGGATGCGAATGACATCACAGTACATGTGATGGATATGAGAATCAGACTGTGTGCTTTGATTTTTATTCTGTTTTGTAGTTGATGTTGATTCTGAATAATCGTTACTATACAATAATACATTTATATTTTATACTCCATTTAATCTTATCATTCTGGTACAGTGGATATAACTTAAATTAGTTTTAAATATTCCATTGGTTATTTGTATATGAAATTATTTTCAAATATGTCAAGTATAACTGAAACGCTATAACTTCATCTGATGCATTTAAAGAAAAAACAAGTAAGGAAAGGCTAAAGTCGGGCGTGGCCGACTATATAATACATTCCACTTTCTATGCGAATACAATTCAATTCGGTAAAAAATAGAAAACGGGAGGGGTTATTTGTATCGGGGCTATATCCAAACATGGAATGATGTGACCCACTTACACAAGAGGTTCTTCCAGTTCAAGTATAACGAATTTACCGAATTTCTTCAAATTGAGCATAACAATTTGAAGAAATTCGGAAAATACATTGTTTCTGGGGCGGATAAAGTCAAATCGGGAGCGAAATTTGAATGGGAGCTATATATAAATCTGATCCGATTTAACCTATTTTCACCACAGGTGTTTCTAGTTTAAATATAAAACGTTTTGCCAAATTTGAAAACAATCTGAAAAAATATGTGATTTCTAGTAAGAACAAGTAAGAAGGCGTTAAGTTCGGCCTGGCCGAATCTTATATACCATCCACCATGGAGTGCATTCCATAGTATTACCAGCAGATTAAAGGATGCCGACTTTACATAGAAGCACAGTACCATATTACGAAAATTGTGATATTTTTATCCACATTACTATATTTGTTTACTATTTCAAACTATAATGTATACTTATGCACAATGTTTAAAATATATAAATATATATAAATAAAATGCTGTAATTGTGAAAGCGAACATGCCTAAATATTAGGCGATTGTCAGTCGCCATTAGAACGAAGCATTTTCAGATACTGACAAAGTGATAAGAAAAGTATAAATTTTAAAGATATCCCCATTCGCCCCATTCTCAGCCCAAATGTACAAATTTCGAAAAAAACCTTTTTCGAGTCTTCATAGTCAGAATGTATACACCGAATTTCATGATTTCAACTTCAGCGGTTTGGTAGGTCCCATTTTTATCCCTCTTTTTAATTATATCCCTTAAAATTACAAATTTCGAAAAATCCCTCTATTTTACGTGTCTATGCAATTAGAGGGATGTACACACCGAATTTCATGATTCTAGCTGTTGTCGTATCATTGGTACCATATTTTATCCCTTTTTGTCCCATTTCGCCCGCTAAAACTTTTATTTTCTTTGTGGTGCTTCCAAGCTACAAGAGGAATGTCCGCAACAAATTTCAAATATATGAAAATCAGAAATTTAATTAATAAGCCAAGGCTACCAATATTTTTATACTATGTATATATATAATGGATATAATACTTCAATTCATAAAGTAAATATAAGAGAGAAATCATAAATACCCTAAATATTGGGGGATAGAGAATGTATTTTCAGCTACAGTCGTTTGTATTAATTTTGAAAATACCTTATCTCTCACGTACGCAGTATAAGACAACTTCATGATTCTACCATTTTTTGCCGTAAAAGCAACAAAATAAAGTACGAATTTTGAAAAAAAAAAATATATATTTTACATGGCTATGCAGTCAGAATGTATACACCGAATTCCTTGATTCTATCAGCGGTACCATTTTTATCCCCTTTTTCCAATTTTGCCACCTCAAGAGTACGACTATCTAAAATCTCTTTATTTTACGTATCTACACAATTAGAGGGATGTACACGCTGAATTTCATCATTCTAGCTGCATTCGTTTAGTTGGTACTACTTTTATTCCCTGTAGCCATTGTATCCCTTGAAAGTACAAATTTGGAAAAAAACGTTTTATTTTTCGTGTCTACGTAGTCAGAGGAATGTATACTCCGAATTTCATGATTCTAGCTGCTGTCATTTGGTAGGTACTATTTTTATCCCCTTTTTCCATTTGAACCCCAAAAAGTACGAATTTTGGAAAGTTCTTTTATTTTACGTGTCTACGCAATCAGAGGAATGTATATATCGAATTTCATTATTCTAGGTGCAGCCGATAGGTTGGTACTATTTTTATCCCTCTATCCCCATTTAACCCCTTAAAAGTACGAATTTAGATAAAATACTTTTATACTATGTATCTACTCTATTAGAGGAATGTACACGCAAAATTTCGTGTTTCTATCTGTTGTCTTTTCATAGGTACTATTTTTATCCCTTTTTGTCCCATTTCGCCCCCTACAAATAAAAAACCCTCTACGGTGCCCTTTTGTGCTATAAAGGAAGTGCGCATTGCAAATATCAAGTAAATACAAGCTAATATGTTCAAAAAATATGCTGAAATACTCTTAATATTAGGGGTATTTTCAGTCCTTGTGAGGGAAAAATTTTTCCCTCTGGACCGATTTCGCCCACTTTCAATCGGTTGGGATTGAAACCGGGCAAAATCGGGCCAGAGGGAAACATTTTTCCCTAACAAGAACTGAAAATACCCCTAATATTTAGACTATTTAAGCAATTTTTTTGAAAATTTCCAATTTTATACACTTGAAATTTGTTTCGTACCTTCCTCCAGTAACGTGTAAACACAAAAAGTACATAAAAGATTTAGTGGATTAAATGGGACAAAAGAGATAAAAATAGTACCTTTGATACGACAACAGCTAGAAACATGAAATTCGGTGTGTACGTTCCTATAATTACGGAGACAAGTAAAATATAAAGATTTTTTTTTAAATTTGTACTTTTAAGGGATACAATTGGTTAAGGGGGATAAAAATGGTACCAACCCAACCGCTGAAGATAAAATCATGAAATTCGGTGTATGCATTTATCTGACTGTGTAGACGTGAAACATAAAGGATTTGTTCGAAAATTTTACTTTTAGGCGGAAAATGGGGCGATAGGGATAAAAATGGTACCAATTAAACGGTTGCAGTTGGAATAGTGAAATTCGGTGTGTATATTGCTGTGACTGTGTAGACACGAAAAATAAAGATATCTTTCGATATTCGTACTATTAGGATAAAATCGGGATAAAATTGGTAGCTAGAATAATGAAATTCACTGGTTATCTGTCTTCGTAGACACACACACAATATGAGTATTTCTCCCAAATCGTACTTTAAGGTCAACATTTAAACTTACTTCACTTCTTTGTAAAGTCGACAGGCGGTAATCCACCGGTAATTCTATGGAATGCACTCCGTGGTGGAGAGTACATAAGATTCGGCCAGGCCGAACTTAACGCCTTTTTACTTGTTGAGTTTAGAAAGTTAAAATAAATCAGAAAATCTTATCCATAAATATGCTAAATTTTTTGGCCTTTGATCCTTTCTACTTTTTCCAAGAAGTTTACAAATTGAATATATACTTCCCTTATTCAGGCAACAAATAAAAGAAAAAATATTCAACAATTTTTCCATCACTAGAACTGTTCACAAAACTGTCTTCCATAGCAGTAGATCTGGGGAGGTGTTAATTAATTTACGGAGCTGTATTTGCCTAAATTATTACGTTACACAGTGCAACACGAAAAAAAATAACCATATACGGACACCGCTACATGATAAAAGACCAAAAAAAAAAAGACCCGTGTTTTTTTGTTTCCCCCAAAGTCATGCACTTTTTTTTTATGGGCCCCCAGAGATTTGAGGCCTCGGTGTAATTTTTGAAAAAAAGTGATCATATTCTCAGGCTCATATCTTGCAAACCGTTCGGAATTTTGATTTACTCTCTGAGGCAAAGTTCTAGCTCTTGTCATAAAGAACAAAAATTGTGAACATATAAAATCAAAAAAACTTCATCTTCAAGGTCAAAATCGCAAAAAACTTAAAAAAATTCGATTTTTTTTAACCTTTTTTCCCCTGTTCAGGTCCATAGGTAGCAAACCGCTGAAAATTCAGGGAAACAATCAACTACAAAAATGTACCTAAGATCTCAATAAACAACTTTCTAGAACATATGAACTTCCTAGGAATTATTCTTAACACCGTTTAGGTAGCGCTTAGGTAGCGCTTAGGAGCCGCAAAATTGAAAAATTTCCCAAAAATTTCACTGTGCAACATTTTTGAAGTCATTTCAAAATAACCATATACGGACACCGCTACATGATAAAAGACCAAAAAAAAGAAAGACCCGTGTTTTTTTTTCCCCCAAAGTCATGCACTTTTTTTTATGGGCCCCCAGAGATTTGAGGCCTCGGTGTAATTTTTGGAAAAAAGTGATCATATTCTCAGGCTCATATCTTGCAAACCGTTCGGAATTTTGATTTACTCTCTGAGGCAAAGTTCTAGCTCTTGTCACAGAACAAAAATTGTAGTTGATTGTTTCCCTGAATTTTCAACGGTTTGCTACCTATGGACCTGAACAGGGGAAAAAAGGTTAAAAAAATCGAATTTTTTTAAGTTTTTTGCGATTTTGACCTTGAAGATGAAGTTTTTTTGATTTTATATGTTCACAATTTTTGTTCTTTATGACAAGAGCTAGAACTTTGCCTCAGAGAGTAAATCAAAATTCCGAACGGTTTGCAAGATATGAGCCTGAGAATATGATCACTTTTTTCCAAAAATTACACCGAGGCCTCAAATCTCTGGGGGCCCATAAAAAAAAAGTGCATGACTTTGGGGAAAAAAAAACACGGGTCTTTCTTTTTTTTGGTCTTTTATCATGTAGCGGTGTCCGTATATGGTTATTTTGAAATGACTTCAAAAATGTTGCACAGTGAAATTTTTGGGAAATTTTTCAATTTTGCGGCTACCTAAGCGCTACCTAAGCGCTACCTAAACGGTGTTAAGAATAATTCCTAGGAAGTTCATATGTTCTAGAAAGTTGTTTATTGAGATCTTAGGTACATTTTTGTAGTTGATTGTTTCCCTGAATTTTCAGCGGTTTGCTACCTATGGACCTGAACAGGGGAAAAAAGGTTAAAAAAAATCGAATTTTTTTAAGTTTTTTGCGATTTTGACCTTGAAGATGAAGTTTTTTTGATTTTATATGTTCACAATTTTTGTTCTTTATGACAAGAGCTAGAACTTTGCCTCAGAGAGTAAATCAAAATTCCGAACGGTTTGCAAGATATGAGCCTGAGAATATGATCACTTTTTTTCAAAAATTACACCGAGGCCTCAAATCTCTGGGGGCCCATAAAAAAAAAGTGCATGACTTTGGGGGAAACAAAAAAACACGGGTCTTTTTTTTTTGGTCTTTTATCATGTAGCGGTGTCCGTATATGGTTATTTTGAAATGACTTCAAAAATGTTGCACAGTGTTATCAAAGGTACACACGAAAGAGTATGACGTGCGATGTCTTGATGATCTCTTTATTGAATATATAGGAGGTTATAAAGTGAACTGAAACTAAAAAAAAAACAGCTACAGTGCATATAGGCTGTTGCTAATTGGATAATTACACAAACGCGTGTTGGCTGTTTGCGCCTTTGTCTGCTGGTTGACTGCGAAATGACAACCAGAGGATGATGTGTGACTCGACAGTTAGCGGGTTTTATTTTTATAATATTCCGATATAAAAATAACTTTTCTGCATTCATCGAAAAATGTATATGAGCGTGTTGTGGTCAAAATATGTATGTTTGTAGCAAACTATTTTTTTGGGAGTGCTGAGTGCAGACTAACTAAATAGAAATACAGCTTTTGTCTGGCTTTATGCTAAACAGTTCGCTTAGTCAGTCTGTTGTTAATTTGCAACTAATTTTATGAAGAATTAGTGCGACTGCCTACATATATACAAATCTCGTGGATGGCGGCGACACGGAATAACTCTCACGTGAAATAAGTGAGAGTAAATAAAATACGAATAAAAAATACGAAATTCCCAATAGAAATGTGTGAAAGGAAAGTAAAAAATTACCCCGCAAAAAATTTACTAACTTTAAAATAAAGTAAGAGTGATGTAAAGACCAACTTTTATTATTCTAGTTGCCTCCGTTTGACTGATACCTTCTTTATCCCCTTTTGCATCATATCCCCTCTAAAAGAAGAATTTTCGAAAAATACCTTTCACGAATTTCATGATTTCACCTTCAATCCGTTTGGTTTGTACCATTTTTACCACTCTTCGAATTTAAGTCCAATAAAAATACTTAAAATTCGCCAAAATGATAAAAAAATCCCATTTTCCCCAAAAAATACCCGAATTCCCAAAGTAGGGAAAATGTATTCCAAAATTGGGGATTTTTTATTTAGCATTTTTATCTATTTTGATGAATTTTAAGTATTTTTTTTATTGGACTTCAATTCGTAAAATAATGAGTGATGTGAACTGGAATGACCAAAACTTGTATTTTTGCAAAAAAAATGGTCTTTATATAAACTTAAATAACGGGACTTTTCGCACTATTCAAACATGAATTACAAAATCATGATTTTTTTAATTCTTTTGCGTCTACAAAGAGTATCTTAACTTCCACATTTATCTATAGATTTTTATACCCTCCACCTCTAGGATGGTGGTATACTAACTTTGTCATTCCGTTTGTAACACCTTGAAATATCGACCTGAGACTGTGTAAAGTATTTATATTCTTGATCGTCATAAAATTCTAAGACGATCTAGCCATGTCCGTCCGTCTGTTGAAAGCACGCTAGCATCTAAACGAAAGGAGCTAGAACGTTCACATTTTCCATAAATGCGTCTTATAGTCGTAGATCGGTTGGGATTGAAACGGGGCGAAATCGGCCTAAAGGGGAAAAAATTCCCCCACAAGGACTAAAAATACCCATAATATTTTACCGTATTTAAGCATGTTTTTTGAATATGTCTGTTTATATTTGCTTGATATTTGGTATGCGCATTCCCCTTATAGCAAAAACGTGCACCATAAAGTGATTCTTATTTGTAGGAGGTGAAATGGGGCAAAAAAGGGATAAAAATGGTACATATTAAACGACAACAGCTAGAAACACGAAATTCGGTGTGTACATTCCTCTAATTGAGTAGATACATAATATAAAAGTATTTTTTCCAAATTCGTACTTTTAAGGGGTAAAATAGGAATAGAGGGATAAAAATGGTACCAACCAAACGGCTGTATCTATAATAATGAAATTCGGTGTATACATTCCTCTGATTGCATAGATAAGTAAAATATACGGATTTTTCAAAATTCGTACTTTTTGGGGTTAAAATGAAAAAAGGGGATAAAAATAGTACCAATCAAATGACCGCAGCTAGAGTCATGAAATTCGGAGTATACATTCCTCTGAGTGTGTAGACACGGAAAATAAACAGATTTTTCGAAATTCGTACTATTTGGGGTTAAAATGAAAAAAGGGGATACAAATAGTACCAATCAAATGACCGCAGCTAGAGTCATGAAATTCGGAGTATAGATTCCTTTGACTACGTAGAAATGAAAAATAAAAGATTTTTTTCCAAATTCGTACTTTCAAGGGATACAATGGGTACGGAGGGATAAAAATGGTACCAACAAACGGCTACACCTGGAATAATGAAATTCGGTGTATACATTCCTCTGATTGCGTAGACACTTAAAATAAACAGATCTTTCGAAATTCCTATTTTTTGGGGTTAAAATGAAAAAGGGGATAAAAATAGTTCCAATCAAATGACCGCAGCTAGAGTCATGAAATTCGGAGTATACATTTCTCTGACTGCGTAGACACGGAATTATTCGAAATTCGTACTTTTTGGGGCTTTGAAAAAGGGGATGCAAATGGTATACATTCGATGTTTTTTCCAAATTCGTAATTTTTCTTTTACGGCAAAAATTTTTTCAATCATGAAGTTAGGTTATTTTGCACTATGCACGTCTGAAGTTGGAATTAAAATAGAATGGAAATACAACCAACTGTAGCACCCACTATATACCATTATTGATGGTATTTAAGCTTTTTGAAAATATAAATATAAGAATATTTATTTTTTGATTTGAAATAAATAATGGTTTGAAATAATTAAAATATTATATTTGTTTTAGTTTTTTCGTTTGCATTTTTTTTGGTCTGTAATCAATATTTGATTTGAACTGGGATATTGTCCTGGCTCAAGACCATTTTGCTTCTATATTTAATAGAATGCAAATTTATTTACAAATGGCATGGTGACATTTATTACTTGGCTGCAGACTACCACGATCATGATTTCGACCATGTCAAAAGTCTTTTCAAGTGGCTTCGCAGCGACTTTTCAACATCAAACCCGGCCTCTATAAGGAGGTGATTCTCACAAACGAACGAGAATCACAACTCACTTGCCGAATTTGCGTTTAAAAAATCGCACCAAGTAATAAAGCACACATGCCATCTTACAAGCATCTCATTGAGTTGCATATGTAAGTATGTGTATATGCAGGTATAGTTACCCAGCAATACTTCTGCCGTGCCAACGCTCATCATCGCTGCGAAGCCACTTGAAAAGTCTTTTGACATGGTCGAAATCATGATCGTGTTAGTCTGCAGCCAAGTAATAAATGTCACCATGCCATTTGTAAATAAATTTGCATTCTATTAAATATAGAAGCAAAATGGTCTTGAGCCAGGACAATATCCCAGTTCAAATCAAATATTATATTTATTTATAAAATTATTTTTTCAATATTTGTATTTGTTTTGGTTTGGCTATAATAAAAAAATTATATTTTCCTGTAATATTACTGCACTGCTACGAAAACCGACAACCTCTGTGGAATGCAATCCATGGTGGAGGGTACATAAAGTTCGACCCGGCCGAACTTAACTCCGTTTTTACTTGTTTCGCTTAGTATAATGGTCCCTTCGACCAAAAATGAAAACTTTAACCCGCGATAAAAAGAAACTCAGACCAGCTGGACTATAAGTTTATTCTACAAAAATGATCTACTCAACAAGCCCTTTCAGAATTATGTGCTCGCTATCCTGTTCCATTCAAAAAGTCTTAATTTGTTTGACAGTGTAGTTAATAGTTTCAGTAAGACGCTCCATAATATTCATGCTGGTTTTCCTGGTATTTACTGTAAAACAATTATATACGTGATTGCTGTCGAGATTAAAATCTTACAAAAATAACAATATTGTGCTGTCCTAGGTTTTGCGTTCGATTTATTTCAGTTTTTTGCTTTTAAATGTAATTCTGTATGAAGTGCTGGCATTGTCATGCTATTATAGACCGTATATATATTTAGATTTTTGAAAATTTACAATAAAATATTATGCATTTGGGTGGCAAGCCTTGATTTATGAAAATTGGCGGTATATTTATTATTATTTTGAAAACAGAAAAAGCTGCGAAACTTTGCATACAGAATTAATAGAAAATAGCAATCGTGATGAGTTGGACAGCTAACATGACCACCCTGTGCACTTTGTCCGCAGTCATTCTTGACAAAGTCCCGACATTAATGGTATCAATAAACGGTATTACCCTGTTGTCATCCAAATTCTCTGAACGAAAAAATGATTTGGAAACTGGACCTATTGGAGACCCGAGACGTTGTACTTTGCCCATCAGAGGCGACCCGTCGTACGCTTGCATTTCTTCCAGTCCATCGACCTATAGTAAATAATAAAATGGTAATGGGTCTCTAATGAGATTACGGTGGAGAGGTCAGCTCTTACAAATGCCGGTTTGACGGTAAGAGGCGAAACGACATCAACCCAAATAGTGTCATTTACACAGGCCTGCAATACCCATGATGAGCCATGATATGTATAAAATTTATTGAGCTCGGCGTACATGAAGTAATTTAACGTTATGGTCTGGTCGCTAGGAAGATCGATGTACGTGTGGTGCTCTCTTATCGTGGCCAGATGTCGGGAAATCGGCACAAAGAAGCTTGAGTCATAAGGTGCTACCTGAAATCAGACAAAATAAATTGTTGCTACAACTTCCATGGACTAGCCACTGTAAATGCAAAAGGTTATTACAACAATTTTCAATTTATTTGCAGGAAACACATTTTGTTTCTCCCAACCGTTTGCATTCCAACCAACGTACCTTAATTTGAAAGGCCAATATGGCAACGCCATTTTCCTTCTCACTGGCTTCGGAAAATGATGAATATTTCGTATTGTACATGACCAAATGGAATTCCGCTGGTAAGCTAACATTCCTGTAACCATATTCGGGCAACGCTTTCTCCAGCCAGTACAAGTACAAAAATGCAATGGTGAAGTTGCCAATCTCCTCGAACGGACCACCCCCAATGATGGGCTGCACTTCCTTCGTATAATTCATGTGGATTATTAGAGTGTCTCCATTATTTTCCAAGCGGATATTATCTGGCTGCCTGTTCATGTCATTGCTCCAAAATCCTTTATAGAGAAGTTTTTCAACTTCTATGAGCGTTTCATTCAGCGGTGTTTGATGTTTTCCGACACATTCCTCCATGCCGTTAGTGATTGGTATAATTGCACCTAAATGAATGTTGTGCGTTGCACGAAGTTCAATATTTGAGAAAAATATATCAGTTCTATGCAATCGAAGGCTCGAGTACTAGCTTCTACAAGTCCTTAAGAAGAAAGGATATATTCTCAAACTCAGTGAAAGGTATCTACGGACAGAAATTCAGATACTCCCCAATCCCTACTTTTTGATTGACTTGTGCAAAGAAAAGCGTGTTGAGGGGAGCGTATTCTAAAAGATTTTGGCGATATTGCTGTGGAACAAGTTGAACAATTTTGGGGCAATATTTTTTTGTGGCATTCAAATATGAGTATTCATTTACATCTTAACCCTCTCATGCCCAATGTTGCCTATAGACAACTTTAAAATCACATATTTTGTAGAATTAATAATTTTTATTTTTGTTTACATATGCAACAAGGAATATTTAAAAGAGAACCAACAAATTCAGTAACTCGGGTAGGAAGGTGGAAACAAAAGTGAAGTCTCAAATCTCAATTGTTTGAGTTTCTTGTAATTCGAAATTGTTCTAATTTTTGTTGGATTTCTGCGAGTACAAGAAAAACTGTCTTTGTTATATCAAAGATTTTTAAAATGAAGAAACCATTTAAAATATTTTTTTATTTAACCGATTTCTGCAGTATATTGATTTTAAGAAACATCCTGTTACTCATGTCCTGTATGAATTAGAACCCCACGATTCTATAGAAAACATAATTAGACCCATACCTCATCAAAAAGCATAGTAAGTTTTATATATTTATTAAGAAGAAAATTCGGGCGTGAGAGGGTTAAAACCAACAACAAAAGATTTCCAGAGTAAATTTATTATAACCCTAAAAGTATGCATTACAAAATATACATGTTCCAGTCAGTTGATAGATTTATAGGAATGATTTGGCCGGATATGACGAATAATTTATTAATTAACAAAAAAGCTAAAGCCATTATCCTCTGATTTTTTCCAAATTTTGAACTGATTTATTAAGTTATAAGACCTGGTTGCCATCGATTGAAAGACAAAGGGTGTTTTTTTATTGGGGTATAGAACTTTAAGTTGGCATCACTTTTTTAACTGGCGGCCATTTTTTCAGCTGTCAAGTGATTAATATTTAGTTTGGTTTGCCATTTCATCATGATTTATTAAGCATTAGTTGGTTGACAAAAGAACAACGCTTGCAAATCGTGCAAATTTATTTCGAAAGTAATGGTTCAGTTCGCGAAGTTCACCGCAAGCTCCGTCCATTTTATGGTCGACATAATCGTCCATCAGAGCAATTAATTCAGTTAACCATGGATCGTTTTCGCACAACGTTTACTCTATGTGATAATACGCATCCGCAGAGACGTCGAACAGTGCGCACCGAAGAAACAATTGCCGCTGTAGAGCAAAGTGTTGAAGAGGACCCGAATGAATCGATTCGCCACCGTGCACAGCAATTGGAGTGGTTGAAAATTGGACCTGTAGAATTGGCTATATTCGAGCCAGCCGCGGCGGCCACATGCCCGAAATCATATGTAAACATTAACGGCATAAAATTATCCTTCCAATAAAGCCAAATTGATGGACATTAAAACGATTTTCTTGTGTTTTATTTCAATTCGAAGTTCTATACCTCAATAAAAAACACCCTTTACAAGGACTTCTATCTGAGAACAACCGTAAAAAATAAAAAATTGAATTAGGGCAGGCGTAATTTTTATTTAATTGTGGACTCAAATGAAATCACTGGCAATGATTTGTTTTGAAGTAGGTATAAATTATTAAATAAGAAATATTTGATTTTATGTTACAAGGGAGATAGGCGTGGTTGTGGGCAGATTTTAACAAACTCTTTTTATTCCCACCACCTCCAGGATGGCGGAACACTAAGTTCGTTATTGCGTTTGTACCACCTTGAAATATCGACCTGAGACCATATATATATATTCTTGATCGTAATCAAATTCTAAGATGATCTGGTCATGTCCGTCCGTCTTTTGAAAGCAGCTAGGACATCCAAATTTTGCATGAATACGTTGTAGATCGGTTGGGATTGTAAATGGGCGAAATCGGTCCAAAGGGAAAAAATGTTCCCTCACAAAGACTGAAAATACCCTAATATCTAGAGTATTTCAGTATGTTTTTATATATATTTTAAAATAGGGCAAAAGGGGATGAAAATGGTACCTACCAAACGACAGCAGCTAAAACACGCAGGGATAAAAATGGTACCGACTACACAGCCGCAGATAGTATGATGAAATTCGTTGTGTACATCCCCCTAATTGCGTGGTCATGTAAAATAAAGAGATTTTAAATAAATTATTTTTTTCCGGGAATGAAACTTTTCATTCCCGTTTTCTCAAGAAATGAAAGAAGTCCGGGAAACCCACACCCTAAAATGGTACCAATTAAACGGTTGCACTTTAAATTATGAAATTCATTGTATACATTCCCCTATAAAATAAAGGGATTTTTTTGGGTTATATAAAAATGGGATACAAATGGTACCAATCAAATGAAATTCAGAGTATACATTCCTCTGACTGACATGAAAAATAAAAGTTTTTATTTGCAAATTCGAACTTTCTAGAGATACAGGGATAAAAATAGTACCAACAAAACGACTACAACTAGAATGATGAAATTCGGTGTGTACATTAGGGCGTACCTCAAAAAAAAAGTTCGCCGTACACCTTCGAATATGAAGTATTATTGAAAGGTAGTTTCAAAAAAAAAATTTTTATTTTTTTATGCCGAACGTAGGGGTCGCGCTTTTACATTTTTCTATATAACTTGTATTTATAAACGGATTTTAAAGTGTTATACATCGATGTTTTTGTCTCGACGAGGCCGATTTTTTTGTCTTTGAAGTCATTGAGCTCAAGCACCCCCTTCTGGTACTTACCCATCATTTCTCAGTTGCTACTACCCTAATGTACCACTCTAATAATCGAAAATTAAAGCTCGCATAAAATCATGAATCATGTTTGAGCTCAATGACTTCAAAGACAAAAAAATCGGACAAAAACATCGATGTATCACACTTTAAAATCCGTTTATAAATGCAGAAGTTATATAGAAAAATGTAAAAGCGCGACCCCTACGTTCGGCATAAAAAAATAAAAAAATTTTTTTTGAAACTACCTTTCAATAATACTTCATATTCGAAGGTGTACGGCGAACTTTTTTTTTTTTACTTGTAACCTGGTACGCTCTAGTGTACATCCCTTTAATTGCGTAGACAATTAAAATAAAGAAATGTTCGAAAGTAGGACGTTTAAGGTGGTAAATGGAGAAAAGGGGACAAAAATGGTACCAACCAAATTGCCGCAGATAGAATCATGGAATTCGGTGTATACATTCCTCTGACAGCATAGACACGCAAAATATTTTTTTTCAAATTCGTACTATTTTACTTTTACTGCAAAAATTGTTTGAATGATGAAGTTAGGTTAGCTTGCACTGTGCACGTGAGAGATATTGGATTTTCAAAATTTGTACTTTCGAAATTTGAAAAATAGGACGGAAATGCAACTAACTGTAGCACTCACTATCTGCCAATATTTATGATATTTCGATTTTTTGAAGATTGCTGTCTTATATTTACTTTTTGAATTGACTTGAAGTATTATTTCGATATATACAGTGTACACTAGAGCGTACCAGGTTACAAGTAAAAAAAAAAGTTCGCCGTACACCTTCGAATATGAAGTATTATTGAAAGGTAGTTTCAAAAAATTTTTTATGCCGAACGTAGGGGTCGCGCTTTTACATTTTTCTATATAACTTCTGCATTTATAAACGGATTTTAAAGTGTGATACATCGATGTTTTTGTCTCGACGAGGCCGATTTTTTTGAAAATCGACATACTTCCTTAGGAAGAGTTTCATGATTTTATGCGAACTTTAATTTTGTGATATTAGAGTGGTACATTAGGGTAGTAGCAACTGAGATATGATGGGTAAGTACCAGAAGGTGGTGCTCGGCATAAAAAAATAAAAAAAAAAAATTTGAAACTACCTTTCAATAATACTTCATATTCGAAGGTGTACGGCGAACTTTTTTTTGAGGTACGCCCTAGTGTACACGTATTGGTAGCCTAGCCTTATAAGCATGGTCTAAAATAATACACATTTTATATTTATTCATAATTTTTTTTTTCAATATTTTTATTTGTTTTGCACTTCTACAAAATCAACATCCTCTGTGGAATGCAATCCATGGCGGAGTGTATTAAAAGTTCGGGCCGGCCGAACTTAACGCCGTTTTTATTAGTTTTACGTTGCATTTTTGTAAATTTTTTTTCTGAATTAATAGACGCTTGAAATCATTTTAAATATAAATTTTAATTCTTCTCTTATACCAGCATATTGACGGAATTATTGGTCATTTATAGTATTTTTTGCGCTTTTTCATAGTGACAATAGTATTTTATAAAAAATAAATAGCTGCGGTCAATAGCTTTAGAATGATGCCTAAATGATGTATATCGGAAGGAAATTGACGCTGCACAGTGGTTCAGAGTCAAAATTCATCGTTTTGGAACTAAAAAATCAGACTTTTTGCACTAAATGTATCCTATCACCCAAGCAGGCAAAAGTTACCCCGATAAAACGGTAACGGGTAAACTTTAACGAAATATTTGAGTGTAAAATGTCTTAAAATGTGCGAGACAAAGTAAAAAAAATCTGAAAAAGGTGAAAATCTGTAATACAAAAAAATAATTAAAGTTTTTCTTTGCATTATGAACAAATACGTAAATATGTGTTAAGAAACATAAAAACAAAAAATTAAAATTTTTATTTTCTTTAAAATCGAAAAGTAGTCAACTTTATGCAGATTTCTAAAATATATCTTAATAATAGCTCAAAATAATCCTTGGGTCCTTGTCTAATTTTGGTTTCTACAGAAATCCAAAATGTCTACTAGAACAAAAGTTATTGAATTTTGGCAACGCTCATTTTTGTAAAAAAGAGTTTGAAAATTTTGGCTCTGAAAATCCATCTCCTAATTTCATTTATTTTTTTTAAATTGAGTTAGTGACGTAATTTTTCGTCTGATATTTACTATATCATTCGAAAGATATTGCTTCCTTCTATTTATTTTCCATTACAAATATGAGTTTTTACCTGCCACTTTGAAAAACCAAAAACGAAAGCGTCCAGTAATACGACCAATGAGTTATTATTCTAAGTCAGGAATAAAAGATTATATTTAAAGTGCTACTAAGGGCACTTTTTATATATCTTGCAAAGCTTTTGGAATTTGAAAGAGGCAAAGTTGTAGCTCTTGTCACAAAGAACAAAAATTGTGAACATATAAAATCAAAAAAACTTCTTCATCGCAAATGTCGTCGAACAAATCTTTTAGGCTGTAGTGTGTGTAGGTAGCGTATACGTGCTGTTGATTAAGGATAATATTACTCATACGCACTGTAGTCGAAGTGACCATTAACAGAAACATTTTCATTTTCATTCAGTCCAACATTTTTCCTACCTAAACGGTGTTAAGAATCTTTTTTTGTAAGTTCATATGTTCTAGAAAGTTGTTAACTGAGATCTTATGTCCGATATTCACTATATCATTCGAAAGATATTGCTTCCTTCTATTTATTTTCCATTACAAATATGAGAAATATGAGTATGTACCTGCCACTTTGAAAAACCAAAAAAAGTCAGGAATAAAAGATTATAGATGGGGGGTGACCGCAGCAATTTATTTTCGTGACCCATCCTAATATAAATAAGTAAGTGCTTTATACAAATCTAAACCAATCTGCCCGTTTTTTTTGCACCACAATGTGAGAGTACAAAAATATAGAAAAATATGTGCCAAATTCCATTAAGATTATTTTATATAATAATAATTTATATAAATTAATTTTACCGGTCTTTGATGGAACTCTAAATTATAATTATTTAGTTAATTAATTTATTTAGACAATTTAGACAACGAGACACAAATCACCGATTATAAAAGTTAAACTTGAATTTCATTTTAAGATGCGAAAATATTTTCTTCTGATTACAATCAGAAGATTGCGAAAAAATACAAAACAAAACAAGTAAGGAAAGGCTAAAGTCGGGCGGGACCGTCTATATGATACACTCCACTTTCTATCCGAATACAATTCAGTTCGGTAAAAAAGTGAAAACGGGAAGAATTTTTGTATGTTTCCTAATCACAGGCTAATATGACCTGGTCCGATTTGCCAAATCGACAAGGATATTTGTATCGGGGCTATATCCAAACATGGAATGAAGTGACTAGCTTTCACATTAAGTTCTTCCAGTTCAAATATAACGTGTTATGCTCACTTTGAAGAAATTCGGTGAAAATTCGTGGTTTCTGGGCCGAACTGACATATTTTCACCATAGGTGTTCCTAGTTTAAATATAAGATGTTTTGCCAATTCTGAAGACAATCTGTTAAAATATGTGAATTTCGTATGGGGACTATATATAAATCTGGTACCGATTTTCTTCAAATTAAATAGCGTTCGTCCTTATCTCCAAAAACTTCATTGTCCAAAGTTTCATTTGGTTCTGTGTACAGTGGCGACCTGTATCGTGATTACAAGAATAGATGGACAGACAGACGGACAGAAGGACAGACAGACATACAGACGGACATTGCTAAATCGATTCAAAAAGTGATTCTAAGACGATCGGTATAATTAACAATGGATCTATCTCCCTTCCTTTTGGGTGTTACAAACAAATGCACTCTCGTGGAGTGTATACATAGCATGCATACACATCATTATAGCCACATCTCCCGCAAAATTTTGCTATAATATTCAATTTGTATGTTTTGTTTACCGCGCTCTACCGAAATGCCCACATTTTTTGACGAAAAAGATCGATCTTCCGAAAACCATGGACCAATTTGAACCCTACTAGCTTGTAATTTTGCTATTTAAGCGTGGAGAGCTTTATTTACAACTATGGTGTCTTTGGTGACCCTCAAATAAATTTTCCGACAATTTTTATTAGAACATTTAAATCGTCAAATGTCCTATCTGAAAGTACTTTTTATGATTTTCTCGAAAAAGGGATCAAATTGACCTTTCTGAATGGACTTTTTATGATTTTCTCAAATTTTTTCATAGAACATTTAAATCGTCAAATGTCCTATCTGAAAGTACTTTTTATGATTTTCTCGAAAAGGGGTCCAATTGACCCATAAAGAGAGGAGCTAGAGGGTTAAGATATTCCACAAAAATAATCCTCTTAAATTCCACAATATAGTTCTGACAAGAATTCTCTCAGACATTAACTTACAACACTTTTTTCTCTTAACTCTTTGTGTAATTTTTTAGTCATGGAAATATAACCATATACGGCACCACTGCGTGATAAAATACCAACAAAAAGACCCATGTCTCCTGGTTTTGCCCAAAGGCATGCACTTTTAATGTAATTTTTGCAAAAAAAAGTAATCATTTTCTCAGGCTCATATCTTGCAAACCTTTTGCAATTTTAATTTACTCTCTGCAAAGTGGTAGCTCTTGTCATAAAGAACAAAAATTGTGAACATATAAAATCAAAAAAACTTCATCTTCAAGGTCAAAATCTCAAATGTCGTCGAACAAATCGTATAGGCTGTAGTGTGTATAGGTAGCGTATACGTGCTGTTGATTAAGAATAATATCACTCATACGCACAGTAGTCGAACAGACCATTAACAGAAACAGTCCTACAAGATATATTTTTCCTACCTAAACGGTGTTAAGAATCATTCTTAGGAAGTTCATATGTTCTAGAAAGTTGTTAACTGAGATCTTAGGTACACTTGTGTAGTTGAATGATTGGACCTGAACAGGGAAATAAAGTTAAAAAATCGCATTTTTGGTGATTTTGAACTTGAAGATGAAGTTTTTTGATTATATATGTTCACAATTTGTATTCTTCACTACAGCCTATAAGATTTCCTCGACGACATTTGCGATTTTGACAAGAGCTACAACTTTGCCTCAGAGAGTAAATCAAAATTCAAAACGGTTTGCAAGATATGAGCCTGAGAAAATGATCACTTTTTGCAAAAATAACACCGAGGCCCCAAATCTTTCAAAAGTGTATGACTTTGGGCAAAATTGGAAGACAGTGGTCTTTTTTTCTGTCTTTTATAACGTAGTGGTGGTCGTATATGGTTATATTTTTTGGTGTTGCACTATGTAATGCTCCCTGCGACCAAAAAATGAAAACTTTGACCCACTGTAAAAAGAAACTCAGACCAAGTGGACTATAAGTTTATTGTGCAAAAATTATCTACTCAGCACGGCCTTTCTATTCTGTCCCATTCAAAAAGTCTCAATTTGTTGCACAGTGTTATTATTATTCTAAAAAACACATTTCTGGGATTTATTTCCACGTTGTAAAAAGTTAAAGGAATTGTGGAAAAGTACATTGTCGAAATACATCGAAAGAAAAACCTTAATAACTAGCACTCTAACAACTGTCACAAATTTAACCACATAAAATAAAACTATTTTCATTTTACCAGCAGCCTCGTATTCCACAAAATGTGGCACAAACCTACAACAAGTAATTGCACAAACGATTGAAACTGAATTTAAACTTCGTTGAAGAATGTACTCGTATTGCTGGCTACTCACCATAGACAAGAAATATATTTAATATTTGAAAATATTTGAAAGTTTTCATTTCTTCGTCGTCGCTGTATTTACTGCCTCTGCGAAGTTTCAAATCAAACTGAATGGCAATCCTTTGCAACATGTAAAATGTTGTTACGCGAATGACTGAATGACAATGAATAGGCCATTAAGCACACCTCTTGCTGCTGGTACAGTTTTAAATCAATGCACAAAGGAAAACTCTAAGGGTTATGAAGTGAAGAAATATTAATCATCATTAGTTGGCTCGTTACATATCCCTTATTGTTTCAAAGCTTTCACAGTTTACTATTCATCCTGAAAAGAAGCATTTGGTTGCCGCCAAATATGTTTTGGGATATATTAAGCTTAACACTCAAGCGACAGTCCGAAAACTCTGGGAAGTGACATTTGCTAGAGACCCCAAAAATCTTGAGTTAGGATAAAAAACGGCTTTTCGTATCTTTGCCTTATAAGCCTGTAAAATAGTTGGTTATCAACCGATTTTCAATTTCTCGCCGGATTTAGAAAGAAGAAACCTAGGACTTTCGATAAATATAGCTAATTTAAGAAAACTTATGAAATCTGTGTGCTTTTGTCCAGCAAACATATTTTTTTTAATTTTTTTTAGCCATTTTCCAACATTGGTAATGTTTTTGCACATTATTTTGTTTGGTAACCGTACCACCTGTAAATTTATTTAAATAACAAATTTAGTAAGGAGTAAAACGACGGCTGGGTTTTAAAAATCCGTTAGTAACTCATTGAGTTATTAAAGCTTTTATTAATACTAAATTTTTGAAAAAAAAATACAAGTTTTGGTCATTCCAGTTCAAATCTCTCATAATTTTACGAATTGAGGTCCAATAAAATTACTTAAAAACAAGTAAGTAAACATCATTCGGCTAAACCGACTTATAAAGAGTGATTTTTTTGAGGTTAGGATTTTCATGCATTAGTATTTGACAGATCACGTGGGATTTCAGACATGGTGTCAAAGAGAAAGATGCTCAGTATGCTTTGACATTTCATCATGAATCGTCTTACAAACGAACAACGCTTGCAAATTATTGAATTTTATTATCAAAATGCGTGCTCTGTTAAGAAAGTTCATTGCGCGCTTCCATTTTATGGTCAGTTTAATCGACCCACTGAAGCGGCTATTCGGGCTATTGTGACTAAATTTCGCACCAAATTTACATTGTTGGACATTAAACCACCAACACGCTTACGTAGAGTGCGAACTGAAGAAAATATCGCAGCTGTATCGGCCAGTGTTAATGATGACCACCAATTTTCGATTCGTCGCCGTTCGCACCAATTGGGTCTCTGTTACTCAAAAACGTGGAAATGCCAAAATTGGACTAAGCGGATGGACCACCTAAGACGCAGACGCGGTCAACATTTAAATGAAATTATCTTCAAAAAGTAAATGTCATGGACCAATCTAACGTTTCAAATAAAGAACCGATGAGATTTTGCAAATTTTATGCGTTTTTTTTTAAAAAAAAGTTATCAAGCTCTTAAAAAATCACCCTTTATATACCCTCACTCTCAGAGAACAAATATGCGGAAGTTATAACGAATTAAATTTTACTTAGGGCAGGATAATTTGTGTGGAAGGTACTAGGAAGTTTTTGTCACACGGTAACAGCTTCCATATTTGTAAAACAATGGTAAAAACATGATCAAATATCAAGTCATAGTGGATTCCATGCACCAGTATAGGAGTTATGAAGGATTTAATATTACATAGGATAGAGACAATTGTGTGGGAGGTACAAGGAAGGGGCGTGGCTAAAACGTAATTTTTTTTTAGGTTTAAAGTGATTATAAAAACATTTTCAAATTTCAAATTGCAAATGATTTTGACTACCCGTATGGATGGGAGGTACCAGAAGGGGTGCGGCAATTTCGCACATATTCTATGTAACCACTAAAGCATTGCTAAATCTCCAATTCAGTACAGTATTCAGATTACCAGTATAGATGTTATAACTGCTTTAATTTTACGTAGTTTAGGGCGATTTGTGTGGGTGGTACTGGAAGAGACATGGCAAAACCCGTCCTTTTTACACTTAAAGTGATTATAAAAAAACTTATCAAATACCTAAATATAGTCAATTGGAATATGGGTTATTTGTGTCGTATGTACCAGAAGGGGCGTGGCAATTTCGCCCATCTTCGAACTTAAACTAAGTTTGGGAAAAATATTACGATGTGCAAAGTTTGAATCGATTCCTTAATTCCTTTCGAGAGTTATCGTTTACACCAGCCAGCCAGACAGACGGACGAACGTACACGGCTCAAACACTTTAAAAAGTCGTGACACGGATTTGGTCCAAACATATTTATTATATACCCTCCTACCCTCACTCTAGGGTATACAAAATTGGTATTTTTTGATTTTACACCCAACATATGTCCTGGTACAAATCCAATTTGTCTTGACAACTTGAGATACAACAAATCAATGAACTACTTAATGGTGGAATTTGGTAGCAAGCTAAATCGTAAATATAGAAAAGAAGAAGTTAAACGAAATAGTCTATTGATGTTTACCCAATTGACAAAAAAAATAGTTATCTGGTCAAGTCAACTTGATGCAGTTATTATGGTACTCAATTTCGAAAGATTTCGGTATGGAGAGTCAGCATCTGGTTTCAGAATTGCCCTATGTTAATTTATATAGATAACTATTAATTCATAATAGGAACATACCAATTCATAATGCGAAATACAAGTGCAAATTCATAATGAGAAATGTAAATTCATATTGAGAAATATAAATTCATATAAGAACATACAAATTCATAATGAGAAACTCATAAATACAAAATGAGAAAATCCAAATTGATAATGAGAAAATATAAATTCATATTCAGGAAATATATATTCATAATGAGAAAACATAAAATCATATTGAGGAAATATAAATTTATAATGTGAACAATGATAAAATATGTGTTTCAATGAGAATATCCATAGAAGAACGTACATACATGGATTCGATTATAAATTTTACTGTTTCTGATTATGAATTTATATTTTCTCATTATCAATTTGGATTTTCTCATTTTGTATTTATGAGTTTCTCATTATGAATTTGTATGTTTTTTATTATGAATTTATATTTCTCAATATGAATTTACATTTCTCATTATGAATTTGCAGTGCAGATTATGAATTACCATGTCCCTATTATCAATTTACATTTCTCAAATTCAATTTATATGTTCCTGTTATGAATTTACATATTCTGATTATAAATTATATGTTCTTATTATAAATTTGAAAAGCTGTAGTACCTAAATAATATAAGAGTTTTTAAAAATCCCAGACAAATGTTTGAAATTTTGGTTTAACCGACTGAAACTTACTTGCTTATTTTTTACTTTCACTTTATAAACAATAAATATGCCTTTAATTTTTGTAAAATAATTTTTATTAATACGTAAGATGCTCCATAATTTTCATGCTGGTTGATGTTCCTGGCAATTACTCTAAAACAATTATAGACGTGACTGCTACCGAAATAAAAACTTATAAAATAAAAATATTGTGCTTTTTTAGGGTTTGCGTTCGATTTGTTTGCGTTTTTTTTTGTTTTTAAATATAATTATGTATAAATGGCTTGCGTTGTCATGCTGTTATCAGCCGTATATATATTTACATTTTTGAAAATTTTTCATATATATTGTGCATTTGGGTTGAAATTTGCATTTAAGAAAATCAGCAGATAATTTATTATTATTGTGAAAACAAAAAAAAAAGCTAAGAAAGTTTGCATACAGAATTAATAGAAAATAGCAACCGTGATGAGTTGGACAGCAATCACGACCAACTTGAGCACTTTGCCGGCTGTCATTCTTGTCCCATCATTAAATGTATCAATAAACGGTATGGCGCTGAAGTCATCCACATTCTCTGACGGGAAAAACGATTTGGTAACGGGACTTATTGGAATCCCAAGACGTTGTACTTTGCCTATCAGAGGCGACCCGTCGTACGCTTGCATATCTTCGATTGCATACACCTGCAGTGAATAATGAAATGATAATATTTCTGCTATGAGATTATATTGAACAGGACAGCTCTTACAAATGTCGGTTTGATGATAAGGGGCGAAACGATATCAACCCAAATAGTGTCATTTACACAGACCTGCAATACCGATGATGAGCCATGATATGTATAAAATTTGTTGAGCTCCGCGTACATGAAGTAATTTAGCGATATGATCTGGTCGCTAGGAAGATCGATGTGCGTGTGTTTCTCTCTTATCTTGGCCAGATGTTGGGAAATCGGCACAAAATAGCTTGAGCCAAAAGGTGCAACCTGAAATCGCAGAGAAAAAAATCAATTTTTGCTCCAACTTCCATGGACAATTTTCAATTTATTTGCGGGAAAGACATTTTGTTTCTCCCAACCGTTTGCATTTCAGCCAACGTACCTTAATTTGAAAGGCCAATATGGCAACGCCATTTTCCCTCTCACTGGCTTCTGAAAATGACGAATATTTCGTATTGTACATGGCCAAATGGAATTCCGCTGGTAAGCTGACATTCCTGTGCCCATATTCGGGCAACGCTTTCTCCAGCCAGTACAAGTACAAAAATGCAATGGTGAAGTTGCCAATGTCCTCGAACGGACCACCCCCAATGATAGGCTGCACATCCTTCGTATAATTCATGTGGATTATTAGAGTGTTTCCATTATTTTCCAAGCGGATATTTTCTGGCTGCCTGTTCATGTCCTTGCCCCAAAATCCTTCATAGTCAAATTCTTCGGTTATGATGAGCTTTTCATTCAGTGGTGTTTTATGTTTTCCAACACATCCCTCCATGCCGTTGGTGATTGGTATAATTGCTCCTACATAAATGTTATGCGGTGCGGTTCAAAATTTGACAACAAAATATATCTGTTTCATGCATTTAATGGCTCGAGTACTAGTTTCAATTGGGTGCATGAAAAAACGCCAAAAAATATGAAAAATGGTCCAAAAATGCCTGGTTTCTGGGGCGGAAAATGTCAAGCCGGGAGCAAATATAAATATAAAGCTATATATAAATCTGAACCGTTTTCTGCATGGGTGTTTCTAGTGGAAACATTAAATATTTTACCAAATTTGAAGAAGATCAGTTAAAATATGTGGTTTATAGAGTGGAAAATGTCAAATCGCGAGTGAAATTTGTGAGGTAGCTATATATAAATCTGAACCGATCAGACCTATTTTCAACACAGATCTTCCTAGTTTAAATATAAGATGTTTTGCCAAATTTGAAGAAATTCTGTGAAAATACGTGGTTTCTGGGGCGGAATTGGGAGCGAAATTTGCATTGTAACTATATATAAATCTGAACCGATCTAACACAGTTTTACCAATTTTGAAGGAAATCTGTTGTAATATGTGGTGTCTAGAGTGAAAAGAGTCAAATCGGGAGTGAAATTAGAATCTGAACCGATTTTCTTCAAATTGAAAAGCGTTCGTCCCCGAAAAACTTCGTTGTGCAAGGTTTCATTTGGTTCTGGTTACAATTGCGACCTGCTAAATCGATTCAAATAGTGATTCTAAGTCGATCGGTATAATTAACAATGGGTCTATCTCGCTTCCTTTTGGATGTTACAAACAAATGCACAAAGACATAATGCTCTCGTGGAGTGTATAAAAATAATTTAATATATTTGATTTGAACTGGGATATTGTCCTGGCTCAAGACCATTTAGCATCTATATTTAATAGAATGCAAATTTATTTACAAATGGCATGGTGACATTTATTACTTGGCTGTAGACTACCACGATCATGATTTCGACCCTGTCAAAGGTTTTTTCAAGTGGCTTCGCAGCGACTTTTCAACATCAAACCCGGTCTCTACAAGGAGGTGATTCTCACAAACGAACGAGAAGCACAACTCACTTGCCGAATTTGCGTTTAAAAAATCACACAAAGTAATTTAAAAACAAGTAAGGAAAGACTAAAGTCGGGCGGGGCCGACTATATGATACACTCCACTTTCAAACCGAATACAATTCAACTCGGTAAAAAAGTGAAAACGGGAAGAATTTTTGTATGTTTCCTAATCATAGGCTAATATGACCTTGTGCGATTTGTCAAATCGATAAGAATATTTGTATCGGGGCTATATCCAAACATGGAAAAATGTGACTAACTTTCACAATAAGTTCTTCCAGTTCAAATATAAGGTGTTATGCTCACTTTGAAGAAATTCGTTGAAAACTCGTGGTTTCTGGGGCGGAAAAAGTTAAATCGGGAGCGAAATTTGTATGGGAGCTATATATAAATCTGAACCGATCTAACACATTTTTACCGCAGGTGTTTCTAGTTGAAATATAAGATGTTTTGCCAAATCTGAAGACAATCTGATACAATATGTGGTTTCTAGAGCGGAAAAGTCGAATCAGGAGCGAAATTTGTATGGGAGCTATATATAAATCTGAACCAATCTGACCCATTTTTACCACATGTGTTTCTAGTTGAAATATATTATTACAAGAATAGATGGACGGACGGACGGACAGACAGACGGACGGACATTGCTAAATCGATTCAAAAAGTGATTCTAAGTCGATCGGTATAATTAACAATGGGTCTATCTCTCTTCCTTTTGGGTGTTACAAACAAATGCACAAAGACATAATACTCTCGTGGAGTGTATAAAAAAACATCTGTAATTTTGGTCTTTCAATGGATAAATTGGGAGGAAAACTTCACATAAGAAGTTACAATAAAACCGTGCAATATGATTTCCCTCCCTAGAACGAGATTATATAGAAGTGAAACTATAGGCCACTAATAGGAAAACTCATACACAGTTTTTTTTATTTCGTGGTCTTTTATATTTTAATTTCCAAAGGATGTAAATGTTTCAATAATTTAGGTTCGTACTTTTGCGTGTCATACAATGACGATATGGGTATCAAATGAAAGAGTGGAACATCTGCTAAATATACTTTTAATTTCATGAGTCTATCTATGTTAATTTCACATTAACAAACATTTAAATTTTTCCCCTTGAAAAAGTTTATGTATATTATTCATGTTTTAATTTTTAAGGGGGAAAATTTGGGATGGCTGAATTTCTTTCCAAAAATTAGCTTTACATAAGACTAGAATGTGTTTAACCCCATAGTTAAGTTTTAACTTCACATTTAACCCACTGAGTATTAACAGTAAGAAACAAATTTGCGTCCCTTAATGGGTTAGAAAATCCTTAAAATTGCAATTGGTTATCAATACCTCTCCAACGAGCCCCTAAAAACATAAATCGAACTAAAAATGTGGAAGATATTGCGGTTTTTATAAAAAAAAATTGCATTAAAATAGTATAAATCTGCCCTCTATTCTTGGTTAAAATGCAAGTTTTTTATATGGTTTGATAAAGCTGGGACCAGATTTTAATTTCTAGCTGGTTTTTTGTAAATACCATTCTCACCGTGAATTTTATTCATGAAAAACCTGGTTTATAGAGGTTATTTTGTACGCGTCCAGCTCACGAACGGACAATTATAAAAGCGAAATATTTTGGGAGAATACAAAAAACAAGCCAATCTTTCAATTTCATTTTCGGGACCATCAACAATCATTTTTTCCTTCCTCACAAAAGAAGCCACACTAATATACATATTTCATAAATGTAGCTCTTAGGACTTTTAACTAATTTTTTGGGTGATTTTTTATACGAAAAATCATTAATTTTTTTAGACAAATTTTCATTTATTTTAGGCTTAATTTCATTTTCCGTTTTGGGCCATTTGTCACTTTGTTTGGCCCAATTTTTGCTTTGGTCGATTTTTTAATTATTTTTTGGGCGATACATTCTCAACCCTATGCAGACGAAGATACACTGATGGAGATAGATGAATATACATATAGTCTCCTGGTTCCTTTCATTTAGATGCTATTGTTCTTTCAAGAGACGGATTGACTCAAATAGAAATCAAATCGAAATACATTGAAAGAAAAGGCATTAAAAACATGCACTCGAACCACTGTCACACATTTAACCAAATAAACTTCTCTCTAATAATTTTACCAGTTGCCTCGTATTCCACATTCCGCAAAATGTGGCACAAACCTACAACAAGTAATATCACTAATGATTGAAACTGAATTTAAACTTCGTTTTAATATGCACTCTCACCATAGACTAGAAATACATTTAATATTTTAAAGTATTTGCTAGTTTTCATTTCTTCGCCGTTGTCGTTGTCACTGTATTTATTCCCAACCAAATGGTAAAGTCCTCTGCGATGTTTCCAATCAAACTGAATGACAATCATTTGTATTTGGATCATTCCCGCTTCGCATGTTTCATGTAAAATACCGTCTAGGGAATTAAAAAAGTGACACCTGCATTAAATACTTTAGCTAATCGCTTAACAATAATGGTTGCGTTTTTATACACTCCACGAGAGTATTATGTCTTTGTGCATTTATTTGTAACACCCAAAAGGAAGGGAGATAGACCCATTGTTAATTATACCGATCGACTTAGAATCACTTTTTGAATCGATTTATCAATGTCCGTCTGTATGTCTGTCTGTCCATCTATTCTTGTAATCACGATACAGGTCACGATTGTAGCCAGAACTAAATGAAACTTTGCACAACGAAGTTTTTCGAGACAAGGACGAACGCTATTTAATTTGAAGAAAATCGGTCCAGATTTATATATAGCCCCCATACGAATTTCACTCCCGATTTGACTCTTTTCTCTCTAGATACCACAAGTTTTAACAGATTTTTTTCAAAATTGGCAAAACGTCTTATATTTCAATTAGAAACACCTGTGGTAAAAATGTGTTAGATCGGTTCAGATTTATATATAGCTACCTCACAAATTTCACTCCTGATTTGATTTTTTCCACTCTATAAACCACATATTTTAACAGATATTCATCAAATCTTGCAAAATTATATTTCAACTAGAAACACCCATGGTGAAAATGGGTCAGATCGGTTCAGATTTACATATAGCTCACATAAAAATTTAGCTCCCGGATTTACTTTTTCCACCCCAGAAATCACGTATTTTCATCGAATTTCTTCAAAATGAGAACTGGAAGAACTTATTGTGAAAGTTAGTCACTTCATTCCATGTTTGGATATAGCACCGATACAAATATTCTTTTCGATTTGACAAGTTGTACCAGGTCATATTAGCCTATGATTAGGAATCATATAACAATTCTTCTAAAATTCTTGACTAATTTAGATGCAATATTTCAAAAAAATGTTCAAGAAGATTCTCCTTAAAATCTGATAAATCCTTTTGAATAAACTGTATTATTATGATATGTTAATGTTAATCAATATATGGCTAACGTATCTGTAATAGCAAGGTCGATTATAGAATTCTCTTAATGCCCGTGTGGTTGGTTTATGCAGATAATAACCTGTTCTACGAATAGGTATACAAAAAACATTAAGATGACCCAAAAATCGAGGCGGAACATGCAAATGCAAAACAGGACCAGCAATCAATAAACACATTAATTCTTGGATGTATGAAGAACTCGACATAAATCTAACTTAATTTTAAGAATAAACACAGTTTTAGTTCAAATAATTGCTAAATTTGTTCATGATTTTGTTTCTTAAAACCTATGTTTTTTCTTCTCAAATTAATTGTAAGTAATTGATTCAAAGAATATATTCTATTTAAAGCAAATGTGACTTTAAAGTAAAGAAAAAACCATTTTTTAAAATCTGTTTTCACCGACCCACAATGGTTCAGAATCAAAATCCGTCGACCAAGATTCAATAACTTTTATTCTAGTAGACATTTTTGAGATCTGTAAAAAACCAAAATAAGACAAGAACCCACGGATTAGTTTGAGATATTAACACTATAAATCGGGAAATAGCATATATTTTAGAAATCGGCCCAAAGTTAACTTCTTTTCGTATTTTTCGATTTTAAAGAAAATTATTTTTTTGTTTTTATGTTTTTTAACATATATTCCGGCAAAAGAACTAAAATTTAGCATGAGCACAAATGAAATTTAGTCATCTTTATACACTCCACGAGAGTATTACGTCTTTGTGCATTTGTTTGTAACACCCAAACGGAAACGAGTTAGACCCATCGTTTATTGTACAGATCGGCTTAGAATCACTTTCTGAGTCGATTTAGCAATGTCCGTCTGTCCATCTATTGTTGTAATCAAATTACAGGTCGCAATTATAGTCTGATCTTAACAAAAATTGGCACAAATAAGTTTTGTGGATCAAGGACGAACGCTATTTAATTTGAGGCAAATCGGTTCAGATTTAGATATAGCTCCCATACAAATGTCGCTCCCGATTTGACTTTTTGCGCTCTAGAAACCACATATTGTATCCGTTTTTCTTTAAATTTGGCACAACGTCTTATAATCCAACTAGAAACACCCATGCAGAAAGTGGGTTAGATCGGTTCAGATTTAGATATAACATCCATACGAATGTCGCTCCCGATTTTACTTTTTCCTCTCTAAAAACCACTTATTGTACCCGATTTTCTTCAAATTTGGCTTAACACCTTATAATCTAACTAGAAACACCTATGGTGAAAGTGGGTTAGATCGGTTCAGATTTAGATATACTTTTATTTATATATATACAAATGTTGCTCCCAAATGTTTAACCGATTTTGGCCAAACTTTACATATTATATTTCACCTATAAACATACATGTGGGTCACATAGTGCCATGTTTCAATATACCCCCATACAGATGTCCTTTCCGATTTATCATATTTGTCAAACACATACATTTACAGGATAAAAAATCCTTCCCTTTTTACCGAATTGAATTTAATAGGATAGAAAGTGGAGTGTATCATAGAGTCGGCTCAGCCCGACTTTAGCCTTTCCTTACTTGTTTTATCTGCATACCTACTTTTCAGAAGTTAACGAGAAGAAAATGAGTAAATTGCGTTTTGGAACTAAAAAATCTGAATTTTTTCACTAAATGTATCCTATCTTCCAAAGGGGCAATTTCGGGCGGGCAAAAGTTACCCTGAATTTACGATTTTTCAATTTTCGAAATCTGAAAAACTTGAAAATTTGTAATATAAAAAAATATTTTTTTTTCTTCGCATTATGAACAAATACGTAAAATATGTTAAAAAACATAAAAACAAAAACATAAAAATATTTAATTTTCTTTAAAATCGAAAAATACGAAAAGTAGTCAACTTAGGGCCAATTTCTAAAGTATATCCGATTTCCCGATTTTTAATGTTAACATCTCAAAATAATCCTTGGGTCCTTGTATAATTTTGTTTTTTGACATAATTTAAAAATGTCTACTAGAAAAAGTATTGAATTTTGGCCAATAGATTTTGATTCTAAACGACTGTGCGACCTATAAGTGGGAATGGCTTAGTAAATGTTGCTTTTATTTGACTAATAAAGTACATACATATATATTTTTCAAAGCTGATTTATTGATGCAATTTTTATATGTAATACAAATAATTGTGGTGGTATTTCTCAGAACATATACGTATAAGTATTTTCCTTATAATCCAGAAAGGCCATCATACAAACGTGTAAAACTCGCCAGGATTATTACCACAACAAATGCGGCAGCAGGAAATCGCCCAGATATAGTGGCAGCATGGCTTGGAGCATCTATGGCACCTATCTTATCTGTGGATCTGTAAACAGAACCTTTCGGTGGGTCGAATTTTCCGATTTGAGTCATCAACGGTTTCTCGTCATCCCAATAGAGTTCTTCCACTTGTGAGACCTAAAAAATTAAAATTCATGAAAGTATTTTGGGTTTTCTTAATAGGGAACCAACTTCACAGGAAGCACAGCCAGCGAATTTTTTTCAAATTTCTTTCACCCAATATAATCTGCCCTAAGCTTCATTTAATGATCGGCTCAAACGTGACCCGCAGTTACCATTTTTTAACTCCCCGCTGACTGTACATCATGAAAGCCTGCTTCTCGCTACTCAGCAAGCCTTACAAATTTGGGGCTCACGCGAATGGGAACGTCGAAATCAAGCCAGATTATATCCGGACCACAAAAATAGATTACCAATGAACCTCGGTAGGTGTAATAATTAAAAATATCCGTAGAGGTGTATGCGAAAAGTGGTAGCTGTATGTCGTGGGGCAAACTTGTCCTGGAATATGCATCGCTCACTTTATACAAGTGATCTGCCAACAAATCAAATGCATTAGCCTCGGGATCGACCTTAAATGTATTTAAAGTTAAATAAAACCAGCCCAAATCATTTGTAAAATATGCGTTTACCTTTATGCCATAAGCCAATATTGCAACAGCGTCTTTCTCTGCTAATGCTGAGGCTACATCGGAATATTTGACATTGACAAAGAATAGATGTAATTCAGCTGGAAATCGGACATCATTGTAATCATATTCCGGTCTCGATTTATTCAGCCACATAAAGTACATGTGGTCGAAGCGATAAATGGTCTGGTTAAGTGGGCCCATCGATATGGTTGGGATATCTTTCGTGAAATTCATAGTGATCCTGAGCGTACCTCCGTTGGACTCTAAAGTGGTTGTGTCGGGCAATCCCTCAAAATTATTGAACTGAAGTATCTCGTAATGATGTTTCTCGATCTTGACACGGCTTTCGTCCAATGGCATGAGCTGTTTTCCAAAACACTTCTCGTCTGTGGATCCTAGCTGTGACCCTACAAACACAGAAAACTTAATCAGATTTCCCTTCTCATAAATGACTTTCTTCATTTATAACAATAGATGTGATACGTTTGCTGCAAACAAAGAAACGTTAGTCACAAAACCAAACGAAGTTAATTTATCTGAAAGTTCGTTTCTGCGTAATGATTTTTTCTCTACGTGTAGGCCTATTTATGAGTATCACGCACACAATAATCGACCGAGGCAACGCTTGTTTAACTATGTTTTGAAATCAACAGATTCGAAGACACAAAATCGATTCTCGACTTGGATCGGAATCGATTTACCAGTCATTAATTCAGCCACATACATATATGTATATTAGTGGTGGGATAGTGTTGTATGTGAATTTTAGGAGACTCATATTTTGTGAGGTTCGGAAAAAAATCATGAGCCACAAATTGGGGGTGGTGGGGTGAGTGTAAGAGAGCCCTCATCGGGGTCAAAGTTGAGGGAAAAGAGGTAAAAATACACAAAAAACCCCAAAGCCTCGGAGTCGTCCCCGAAGGGGTTAAATGTATGACCGCCGCCCATTAATCACCCTTACCTGCAACACCGCATTTTCTCCGAACATACTTACCTCCTACCTTCAACCCTTAACACATTGAGTGCCACGTCGTACGTTTCCGTACGACATTGATTGCTTTTACTTATAGCCCAAAAAATGTTTGGCCTCCTGGGAAGGTTTACGTCAAAACTGCTTGGCACTCAATGTGTTAAGGTGGTCCCCATACGATTTTATATTTTTGGTATTAACTGCGTCGGAGTCGCCGCTAGCTGGGTTAAACGTAAGACCGACCTCCATAATTTTCCCTAGCTAACATTTCCTCCGAACAAACTTATAAAGGGTGATTTTTTAAGAGCTTGATAACTTTATTTGAAACGTTAGATTGGTCCATGACATTTACTTTTTGAAGATAATTTCATTTAAATGTTGACCGCGGCTGCGTCTTAGGTGGTCCATCCGCTTAGTCCAATTTTGGCATTTCCACGTTTTTGAGTAACAGAGACCCAATTGGTGCGAACGGCGACGAATCGAAAATTGGTGGTCATCATTAACACTGGCCGATACAGCTGCGATATTTTCTTCAGTTCGCACTCTACGTAAGCGTGTTGGTGGTTTAATGTCCAACAATGTAAATTTGGTGCGAAATTTAGTCACAATAGCCCGAATAGCCGCTTCAGTGGGTCGATTAAACTGACCATAAAATGGAAGCGCGCAATGAACTTTCTTAACAGAGCACGCATTTTGATAATAAAATTCAATAATTTGCAAGCGTTGTTCGTTTGTAAGACGATTCATGATGAAATGTCAAAGCATACTGAGCATCTTTCTCTTTGACACCATGTCTGAAATCCCACGTGATCTGTCAAATACTAATGCATGAAAATCCTAACCTCAAAAAAATCACTCTTTATTATACTTAGTGGGGATAGGGGCCCCCACTCCTTAACGGGGCTCTCATACAAAAACTATATTTTTTATAAAATATGCTCCCACCACAGCCCCAAGGAGGTTCCTAGTGGAGCCAAATGTATGACCAACCCTCAATATTTTTTCAGTCCCAATATTTTCTCAGAACGTACCTACCCTCTATCATCCACCCTTAAAATGGTCACCACACATTTCTTATACAGGGTTTTCCAACAAGAGGTGTTATTTTGAATCACCCGGTATTTGTCACTTTTGAAGCTTCTATTCTTTGTCATTTGATAAGTAGAAACTACGCCATTACTAAAGACCACGAAGTGGTGTAGGGTATAAAAATGGAACGATACACGCTTCAACAACACATTGCAATTATTAAAATTCATGAATGAAAATGATCCGGAATTCTATCGAAAAATTATCTTGACTGATGAGGCCCATTTCCACCTCGGTGGCTACGTCAACAAGCAAAATTGTCGCATCTGGGGCTCGGAAAACCCAAGAGTTATTGTTGAGAAGCCCCGCCATCCTCATCGTGTGACTGTTTGGTGCAGTTTATGGTCCGACGGGGTCATTGGAGCTTACATGTTCGAAAATGAGGTTGGATCAATAGTTACGGTGAATGGATTGCGCTATAGATTAATGATTTTTTTATGGTCGGATTTGGATGGTATTGATCTGGACAACGTTTACTTTCAACAAGACGGCGCTACGTGCTACACAAGCAACGAAACTATTGCTCTTTTACGGAACAGTTTCCGGACCATGCTATCTCTCGAGGAGGTGATCACAATTGCCCACCGAAATCTTGTGATTTAACACCTTGCGACTTCTTCCTTTGGGGCCACGTGAAAGATAAGGTCTACGCCAACAGCCCAGCGACGATTCAAGACCTAAAAGATAGAATTCGTGATGTTATCGAGGACATAGGGCTGCCACTTTGCGATTTGGTTATTGCAAATTTCATGAAAAGGATATGGTCCTGTAAGCGTGGTCGTGGTGGCCATTTGGCAGATATTGTTTTTCATTATTAACGGCATACCTTCCTCTTTCTTATGAAATAAACATCCGATCATTTATCTCAAAAAATTACATTTTTCTATGAATACCAAAATAACACCACTTGTTAAAAAAGCCTGTATTTTTTTAATTTTTAAAGAAGGAAAGGCTCAAAATTGCGCCCTAGTCGCCTCTAGAGGGAAGACTCTCCCCAATATTTCCCACAAACATACCTGTTGGTCTCACATTTAACCCCTCTGGGGTACAACTCTGAGAGGAAATTAATGGATGTCGGTCATACATTTAACCCCTCTGGGGGGCAACTTCGTGACAGTTTTTGGGCTTTTTGTGTATGTTTACCCCTTTCCCTCAAATTTCACCCCGATGAGCGCCCATTTACACTCACCCCACCACCCCCATTTTTCGGCTCGTGAATTTTTGGCCGAACCTCACAAAAGTCAAAAGTCGTGTACTATTCCACCCCTAATGTACCACTGCGTACCACTCACTGCTATGCACATAGTTCTGTGAAAATGTCTTACCCAATGTTCCGATGAGGTTCAACATCATGCAACACATAGCTGTAAAATAGGAAAATAGAAATGAATGGATTACTTTAGAATGAGCACTACCGCGGAGGCATTATGAGAGAGATGCGGTATCGATTAAACTATGTAACAATTTTTTTTATTTCGGTGCAAATCAACAACAACATTTTTTTTAATTTTCTGTTTTCCAAATTTCGTTGAATGTGTCTTTAATATTTGTACTATAAATATTTGGGCCTATAAGTTCAATCATGACTAGTTATGAGTTAAATTAAAGGTAGGTATGAGCTCTACAAATATTGCTAATTTCACTTTCACATAGAAACAGTAGCCAAAAAAATGAAAAAAAATATATTTGTTGTTTGTATGTATAGTTGGTCTGTTATGTTGTATGTGTTGTCATTTATTTTGGTTTAAGACCAAAGGCTGTGCTGAAGTCTTCAGCAGAACCCAAAATTAGCAAAAAGGCAAAGTGAGACCATTATTGTTGCAGCTAAAAGTTGACTGCGCAGTTTCGATGGGCGCTACCCCATCTCGTCAGAACTTTCGCAACGAATGTATGTCTTTGACTTAAATCAGGGTTTATATTAGTACCAGCGGTCACATATGACAAATGAAAAGCGCTGATAAACAAAATATGCCACCGAACTAATACTAATAGATTTTTGGTAGAGGTAATTATCAGAGCTATAAATGTTGCGAATGTATCTGCTTCGGAAAAGCCCATAAATAGAAAATTTTGAAAACTTTGAAATTGAGAAAATACAAATTGAAAATGAGAAGTGTAAATTGATACTTAGAAAATTCAATTTGAAATTAATAAAATGCAAATCAAAAAATTAAAATTGAAATTTAGAATGGAAATTTAGAAATGGAAATTGAAATTGAGAATAAACAAATTGTTATTCAGAAATCTAAATTGAAATTAATTTGCATTTTCTCATTTTCAATTGTTTATTTCTCAATATCAAATTGTATTTTCTCAATTTCAATTTACTTTTCTGAATTTCAATTTGTATTTTCTCAATTTCAATTTACATTTCTGAATTTCAACTTATTTTCTCTAATTTCAATTTACTTTTCTGATTTTCAATTTGTATTTTTTTCAATTTCAATTTGTTTTTTTTCTCGATATGACGTTGTATTTTCTCAATTTCAATTGGAAATGGTGTAGTTTTGATTAAGGGAATTTCAAAAAATACGCTCGTATTTTTCCATTTTTAAATAAAATCTTTACTTACATTTCGCTATACATGAAAACGACACTAATTTCTACAAGAAGCGTGATATCTTGTACAATTATCCACAGGTCTTACGTTCTTTTTTAATAAAAATATGATATAAAATAAAACAATATGTTTTTTCGATTTTTATGGGTTTCTTCGTCCATTAAAATTCGAATTCATAAAAATCACCTTCTTTTTTCGTTAGCATTTTCTATATTTAAGTGTTTTTTGTGCTACTTTTTAAAATGATCTTTCATTTCAAAAAAATGGAATATCGGTCATGTGCTGACTAATAATCGCACGATTTTCAAATCACATTCGAGTTTCTAATTTTGTCATTTATTTTTAAAATGACTTTGTTGACCAAACATCCTCTTTATTTGCTAGCCAGAAAAGAAAGGGAACTGAAAAAGATGTTTTATAGACAAATTCGAAATTTATAAACGCGCATGGCCGAATATAAATGTTTTTAAAAAATCGAAAATTATTTTTATACCCTCCACATCCAGGATGGGGGTATATTCACTTTGTCATTCCGTTTGTAACACCTTAAAATATTGATCGGAGACCCCATAAAGTATATATATTCTGGGTCGTGGTAAAATTCTAAGACGATATAGCCATGTCCGTCTGTCTGTCTGTTGAAAGCACGATAGCGGCCGAACGAAATGAGCTAGGAGGTTCAAATTTATCCTAAATGTGTCTTATGGATGCAGATCGGTTGGGATTGAAAGTGGGCGAAATCGGCCCAGAGGGAAAAAATTTTCCCTCACAAGGACTGAAAATACCCCTAATATTTAGAGTATTTCAGCATGTTTTTTGAACATAATAGCTTGTATTTACTTGATATTTGCAATTCGCATTCCCTTTATAGCATAAAAGGGCACCATAGAGTGATTTTTATTTGTAGGGTGCGAAATGGGACGAAAAAGGGATAAAAATAGTACCTATCAAACGACAACAGATATAAACACGAAATTTGGCGTGTACATTCCTCTAATAGAGTAAATACATAATATAAAAGTATTTTTTCTAAATTCGTACCTTTAAGGGATTAAATGGGGATAGAGGGATAAAAATAGTTCCAACTTAACGGCTGCACCCAGAATAATGAAATTCGATATATACATTCCTCTGATTGCGTAGACACGTAAAATAAAAGAACTTTCTAAAATTCGTACTTTTTGGGGTTCAAATGGAAAAAGGGGATAAAAATAGTACCTACAAAATGACAGCAGCTGAAATCATGAAATTCGGAATATACATTCCTCTGACTGCGTAGACCGAAAAATAAAACGTTTTTTTCCAAAATTCGTACTTTCAAGGGATACAATGGCTACAGGGGATAAAAATAGTACCAACTAAACGAATACAGCTGGAATGATGAAATTCAGTGTGTACATCCCTCTAATTGTGTAGATACGTAAAATAAAGTGATTTTAGATAGTCGTACTCTTGAGGGGGCAAATTGGAAAAAGGGGATAAAAATGGCCGCTGATAGAATCACGGAATTCGGTGTATACATAGCATAGCCACGTAAAATATTTTTTCTTCCAAATTCGTACTTTATTTTGTTGTTTTTACGACAAAAAATGGTAGAATCATGAAGTTTAAAAAATTATACTTTTGAAATTAAAATAGGATGGAAATACAACCAACCAAACGACTGTAGCTGCAAATTTACTTTATGAATTGAAGTATTATATCCATTACATATATATATAATACAAATATTGGTAGCCTTGGCTTATTAATTAAATTTCTTATTTTCATACAGTTTATTTCCTCTTGTAGCTTGGAAGCACCACAAAGAAAATAAATGGGACAAAAAGGGATAAAATATGGTACCAATGATACGACAACAGCTAGAATCATAAAATTCGGTGTGTACATCCCTTTAATTGCATAGACACGTAAAATAGAGGGATTTTTCGAAATACGTATGGGGCGAATGGGAATATCTTTAAAATTTATACTTTTCTTATCACTTTGTCTGTATCTGAAAATGCTTCTTTCTAATAGTGACTGACAATAGTGACTGAGTAGTCGATTTCAAATTGTGCGCATTATAGTTTGAAATAGTAAACAAATATAGTAATGTGCATAAAAATATCACAATTTTCGTAATATGGTACTGTGCTTCTATGTAAAGTCGACTTCCTTTAATCTCCTGGTAATACTATGGAATGCACTCCGTGGTGGAGGGTATATAAGATTCGGCCCAGCCGAACTTAACGCCTTCTTACTTGTTTTACAATGGACCTGCTGTTAGGCAGAAAATGTTGATCTGCATTTGAGAAGAGTTCTGCACAAACCAGGCTTTTGAATTATTGTGTGGTATACATATCTTATGAAAGGACGAATACATTGTATCAATGAAATGTATTAAATAAATATACTTACCACTTATAAGAATATTGTTTGTCATGTTGTTCCTAGTGTTTTCTATAATACTGTAGTTTTGACACAAATTCACAAGTTGTAGAAAATGTTAATCCAATGCCTGAAGTTTTCAATCAAAACTAACAGCAGACAACTTATTCGTGATAAACATTAGCAAAATTGACTATTCACCATTAATTGTTGTCTAGGGAAGTAATAAATGACAATTCTGGCAAGTGCTACTTGAGAGAGTGGTCACTTACATAAATATATTATGGACACAGATATGTTAACATTGTTTACCCTTTGGCGACCAATGAGACATATATGTCCCATTGAAAATTTTCTTCACTTTGTCCAAATTTTTGGAGATATTTCGACTAAATTAATATTTTTGCCATTCCAATGTTATTAATAACAGCTCCTAATCGTCATGGAATATACTCCGCCAAATGTTTGGAACTTTTCTTCAGATATTTGGTTTCATTCTTCCCGTAAAACTAGTTTCAATGTAATCTTTGAAAGAAATACCGTTCTCACACACTTTTTCCTTCAAATACGCCAACAAGTTTTGTGTTGGATTTACATCCAGACTTTGAGGAGACGTTGAAAATATTGTGTGTTATATAACATCCACAGTTAAAACTGCAAAGCTGTATAGTGGGGATCATTGTTATTGCTGGAAATAAATACCGTTTCTTGGAAGACACATATTATCACTTTTGATATCGAGATTTTCTTTAAGAATCGAGAAATATACACTAGCTGAACCTCCGCCCGCTTTGCCAGGCAAAAAAAAAATCAGGTTTCACATTGATTTTTCTCGTGACCGGTAATGTATGTACCAATTATAATCAAGGTACTTTCCTGAGATTCTAAAGAAATGGGTATGTTTACGGCGAATGAAGGAAGAAATGTCAAAAATCAAATTGATTTTTGGATGAGTGTGATTCTCCTCCTTTTCACTAACAAAATAAACTTCCTTCGTAAGAAGAAATTACTTAATCGAATATCTGGAATTCGAACGTCCTACATTCAAAACACATAGAAAATCATTCAAATCGTTCACTAATCAAACAACACAAAAACTAAAAAAATTAATATAATTTCCGTTTTCTTGAATTAAGTCGACTTTTGACGAATGGATATTTCTTTTTTTGTAACCTTTCTTTACTATTGTCCTAAAAAAATCCAAAGAAAACGTGTAATTTTACAAAATTCAAATAATAATTTCCCCATCTTCGCCCATTTGTATATTGTCTAAGCAGGTGTGATTAAATTGACTCACACAACAATTAAGGAGTCTCGGTGTCGTATCTATATAAAGGGTGATTTTTTAAAAGCTATAGGAAAGTTTTTCAAAAACACATTAAATTCAGAAAAATGCATGAAATCTTTATTTGAATCGATAGTACGGTTCATATAATTTAATGTTTGAAGATTATTTCATGCAAATGTTGACCTTGACTGCGCCTCAAATGGTCCATCCGCTTAGTACAATTTTGGCATACGCAAAATTTTCCACGTTGTTGAGTAACAGAGGCCCAATTGCTGCGAACGGCGACGAATCGATAATTGATGGTCATCATTAACACTGGCCGATACAGCTGCGATGTTTTCTTCAGATCTCTACGTAAGCGTGTTGGTGGTTTAATGTCCAACAATGTAAATTTGGCGCGAAATTTAGTCACAATAGCCGCTTCAGTGGGTCGATTAAACTGACCATAAAATGGAGCACGCATTTTGATAATAAAATTCAATAATTTGCAAGCGTTGTTCATGGTTAAATTATAGACCAAACTGAAGATGTTCGACAGTGAAACAAAACACGAAACGTGCGTCAGCTGTTTAAACCAGTGTTGCCAAAAAGATAATAGCTAAAAAATCACCCTTTATAAGCTTTGTTTATTTGTTTGTTCTTTATATCACCCTAAACTACTGGACCGATCTTCTTGAAATTTTCACAGTATGTTGATACTGAACCGGTCGTGAAAATAGGCTATATAATATTTTGATATTTCCAGTGGCGTGGCACCTCCCACACAGATTGGAGTTTTATTCGTTTTTTATAAATTAGCATATTCGGAGTACTGTTGCAGCTAGAGTATTGAATTTTAGTGAAAGTTCACTAATTATTAGTCTGCACAGTTGTGCCAAAAATGGGCGGTATGGGAAAAGTGGGCGTGGCACCTCCCATACGAAGTTAAGACCTATTATTGAATATTGTCAATTCTATGGCACCTAGAGTGCTGGAAATTTCTGTAAGTCCATCTAGCATCAATGTGCGTAGTAGTGCCAAAAATGGGCGGTATTGGAAAAGTGGGCGTGGAACCTCCCATACGAAGTTAAAACCTATTATTGAATATTGTCAGTTCTATGGCACCTAGAGTGCTGAAATTTTGTGTAAGTGCATCTAGCATAAACCTGCGTAGATGTGAAAGGTTACAAAAAATAAGTATTCATTCGTCAAAAGACGACTTAAGTCAAGAAAACGGAAATTATATTAATTTTTTAGTTTTTGTGTTGTCTGATTAGTGAACAATTTGATTGACTTTCTATGTGTTTTGAATGAAGTTCGTTCGAACTCCAGTTTAGGAAGTTTTTGTTTTGGTAATGGAAAGGAGGAGAATCACACTCAACCTAAAATCAAATTGATTTTTGACAATTTTTCCTTTACTAGTTGTGGCGGTATTGATATTATGTGTAGACGGTATTGAAAAAGTGGGCGTGATACCTTCCATAAGAAGTTAAAACCTATTATCGAATATATTAAGTTCTCAGTGTAAATAATTGTGCAAAGATGGGCGGAAAGTGGGAGTGACTCTTCCTGTTTAGAGTATACTAGCTGAACCCCCGTCCGCTTCACCAGGCAGAAAAACAGACGGAAATTAAAATCAGGTTTCATATTGTTTTTTCTTGTGATCGGTAATATATGTACCACTTAGAAATGAAGTGGTGGTGAAAATAGGCTATATAAATGTTTGATATTTTCAGTGGGCGTGGCACCTCCCACACAAATTATTCGTTTTTTATAAATTGGTATATTCGGAGTACTGTTGCAGCTAGAGTATTGAATTTTTGTGATAGTTCACTAATTATTAGTCTGCACAGTTGTGCCAAATATATATATATACAGCTGCGGTCAAAAAAATAGCAGCGAGGAGATAAAAAAATGTCGACAAAGAAAAATATCAGTTTTACTTCGAAAATCCTAAAAGTTTTTACGGCGATTGAAAGGTAGTATTGTGCCATTTTTAATATGGCTTTAAATAAAAAAATAAGTTTTTGTAATTTTGAGATTAAGCCTTTAGAACCATTTATGTTAAAAATGAGACCAGTCAAAAAAATATTTTTAAGTGGGACTTTTCTCGAACTTCTGGCTTACAGATTATGTTTTCGTAGTATTCTACGAAAATTGAAACTTTCTAAGATGGACAGACATAGTTTTTTATTTCTGTGGCGGGCGTAATTGGGTTTTTTGTACTAGACGTTACTATTCGGCGAATGGTTGCAGGTGATATAAACTGATTTTTTTTGACATGTTTTTGTTTTTTTTTTCTTCTTATAATATCGAATTTCTGTCTATTTTAATGGAACACTGTAAAAAATCGAACTTCACTATATGATTTACGCTCAGATTTCAAACTTTTTTTATGAACTCGATTTTCTTCTCCACAATGCACTCCTCGCCCTACTTATGAAGAAAAATAAAACAATAACATTTCAGAAATAGTGTACATTTCATAATATCTTATTTAAAACATCAAATCAAATTGAAAAAAAATCAGATAAAATTCCTTTTTCTTGAGATTTTTTGAATGCTGCTGTTATTTTGACCGGTCCAAAATGTCAAATAGTCCAAAAAATGTGAAATTTCTAAAATAATTAAAATCATATCACCAAATAAACAATTATTTCGTGTTTGTAACCTCATTACACAGCATATAATGCAGTAGTAGCAATAAAAAATTATCACTCAAATAAATATATGAAAATTTATGCTAAGCTGTGGTGCGCTGCTATTATTTTGAACGCAACTGTACATACGAAGGGAGTTTAGCTAAAATAGTGCAACTCGACAAGCCCATTCCATTGACTATTTATGAGTGTTATCTTGTAGAAGGTTTCCAAATTACTATTTAAGATTTATCTATAACCACCAAAAGAAAATTCAATAAATACTATCCAAAAACATAGATGGATAAATCTGATAGCGGGCACTGCTAGTAGTTATATAGTCTTTAAGCATTTACAACGTTAAGATCATTACGAAAAACATGACTCCAATAATGGCCACTTCTTCAGAAACTCGTCCCGATATAGTATAGGCAGCATTGAATGAATAGTCCAACTGATCCGTTACTCTGTAAACAGGGCCTTCCGGGGGATCTGATGCTCTTACTCTACTCATCAATGGTGTGGTGTCGTACGAATACAGTTGTTCCACTTCCTTGACCTAAAAAAATAACGAATTCATAAATTTATGGTTTCATAACAACGTAATTACTTCACGGAACAAATTAAATGATCACACAGTGGATTTCACAAGATTTCAAACATATTCGTAATTTCATATTAATATCATCATATCAATAAATATTCAATAACCTCATATTTTGTTGTAACAACAATACAAATACAACAATATCCATACAACGCTTTGAAGTCCAGATTTCGGTTCAAATATCCCTCTGAGTTTGTCATCTTAGCCAGACCAGCAATGGCCAAATAACATTGACGATAATTGGCTATAGACAATAAGCTGGAGCAAGAAAGAAGCTAAGAATTTATATGAAAATTTCAAATATATATCAATACAAATACGGTAATATTCATAATTGATTTCTTGATGTTCGCTAGGTTTCTCTAAAGGCCAGATCTCCTGATATCCACAGAGTGCATTTAAAGAACGAATTTCTTGATATTCACTGGGTGTCTCTATAGAATAGATATCCCGATATCCCTGGATGTCTGGATATAACTTGGATGTCTTTAAAGAAAAAATGCCACGATATCGATCACTGAGAAGAATAAATCTCCTGGAATTCATAAGAATCCATAAAGAACAAGTTTCATGACATCCACTAAATGTATCCTGATACCCACAGGATGTCATTGAAGAAAAAATTTTCCTGAAGTACACAACGTTTCTAAAAAACATATCTCTTGTTATCCACTGGATGTCTCTAATGAATAATCCACTGAGTGTCTCTAAAGATCTCCGAATATCCACAGGGTGTCTCTAAAGCACAGATCTTCGAATACTCAAAGGGTGTCTCTAAATATATAATAGATACCCTTATAAAAATAAAAAATTATAAATCTTATGATATCCATCACTCAGATGATCTCCCGATATCCACAGGGTGTATTTAAAGAACAGATCTCCTGATATCCACAGGGTGTCTCTAATGAATATAACTTCTAATATCCACTGAGTGTCTCTAAAGATCTCCGAATATCCACTGGGTGTCTCTAAAGCACAGATCATCGAATATTCACCGGGTGTCTCTAAAGAATAGATACCCTTATAAAAATAAAAAATTATAAATCTCATGATATCCATCACTGAGATGATCTCCCGATATCCACAGGGTGTATTTAAAGAATAGATTTCCTGATATCCCCAGGTTGTATTTAAAGAACAGATCTCCTGATATCCACAGGGTGTCCATAAAGAACAAGTCTCTTGATTTTCACTGGGTGTCTCTAATGAATATAACAACTAATATCAACTGGGTGTCATTAAATATCAAATTTGCCTGAAGTACACATCAGATACATATCTCTTGTTATCCACTGGGTGTATCTAATGAATATAACTCCTAATATCCACTGAGTGTCTCTAAAGATCTCCGAATATCCACTGGGTGTCTCTAAAGCACAGATCTTCGAATATTCACAGGGTGTCTCTAAATAATAGATACCCTTATAAAAATAAAAAATATAAATCTCATGATATCCATCACTGAGATGATCTCCCGATATCCACGGGGTGTATTTAAAGAACAGATCTCCTGATATCCACAGGGTGTCCATAAAGAACAAGTCTCTTGATTTTCACTGGGTGTCTCTAATGAATATAACAACTAATATCAACTGGGTGTCATTAAATATCAAATTTGCCTGAAGTACACATCAAATACATTTCTCTTGTTATCTACTGGGTGTCTCTAATATTCACTGAGTGTCTCTAAAGTACAGATCTTCTAATATCAGCTGGGTGTCTCTAAAGTACAGATCTCCTAATATCCACAGCCTGAAAACGATATAGACCTAGTTTATTATTAAACTTTATTTAAATTGGACCAACGAAGCGTGACGTGACACAGAAGAAAACTAATGAACACTGTCCAACAGTATTTTTGGAACAGAGGCCGACCATATAATTCTGAAAGGGTGACCCTCACTGAAATTTTCCAACCATGTTTTTCGTAGAACATTTTAATCCTTAAATGTCCTTGTGGAAAGATTTTTTTTTATTTTCTCGAAAAAAGTCAAATTGACCCAAAAAGAGAGAAGCTAGAGGGTTAAGATCTAACACAAAAATGATCCTGAAAAGATTCCACAATATAGTTCTGACAATTACAATTAAACACTTTTGTCACTTGGTATAATGCTCCCTTCGACTAAAAAAATGAAAGCTTTGATCCAGTGTAAAAGGAAACTGAGTTTATAAGCTGGACTATAATTTAATTCTGCCAAAATGGTCTACTCAACATGCCCTTTCAGAATTATGGGGTCGCTACTCCGCTCCAATCAAAAAGTCTTAATTTGACAGTGTAATTAATTGAATGAATTATTGAATTGATCGTCATTACTGGCTCGGAATTAATTAATTTTAATTGATATGACCATTTCGGTCTCAGTTTTTTGTTTGTGTATCCACTGTGTATCATGGAAGGATATACTTCCCGTTACTTCCACTATATTAAGAATGCCTTACAAATTTGGGGTTTACATAAATGGGAGCATCAAAGTCAACCCAGACTATGTCCATACTGCAATAGAAGAGTGTCCATGAACCGTGGTAGACATAATAATTGAAAATGTCGTTGGCGATGTAGGCGAACAGTGGTGTTTGAGAGTCGTAGGGTACAGTGGTCTTTGAATATTCCTCGCTCACGCTACTCAGTTGGTCTGCTAATAAATCGAATGTATAAGCAGTGGGGTTGACCTGAAATGCATTTAAATAATATATTTAAAATAATATCAACATTGTTTCCTCAATCAAAATACATTTACCCACCTTTACGCCATAGGACAATATTGTTATGCCGTTTGGCTTGGTACTTGCTGGCATTAGACCGTTGTATGCGGCATTGTAAAATACCAGATGTAGTTCGGCTGGAAAGGTTATATTATCGTAGCCATATTCCGGTCTCGATTTGTTCAGCCACTCAAAGTATATACGTTCGAAGCGGTAGGTGGTCTGGTTAAATGGACCCATCGATATGGTTGGGATATCTTTGGTGAAGTTCATGGCGATTACGAGTGTTCCACCGTTGGTCTCTAAAGTGGTTGCATCGGGTAGTTCACCGAAGTGCTGGAACTGAATTTGTTCGTACTGACGTCTCTCGGTCTTGATGCGTTTTTCGTTCAACGGCATCTGATGCTTTCCAATGCACTTCTCGTCGCTGGAAGCTAAATTATTTTATGTTGTTAGTTGGGAGAGAGAAATGGTGATAAATGGTACCTAAGCAATGGTCCGAGTGCCTAAAAGTGGAAATAATCATTTGAAGGCGAACCACTACATCACTAAGATGTTCCTTTTATATTTTGTGCACTAAGTTTTCATATTAATTAATTATTGAAGAAAATCGGTGGAGAAATATTGCTGCTCGTGTACATTTCTATAGAAAAAACTCATTGTTTTTTTTCATAAAGGTACATACAGTTTATCGAAGAGATATTTCTCTTTTTCCTGATTATTTTTTTTGCATTGCATTTGCCAGTTAAAACAAGTAAGGCAAGGCTAAAGTCGGGCGGGGCCGACTATATCGGAATACAATTCAATTCAGTACAAAAGTGAAAACGGGAAAACATTTTGTATGTTTCCTAATCACAGGTTAATATGACCTGGTGTAATTTTTCAAATAGAGAATAATATTTGTTTCAGGGCTATATCCAAACACGTAACTAACTTTCACAATAAGTTCTTCCAGTTGAAGTATAACGTTTTATGCTCAATTTTAAGAAATTCTTTCAAAATACGCGGTTTCCTGAACCGATGTGACCCATTGTTAAAATATGTGGTTTCTAGAGCAGAAAAAATCAAATCGGGAGCGAAATTTGAATGGGAGCTATATATAAATCTGAACCGATCTGACTTATTTTCACTATAGGTGTTCCTAGTTTAAATATAAGATGTTTTGCCAATTTTGAAGGAAATATGTTAAAATATGTGGATTCTAGAGCGGAAAAATTCAAATTGGGAGCGAAATTTATATGGGAGCTATATATAAATCTGAACCGATCTAACACCTTTTTACCACATATGTTTCTAGTTTAAATATAACGTTTTTTGCGAATTTAGAAGAAAATCGTTTAAAATATGTGTAGCGGAAATATGTCTAGAGCGGAAAAATTGAAATTGGGAGCGAAATTTGTATGGGGGCTATATATAAATCTGAACCGATCTGACTTATTTTCACCATAGGAGTTCCTATTTTAAATATAATATATTTGCCAATTTTGAAGAAAATCTTTTGAAATATGTGGTATCTAGAGTGAAAAGAGTCAGATCGGGAGAGAAATCCGTATGGGGGCTATATCTAAATCTGAACCGATTTTCTTCAAATTAAATAGCGTTCGTTCTTGTCCCGAAAAACTTTGTTCTGCAAAGTTTCGTTTAGTTCTGGCTACAATTGCGACATGTATCGTGATTACAACAATAGATCGACAGACAGACGGACATTGCTAAATCGACTCAGAAAGTGATTCTAAGCCGATCGGTATAATTAACAATGGGTCTATCACCCTTCCTTTTGGGTGTTACAAACAAATGCACAAAGACATAATACTCTCGTGGAGTGTATACAAATATATATGTCTCCTTCAGGCACTCTGATGAAATTTTGGGTTTAGTCATCTAATCCTACCAATCATTTTGTAGTGATTTAATTTATTTCAAAGTCCGCTTTTGTTTCTAATTTTTGCATTTCAATAATGTTTTGCATATCGAGTGCTTAAGTGGCTATGAACCATTTTACCGAAAATGAGTTTTTGATGCCAATCTACTTACTACTCAGATTTGGATGTCATCTGTCATATAAATTTGGAAAAGACATTTTTTTTAATTTTTCCGATTTGGCTATCAACTCACACGTTATTTTGTGACTGCATAAGTGGCTATGAACATAAAATATATTTGCAGGATATTTATTGTGAAACAAAAATATCATACCGACAATAATATGGTATTTCGTGCTATCTGGTTAAACTCGACAAAATAAAAGGTGAAAAATCATTTTAAATAACAATTTATTTTACATATGGAATCAATAAGAAATTGTTTAGAATTGAAATACAATTACAATTTTTAACCTGAAGAGAAATCTAATAGGAATAAAAATATATCGTACGGTATTTTTGAGTGACCCTTTGTATGAACTAATGACTGGACTATTTCAATGTTTTTTTATGAATTTAATTACCTAAACAAAATACTTCATTCGTAAGAAGAAATTACATTACATTCAAAACACATAGAAAATCAATCAAATTGTTCACTAATCAAACAACACAAAAATTAATATAATTTCCGCTTCCTTGGCTTAAATCGGCTGTTGACGAATGAATATTTCTTTTTTGTTACTTTTCTTTACTATTGTGCTAAGAAACTCCAAAGAAAACGTGTAATTTTATAAAATTCAAATCAAAAAAGCCTCATTTTTCAAATCCCGCCCATTTGTATATTGTCTAAGCAGGTTACAACTAAATTAACTCACACAGCAATATAGGAATCTCGGTGTCGAATATACTCATTCGTATGGGAAGGGTCACGGCCACTTTCCGCCCATCTCGGTGTCGAAATACTCTAAAACCGGTTTTAATTTCATATGGGGCGGGTCACGCCCACTTTCCGCCCGTCACAGCTATTTACACTGGATCAACTCACACAAAATTTTAGCACACTAATTGTCTTAGAACTGACCATATTCGATAATATGTTTTAACTTCGTATGTGAGGTACCACGCCCACTTCCCCAATATCGTTCATTTTTGCCACAACTACGCACATTGATGCTAGATGCACTCACACAAAATTTCAGTATTGTATCTGTCATAGAACGGAATATTTCGAAATCAAAATCGAAAATCAAAAAAGTATGAAAACATTGAAATAGTGTACACGGACGTGTATGGTGGGTGTTAATAGGTTAAAAAAGCACACCAGTTACTAAATGTTGACATTTTAAATATATATATTCTCTGAGAGTGAGGGTATACATAAGTCGTTTTAGCTGACTGAAGCTTACTTACTTGCTCCTATTTTTTTTTAACTAGAAACATCTATGGTAAAAATGGGCCAGATCGGATCAGATTTACAAATAGCTTCCATACAAATGTCGCTTTGTATGGCATTTGAAGCCACATAATTTAACAGGTTTTAATCAAATTTGACAGAACAACTTTTATTTTAAGTACAAACATCTAGTGTGAGAAATCGGTTAGGATTTATATACAGCTTCCATACAAATGGCTTGATTTTTTCTGCTCTAGAAATCACATATGTTAACAGATTTTGACGTTATATTTCATCATATGGTCGGCCCGCCCGACTTTAGCCTTTCCTTACTTGACTTTATTTTTGCAAAAAAATTTAATATTTTAATTTTTTTAACTTCGACGACAATTAACTCGGTAAGAGAGATTCTGTATTCTTATTCTTATTTTGAGGTCATCTATCCAGATTTTCATATTTCAATATTTCATTCATTTTTTTCAATGTTTCAAATGCTGTCCCATATGCCATGTATTGTTCACTTAACTTAATTTCAAAAAAAAAAACAATCCTTATAAATAACGGCCACCCTAATATACACTCGTACCATTCTAATTGTAGAAAACTGTCTTACCCAATGCACCGATTTGGTTCAACAGGATGTAGCAAAGAGCTGCAAAATAAAATTAAATGCATGAATTAGTGTCATATTAAACTTGAAGCGGATGGTGAACGCCTGAAACTAAAGGAGTTAATAGGCGTTACTAGTTTTTCATTTCCTCATCCTGTTGCCGCTTCACGTGACTTCAAAATAATACAAATATCTAAGCATGAAATTGGAATTATTTTAATAGTTATTTATTTTATAGATATTCTCCTCTTTACTTTAAGACCTTTACTGGTATCATAGGGTGCGAATAAGTATTTCAAATAATTTTCGAAAATTGCATTCATTGGAACTTTGTAGTCCTGTGAAGTGGTAACAAGATGGGGAAATGCAATGAAATTTAGCTTATAGTTTCATACGTATATCATCCTGTAACGACTTTTATAAATTGTGGCAAGGCGTTATACCCTCCGCTATGTTTTACACTGAATTACACCAACTAAATCATTAGTACAATTCAAATGATTTAGACACATCCCATATATGGTGGATATTTCTAATAATAAATAAACTTACCTTTTATAAGAATACCATTTGCCATTTTCAAATACTGCAAAATTCCCAATATTTTATAAAATGTTGTAGTTTCGCGAGAATGTTAGACCAAAGCCCGAAGTAGCCAATCAACAACTATTCATAGAGGCAACCATTCATGAAGAACATTTGTCATATTGCTTCGCCATTAAATGGTGCTGGGGGAATTGATAAATGACAATTGAATCGAGTTCTAATAAAATTGTGGTCACTTTAATTTAATATGGATATGTTTAATACAGATATGTTGTACATTGTTCAAATCCCAACGGGGCAAAATTAAATGTAAAACACAGTGATAACATAAGCTCAGATATATACATATTTTCATTTGAAGCATTAGCAAATATAACAGATAACTCTGTGTATATAATTTAAGCATTTACAACGTTAACCTTATTACGATAAATATGACAACAACAGCCACTTCACCAGAAGCTCGCTCCGATATGGTATAGCCAGCATTGAATGTATCCGAATGAGAGATAAAATTAATGAATTCAGCACCAACATCTATTACTTCCGTACTTGCATTCATCTGGTATGTCACTCTGTAAACAGGACCTTTCGGGGGATCGGCTGCTCTTACTTTACTCGTCAATGGTTTATGATCGTACGAATACAGTTCTTGCATTTCCTTGACCTGCAAAACAAATTCATGAATTTGCGGTTCCACTGGGTGTCTCTAAAGAATAGATCTGCTGATATCCACGGTATGTCTCTATAGAATCGATATATTATATATATTTACTGGGTGTCTCTAAAAGCATATCTAGTGATATCAAATGTGTGTCTCTAAAGAATCGTTCTCTTGATATTTACTTGGTGTCTAAAAAGAATCGTTCTCTTGAAATGTACTGGGTGTCTCTAAAGAATAGATCTCTTGATAACTACTGGGCGTCTCAAAATATGACATATCCTGATATCCAGTGCGTATCCTTTAAGCACAGATTTCCTGATATTCACTGGGTGTCTCTAAAGAACAGATACTCTGATATCGACTGGGTGTCGCTAAAGAACCGATACTCTGATATTGACTGGGTGTCGCTAAAGCACAGTTCTTCTGATATACACATAGTGCCTATACAAATAGATCTCCTAACAATCACTAAGTTTCTTTAAAGTATCTCACAGTTCTCATGAGATCCACAGGGTGTCTCTAAAGAACAGATTCTCTGATATCCACTGGGTGACTATAAATAAAAGATCACTCTGACATTGACTGGATGTCTCTAAAGACCAAATCCCTTGATATTGACTGAGTGCCTCTAAAGAACAGATCCCCTGATATTAACTGGGTGTCTCTAAAGAACAGATCTCCTGATATTGAGTGGGTGTCTCCAAAGAACAGATCCCCTGACATTGACTGGTAAACTCTAAAGAACAGATCCCCTGACTTTGACTGGATGTCTCTAAAGAACAAATCCTTTGATATTGACTGAGTGTCTCTAAAGATCAGATCCCCTGACATTGACTGGGTGACTCTAAAGAACATATATCTCCTGATATTGAGTGGATGTATCTAACGAACAAAGCCCGTGATATTGACTGAGTGTCTCTTAAGAACAGATCCCCTGACATTGACTGGGTGTCTCTAAGGAACAGATCCCCTGATATTGACTGGGTCTCCCTATAGAACATATCCCCCGACCTTGACTGGGTGACTCTAAAGAACAGGTCATCAGACATTGACTGGGTGTCTCTAAAGAACATATCTCCTGATATTGACTGAATGTCTCTAACGAACAAAGCTCGTGATATCAACTGAGTGTCTCTTAAGAATAGATCTCCTGATATTGACTGGGTGTATCTAAAGAACTGATCCCCTGACATTGACTGGGTGTTTCTAAATAACAGATCCCCTGAAATTGACTGGGTGTCTGTAAAGAACAGATCTCCTGATATTGACTGGGTGTCAGTAAAGAACAGATCTCCTGATATTGACTGGGTGTCAGTAAAGAACAGATCTCTTGATATTGACTGGGTGTCTCTAAAGAACAGGTCCCTTGATTCACTTAGTGTCTCTAAGGCACAGTTCTCCTGATATTCTCAGGGTGTCTCTAAAGAACAGATTCTCTGATATCCACTGGGTGGCTATAAATAAAAGATTTCCTTGATATTGACTGGCTCACTATCTAGGTTATATTTAAATCAGGCCAGCAGAGCCCATATGATACGTGAAAAATGAAAAATTTCAATACAAATTAATTTTCTAATTGTGACACGTTTTCCCTGATTTTTCTGTCCATCCACTAGTTATCGTGGAAAGAGTTGTTTTGAAAATATTCAAATGCCTTACAAATTTGGGATGCATTAGAATGGGATCATCGAAGTCAACCCAGATTACATCCTCACTGCAATAAGTGAGTGGCCATGAACCGTGGTAGACATAATAATTGAAAATGTCGTCGGCGGTGTAGTCGAAAAGCGGTAACTGCTGGTTGTAGGGCACAGTGGTCTTTGAAAATTCCTCGCTGACGGTACTCAGGTGGTCTGCTAATAATTCGAATGCATAATCAGTGGGGTTGATCTGAAATTCATTTAAAGTTAAACAAATCGTCTCCTGGATAGATATACATTTACCCACTTTTATGCCATAGGACAATATTGTTATGCCGTTTGGCTTGGTACTTGCTGGCATTATGTTGTTGTATTCAGCATTGTAAAATACCAGATGCAGTTCGGCTGGAATGGTCATATTCTCGTAACCATACTCCGGTCTCGATTTGTTCAGCCACTCAAAGTACATACGATCGAAGCGATAGGTGGTCTGGTTAAATGGACCCAACGATATGGTTGGGATATTTTTCGTGAAGTTCACGGTGATTAAGAGTGTTCCACCGTTGTTCTCTAACACAGTGGCTTCGGGTAGTCCACCAAAGTGCTGGAACTGAATTCGTTCGTACTGACGTCTCTCGGTCTTGATGCGTTTTTCGTCCAACGGCATTTGATGCTTTTCAAAGCACTTCTCGACGATGGAAGCTAAATTGTTGATTTATTTATGTTGTTAGTTAGAAGAGAGAAATGGTGATAAATGGAACCTAAGCAATGCTCCGAGTGCTTAAAAGTGGAAATAATATTGGTGTCATTTTTAGAAGTGATTATTAGCTCACTATGATGGTCCTTCTATTCTATAATAATATCACTGTCCAACTGCGTTTTTTGGAACTGAGTAGCGATCCTATAACTCTGAAAGGGCATGTTGAGTAGATCATTTTGTAGAATAAACTTATAGTCCGGCTAGTCTGAGTTTCTTTTTACAGTGGGTCAAAGTTTTAATTTGTTGGTCGAATGGAGCCTTATACTAAGTGAAAAAATTGTTGTAAGTTAATGTCGGAGAAAATTCTTATTGTTGGAACTATTTTGTGGAATTTTATGAGGATCATTTTTGTGGGAAATCTTAAACCTCTAACTCCTCTCATTATGGGTCAATTTGACCCTTTCAAAAAGGTCATTTAAGGATTGCTATGTTCTACGAAAAAATTAGCCGTAATATTTCAGTGGGGGTCACCAAAGATGTAAATAAAGCTCTTCACGCTTAAATTGCAAAATTGCACGCCAACTTGTTTTTTTTTTTTTGGATGATCAATATTTTTCAACAAAAATGTGAGTATTTCGGTAGAACAGGGTAAACAAAAAATACGAATCGTATCACTGTTATAATTCTAAAGGTATACAATTGTCTTACCCAATGTCTCAATATGGCTCAACATGATGTAACACAGAGCTGCAATATAAAAAGAAATGTAAGGATTATGTTTGATATGTTCGATCTACATACTATTTATGTTAGGATAACTCGAGAACGTTTTGTCCGCCTTTATTCATAAAAGTATCAGAAAATTCAAAACCTAAATATCTACAAATATTGCTATAATTACTTTTTAATGTGATGAATGTGTTCGGAGCTATGTAAAAAATGAATGAAAGAAAATAAAAAATATGAAAACTCGAAAATAGCAAAAATGTCCGGCGTAGCTTGTTGCTAAGTTAGATCCGTTAGATAATTGTTGTAGAATAAGTAAGTGGAATACCATCATGCAACTTATGGAACGTCTTACTGATATTTTTGAATATTAATAAAATATATTTTACATAAATCAAAGGTATATTTTTGTTTATTTAAAAAAAAAAACAAAAATAATAAATAATGTTACATATTATTGACGTTCCTACCAACAAAAGACTTAACTACAAAACTGACACAGATAAATGCGCCAAAATCTATCGTTACACAGTAGACAAATACAGACGATCAAAACTGTCATCAGTAGACGAAAGCACGCAAAACCGCTCGGACTGCAGATAATATTATATATATAAAAATGTAATTATCCATAAATTTGTTTAACTTTTTGGAAAAAAAATTTGTAATGTAAATGTGTAATTCTTTTTTGTGTATAGTCACCCCTGAAGATGATTGAAGATTTCAATCGAAATATTGGGATTAAATAAATAAATTATCATAAACAGCAACACCTGTTTTTCAAATAAAGCCTACAGCCGAACAAAACTAAAAGAAAATTAAAAACAACATAGGCACACAATACACACACTCAAAATAATAAATAATTTTATTTTTTAAGATTTGACAAATTATGTAAAAATAGAAAAAATCACTCGAAATTAAAAACAAATATTTGTATCTCATACCACAGAAAGTTACAGTTTTTTTAATTGCACAATATTAAAGTATTTTTATTTTCGATCCACCCTAGTGTCTACAATTTCTTATTTTTATACTCTCACTCTACAGAGTAGGAGGGTATATATTATTTGGGACAGAAAAAAGTATAATGCATTGTAGTAGTGACTTAAGACCCTAAGTATGTTTGGACCAAATCCGTTTCACAATATTTTAAGATGTTTGAGCCATGTCCGTCCATCTGTCTGGCTGGCTGGTTTATACGATGTTAATATGTTAATATTTTTCCCAAACTTAGTTTAAGTTTGAAGATGGGCGAAATTGCCACTCAACTTCTGGTACATCGCACAAAAATTGTCCATAATCCTATGTTAAATAAAAACAAGTAAAAACGGCGTTAAGTTCGGCCGGGCCGAACTTTTTATACCCTCCACCATGGATTGCATTCCACAGAGGTTGTCGGTTTTCGTAGAAGTGCAGTAATATTACAGGAAAATATAATTTTTTTAATATAGCCAAACCAAAACAAATACAAATATTGAAAAATTAATTTTATAAATAAATATAATATTTTAATTATTTCAAACCACGCTTATAAGGCAAGGCTACCAATACGTCAATTCAAAAAATAAGTATTCTTCTATTTATATTTTGAAAAATATTTTCAAAGCTATAAATATTGGTAGATAGTGGGGTGCTACAGTTGGTTGTATTTCCATTCTATTTGAATTTCAAAAGCACAAATTTTGAAAATCCATTATCAGACGTACATAGTGCAAAATAACCTAACTTCATGATTCAACCAATTTTTGACGTAAAAGAAAAAGTACGAATTTGGAAAAAAAACTTTTTATTTTGCGTGTCTATGCAGTCAGAGGAATGTATACACCGAATTCCATGATTCCATTTGGTTGGTACCATTTTTACCCCTTGACGTTTCTACGCAATTAGAATTTTATCATTCTAGTTGTAGTCGTTTAGTTGGTACTATTTTTACCCCTCTGTACCATTGTATCCCTTGAAAGAACTAATTTCGAAAAAATTCGTCTATTTTCCGTGTCTTCGCAGTCAGAGGAATGTATACTCCGAATTTCATGACTAGCTGCGGTCATTTGATTGGTACTATTTTTATCCCCTTTTTTCATTTTAACCCCAAAAAAAAACGAATTTCGAAAAATCAGTTTATTTTCCGTGTCTTCACACTCAGAGGAATGTATACTCCGAATTTCATGACTCTAGCTGCGGTCATTAGATTGGTACTATTTTTATTCCCTTTTTTCATTTTAACCCCAAAAAGTACGAATTTTGAAAAATCCGTGTATTTTACTTATCTATGCAATCAGAGGAATGTATACACCGAATTTTATTATTCTACAGCCGTTTGGTTGGTACCATTTTTATCCCTCTATTCCTATTTTACCCCTTTTAAGTACGAATTTGGAAAAAATACTTTTATATTATGTATCTACTCAATTAGAGGAATGTACACACCGAATTTCGTGTTTCTAGCTGTTGTCGTTTAATATGTACCATTTTCATCCCTTTTTTGTCCCATTTCACCCACTACAAATAAGAATCACTTTATGGTGCACGTTTTTGCTATAAGGGGAATGCGCGTACCAAATATTAAGCAAATATAAACAAAAATATTCAAAAAACATGATTAATTACGCTAAAATATTTGGGATTATTATGGATATTTTAAGTCCTTGTGAGGGAAAATTTTTTCCCTTTGGACCGATTTCGCCCCATTTCAATTCCAACCGATCTGCGACTATAAGACACATTTCTGGAAAATTTGAACGTTCTTGCTCCTTTCGTTTAGATGCTAGCGTGCTTTCAACAGACGGACGGACGGACGGACATGGCTAGATCGTCTTAGAATTTTATGACGATCAAGAATATATATACTTTATAGGGTCGCAGGTCGATATTTCAATGTGTTACAAACGGAATAACAAAGTTAGTATACCTCCATCCTGGAGGTGGAGGGTATAATAACAACCAATGAAACTTCCACACGGATAGTCGGAATTGGCTATATTTTGGTATCCGATAATGATCTTATAAGCGCTTTAAGCGTGCAAAATATGGCGGGTTTTGCCACGCACCGTCTGGTACCTCCCACACAAATCTCCCCAACCTACCTAAAATTAAAGTTGTTATAACTTTTATACGGATGGTCGGAATACTATGAAGTTTGACCTTTGACAATGCTTTTATGGACGTTTGATATACATGAAGTATGGACGATATTGCCACACCCCTTCTAGTACCTCCCACACAAAGTTGCATAAGCCTTGGTTACATTAAACCCGATATAACATTCATACGGGTAGTCAAACTCATTTGCAAATTTGATATTTGAAAATGTTTTTAGAATCACTTTAAACATAAACAAGTAAGGAAAGACTAAAGTCGGACGACTATATGATACACTCCACTTTCTATCCGAATACAATTCAATTCGGTAAAAAAGTGAAATCGGAAAGGATTTTTGTATCCTGTAATTGTATGTGTTTGACAAACAATTTTAAATCGGATAGGACATCTGTATATGGGTTTATATTGAAACAAGGAACGATGTGATCCGCTTTCACCATTTTGTTTATAGGAGAAATATAATATAGGGAGCAAAATTTGTATATATATAAATAAATTTATATCTAAATCTGAACCGATCTTACCCATTTTCACCATAAGTGTTTTTAGTTGTACTATCAGATGTTGTGCCACTTTTAAGGAAAATCGGGTACAATTAAATATGAACCGATCTAACCCGCTTCCGCCTCAGGTGTTTCTAGTTAGCTTAGAAGCTGTTAAGCCAAACTTGAAGAAAATTGGGTACTATATGTGCTTTATAGAGAGGGAAAAGTGAACCGATTTACCTCAAATTAAATAGCGTTCGTCCTTGATCCACAAAATTTAATTGTTCCAATTTTTGTTAAGATCGGACTATAATTGCGAACTGTAGTTTGATTACAAAAATAGATGGACAGACCGACATTGTTAAATCGACTCAGTAAGTGATTCTAAGTCGATCTGTATAATAAACGATGGGTCTAAACGGAAAGGAAACGAGATAGACCTATTGTAATTACACCGATCGACTTAGAATTACTTTTTGAATCGATTTACCAATGTCCTGTCCATCTATTCTAGGTCGCAATAGTAGCCAGAATCAATTGAAACTTTGCATAACGAAGTTTTTTGTGATAAGTACGGACGCTTTTAAATTTGAAGAAAATCGGTTCAGATTTAGATATAGTCTCCATACGAATTTCACTCCCCATTTGACTCTTTGCACTCTAGATACCACATATTTTAAAAAAATTTCTTGAAAATTGGCAAAACGTCTTATATTTCAACTAGAAACACCTGTGGTGAAAATGTTTTAAATCGGTTCAGATTTATATATAGCTCCCATAGAAATTTCGCTCCCAGATAGACTTATTCCACTCTATAAACCTCATTTTGTAACAGATTTTCTTCAAATCATGCAAAATACCTTATATCTCAACTAGAAACATCCATGGTGAAAATGGATCAGATCGGTTCAGACTTATATATAGCTCTCATACAAATTTCGCTCCCAATTTGATTTTTTACACTCTAGAAACCACATATTTTATCAGATTTTCTTCAAATCATGCAAAATACCTTAATCTCAACTAGGAACACATATGGTGAAAATTTTTTAGATCGGTTCAGTTTTATATATAGCTCCCATAAAAATTTCGCTCCCAATTTGATTTTTTACCCTCTATAAACTACAAATTTTATCAGATTTTCTTCAAGTTTGGAAAAATATCTTATTTTTCCACTAGAAACACCCATAGTGAAAATGGGACAGATCGGTTCAGATTTAGCTCCCATAAAAATTTCGCTTCCGGATTGACTTTTTCCACTCTATAAACCTCATTTTTTAACAGATTATCTTCAAATCTTGCTTGACTTTTTCCGCCACAGAAACCACGTATTTTCACCGATATTCTTGAACTGGAAGAACATAACATTCCATGTTATGATATAGCCCAAAATACAAATATTCTTCTCGATTTGACAAAAATTGGGTCAGGTCATATCAGCCTATGATTAGGAAACATACAAAAATCTTTTCCGCTTTCACTTCTTTACCGAATTGAATTGTATTGGGATAGAATGTGGAGGGTATACTATAGTAGGCCCCGCCCGACTTTAGCCTTCCTTACTTGTTTCAAATGAATCAAAGTTTTAAAGAACGACCTAAATATTTTTCGCCTTTAAAATGTCACAAGACGTTTCTAAATGTTTGTATGAATGATCCATAGCATGTCTGTTTTCTTAGTATTTTTTAGGGGTAAGGACAATTAAAACTGCGAATATATACAAACCATTTGGAAACTACAGGTTTATTTTGATTTTCTCGTCGTAAAAATGAATAGATTTCAACAAAGATTGCTTGAATTGAAAGCGATGTCTTAAGGCAACATCACTTAATGGTGAGTGGCAAAAAAACAACAACAGAGATTCCTACGTAGGAATGGTTGTGGTGTAGAATAAGGTATAAAGATTAATTGAATATACACCAATTAAATCATTTATATAATTCAAACGATATGAAAAACTTTCCATAGTGGAGGATATTTCTAATAATAAATACACTTACCGATGATAAAAATAGCTCTTGTCATTTTCAAATACTCCAAATCAAATGCGCAACAAACAAACAAAACAAATCCGCAACAAATTCAAGAGAATGTTCGACAAATGCCTGAAGTTGTCAATCAACAACTATTCATTCAGGCAACCGTTCACGAAGAACATTTGCCATATTGCTTCGTCATTAAATGGTGTTGAGGGAATTAATAAATGACAATTGAATCGAGTGTTAATAGCAACATGGTCACTTTCGTTTAATATGGGTTCAGATATGTTGTACATTGTTGAAATCCCAGCGGAGCACAGTGACAACTTCATCTGTCATTCTGTGATAAAATATGGAAAGAATAAGGTTGCTGCGAAGTAGATACATGTGACTAGAATCGGTTATTATATGTGTCAGTTGGTATGATAGTGGTCTAAGTCAAAATCCAAATAAATACACTGAAAGAAATTTCCTTCATAATATTTATGAAGCGATTTCATAATAGGTTTTTCATAAATTTACTGAATTTTTTTCTTAAAATGTATGAAAAATTCATAACTAAAACTAAATGTTTTTCATAAACATTTCATCTTCTATATATATAAAAATAAATGTGTGTCTGTATGTTGCGTATAGGACGCCAAACCGGTGGACCGATTCGCCTGAAAATTTTACTGTATCTATCTTCTAGACAAAGGATGGTTCCTGGATAGTCTAGGTCATGATAGGACAAAGGAGGGTGGTATCTCCCACACCAAAAATATTTTAAAACTATCACAACAGGCATATCGATGGGTGGATTCGCTCCATAATTTTACTGCAGCTAACTTCTGGGCAAGGGATGGTTCCAGGATATACTAGGCCATTATACGAAAAAGAGGCGTGGCACCGCCCACACAAATCATATTTTAAAACTATCATAAAACACGATCCGAAATGCGGATTCTCTTGAAAATTTTATTGTGACTAACTTCTGAACAGAGGATAGTTTCTGAATGGTGACTATACAATGGTCATGATACAAATGCACACACCAACTATATATTAAAAATGTCACAAAACGCGTAACGAATGGCGGATTCTCTTGAAAATTTTTCTGTATCTAGCTAAGGGGATGGTTTCTGGCCATAATAGGGGAAGACACGACAAATGGGCATGACACCGCGGCTCCACCCACACAACAATATTATAAAGTAACACGTGCCGATTTTTTCTGCAGGTAAGGGTTTGGTTCTTAAATATAAGAGGTCATGGTATGATCAATTGGAGCGTCTCCTCATACTCGAACCAAGCAAGGTGTTCCAGTAGATGTGTATCAAAATGTTTACGCTTCATATGCATTGGGCCGTGTTTATACCGTACACCCAAACAACGCAGAATGTTATTATTTGAGAATGTTATAAGTTAACGTGAGAGGACCCACTTCAGTTTCAAATTTAAGAGCAGTTGAGAGAGGTGTGTCAGAAACTGGGAGACCACATTAATGTATGCTTCTGTCATCCTCTCCAGATACGCCATCTAACCCAAAAGACCAGTGGGAAAAATTCAAAGAGGGTATGAGTGAGGACATTTTGCATCATTATCGCACCGTTACGATTCTATATCATTTGCGATTAACATTTTCAACGATACGCTGATAAAAATTTAAGACATATGCCTAGCCATCAACAACAAAACTCTTAATCAACTTGGAATGGTGGTGCCTGAACGTTCTATCATTGACATTACTGATCGAGATTTGCTAAGAGAACGGCAATTCAATGTTGAAGACTTGCGTTTGTTTGTCGCAACAAAAAACCTCTATTAATTGCAAAGCAACAAGTGGCCTTTGACAAAATAATAACTGCAGTAACAAATGACAGCGGCGGCCTTTTTTCTCGATGCACCAGGAGGCGCAGTTAAAACCTTTCTCATCAGTTTGGTATTAGTGCACATCCATCTCAAAATGGGATAGCTTTAGCTATTGCTTCCCCCGGTATTGCTATTACATTATTGGATGGAGGACGAACGGCACATTCAGCGTTGAAATTGTCATGGAATTGCAATTTGTCGATAATATTGGCAAAAGTTCAGGCATGGCGAAAATGCTCAAAACATGCAAGCTGATTGTGTGCGATGACTGCACCATGACACATAAGAAATCCCTACAAGCGCTTAATCGGACACTTCAAGATTTAAGATCAAATACAACTCTTATTTTACTAGCTGGAGACTTCCGACAGACCCTTCCAGTAATTCCAAAATCAGCACCCGCATCTGCGATATGTACAAAAAATTAATCTGACCACCAACATGCGTGTACATATTTCCGAAACATCTACTGGATGTTGGTAATGGAAAAGTATCAGTTGATGCAGTGGAAATGAGTATTACATTTTCAAAAAATGTCATTTAGGAATCAATTCAGCAATTAATCGAGAATGTCAAAGAAAGGAAATCAATAATTTAATTCTGGAACAAATTTCTAGGTGATTTACACATTACAAATCGATAGACGGTATCATGAATGTGGATGAAGTTGTCAACTATCGAATTGAATTTCTAAATTTTTTGGACCTTCCAGGAATTCCGCCGCACATGTTATCTCTTAAAATTGGTTCACCTATAATTCTGCTAAGGAATTTTAATCCGATAGTGCAATTGTACTAGAATCGCTCTCAAGAGACTAATGACCAACGTCATTGAAGCAACGATTTTAAATGGAAAATCAAAAGGAAAATATGTCCTTATACCACACATTCCGATGATTCCCACCGATATACCATCCGATTTCAAACGACTACAGTTTCTGATTCGCCTAAAGAAAGCACAGGGACAATCACTTGAAGTTTGTGGATTGAACCTGTAAAATCCACGGTTTTCACATGTTCAGTTATATGTTGCTTGCTCTCGAGCCCAAAAACTTAAATATACTTGAACAAGGTGGAAAAATTGTAAATATCGTGCATCCCGAAGCACTCCAATGAAATACTGACTAACTTAACTAATAGACTCAAAATACATTCATAGAAATAATTACCATAATTATAACATTTGTGTTATGAAATGTCTTCATAAATATAATGAAAGATTTCATAGTTTTTATGAAATGTTTCATAACTTACAACTACATTTTAGTGTGTCGACTTTATTCGTTGAATGCTAGCAATTCTCATTTGTACTCTGTTAACTCTGACATAAGTATGAACCCTGATTTCGGTGAGAGACATATTCATTGCAAAGACTCTCGCAATGGTGGTGTGTGTTGATTGGTTAGTCAACGTGTTAGACCTTTTATTGCTTCTTGTTTATATTGTTTATAAATTATTACTATTTAAGAAACTCTTTCATAAAATTAATGAAGTTTCTGCATAAAATCTATGAAATTTATCGTACATATTATGAAAAATAATGAATTTTTATGACAAAAGTCTTCGAATTAAGAACTGCATATCATAGTTTCTAAGAAATGTTTCATAAATTCTATGACACTTTTCATTAATTTGTGCTGAAATGTTTCTTAGGCGACTTTTTAATGAAAATTTTCACTGATGTTAAGACATAATCACAAATAATATGAAGATAATTCTTTCAGCAAATTTTTCTCTTTACTTTGATCAGATCTCTAATTTAAGAACGTTTCTTTTTGACACTTATAAACAATGTATTTATTTATTTTTAATTTAATCTCACTCCCGTTTTTATTTTCTGGTAAAAGGTGTATGTATTTGCAGATACGTTCACACAAAGTATTTTACTTTGCTCAAATTAAATTGTTTTCTTTTTGATTTTTCCCTCGCTGAATGCCTACATTAAAATGAGTTTTAATTAGGTTCATTTGAAACCAGCAAAAAAATGACATCAAAAGAAGTCTACCATTAAGACAAACGGCACAATTCGTAGAAGTGTTATCTGATGCCGGAAAAAATTCTGTGTTTACATTGTTTGGGTTTATCCCGTTTATAGCCTTTGACATCATAATTAGTAGACCTACTTTGTTTATACCACGCTGTGGTATGCTACATACCGAATGTGGAAAAAAGACCTTTTAAATTTTACTTTTTCACATTTCTCCATCTTCACAATATTCTTATTGCTTTAATGTGTACATTGATTGCATTACGAAATACTCGAAGAGGAAAACATACGCCCAGACACCACCTGACAAGGCACAAAGCAATAAGTAGAATTTTCGCTGAATAGGCATAGGCATAATTTGTGTTTCTTTTGCTTTTCTCGACACTGCACAAAAAAAGAATCGAATCGACAATGGATTTATTCAAAATGTAGGTAAGTATGTGTTTACATTTAGTTGATTTCATGCAAATCATCGCTTTGTGTCCTTGTGTCCTTCTCTGAATATACATTTTTCTATATTTTATGACAAATTTATTTCATAACACGTACTTTAGGCAGACGGCAGAGGAATTACAATAAAAAAAGATAAGAAAAGCATAGGGAAAAGGTGAGAATTATAATTGCACTTAAGTCAGTTCATCGAACTGAAATTTGCCATTCTGGTTTATTGTAAGAACAAGTTAATTGGTTTGAGTTAAGCTTCTAGCCTGTCATAGTTGGACTTTTTAAATCAATTTGAAATGTGTTTCTGTGCATTGATAGTATTACCACAACTAAAGACTTTCATATTCTAATAACACTTTGCACGAGAAAATCAACAAAGTTCGACCAAAAATATACTTATATTGGCGTTTCAAAAGTTTACATCTCCCCACGTGAAGTGGGGGTTCGAGTTGCTCCCCTTTTGAACATTATTATCACTTAAGAAACCATATTATTCTTTCATTTTAGGTGTAGAGTGTGTTCTGCTCATTTGTGTACAGCATTACGAGGAATATTTTTGGAGAATATTCACACTCTCTATCATATGCCTTTGTCATTTTTACTCTAAAAGTACGAATTTCTAAAAACGGCTATTTTTCATAGAAAAAATGAATTAACACAAAAAATAAAAATGTTGTGTCCGAGGCCTAAAAAATCATTTCGTTTGCTTTCAGGCATTCTGAGTCGTAAAATCAACACAAAATAAGAAAGGAAGGTTAAAGTCGGGCGTGGCCGACTATATGATACCCTACACTTAGTCATTATACCCTATGGTGTAGGATATAAAAAGGTCATTACATTTGAAGCGGGTGATATACGACGCAGCTATAAGAGGAGAATATACTACAAATTCCATACTTCTATCTGTATTTGTAAGAAAATTTGAACACAAACTTTGAATGGACCGATCTGACCCATGTTTAGCAAACGTTTTCTAGTTGAAATATTAGACGCTTTCCCAAATTTTATGGAGTGTTAAATATGTGGTTTCTAGAGCGGAAATAATCAAATCGGGAGGTATATATTATCTGAACCGATGCGACCCACTTTCGCTAAAGTAATTTCTATTTGGAACATTAGCTGATGTGACGAATTAGAAGAAAATATGCTCAAATATGCTATTTTTAGAGCGGAAATAATCAATTCAGTAGCGAAATTTGTAATGTATATATATATATATATATATATATATATATATATATATATATATATATATATATATATATATATATATATATATATCTGAACTCATCTGACCCATTTTTACCAGATCCATTCTTAGTTCAAATATAAGCTGTTTTGCCAAATTTGAAGAAAATCTGTCAAAGTTTGTGGTTTCTAGAGCGGAAAGAATCAAATAGGAGGAGACATTTGTATGGGAGCTATATATAAATCTGAACCGATCTATCCTAATTTTACCAGAGCTGTTTCTAGTTGAAATATACGGCGTCTTTGCAAATTGGAGGAAAATCTGTTGAAATATGTGGTTTCTATAGCGGAAAAAGTAAAATTGGAAACAAAATTTGTATGGGAGCTATATCTAAATCTGAACCGATTTACCTCAAATTAAAAATTTCTTGAAAATTGGCAAAACGTCTTATATTTCAACTAGAAACACCTGTGGTGAAAATGTTTTAAATCGGTTCAGATTTATATATAGCTCCCATAGAAATTTCGCTCCCAGATAGACTTATTCCACTCTATAAACCTCATTTTGTAACAGATTTTCTTCAAATCATGCAAAATACCTTATATCTCAACTAGAAACATCCATGGTGAAAATGGATCAGATCGGTTCAGACTTATATATAGCTCTCATACAAATTTCGCTCCCAATTTGATTTTTTACACTCTAGAAACCACATATTTTATCAGATTTTCTTCAAATCATGCAAAATACCTTAATCTCAACTAGGAACACATATGGTGAAAATTTTTTAGATCGGTTCAGTTTTATATATAGCTCCCATAAAAATTTCGCTCCCAATTTGATTTTTTACCCTCTATAAACTACAAATTTTATCAGATTTTCTTCAAGTTTGGAAAAATATCTTATTTTTCCACTAGAAACACCCATAGTGAAAATGGGACAGATCGGTTCAGATTTAGCTCCCATAAAAATTTCGCTTCCGGATTGACTTTTTCCACTCTATAAACCTCATTTTTTAACAGATTATCTTCAAATCTTGCTTGACTTTTTCCGCCACAGAAACCACGTATTTTCACCGATATTCTTGAACTGGAAGAACATAACATTCCATGTTATGATATAGCCCAAAATACAAATATTCTTCTCGATTTGACAAAAATTGGGTCAGGTCATATCAGCCTATGATTAGGAAACATACAAAAATCTTTTCCGCTTTCACTTCTTTACCGAATTGAATTGTATTGGGATAGAATGTGGAGGGTATACTATAGTAGGCCCCGCCCGACTTTAGCCTTCCTTACTTGTTTCAAATGAATCAAAGTTTTAAAGAACGACCTAAATATTTTTCGCCTTTAAAATGTCACAAGACGTTTCTAAATGTTTGTATGAATGATCCATAGCATGTCTGTTTTCTTAGTATTTTTTAGGGGTAAGGACAATTAAAACTGCGAATATATACAAACCATTTGGAAACTACAGGTTTATTTTGATTTTCTCGTCGTAAAAATGAATAGATTTCAACAAAGATTGCTTGAATTGAAAGCGATGTCTTAAGGCAACATCACTTAATGGTGAGTGGCAAAAAAACAACAACAGAGATTCCTACGTAGGAATGGTTGTGGTGTAGAATAAGGTATAAAGATTAATTGAATATACACCAATTAAATCATTTATATAATTCAAACGATATGAAAAACTTTCCATAGTGGAGGATATTTCTAATAATAAATACACTTACCGATGATAAAAATAGCTCTTGTCATTTTCAAATACTCCAAATCAAATGCGCAACAAACAAACAAAACAAATCCGCAACAAATTCAAGAGAATGTTCGACAAATGCCTGAAGTTGTCAATCAACAACTATTCATTCAGGCAACCGTTCACGAAGAACATTTGCCATATTGCTTCGTCATTAAATGGTGTTGAGGGAATTAATAAATGACAATTGAATCGAGTGTTAATAGCAACATGGTCACTTTCGTTTAATATGGGTTCAGATATGTTGTACATTGTTGAAATCCCAGCGGAGCACAGTGACAACTTCATCTGTCATTCTGTGATAAAATATGGAAAGAATAAGGTTGCTGCGAAGTAGATACATGTGACTAGAATCGGTTATTATATGTGTCAGTTGGTATGATAGTGGTCTAAGTCAAAATCCAAATAAATACACTGAAAGAAATTTCCTTCATAATATTTATGAAGCGATTTCATAATAGGTTTTTCATAAATTTACTGAATTTTTTTCTTAAAATGTATGAAAAATTCATAACTAAAACTAAATGTTTTTCATAAACATTTCATCTTCTATATATATAAAAATAAATGTGTGTCTGTATGTTGCGTATAGGACGCCAAACCGGTGGACCGATTCGCCTGAAAATTTTACTGTATCTATCTTCTAGACAAAGGATGGTTCCTGGATAGTCTAGGTCATGATAGGACAAAGGAGGGTGGTATCTCCCACACCAAAAATATTTTAAAACTATCACAACAGGCATATCGATGGGTGGATTCGCTCCATAATTTTACTGCAGCTAACTTCTGGGCAAGGGATGGTTCCAGGATATACTAGGCCATTATACGAAAAAGAGGCGTGGCACCGCCCACACAAATCATATTTTAAAACTATCATAAAACACGATCCGAAATGCGGATTCTCTTGAAAATTTTATTGTGACTAACTTCTGAACAGAGGATAGTTTCTGAATGGTGACTATACAATGGTCATGATACAAATGCACACACCAACTATATATTAAAAATGTCACAAAACGCGTAACGAATGGCGGATTCTCTTGAAAATTTTTCTGTATCTAGCTAAGGGGATGGTTTCTGGCCATAATAGGGGAAGACACGACAAATGGGCATGACACCGCGGCTCCACCCACACAACAATATTATAAAGTAACACGTGCCGATTTTTTCTGCAGGTAAGGGTTTGGTTCTTAAATATAAGAGGTCATGGTATGATCAATTGGAGCGTCTCCTCATACTCGAACCAAGCAAGGTGTTCCAGTAGATGTGTATCAAAATGTTTACGCTTCATATGCATTGGGCCGTGTTTATACCGTACACCCAAACAACGCAGAATGTTATTATTTGAGAATGTTATAAGTTAACGTGAGAGGACCCACTTCAGTTTCAAATTTAAGAGCAGTTGAGAGAGGTGTGTCAGAAACTGGGAGACCACATTAATGTATGCTTCTGTCATCCTCTCCAGATACGCCATCTAACCCAAAAGACCAGTGGGAAAAATTCAAAGAGGGTATGAGTGAGGACATTTTGCATCATTATCGCACCGTTACGATTCTATATCATTTGCGATTAACATTTTCAACGATACGCTGATAAAAATTTAAGACATATGCCTAGCCATCAACAACAAAACTCTTAATCAACTTGGAATGGTGGTGCCTGAACGTTCTATCATTGACATTACTGATCGAGATTTGCTAAGAGAACGGCAATTCAATGTTGAAGACTTGCGTTTGTTTGTCGCAACAAAAAACCTCTATTAATTGCAAAGCAACAAGTGGCCTTTGACAAAATAATAACTGCAGTAACAAATGACAGCGGCGGCCTTTTTTCTCGATGCACCAGGAGGCGCAGTTAAAACCTTTCTCATCAGTTTGGTATTAGTGCACATCCATCTCAAAATGGGATAGCTTTAGCTATTGCTTCCCCCGGTATTGCTATTACATTATTGGATGGAGGACGAACGGCACATTCAGCGTTGAAATTGTCATGGAATTGCAATTTGTCGATAATATTGGCAAAAGTTCAGGCATGGCGAAAATGCTCAAAACATGCAAGCTGATTGTGTGCGATGACTGCACCATGACACATAAGAAATCCCTACAAGCGCTTAATCGGACACTTCAAGATTTAAGATCAAATACAACTCTTATTTTACTAGCTGGAGACTTCCGACAGACCCTTCCAGTAATTCCAAAATCAGCACCCGCATCTGCGATATGTACAAAAAATTAATCTGACCACCAACATGCGTGTACATATTTCCGAAACATCTACTGGATGTTGGTAATGGAAAAGTATCAGTTGATGCAGTGGAAATGAGTATTACATTTTCAAAAAATGTCATTTAGGAATCAATTCAGCAATTAATCGAGAATGTCAAAGAAAGGAAATCAATAATTTAATTCTGGAACAAATTTCTAGGTGATTTACACATTACAAATCGATAGACGGTATCATGAATGTGGATGAAGTTGTCAACTATCGAATTGAATTTCTAAATTTTTTGGACCTTCCAGGAATTCCGCCGCACATGTTATCTCTTAAAATTGGTTCACCTATAATTCTGCTAAGGAATTTTAATCCGATAGTGCAATTGTACTAGAATCGCTCTCAAGAGACTAATGACCAACGTCATTGAAGCAACGATTTTAAATGGAAAATCAAAAGGAAAATATGTCCTTATACCACACATTCCGATGATTCCCACCGATATACCATCCGATTTCAAACGACTACAGTTTCTGATTCGCCTAAAGAAAGCACAGGGACAATCACTTGAAGTTTGTGGATTGAACCTGTAAAATCCACGGTTTTCACATGTTCAGTTATATGTTGCTTGCTCTCGAGCCCAAAAACTTAAATATACTTGAACAAGGTGGAAAAATTGTAAATATCGTGCATCCCGAAGCACTCCAATGAAATACTGACTAACTTAACTAATAGACTCAAAATACATTCATAGAAATAATTACCATAATTATAACATTTGTGTTATGAAATGTCTTCATAAATATAATGAAAGATTTCATAGTTTTTATGAAATGTTTCATAACTTACAACTACATTTTAGTGTGTCGACTTTATTCGTTGAATGCTAGCAATTCTCATTTGTACTCTGTTAACTCTGACATAAGTATGAACCCTGATTTCGGTGAGAGACATATTCATTGCAAAGACTCTCGCAATGGTGGTGTGTGTTGATTGGTTAGTCAACGTGTTAGACCTTTTATTGCTTCTTGTTTATATTGTTTATAAATTATTACTATTTAAGAAACTCTTTCATAAAATTAATGAAGTTTCTGCATAAAATCTATGAAATTTATCGTACATATTATGAAAAATAATGAATTTTTATGACAAAAGTCTTCGAATTAAGAACTGCATATCATAGTTTCTAAGAAATGTTTCATAAATTCTATGACACTTTTCATTAATTTGTGCTGAAATGTTTCTTAGGCGACTTTTTAATGAAAATTTTCACTGATGTTAAGACATAATCACAAATAATATGAAGATAATTCTTTCAGCAAATTTTTCTCTTTACTTTGATCAGATCTCTAATTTAAGAACGTTTCTTTTTGACACTTATAAACAATGTATTTATTTATTTTTAATTTAATCTCACTCCCGTTTTTATTTTCTGGTAAAAGGTGTATGTATTTGCAGATACGTTCACACAAAGTATTTTACTTTGCTCAAATTAAATTGTTTTCTTTTTGATTTTTCCCTCGCTGAATGCCTACATTAAAATGAGTTTTAATTAGGTTCATTTGAAACCAGCAAAAAAATGACATCAAAAGAAGTCTACCATTAAGACAAACGGCACAATTCGTAGAAGTGTTATCTGATGCCGGAAAAAATTCTGTGTTTACATTGTTTGGGTTTATCCCGTTTATAGCCTTTGACATCATAATTAGTAGACCTACTTTGTTTATACCACGCTGTGGTATGCTACATACCGAATGTGGAAAAAAGACCTTTTAAATTTTACTTTTTCACATTTCTCCATCTTCACAATATTCTTATTGCTTTAATGTGTACATTGATTGCATTACGAAATACTCGAAGAGGAAAACATACGCCCAGACACCACCTGACAAGGCACAAAGCAATAAGTAGAATTTTCGCTGAATAGGCATAGGCATAATTTGTGTTTCTTTTGCTTTTCTCGACACTGCACAAAAAAAGAATCGAATCGACAATGGATTTATTCAAAATGTAGGTAAGTATGTGTTTACATTTAGTTGATTTCATGCAAATCATCGCTTTGTGTCCTTGTGTCCTTCTCTGAATATACATTTTTCTATATTTTATGACAAATTTATTTCATAACACGTACTTTAGGCAGACGGCAGAGGAATTACAATAAAAAAAGATAAGAAAAGCATAGGGAAAAGGTGAGAATTATAATTGCACTTAAGTCAGTTCATCGAACTGAAATTTGCCATTCTGGTTTATTGTAAGAACAAGTTAATTGGTTTGAGTTAAGCTTCTAGCCTGTCATAGTTGGACTTTTTAAATCAATTTGAAATGTGTTTCTGTGCATTGATAGTATTACCACAACTAAAGACTTTCATATTCTAATAACACTTTGCACGAGAAAATCAACAAAGTTCGACCAATGTCCATTCTTATAGAATGGACAGGAAAAATATACTTATATTGGCGTTTCAAAAGTTTACATCTCCCCACGTGAAGTGGGGGTTCGAGTTGCTCCCCTTTTGAACATTATTATCACTTAAGAAACCATATTATTCTTTCATTTTAGGTGTAGAGTGTGTTCTGCTCATTTGTGTACAGCATTACGAGGAATATTTTTGGAGAATATTCACACTCTCTATCATATGCCTTTGTCATTTTTACTCTAAAAGTACGAATTTCTAAAAACGGCTATTTTTCATAGAAAAAATGAATTAACACAAAAAATAAAAATGTTGTGTCCGAGGCCTAAAAAATCATTTCGTTTGCTTTCAGGCATTCTGAGTCGTAAAATCAACACAAAATAAGAAAGGAAGGTTAAAGTCGGGCGTGGCCGACTATATGATACCCTACACTTAGTCATTATACCCTATGGTGTAGGATATAAAAAGGTCATTACATTTGAAGCGGGTGATATACGACGCAGCTATAAGAGGAGAATATACTACAAATTCCATACTTCTATCTGTATTTGTAAGAAAATTTGAACACAAACTTTGAATGGACCGATCTGACCCATGTTTAGCAAACGTTTTCTAGTTGAAATATTAGACGCTTTCCCAAATTTTATGGAGTGTTAAATATGTGGTTTCTAGAGCGGAAATAATCAAATCGGGAGGTATATATTATCTGAACCGATGCGACCCACTTTCGCTAAAGTAATTTCTATTTGGAACATTAGCTGATGTGACGAATTAGAAGAAAATATGCTCAAATATGCTATTTTTAGAGCGGAAATAATCAATTCAGTAGCGAAATTTGTAATGTATATATATATATATATATATATATATATATATATATATATATATATATATATATATATATATATATATATATATATCTGAACTCATCTGACCCATTTTTACCAGATCCATTCTTAGTTCAAATATAAGCTGTTTTGCCAAATTTGAAGAAAATCTGTCAAAGTTTGTGGTTTCTAGAGCGGAAAGAATCAAATAGGAGGAGACATTTGTATGGGAGCTATATATAAATCTGAACCGATCTATCCTAATTTTACCAGAGCTGTTTCTAGTTGAAATATACGGCGTCTTTGCAAATTGGAGGAAAATCTGTTGAAATATGTGGTTTCTATAGCGGAAAAAGTAAAATTGGAAACAAAATTTGTATGGGAGCTATATCTAAATCTGAACCGATTTACCTCAAATTAAATAGCATTCGTCCTTAACCCATAAAACTTCGTTGTGGAAAGTTTCATTTAGTTCTAACAACAATTGCGACCTGGACTTTGATTACAGGAATAGAGGGACAGACGGACTAAATCGACGATAAACGCTAAATCGACTCAAAAAGTGATTTTAATTCGATCGGTATAATAAACGATGGGTCTATCTCGTTCCTTTTGGGTGTTACAAACAAATGCACACCCTGTGGTTTAGAGTATAAAAATATGGGTATTTATTATTTTCTTTTCTAAAATTCCGATTTTCGTCGAAGATACATATCTTTAATAGATGTACTCTGGTTTTGAAAATATAGGTCCGATGATGCTCGCTTGTATGTCCAATTAAAAGTAATTATGATGCCACAAAAAATTGCAAATTTTTTTTAAATCTTGTTTTACTGAAACAAAAACACCACAATAAAACCGGCGTTAAGTTCGGCCAGGCCGATCTTTATATACGCTCCACCATGGATTGCATTCCACAGAGACTGCCAATTTTCGTAGAAGTGCAGTAATATTGCAGGAAAATATATATTTTTTAATATAGCCAAACCAAAACAAATACAAAACTTGGAAAAATAATTTTATAAATAAATATAAAATTTTTATTATTTCACGGCAAGGCTACCAATACGTTTGCACTTATATATCGAATTAATACTTCAAGTCAATTCGAAACATATATATTCTCATATTTACATTTCCAAAAAATCGTAATTAACATAAATATTAGTAGATAGTGTGTGCTGCTGTTGGTTGTATTTCTATTCTATTTTAATTCCAAAACTACAAATTTTGAAATTCCATTATCTCACGTACATAGTGGAAAACATAAAACATAACTTCATGATTCAACCAATTTCTGCCATAAAAGTAAAAAATTGAAAAATCTTTTTATTTTGCGTGTCTATGCAGTCAGAGGAATGTATACACCGAAATCCATGATTCTAGCTGCGGTCATTTGGTTGGTACCATTTTTAACCCTTTTTTCCTACTTTACACCATTAAAAATACGACTTTCTAAAATCTCTTTATTTTACGTATCTACGCAATTAGAGGGATGTATACACCGAATTTCATTGTTCTAGGTACAACCGTTTGGTTGGTACCATTTTTATCCCTCTATTCCCATTTTATCCCTTAGAAGTACGAATTTGGAAAAATACTTTTATATTATGTATCTACTCAATTAGAGGAATGTACACATCAACTTTCGTATTTCTAGCTGTTGCCGTTTGGAAGGTATCATTTTTATCCCTTTTTACCCCATTTCACCCCCTACGAATAAAAATCACTTTATGGTGCACGTTTTTGTTATAGGGGGAATGCGCATACCTAATATCAAGTATGTACAAGCAGACATATTGAAAAAATATGCTTAAATACTCTAAAAATTAGGGGGTATTATGAGTATTTTTAGTCCTTGTGAGGGAAAAAATTTTCCCTTTAGGCCGATTTCGCCCAGTTTCAATTCCAACCGATCTACGACTATAAGACGCATTTATGGAGAATTTGGACATCCTAGTTCCTTTCGTTTAAATGCTAGCGTGTTTCTAACTGAAGGACGCACGGACATTTAGAATTTTATGACGATCAAGAATATATGTATTTTATAGGGTCTCAGGTCGATATTTCAAGGTGTTAGAAACGGAATGACAAAGTTAGTATACCCCTGGAGGTGGAGGGTATAAAAAGGAAACAAGTAAGAAGGCGTAATGCTGTAATTGTGAAAGTGAACATGCCTAAATATTAGGCGATTGTCAGTCGCCATTAGAAAGAAGCATTTTCAGATACAGTCAAAGTGGTCAGAAAAGTATAAATTTTAAAGATATCCCCATTCGCCTCATTTTCCGCCCAAATGTACAAATTTCGCAAAAAAAAACCTTTTTCGAGTCTTCATAGTCAGAATGTTTACACCGAATTTCATGATTTCAACTTCAGCGGTTTGGTAGGTTCCATTTTTATCCCTCTTTTTAATTATATCGCTTAAAAGGACGAATTTCGAAAAATCCCTCTATTTTACGTGTCTATGCAATTAGAGGGATGTACACACCGAATTTCATGATTCTAGCTGTTGTCGTATATTGGTACCATATTTTATCCATTTTTGTCCCATTTCGCCCGCTAAAACTTTTATTTTTTTGTGGTGCTTCCAAGCTACAAGAGGAATGTCCGCAAAAAATTTCAAATGTATGAAAATCAGAAATTTAATTAATAAGCCAAGGCTACCAATATTTTTATACTATGTATATATATAATAGAAATAATACTTCAATTCATAAAGTAAATATAAGACAGCAATCATAAATACACTAAATATTGGGGGATAGAGAGTGTATTTTCAGCAGCAATCCTTTGGTTGGTTGTATTTTCATCTATTTTAAATTCAAAAGTATACATTTTGAAAATACCTTATCTCTCACGTACGCAGTATAAGACAACTTCATGATTCTATCATTTTTAGTCGTAAAAGCAACAAAATAAAGTACGAACTTGGAAAAAAATATTTTACGTGGCTATGGAGTCAGAGGAATGTATACACCGAATTCCATGATTCTATCAGCGGCCATTTTGTTGGTACCATTTTATCCCCTTTTTCCAATTTTGCCCCCTCAAGAGTACGACTATCTAAAATCTCTTTATATTACGTATCTACACAATTAGAGGGACGTACTCACTGAATTTCATCATTCTAGCTGTATTTGTTTAGTTGGTACTATTTTTATCCCCTGTAGCCATTGTATCCAATGAAAGTACGAATTTGTAAAAAACGTTTTATTTTTCGTGTCTACGCAGTCAGAGGAATGTATACTCCGATTTTCATGATTCTAGCTGCTGTCATTTGGTAGGTACTATTTTATCCCCTTTTTCCATTTGAACCCCAAAAAGTACGAATTTTGGAAAGTTCTTTTATTTTACATGTCTACGCAATCAGAGGAATGTATATATCGAATTTCATTATTCTAGGTGCAGCCGTTAGGTTGGTACTATTTTTATCCCTCTATCCCCATTTAACCCCTTAAAAGTACGAATTTAGAAAAAATACTTTGATATTATGTATCTACTCTATTAGAGTACACGCCAAATTTCTTGTTTCTATCTGTTGTCGTTTGATAGGTACCATTTGTATCCCTTTTTGTCCCATTTCGCCCCCTACAAATAAAAATCACTCTCTGGTGCCCTTTTATGCTATAAAGGGAACGCGCATTGCAAATATCAAGTAAATACAAGCTAATATGTTCAAAAAACATGGTGAAATACTGTAAATTTCATTTTCAGTCCTTGTGAGGGAAAAATTTTTTCCTCTGAGCCGATTTCGTCCACTTTCAATCCCAACCGATCTACAACCATAAGTCACATTTAGGAAAAATTTGAACCTCCTAGCATATTTCGTTCGGCCGCTATCGTGCATTCAACAGACAGACAGACAGACGGACAGATGGACATGGCTATATCGTCTTAGAATTTTACCACGACCCAGAATATATATACTTTATGGGGTCTCCGATGAATATTTCAAGGTGTTACAAACGGAATGACAAAGTTAGTATACCCCCATCCTGGAGGTGGAGGGTATAAAAAGGAAAAAATATGTTGTTATTTTTATACCCTACACCACTTCGTGGACTAGGGTATTATAAGTTAGTTTTCCGCCAAATGTTTGTAACACCAAGAAATAATCGAGCTAGACCCACCTTTAGAATTACCAGCTGAATCGATTTAACGATGTCTGTCTGTCCGTCCGTCTGCTGTCCATCTAGGCTTGTTCACACAGGTCGCAATTGTTGACCGATTATCATGAAATTTGACAGAAGTTACTTTTTTGGGCCAAGGATGATCGGTATTGAATTTGGAGGAAATCGGTTCAGATTTAGATATAGTCCCCATACAAATGTCGCCCCCGATTTGACTTTTTCCGCCCTATAAAGCACATATAGCACCCGATTTTCTTCAAATTTTGCATAACACCTTATAATCTAACTAGATATACCTGTGGCGAAAGCGGGTTAGGTCGTTTCAGATTTAGATATAGTCCCCATACAAATGTCGCTCCCGATTAGACTTTTTCCGCTCTAGAAACGACATATTGTAACCGATTTTCTTTAAAATTGGCACAACATTTTATAATCGAACTATGCTGAAAGTGGGAGAGATCGGTTCTGATTTAGATATAGCCCCCTACAAATGTCGCTCCTGATTTGACTTTTTCCGCTCTAGAAACCACATATTGTACCCGATTTTTCTTTAAAATTGGCACAACATCTTATAATCGAACTAGAAAAACCTATGCTGAAAGTGGGTAATATCGGTTCAGATTTAGATATAGCTCCCATACAAATGTCGCTCCCGATTTTACTTTTTCCGCTCTTGAAACCCCATATTGTATTCGATTATCTTAAAATTTGGCACAACATCTAATAATCCAACTAGAAGCACCTATGCTGAAAGTGGGTAAGATCGGTTCTGCTTTAGATACAGCCCCATACAAATGTCGCTCCCTAGTGTTTAACCGACTTCGGGCAAGCTTTACATATTATATTTCACCAATAAACATACATGGTGAAAGCGGATCACATCATTCCAGGGATCAATATACCCCCATACAGATGTTATTTCCGATTTAACATTTTTTGTCAAACACATAAATTTGCATGATTCAAAAGTCCTTCTCGATTTCATTTTTTACCGAATTGAATTATAATGAGATAGAAAGTGGGGTGTATCATATAGTGGCACCGTCCGTCTTTAGCCTTTCCTTACTTGTTTGGGAGATGCCCATATATCCATACTTTGGTATAACCCAAATGGGGCCCCATTCTGCTCTATTACAGCTCTAGAAACTACATCTTATGTACTACACTACATCGAAACTACTTCGATGTTGATAAATTTTTCCAGATCATGTTATATTTACTTTATTCGGAATATCTGCTGGAAATTTGGATCAATTACTTTATTATTTGCCATACTCAGTAAATTTGACTAAAGATGAATTTTTAGTAACTGTATAATTTATATGAACTAAATAAAATTGCTCCCATGAAATACCTGGGTTTAGTAATCAAAACGAGTTACATACGCAGGGAACGGTGTAGGGTATTATATAGTCGGCACGCCCGATTTTAGACTTCCCTTACTTGTTTTAATATGACGGAGAAAACAATGCCTACATGTGAAAAATCTATGAATAGATTTTGGAGCCATGGCCCTCCTTGTGGACGTAATTTTAAAACAAGTAAGGAAAGTCTAAAGTCGGGCGTGCCGACTATATGATAACCTACACTTGCTAAGTCTTTGCAATTCAATTAGGCGAATCTTTTGGAAAGTGTCCTATATCATAGCCCGATGATACCCTCTTTCACAATGTATGTTTCCAGGTGAAATAAATATAACTCCTGTTCAATTGGGCTTACTAGCTTAATATTTGTATGGAATTTACTCGCTTAACAAGAAAGTAGCTTACTACTCTCTCTTAGTTACCGTGTAATGTGGTACCACATTTGCATCTCTGATTTATTTAAATAAAACCAATGGATAAAAATGGACATATCTAATAAATGTAATAATTAATAAATACTCCCTCCTATTGTGGTCGTGATTTTAAAAATTAACTAAATATTTGTTAATAAAAGTTTAATTGTTCGGTCACAGTAACAACAAAACTACAATAATTTCAGCAATTTAAATAAATCACCAGTTTAGAAATACATAGAATCCTCCCCCCTTTGGCCACGAAAAGTTCACTAAACTTTAACAGCATAAAGGAGTAAAGAAAATTACGTTGTCATCTGCAGACTAAACGATTATTTCACCCTCCCCCCCCCCACCCGTGTGTATGACGTCTAATTGGACTTTAGTGATAAGTTTGGGATACTTGATAATGTCAACAAGAAATGTGTTTAATTCCAGTCGACAGCATATCCTGCAAACATCCGTCAGCGCTAGTGGAACAAATGTTATTAAGTAAATTGTTTGTTTGTTTTTCTGACAGACGACATGCCATCCGTGTGCCTGACAAAACTTTAATAGGGTATCTGCCCACACTGATTTCGCATTGCGTCGTCATCTTTATTGAATCGTTTGTTCATTCCTGTCCGTCCCCGTCTGAGTATTTTATTTGACCCATATTTGTGGAACTGTTGTGTTGTCAGCTGTTTTCAGTTTCAAGGTTTATTCGAACACCCCACCCCACCCACACGTCCTTTGTTATACTGTTATACAAAGACGGATGTTAAATTGTTATTATAATTCTATGGCATTTGTTTAGGGCTATTTTTTTTTTCTTAAGAACGGTTGTATTTATATTCTTAAGGATTATTCGAAAGTCATTTCCGATTTTGAGATTTGTTAGAGGATGTTTATTTATCGCGGAATATACTTCCTAAAATAATGCTACTTATGTTGGGGCACCGAAACAAGGATAATTGTAAATGTCGTTAGTTAATATGACGTAGTCATTGTTATTGATTCTCTTGGACCACCGAAGTGTTCTTTATACACTCCACGAGAGTATTATGTCTTTGTGCATTTGTTTGTAACGCCCAAAAGGAAGCGAGATAGACCCATTGTTAATTATACCGATCGACTTAGAATCACTTTTTGAATCGATTTAACAATGTCTGTCTGTCTGTCTGTCCGTCCGTCTGTCCGTCCGTCTGTCTGTCTGTCCGTCCGTCTATCTGTCCATATATTCTTGTAATCAGAGTACATGTCGCAATTGTAGCCAGAACTAAATTAAACTTTGCGCAACGAAGTTTTTCGGTATACGGACGAACGCTATTTAATATGAAGAAAATCGGTTCAGATTTAGCTATAGCCCTCAACGAATTTCACTCCCGATTTGACTCTTTTCACTCCAGATCTCACGTATTTTAACGGATGTTCTTCAAAATTGACAGAATATCTTATACTTCAACTAGAACCAGCTGTTGGAAAATTGTGTTAGATCGGTTCAGATTTATATATAGCTCCCATACAAATTTTGCTCCCAATTTGAGTTTATCCGCTCTAGAAATCATATATTTTATCAGATTGTCCTCATATTTGGCAAAAGATCTTATATTTAAATAGGAACACTTGCGGTGAAAATAGGTAAGATCGGTTCAGATTTAGCTAGAGCCCCCATTAAAATTTCGCTCCCGATTTTTGCTCTAGAAACCACATATTTTAACAGATCTTCTTCAAATTTGGCAAAATATCTTATATATAAATATAAACACCCATTGTGAAAATGGGTCAGATCGGTTCAGATTTGTATACGTACCAATTTTCAGCCTTCTAGCTCTCAAAAAGACTTTTGCCATGCGCCCACGAAACGAAAATCGAAATTTCGGCATCAAATTGATCTTTCTCGCGGTGCGTAATATATATGTACCAATTTTCAGCCGTCTATCTCGAAAAACACTATTGCCACGCCCACTCCGCCCACAAAAAGAAAATACAAATATCGGCATCAAATTGAACTTTGTCGTGGTCAGTAATATATATATATACCAATTTACAGCCTTCTAGCTCTCAAAAACACTAATGCCACGCCCCTCCGCCCACAAAAAGAAAATCCAAATTTCGGCATCAAATTGATCTTTCTCGTGGTGCGTAATATATACGTTCCAATTTTCAGCCTTCTAGCTCAAAAAACACTATTGCCACGCCCACAAAACGAAAATCCAAATTTCGGCATCAAATTGATCTTTCTCGTGGTGCGTAATATATACGTTCCAATTTTCAGCCATCTAGCTCTCAAAAAGACTTTTGCCATGCGCCCACGAAACGAAAATCGAAATTTCGGCATCAAATTGATCTTTCTCGCGGTGCGTAATATATATGTACCAATTTTCAGCCGTCTATCTCGAAAAACACTATTGCCACGCCCACTCCGCCCACAAAAAGAAAATACAAATATCGGCATCAAATTGAACATTCTCGTGATCAGTAATATATATATACCAATTTACAGCCTTCTAGCTCTCAAAAACACTAATGCCACGACCCTCCGCCCACAAAAATAAAATCCAAATTTCGGCATCAAATTGATCTTTCTCGTGGTGCGTAATATATATGTACCAATTTTCAGCCGTCTATCTCGAAAAACACTATTGCCACGCCCACTCCGCCCACAAAAAGAAAATACAAATATCGGCATCAAATTGAACTTTGTCGTGGTCAGTAATATATATATATACCAATTTACAGCCTTCTAGCTCTCAAAAACACTAATGCCACGCCCCTCCGCCCACAAAAATAAAATCCTAATTTCGGCATCAAATTGATCTTTCTCGTGGTGCGTAATATATACGTTCCAATTTTCAGCCATCTAGCTCTCAAAACACTATTGCCACGCCCCCTCCGCCCACAAAAAGAAAATGCAAATTTCGGCATCAAATTGAACATTCTCGTGCTCAGTAATATATACGTTTAAATTTTCAGTCTTCTAGCTCAAAAAAACACTATTACCACGCCCTTTCCGCCCACAAAATTAAAATCCAAATTTCAACATCATATTTATCATTCTCGTGGTCAGTAATATATATGAACCAATTTTCAGCCTTCTAGCTCTAAAAACCACTATTGCCACGCCCCCTCTGCCCACAGAGCAAATTTCAAGCAAAAAATTCTATAGCCTATAGATCCTTCCAGACCTGCATCTAACTGTATGAAAATTTCAACAACATCGGTTCAGCCGTTTACGCTTACTTACACTAAGGTTTTATAATATTAATAGGGAATAATAGGGAATAGGGATATGAATAATGAGAGTATTGGTACATTAACAAAGAAGCAAATGGTAATAAGTATATATATTAGAAGCTTCTACACAACTTTAGTGTTTGCATAATTTCCATTTTTTTCGTCCCCTTTTTTAAAACATGCATACATTTAAAAACATAGCTCCTAATGTGAAATCCATATATATATATATAATAATTACCTTTCTTCTCCACATGAACCTCTGTGCAACAGAGGATTATATTAATTTGTTGTTGCTGTCGGAAACTACATAATTTTTTGCTCGCTCTTATTAGTGAAAGTATTACTACTCCTCTATCCATAGCGTAGAAGCGTAAATGACCAAAAGTAATTTTCGAGCATAAAATCGATAACAAACGATTCGCCCCATTTTGGGGGAGGGGGAATAACAATATCTTGAAATAAAGTTGATGGAAAAAGCAAATCGAAGTGAATGGCGTTAAATTGGGTTAGGTCGGATTATCGCAACTACTCTTTCTTAGAAATCTGCCATCTCTTTTCGATGTACCATGGCTATCGTTACAGGAAATAATCATTTGGAGGGTAAATCTGAATTGAAGTAATCATTGGCGCAACATAAACAACTAAGTTGAGTCTAAGGAAGATATAGGGTGGGCCATTTAACATTTTTAATTTGAAGTACCGATTACTTTGACTTTGAAAGGTAGAATAACATTCATTTTTATTTTTATTTTCCGGTTTATGTTTGTCATTTGCAAAATGGAATGTTATACGCCCGAAAAAAATTGGGAAATATTAAAAACTTTCTTCCAAAGTAGTGAGTCTTTAAGCTGCAAAAAATTTACGTGGGTAATTTTTGTGTTTCAGATGAAGCTCACTTTCATCACGGTGCACTGTGGGCCAGATCCCCTGTTTTTTTGGCAAAAAATAGGTTCACGTATGAGAACAATCTAAAGACATACTTAGAATGTAGACATATTGAATATTTAGTGACAAAAGTGGGATTTCGCTGTGACTTGCCGTTGCTTATTTACAGGCCTCCAAAATCAATTTTTTATTTATATGACATTTTTATTATTATTATTATTTATTAGACTTAGTGTAAAAGCGAAAAATGTTCAAAAGATGATGAAACAAGTAATTGTATTTATGCATTTTACATACAGATTCAAGAGGATTCAAGAGATATTTGAATAAATTTGGTATGGGTGTGTAGCCACAGTACTTTTCTATCTTAAATTTTGCAACCGTTCATAAACAGCGACCAGAAAACAATATTACTGAATAATGGCCACTGAATACGCCCTCTAGTGTTAACCATGGTAACAAAATAATAATTTTATAAGCAATTTTGTTAGCTACTTAGGTAATAATTATGAGCTAGTATAAACAAGATTTGAAATTATCTATCAAGACCCTAAAAATGTGATCCCCCATCTGCTGTAGAAGTGTGGCCACTCAAATTAAAGGAATTAGAAACATTCATTATTCAATGCATTTAATATTAATAGACGGCAAAGTTCTCAATGTTCTAACAAATACCAAATCCTCACAAGCATGTCCTATTTGCCAGGCAACTTCCTCACAAATCAATGATCTTTCAAACAAGACGTCTGGAATTTTTTTACCTGATCCAAACTCATTACAGTATGGAACTAGTCTCTAGCATGCCAGGTTAAGGCTATTAGAATGCTGTCTTAATATTTCGTATAAAAGTAAAATAAGACAGTGGCAAGTCAGAAAAAATGATCAGCAGAAGATAAAAGCTTTGGATGATCGAAAGGCTGAAGTGCAACAATTGATGTGGGGAAATCTAGGTCTAAGGGTGGATAAGGGTGGAAGGAAATCAGGAGGATGTGGATTTAGCAATGGTGGAAATACCGCCTGTCGTTCATGCGAAAATCCAGAGCTATTTGCCAATATTTTAGAACTAAATGTGGAATTTGTTAAAAATATTGCCACAATCTTAACTGTGTTAGCAAGCCATCTTCCTATAGATCCTAAGAAGTTTAAAGAATTATGTAACACCACGCTTGACATTTATATTGAGAATTACAATTGTTCAACATGCCTGCAATACTATACAAAATATTAATTCACGGATCCTCAATTATTGAGAGCAGCACTTTACCTTTAGGAATGCTTGCGAAAGAGGTTGTAGAGGCTCGCAATAAAAACTACAGGAACTACAGAGAATTCCATAGTAGAGGACATTCCAATAAGGCAACATTAGAAGATATATTTCTCAGATCATTTTCTTCGAACGAGAATGGAAAATAATTCAAAAATGCCACTTCCGCCTGCTGTAACTGTCCTTCTAGGAATGGCTGAAGTACATGGGCAAAACCTTGAGATAGATGATGAAGAACAATACTTGGAAATGGATAACTTCGAACTAGAAGCTGATGGTTTTCTTTAAATAAATAGAACTATGTATACAAATATTTCACAAAATAAAATAATTTTTCTATATTCATACAAACCACATATTAAATATAATGGAGCTGTTTTTCTTTAAGGCGAGATAACAAACTACAATTACTCAAAATAAACAATTTTTACACATTGTGGCAAACTACATTATATATATTTGTATCAAAACAAATTCTCCAAAAAATATTTTGTATTGACTTTTTTGTACTTAGCCTCGATGACCATAAATTTGATTTACACTGGATAATTATCCAGGCTAAATCCAACATTTTTAACATAAAACATATTGTTTCAAAATTGATATTGCTGTTGGCGACAATTTTAAAAAAATAATTTTTATGCACTCCACGAGAGTATTATGTCTTTATGTATTTGTTTGTAACACCCAAAACGAAGGGAGATAGACCCGTTGTTAATTATACCGATCGACTTAGAATCTCTTTTCGAATCGATTTAGCAATGTCCGTCCGTCCGTCCTATTCTTGTAATCACGATACAGGTCGCAATTGTACACAGAACCAAATGAAACTTTGCACAACGAAGTTTTTCGGTACAAGGACGAACGCTATTTAATTTGAAGAAAATCGGTTCAGATTTAGATATGGCCCCCATACGAATTTCACTCCCGATTTGACTCTTTTCACTCTATATACCACATATTACAATAGATTTTCTTCCAAATTGGCAAAACATCTTATATTTCAACTAGAAACACCTGTGGTAAAAATGTGGTAGATCGGTTCAGATTTATATATAGCTCCCATACAAATTTCGCTCCCGATTTCACTTTTTCCGCTCTATAAACCACATATTAAATCAGATAGTCTTCAGATTTGGCAAAACATCTTATATTTAAACTACGAACACCTATGGTGAAAATAGGTCAGATCGGTTCAGATTTATATATAGCTCCCATTAAAATTTCGCTCCCAATTTGACTTTTTCTGCTCTAGAAACCACATATTTTAACAGATCCTGTTAAAATTAAGCGAAATATCTTATATTTGTCCTAGAAACACCCATGGTGAAAATGGGTTAGATCGGTTCAGATTTTACTCGTGTTGACTTTTTTCACTCTAGATTCCATATATTACAAGAGATTTTCTTCAAAATTTGCAAAACATTTTATATTTCAACTAGAAAAATCTGTGGTAAAAATGTGTCAGATCGGTTCAGATTTATATATAGCTCCCATACAAATTTCGATTTGACTTTTTCCGCCCCAGAAACCATAAATTTTCACCGAATTTCTTCAAAGTGAGCATAACCCGTTTTATTTGAACAGGAAGAACTTATTGTGAAAGTTAGTTACATTTTTCCATGTTTGGATATAGCCCCGATACAAATATTCTTTTCGATTTGATAAATCGGACCAAGTCATGATTAGGAAACATATAAAAATATTGATTACAGACCAAAAAAATACAAACGAAAAAACTAATACAAATGAGCATTGGCACGGCAGATGTATTGCGGGGTAACTATACCTGCATATACACATGCTTACATATGCATATTGAGTTGCATGTGTGCTTTATTACTTGGTGCGAGTTTTTAAACGCATATTCGGCAAGTGAGTTGTGCTTCTCGTTCGTTTGTGAGAATCATCTCCTTATAGAGACCGGGTTTAATGTTGAAAAGTCGCTTCGAAGCCACTTGAAAAGACTTTTGACATGGTCGAAATCATGACCGTGGTAGTCTGCAGCCAAGTAATAAATGTCACCATGCCATTTGTAAATAAATTTGCACTCTATTAAATATCGATGCAAAATGGTCTTGAGCCAGGACAATATCCCAGTTCAAATCAAATATTGATTACAGACCAAAAAAATACAAACGCAAAAAACTAAAACAAATTCTTCCCGTTTTCTGAGTTTGTATTCGTATAGAAAGTGGAGTGTATCATATAGTCGGCCCCGCCCGACTTTAGCCTTTCCTTTCTTGTTTATTTTGAGGGAAATTTTAACTTTTTATTTAAGTTTTTGTTATCGCAACTTAGTTATCCAGTGTTAAAGAAAAACACCCCTAATATATTTCATTGTCTTATTGTCCCAATAGGTCCTGAGGGCCATATGCGTCCAAGCCACATTGTTTTATTTCATAATCGAAAGCCTTGAAAAATTTCCTATTGTTTGGGTACCCACGATAAGATACAAGAGGCGAGTCCATTTTTGGGAGGTCTTGAGGCCCCGAATAGGTCAATAGCAATATTTTACATTATTCTTGAAATCCTTGTGCATTTGCCATTCGTTTGAGTACCCACAGTTTTATGTATGTTATCGGGTCTATTTTAGGGGCCCTGAGGGCCTAATAGGTCCACGACACTAATTTTTTTCATATTTGAACTCCTTGTGTAATTTCCTTTCAGAGGGGTTCAGAGAACCCACACGTGACTATTGAGAAGCATCCACAACGAGTCTCTGTTTGAGTTGTATGTCTTTCGAAATTTTTACATAAAATATTACGTTAATTTTTTCGGAATATCATGTTTTTACAATTGAAGATATTGAGTATTTTCATGTGAAGCGATCACACATATATTTTGCCTCTTCTCTCTTGATGGAATTTTCCAAATATGTACTTTTCTATAAGGAGAATGAAGCTACATTTACCGATTTTCAAAGAATAAGAAATTGTAGACACTAAGCTGGATCGAAAATAAAATATTTTTGTCATAATGTAATTTTAAAATTTGGTTTGAACTGGAATATTCTCCCGCCTCAAGACCATTTGCATTCTATATTTTAAAAAATGCAAATTTATTTACAAATGGCATGGTGATATTTATTACTTCGCTGCATACTACCAATATCATAATAAATATTGTTTGTTGGTGGTGTAAACCTTCAACCTGCCGACTAAAACCTTCGTTATACATGCTTCCCTCCGTACTGTCATGTGATATTATTTCGTAGGGGTCATGTCTTGATGCCTCATCTGCCAGAAGCTGAGTTCACGTAATAGATAAATTATATATTTACACTCGAGTGCTTATATTCTTGTGTATTAAATTCAAGAAAATATCGTTAGTTAAGTTATTATTAAAAAAAGTTTTCAATTAAATTGAATTTAAATAAAATATTCTTATTTTAGTTTTTTTCGTTTGCATTTTTTTTTGGTCTGTAATCAATATTTGATTGGAACTGGGATATTGTCCTGGCTCAAGACCATTTTGCTTCTATATTTAATAGAATGCAAATTTTTTACAAATGGCATGGTGACATTTATTACTTGACTGCAGACTACCACTTGAAAAGACTTTTGACATGGTCGAAATCATGATCGTGGTAGTCTGCAGCCAAGTATCATGGAATTGGGTATATACATTCCTCTGAGTGCATAGCCACGTAACATATTATTTTTTCCAAATTCGTACTTTATTTTGTTGCCTTTACGACAAAAAATGGTAGAATCATGAAGTTGTCTTATACTGCGTACGTGAGAGGTAAGGTATTTTCAAAATGTATACTTTCGAATTTAAAATAGATGGAAATACAACCAACCAAAGGACTGCAGCTGAAGATACACTCTCTATCCCCCAATATTTAGGGTATTTATGATTACTGCCTGATATTTACTTTATGAATTGAAGTATTATTTCCATTATATATACATAGTATAAAAATATTGGTAGCCTTGGCTTATTAATTAAATTTCTGATTTTCATACATTTGAAATTTTTTGCGGGCATTCCTCTTGTAGCTTGGAAGCACCACAAAGAAAATAAATGTTTTAGCGGGCGAAATGGGACAAAAATGGATAAAATATGGTACCAATGATACGACAACAGCTAGAATCATGAAATTCGATGTGTACAGCCCTCTAATTGCATAAACTCGTAAAATAGAGGGATTTTTCGAAATTCGTACTTTTAAGGGATATAATTGAAAAAGAGGGATGAAAATGGGGCAAAAAGTTTTTTTTCAAATTTGTACATTTGGACGGAGAATGGGGATATCTTTAAAATTTGTACTTTTCTTATCAAAATAATGCAGTCACTTTGTCTGTATCTGAAAATGCATCTCCCCTACATTATAGTTTGAAATAGTAATCAAATATAGTAATGTGCATAAACATATCACAATTTTCGTAATGTGGTTCTGTACTTCCAATGATTCTCACAAACTAAACTAAATATAATATATAATAATAATAATTTTTTCTCAATATCTTCCGAACGACAAAGTATTTGGTTAGATTTATCTCAAAATATTTATAATTTCAAAATGATTTTAAAATTTTTTGGAATGAAAAAATAATAATAACAAAGTAATGAGTACTTCTACCTTTTGGCTGATATCTCATAAACTGCTGAAAAATGTTTTTTTTTATAAATTCCAATTATGCAAACATAATCATGTTATGAGGTCTCTTTCGTCCCTGGGTAGTTTGGACATGTTGAAGAGTCAGCGTACAAAACATGTCAAATATTTGCAGCAATTTGAATTTAATTTTAAAGCGGCGATGGAAATTGTCATTGCCACCAAAGTACTTAATCTTCAATAATTGGCGTGTTTTATTTACCACTTGAAAGTATTTGTTCTATAAATTTATAGAACAAAAGCAGTTAGTCGAAAAATCCCGCCTGTGGCAAATAAAACACGCCAAAAACTAATCGCTTGTAACGCAAACACGCCTATTGTGTGTCGGACGGAGTCATTGCCATCATTATTAATCACATGCTGTGCGAAGCCACAACATTGCAGATAAACTCTGTTATCAGTGTAGCCCAACATTCATATGTAAGGCCATATGCCACAAGGCATCCTTGACTCGACTTCCTGTTTAACGTTGTTTAGTGGCTTACACTGTGCTACAAGAAATATGATATACTGCATGACTAAATTAATTCAGAGAGTGATTCTAAGTCGATCGGTATAATAAATCTGATGTGTTTATCCAGCTTCCCTGTTGGGTGTTACAGACATATGTAGGGTATAATAAAATTGAATTGAAATGTATTGAAAATACGTCTTACTGTTGAAAATTAAAGTTTGATCTTTCAAATTAAAGAATATCCCTCATATTACAGCTCTCTGTTAAATTCATTGGGTATTCACAATCACAAACTTCGCATAAAACAAGTAAGTAAGCGTCAGTCGGCTAAACCGACTTATATAAATCCTCACTATCAGACTTATGTATGGAAGTTATAGGGACTTACATTTTATTTAAGGCAGAATAGAATGTCTTGAAACGGATTTGGTCCAAACATTCTTGTGGTCTTAAGTCACTCCTTAAATGCGGTACACTTTTTGTCCCAAATGATATATAACCTCCTACTCTGTAGAGTAGGAGTCATGAAAATAATAACCATATACGGACACCACTACGTGATAAAAGCCCAAAAAAGGCACTTGTCTCCCAGTTCTGCTCAAAGTCATGTACTTTTTTATTGCCCCAAAGATTTGGGGTACCGATGCCCCATAAAACTGATCATCTTCTCATTTCTCTTGCAAACCGTTTGGAATTTTGATTTACTCTCTGAGACAAAGTTGTTGCTTTTGTCATAAAGAACATATAAAATCAAGAAAAAACGCCATCTTCAAGGTCAAAATCGCAAATGTCGTCGAACAAATCGTATAGGCTGTAGTGTGTGTAGGTAGCGTATACGTGCTGTTGATTAAGGATAATATCACTTATACGCACTGTAGTCGGACTGACCATCAACAGAAACAGTCCTGCTAGATATGTTTTTCCTACCTAAACGGTTTTAAGAATCATTCCTAGGAAGTTCATATGGTCTAGAAAGTTTGTTATTGAGATCTTAGGTACATTTTTGTAGTTGATTGTTTCCTTGAATAGTTCAAAATTTGCTACCCATGGTCCTAAACAGGGGAATAAGGTTTAAAAAATCGTTTTTTTAGTTTTTTTTGCGATTTTAACCTTGAAGATAAAGTTTTCTGATTTTATATTTTTTATTCTTATGCCAAGAGCTACAACTTTGCCTCAGACAAGACAAGAGCTACAATTTTGCCTCAAAGTTCCAAACGGGTTGCAAGACATGAGCCTGATAAACTTATCATTTTTGCAAATATGAATCTTTGGGGCCCATAAAAAGTATATGGCTTTTGGCAAAACTGAGAGACACTCTACAGAGTAGGAGGGCATACATCATTTGGGACAGAAAAAAGTGTAAGGCATTGAAGGAGTGACTTAAGGCCCTAAGTATGTTTGGACCAAATCCGTTTCACGACTTTTTAAGTTTTTTTAGCCATGTTCGTCCGTCCGTCTGGCTTGCTGGTGTACACGATAACTCTCGAAAGGAGTTCAGGAACTTTGAACATGGTAATATTTTTCCCAAACTTAGTGTTAGTTCGAAGATGTGTGAACTTGCCACGCCCCTTCTGGTACCTCCCACACAAATGACCTCTATTTCTATGTTTAATTAAAAAGGATTGTAACTGCCACACGCATAATCGGAATCAGCTATATTTTGGTGTTTGATAATGTTTTTTAAGTGCGCTAAATATGGGCGATATTGCCTCATCCCTTCTTGTACCTCCCACAAAAATCACCCTAAACTACGTAAAATTAAAGCTGCTATAAATTCTATAACGATGATCGAAATACTGTGAAATTTGATATTTGGCAATGCTTTAATAGGAGTTACATTCGCATGAAATATGGGCGATATCCTCCCACACAAAGTGGCAAATCCTTGGTTACAATAAAACCAACATAACTCACATGCGGGTAGTCAAAATCATTTGAGATTTGATATTTGAAAATGTTTTTATAATCACTTTAAACTTAAAAAATATTTACGCTTTAGCCACGCCCCTTCCTTGCACCTCCCACACAATTGTCTCCATGCTAGGTGATATTAAATCCTTCTGTACTGGTGCATGGAATCCACTATGACTTGATATTTGATGTTTATGCAATTGTTTTATAAATGACGAAATGCGTGACACGAACCTCCTAGTACCTTCCACACAAATTATCCTACCCATATAATTTCCTTATATATGTTCTCTGAGAGTGAGGGTATATATAAGACGGTTTCGCCGACTGCAGCTTACTTACTTGTTTTTTGGTCTTTTATCACGTAGTGGTGTATTTTTCGTGTTGCACTGTGTATTTGAAGGACTTTCTTAAATAACCCCTTTTTTCTAGATTTTTGGTTTTTATATCCATCCTATTCTTCTAAACTTGCAGGTGATTTTCAATAAATACTTCTACTTCTATTTTTTGTTTGTGTCATTTTACAAATTTGAGACTATTGTGTTAAGAAGTATATTTTATTTTGAACAACAAATTAAGCTATATATAATATAAGTATAAATTTGAAATACCGATTACTTTGATTTTGAAAGGTAGAATAATAATATGTATATTCCCGGTCTACTGAGATTAATTCAATCGATAGGCGGTTCCTTTCCTTCTTTGAAATTATAATATTTTTAAAATTGTTTGCAATTTAAGATGATATTTGTAAAATTGATTGTTATCGATTTTTTCGCATTTTAATCCCTAATTTAAAAAAAAAATCCTTGGAATAAAAACAATCATTTGAGCCAATAAATGTCTGTAGACCAGTGTAATTAGACAAACTTTAATATCTTATTATTCCATGCCACCGGCCACCCATATATAAATTGTGCCTTAAGGCGTCGCTTTGCATATTTGTGTTAATAAAGGTGGGGTATGCAGCCCAGCAGCAGCTTTCGTCCGTTGTCAGAGTAATAAATTAAATCAGTGCACAGCATTGATTGTCATTTAAGGGATATCTTCAGTTTCGTCATAGTTCCCTCAATACATCTTTCATTAATATGAAGGAAATTGTCAATAATAATGATAATTAAACACTCCTATTGGCAGCTTACTGGGTGTGACACATATGAAAAAAGCAAGGAAATAATTTCCGATGAAAATCAATGAAGTGTATAGGTGACTTATGGCTGTTTGTTTTGCTTTGAGAGATTACAGAGTGAAAAAGGGTGATATACATATGTAGGTGACATGTAAACACCTAAACGGGCAGTGTGGGTAACATTTGCACATGAAAAAGCTGTCTGACGGATGCCGTCATTGATGAAAATCATTTAGAAGCACGACTCATAGAGAACTCAAAAGATATTGTCCAGATATCGGCCCCGGTGTCTACTTCCTGTCCAAAGATTCAACCCATACGAAATTTATCTCTTAACAATTACACTGTGCTACAAAAAAGAATGAAGTAGAAAACTCTGGTATTTTTATTCTCTCACTCTACAGAGTAGGAGGATATATATCATTTGGGACAGCAACAAGTGAGTTAGTTTTAATCGTTAAAAATCGACTTATAAATCCCTCACTTTCAGAATCAAAATTCCAGGCATTTGTTGGGGATTTCTAAGAACTCTTATATTATTTAGGGCCGAACTATATATGCCAGACATTGATTTCACTTACCGATATAGAAGTTATAAAGGATTTACTTTTACATAGGATGGCGGCAATTGTGTGGGACGTACTAAAAGGGGCGTGGCATGAATGACATGACATGCATATCTATGACTTACATACAAATTGTAATGTATTTCTCTACAAAGTAACGCAATTATAATAAAATCGAAGGACAGGTTTAAAATTAGCCAAGAAAATCGCCAAGTATTTTGTAAATCACAAAAAATTGCCATGACGTAAAATCGAAAATGAAGTCGCCAAACATATTTAAAATTCGCCACGTTTGGTGAGAAATCGCCATATCTGATTCAGATTTAAAGGGTGATTTTTTAAAAGCTATAGGAAAGTTTTTCTAAAAAAAAAACAAGTAAGGAAAGGCTAAAGTCGGGCGGGGCCGACTATATAATACCCTACACCACTCCCTGCGCATGTACCTCGCTTTGATTACTAAACCCAGGTATTTCATGGGAGCAATTTTATGTAGTTCATACAAATTATATAAATTATATGAATATAATTTATATGCTATAAATTCATCTTTAGTCAAATTTAACGAATATGGTAAATAATATGGTAATTGATCCAATTGTCCGACAGACAAATTATATAGTAGTATACCAAAGTCATACCAAAGTATGGACATATGGGCATCACCCAAACAATTCTCATTGCAATTCATTTCGGTAAAAAATTGAAATCGGGAAGGATTTTTGCATCCTGTAAATGTATGTGTTTGACAAAAAATGTTAAATCGGAAAGGACATTTGTATGGGGGTATATTGAAACCAGGATCGATGTGACGCGCTTTCACCACGTCTGTTTATTGGTGAAATATAATATGTTAAATTTGGCCAAAATCGGTTAAACATTCGGGAGCAACATTGGGGCTATATCTAAATCTGAACCGATCTTACCCACTTTCAACATTTGTTTTTTAGTTGGATTATAAGATGTTGTGCCAATTTTAAAGAAAAACGGGTACAATATGTGCATTTTAGAGCGGAAAAAGTCAAATCGGGAGCGACATTTGTATGGAGGCTATATCTAAATCTGAACCGATCATACCCACTTTCAGCATAGGCGATTCTAGTTCGATCATAAAATGTTGTGCCAATTTTAAAGAAAATCGGGTACAATATGTGGTTTCTAGAGCGGAAAATGTCAAATCGGGAGTGACATTTGTATGGGGGCTATATCTGAATCTGAACCGATCTAACCCAATTTTTGCATACGTGTTTCTAGTTCGATTATAAGAAGTTCTGCAAAATTTAAAGAAAACCGGGTACAATATGTCGTTTCTAGAACGGAAAATGTCAAATCGGGAGCCACATTTGTATGGGGGCTATATCTAAATCTGAACCGATCTTACCCAATTTTTGCATACGTGTTTCTAGTTGGATTATAAGATGTTCTGCAAAATTTAAAGAAAATCGGGTATAATATGTCGTTTCTAGAGCGGAAAATGTCAAATCGGGAGCGACATTTGTATGGGAGCTATATCTAAATCTGAACCGATCTTACCAAATTTTTGCATACGTGTTTCTAGTTCGATTATAAGATGTTATGCAAAATTCAAAGAAAACCGGGTACAATATGTCGTTTCTAGAACGGAAAATGTCAAATCGGGAGCCACATTTGTATGGGGGCTATATCTAAATCTGAACCGATCTTACCCAATTTTTGCATACGTGTTTCTAGTTCGATTATAAGATGTTCTGCAAAATTTAAAGAAAATCGGGTACAATATGTCGTTTCTAGAGCGGAAAATGTCAAATCGGGAGCGACATTTGTATGGGGGCTATATCTAAATCTGAACCGATCTTACCCAATTTTTGCATAGGTGTTTCTAGGTGGATTATAAGATGTTCTGCAAAATTTAAAGAAAACCGGGTACAATATGTCGTTTCTAGAACGGAAAATGTCAAATCGGGAGCGACATTTGTATGGGGGCTATATCTAAATCTGAACCGATCTTACCCAATTTTTGCATAGGTGTTTCTAGTTGGATTATAAGATGTTGTGCCAATTTTAAAGAAAATCGGGTACAATATGTGGTTTCTAAAGCGGAAAAAGTGAAATAGGGAGCGACATTTGTATGGGGGCTATATCTAAATCTGAACCGATCTTACCCAATTTTTGCATAGGTGTTTCTAGTTGGATTATAAGATGTTGTGTCAATTTTAAAGAAAATCGGGTACAATATGTGGTTTCTAGAGCGGAAAATGTCAAATCGGGACCGAAATTTGTATGGGGGCTATATCTAAATCTGAACCGATCTTACCCAATTTTTGCATAGGTGTTTCTAGTTGGATTATAAGATGTTGTGCCAATTTTAAAGAAAATCGGGTACAATATGTGGTTTCTAAAGCGGAAAAAGTGAAATAGGGAGCGACATTTGTATGGGGGCTATATCTAAATCTGAACCGATCTTACCCAATTTTTGCATAGGTGTTTCTAGTTGGATTATAAGATGTTGTGTCAATTTTAAAGAAAATCGGGTACAATATGTGGTTTCTAGAGCGGAAAATGTCAAATCGGGACCGAAATTTGTATGGGGGCTATATCTAAATCTGAACCGATTTCCTCCAAATTCAATACCGATGGTCCTTGGCCAGAAAAAATAACTTCTGCCAAGTTTTATGACAATCGGACAACAATTGCGACCTGTAGAGTGCGAACAAGCTTAGATGGACAGCAGACGGACAGACGGACAGACGGACAGACGGACAGACAGACATCGTTAAATCGACTCAGCTGGCGATTCTAAGCCGATCCGTATACTTAAAGGTGGGTCTAGCTCAATTATTTCTTGGTGTTACAAACATTTGGCGGAAAACTAACTTATAATACCCTAGACCACGAAGTGGTGTAGGGTATAAGGAAAACTAACTTATAATACCTTAGACCACGAACTGGTGTAGGGTATAAACACATAAAATTCAGAAAAATGCATGAAATCTTTATTTGAATCGATAGTACGGTCCATATAATTTAATGTTTGAAGATTATTTCATGCAAATGTTGACCTTAACTGTGCCTCAAATCGTCCATCCGCTTAGTCCAATTTTGGCATTTCCACGTTTTTGAGTAACAGAGGCCCAATTGCTGCGAACGGCGACGAATCGATAATTGATGGTCATCATTAACACTGGCCGATTTCTTCAGTTCGCACTCTACGTAAGCGTGTTGGTGGTTTAATGTCCAACAATGTAAATTTGGTGCGAAATTTAGTCACAATAGCCCGAATAGGCGCTTCAGTGGGTCGATTAAACTGACCATAAAATGGAAGCGCGCGATGAACTTTCTTAACAGAGCACGCATTTTGATAATAAAATTCAATAATTTGCAAACGTTGTTCGTTTGTAAGACGATTCATGGTTAAATTATAGACCAAACTGAAGATGTTTGACAGTGAAACAAAACACGAAACGTGCGTCAGCTGTTTAAACCAGTGTTGCCAAAAAGATAATAGCTAAAAAATCACGCTTTATATATATCTCCCATACAAACTTCGCTCTCAATTTGAGATTTTCCTCTCTAGAGACCACAGATTTTATCAGATTGTCTTAAAATTTGGCAAAATATCTTATATTTCAACCAGAAATACCTGTGGTGAAATGGGTCAGATCGGTTCAGAGTTATATATATAAATAGATTCCATACAAATTTCCCAATTTGAGTTTTTCCACCCCAGAAACCACGTGTTTTCACCGAAATTCTTCAAATTGAGCATAACACGTTAAACTAGAACTGGAAGAACCTATTGTGAAAGTGGGTCTTTTCATTACATGTTTGGATATAGCCCCAGGTCATATCAGCCTATGTTTAGGAAACATACAAAAATTCTTCCCGTTTTCACTTTTTTGTAAAGTGGTGGATATCATATAGTCGGCCCCGCCCGACTTTAGCCTTTCCTTAATTGTTTTAAGTTACACTTTTGTCAAATCTTTTTTTCTGAATTAATGTAAGCACTCTAATGTATATGTTTATTCTTGTCTTAGGATTACTCATTGGTCGTATGAGATTGATTTATTCTGGGTTTCAAAGTAACAGCTAAACACTCATATTTCTTGGATACATTTCGTTGTTGTTATGAAAAACGAATAGAAATTATGCCTAAATTATGAATATCAGATGAAAAATTATGTCACGGAATTCATTTTATTTGAAATAATTTAATATAGGAGATGGGGTTCCAGTGTAAATTCTTACAACCTCTTTTTACATTTTTAATTAACACGGTGTCGTCAATTGTCTTCCGATGTTCATTATTTAGGCTTCATTCGAAAGGTATTGACTGCTGTTATTATTTTTTTAAATACATCAAATGCGAACAAAGTTTTCATAACATCAAATAATTTGACCTGTTGGTTTCTCTAAGACATGTATCTAAATTTATATTTAAATTGCTTTAAGAGTCTATTATTTCAGAAAAAATACATAAATGCAACTCAAAAAATTTACATATGGGAAAACATGGGTTTAGATGTGATTTCAGGAGTTTTAGCTCACAGACGGCATGACCTAGGAAGGAAATATTTTGCAAATCATCGTTAAACAATCCAAACTTTGGAAATTATTTTTCCTTCTATATGGACCGCGACCCAGCCTAATAAACACATCTCAAAATAAATTGAATGACTTACGCTATATTCTACAGATCTAGCATCAAGTGTCTACTTCCTTCATGACCTAAAGATTCTTATGGCGTTTTCTTTTCTGACAAAAAGTGCCCTTTCGCATAAAATTGATATTTTTGAAAAAAAAAATATTTTTAATTTTGAAACACATTTGCATTTTGTTAAGTTCCCTGTCGTCCAAATTAGGTGGACATTTTGTAACTAATGATATTTAAGTAGACTCCCCTCGTAGACTGTATAAATTATACGAAAATGTGTAATTATACGTAGTTCGAAGTAGACTCTATTGGTTGATATGGACTTTATCTCCCGGTCAGACCTGTGGTTTTAGTTGTGGGTTGTATAACGTATATACCCTGCCGCAAGCACACGCACACCGTCACAATAAATGTAGGCTTCGTAATTAATACGCGTGGGTTTTGTTGGTTGGGGGAGACATTTAGATAACGGTTGGCGATTACACGCGATTTGTGGTAGTCATGTTGAATGTTGTAAATCGAGCTTTTATGTTTGATTATGCAACAAGTTGGAAATGAAAGAGGGTCCGTGAGCCTGTGTACGCTGGAAGAAAAAAACGCACAGCAGATAATTAGGTCGAAAGTTAAGTTAAAGACTAAATAATAGGATTTTTTTAATGTGGCCGAATTTAAATTAACAGATTGAAAGAACAAAATCAATATTGTCATTGTATTTTATATTAAAGAACATGAAATAAATATTGAAATTGATAAACTAAAAAATACTGAAAATTTGAATTTTCAAATTTTCATGAATTGTTTTTTTTTTTGCTTTTCGATTTCGTTTTTTATTTTCCTTTAAATAATAGAGTTTCTTCATTTCCGCTTAGGATTTAAGGTTTCATGCTTAAAATATCAAACGAGCCATCCATGAGTGTTTTAAACTTTACGAGATTTTTTTTTTCAATAAACTTGCATATCCTTTAAAATTGTAAAGTCCTTTAAAATGGATACAACATCACGTCTACCACATGTATGTTATTGGCATCCAGTTTCACGTGTCTACATACATAAAATTCCGTTCATGGATGATGAACGATGATGAACTACATGGCAGGATGTTGTACTTGAGCTATGATGATGACCACTAATTTTATACTACATTCACCCTATAGGGGAGTGGTTTGGTGTGTGGGTACATGCCATTTGATATGGAGAAAAAGTTTAACATAGTGAAACAGTGAGTTGACAACATTGACAGGTTTGAACCAAGAAAATAACCCAAATCCAATGTTAAAATAAATAATAGAAAAAAACATAAATATAGAACAATGGAAAAATAACAAATCACTTTTGAGTCAAGCCTATTTTCGTAAAGTGAAATAAACACTTGTTATAAACAATTTGTGTACTATTGTTTATTGAAGCTTTAGATGTATTATAGTTTTAAATTTACTATACAAATTAATTAGATTTTATTTTTTTTTTTTTGAACTGGGATATTCTCCTGGCTCAAGACCATTTTGCATCTATATTTAATAGAATGCAAATTTATTTACAAATGGCATGGTGTCATTTGTTACTTGCTTGCATACTATTTCATTTTTATTTATTTGTCAATATTTCGCCTCGAGATACATATTTTCACTATTCTCTCAGATTTTGATGAAATTTCCCAAATATATATTGGTGAATAAAGCAGCATATCCCGATTTTCAAAATATAAGAAATTTTAGGCACTAGGGTGGTTGGAAAAATAAAATATTTTTGCCGTCCATCCGTCCGTCTGGCTGGTGTACACGATAACTCTCGAAAGGAATTAAGGAATCAATTCAAACTTTGTACATGTTAATATCTTTCCCAAACTTAGTTTTAGTTCGAGGATGGCGAAATTGCCAAGCCCCTTCTGGTACCTTCCACACACATGGTCCATATTCCTACGTTAAATTAAAACCTATATAACTTCGACACGGATAATAGGAATCTGCTATAACTTGGTATTTACTAAAAATTTTATAATCACTTCATGTGTACAAAATATGGCCCTTTCAAATCAAATCACCCTAACCCACATAAAATTAGAGCTCCTATGAACATAATGATCTGAAATTTGATATTTGACAATGTTTTTATAGTTGTTATATCCACCCAGAATATGGGCGATATTGCCACAATCCTTCTCGTACCGCTGGTACTAATATGAACCCTGATTTAAGTCAAAGACATACATTCGTTGCGAAAGTTCTGACGAGATGGGGTAGCGCCCATCGAAACTGCGCAGTCAACTTTTAGCTGCAACAATACAGGTCTCACTTTGCCTTTTTGCTAATTTTGGGTTCTGCTGAAGACTTCAGCACAACCTTTGATCTTAAATCAAAATAAATGACAACACGTTTTTCAAAACATTTATACAAATAACTTTTGCAAAATAGCACTAGTATAAGAAACCAACAATTTATATTTTTCCCAAAATAAAAATGAATCAATATGGCAGCTAGAAAAAATATTACTTTTCATGAAAACTCCTTGAATGAAATCAAGGTATATACATGGTATATAAGCTCCAACAAAAACTATGGTTTATAGGTTCGAAAATACAATGTTATTCCGAACTGCGTCTTCAGTAAAGGAATGCTTGTGGTACAGTCGAACCTGGATAAGTAGGAGCTCAAAGGACTGGACGTTTATTCCTACTTATAGAGGTTTTCCACAACTGGCTCATGACACACCAAACAGTGACTGAAAATAAAAATTAATTTTATTCTACCTTTCAAAGTCAAAGTAATCGGTAGTTCCAATTTAAAATTTTCTATAGAAGTCCACAATGAAAGCGAAATCCCACTCTTAGAGGCAAAGTAGTAAAATATCCCACTTATAGAGATAGAGTCAATCCCTCTTAAAGAGCTTCAAATTCTTGTTTAAAGAGGTTTTTTGTGTGTGAACGTCTTATAGAGGATTCCCACTTATTTAGATCTCACTTATCCAGGTTCGACTCTACTTAGTTTGGTTTGGTAGATCGAGTATAGCTTTTTAACTGTATAAAAATTATATATATATATATTAGATTATGTTAAAGAATATGAAAGCAGTCCACAACAGGTGGCTGTTACTTCGTTAGGAGACCCCATGGTCAATTTTGATTTGAATTTGTATATTATTTTGCATTACGTACCTTTTAATTAAATATTTCTTATTGTTTTACAAGAACTTATTGTAGAATATAAAATATTTATATTCTACTTATTGTAGAATATAAAACTAAATACTCAAGCGAAAAAAGGTTTATTCGTCACAATGTTCGAGGTAACCTTTGCACAAATTGAACTGACTGCAATAAAAATAAAATATTTATTATCAACATCGTTAGAAAATTTTAAAGAGAGCTATAAGGATTCACATTTTATTTATTCATAATCCTAAATATTCGGCTTCGGCTAACCCTTCGTCAGAAAATATTTCGGCATTTATATTATTTTTTTTTTAATTTGTTTTAGAGTAAGTACCAGGTGTGTCATTATGAAATTATTTTTTTAAGATTTGATAATTTTCTGTAAGAGTAGAAGAAATTAGCTTGAAATAAAAAATTCATTTGTATCTCATACCACAAAAGTTAATACAAAAACAAGTAAGGAAAGGTTAAAGTCGGACGGAGCCGACTATATGATACACTCCACTTTCTATGCTATTACAATTCAATTCGGTAAAAAAGTGAAATCACGAAGGATTTTTGTATCCTGTAAATGTATGTGTTTGACAAAAAATGTTAAATCGGAAAGAACATCTGTATGGGGGTATATTGAAACATGGAACGCTGTGACCCACTTGTATGTTTATAGGTGGAATATAATATGTAAAGTTTGGCCAAAATCGTTAAAACATTTGGGAGCAACATTTCTATATATATAAATAAATGTATATCTAAATCTGAACCGATCTAACCCACTTTCACCATAGGTGTTTCTAGTTAGATTATAAGGTGTTAAGCCAAATTTAAAGAATATCGGGTACAATATGCGGTTTTTAGAGCGGAAAATGTCAAATCGGGAGCGAAATTTTGTATGGGGGCTATATCTAAATCTGAACCGATCTTACCCACTTTCAGCATAGGTTTTTCTAGTTGAATTATAAGCTGTTGTGCCAAATTTAAAGAATATCGGGTACAATATGTGGTTTTTAGAGCTGAAAATGTCAAATCTGTAGCGACATTTGTATGAGGACTATATCTAAATCTGAACCGATCTAGCCCGCTTTTGCTACAGGTGTTTCTAACTAGATTATAAGGTATTGAGCCAAATTTGATGAATATCGGGTACAATATGTGGTTTCTAGAGTAGAAAAGTCAAATCGAGAGCGACATTTGTATGGGGGCTATATCTAAATCTGAACCGATCTTACCCACTTTCTGCATAGGTGTTTCTATTTGTATTATAAGATGTTGTGCCAAATTTAAAGAATATCGGGTACAATATGTGTTTTTTAGAGCTGAAAATGTCAAATCGGGAGCGACATTTGTATGGGAGCTATATCTAAATCTGAACCGATTTGCCTCAAATTAAATTGCGTTTGTCCTTGATCCACAAAACTTACTTGTGCCAATTTTTGTTAAGATCGGACTATAATTGCGACCTGTAATTTGATTACATCAATAGATGGACAGAAGGACAGACAGACGGACACTGCTAAATCGACTCAGAACGATCTAAGCCGATCTGTATAATAAACGAGGTCTAACTCTTTTCCTTCTGGGTGCTACAAACAAATGCACAAAGACATAATACTCTCGTGGAGTGTATAAATACTTTATACATCCCCGCTAGTGTCTAAATTTCTTATTTTTTGAAAATCGGGAAATACAGATTTATTCGCTTTATAAAAAAAGTACATAATTTGAGTAAAATAATTTTCAGTAAAATCCAGCCAGAAGGTGTGTTGAATAAAAAATAAAGAAATGCTTGTCTTAAATATTTCTAATTTATGCACTTCTTCAATTTATGATAAATTTAAATTATTGACGTTTTATTTCCATTCACAACACAACGTTTACATTTCTTTCAGTGTACAAATAAATAAGTTTCTTCTTTTTGGCAACTTTTTGCATAATCAAAAGTAACGAAATGTTTTCGGTTTCTTCATCCTTCCACTCCTGTTATGAGCGCTCAATGTGACTACCAAGAATCATATATTCGTCAATGACTATCTAATTTCACCAATCAAATATTGCGACAAAACCTACGCGTATTAATTAAGAAGATTGCTTTAATAGCGTCGCCTTAACTTAAGTCCGTATGAGTGTGTATGTTTGTCTATGGCGATGCCAGCCTTGCCATCGCCAATCCTCTTAAGGTTGACAAACTGGAAGCTGTACAAACAACCTGACTTGGAGATAAAGTCTTGGTGGGACATCGAACAAACAGTACCTGGTGGTCTGTAATTACAAGGAAAACACTTTATTAATGAAACAACACTCTGCTAAACAAAAAAACGATTGTGATTATGATCCCTCAACTATAGTGTAATCAAAACCCGGGTTTTTTCTTTAGACGGTTTTCAGTTTGTTTGAAAATTGGGATTTTAGCAGACTAAAAATAACCGATTCAATCCGGTTTCGTTTGTTTGAATGTGGATATGATAAAATGACAAATTATACGATTTACAGCGCACAGTGTTTCTTAACAGTTTGGAATTAATTCCGTAACTTTGGAATGGAAAGTGATATCTTGGCGAAAATTCGCAAGCTGACGCAGAAACATATTTTTTAGGTTATACCATTTTTGAAAGGGTAGAACAAGAACTTTAATAATATCTCCAAAATTAAAAGCTTCCAAGAAATATTTTCCATGGCAATTTTTATACCCTCCATCTCCAGGATGGGGGTATACTGTCTTTGTCAGTCCGTTTCTAACACCTTGAAATATCGACATGAGACCCTATAAACTATATATATTCTTGATCGCCATAAAATTCTAAGACGATCTAGCCATGCTCGCATTTAAGCATGTTTTTATACACTCCACGAGAGTATTATGTCTTTGTGCATTTGTTTGTAACACCCAAAACGAATCGAAATAGACTCAATGTTAAGTATACCGATCGACTTAGAATCACTTTTTGAGTCGATCTAGCAATGTCCGTCCGCCTGTCCATCTATTCTTGTAATCAAAGTACAGCTGGCAATTGCAGCCAGAACTAAATGAAACTTTCCACAACTAAATTTTTTGGGATAAGAACGAACGCTATTTAATTTGAAGAAAATCGGTTCAGATTAAGATATAGCACCCATACGAATTTCACTCCCGATTTGACTCTTTTCACGCTAGATACCACATATGTTAACAGATTTTCTTCAAATTTGGCAAAATATCTTATATTTCCACTAGAAACACCCATGGTAAAAATGTGTCAGATCGGTTCAGATATATATGTAGGTCCCATAGACATTTCGCTCCCGGCTTGATTTTTCCGCCCCAGAAACCACGTATTTTCAGAGAATTTCTTAAAATTGAGCATAACACGTTATACTTGACCTGGAAGAACCTACTGTGTAAGTGGATGACATCATTCCATGTTTGGATATAGCTCCGATACAAATATTCTTCTCGATTTGACAAATTGGGTCAGGTCAAATTAGCATATGATTAGGAAGCATACAAAAATCCTTCCCGTTTTCAACTTTTTACCGAATTGAATTGTATTCGGATAGAACGTGGAGTGTATCATATAGTCGGGCCCGCCCGACTTTAGCCATTCCTTACTTGTTTCTTGTTTGTCTGCTTGTACATACTTGATATTGGATATGCGCATTGCCCCTATAACAAAAACGTGCACTTTATGGTGGTGATTCTTATTCGTAGGGGGTGAAATGGGGTAAAAATGGTGCCTATCAAACGACAACTGGTAGAAAGACAAACTTCGGTGTGTACATTCCTCTAATTGTTCAAAAATTCAGATAAATTCAGAAAAGTCGGACAAAATGCAAACAATCTTTATATTACGATCGGGCGATTCCAAGGCAATCCTCTGCTGACGAACAGAATCATGTGTTGTGGAACGGCCAATTTGGAGTATTTTCAAAACAATGCTATGGATATTTGCACTAAAAAAATTCTGTTGATATTGTTGATAAGTTGATATTTAGATTTTTTCAGTTCGTGTTGCCATAAGTGGCTCCAAATCGTGTGTCGTTGAGCGAGGTATATATCGAGCCGTTAGCGCGGAATGATCGCAAGCGCCAAAACACACATTTTACAGGAGAAGGTTTTTATTGATTATTTTGAAATATTTGCATAATATGAAACATGCAAAATGTTTTAGTTCAGCCGTACCAAACTAATTATTATTAAAAATTTATCATTTGTTTACATCATACGGTACTTTTGGTGCTTGCGATACAAATATTGTACTTGCAGCTACAAATACTGAAAAACTATGGCGCTTACGATACAAGTTTTTTTCGGTTAAACCTCGAAATTTTAGTAAAAACACACTTTTTATTATAAAAAATTATTAAAACAACATAATGAAATAGATAACACTAATTTTATAAAGGGAAAATGAGCAGAAAAGTAATTCAAATAGTATATAAAAATACTATTTTGGACACATTTGAATTCCTAAGATTAATAGTTTAATTTCATATAAAAGTTTTTAGGTAATATTGATATTGAGTTTTTCTTTGAACGAATAATAAAATTAATATTCATTTCGTCCACCCTACTACAAAATATCCATATTTAAAGGGGCCCAAATTATTCTTCCTTTACAAAATGATTCAATTGTAGAGTGTATAGAATAAACTGGCATCATTGCCAGCTATGTTAACGTTCTTAACGAAAACTGAAGTTTGTATACCCTCCACCTCCGGGATGGGGGTATACTAACTTTGTCACTCCGTTTGTAAAACCTTGAAATATCGACCTGAGACCCTATAAAGTATATATATATTAGACCGGTCCTTATTTCTTTTTTTCGAATTCGTATGACGGCAAGCGCTAAAACTTCTCTATTTGAACCTAAAAATACACAAAAAAAATTGAGCTTGATTGGACAATTTTTAGGCGTGCCCCCGCCAACAATTGTTTGTCATTAAAGTTAGTTACTATCATATAGGGGAAATTATCACCTTTGGTGCTCTTTTTTTGACATAACTCGAGAACCACTAGTCCGATTTTGTTTAAATAAATTGAAAAATAATTAAGAATTAGAATTCCTTTAAAATGTGTATATATAGCGGTTTTCTATATAATCAACAGTTTAGCCGGTAAAAATAAATGTATGAAGAAAATAAATATTTTTTGCCTAAAATATTAATACTTTTTATTTTTTAAATTCATAGAAAATCCAAAACGAACAAATACATTTTAAAATTAAAAATCTAAAGCGATGACAACCAAAAGACTTCGATCGGATGATGACATTATGTTAATTGGCGTAATGGACCACCAAATTACTGGAGCTAAATTACCAGGAAGAAAACAAGTGCTACAAGTTTTATTTTATAATTTAAGAATAGTTGGCTTAAATTTAAGAGAAAGTTCTAGATTAGTTGTTGCTGAGGTCAGCACGTTTTGGCAAAAAGCACGAATTCCAACACACCATGAAAAACACTGCATTGAGAAGCTGGAAAAATTATACAACAAGTGGAGAGATATTACAAAGCATCATGGTCGAAAAACAGAATGTCAAAACAGGAAAGAAACTGAATTTCAAGATAAATTAGATGATTTATTCGATATCGCACATGCAAACGCGTTTGAATTAATTAAAATACAAGAAGAGTTCTTAAAAAAGCAACGAGAAAAAGGAAGACCAGGTTGTATGCTAGGAACGGATAAAATTGTAATGCAGAAAGAAAAGCGAAAGGCAGTCCAGAAAGAACAAGAAAACCAGCGTCGAATAAAAGAAGATGAACGAAAAGAGTTATATGAACAACAGATTCAAAGAGGTATACAATTAAATATTCTATCTTTTAAGCAAATCAGAATTATTGTTGTAAAACAGGTATGATTGACATTGACGACGAAAACGATATTGAAGTTGTAGCATCAACATCTGTATCAAATCCAAATCCAGGTATATCAGGTATCTCCAAAGGTAAAACAATTTTTTTTACACCAAGACTGCTTTCAACTTTGGATAAGTGGAAAATCACTGATGGTGCTGCAGTTCATATCCTAAGCGCAACTGCTGACGCGTAGGGCTATGATATCGAAGATCTTATACTAAATAGATCATCAATTCGTCGAATGCGTCAGAAGCATCGTGCAACAACAGCACAAAACATTGCAGCAAACTTTGATGTAAGTACTGTAATGTGGGTTTTCCCTATGCTTCTTTTTTTTATGTTTTGAGTATAAATTAAGAAACTTGAGTTTTTATTTCCAGATTCCACGTAGTTTTGTTTTGCACTGGGATGGTACAATGTTACCAGAAATTAGTGGCAGGGAAAAAGTTGACCGCTTGCCAATCATAGTCTCATCTCAAGGTATCGATGAACTACTTGGCATTCCAAAGTTAAAATCTTCGAGTGGAAAAGAAATATCAGATGCCGTGTTTAATTCAATAAATCAATATGAAATGCTTGATCTAGTTCAAATAATCTGCTTCGACACAACTGCTCATAATACAGGTGTTCAAAGCGGTGCTGCTGCTCTGCTTGAAGGAAAACTAGGTCGCGATTTATTATATTTTCCCTGCAGACACCATATTTACGAGTTGTTGATCCGTAAAGTGTTTGAAATTAGAGTGGCTACTACAGCCGGTCCAGAAGTGCTAATTTTTAATCGCTTTAGCAAATACTGGATTAATATTGACAAATTAAATTACAAGAGTTGTTTAGAAGATGAACACATTATTACAGTATTGACTGCTGAAGAACGTGGAACAATTTTAAATTACTGTCTAGATAACTTAGAACAAGCTCATAGCAGACGCGACTACAAAGAATTATTGCAATTAGTTGTCACTTTTCTTGGTGGTACGGTGCCGAATTTTAACACCTTTCGTATACCTGGTGCAACTTCTCATGCTCGATGGATGTCAAAATGTATTTGTTTCGTAATGAATTCAATATGACCAACCAAGAGTTAAACGGTATACGTAGTGTCTGTCTGTTCGTAGTTCGTATTTATGTAAAAGCCTGGTTTGGATGCACTAAAGCAATTGAAGCACCAAGTCAAGACTTAAATTTAATTAAAAATATTATGGCTTATCCTGAAAGGGATATAGCTCTTGCTTTGCTACAAAAAATCAGCAATCATTTGTGGTATTTGTCGGAAGAAGCAGTCGGTCTTTCATTCTTCGATCCTAATGTAAGTGTTGCAATTAAAAAAAAAATGGTTCAGACAATTAATGTTGAAGCAAATACAGAAAAATGCAAGCGAATAATAACTAATCCAACAAATATCGGCACATTTGCGCAAAAAGATTTAAGCGATTTTGTAAATTCCAATACACACGCATTCTTTGATCGTTTAGAAATTTCAAAAGAATTTTTGCAAGTCGATCCATCGGATTGGAATGAAAGATTTGACTACGCTCACGGATCACAAATTTGTAAAAACCTATCTGTAGTGAATGATGCAGCTGAAAGAGGCGCCAAATTCATTACAGATTTTAATAATAAATTAACCCACAACGAAGAGGAGAAACAATTCCTTTTTCAGGTGGTTAAAGAATATAACATGAATTATCCCACTTTTAAAAAGACTTCACTATTAAATTAAAATAATATTAATGTTACTATGAGTATGAAATTAATAAAAATATTTAAGTTTATTCTTAATTTTCAAATAAATGTAAATAAAATAAAAAATATATATATTTTTGCCTTATTTCTCATAATAAAAACAAAAAGGTGCTTGGGGCACGGCTAAAAATTATCCAATAGTTGTCAAATTTTTTTTATGCTTTTTGGGACTAAAACGAATATTTTTAGCGCTTGCCGTAACATATATTCGAGAAAATAAATTTGTCCATATAAATAAGGACCGGTCTAATATATATATATATTATTGGTCGTCATAAAATTCTAAGACGATCTGGCCATGTCCGTCCATCCGTCCGTCTGTTGAAAGCACGCTATCATCTAAACGAAGGGAGCTAAGACGTCCAAATTTGATATTTAGTACTCACATTCCACCTATAACATAAAGTGATTCTTATTCGTAGGGGGTGAATTGGGGCAAAAAGGGAGAAAAATGGTACCTATCAAAAAACAACATCTATAAACATGAAATTCGAAATTCATTTAATTGAGTAGATACATAATATAAAAGTTATTTTTCCAAATTCGTACTTTTAAGCGATAAAATGGAAATAGAGGGATACAAATAGTACCAACCAAACCTCTGCATCTAGAAGAATGAAAATCGGTGTATTTCTCTGATTGCGTAGACACATAAAATAAAGAGATTTTAGAAAGTCGTACTATTAAGGGGGTAAAATACGTAAAGGAGGATAAAAATGGTACCATCCAAATGGCCTATGCTAGGATCATGGAATTCGGTGTATACATTGATTTGACTGATAGACACGCATAATACAAAGATTTTTTAAAATTTTAACTTTTACGTCAAAAATTGGAGTTATGGCCATGGAGTTAGGTTATTTTGCACTATGTACGTGAAATAATGGATTTTCATAATTTGTACATTTAGGATTAAAATATAATGGAAATACAACCAACTGTAGCATCCACTATCAATATTTAGGTATGTAAGCTTTTTTGAAAGTATAAATTGACTTGAAATATTATTTCGTTATATATAGTGTAAACGTATTGGTAGCCTTGCCTTATAAGCGAGGTTTGAAATAATAAAAACATTATATATATTTATAAATTATTTTTTCTATATTTTTATTTGTTTTGGTTTGGCTATTTTAAAAAATATCGAAAGCCTCTGTGGAATGCAATCCATGGTGGAGGGTATATAAAGTTCGGCCCGGCCAAACTTAACACCGTTTTTAATTGTTTACTCTTTAACTCTATAGGATTGTGGGCAAAATGCCACTTTCATCACTATTTTAAACTAAGTATTATGTTTCTTTTCAAATTTGCAACTTTGAATAAAATAAATGTTAACGTTTACCCACAATAGTAGGGTAAGTGATACCAAAACCTTGTATATAGTATTTGGCTTGATATACGAATATTCCAAGAAGTATATTAAATTATTGTATATGAGGCACAAATCATACAAAAAGGTTTTGTGTTCTCCAAAAAGACAATAATTTAGAGCTACTTTCAGTTCTTGTGGGTAAACTTTTTTCTTCTGGATCGATAAAAAATATATAAAACAAATATCTGGGAACTTCGAACCTCTTAGCTTAGTTCGTTCATAACCTATCGTACTTTCAACCAACAGACGAACACTTCATTATATGGCCGAGGGTATAAAAATACACTTATTATTGCATCAATATATTGATAGACCAATCTAAAACTTTTATAAATATCTCTTACATTATCTGACAGTTTTTGCCTAAATTTATAAACTGTCGCTTACGATAAAATTGCTTTCTTTGAAAATCTGAGCAGGGACTTACGATAAAATCTTAGCCCCATTTTTTATATAAACGTTAACAAATTTTACATTTTGACAATTTTTATTTATGTATCAGCCCATAAAATTTTAAATTCGACAATAAAAAATATTTTCAGAAAATGTCGCTTACGATAATTCCGCGCTAAGGGCTCGATATATTAGCATATTTATTTCATATTTTCTGCATAAATTTAGTATATATTTAATATGAACGCAAAATTTAATTGAATTTGAATATAAGCCTAAATACGAAACTTGATTCAAATCGGAGTCTAATTATGATGCTCTATATTCATATTACATACACATTCATTAGCACAATAATTCGCCAAAGTTTTAAGTAACTCACCAGCAATGTATTTTTTGTCGAATGTGATTGAATTCGAATTTTGTCCATGCACCAAAGGGCGTATACGTGATGCAGGTGATGTACTCGCACTTATACACCCCATGGCCACAAATCGCAACAACACAAAAAATAAGCATATTATTAGTGCCCCTCCCAAAAAAAGCCACGTCTTTTCCATACTCCATGTATACAGCTTGAGTTCATGAGTTGCACATTCATACATAACGTCGGTATACTGGAAAAGCAAGTCAAGTCCATTTGTTGCTCTTATAAAATGTAAGCCCCATAATTATTTCGGTTGTTTGAACACTGGGTGTGAGGGTGGCTACAGGTCGGCACAACTTTATCTGAAACTCTTTTACTTGGTGTGTGTGTGCGTGTGCACATGAGAAGACCTGTGCAAATGTACATTGGGGTGAGTTTCTTTTTAACTTTACAAGAAATTGACAATCGTCAGTAAAGTTCCTCATATTTTACAATTCCAAATCTTCAGTAAATTGTTGTAGCTTTATTAGAAGAGCTATGCATATTTTCAAGTGAAAAATGTTTGAAAAAGAGAAGGATGTCCGAGTTTTACGCCGATGGGCATAATGCAATTTTTGGTCGGCATAACCATCCCACAAAACGGATATAACGGCCAATTTCTTTTTTGGACGTTGTGACCGCCTTGAAAACGGCCAAAAAAATGCCCAATGAAATTTCGGACATAAAGCCCAAATTTGTTGGCAGAAAGTCTTTACTCTGCGTAGCTGGCTTTGGGAATATTCCAGAGGTGAAAATCTGTATGGCAACGCAAAACAACGTTGAGCGTTGTGACCGTTGCAGGGCGGCCCACAAATAACGACAACAAAATATTTGGCGTTATTGCCAGGTGCGAAAAGTCCGGGCACCTTAGAAAAGCTGAGGATATTTTCGCATAATTTTGGACTGAATGTGCTCTTTTTGAAATCAGTTTAAGCCAAGCTTTTAAATATATTACGAATTTATATTATATTACGAATTTACGATTGGCCAAGACGTAGTATTCACACCAAAGATACCATCAAAAGTCACCCCAACATTCATGTTGCACCTTAGAAAAGCTGAGGATTTTTTCGGATAATTTTGGACTGAATGTGCTCATTTTGAAATCAGTTTAAGCCAAGCTTTTATATATATTACGAATTTATATTATATTACGAATTTACAATTGGCCAAGACGTAGTATTCACACCAAAGATACCATCAAAAGTCACCCCAACATTCATGTTGCAACTATGAACGTGTATGTGTAGTTGAGGTATTTATGGGGGCATTCCTCAACTATAAAATGGATTTCGAAAAAACTACATGTCTTCAAAGTTTTATTGATTACACTCGTCGTACTCGTCGTTACGTACGTTGAATTGGGGGAAGTTGCCTCTTAGCTTTAATTAGTAAAATGCCAACATTTAAATTATCACAAAGATGCGTTTCAATTTGCCGTCATTTGCCCGTTCAGCAGCAGCACCAACGCCAGCCTCAGTCATCGGTCATTGTTTTCCAAATCTCCGGTTGTGCGGCTTTTGTACGTTGACCTTTTTTGCTCGTTCAGTTTTGTTTCGTTGTCGTTTTTGTTCGCATCACAACACGGAACACGGCGAAAAGCCACAACAAGTTATTAGCTTTTTCGTTACAATCCCAAGGAGGACCCCCCAAAAAATCAATTTCAAATGTGCCATTAAATAAATCCATTCCGGACCGGTGAAACGAACACAAATTGTGTGTGTGTGTGTGGTGAGTGAAAGTGCATCCATCGGGTTGGTAATCAAAATAATTAATATGCATTAGCCGAATGACCACGTTGATGCCACAAAGTCAATATTTGTGAATCGCCATTCAAACAACAAGCAACAACCGATAGACAAATGTCAAATATCATTTCCGCGTATTTGAACAATTTAATGAGAAAAAAAGCAAATCCAAGCCTGCACATCCCGATGAGATGCTAATGTGGGCAGTGGCCGCAGACCACATGATTCGTCGAATGAACGAATGCCAATGGAACAACAAATGGAATAAGGTAAAATGTCGCCCATTGCATTTGAAGAGCAATATGCGTTTTTTAATATGCAAAAACCTAAAAATTAATAAATATTTTGCACTCGTTGTTGATTTATTGAAAAAAATAAGCAGCATATTTTGCAGCAAACTTTCAAAATTCCACAGCAAAATTCCATTGCCAGCAAATGAGAAACTGCAGACTTTACGTACGAATAAGGGTTAGTATATTGGGAAAACTATGATTTTTTATGCAAATTGAGATATGTATTTGTTTACTACAATGAATGTACAGTAGGGCGTATCGATTTTTTTTAAATCGCTTTGAAATATCAAACAAAAATTGGAGGCAAGTGTTGGTTTTACTGTTCAAAATGGAAAAATTCTTAAAAAACAAAATAAGTACTTATCGTTAAATGAAACTTTTCTAATTAACACCAAAAGATAGGCAACAGCAGAAGCTATGCATACGTGTGGTAGGGGCTAAATACATTCATGTTATATGGTCTTTAATTGATGACAAAGTGGATAGTTAAAAAAGGTTTCTTCTTTTAAAATCCGTAGAGAAAGTATTTATTCATTTACATAATCCGTATGCATATATGTATATGGAGTACTCCGGGTGGTATGAGTAATTAAAATAAATTAATATTACGTATACCACCCCCCGTATTATGGGGATGCTACTATGATTATAAAACTAAAAATGTTTAGAAATGAAATATATTTAGACTTTTAACGCCGTGAATCATTGTACCGTCTGCACACACGTAACATTGCACTATATTCAGAAAGTGTGATGAAAAATAAAACACCTACCACTTCAAGTTTTTCCATATCAATTCGTTTACTCGTAGAATAAATAAATTACAATTTATTACTTTACATAAACCATGTGCTAAATATATCGAGTACTCCGGTTGGTATGAGTAATATAAATAAATTAACATTACGTATACCACCCCCTATTCCTTAGTTTGTTAAACAAACAGAAACTTCGTAAATTCACCTACATTTATTCCATTTATATAACAAAATACTCTGTTATCTAAATTGCAAAGAGTTTTTTTCGCTCTAGTTAAACAAACATCAATGCAATGATTTTTTAAATCTTTTACGTCTTCAAACATTTATTCAACTATCCATACGAGTTATATATGTTCAAGTGAGCTTCTACTGTAATTCTACTTTGTCATTAAATTAAATTAAAATTGAAAAAAATGAATTCTAAATTATGATATCCAAAAAAAGTTATCAACAATGTATTAATGCCGTTGGAAAGAGGGTCAGTTAAATATTAAAAATATTTAATATTATTTTCGCTATAGCTTTCATAAACAATTGTGATTTTCACAGTTAACTTAGATCAGCTTCAGTGCAAAATTTTCAATATTTATTGATTTACACGTCATTTTTGGAACATTTTGTTGAAAAAACTGGGCAAGGGGCCATCAATCAGTGCCATGGAAAACTCAAAAATTCTACAAAAACAATCGGAGTCCAAAAGTGGGAAACAACTAAAGATTACTACGCGGAGGAGAACACTGTACAAAGGAAAGTAAAAAAAGAAACATTATTCAACAACCTTCGAATTCCAGTACGATTTTAAATAAAATGCGAGCCTTTGCAGGAGTGAACTTTAGGAAACCACAATCTACAAAATTATAAAAACGTCTGAGCTCCTAAAGTGTCGAAAAGTGCAGAAAAAGCCAGCCCGCCCGCAAGAAGGAGAAGCCATTTACAAGGAATGGGATAATTTTTTCTGGCGAAAATTAGTTTAACATCGATGGCTTAAATGTTTATAATTAATATTTCCGTGACATCATCAATGATGAAGAATTTCTAAATCACCACTATAGAAGAGAGGTATGAGTCATTTTTAATGACTCAAAGTTAATGACCAAAAAGTTACAGGCTTATAAGTGTGCAAAAGTACGAAAGGTACCGGCTTTTTTTACACGTAACTCAAGATTTTGGGGAGTATGACAAGTTTCACATACAGATTCCTGTTCTACTCGATAATACATACCAGAGAAATACGTACTAGAGTTTTTTGACTGTCGGACAGTGTTATGGGTAGTGCCAAATTCTAAGACGATCTAGCCATGTTCGTCTGTCTGTTGAAAGCACAATATCCACCGACCGAAATTAACGAGGAAGTTCTAATTTTCTATAAATATGTCTTATGGTTGCAGATTATTTGGCATTGAAAGTGAGTGAAATCGGCCCAGAGGGAAAAAATTCCCTAAAAATCACTGAAAACAAGTAAGTAAGTTGCAGTCGATTAAACTGACTTATATATTACCCTCACTCCCAGAGAACATGTGTATGGAAGGACTTACATTTCACTTAGTGTCGGATTATGTGTATGGGAGGTACTGTAAGTATGTGGCAATTGGACCCAGCTTCCACATTCGTAAATTTTGTAAAAACGCGATCAAAAATGAAGTCATAATGGATTTCAAGCACTGGCATAGGAGTTATAACAGATGTACTTTAACCTAGGGTAGATACAATTGTGCTGAGGTACTAGAAGGGGCGTGGCTAAAGCATAATTATTTTTTAGGTTTAAAGTTATTATAAGAACATTTTCAAATATCAAATTGAAACCGATTTTGACTACCCTACCCGTCTGTAAGTTATTTCGATTTTATTTTAAACGAGGCAACTTTGGGTGGGAGGTACTAGAAGGAGTGTGGCAATACCGCCCATATTTCAAGTGTAGCAAACGTCCATAAAATCATTGTCAATGATAAAATTTCAAAGTATTTCGACAATACGTATATAAGTTATAACAACTTTAATTTAAGGTAGGTTGGGGTGATTTGTGTGGGAGGTACCAGGAGAGGCGTGGCAAAACCCACCATAACCTGGACGCTAAAAGTGCTTATAAAATCTGTATTATATACCAAAATATATCTAATTACGACAATCCGTGTGTAAATTACATTGGTTTTTGTTTAACATAGTAATATAGACAATTTGTGTGGTAGGTACCAGAAGGGGCGTTGGAAATTCGTCCATCTTCGAACTTAAACTAAGTTTGGGAAAAATATTACCATGCCCCAAATTATATATACCCTAATAGTCTGTAGAGTGAGGGTATAAGAAAGAATTTTGCCTTTTTCAGAATTTAATGAAAAAATTGTTCCCTAAATGTGTCTTATGGTTGCTGATCGATTGGGATTGAAAGAGGCCGAAATCGGCCCAGAGGGAAAAAAAATTCCCAACAACGACTGAACCCCCCCCCCTGATAGTTAGACTACTTAAGCATTTTTTTTAATTTCTACTTTATATGCACTTGAAATTTGTTGTGACATTCCTCTTCTAGCTTGAAAACACCAAAAAGGAAATAAAAGTTTTAGCGGGCGAAATGGGACAAAAAGGGATAAAAATGGTACCAATGATACGACAACAGCTAGCATCATGAAATTCGGTATGTACATCCCTCTGATCGCGTAGACACGTAAAATAGAGGGATTTTTCGAAATTCGTATAAAATGATAGCAATGAGACGACGACACCTAGAATCATGAAATTCGGTATATATCTACATATATAAAAGAGTTGCGTTACTGACTTATCATTGACCAGCATCCAGACCAAACGGCTGAAGCCAGGGTCTTGACATTTTCAGGGTAGTTCCTAAATATAACGTAGACGTCGACTAAGAAAGGGTTTAACGAAATTCGTACTTTTAGGGGGTAAATGGGACAAAAAGGGATAAACATCGAACCTTCGACCTGACCAAACGGCAGTAGCTAGAAACATGACATTCGGTGTGTGACCATGCAGACGAGCTACAAATAGGGATTTTTCGAAATTTGTACTTTTAAAGGAGGAAAGTGACAAAAAGGGTTAAAAATGGTACCAATTTAAGAATTACAGCTAGAATCATGAAAATCGGTATTTACATTTCTCTGACAACGTAAACTTGCAATATAAATTGATTTTTCGAAATTTGTACTTACGAAGGGTGAGCGGGACAAAAAGGGGTAAAAATGGTACCAAATAAAGAATACAGCTAGAATCGTGAAATTTGGTATGGAAATTCCTCTGACATTGTATAAAAACATTAAAATTGGATTTCACAAAATTTGTACTATTAAGGGTTGCGAGGGACAAAATGGGATAAAAGTGGTACTAATTTAAGTATTGCAGCTATAGCAGTAAAATTTGGTGTGTAAATTAATCTGACAACGTAGTCTTGCAACAGATTTTTCGAAATTTGTACTTACAAGGGGTGAGCCTGACAAAAAGGGATAAAAATGGTACTAATTAAAGTATTGCAGCTATAGTCGCGAATTTTGGTGTGTAAACTCCTTTGTCAACGTAGATACTCAATCTAGATGGATTTTTTTTTTCGAAATTTGTACTTATAAGGGTGAGCGGGACCAAAAGAGATAAAAATGGTACCAACTAAAGTATTGTAGCTAGAATCGTAAAATTTGGTATGTAAATGGATTTTTCCAAAATTTTTAAGGGGTGGCGAGACAAAAAGTGATAAAAATGGTACCAACCAAATTATTATAGCTAGAATCGGGAAACCATGTAGAAGCGCAGTAAAATTGGATTTTTTAAAAATTTGTACTAATAACGGGTGACCGGGACAAAAAGGGATAAAAATAGTGCCTACTAAAGTATTTCAGCTATAGTCGTGAATTTTGATGTGTAAATTCCTCTGAGAACGTAGAATCGTAAGCCTAAAAATTTTTTTGTTCTTATAAAGGATGAGTGGGATAAAAATAGTGCCAACTAAAATATAGAAGTGAAATTTGGAGCGTAATTTCCTCTGACAACGTAGACTTGCAACATAAATGGATTTTTTTTTTTTTCGAAAAAATGATATAAATAGGACAAAAAAGGATATAAATAGTACCAACTTTAATATTACACCTAGAATCGTGAAATTTTGTATGTAAATTCCTCTGACAATTCTACATTGCCACCAGGGATAAAAATAGTACCAATCAAACTGTTGAAGTTGAAATCATGAAATTCGGTAAATACATTGATCTGACTGTATAGGTGCGAAACATAAAGGCATTTTTCGAAATGTATACTTTAAGGGGATACAAATTGTACCAACCAATCGGCTGCAGCTAAAATAGTGAAATTTGGTGTGTACATTGATTTGGCTGCATAGACGCAAAAAATAAAGAGATCTTTTGACATTCGTACCTTCAGGATCTAAATGGGATTAAATTGGGCACCAATCAAGCGGCTGTAGCTAGAATAATGAAATTCGACTGACTGCGTAGACGCTAGAGTGATCAAACCCGAGACCGAAAACCGGGTCAACCTGTTTTTTCACCTGAGACCGACCGTCGGATTTTTTAAAATCGCGTTTTTTGGAAAACCGGGAAACACGGGTTGTTTATGTCGGTCTCAACCGGTTTTTCATATTGTTTAAGTCTCAGTGGTGTCACTTTTTATATTACCTATGATGCTTGTGTTAATTTAAAAAGTTTTTTATTAGGGACCGCAAATTAACTAAAAATACGAACACATCCATACTGTGAATCTAAAATGGCAATGTTCGTTCTAAATTTCAAATGAATTTCTTATGGGCTGAAGGAAAATCGACGCGGTTGACCATTTGCGGCTGCGGATGTCGACCAGCCATAACCATTAGAATATATGTGATTATTTTTAGAAGCGTTTAGCTCACTGACGGTGATGATCTGAATATTATTCAGATCATCATTAAATAATTATTCCTGGGGGTGACCGCAACATTTTTACGATCCAGCCGTATAGTATATTATGTTCGTCCTTGTATTTCAAAGAGTCCAAAAATAATCCTTGAATTTAATATCAATTTTACATTTAGCTTATTTTATTCTCTAACAGGATCGCATAATGAGACAATTGGTCCAGAAATAATAGCTGTTTTTCAAAACGATTTCAGCAAGAAAAAATTTTTGTTTTTACGGTGTTCACACCTGTTCTAAACTGATATTTTGGGAATAATAGTAGTAATGATGACACATTATTAAAAAATAAAATACTATTAAAAAAAATCGTCAAATAAATTTTTGGTAATGGACCAAAATTATCCAAATTCTGACAGGAATGTTTCGAAAGTCATTTTCGAAAGATTTCTGTGAATCAGATTATGACATCAGAATTGGCCCGTCCAAAATTTTCCGGGAATTCCCGGGAAAAACGATTCGGGAATTCCCGGACCCCAAACCCTAACTTATATATAAAGCTGACAGCCACTAATCTCTCGGTAATACTTAGAAGGCACTCCGTGGTGGAGGGTATATAAGATTCAGCCCGGCCGAACTTAACGCCTTTTTAATTGTTTTTTTTTTTTTTGATAAAGTAATGGTAACCATCGTTGGCCATTCATTACACAGTGCAACACGAAAAAATATAACCATATACGGACACCACACTTGATAAAATACCCGTGTCTCCCAGTTTTACCCAAAGTCATGCACTTTTTTATAGGCTCCCAAAAATCGATCATTTTCTCAGGCTCACGTCTTGCAAACCGTTTGGAATTTTGATTTACTCTCCGAGGCAGGTTGTAGCTATTGCCATAAAGAACAAAAATTGTGAACTTCATCTTCAAGGTCAAAATTTTAAAAAATTCTATTTTTTAACCCTGTCCATGTCCATAGGTAGCAAACCGTTCAAAATTCAATGAAACAATCAACTACAAAAATGTACCTCAGATCTCAATCAACAATAAACAACTTTCTAGAACATATGGATCTCATAGGATTGATTCTTATCACCGTTCAGGTAGGAAAAAGTATATCTTGCAGGACTGATTCTGTTAATGGTCAGTCCGACTACAGTGCGTATGAGTGATATTATCTTTAATCAACAGCACGTATTCGCTACCTACACACAACAGCCTATAAGATTTGATCGAAGACATTTGCGATTTTGACCTTGAAGATGAAGCTTTTTTGATTTTGTATATTTACAATTTTTGTTCCTTATGACAAGAGCTACAACAAGAGAGTAAATCAAAATTCCAAACGGTTTGCAAGATATGAGCCTGAGAAAATGTTCACTTTTTTGCAAAAATGACACCGAGACCCCAAATCTTTTGGGGTCCATAAAAAAGTGCATGGCTTTGGGCAAAACTGTGAGACACGGGACTTTTTTGGTCTTTTATCAAGTAGTGGTGTCCGTATATGTTTATTACACACAGTGTTATATAAGCGTTTGGGCAATGATTCCGCCAATCATTGGCAATGATTCCGCGGCTCATTACTACTGACATTTATCCCTGTAATACTTTATTTATCATTGTTTTTGATTGAAATATCTATGATGGAAGTGGGTCAAAACGGTTCAGAATATATAGATCCCATAAAAATGTCGTTCCCGGCTTAGAAAGCACATATTTTAACCGATTTTCTTCAAATTAAACATGATTATGACGTCATCGTAATGCATGCGGCCTAAAATTCGCACCAAACCCGATTACATTGTACATGCATTTGTTTCTCAACAATCACTTGTGGATTTTCTAAACACCCAAGCGAAAGCCATCAAATTGAAAAAGGTATCGTCAGTGATTGTTTTCGAAAAATCTTCATTAATTTTAAAATATTCCACAACCACGAAAAATCGTTGTACTTTCGCCTGGTGCTTTCCGATAATAGTAGACTTTTTGGTAATTTATTAATTAGATGGCCACATAAAATACGATTCCACTGAATAGGTCGGGATAGCATGTGGCATTAAACTTCTCTCGACTAGAACGCACAGTTAATCCTTGTATTTATGGACAACTTTCGAATTTTATATTGTTTTTGGATCAGCACTTACTGAACTGCTGAACAACATGTCCGTAATCTAGCTCAGCGTTGTGGTAACCTACCTACCAGTACATCCATAAATTGTGTGTGAATTCATGTTGTGGATCTGGCAAAACTTTTCCTGTTCACATGTGGGTACGACAAGTATGGACGTGTGCTATGGTCGTGTTCATTCTCTCCCAAAAAACAACTATGCACATCCCAAACAGCCTACACAGTGGCTACGAAAGAGAAAAATGAGGAAGGATATTCATGCTGTAAATGCCTACAATATTATTATAAAATTAATTCAATTTAATAAAAGCGACCCTCATAAAAGATGGTAGGCTGACTTACTCAGTCATATAAAAAAATAAGAATAAAATATAAAAATTCCGAAAAAGGGGAAAATAAATTCCAAAAAAGCGATTTTTTAGAGAAAGTCCTTAATTGATGATATGCCCTCGGAGTGCTTTAAATTATTTTTAATCATTTTAAGTTCAAAGTAAATATTGCTTGTTATTGGCAGTTTTTCATACATAAATAAGTATGCTTGTAGATGTATTTCCAAATTCCAACAGTCGGAAAATATGCTCCAAAATTTGTGAATTTTAACTAAAATTTTCTCCAATTCTTTATTTACCGGATGTTGTGCTTTGCATTTTCGAATTTTTGTCTTCATCACAAAATATAAAATAAATTTGCGGCAGCGGGAATATACAAAATATTCACAAATGTTGCCGCCTTTAAAAAATTTAGAAAATGGTGCCCTTTATGCATGTTTTAGATTTGTTTTAGAACTCTGATTGAAGTAATACATGTACACCAATCTTTATAAGCAATCTAAAACTATATGAATATATCCAGTAGGCTGGGTCGAGGTCCATACAAATGGAAAAACAGTTTCCAGTCATTCCACTAAAATAAAGTTTGGATTGTTTAATGATGATTTGCCATATATTTTGTTCCGAGATCAAGCCGTCGGAGAGCTTATCGCTCCTGAAAATAAATCATGTGTTTGCTGCGTAATTTTTTCGGTGATGGATTTTTGTCCCATTTTTTTCTGAATAGAAAGCACTTTAAATATAAATTTCAATTCTTGTTGTAGAGTAACGTATTGGCCGAATTATTGGACGTTTATAGAATTTTTTTGCGTATTCTCACAGTGACAACTGGCAACTTTTTCGTATTTTGTAGTATTATTTTATTATTTATAACTGCTGTCAATACCTTTCGAATGATGCCTAAATGATGAACATTGGAATGACATTGACGCCGCTGCGCTCATTTTTGTAAAAAGAATTCGAACATTATCGCTGCATTAAATTATTTCACAATAATAGTGTCAGTGATGAAATTTTTCGTACGATATTCATCATTTAGGTATCATTCGAAAGGTATTGATTCCTTCTACCGTTACTTCTCGTACAAAATGTTTCCAATAAATATGAGAAACTTGAAAAATAACAAAAAAATCAATATAAACGTCTAATAATACGACCATTGCGTTATTCTAAGACAAAAATAAACATTTTCATTAAAAGTGCTTTCAAGGGTCTATCAATTCAGAAAAAAAACTGGAAAAAATGTAACATAAAATAAGCAAGGAAAGACTAAAGTCGGTCGAGGCCGACTATATGACCCTACACTTTCTACTCCACTATATTTCAATTCGGTGAAAATGAGAACGACATTTTTATGGGAGCTATATATACATCAGAACCGACCTCATCCACTTTTACCATGGATGTTCCTGGAAATATAAGATGTCATGCCGAATTTGAAGAAAATCGGTTAAGGTATGTGGTTTCTACAGCCATCGGGAGCGCTGGGAGCTATATCTAAATCTAAACCGATTTGACACATTTTTGTCACAGATATTTCTAGTTAAAATATGAGATGTTGTACCAAATTTGATCAAAATCGGTTAAATTATGTGGTTTCTAGAGCAAAACAAGTAAGGAAGGTTAAAGTCGGGGGTGGCCGACTATATGATACCCTACACCTAGGAAGCTCCTGGAAGCTGTTTGGCTTAAATCGTACTAGATTTTTGAATTTAGATATTTGGCAAACAAATGTTTTATTATAAATTGAAGTTTGTCTCATTGAGGAAATAAAAAACAATTTTTGGATACAATGGAATAAAATAGACAATTTATTATTTTTTTGCGATTTAGGTACTTGGAATAATTGGTTTCCCTCCACTTAGAAAGTAAGTCAAGGCTTTTTCCCAGAGAGAGTTGAATATGGTAAATGCAATTTTAAATTTTATGTATAATAAAACATACAACATACTTTATTATTGATGATCACTTCATCTGTTATTGACTTCAAGTCAATAAATGTAACGTATATATTTATAATAATACGCTATTCTTAATATTAACATAATTTAAATCTGTAAAGAGAAAATTAAATAGATATGGTAATACATAACGCGTCGTAGTAACTGCATACAGTTTCAAAGGTTAAGCTATTTATAATGCTACTAGCAGTACCCGCTGCTTCGCACGCGAAAAAGCAAGTTATTCGTTAATTTTATCCGTTTCTGTTTTTGGATAGTATTTATTTAATTTTTGTTGGTGGTGCACCTCTTTCCCAAAAAGTACACATTTTCAAAAATCACTATAGGTAACATGTGTTTTTGCTTCCCCTAAAAATATGTACTTTATTTGGTAACACATTCATTCCCCTTTACATGATTGTACAGCATTTTTATCCCTTTTCGTCCCGCGCACCCCTTAGAAGTACAAATTTCGAAAAATCAAACTTCTGCGCTGCTATATGGTCACAGGAATTTACACAATAAATTTCACGATTCTAGCTGTAATACTAAAATTGGTACCAGTTTTATCCCTTTTTGCCCCGCTCGCCACTTAAATGTACAAATTTGGAAAAATCCATTTATGTTGCAAGTCTACGTTGTCAGAGAAATTTAAACACAAAATTTCACGACTATAGCTGACATATTTTAGTTGGTACTATTTTTATCCCGCTCATTATTTAAATTCGAATTAGATTTGCGCTTCTACGTTGTCAGAGGAACTTACACACCACATTTCACTACTATAGCTCCAATACTTTAGTCGGTACTACTTTTATCCCTTGTTGCTCAGCCCCTATAAGAAAATTTCGAAAAAAATCCATTTATATTGCGCTTTACACACAATTTACACTTCAAATTCCCCGACTATGCGGGGCAAAAAGCATTGCAGCTGCTTTTTGCCCCGCATACCCGCTAAAAAGTACAAATTTCGAACAATCCAATTGTACAGCTGTTCTACATGGTGAGAGGAATTTTCATACCAAATTTCACGATTCTAGCTGTAATAATTTAGTTGGTACCATTTTTATCCCTTTTTGTCCCGCTCGCCCCTTTAAAGTACAAATTTCAAAAATCCAATTTTACTTCGTTTCTATATGGTCAGAGGAATTTACATACCAAATTTCACGATTCTAGCTGTAATAATTTAGTTGGTACCGTTTTATCCCTTTTTGTCCCGCTCGCCGCTTAAAAGTACAAATTTCGAAAAAATCCAATTTTACTTCGTTTCTATATGGTCAGAGGAATTTACATACCAAATTTCACGATTCTAGCTGTAATACTTTAGTTGGTACCCTTTTTGTCCCGCTCGCCCCTTAAAAGTACATATTTGGAAAAAATCCAATTTTACTTCGTTTTTATATTGTCAGAGGAATTTACATACCAAATTTCACGTTTCTAGCTGTAATACTTTAGTTGGTACCATTTTTATCCCTTTTTGTCCCGCTCGTCCCTTAAAAGTACAAATTTCGAAAAATCCAATTTTACTTCGTTTCTATATGGTCAGAGGAATTTACATACCAAATTTCACGTTTCTAGCTGTAATACTTTAGTTGGTACCATTTTTATCCCTTTTTGTCCCGCTCGTCACTTAAAAGTACAAATTTCGAAAAATCCAATTTTACTTCGTTTCTAAATGGTCAGAGGAATTTACATACCAAATTTCACGTTTCTAGCTGTAATACTTCAGTTGGTACCATTTGTATCCCTTTTTGTCCCTTTAAAAGTACAAATTTCGAAAAATCCAATTTTACTTCGTTTCTAAATGGTCAGAGGAATTTACATACCAAATTTCACGTTTCTAGCTGTAATACTTTAGTTGGTACCATTTTTATCCCTTTTTGTCCCGCTCGTCCCTTAAAAGTACAAGTTTCGAAAAATTCCTATTTGTAGCTCGTCTGCATGGTCATTGCAAGGAACTCACCGAATTTCATGTTTATAGCTACTGCCGTTTAGTCAGGACGAAGGTTCGATGTTTATCCCTTTTTGGGCCATTTTATCCCCTAAAAGTACGAATTTCGTAAAACCCTTTCTTAGTCGACGTCTACGTCATATTTGGGAACTACACTGAAAATTTCATGACCCTGGCTTCAGCCGTTTGGTATGGGGGCTGGTCAATGATAAGTCAGTCAGTCAGTAACGCAACTCTTTTATATATATAGATTGTCCATATTGGGCTTGAATATGTTGAATGTTTAAAATATTTAATTATTGATGAACCCTCTATCTGTTATTGAGTCCAAGTCAATAAGTTTAAAGCATTTTTTAGTCTTAATCAATTTTAACACTTTGTTTAAAAATATCAGCCAGATGTTGAAACGTATATAAATTTCGTTATTTTTTATAATATCACAATTATATTTAGGTTTCGATATCGTAACATAAATGGCCGACTAGATAATAAAAAATAATAAATATATTTATTTGTAATAATAAGTTATTCCTAGTATTCACATAATGTAAAAATCTATAAAACTATAAGGTAGAAATTAATTAGATATGCTAATACATAGTGTAACTATGTATTATACATATACAGTTCAAATGTTGAAGCATTAATAATGCTATTGTCAATATTGGTGAAACACCAATCAATTGTCGTCAAGAAAATCTGTCAAAGTTTTTGGTTTCTAGAGCGGAAAGAATCAAATCGGAGGAGACATTTGTATGGGAGCTATATATAAATCTGAACCGATCTATCCTATTTATACCAGAGCTGTTTTTAGTTGAAATATAAGCTGCGTTGCCAAATTTGAAGAAAATCTGTTAAAGTTTGTGGTTTCTAGAGCGGCAAGAGTCAAATCGGAGGAGACATTTGTTTGGGAGCTATATATAAATCTATCCTATTTTTACCAGAGCTGTTCTTAGTTCAAATATAAGATGTTTTGTCAAAGTTGAAGAAAATCTGTCAAAGTTTGTGGTTTCTAGAGCGGAAAGAGTCAAATCAGAGGAGACGTTTGTATGGGAGCTATATATAAATCTGAACCGATCTATCCTATTTTTACCAGAGCTGTTCTTAGTTCAAATATAAGCTGTTTTGCCAAAGTTGAAGAAAATCTGTCAAAGTTTGTGGTTTCTAGAACGGAAAGACTCAAATCGGAGGAGACATTTGTATGGGAGCTATATATAAATCTGAACCGATCTGTTCTATTTTTACCAGAGCTGTTTTTAGTTGAAATATAAGCTACGTTGCCAAATTTGAACAAAATCTGTCAAAGTTCGTGGTTTCTAGAGCGGAAAGAGTCAAATCGGAGGAGACATTTATATGGGAGCGATATATAAATCTGAACCGATCTATCCTATTTTTACCAGAGCTGTTTCTAGTTGAAATATACGGCGTCTTGCCAAATTGAACGAAAATCTGTTGAAATATTTGGTTTCTAGAGCGGAAAAAGTAAAATCGGAAGCAACATTTGTATGGGAGCTATATCTAAATCTGAACCGATTTGCTTCAAATTAAATAGCATTCGTCCTTATCCCATAAAACTTCGTTGTGCAAAGTTTCATTTAGTTCTAACAACAATTGCGACCTGGACTTTGATTACAAGAATAGATGGACAGACGGACGGACGGACATCGCTAAATCGACTCAAAAAGTGATTCTAAGTCAATCGTTATAATAAACGATGGGTCTATCTCGCCTCCTTTTGGGTGTTACAAAGAAATGCACAAAGACATTATACCCTGTGGTGTAGGGTATAAAAATTACACGGGAAAACTTAATTTTTACAGGTGTTTACGGGTGCGTTTAGCTGGCATCATTAAACAATCCAATCATCATCTCTGGAGTGTGACCGCAGCCATTTATTTTCGTGACCCATCTTACAACTCTGTGGATTATTGGTCTAATATATGACCAATACAAGTTTTGGTCATTCCAGTTAACTTCTCTCCTTATTTTACGAATTGAAGTCCAATCAAAATAGCTAACATTCACTAACCGGCAGTAATCTTCAAATGCATTTAAATTTGCATAAAAATATCATAAATTCATAACATGGTATTGCATTCTATGCAAAGTCAACGTCCTCCAGTCTGCCGGTACAAATATTAAAGGTAAATTTTATTTTTTTAAATCAAACATTAAAGAATTGAGTGTAATTAGAGTATTTAAGCACTCTACAGTGGAGGATATAAAAGGTGCTGCCGAATTTAAAATCCATTTTACTTGTTTACATTTTTCGAGATTAGAACATAGAAATAAAAAATATTTTTTAATTCTAATTGCCTAATGTTATTACAAACATTTTGTTTTGGGGACCACTGTATGGTATTAGGTGCTCGGTACACTGTACCCACATACATACATACTCATGTAACATGTTCTCAGCTCTCTGTCCACACAATCCCTTTCAACACGTAGCCATCCTCTCAGAATCAAGTACGACCGATGCTGGTATGCGCAGCATCCTTCAGCGAGAGCAAAAATAAAACGACAGGACATTTTCACCATCATAATAAAAAGGCTGACCTTGTCATTCAAAATCTCATTCCGAACTTGACATTGAATGAATGAATATTCAACATGCCGCAACGGATTTCAGTCAAACGCTGAAAAGTGGCTACGAAACCGAACAAGAATAAGAACTAGAAGAAGAAGAAGAATAAGACGATAACCGCGAATGCGAATCCGAGTAGTCGAAGTGAAGCGAAATGTGACTGTGAGTGTTGACGGTACGTGTGTGGTGCGTTAAACGCGTTACTGGCAAAGCGGGATTTTAACTTGATTTCGCAGCAAAAGCGAACAATTGTTCACTCGAACGGTTAATGGACGGTTGGCTTTTAAACGAACCACTCGAATAGCACTCGTCTCGTGTACGAATACCTTGTGTTTTGGCTAAAAAAAAAAAAAAACAAAAATTCAAAAGAAATCTAGGAAAATCTTTCGAAAAAAAAAACAATCGCAGAAACTACATAAAACAAAGGAACAATTCCGCCAACCGGTCGTTGGCTGAAGGGTGAATGCCGGAAAAGAATATACAAAAATAAAAAACAAACAAAACACGTGTGGTCACATAACTGACTGGCAGGCTAAAGAAACAAACCAAACAAACCAACCAAACAACCTGTAAGTCCCCCTTCGAAAAAAAAACACCAATGATGCCTTGAAATCGAAACTATTCAAATAAATTGTTGGGAATTGGTGGAGAAATTGAAAAAGGATTATCTCACTGCAACACCCACAGCTGATGGGAATTGTTACTGAACGAATTGGTGCTAAAGCAATATAAGTCAAAGTGTGTCTGAGTGTTTGTTCTTTTCCATCGGACAAACGGAAATTCGTTTAAATTGTCAATTTCCGAAAGGGATGCAAAGATAAGTGAACACGGATTGAATTTCGCCCGAATATCAAATATCCGTTTGAACACAAAAAGTGAGCAGACAATACAAGACAAAGAGTTCAATAAAATGGATTAATTAGAAATCGTCACGATTTTGATGAAAACTGATGTTTGTGTGTGGTGGCTAAAGGTCAGTATTAACAGTGGCAACTCTACACCTACGTTTATTACGATTTATTACGATGCGACGTTATTAGTCTGTCAATCATAGATAGATTTATTTATCATATTGATAGAATCTATAAAACCATACACTCAAAAAAATATATATATCCCTACAATCAGGTAAAATTAACTAAAATTTAGGAAAATTTTAATTCAACAATTTCAAGCTATTGCTCGAATGTAGGACATGCCTTGAACTTGACTCTAGTTCAATTTTCATCAAACCAAGTATACATTTACTCAAAGTGAGAAAAATACAGTAATTTTTTTCCTCAAACCAAGTACAGTTTTACTAAACCTGTACAACATTTTAGTAAATTTGTACGAAATCCATATTTAATATTCATTCATATTCATACTGGGGAAAATCTTACTGAAAATTTCCATCAAAACAACTAAATATGCGCACCATTACAGATAGATTTGGGGTATCCAAATGTTCGTACTTTTGGATTATTCGATTAATCGTTTTTTCGAAAATACAAAATTTCTAAGGATATTCTGAAACGTTTTCAACTCCAAATAGACTTTTGTATAGTAAGCTTGCTCAGCAAGAATTTAATTTTCACAAAGTTTTCATTAACAAGTAAGGAAAGGTTAAAGTCGGGCGGGCCCGACTATATGATACACTCCACTTTCTATCGGAATACAATTCAATTCAGTAAAAAAAGTAAAACGGGAAAATTTTTTGTATGTTTCCTAATCGCAGGCTAATATGACCTGGTCCAATTTGTCAAATCGAGAATAATATTTGTATCGGGGCTATATCCAAACAAGTGACTAACTTTCACAATAAGTTCTTCTAGTTGAAGTATAACATGTTATGCTCAATTTTAAGAAATTCTCTGAAAATACGCGGTTTCTGGGGGAAAGAAATTTGTATGAGAGCTATATGTAAATCTGAACCGATGTGACCCATTTTCATCATAGTTTTGTTTGTTTTGCCAATTTTGAAGAAAATCTGTTAAAATATGTGGATTCTGGAGCGGAAAATTGGGAGCAAAATTTGTATGGGAGCTATATCTAAATCTGAACCGATCTAACACACTTTTACCACAAGTGTTTACAGTTGAAATATAAAGTGTTTTGCGAATTTAGAGCAAAATCTTTTAAAATACGTGGATTCTAGAGCGGAAAAAATCAAATTGGGAACGAAATTTGTATGGGAGCTATATATAAATCTGAACCGATCTAACACATTTTTACCACAAGTGTTTACAGTTGAAATATAAAGTGTTTTGCGAATTTAGAGCAAAATCTTTTAAAAATCTTTAATCAAATTGGGAACGAAATTTGTATGGGAGCTATATATAAATCTGAACCTATAAGATGTTTTGCCAATTTTGAAGAAAATCTGTTGAAATATGTGGTATCTAGAGTGAAAAGGGTCAAATCGGGAGTGAAATTCGTATGGGGGCTATATCTAAATCTGAACCGATTTTCTTCAAATTAAATAGCGTTCGTCCTTGTCCCGAAAAACTTCGTTGTGCAAAGTTTCGTTTGGTTCTGGCTACAATTGCTACCTGTATCGTGATTACAACAATAGATGGACAGACAGACTAAATCGACTCAGAAAGTGATTCTAAGCCGATCGGTATAATTAACAATGGGTCTATCTCCCTCCCTTTTGGGTGTTACAAACAAATGCACAAAGACATAATACTCTCGTGGAGTGTATACAAATTGAATGATGCCTTCCCAACTTTGGTAGATATGAAGCAAAATCGTTTGTGCAATTATTTATACTTTCCAAAATGATATTTCGCTCCAATAACATTTCGAATATTCGATTATTTGATACGGATTAATCGAATTATTCGTTATTCGAAAATCGACCATTTATTCCATTATTCGAACAAATATTTGATACTAAATATTCGATTAATCGAATAAAATTTAATCGGTTGGAACTATCTTCAAGATAACTCTTTGGAGATTAAATTAGTGTTGTCAGATAATTATACTCTACAGAATTATAATTATCACTCTACAGAGTAGGTGGTTATATTTAATTTGGGACAGAAAAAAGTGTAAAAAAACTGAATCGATTTAACGATGTCTGACTGTCCGTCCGTCCGTCTGCTGTCCATCTAAACTTGTTCTCTCTCTACAGATCGCAATTGTTGTCCGATTTTCATGAAATTTGGCAGAAGTAATTTGTTTTGGCCAAGGACGATCGGTATTGAATTTGGAGGAAATAGATTTTATTTATTTTTAGTCTCCATATAAATAACCCTATAATTTAAACTATTACTGCACACACAGTACATGGAATCATGACAAAATTTTCAGGATTGTGTTATATTTGAACTAGAAATAGCTAATTGGAAAGTGGACCATATGGGTCCATGTTTTTATATAGCCCCCACACAAATCAAAGACCCTAAGTATGTTTGGACCAAATCCGTTTCACGACTTTTGAGCCATGTCCGTCCGTCCATCCGTCTGGCTGGCTGGTGTACACGATAACTTTCGCAACGAGTTAAGGAATCGATTCCAACTTTGCACATCGTAATATTTTTCCCAAACTTAGTTTAAGTTCGAAGATGGACGAAATTGCCACGTCCCTTCTAGCACCTCCCAAACAAATAACCCATATTCCTTTGTGAAATTAAAACTAATGTAACTTCCACAAGGATATTCGGAATGAGCTACAGTGGAGGCCACGAATTTAGCACATTCACCTCATGTAACTTTATAAAGCAAATATTTCAACTTCTTTTTATGCTTTTTGCCCGGTATTTTTTTCTAAAGTATTACGTGCGATGTTCGGTTCTTATGTTGCATTTTAGTTTTATGCAATCTAAAGTACAAATAATACGAAAAGTGATTGGACAGTAATTTAGCACAAATTAAAAAAAAACTTCAATCAAACCGGAAAAAACTGAACTAACCAATACATTTTATTATAAACTTAATATTTGGTTGGATAACCAATATTTTGAGTAATAGCTGTACATCTTCTGGACACACTCTCCACTAGAGACATAAAAGGCTCCATTGGAATAGCATATCAGGAATTTTGAGTGTCATTCAAGAAACCTGGCAAATTTTTGGCTGTTATTGCTATAATATGTTGTTAAAGTCCATTCCATAGATTCTCAATAGGATTGAGATCCGGTGACTGTGCTGCAACATTTTTAAAAATCTATTCAGTTCAGCTCCCAACAGCTCTTCACTGGCGTTAAGTGTGTTTTGTTTGGTTGTCGTGCATAAAACACCACTTAAATGTCAAGTTTTTATCATCATCATCATATTTATTATCATATCATATTAGCAACAAGTAGATATTTGTAAATATACTGATCCATTAGTGCATCGATTTAGTGTATCGGACCAACGCCGTGTCCAGAAAACGCAGTATACACCATCCGATTTTCGCCAACAAGCTTTACCGTCTCATATTTGTACTTCGGGTTCTCTGCATGTTTGGAGGGCACAATTCGTAATGCTTTCTATTAGATCCGAACCGACATGTGTTCGATTCGCCAATCCAGGCGATATTTTCCCAAAATTCTTCGATTTTTCTAAATGCTCCTGAGCAAACATTTTTGAAGCTCCCATAAGGGCCAATATGGCTTAGTATATTGCACACAATCTGACTGGATCAATTTAGAATGTTTGCAATATCCCCAGCGGTACTTCCACTGTTCTCAATGCGCCATTTTCATTTCGCAATGTCTAATTATAAATTTTGTTAAATAATAACTTCCATTTGAGTAAAAATTACCCATACATACCAATTAATTAATTTAAACACAAAAAGAGACAGAAAATAACAACTTTTATGTGCTAAATTTGTGTCCAGCCCAGATTACGAATTACTTGCACAAACATGAGAGTATGAGAAAAAGGCACAAAAGAATACGAAAACAAGTAAGGAAAGGCTAAAGTCGGGCGGGTCGACTATATGATACACTCCACTTTCTATGCGAATACAATTCAATTCGGCAAAAAAGAGAAAACGTATCCTGTAAATGTATGTGTTTGACAAAAAATGAAAGGACTTTTGTATGGGGTTATACTGAAACCTGGAACGAAATAGGTGAAATATATATATAGTTTGGCCAAAATCGGTTAAACATTTGGGAGCAACATTTGTATTTGCTCCCAAATCGGGAGCGACATTTGTATGGGGGCTATATCTAAATCTGAACCGATCTTACCCACTTTTTGCATAATTTTTACTAGTTAGATTATAAGGTGTTAAGCTAAATTTGAAGAAAATCGGGTACAATATGTGATTTCTAGAGCGACAAAATTCAAATCGGGAGCGACATTTGTATGGGAGCTATATATAAATCTGAACCGATCTGACCTATTTTTGGGTATTTCTACTTGAAATATAAGATATTTTGCAAGATTTGAAGAAGATCTGATAAAATATGTGGTTTCTAGAGCGCAAAAAACTCAAATTGAGAGCGAAATTTTTATGGGAGCTATACATAAATCTGAACCGATTTGAACTATTTTTGCTATGGGTGTTTTTAGTTGAAATATAAGATGTTTTGCCAATTTTGAAGAAGATCTATTAAAATATGTGGTTTCTAAAAAAAGTGGTTTCAGAAAAAGTCAAATCGGGAGTGAAATTCGTATGGGGGCTATATCAAAATATGAACCGATTTTCTTCAAATTAAATAGCGTTCGTCTTTATCCCAAAAACCTGCGTTGTACAAAGTTTCGTTTGGTTCTGGCTATAATTGCGACCTGAACTTTGATTACAGCAATAGATGGACAGACAGACGGACATTGCTAAATCGATTCAAGAAGCGATTCTAAGTCCATCGGTATAATTAACAATGGGTCTATCTCGCTTCCTTTTGGGTGTTACAAACAAATGCACAAAGACATAATACTCTCGTGGAGTGTATAAAAATTATTGGGCTTACTGATCACACCTTAAGCAACACTAAAAAACAAATATTTTGCGCAGAGTTCATTATCAGAACAAATTATTTGCTATTAAAAACAACACATGTGAAGTGTGCTAAACTCGTGGCCACCACTGTATATTTTTGTATATGATAATGTTTTATAATAACTTTAAGTGTACTAAATAAGGGGGTTTGCCACGCCCCTTCCATTACCTCCGACACAAATCACCAAAAAACTACGTAAAATTAAAGCTGTTATAAATTCTATGCAGACGAATACTTTGAACTTACACATTTGGCAATGTTTTTATAGAAGTTGTATTCATGTGGAACATGCCACACCACCTTCTGGTACCTCCCACACAAAATAAGCATAAGCTTTGTTTAAAATAAAAGAGGTGTAACATTCATATGTTTTTTTCAAAATGTTTTTATAATCACTTTAACCCTTCTGTTATTCGTGACTCCAGTAACGCTATATGAGTGAAAATAAGATTTTATTTCAAATTCAGTTCTAGTTTAGATATACATCGTATGTAAAGTTATTACTATATAGCTTCGCATGATTCACCCCTTTCACGGGATGAAAAGATTTTGATTCCATAATTGGCCGGTTTGGATGGACGGTATTGAGCTTCAATTGTACAAAGCCGATCGATTTACTGCGATACGATTTGACAACGAAAATTCTAGATATGAGATATTGCAGCCCAGCCATCGACGACATATGGACAATGCTGCTGCAAATTAGCAGCAATTGTAGCAGCGCTCACGAATCGCTCATCGTCTAAGACCTCTATACGGTCGTAGGATATTTACCCAATACATTCCATTCAAACCGGCCAAGTATGGAATCAAAATCTTTTTATCCCGTGAAAGTGATGAATCGTGCGAAGCTATATAGTAATAACTTTACATATGACGTATATCCAAACTAGAACTGAATTTGAAATAAAATCTTATTTTTTTGCCCCAAAGTTCCATAGCGTGCTCATTATTTGGCTTAGATTTACCGATTTCCTGATTTGCTTTACTATTACATTCTCGCAAAATAATGTAATGAATAGTGGATTTTTTCCGAAGTCAACGATAATATGCGCACGGTGGAGGGCTTTTATTTCATTTTGTCCCTTTCTTGAAAATAAAGTAAGCGGTATTATCATTATTCCTCTCCATCTTCATCAAAGTCATCGCTAATTTCGACATGAACATCGGCCTTAGCGTCAGAAGCGTCATCCGGTTGATATGGTTCGTATGTCGTCATCATCAATGTCGCCTTCTACGTCCAGCTGGTCGTTATCATCATCTGTTAATTCTTCCAAAAAATTAACAAATTATGACTTGACTTTCATTTTCCGTCATTCCCTGGTACCGTTTAGCGTTACACAGCACCATATCCCAACCCGAATCTGACATGTTTCTATGGTAAACAATTCTGAAATATTTGTCTGGGTATTATGAATCAAGCTACAGCAAAAGATCTGACCAATGTGTTGACCCACAAGTTGTAAATAATAAATCAATTTTTGCAGAAGCGACTTTAGAGAATTTGCACGCAATTAGAATACTGAAATAAGAAAAATAAATGAAAGGAATGTCAGATGGAGTGAAAGATGGGTTTTTACGCATACGCGAGCATCAACGAATAACTCCAATGTATTATACTGTGATGCTCTTTTTAGCCCGAAACTAAAAAACGCGTAAATTTTAAAAGGGAACCACTTACACAACAGAAGCTACAAAATACCAGAATATGTTTGTAGAAAAGCAAATGATAAAAAATCGAAATATTACACTTGAACCATGTCATATGTCTGAAACTATATTAATTGGCGTTTTTAGTGTTTCATTTCCTCATCCAAAGGATACAATATTTAAAAATTATTTTAAATACTTATTCGCACTCTATGATACAGGTATAAGTGTCAAATTAAAGAACATAATATGTGCTAAAAATAATTAAAATTAAAAGCTTCTATCTGTACTAGATAATAATTAACAACCATTTCAAGTTTTCTTAAAAAGTAAAGTATGAATACGCGAAATAAACGAAATAAGTGGTAAACTGTGAAATTGTTGTTAATGCTAAACTAATATAGATAGAAGCATGATATTTGAAATATTTTTAATCGATATTCTCATCTTTAACTTGACACTAATACCATTATCATAGGGCGCGAATAAATATTTAAAATAATTGTATCCTGCGGAACTTTGTAGTGCTGCGAAGGGGCAAAGGGATGAGGAAATTGAAAACTAAAAACCACAATTAACTCCATTTTGCCTATAGTTTCACAGTTTTCAAAAATAAACATGTATTCTAAATGTTTGGAAGTGGCCTATTTTTTCCTCCTCATCGTTTTCCTTATTTGTATAAAATATAAATAACCCTCGTCTGCTACCTTACACAATGGTCCAACATATTAAGCATAACCATTATTTTGGATGTTAGGGTGTCTATGTAGACAGCAATCGTCACGTTTCTACAATTGTTTCATAAGGAAACGGATATTTAAAATTAAATTTCAATTTTGATGCCTTTCGAATGGCACATTAAAATGCAATCTTTGAATTCCAATCTGCGCTTCTTGAATTACAATGCGAAAAGGTAAAAGATAAAAGCGCAAATCGCAAGCACGAAAGCTCCGTTATTTTTTGTTTGTTTCCAAATTTTACCTTCATCCACGCTCGTCAGGTTTCATCATAAAGTCATCGTTAAATAAACACGTGCACGTTTACACACACCTTGGGGAGTATCAGGAGGCTCCCCAGACCGCACTGAAACGTTAATGATACATTTCACTTTCTCGGAACACAAAATACACAAAGTTCTCTACTGATTGTTGTTAATGTTCGCAACAGAATTTCGTTTACATACGAGTAGGAAACTAAATGATAATGATTCCTAGTTACATGCACATGCATATTAGGGTGAGTTTTTTTAATATTTTTTTAAAAATTGTTATGATATAAATACTTCCAGTTTATTTTCAAAATTCTGGTAAAGATTTAGCAGTTAGCCCTTGGAATATTAACATATACATATTCACAGGGTGATCCGTCTAGTGTTTTTTAATCATATGTGACAACTTCTTTCCGCTTTTTTCCTTGGAACGAAATTAATCGTTTTACACTTGAACAACGTGCAACGAACAATGATTGAAAAAGTATTGAAAGTTTGTACTCAAGTTTGTGCAAAAAGTTCGTGAGAATGGTATGCAAGTGGGCAACACTCGCGGTGTCCGCTGCACAGTAGGTTTTTACTGGCAAAAACAATAACTATAGATGGAATTCTGTAGAAAAGTGTTTCATGATCCACAATTTATTTTAGTAAAAAATAATATTTTGTCTTAGAAAAAAGTCTACTGAATATTGTAGCACGAAAATGGATGAAAATTTGCATGCAACTATGTATGCTTCATTTTTAATTAAAACAAGTAAGGAAAGGCTAATGTTCCATTACAATTGAATTCGTGGAAAAAAGCGATACAAGGAACGATTTTTTAATGGATACTATTATGTGCTCTCTAGAGCGGAAAAAGTCAAATCGGGAGCGAAATTTGTATGGGAGCTATATGTAAATATGAACCGATTTGTTTCAAATTAAATAGCATTCGTTCTTGGGCCGAAAAACTCACCCGTTTCAACTTTTGTTAGGATCGGACAATAATTGCGACCTGTACATTGATTACAAGAATAGATGGGCGGGCAGACAGATGGACGGACATGGTTAAATCGATTCAAAAAGTGATTCTAAGTCGATCGGTACACTTAACGCTGGGTGTATCTTGTCTTCTTTTGGATGTTACAAACAACTGCACAAAGACATAATACCCTAGTGGAGGGTATAACAAGTTATTTGGATTGCATATGTGTTTAGTAGATATGAGCAAATTAAAATGGTTTTATAAAACTCAATGTGTGCAATTTTCCTCTCCTCAATTGAACAAAAAATGCGAGAGTCCGTTCTTTCAATTTACCAAAAAATCCACCAACTAAGCAAACTTTGTGCAAAATTTCAGAAGAAAAGTATTTTTAATGAAAACTTAATTTTGAGTTATATGGGCAGTATTCTAATTAAACTTCATATTTATCTTAACTGCGTTCAGGAAATGCTGGGCGCCAAGATTTATTACTCTACGAGCACTCCCTACACTTTTGCACTGAAATATATAAAGCCATCCCACTGTGCGCCGCACAGAGGTCCACAATCACATTCCATCGGCCAAAATTCAATAATTTTTGATCAAGTAAATATTTTTGAGTTTTGTAAAAAATTGAAATTATGCAGGGACCCGTGCATTACTTTGAGATATTAACATTTAAAATCATGCAATCAGGAGTATTTTTTATTTTTTCGATTTGAAGCGGAAAGTAAATTATTTATTTTATGTTTTTTATGCTTCTAGACATATTTTGATGCATTTGTTCATTATGCGCAGAAAATAATTTAATTTTTTTTTCGTATTACAGATTTTCCACTTTCTCTTTTAACACACCATACCAAAAGCCAAGCAAAATATGGCTTGTCAATATAATTTTGGCTATAGCCTCCACAAGGGTATTACCCTCCACAAGGGTATTATGGTTTTGTACTGTTGTTTGTATCACCCGAAAGGAAACGCAATAGACACATTGTTTATTGTACAGATCGGCTTAGAATCACGTTCTGTCTGTCCGTTCGTTCGTACTTTAATCAAAGTATATTTACTGTCCAATACTAACAAAAATCACAGTTAATTATTATTGAACTAGAAATATCTGTGGCAAAAGTGGGTTAGATCGGTTCAGATTTAGATATAGCCCCCATTCAAATATCACTCCCGATTTTACTTTTCTGCTCTAGAAACCACAAATTTTAAACGATTTTCTCAAATTGGTGAAAGTAAGTCAGACCGTTTTGGATTTATATATATCTCCTATAGAAATTTCGGTTCCGATTTGACTTTTTTCGCTCTAGAGACCACAAAAAACTAAATGTCTGTACCATTATGATATGAAAAGTTCTAATATTGAAGATCCAACATGTTACAGAGTGGAACATACACACCTAGTTTCATGATTTTAGCTACAGCCACTCCTTTTTCCACGTTGACCTTAAAAGTATGAATTTAATTAAGTTCGTACCTCATGAAAATATCGAATATCGAATGATCTTTAATGACTTTGTCTACGCAGTCAATAAAGTGTACATTATTATAGCTGCAGCTGTTTGGGTGCTACCATTTTTATCCCCATTCACTCTGTAAATCTGTAAAGGTATGTGTCTGAGAAAAAAGCTTAAATCGGGAAGGACATTATATGAGGTTTATATTAAAAAGCTGAGACGATGTGGTTCACTTTCACAATAGGTTCAAATATAAGATGGATTACAAAAATTGAAGAACATCGTTTAAAATATATAGCGGAAAAAATGAAATGGGGAGCGACATTTTAATGGGGTCTGTATCAAAATTTGAACCGATCATACCCACTTTCGCCACCGCACAGTGGTTCAGAATCAAAATTCATCGGCCAATTCAATAACTTTTGTTTTAGTGGATATTTTTGAGTTCTGTAAAAAACCAAAATTAGACAAGGACCCAAGGATTATTTTGAAATATTAACATTAAAAGTCGGGAAATCGGTTATATTTTAGAAATCGGCCCAAAGTTAACTACTTTTCGTATTTTTTGATTTTAAAGAAAATTAAAATTTTTATTTTTTGTGTTTGTGTTTGTGTTTGTTTAACATATTTTTTCATAATGCGAAGAAAAAATCAGAACTCAAAAATGTCTACTAGAACAAAAGTTATTGAATTATGGCCGATGGATGTTGTTGTTGTTCAGTGGTTTTTTAGTTGAATTATAAGTTACTGTGCCAAATAAGAAGCAAAACGACTAAAATATTTGGTTTCTACAGAGGAAAAAGTCAAATCGGATGTGCAATATGTATGGGTGCTTTCACGATAAACGATATCCTACATATGACATATCCACATAAAAGTCACATGTTTTTGAAATATCCACTTTCTTTATTTCTTATTAGGAGTACACAAATTTCTGTAATGTAGTTGGTGAGTCTTAAAACGCAACCCACCCTAATGTAAATATGTGCATTACATGAAGGACATATTGGATGTGACACAGAAAAAAGGGCAACTGGGAGTTATGTATTCGATGACAAGGACCTAAATTCAATACGCTTGTATTAATCAGGGAATAGAATTGCCAATAACTTGGCCAGGGTTGAACGAATAAATATCCATAATCACTATATTACGGATGTATTTATGTACATAAGGAAGTATCGAAATAATATTATTCTCCTAACAGAGGGAGGGGGATGTGAATGAAACCATTGTCACGAATTGGAATTCAGTAATTTTGATACATTTGGGTTGGTTTGATACTTGCCCTTCCCATGCTCGTTTTTTTGTGTGAGAAAAACTTTTTGTTTGTCTTTCTTTTTGATACGACTTAATATGCATACACACGTGTGTGCAGAAATAAATTTTCTAAATGGACGGTTATCGTGGGAGATTTCCACGTTCATTGGATGGTGGTTGGTCATCCTAAGTCAAGGCCATGTGACAACTTCCAGTGATAAATTTGATACAAAATTCAAAATAAATATTTAATGCAAATACATACATATATTAATTTAGCAAAAGTTCTTTGTCCTATGGGACTCGTTGACAATGGGCGATAGAGTATATTAAGACCCTCTAAAGGGTGATTGTTTAAAATATCCAAAGGAAGCGAGAGAAACACTTTCTGAAACAATGTTCGCATGTCGCAATTGTTGAGAAAATTTGATAAAATAACCAAGGACGGATGCTATTGAATTTGAAGCAAATCGGTTCAGATTTAGATATATACTCCAAACAACAAATGCCACCATAATTTATTTAATTTATTATTCATCCCAAAAATATTTGTTTTCCAATAATGATGACTGCGGCATTCTAACGGTTCGGTTTTCCAACAAGAGGTGTTATTTTGGTATTCTAAGAAAAATGTCATTTCTTGAGATAAATTATCGGATGTTTATTTCATAATAAAGAAGAATAATAATGTAAAACAACATCAGCCAAATGGCCACCACGACCACGCTTACAGGACCATATCCTTTTCATGAAATTTTCCATAACCAAATCGCAAAGTGGCTGCCCTATGTCCTCGATAGCATCACGAATTCTATCTTTGAGGTCTAGAATCGACGCTGGGCTGTTGGCGTAGACCTTATCTTTCACGTGGCCCCAAAGGAAGAAGTCGCAAGGTATTAAATCGCAAGATCCCGGTGGCCAATTGTGATCACATTTTCGAGAGATAATACGGTCCTTTTCCCATAAAAGAACAATGGTTTCGTTGCTTGTGTGGCACGTAGGGGCGTCTTGTTGAAAGTAAACGTTGTCCAAATAACTCTTGGGTTTTTCGAGCCCCAGATGCGACAATTTTGCTTGTTGACGTAGCCACCGAGGTGGAAATGGGCCTCATCAGTCAAGATGATTTTTCGATGGAATTCCGGATAATTTTCATTCATGAATTTTAATAATTTCAATGCGTTGTTGAAACGTGTAACGTTCCATTTTTAGTAATGGCCTAGTTACTACTTACTACTTGTCAAATGTCAAAGAATAAAAGCTTCAAAAGTGACAGCTATCGAAATAACGGGTGATTCAAAATAACACCTCTTGTTGGAATACCCTGTACTATACATTCGATACTAAATATATATTTACGTCCTTTCATACTTGATTTAATTTTTATCCTACAGTTTATATGATGTTACAGAATTAGCATATACACTGAGTTTGCGAATCGAATTAATTCAAATATTGAAGGGAATCTAACATGTGTTAGATTAGAACCATTACGCCGAGGCGCGGATGCCAGCCACCACAATAATCGATAGGAAAAAGGGCAGGAACAGCAAATTGCAGAGCTGAAAATTAAAGCGCAGCGGTAATGAGTAAAATGGCCACACACATGCATAGCGCTCAATGGGTGCTAGGCAAAGGCGAGTAAATGTATTCAACAGCTTTAATTTACATAAAGTTCGTTAAACGATACTGGATTGCATCACTTGTTGTTGATGTTGCTGTCGTTAATATTGAGTAGAGTGTGCACATAAAATGCTGCAAAAACTCGAATCAAATATGCACGAATGAAAATTTTGTATTACCATTTTTAGAGAAAAAAGAAACAACGAGACTAATAATAAGGCAGTATGATGAAAAACCGTAAGAAGCAAATATTAAACTTCAATATCTCAAAAACCAGTAAGGAAAGGCTAAAGTCGGGCGGGGCCGACTATACGATACACTCCACTTTTTATCCGAATACAATTCAGCTCGGTAAAAAGTGAAAACGGGAAGAATTTTTGTATGTTTCCTTATCATAAGCTAATATGACCTGGTCCAATTTGTCAAATCGAAAAGAATATTTGTATCGGGGCTATATCCAAACATGGAATAAAGTGACTAACTTTCAAAATAAGTTCTTCCAGTTCAAATATAACGTTTTGTGGTCACTTCAAAAAATTCGGAGAAAATTTCTGGTTTCTGGGGCGGAAAAAGTCTATCCGGGAGCGAAATTTGTATTGGATCTATATGTAAATCTGAGCCGATTTGACCCATTTTCACCATGGGTGTTTCTAGTTGAAATATAAGATATTTTGAAAGATTTGAAAGAAATCTGTTAAAATATGTGGTTTATAGAGTGGAAAAAGTGAAATCGGGAGAGAAATTTGTGTGGCAGCTATATATAAATCTGGACCGATCTGGCCCATTTTTACCATAGGTGTTTCTAGTTGAACTATAAGATGTTTTGCCAATTTTGAAGAAAATCTGTTAAAATATGTGGTATCTAGAGCGGAAAAAGTCAAATTGGGAGCGAAATTTGTATGGGAGCTATATATAAATCTGAACCGATTTGACCCATTGTCATCATGGGCGTTTCTAGTTGAAATATAAGATAGTTTGCCAAATTTGAAGACAATCTGATACAATATGTGGTTTCTAGAGCGGAAAAAATCAAATCGGGAGCGAAATTTGTATGGGAGCTATATATAAATCTGAACCGATTTGACCCATTTTCATCATGGGCGTTTCTAGTTGAAATATAAGATAGTTTGCCAAATTTGAAGACAATCTGATACAATATGTGGTTTCTAGAGCGGAAAAAATCAAATCGGGAGCGAAATTTGTATGGGAGCTATATATAAATCTGAACCGATTTAACTCATTTTTACCACAGGTGTTGCTAGTTGAAAAATAAGATGTTTTGCCAAATCTGAAGACAATCTGATACAATTTGCGGTTTCAAAAGCGGAAAAAATCAAATCGGGAGCGAAATTTGTATGGGAGCTATATATAAATGTGAACCGATCTGACTCATTTTTACCACAGATGTTTCTAGTTGAACTATAAGAAGTTTTGCCAATTTTGAAGAAAATCTATTAAAATATGTGGTATCTAGAGTGAAAAGAGTCAAATCGGGAGTGAAATTCGTATGGGGGCTATATCTAAATCTGAACCGATTTTCTTCAAATTAAATAGCGTTCGTTCTTATCCCGAAAAACTTAGTTGTGCAAAGTTTCATTTGGTTCTGTGTACAATTGCGACCTGTATCGTGATTACAAGAATAGATGGACAGACAGACAGACGGACGGACATCGCTAAGTCGATCGGTATAATTAACAATGGGTCTCTATCTCTCTTCCTTTTGGGTGTTACAAACAAATGCACAAATACATAATACTCTCGTGGAGTGTATAATGAAAACACTATACTGAAATTTTTAAAAAAATTCGTATCTCATATTTTGTTCTTCTTACATTTTATAATCGAACTAGAAACACCTATGCTGAAAGTGGGAAAGATCGGTTCAGATTTAGATATAGCCCTCATACAAATGTTGCTCGCGAATGTTTAACCGATTTTGGCCAAACTTTACATATTATATTTCACCAATAAACATACATGGTTAAAGGGGGTCACATAGTTCCAGCTATCAATATACCCTCATACAAATGTCCTTTCCGATTTAACATTTTTTGTCAAACACATACATTTACAGGATGCAAAAATCCTTCCCGATTTCACTTTTTTACCGAATTGAATTGTAATGAGATAGAAAGTCCGTCCGTCTTTAGCCTTTCCTTACGTGTTTGAGAGATGCACATATGTCCATACTTTGGTATAACCCAAATGGGGCACCATTCTGATTTATTACAGCTCTAGAAACTACATCTTACATCAGATAGTCGGCCCCGCCCGACTTTAGCCTTTCCTTACTTGTTTTTAATATAGCCAAACCAAAACAAATACAACCAGTAAGGAAAGGCTAAAGTCGGACGGGGCCGACTCTATGATACACTCCACTTTCAATCCGAATACAATTCAATTCGGTGAAAAAGTGAAAACGGGAAGATTTTTTGTATCCTGTAAATGTATGTGTTTGACAAAAAATTTTATATCGGAAAGGACATTTGTATGAGGATATATTGAAACCTGGAACGAAATAGGTGAAAGATAAAATGTATAGTTTGGCCAAAATCGGTTAAACTTATGGGAGCAACATTTGAATTTGGGCTATATTTAAATCTGAACCGATCTTACCCACTTTCACCATAGTTTTGTTTAGTTAGATTATAAGATGTTGTTCGAAATTTAAAGAAAATCGAGCACAATATGTGACTTTTAAAGCGGCAAAAGTCAAATCGGGAGCGACATTTGTATGTGGCCTAAATCTGAACCGATCTAGCCCGCTTTAGCCACAGGTGTTTCTAGTAAGATTATAAGATGTTGTGCCAAATTTAAAGAAAATCGAGTACAATATGTGGTTTCTACAGAGGAAAATGTCAAATCGGGAACGACATTTGTATGGGAGCTATATATAAATCTGAACCGATCTGACCGATATTCACCATGGGTGTTTCTAGTCGAAATATAAGATGTTTTACCAAATCTGAAGACAATCTGATACAATATGAGGTTTCTAGAGCGGAAAAAGTCAAATCGGGAGCGAAATTTGTATGGGAGCTATATATAAATCTGAACCGATCTGACCGATATTCACCATGGGTGTTTCTAGTCGAAATATAAGATGTTTTACCAAATCTGAAGACAATCTGATACAATATGAGGTTTCTAGAGCGGAAAAAGTCAAATCGGGAGCGAAATTTGTATGGGAGCTATATATAAATCTGAACCGATCTGACCGATATTCACCATGGGTGTTTCTAGTGGAAATATAAGATGTTTTACCAAATCTGAAGACAATCTGAAACATTATGTGGACTCTAGAGCGGAAAAAGTCAAATCGGGAGAGAAATTTGTATGGGAGCTATATATAAATCTGAACCGATCTCACCGATATTCACCATGGGTGTTTCTAGCCGAAATATAAGATGTTTTACCAAATCTGAAGACAATCTGATACAATATGAGGTTTCTAGAGCGGAAAAAGTCAAATCGGGAGCGAAATTTGTATGGGAGCTATATATAAATCTGAACCGATCTGACCGATATTCACCATGGGTGTTTCTAGTGGAAATATAAGATGTTTTACCAAATCTGAAGACAATCTGAAACATTATGTGGTCTCTAGAGCGGAAAAAGTCAAATCGGGAGAGAAATTTGTATGGGAGCTATATATAAATCTGAACCGATCTAACACATTTTTACCACAGGTGTTTCTAGTTACAATATAAGCTGTTTTGCCAATTTTAAAAAAAATCTGTTGTAATATGTGGTATCTAGAGTGAAAAGAGTCAAATCGGGAGTGAAATTCGTATGGGGGCTATATCTAAATCTGAACCGATTTTCTTCAAATTAAATAGCGTTCGTCCTTATCCCGAAAAACATCGTTGTGCAAAGTTTCATTTGGTTCTGTCTACAATTGCGACCTGTATCGTGATTACAAGAATAGATGGACGGACGGACAGACAGACAGACGGACATTGCTAAATCGACTCAGAAAATGATTCTAAGACGATCGGTATAATTAACAATGGGTCTATCTCGTTTCCTTTTGGGTGTTACAAACAAATGCACAAAGACATAATACTCTCGTGGAGTGTATAAATATTGAAAAAATAATTTTAGAAATAAATAAAATTTTTTTATTTTTAAAACCACGCTTATAAGGCAAAGCTGCCAATACGTTTACACTATTTAAATCGAAATAATACTTCAAGTCAATTCAAAAAATAAATATTCTTAAAATTGTATTTAAAAAAAGCTTAAATACCATAAATATTCATAGATAGTTGGTACTACAGTTGGTTGTAATTCAAAAAGAAAAAATTTTTACAATCCATTAACTCACGTACATAGTTCAAAATAATATAACTTCATGATTCAGACAATTTTTGCCGTAAGAGTAAAAAGTACGAATTTGGAAAAATCTTTTTATTTTGTCTGTCTATACAGTCAGAGGAATGAATATTCTTGCTGCGGCCATTTGGTTGGTATCATTTGGTATCATTTGTATCCTTTTTTACCTCCTTAAGAGTATGACTTTCTAAAATCTCTTTATTGTACGTGTATATGCAATTAGAGGGATGTATACCGATTTTCATCATTCTAACTGTAGCCGTTTAGTTGGTACTATTTGTATCCCTCTGTACCCATTGTATCCCTTGAAAGTACGAATTTGGAAAAAAACTTTTTATTTTTCGTGTCCGCATTTCATGACTCTAGCTGCGGTCATTTGATTGGTACTATTTTGATCCCTTGTTTCCATTTTAACCCCAAAAAATACGAATTTCGAAAAATCCCTTTAATTTTACGTGTCTACGCAATTAGAGGAATGTGCAGCCATTAGGTTGGTACCATTTTTATCCCTCTATTCCCAGTTTATCCTTTAAAAGTACGAAACTGGAAAAAAAAACTTTCATATTGTGTATCTACTCAATTAGAGGAGTTTCTAGCTGTTGTCGTTTGATAGGTACCATTTTTATCCCCTTTTGCCCCATTTCACCCCCTACGAATAATAATCCCTCTACGATGCACGTTTTTGTTATAGACATATTGAGAAAACGTTCTTAAATACTCGAAAATATTAGTATTGGGTATTTTCAGTCCTTCTGAGGGAAAAATTTTTCCCTATGAGTCGATTTCGCCCAGTTGCAATCCCAACCGATCTACAACTATAAGACGTATTCTGAGAAAATTTTGACGTTTTAGCTCCTTTCGTTTTGATGCTAGCGTGCTTTCAACAGACGGACGGACGGATTGGCATGGCTAGATCTTAGAAGTTTATGACGATCAAAAATATATATATATTTTATATTTATATATTTCAAGGTGTTACAAACGGAATGACAAAGTTAGTATACCCCCAGCCTGGTGGTGGAGGGTATAAAACAATCGCCCTCCATGGAATAACCCATATACAAACGACCAAGTAAGATGGTTGGCATGGTAGTGAAATGGAACAGTAGGCATAAGTGCGAGAGTACTTTCGTCGTGAAATGTGTGCTATCGCGCGACAATCTACAAATTTTCCGCATGAATTTGGAGCATTCTCCGAAGGATCTGCAAGTGGAAATTCAAATGCATTTTAATTGCGATGCCATCGCAACCACAGCGAACGGCGAACAGCCCCCACACGGCCACAGAACGATGATGGTGATGACAGCAAAAGGATTTCCGCCACCCAACTGCAATTACTTATGTCGATGATTTGTTGCGTTGTTTGTTTTTTCCATCGATTTTCTTATTTTCTTTGTTTTGTTTAGTTTTTTCATTTCATTGTTTTTGCTGTATTCTCTCTTTCTGTGAATTTAACAAAACAAACGACTCGCAGGTGATTTCACAAAACAAAGAATGGGACACTTGTAATTCATCCACTCGCATTGTGCGATGATGGTTGTTTCGTTGGTTGGTTCGTTGCTTGGTTGGATGGTTGATAATGACTTAATAATTTGATGAATCATAAAGAGAACGAATGAAAAAAAATAATGAATGTCATGGTGACTGAATGTCATTGTGGAGCACCCTAGAATGGAGAGCAGGGCCACTCAATATTCCAGGCATTGATTTGACTGAATATTCATTCAGCCGAATCGAAATCATAACGTAAGATTGTCAGTGAATGCAGCAACGAATCGAATTGGAATTGAATTGACTACACCATGTCAAAGGAATATTTTAATAAACAAATTGACATAGTCTACTTAGTTCTCAATGCTGTCTGTATTGTAATGTCTCCTATTTAATTGCCACCGACGAAATTCTCATTAGGACTGAGTGCATCTGCAAAGTATGGAGCATGCTTTAATGTCATTAAATACGGAAACCGTTGGATGTTGATGACCCCTGAAAATGTTTGAATATATTAAGTGAATACTCTTGACTTTTCTCCATTCCACCACAAAACAACAAATTCATTAAAGGAAGAGCAGAGAAGACATAAGATTGCTGCAAACATAAATATGAACCATTGAAGAGGGTCATATTATGATTGAAATAATGATTGTGGGTAATCATAACGTAATTGTAATTAAACATTATAAAAATTAAACAAAAAAAAATTATAGCTCACATACTGTGATTACGCCAGACATAATCCCAATCATAAAGGGTGGTTAAATTAATTAATTAATTAAGGGCTGACGTTGATTTTTAATAAAACACAAACTATTTAGGAAATTATTGTCATTTCTTTTTATTATGATCATTTGGTATGGTTCAATTATGTATGGAACAAAATATCGGCCAAATGGCCGCCGCAATCTCGGCGTCACACCTCCATCCGATGGTACACATTTTCGATGACCCTGAGGCATAATTGAGGTTCAATTCCGTTAATGTGCCGAATTATCTCATCCTTTGGGCTCTTGAATTGTTGCTGGCTTATCGAAGTACACCTCTTCTTTCAAATAACCCCAAAGAAAGAAGTCCAACGGTGTCAAATCACATGATCTTGGCGGCCAATTGACATCGCCACCACGTGAGATAACACGCGCAAAAGAGCCATTATTTCGTTAGCTGTGTGGCAATTGGCACCGTCCTGTTGAAAACACATATCGTCCACATCCATATCTGCCAATTCAGACCATAAAAAGTTCGTTATCATCTCACGATTGCGAAGACCATTCACAGTAACTGCCTGACCGGCCTCATTTTGAAAACAATTAAGGAAAGGCTAAAGTCGGGCGGGGCCGACTATATGATACACTCCACTTTCTATCCGAATACAATTCAATCCGATAAAAAAGTGAAAACGGGAATAATTTTTGTATGTTTCCTAATCATAGGCTAATATGACCTGGTGCAATTTGTCAAATCGAAAAGAATAATTGTATCGGGACTATATCCAAACATAGAAAAATGTGACTAACTTTCACAATAAGTTCTTCCAGTTCAAATATAAAGTGTTATGCTCACTTTGAAGAAATTCGGTGAAAATTCGCAGTTTCTGGGGCGGAAAAAGTCTATCCGGGAGCGAAATTCGTATGGGAGCTATATATAAATCTTAACCGATTTTCACCATGGCTGTTTAGAGGACAAATATAAGATTTTTAGCCTAATTTGAAGAGGATCTGTTAAAATATGTGGTTTCTAGAGCAGAAAAAGTCAAATCGGGGGGAAATTTTAATGGGAGCTATATATAAATTTGAACCGATCTGACCTATTTTCACCATAGGTGTTCCTAGTTTAAATATACGATGTCTTGCAAAATCTGAAGACAATCGGATACAATTTGTGTTTCTAGAGCGGAAAAAGTCAAATCGGGAGCGAAATTTGTATGGGAGCTATATATAAATCTGAAGCGATCTAGCACATTTTTACCACAGGTGTTTCTAGTTTAAATACAAGATGTTTTGCCAATTTTTAAGAAAATCTGTTGTAATATGTGGTATCTAGATTGAAAAGAGTAAAATCGGGAGCGAAATTTATATGGGAGCTATATATAAATCTGAACCGATCTAAAATCTGTTGTAATATGTGGTATCTAGAGTGAAAAGAGTCAAATCGAGAGTGAAATTCGTATGGGGGCTATATCTAAATCTGAACTGATATTCTTCAAATTATAGCGTTCTTCCTTGTCCCGAAAAACTTCGTTGTGTAAAGTTTAATTTGGTTCTGTGTACAATTGCGACCAGCATCGTGATTACAAGAATAGATGGACAGACAGACGGACAGACAGACCGACGGACGGACATTGCTAAATCGATTCAAAAAGTGATTCTAAGTCGATCGGAATAATTAACAATGGGTCTGTCTCTCTTCTTTTTGGGTGTTACAAACAAATGCACAAAGTCATAATACTCTCGTGGAGTGTATAAAAATACGGCCCGATGATGCCACCAGCCCACAAACAGCACCAATCAGTTATTCTTTGTGGGTGCATTGGTTTTTCGATCACAATCACTCTTGGATTATCATTCGCCCAAATGCGGCAATTCTGCTTATTGACGAATCCACTGAGGTGAAAGTGTGCCTCATCATGAAAGTGTGCATTCAGATGATTTTCTTCGAAGTGCATGATATGCATTTTGATTTGAACGCCCATTTTCATAACAAGCCTGTATAGCTTTAACGCGTTGCTCGAGTGTGTATCTTTCCATGGCACTATGGTCCCAAATCCAACTTTTTGGCAGAAATTAAAAAAAAATAAAATTGGAAAGTGTTAAATGTGCATATATTTTCTTTATGGCAACACTCCAAGCAATCAAGAAAATGTACTGGAGGAAATTAGGTGGCAACACCACAAGCCTAAATGGTACTTAAACTATGCGGTTCAAAAAGTGGGATTCAAAGTGGGATTAATTTTGATATAAAGCAGTTTTACAAATTAATTAAAATCAATATTAAAAAAAAATAATAAAGTGACTATATTATGAAAATTGACGGCTAGAGTTAGTAGTTGAAAAATTATATTTAACATTTTATGATTATTGTGGTCTGGTCAGTATTCATAGGTATTGTAATTTTGTGATTTGTAGAGAACATAATCTCTAAATGTCGTGGCCCAAAAGTTATATGTAGGACTCAACTTGACTCAAAGTGTAAATATGAAAGTGTTCGTCTGAGGTTGTAGTTTATGGTGGAATCAATATATCGTCAGCATTTTTCGGCAAACTCCAACAATTGTCATTTTATTTTAGCCCAGTTTTTGATTAACCATAGACATATATATGATTATATCTTTGAATCAGTTTTGTGTACGAGACCTATCAAGATCGGCCTAATTTTATTTTTCATTTTTTACATGTATTATGTCTAGCAAATGTGCAAAATTACAAGATTGTATCTTTACTTTTTGACTTTATGCCATAAAAAATGGACTTGGGACCAGAGTGCATGGTTCAAATTGAGTTAGTCTGAAATTGAAAAATGTCAAATGAAATGCAGAAAAAAACTTGACGTTTAGGTTTGGTTCGCATTCAACAGCGGCCCAACAGCGGCCAATTTAACCACCCTTTATTATGGAGCTTTTTAAATATTCTTGCTGCAATCATATTTCTTCTCTTCGTATACTAACATTATTTATCCACATTATTTATCTTCTCTTAAATATCCAAAAACTTATATAATTGCCCTTGAATGTCAAAATCAAAATGACTTAGTTCTGCATAAATTTCATAACTACAACTCTGACCTCTAATATGGAAAAGTTTCGCAGAATGTGTAAATACTGATTTCGTCTACCTACTTCCAATGGACCCCCCTCCCCCATTCAAATGATTCCTCCTGTCGAAACCTGACTACTTGTCTACTGCTTCTATCTTTGGTTAAATCATCATCATTTAAACGTTTTTGTTTGTTTCACAAGTACAACCTTCCCCTGTGAAGTATTCTCACGGGATAACTTGCAAGTGTTCGTAAAGTCCTCCAGAACTTATGAACAGTTTACATCAATACTCATCATGTTTGATAAGCCACAATGGCAAACAGTATTTGAGAAAGTTCCCAATCGGTTCTGAGTAGATTTACGGCTATTACCGCAATGACTACTATTGTGGGAAGATACTTATGGTGGATCATGAAGTGACCATATCTGAATTAATATGGAGTGGTATTGATTCACAGAAAGACACATTCTTTGAACATTCGATTTTCTTGTCCCACTTTTTTGAATTTTTAAATTTTATAAAATGTTTTTATGATGATCGTGGTTCATAAAATTTTTTTGTACGTGTGGTTGTTATTAGGAAATTTTATATTTTTTTATACTGAAATTTTCTCTGATGATGATTTTTCACTGTAATTCTGGTTGATTTTGTAAAAAATATAAATAGAAGCCATCATTTCACCACTTTCAAACTCACACAGTCGCTTAAAAATAGACTTAAGAACACTACTTTAAAATTTCAAAAAAAAAATGGGTTGTTGTAATCATTTCGAAAATCATAAACCACAAGGACTAAAAATGCCAATAATAATCCCTAATATTTTAGAGTATTTAAGCATATTTTTTCAATATGTCCGCTTGTCCTTACTTGATATTGGGTGTGCCCATTCCCCCGATAACAAAAACGTGCACCATAAAGTGATTCTTATTTATAAGGGGTGAAATGGGGCAAAAAAAAGGGATAAAAATGGTACATATTAAACGACAACAGCTAGAAACACGTAATTCGGTGTGTACATTAATAGAGATTTAATAGAGTAGATACATAATATAAGAGTATTTTTTCCAAATTAGTACTTTTAAGGGGTAAAATGGGAATAGAGGGATAAAAATTGTACCAAACAAACGGCTGCCCCTAGAATAATCAAATTCGGTGTATACATTCCTCTGATTGCATAGACACTTAAAATAAACAGATTTTTATGAAATTCGTACTTTTTATGAATGATAAAAGGGGATAAAAATAGTACCAATCAAATGACCGCAGCTGGAATCATGGAATTTGGTGTATACATTCTTCTGACTGCATAGACACGCAAAATAAAAAGTTTTTTTCCAAATTCGTAATTTTTCTTTTACGGCAAAAATGGGTTGAATCCTGAAGGTTATTTTGCACTATGTACGTCAGATAGTGGATTTTCAAAATTTTTACTTTTGGAATTAAAATAGAATGGAAATACAACCAACTGTAGCACCAACTATCTACCAATATGTATGGTATTTATTCTTTTTGAAAATATATATATAAGAATATTTATTTTTTGAATTGACGTATTGGTAGCCCGGCCGAACTTAACACCGTTTTTACTTGTACATTGTTGAATTGGTCATAAACAAAATTTTTTTTGAAATTTTAATTTTTTATACCCTACACCACTTCGTGGACTAGGGTATTATAAGTTAGTTTTCCGCCAATTGTTTGTAACACCAAGAAATAATCGAGCTAGACCCACCTTTAAGTTTACGGATCGGCTTAGAATCACCAGCTGAATCGATTTCACGATGTCTGTCTGTCTGTCCGTCTGGAGAAAATCGGTTCAGATTTAGATATAGCCTCCATACAAATATCCCTATAATTTACACTATTACTCCTCTAGAATACACATTTTACATGGGATCATGACCAAATTTTCAGGATCGTGTTATATTTGAACTAGAAACAGCTAACGGGAAAGTGGACCACACGGGTACATGTTTTGATATAGGCCCCATACAAATGTACCTCCGATTTGCACATTTTACATCGGATCTTGATCAAATTTCCAACACAATATTACATTTAGACTAGAAACACCTATTTGGGAAGCCAGCTACCCTACAAACATTTGGATGATATATCGGCAAGAAGATATTGCGGCAATATCTTCCAATTATCATTTTGAAGAAATTCATTAAAATATTTGTTTTCATATCACCCTCGTATCATTTTGAGGAAATATTGTCAAGATTGATTTTGTTGTCATATTTCGTATGTACATATATTTCGGAAATAATAAAAGAAAATCTCTGTTTTTTTTGGAAATTTGTGTATCTTTTCACATTTTATTGGTGCATTGCAAAATGAACTAGCAAGGTATAAGTAAACGGAAAGCTGCAAGTTGAAGTTCTAAATGAAAAGCCATCTCGTTAGTTGATTATTGTTACATATCTTTTGGGTATATTTTATCAGACATTCACATTTTTTGCATTTCATAGAGACAATGTTTTCAAAACGAATTGGAGGAGTAACATGCAGTTTTGATAATACATGCTCTCAAAAAGCTTTTAACTGACCTTGGTCACCCAATTTACTTTGATGGGAACCAAGAAGAAGCTATCGATTCAAAATTATAACTTCATTTCTGCAATTAAAGGTATGTTAGCGGAATTTTATTAAAATAGCTTGTACATATGCATTTCATTTTCAGGTATATGTTTTCATTCTTTCCTAAACCCAAGTCCATTTGATTAACCAGAAAAATTTTTTACGTGCGTAAGGCCGAAATAATAAAGAACATAAGGCGAAAACAGCAGTGGTATATTATAAGCGTACTATTTGTATTATTTTTATTTATTTATTTATTATGAATTACAATACAAAGTAAATTTATATTCTAATTTTGGATCCAGGGATTGAGCCGGGGTGACTAAGACCATTGTTGCTAGTTATTGCAGCGACAGACCAGAGCCTCTGGTGGGAATCGAACCCACAACCCCCACACTGATAGCCGAGCACGCTACCAACTCGACTACCGAGGCGCTCATTTGTATTATATTTCTCTATTGTCCATCTATTTAATTTGTAACTCTTTGTTGTTTGTCTTTATTCACCACTTCTTGTAATTATTAATTTTGAAATATGAAACATAACATTTTTGTCTTCTAGGTGGTTATCTGGCGATATTCGGTTTTATTCTTCCAGGTGATATTATGGCGATATCATCCAGATTTCTTCTGGGTGGTAATCTGGCAAATCGCCGATTTATCGTCCGGATGTATTGCTTTCGTATTGCCTTGGCGTATCGCTTGGCCGCACAAACTTCTCTATGTGAGGTAACTTCCGCAATACGAATATGATTGTTGCCGCAATATTATTTGTCTTCTAGGCGATACGATTTCGAAGCGTTTTCGTACTACTTTGCTTGTTGGGTATATAGGTGTATGGTTTGGTATAGCCCCCCTACAAATGGGCCTCCAGTTCACACTATTATCTCTTTAGAACCCACAAGTTACATTGGATCATGATAAAAATTTTGCAGATCATAGTATATTTCAATAACGAATACCATCTTTGAAAGTGATCTATTAAGGCCCACCTTTTTATATAGCGCCCTTACAAATTGGCCCCTATTTTTATTATTACTAGGGTTTGCATCCCGGGATTTCCCGCTGGAAAATTCCCGGGAATTCGCACATTTTTCATATCCGTATCCCGGGAAATTCGTACGGGAATCCCGCGGGAGTTCAGAAGAACATTATACATATTTCTTCGCATATTTTTTCCACAATAAAATTAAAAATGTTGTATAAAAATTTAGATCACGTCGTATGTCAAATATTGCAGTTGGATGAAAAAATATTTTTAAGCTGCGTTCGGGCATAGACTGAAAATCCACTTTTTCGGATTTTTCCTGTCAAGCTCCATATGGGCATCTCCCAGAAAAGATCTACCAAAAAAATTAAATCAGACCACACTAATAGCTTTTAACTTTATTTTTTCCTTATTTCGACAACTTTTTTATTATGAATCTTGAAGATAACTTGTTCTCTTTTATGTTTATTAAAAGTTGAAGTGTTATAATGAAAATTACTATTTTTTTTTAATACGAGTGAACATTTTTGTTCAGTCCGTTTTGTCGCGTCCGTATTTCTGCTGTACCTAATTAAAAATATTCTCATATTTCATAAATCTACCGACTAAATATATCTTCTGACCTTCATTTACATGTATATAAGTAAAAACAAAGTTCTCAAAAAATCGGTGAACTTTGTATATTTCTATAAGACCTTACAAAGACTTCTGTTTTTTGTCGCGTCCGTTTCGATGTAAATTTGTTTATAATTTTGTACTAACTTGTACTAAATCCTGACGATATATTTTTAAAATGTAGTACTCTTTAAGCGCTTCAGAACACTAAAGAGGCTGATCGACTTTTTCAGTTTCTTCGTTCGGGCCACTGGGAGATGCCCATATGAAAAATTTAAAATCCGGGAAAAGTAGATTTTGTGCGTGTATCTCAACGCTAAAAATAAAGAGTTAAAGCTTTCGAAGCGACAGGACAAAGAACAAACATTTCATTTGATGCTCTACTGACTATTAATGTGAATAATGTGATCGTTCTCCGTCGCGTCCACATTTTCCAACAAAATAAGAAATATCTATTCTTTAAATAATTTTGAAACTTGAAAAAATGGTTAAATTGATCTCACATTGCGCTTTATTATTATATGATTTCTGTAACAGGTTCGTTGTAAAATATATATTTTTTTTACTTAATTAAAATGTGAATGTTTCATTGGAAAAAATAAGCTTAACTCGTGGTAAACAGTATGTTGACGATTTCCCGTGCTGTCCCGGGATCCCGGGAAATTGAAAAAATAATTCCCGTTTCCCGGGAAATAAAAAGTACGGGAAAATGCAAACCCTAATTATTACCCCTCTAGGACCCACATTTTACATCGGAAGTTTATTAAATTTTGCAGATTATATTATATTTCAACTAAGAATACATACTATACAAGTCAAATATATGGGTCCATATTTTGGTATAGCCCCCATACAAATGGGCCCCCAGTTAACACTATTATTTCTCTAGAACCCACATCTTACATTGGATCTTGATAAAAATTTTGCAGATCATAGTATATTTCAATAAAGAATAGCTACGTTGAAAGTGATATATATGGACCCACTTTTTAATGTAGTTCCCTTACAAATGCGGCCCCATTTTAGTATTACCCCTCTAGGACCAACATTTTACATCGGAAGTTTTTCAAATTTTGCAGATCATGTTCTATTTCAACTAGGAATACCTACACTTCGCATTCCTAAATCTAAATAAAATCCATACTACAATTTAGTTCAACAATTTTACTCCAGTTCAATAAAAATTCCTTAAAAGTAGGAAAATTAACTAAGTATGAGTAAAGTTTTCTTCTTTCAAAGTCATAGTAAATAGTTCATTTACTGGAAATAGGGTATCAAATTTACTTAAAAACATTTCTTTGGGTCTAATCAATAATTCTTACTTATGTGGAAGAATATTTCCAAGATTTTAAGTAAGAAAAATATCAGAAATTTTTTGTATGAAAAAAATTCCATTTAGGAAATTTTTACCAAAAATATAGTTTTTCCTAAAATCTAGTTAATATGTTTACTGAAATTTATGACGAGATCTTCATATATTTAAGTATTAAGGAACTTATAAAAAATCAATTGAAATTGCTTAGAAAATTCTTGAATATTAATCTGAGAGTGTAAAATGAAAGTCAAATTTTGGCACAATCCCCATGCAAATAGTCGCCCCATTTTACACTATTACCGCTCCAGAACCTATATCTTACATTGTATCTTTATATATATTTGCAGATCATGACTCATGTCCACTAGGAATGCCTAAAGGGAACTATAATGTCCAACGTCCAATTTATCCTATTACCGCTGTAAAATCTGCATTTGTCATCGGATCTTGTTTAAATTGTCCACATCATATTATATTTACTCTCGGAATACCTACCCAAAAATTGGCCCAAAGATGAATTTTTTGTATTTTTCGATTTTAAAGAAAATTAAAATTTTTATTTTTTTGTTTTTTTTTTTTTAATATTTTTTCATATTTGAAAAACAAAATTGAACGTAGAAAAATTTTGAATGTTTTTGTATTACAGATTTTCACGTTTTTCAGATTTTGAAAATTAAAAAAGTAATTTCTTCTTTTGACTTTGTCGAACTGTTTCTCACACATTTTAAGGACAAAATTTATTGAATTTTCTAGCTAGAATAATAAAATTCAATCACAAAAGAAAGTGCTTTCTCCAAATTCGTACTTTTAGGTTAAAAATGGGCTCTAAAGGAATAAATCAGGTACAAATCAAATAAAATAGGTTTATACATTCCACGCGAAATATAATTTTTTGAAGTTTGCCACTTTTTTTAATACATTTGAAGTATTATTTAGCTATATATATATAGCCGAGGACTATTCCACAATAAAATATCATAATTTCCCTAATGTGATACTACACTTTTATGTGTAGTCGACGGCCTCTAATCTGTCGGTAATACAGTGGAAGGTATATAACGCCTTTTAACTTCTTTTTTATTTTTCGGTGATATTTTGAAAATTTTATATCCATTTATGAAAATTTTAACTCATTATGTAAATATATTTGATTAACCTCCAGTTTCACAATGTCTTAGAGTAAAAAACTTTGAATTTAACCAAATGAATGTTGTTTTATAAATCTATTTTTTTTATAAATTTTTTTATTATTTTTTATTTTTTTATTTTTTTATTTTTTATAAATTTTATCTATTTATTGTCTTAATAATTCCATGATAGTAAGGGTACATAAAAGTGTGTTTTATCGACTGAAAGTGAAAGGACACGTGCCACTAAGTTATAGCATTTCTGAGTCCAAAGCAATGCAACAAAAATATTCAATTTTTTAAATCTCAAAATTACAAAAAAATTTCAAAATATCCATTTAAAAAAAGCCATTTTCTGATTAGTCTATTTAGTTAGAGCCGATTAAATTTTTTGAAAATTTTAAACAGAGGGCATAAAGTAAATGTAAGGTTCACAGAAAAAAATCTTTTTTGTGGTCCCGAAGTAGACTGTAGATAACCATTAATACTAGAGGGTGGCTGGTGCAATTTTTTTGACCCTCTCTAATGTACCGCATCTGTGTTACATTTCCAGAATTCATCCTCCATTTGGCACAGGTCATACAATATCTAAGACCGCCAAGTTGAAATACATTGCACATGTGGCTATTGGGAGGGCAGGGCGTATGTGTAAACATCCAATATGTCCATAATGTCGACGAGCCAAGAAAGAAATTGAACCTCTGACAATCCGCTCCTCCACATCCACTAGCTAATAGCGAAGTTTATCCTCCTCAAGCAAATACAAAACATGTGGACAAATAGGAAAACTTGTTTAACAATATCCCCCTCCAATCCCCCACGCAACAATCAGAAGTACTCGTACAATTGTAGCAACTTTTTTAAAAATGTATGAAGTTACTTAACTAAATTGTGGGAATCTCAACAAAAGGATGCAAATTGCCAAAGAAAGAGTGGGATGATTCGAGACTTCGATTGAATTCTGTCTGTTCTTGTACTGGGGACAAACTTTTAATGATGGTGGACTATTATCAACAAGCATTGAAGAGGGCGAGTCATAGGAATATTGAAATATGTTGAAGAGGATATCTAATTCAAATCTATTCGAATCGAACAGAACTAATACATAATTGAGAAATACGTATTACGTGTGTACGTATCATCCACATGCGCATAATGTGTGTACAATGGAGAGTGTCGTTTATGTGAAAAGCAAGATGATTCGACCAAATGGGATAATATGCGAAATGTATATAATGCCATGAAATGCAAAGCATTCTAGATTCAATTAAAACGGTCACAACTGAATATGAAAATTAATATGGGCATGGGAAAAGTCTATACAATTCGGAAACTAGTTCCATTGTGATTCAAGACTCATCAGTTCAACTACAACTATTAAAGGATTATTAAAGGAAACTGAAAGGATATAAAATTCAAACGATAAAAAACCAATCAAATGTTTCCGTTTTAAATTCAAATGAGCCCCGGTAGTCGAGTTGGTAGCGTGCTCGGCTATCAGCGTGGGGGTTGTGGGTTCGATTCTCACCAGAGGCTCTGGTCTGTCGCTGCAATAATTAGCTACAATGGTCTTAGTCACCGCTGCTCAATCCCTGGACCCAAATTAACAATATAAATTTACTTTGTTTTTGCGTTTCTTATAAAGCAGCAAAAAATGTGTATTTATACCCTCCACCTCCAGGATGGGGGTATACTAACATTTTCGTTCCGTTTGTAAAATCTTGAAATATCGACCTATAAAGTATATATATTCTTAATCGTCATCACATTCTAAGATGATCTAGCCATGACGTCTAAATTTTCGATATATGTGTCTTATAGTCGTAGATCGGTTGGGATTGCAACTGGGCAAAATCGGCCCAAAGGGAAAAAATTTTCCCTCACAAGGACTAAAAATACCCATAAAAACCCCTAATATTTTAGACAAGTAAGGAAAGGCTAAAGTCGGGAGGTGCCGCTTTTATTACTAATCTCAGGTGTTTCATGGGAGCAATTTTATGTAGTTCATATAAATTATAACGAATATGGTAAATGATTGATCCAATTTTCCGGCAGACAAATACAAATTATGCAGTAGTATAACAACACTTGGGGCCTGGTCTAAAACGTGGGCCTATACACTTCTCATTCTCGGTAGGTATTCCTAGCTGAAATATATCTTGATCCGATGTAACACGTAGTTTCTATAGCTGTAATAAAGTAGAATGGGGCCCCATTTGGGTTATTCTAAAGTATGGACAAATATATTTGTCTTTCATAGTATATATTCTTAATTGAAATATAATACAAAATGCAAAATTTGAAAAACGTCCGATGTAAAATATGGGTCCTAGAGAGGTAATAATAAAATGGAGGCCCATTTGTAAGGGCGCCACATTAAAAAGTGGACCTTTATAGATCACTTTCAAGGTTGGTATTCTTAATTGAAATGTAATATGATCTCCAAAATTTTATCAAGATCCAATGTAAAATGTAGGTTCTAAAGCGATAATAGTATAAAATGGGGGCCTATTTGTATGGGGGCTATACCAAAACATTGACCTATATAGCTGGCTTTCAAAATACGTATTTCTAGTATAAATTTAACATTGTGTGGAAATTTTGAGCAAGTTCCGATTTAAAAAGTTCATTTTAGAGAAGTAATATTGTAAATGGGACATACATTTGTATGGGGAATATATCAAAACATAGACCAATGTGGTCCACTTTCCGGTGAGCTATTTCTAGTTCAAATATGGTCATGATCCCATGTAAAATGTGTATTCTAGAGCAGTAATAGTGTAATTTATAAGGATATTTGTATGGAGGCTATATCTAAATCTGAACCAATTTTATCCAAATTCAATACCAATCGACGTTGGCCCAAAAAACGAACTTATGCCAAGTTGCATAACAATCGGAACACAATTGCGACCTGTAGAGTGCGAACAAGCTTAGATGGACAGCAGACGGACGGACAGACAGACATCGTTAAATCGACTCAGCTGGTGATTCTAAGCCGATCCGTATACTTAATGGTGGGTCTAGCTCGATTATTTCTTGGTGTTACAAACATTACCCTAGTCCACGAAGTGGTACCATACAAATTTCGCTTCCGATTTGAGTTTTTCCGCACTAGAGACCACATATTTACTTGATTTGCTTCAAATTACCTTGCATTACCTTATAATTCTACTAGAAACATCTGTATTGAAAATGGATTAAATCGGTTTAGATTTAGATATAGCCGCCATACAAATTTCGCTCCCAATTTGACTTTTTCCGCTCTAGAAACCACATATTGTATCAGATTGTCTTCAGATTTGGCAAAACATCTTATATTTAAACCAGGAACGCCTATGGTGAAAGTAGGTCAGATCGGTTCAGATTTATATATAGCTCCCATTAAAAGTTCGCTCCCGATTTGACTTTTTCTGCTCTAGAAGCCACATATTTTAACAGATCCTCATCAAATTAGGCGAAATATCTTATATTTGTTCTATAAACAGCCATGGCGCAAATGGGTTAGATCGGTTCAGATTTATAGATATCTCACACACAAATTTCACTCCCGATTTCACTTTTTCTACTCTATAAACCACATATTTTAACAGATCTTCTTCAAAGCTTTCAAAATATCTCATATTTCAACTGGAAACACCCATGGTGAAAATGGGTCATCGGTTCAGATTTAGATATAAAGAGTGATTTTTTTGAGGTTAGGATTTTCATGCATTAGTATTTGACAGATCACGTGGGATTTCAGACATGGTGTCAAAGAGAAAGATGCTCAGTATGCTTTGACATTTCATCATGAATAGACTTACTAACGAGCAACGCTTGCAAATCATTGAATTTTATTATCAAAATGCGTGCTCTGTTAAGAAAGTTCAGAAAGAAAGAAATTGTGTTCAGCGACGAAGCTCATTTTTGGCTCAATGGGTACGTAAATAGGCAGAATTGTCGATTTTGGAGTGAATATCAGCCAGAAGCATTGCAAGAGCTACCAATGCATCCAGAAAAAGTCACAGTTTGGTGCGGTTTATGGGCTGGTGGCATCATTGGACCGTACTTCTTCAAAGATGATGCGAATCGTAACGTAACTGTGAATGGTGAGCGCTACCGTGAGATGATATCCAACTTTTTTTTGCCCAAAATGGAAGAACTGAACTTGGTTGACATGTGGTTTCAACAAGATGGCGCTACATGCCACATTTTCATTCTATGGCCATTTTGAGGGAAAACTTCGGAGAACAATTCATCTCAAGAAATGGACCGGTAAGTTGGCCACCAAGATCATGCGATTTGACGCCTTTAGACTATTTTTTGTGGGGCTACGTCAAGTCTAAAGTCTACAGAAATAAGCCAGCAACTATTCCGGCTTTGGAAGACAACATTTCCGAAGAAATTCGGGCTATTCCGGCCGAAATGCTCGAAAACGTTGCCCAAAATTGGACTTTCCGAATGGACCACCTAAGACGCAGCCGCGGTCAACATTTAAATGAAATTATCTTCAAAAAGTAAATGTCATGGACCAATCTAACGTTTCAAATAAAGAACCGATGAGATTTTGCAAATTTTATGCGTTTTTTTTTTAAAAAAAGTTATCAAGCTCTTAAAAAATCACCCTTTAGATCCCATACAAATTTCGCCCCAAAAATTTCCCATACAAATTTCGGATAGACTTTTTCCGCACCAAAAAGCACGACTTTTCACAAAATGAGCTTAACGCGTTATATTTGAACTGGATGAACTTATTGTTAAAGTTAGTCACTATATTCCATGTTTGGATATAGCACAGATAAAAATATTTCCGATTTGACAAATTGGACCATGTAATATTAGCCTATGATTAGGAAACATACAAAAATTCTTCCCGTTTTCACTTTTTTACCGAATTGAATTGTAGGCCAGAAAGGGATAAAAATGGTACCTATCAAACGACAGCAGCTAGAAATACGAAATTCGTTGTATACATTCCTGTAATTGAGTAGATACATAATTGATAAGTATTTTTTTCCAAACTCGTACTTTTAAGGGGTAAAATGGGAATAGAGGGATACAAATGGTACCAACCAAATGAACGCAGCTAGAGTCATGAAATTCGGAGTATATTTCTCTGACTACGTAGACATGAAAAATAAAATAGGTTTTTTTCAAAATTCGTATTTTTGGTATTTACTGCAAAATTGTTTGAATCATGAAGTTAGGTTATCTTGCACTGTGTACGTGAGAGAAAATGGATTTCCAAAATTTGTAATTTCGAATTAAAATAGAATGGAAATACAACCAACTGTAGCACTCATAATCTATCAATATTTATGGTATTTAAGCTGCCTTATATTTATTTTTTTTGACTTGAAGTATTATTTCGATATATATAGTAAAAAGTATGATAGCCTTGCCTTACAAGAGAGGTTTGAATTAATAAAAAAATTTTAATTATTTATAAAATTATTTTTTTTAACTAGGATATTGTCCTGGCTCAAGACCATTTTGCATCTATATTTAATAGAAAGCAAATCTATTTACAAATGGCATGGTGACATTTATTACTTGGCTGCAGACTACCACGATCATGATTTCGACCATGTCAAAAGTCTTTTCAAGTGGCATCGCAGCGACTTTTCAACATCGAACCCGGCCTCTAAAAGGAGCTGATTCTCACAAACGAACGAGGAGCACAACTCAGTTGCCGAATTTGCGTTTAAAAAATCGCACCAAGTAATGAAGTACACATGCCATCTTACCAGCATCTCATTGAGTTGCGTATGTAAGTATTATACACATACTGCATTTGTAAATAAAATTGCATTCTATTAAATATAGATGCAAAATGGTCTTGAGCCAGGACAATATCCCACTTAAATATTAATTACAGAACAAAAAAAATACAAAATAAAAAAAAATATTTTTTTTTTCAATATTTTTATTTGTTTTGGTTTGGCTATATTAAAAAAAATATTTTTCCCTGTAATGTTCTGCACTTTTTCGAAAACCGAGAACCTCTGAGGAATGCAAGCTATGGTGGAGGGTGTATAAAGTTTGGCCCGACCAAACTTAGCGCCATTTTACTTGTTTTAATTCCAATTTTCTTCGTAGGTAATATTATTACATTTCTCGCTGAACTGAAAATTACCAGTTTCCAAAAAATCGCCCGATGCCTTTAATTGCCTTTAATTTAATACACAACTATCTCCCTATCGGTCTCCCTATCGGTCTGTCTATCTCTCTGTCTGTCTTTTTTTTGACTTGGTTACATCGAGAAAACAATTTAAAACCAGTCGAATGTATGATAGATAGCACAAATTTAACAATACATACTTTACATACTTTAGAAGTTAACGCATTCTCACTGTGCAACATGGATTTATCGTTGGTATTAATAATTTCGTTCGTGTAATTTGGATATCTGCTCGTGTATATAAAGAGTGATTTTTTTGAGGTTAGGATTTTCATGCATTAGTATTTGACAGATCACGTGGGATTTCAGACATGGTGTCAAAGAGAAAGATGCTCAGTATGCTTTGACATTTCATCATGAATAGACTTACTAACGAGCAACGCTTGCAAATCATTGAATTTTATTACCAAAATCAGTGTTCGGTTCGAAATGTGTTTCGCGCTTTACGTCGACAAATTTTGTTCAGCGATGAGGCTCATTTCTGGTTGAATGGCTACGTAAATAAACAAAATTGCCGCATTTGGAGTGAAGAGCAACCAGAAGCCGTTCAAGAACTGCCCATGCATCCCGAAAAATGCACTGTTTGGTGTGGTTTGTACGCTGGTGGAATCATTGGACCGTATTTTTTCAAAGATGCTGTTGGACGCAACGTTACGGTGAATGGCGATCGCTATCGTTCGATGCTAACAAACTTTTTGTTGCCAAAAATGGAAGAACTGAACTTGGTTGACATGTGGTTTCAACAAGATGGCGCTACATGCCACACAGCTCGCGATTCTATGGCCATTTTGAGGGAAAACTTCGGAGAACAATTCATCTCAAGAAATGGACCGGTAAGTTGGCCACCAAGATCATGCGATTTGACGCCTTTAGACTATTTTTTGTGGGGCTACGTCAAGTCTAAAGTCTACAGAAATAAGCCAGCAACTATTCCAGCTTTGGAAGACAACATTTCCGAAGAAATTCGGGCTATTCCGGCCGAAATGCTCGAAAAAGTTGCCCAAAATTGGACTTTCCGAATGGACCACCTAAGACGCAGCCGCGGTCAACATTTAAATGAAATTATCTTCAAAAAGTAAATGTCATGGACCAATCTAACGTTTCAAATAAAGAACCGATGAGATTTTGCAAATTTTATGCGTTTTTTTTTTAAAAAAAAAGTTATCAAGCTCTTAAAAAATCACCCTTTACTTTAATGAGGACACGTGATGAAAATACGGGAAATGGAAAAATCAACTCACTTACTGGAAGCTCCCAACATTTCGGCAAACCATCAGACAATAAATAACACCTCCTAATCTATAATGCAAGGCCAAGAAACTTATTACGAGTATAAACATCAACTAGGGATGACGATCCGGAAAACTTTGCAATGATGTTACTAATTTCACAAATTTAAAAATGTTATTTATTAAATGTAGCGTGCTTGTTGTTCAATCCTCTAATTCGATATTGTTTTTGTTTGCAAAACGGGAGGATGTTGTTGAGCCGGTCTTTCATGAAAGCGAACTCCAAAATTACACTGTTCCAAATAAATATTCTATAGAGCTAACTTTATTCAGACAGTTTTACAGCACGTATACGTGCTGTTGATTAAGGATAATATCACTCATACGCACTGTAGTCGGACTTACCATTAACAGAAACAGTCCTGTGAGATATATTTTTCCTACCTAAACGGTGTTAAGAATCATCCCATATGTTCTAGAAAGTTGTTTATTGAGATCTTAGGTACATTTTTGTTGTTGATTGTTTCCTTGAATTTTGAACGGTTTGCTACCTATGGCTCTGAACAAGGGAAAAAAGGTTAAACAATTTTTTTAAAGTTTTTTTTTGCGATTTTGGCCTTGAAGATGAAGTTTTTTGATTTTATATGTTCACAATTTTTGTTGTCTATGACAAGAGCTGAGGCTTTGCCTCAGAGAGTAACTCAAAATTTCAAACGGTTTGCAAGTTATGAGCCTGAGCAAACGATCACTTTTTGCAAAAATAACACCGAGGCCCCAAATCTTTGGTGGCCCTTCAAAAAGTGCTAGACCTTGGGGAAAACTGAGAGACACGGGTCTTTTTTTTGGTATTTTATCACGTAGTGCTGTCCGTAAATGGTTATATTTGTTCGTGTTGCACTGTGTTATTGGTTATCGATTTTGTGTGGACTACTTCTGTATAAACTTCTGCCCATACAAATGTGAAAGCTTCACGCTCAATTGTGAAGTATTTATGTCGTACATTCGAAAGTACCGGTGCTTTCTATGGGATATTCGTCTATACCCTCCATCTGGAGGAGAACTTACCCAAGACCATACCCACTTGCATCTGTTTGTATGATATGGTTCATCAGCCTCTGCTGGTTTTAATATTGGAGTTCATTTTCCTCGCTTTCCTATAGAATATTCGTGAAAATCGGTATTTACATTTCTCTGACAACGTAAAATTGGATATTAAACGGATCTTTCGAAAATGGGATAAAAAGTGATAAAAATGGTACCAACTAAAGTATAACATCTAAAATCGTGAAATTAAGTGTGTAAATTCCTCTGGCCATGTAGAAGCGCAGTAAAGTTTGATTTTTCGAAACTTGTACTTTTAATTGTTTCAGGGGACAAAAAGGAATAAAAATTGTGCCAACTTAAGTATTGCAGCTACAATTTTGAAATGTGGTGCCTAAATTCCTCTGACAACGTAGAAGCGGAATATAGATGGGGTTTTCGAAATTTGTACTTATAAGGGGTGAGAGAGACGAAATGGGATAAATATGGTACCAACTAAAGTATTGTAGCTAGAATCGGCGTGTTCATTCCTCCGACCATGTAGGCGGGCAACATAAATAGTTTTTTTGAGTTTGTACTTTTAAGGCGCGAGCGGGACAAAAAGGGATTAAAGTATTTCATTTTCTTTGGCTTCTTGAAAATACATCTCGACTTTATGATAAACTTGCAACAAGTCTTCGAATGTTTTCAGATTGGCACGACCTACACGGTATCTCATTATACCCTCCACCCTGGTTAGAACTAAATGAAACTTTGCACAACGAAGTTTTATGGTATAAGGACGAAATATAAAATTAATTTGAATTTAGTTTGAAACAAATCGATTTAGATACAGCTCCCATAAAAATTTTGCTCCCGATTTTACTTTTTCTGCTCTAGAAACCACATATTTCAACAGATTTTCTTCACATTTGGCAATACAACTTATATTTCAATTTCAAACAACTATGGTAAAAATGGGTCAGATCGGGTCAGATATATATATATATATATATATAGCTCCAATACAAATTTCCCCCACTGAATGGATTATTTCCGCTCAAGAAATAGCATATTTGAACAGATTTGCTTAAAATTTGGCAAACCAGCTCATATTTCAACTACAAACATCTATGGCGAAAGTGGGTTACATCGGTTCAGATTTATATATAGATCGCACACAAATGTCTCCCCCCGTTTGTTTATTTCCGATCTAGAAACCACATATTTAACAGATTTCCACAAAATTTTGCAAAGCGTCTTATATTTCTACTAGAAAACCTATGCTAAAAATCGGTTCAGATCTATATATAGCTCCCATTCAAAGTTGTGTTAAAATTGTCTTACAAATACAGATAGAAGTATTAAATTTGTAGTATATTCTCTTCTTATAGCTGTATCGTATATCACCCGGTGCAAATGTAACGACTTTTTTAATTTCATACACCACAGGGTATTATGACTAAGTTAGGGTATCATATAGTCGGGCGTGGCCGACCTTGTTTTTCCTTACTTGTTTTTTTTACTTAAATTTATTTGGAGATTTGTACTTCTACTGGAAGCGTCATTACTTCTATATTTATCCATAGATTTTATTCAAATATACCATGTTTTCTACGATAAAATCTCTCAAATAATCGCAAAATAAAAAAATACTCCATTATATACTTTGTAAAGGATCTTTAGCGCTATTTAAATAAAAAAATCAAATGAAAATTAAAAAAAAATATTTTTCGAATTCTTTTGCTTCTTCATAAATACAGACATATAGACATTGTTAGTTATTAAAATAAAGCAAAATATTTTTCCGACTTCCCAGCAAAAACAAATAATTTTTACTCGAAAATAGGAAATTTTAGTAAAAAAATAATAAAACTATTCATAAATTTTTTAATATCGTTTTCGAGTTTAGAAATACATCAGAAAATGTTATACATGGCCCTTCGGCCATGTTTTGCGGAGTGTTACAATTATATTTTTTATTCCACAAAAAACCTTAAACGAGTCCGTTTATTAGTGTATTAGTGGTATAATTTTTATTCAAAAACAATTTAACATAACAAATTTAATTGCTTCTGGTGTAATAATCTCTTTCTTGAATTTTCTACATTAAAAACACTTGTAAAAGAGTGAAATTGTATCTAACAAAAAAGTAAGAAAATCCTCTCTTAATATATACATACATATTTCATACATCATGGAACAATTTCAGTAACTCTCTAAGCATTTTTTCAAACTTTATCTCAACTGATATATCAGTAAATCGTTATTTTGATTTATGCTACGAACTAATCGTTGGACAAATAATCTTAGAATCCCAGAATTTCAAACAACTATCTTAAACTGGCCTCCCTACTACCCTAATGTAGCCATCTTCACTTAGGCTGCTAAGCCATGACGAATCTACTTAAGTCACCTACTGTTACTTGGGCACCCTCCTCGACTTGTATGTGTGTTTGTTTAGCTGTTATAACATAATCAATTCGATTAAGATGTTCGAGGTTTATCTTCAGCTGGTCATGTCTTACCTCCATTTAATCTGACAATACTAAGAATAAATAAATAACCTACATACATATGTTACAGGATAGGATGATGAGTAGCTATCTCTGAATATAGGCAATTCTTTACGTTTGTCCTGTACGGCTTTAGAGGTATCCTCTATGGGTCCTGCCCATGTTTATCCCAACCGTATAAATAGTTAATGAAAGGTGACACATGCCACTCATCACCAATTGATGATGAAAATGTTGCCAAAAACCTCAAAAGGAAATCTCACACATACTTGTGTAACTAACAAAACACACACACACGAATGTATATTAGCGTGGCCTAAAGAAGTTATGAAACAAGTAAAGAGAGTGTTAAGTTTGGCTGGGCCAAATTTTATATACCCTCGACCATGCGAGTGCGTATAATATATAATAATTTCTCGTATTCGTAAAGGATTTACTGACTTTGTACATTTGGCCACACCAATGTGCACGCATATGCTAAATATTAACGATGTTTTATTTGTAATATAAAAAGACAACATGGGAAATATGAAACCAACATTAATATAATTTTATTGTACCTACCTGGCTGAAATGTGTGTATTTTTTCTACACCCACAATATTTAAAGGTAGGTCAACTATGACCAAAAACATCAAGTATTTTTTCGCCGCAGTCATAACATAACTTTGAGTGGGAAGCAATGACTACGGGAGAATTTCGGTTAAAAAAATTGTTATTCAAATTATTATTAAAATCATTATGTACACAGTGAGAAAACAAAATCTACCCTGTACTACTTCGATAAACATTTGAGTATATTTCTGTAATTACGTCCAGTATTTACCCAATGTAACCGTTTCAGTGTCAATTCATGCTGCATCAGAGTCATGTGTTATGGAAAAAATCTTAAATTCATGTATAGCAAGGACGATATGTAAAAAAACACCGAACACTTCTAAAACAAGTACTTAAATGATGTTAAAGAAAATAGTTAAAAAATCATATTTTTGCCGAGGTATGTTTGCATTTTTAACGTCGCGATCTCATTACACTGTCCAACAAATTAAGACTTTTTGATTGGACCATAAAAGCGACCCTATAATTCTGAGTAGATGATCTGAGTTTATTTTTACAATGAGCCAAAGTTTTCATTTTTTGGTCGTGGGGGGGGGCATTAAACTAAGCAAAACAAGTAAGGAAAGGCTAAAGTCGGATGGGGCCGACCTGGTCCAATTTGACAAATCGAAAAGGATATTTGTATCGGGGCTATATCCAAACATGAAATAAAGTGTCTAACTTACACAATAAATTCTTCCAGTTCAAGTATAACGTGTTATGCTCAATTTGAAGAAATTCGGTGAAAATACGTGGTTTCTGGGGCGGAAAAAGTCAAGCCGGGAGCGAAATTTGTATGGGAGCTATATGTAAATCTGAACCGATCTGACCCATTTTTAGCATGGGTGTTTCTAGTTGAAATATAAGATATTTTGAAAGATTTGAAGACGATCTGTTGAAATATGTGGTTTATAGAGTAGAAAAAGTGAAATCGGGAGTGACATTTGTGTGGGAGCTATATATAAATCTGACCCGATCTAACACATTTTTACCACAGGTGTTTCTAGTTGAAATATAAGATGTTTTGCCAATTTTGAAGAAAATCAGTTGTAATATGTGCTTTCTAGAGTGAAAACAGTCAAATCGGGAGTGAAATTCGTATGGGGAATATATCTAAATCTGAACCGATTTTCTTCAAATTAAATAGCGTTCGTCGTTGTACCGAAAAACTTCGTTGGTGTTTCATTTGGTTCTGTCTACAATTGCCACCTGTATCGTGATTACAAGAATAGATGGACAGACAGGCGGACAGACAGACAGACGGACATTGCTAAATCGAATCAAAAAGTGATTCTAAGTCGATCGGTATAATTAACAATGGGTCTATATACATTCCTTTTGGGTGTTACAAACAAATGCACAAAGACATAATACTCTCGTGGAGTGTATAAAAATGTTGTATGTTAGTGTCTGTGAACTAATGAAAAAATTATAATTTTGGTGATTGTTCACTGTAATTCTGGTTGATTTTGTAAAAAAAAATCAAAAAAAATCGTAAAAAATAGAAGCCATCATTTTACCACTTTCAAACTCACACAGTCGCTTAAAAACAGACCTACGCACACTAAAAAAACCGCTAGAAATTCAAATCCGACCCGAGCCTTATCAAACCATTTTAAAAACTTTGCTATATGACCCACTATAAAGGACAGATTAATACTATTTTAGTGCAATTTTTATATAAACCGCAATAACTACCACATTTTTAGTTCGATTTATGTTTTAGGGGCTCGTTGGAGAGGTATTGATAACCAATTGCAATTTTTAGAATTTTCTAACCCATTAAGGGTCGCAAAATTTTTTCATACTGTTAATACTCAATGGGTTAAATGTGAAGTAAAAACTGAAATATGGGGTTATTTGCATCGTAAACACATTCTAGTCTTATATAATGCTAATTTTTGGAAAGAAATTCAACAATTTAAAATTTTCCCCCTTAAAAATTAAAACATGAATATTCTACATAAACTTTTTAAAGGGGAAAAATTGAAATGGTTGTTAATGTTAAATTAACATAGATACCCACATAAAATTTAAAGTATATTTAGTAGATGTTCTTCTCTATCATTTGATACCCATATCGCCATTGTATGAAACGCAAAAGTACAAAACTAAATTATTGAAACATTTACATCCTTTGGAAATTAAAAGTCCTGTAAAAAAGAGAAGAGACCACGAAATAAAAAACTGAGTATGATTTCCTATTAGTGACCTATAGTTTCACTTCTATATAATCTCATTCTTGGGAGGAAAATCATGTCGCACTGTTTTATTGTAACATCTTATGTGAAGTTTTCCTCCCAATTTATCCATTGAAAGACCTAAATTTCAGATGCTTTTTTTCCAAAATTAGCTTTTTGTGTTTACGATGCAAATAACCCCATATTTCAGTTTTTACATCACATTTAACCCACTGAGAACCAACAGTAAGAACAAACTTGTCGACCCTTAATGCGTTAGGAAGTTCTAAAAATTGCAATTGGTTATCAAGACCTCTCCAACAAGCCCCTAAAAACATAAATAGAACTAAAAATGTGAAAGTTATTGCAGTTTTTATAAAAATGAGACAAAAATTGCACTAAAATGATAAAATTCCACCCTCCATTCTGGTTTAAAATTCATGTTTTTGATATGCTTTGATAAGGCTCGGGTCGGATTTTAATTTCTAGCGATTTTTTTCTCAATATAATTCTCATCGTGAATTTTATTCAAGAAAACCTGATTTATAGAGGTTATGTTGAACGCGTCCAGCTCACGAACGGACAATGATAAAAGCGAAATATTTTGGGAGAACACATAAAACAAACCAATCTTTCATTTTAGTCGGGAACATCCACAACTTTTATTTTGAAGCCACTCTAATATACACTCACTCTCAGAGAACATGTGTATGGAAGGAATTAAATTTTGATTAGCGCCGGAGTATTAATAATTGTAAAAACATGATCAAATATGAAATCATAATGGATTTCAGGCACCGGCAAAGCAGTTATAAAGCATTCAATTTTACCTAGGATAGTGACAATTGTGTGAGAGGTTCAAGAAGGGGCGTGGCTAAAGCGTAAACATTATTATACCCTCCACCACCAGGATGGGGGTATACTAACTTTGTCATTCCGTTTGTAACACCTTGAAATATTGACCTGAGACCCTATAAAGTATATATATTCTTGATCGTCATAAAATTCTAAGAAGAATATTTAACCATATTTTTTCAATTGATATTGAGTGGGTATGCGCATTTCCCCTATAATAAAAACGTGCGCCATAAAGTGATTTTTATTCATAAGGGGTAAAAAGGAGACAAAAGGGATAAAAATGGTACATATTAAACGACAACAGCTAAAAACACGAAATTCGGTGTGAACATTACAACAATTGACTATATACATAATATAAAAGTATTTTTTCCAAATTCGTACTTTTAAGGAGTAAAATGGGAATAGAGGGATACAAATGGTACCAACCAAACGGCTGCACCTACAATAATGAAATTCGGTGTATACATTCCTCTGATTGCGGAGACACGTAAAATAAACGGATTTTTTCAATTTCGTACTTTTTGGGGTTAAAATGGAAAAAGGGGATAAAAATAGTACCAACCAAATGACTCCTCTGACTACAGCTAGAATGATGAAATTCGGTGTGTCCATCCCTCTAATTGCATAGAGACGTAAAATAATGAGTTTTTGAAAGTCGTACTCTTAAGGGGGTAAAATAGGAAGAGGGGGATAAATATTGTGCCAATCATGCAGCTATAATCATGGAATTCGGTGTATACATTCCTCTGGCTGCATAGGAACACAAAATAAAAAGATTTTTCCAAATTCGTACTTTTTACTTTTACGACAAAAAATGGATGGATCATGAAGTTAGGCTATTTTGCACTATGTATGGGAGATAATGGATTTTCAAAATTTGCACTTTTGAAATTAAAATATAATAGAAATACAACCAAATGTAGCACCCACTATCTACTAATATTTATGGTATTTAAGATTTTTGAAATTATAAATAAAATAATATTTATTTTTTGAATTGACTTGAAGTATTATTATTCGATATGTAAACGTATTGGTAGCTTTGACTTATAAGCGTGGTTTGAAATAATAAAAATATTATATTTATTTATAAAATTTTTTTTTTTCAATATTTGTATTTCTTTTGGTTCGGCTATATGTAAAAAAAATATATTTTCCTGTAATATTACTGCACTTCTACGAAAATCGACGGCCTCTGCGGAGTGCAATTCATGGTGGAGCGTATATAAGGTTCGATCCGGCCGAACTTAACACCGTTTTTACTTGTTTTTTTGTTGACATCGTGGGTCAGAGTAATTTGTATTTAGCCCATCTACATTTACATATTATTATTTTGATATAAACTACAGCAGCTTCATATGGTGTCAAGTAGTTGTTTTAAAGGAGCCACAGCGACCTGAAGTACAATTTATGATTTATTCTTTTTTTGACATAATACCGGCGCATGCCTCCAAGTATTTTTGCTATTCCCAAGCGCTTGCAAAAATCAATTCGCCCTAATCTGAAGAGTGAGGGTATAAAAATTTCACGAAATCTGCTTAATGCGATAATGTTATAATTTTTTAACAACTAGCTTTGAGTAATTTTGCTCCTGCAAACCCTTTGAATATTCTAAGAATGAATATTGCCACATCTCCAGGCTAGAATTTTCCAAGCTAATATTCGGCTCTACTTCAGCAGACCCTATGCAAATTTTCTGGAAATCAGTCAGTAAGAAATGCTGATTTCTTTTTCAAAATTCAATACAAAACGCACTTGCGGTAAACCGGGTTGTATGAGTGATATGAGGAACATTTACAATATTAATCATACGCTACCATAACCCAAATTCTTTTAAACGGTTATATACTCGATAAAGTTTGAGCTCTTGAGATGGATGTTGGCGAGCAGTCTCGTACAACTGTTATACACCCACATACACCCATGTTCCCACGGAAACTGTGACGCATCCTAGCATACACAAGTCTAATGCTGTAGGTTGCACTGCGAATAGGAACGAACACATTTTATGTGCATGTGTTACCTTATTAAAATGAGTCAATTAAAATTAATGAAACGATTTGTGCAACTATTGCTGTATAGAACCTCCCCCTTCTCCCCCAAAAAAACTCAATTTAATATTCCCCACTTCAACATTTATGATTTCTATTTCATTTCAGAATGCCATGACCTTGTGACGCTAAACTATTCCATAATGATTTGGTGCTTCTTTTGAAATATTGAGTAAATACCGCTCATTAAAGTACGACTGGCTTTTTGTTGAACGAAGGTACTCAAATTGAAACTTTTGCCAGCTATAGCTATTCCATACAGCGCGCTCAGTCAGTTTTTGCAACAACTTCGACAACAAATCGCAAACTTTCAACGGCAACATCAAGAGCAACACAACACAACCAATGCTAAGCTACCACCAGCTCTTCCTATGGAAACAAAATAAGAACTTTAACGTTTGCATCTACAAGACACGACGGAGGAAGCGGTCCAACGCCACAACAACGCGGACATGGCATTACAAAAAGCCGGCTCCTCCGGTTCCGCCTACGATTTTGGCCATAAGGCAAAGTTCATAGCTACTGGACGTCATAGTGGCCGCAAGAAACCTAAACGAATTCAACGCGATGCACGAATAGTCCGCTGCCCTCGAATTCCGGCAAAGCACAGCAAAGTTCGTAATATTTTGGTGTGTTTAACGCAGCTGGAAACCGTGATACATGACTTCACCGAACGACAGTTCTGCACCTTCGCTGCCGTGCTATTCCAATCGATTGTTGTGGTGGCCGGCATCTATACGACCGTTGGTCCAACAGCTGAGCCAACAGCGATGAGTGAAGAGGAGACCATTGAAAGCAATGAAACATCGAACTTGGTCGTCTGCTTGCCCGAGAACTCCACCGACTGCGTAAAATATGTGAACTCAACGAAAAATGGTCTAATTGAATTGAACATAAGGTAAGAAACATAAGGAAAATGTCGATGGAATATCAAATATGCTCATACATGACGCGCTTAAAGCATGATTGACCTAATTAACTTCACTGTTCAGCTGAACATATAGAGTTTCCATCCTATGTCATTTAATTAAGCGTCAATAGGCTCGTTTTATTTTATCAGTGACCAAGAATTAAGGTTAGGGGATTCCCGGACTTTTTTCATTTCCCGAGAAAACGGGAATGAAAAGTTTCATTCCCGGGAATACCGGGAAAACATAATTTATTTTTGGTACGTTCAATATGGCTTAAAATATCAACATTGGTGTGCTTTTTTTAACCCATTAAAGTACACGTCCGTGTTCACTATTTAAAGGTTTTCGTACATTTTTGATAATTTTCAATATGATAATTTTGATAATTTCCTAATAAAACTATATCGAAAATAATTGAAAATAAAAAAATTAAGTTAATAAATGATAATATCATTAGGGTTTAGGGTCAAAATACTGACATATTACAAATTAACAACGAACGGTTTTGTTAAAATATTTAAGAAATTATTTTCCATTTTAAAAATATTTTACTCTACACAAATCAGATAGGATTAGAGGAGTCATAATATTGGACTTTTAAATCACAAGCACAACGGACTGACACCTACACTAGATTCAAAATTAAAAACAAGTAAGGAAAGGCTAAAGTCGGGCGGGGCCGACTCTAAGATACATTCCACTTTCTATCCGAAAACAATTCAATTCGGTGTAAACGGGAAGGTTTTGTGTATCCTGTCATACACATACATTTGTGTATGACAAATTTTAAATCGGAAAGGACATTTGTATGAGGATATATTGAAACCTGGAACGAAATAGGTGAAATATAAAATGTATAGTTTGGCCAAAAAAAAAACTTTTGGGAGCAACATTTGTATTTGGGCTATATTTAAATCTGAACCGATCTTACCCACTTTCACCATAGTTTTGCTTAGTCGGACTATAAGACGTTGCGCTAATTTTAAAGAAAATCGGGTACAATATGTGGTTTCTAGAGCGCAAAAGTCAAATCGGGAGCAACATTTGTATGGGGGCTATATCTAAATCTGAACCGAACTAGCCCGCTTTAGCCACAGGTGTTTCTAGTTAGATTCTAAGATGTTGCGCTAATTTTAAAGAAAATCGGGTACAATATGTGGTTTCTAGAGCGCAAAAGTCAAATCGGGAGCAACATTTGTATGGGGGCTACATCTAAATCTGAACCGATCTTACCCAATTTCAGCATAGGTGTTTTTAGTTGGATTATAAGATGTTGTTCCAAATTTAAAGAAAATCGAGTACAATATGTGGTTTCTAGAGCGGAAAATGTCAAATCGCGAGCGTCATTTGTATGGGGGATATATCTAAATCTGAACCGATCTCGCCCAATTTCTGCATAGGTGTTTCGAGTACAATATGTGGTTTCTAGAGCGGAAAATGTCAAATCGGGAGCGACATTTGTATGGGGGCTACATCTAAATCTGAACCGATCTTACCCAATTTCAGCATAGGTGTTTCTAGTTGGATTATAAGACGTTGTGTCAAATTTAAATAAAATCGAGGACAATATGTGGTTTCCAAAGACGCAAAAGTCAAATCGGAAGCGACATTTGTATGGGGGCTATATCTAAATCTGAACCGATCTTACCTAATGTGTTTCTAGTTGGATTATAAGATGTTGTGCCAAATTTAAAGAAAATCGAGTACACTATGGGGTTTCTAGAGCGGAAAATGTCAAATCGGGAGCGAGATTTGTATTGGGGCTATATCTAAATCTGAACCGATTTTCTTCAAATTAAATAGCGTTCGTTCTTATCCCGAAAAACTGCGTTGTGCAAAGTTTCATTTGGTTCTAGCTACAATTGCGACCTGTATCTATTACAAGAATAGATGGACAGAAAGACAGACGGACATTGCTAAATCGATTGAAAAAGTGATTCCAAGTCGATCGGTATACTTAACAATGGGTCTATCTCGCTTCCTTTTGGGTGTTACAAACAAATGCACAAAGACATAATACTCTCGTGGAGTGTATAAAAAATAAAACCAATGAAATGGTGCAGTCGTTAGTTCTCTCTAATGGTCATTTAAATATTTATATTCATATTAGATTTGTCTTGAAATTTTATATTTTATCCCTATTTTTAGACCATTTCTTACTAGTTTCACATGTAAAGTAAATTCTCCTTTGAGAAGATTTTCACCTTTTATTTCGTCGATTTTTTGGGAAAACAAGAAATTTAATGTCAGCTATTGGTAGTATAATGTTTTTGATTCACGATAAAAATCTTGAAATATCTTCACAAAATGTGTGTATTCTCCTATCTGGTTTTCGAAATTTTCCTTTTATATATTATAACTAAATTCCTCAAAAACAAATTAAACAATTAACGTATATTTTTCAGATGTTTAGCAATTTTGTACTATTAGATTAAGGAAGACAAAAAGATTTGTTCGCAGCTTCACGGTAAATTTTCCGGAGGAGTTTTCAATTAATATATTTTGCCCTTTTCCTCTAATCAAACTATTTCTTAAGTGACATCATTAATTCTTCACAACTTTTCACGAAAACAAAGAAGTTTGCACCCGCAGAAATAAAAGATACAATTAAAAAAGGTGTTAAGTTTGGCTTGGCCGCATCTTATATACCCTCCAGTGCATTCCACAGTATTATCGGCAGATTATAAGCTGTCAACTTTGCACAGAAGTGCACTATGATATCCTATTATGCACATCACAATATTTGTTTACTATTTCTAAAAGTGTGGATTTCAAAAAAATCCTGTTATTTCCCGCATCTACGCAGTCAGACGAATTTCATGATTCTGCCGCTTGATTGGTGCCAAATTTAATCCCATTTAGATCATTTAGCTAAAATCATGACACATTGAATCTTCTATATTAGAACTTTTCCTATAAACATCGTACATGTAATTGGGCTGTAGCTGGAATCAAGAAATCGCGAATGGGTAAAATGGGTAAGATTGCAGCACACCTTTTGATTACATTTGAAGTTGTACATTCATATATAGTAGATGACTATTAATATTAAAATAATATAGCATCACAATATTTCTGCAATTCTACGTAAAGACAGCCTCTAATCTGCCGGTAATACTTTGGAATGTACTCCAATGTGTGGAAAATTTAACAAAAATACAAAAAAATATTTTCTCTGTGGCTAAAGGCAATTTCAGTTAGGCACAGCTTTGTTTTTGTCATTGCCTTGGACTTGGCTCGATCCTCCTTAACGTGTCGTTGCATTTTATATAACACTAGCTGAACCCCTGCCCGCTTCGCCAGGCACAAAAACAGACGGAAATTAAAATCAGGTTTTATATTGTTTTTTCTTGTGATCGGTAATATATGTGCCCACGCCCACTATCCCAATACCGCCCATTTTTGGCATAACTACGCAGGTTTATGCTAGATGCACTCACACAAAATTGCAGTATTGTATCTGTCATACAACTGAATATATTCGAAAATGGGTTATAACTTCGTACGTGAGGTGTCACGCCCACTTTTTCAATACAGCCCATTTTTGGCAGAAATACGCTCATTGATGTTAGATGCACTTACACAAAATTTCAGCACTCTAGGTGCCCTAAACTGACAATATCCAAAATTGGGTTTTAACTTCGTGTGGGAGGTGCCACGCCCACTTTTCCAATACCTCCCATTTTTGGCACAATTGTGCAGACAAACAAATAGTGAACTTTCACAATTCAATTCAAGACTCTGCAATAGTACTGCGAATATTATAATTTCTAAAAAACGAATAAAACCCCAATTTGTGTGGGAGGTGCCACACAGTGTCACGGTTTCATACAACGAGTGGCCAAAACTAGAAGGAATTATCGTAGAAATTTGAAATTTGGTACATGCTTATATAGCAAATATGATTATGGATGAAATTTTGAAACATTTGGAGATAGTTAACACACAATATATGAGTCATTACATGCCAAACCGGCCAAAAAAATTCACATCGCTTCCGAAATTTTCAGAAAATAATCTTCTTTAAAAAAACATTTTACACGTGTCTTTACACAATCTTAAAATGTTCTTTGCAGAGTTATAGACATTGCAATTTCCACAAAAAAATTTAAAATCGTATTGACGAGTGTATATTCAAATCCTTGTATTTCGCAATCCGTTTAAACGATTTTAAAGTTTAAATTTATTTGAATTCCGGTTGAGTTTTAAAAACAATTAATTTTTTTTAATTGTGGTATTGATGTTTTAAAATGATTACATCAGTACAATGCATCATCCCAAAACACTCTAAGATCATTTTAGATGTGTTTTCCATGTGCTCTGAACATTTTAAGCAGCAGATTTTTTGGGTTGTATTTAAAAATATGTATAAATATATCAACAAAACATTATGAACCAAATATAACAGAAATAATAGAAACAACACAGATAGCTTCTCATCTGTTTAATTTTTAGGAAAATTTGGTTTGAGAATTTAGAAATTATAAAAAGGAGAGTTTACAGAAAAAATAATGTTTTAAATATTTACGGTAAGAATTATTTTAGTCCAGTTTCATTTCCATTTCATCAATTTGGTTTTCATCAATTTGGTTTTTGACAAATTTCTTGCGATATTTAGACTTAAATTTTCATAAACTATTCTCCTGATGTATGTACATTCAGATTTGCTTCGGATTGGATAATCATTTTTCAATTAAATCGTTATTGTAATTAATTCATAAGTTTTATTTTTCATGAATGATACTAGCATTTTTCGGAATATTTTATGGCTTCTTCTTCGAGAGGGATTCCATTTACATTTATTGAGTTTCTTATTAAATCTGAATGGTGAATTAATATCATATTTGTTGTGTAACCACTTGGAATAGTAACATTTTCTATTAATTTCAGTTAGTTTCGAGTAATGTCGGTGAGTTGTCGATATTGGCAAACAAATCTTCTAGTCGTATTCATAGCAGTACTCAAACCATATTCAGTCTTCATCATGTCGACATAAAACCCCATTTCGTTTTATATTGGTGTTTCCTTACAGGAATACTCCTCTTACATGCCATTTTTACTGGCTGCATCACATTGTTGTAAGCCTGGTGTAGCTTCAATCATATATACCGTGGTTTTTATACACATTTTTGTCATGGACTTGTGCACTAAAAAAATTATACACACTTCATTAGCAGGTCTTAGCAGCTGAAGTTGACATTTTTTGATTCAAAATAAAAATTGGAGATATAAAACAATATATATATTTTTATACACTCCACGAGAGTATTATGTCTTTGTGCATTTGTTTGTAACACCCAAAAGGAAGCGGGATAGACCCATTGTTAAGTATACCGATCGACTTAGAATCACTTTCTGAGTCGATTTAGCAATGTCCGTCTGTCCGTCTGTCCGTCTGTCCGTCTGTCCGTCTGTCTGTCTGTCCGTCTGTCTGTCCATCTATTGTTGTAATCAAACTACAGGTCGCAATTATAGTCCGACCGAGTACAATATGTGGTTTCTAGAGCGGAAAATGTCGAATCAGGAGCGACATTTGTATGGGGCCTATATCTAAATCTGAACCGATCTTACCCAATTTCTGCATAGGTGTTTCTAGTTAGATTGAAAGATGTTGTGCCAAATTTAAAGAAAATCGGGTACAATATGTATGTTCTAGAGCGCAAAATTCAAATCGGGAGCGACATTTGTATGGGGCCTATATCTAAATCTGAACCGATCTTACCCAATTTCTGCATAGGTGTTTCTAGTTAGATTGAAAGATGTTGTGCCAAATTTAAAGAAAATCGGGTACAATATGTGGGTTCTAGAGCGGAAAATGTCAAATCGGGGGCGTCGTTTGTTTGGGGGCTATATCTAAATCTGAACCGATCTTACCCAATTTCTGCATAGGTGTTTCTAGTTGGATTAGAGGATGTTGTGCCAAATTTAAAGAAAATCAAGTACAATATGTGGTTTCTAGAGCGGAAAAGTCAAATCGGGAGCGAAATTGGTATGGGAGCTATATAAATCTGAACCGATCTAACACATTTTTACCACAGGTGTTTCTAGTTGAAATATAAGATGGTTTGCCAATTTTAAAGAAAATATGTTGTAATATGTGGTACCTAGAGTGAAAAGAGTCAAATCGGGAGTGAAATTCGTATGGGGGCTATATCTAAATCTGAACCGATTTTCTTCAAATTAAATAGCGTTCGTCCTTGTCCCGAAAAACTTCATTGTGCAAAGTTTCATTTAGTTCTGTCCACAATTGCGACCTGTATCGTGATTACAAGAATAGATGGACAGACGGACGGACGGACGGACATTGCTAAATCGACTCAAAAAGTGACTCTAAGTCGATCGGTATACTTAACAATGGGTCTATCTTGTTTCCTTTTGGGTGTTACAAACAAATGCACAAAGACATAATACTCTCGTGGAGTGTATAAAAATGTATATAGCCTATTTTCACCACCGGTTCAGCATGAACATACTGTGAAAATTTCTAGAAGATCGGTCCAGCAGTTTAGGCTGCTATAAAGAACAAACAAACAGACAAACACAGATTCATTTAAATATATATATTTACATGATGTCCATATTCTTTCCAGTTTATACCCAGCTCTCAAAGCCTTCAGAGAGGACTATGACTATCGTCTAATAGCCCGCATCAACCCGTTTTGGCTCAAGTTTGAACCGCCCAGTGACACCTACTACTACACCATGGCTGCTTTATATATGGGCATATTTTTCGTTGGGACTCTTGGTAATGGACTGGTCATCTACATGTTTGCCAGGTAAGTTCAACGGCTGAATTCACAGTGACTCAGATCAATAGAAATTTCTATTCTAAAATTTAGATGCAAATCATTGAGAACATCGCCGTACATGCTGGTCCTGAATCTGGCCATAAGTGATTTTATGATTGTTTTCAAATGCCCTCTGGCGGCCATCAACAATTACATGCGATCGCCGGTGTTGGGTGATTGGGGTGAGTACATACCCACCTACATACACACATACATGACACATTAACTCAAAATTCAAAAGCTTTTGACTTCAAAAACATTTTTAAAAGAAATCGAAAACGAATTGAATTTTTACCGCTTGAAATTGGCCGTGTTTCGCACAATGGGCCGATAAAGTGATAGTCATCAATTTAATATTAATGCTAAACAATCATGGAACGTTAGTGGAAAACTAAATTGTGTATTTACCAAATTTCATTTGGGAATCATAAATTCGACCCACTATGCCTTCTTATATAGCCCGATGTACTATTGACCGTTTCTTTTGACCTCTCTTGCAGGCTGTCGCATGTACGGTTTCATTGGCGGATTAAGTGGCACCGCCTCGATTGGCATGCTGACGATTATTGCTCTGGACCGCTACAGTGTTGTGGTGAATCCCCTGAATCCGAATCGTATCAATTACAACACGCGTTACTATGCCTTCTGGATCATATTTGTGTGGTTCTATGCACTTGTCTTCTCATCGATGCCCTTGGCCGACATCGGCATGTCGCGTTATGTCCCCGAGGGCTATTTCACCACTTGTTCCTTTGATTACCTGGACACATCGACCGAGGCACGCATATTCATGTTTGTATTCTTTGTGTGTGCCTGGCTCGTGCCACTGTCCGTCATCTGCTTCTGCTACTTCCACATATTGAATGTGGTGTTCACAGCGCGCGAGTCTGTGCAGAGCAACAAAAACAAACAGAAAATCGAGATACGTCTGGCCATCGTTGTGCTGCTGGTCATATTGCTGTGGTTCCTGGCTTGGACACCCTATTCCATAGTGGCCTTGTGTGGCATATTCGAAAACGAGGAATACCTGACGCCGACACGGGCCATGATACCGGCGCTCTTTTGCAAATCGGCTTCCTGCCTGAACCCGTTCCTGTACACCATCTCGCACAAACGCTTCCGCCACGAACTGATGCGGCTGTTCTGCAATCGCAAACCGACTATACACTATTCCATGACGAGATCCTCGTACATGACAAAGTCATCGCGGAGACAGCGCCTAGGTGAAGTGGTGAAGGAAGCGAATGACCTGGCTGGCGGCGACAGTATACGTCGTTGTCGTAATGGTGGCGGCGATGGCGGCAGCTTTCATCATCATAGACAGTATACGTTCAAGCGCAATATAAGATCGCCCTCAATGGCAGAGGGGGGTGTGTATGCGGACCAGGACAATGGAAAATTCGCTCGTTCAATGAATCGCTCTTCAATGCAGTCCAACTGTGGTGGCATTTCTGCCACCACAAGAAAATCCATTATTTCCGGGGCAGAAGGCAGTGGCCTGTTTGTCATAGATGCCAGTCCAGCTGCGGCGCCAGAAGACGATGTCATCTTCATTGTAAGTGGACGCCGTTCCTCGTTGCGCCAGTCGATCTCAACGCAAGTCTTTGTGATCAGCGGCGATAATGATGATGCAGCAGTGACGTGCCCGCCATCACCACCACCGAGACATTTGGAGACAAGTTTTTAGAAAATATCTAATTTGAATGTGGGTCATTTTGATTTTAAAGCAAACTATTGAGAGAGTTAGTGAGGAGTGTTCGCAAAATAACGATATTTTATGACTTCGAAATCAAGAATTCATCAATCATTCTATTAAAGCATGAACAATTGAAGAAGGAGGACTTAAAATAAATCATCAAAACAAACTGATCATGTTTAGAAGTATATATTTTTAAATTAATTTTTCATTAAAAAAAGAAAACATGACATAGAAGGAGGACTTAAAATACTCCATTAAAACAAATTGATTGTGTGAAGACATATAACTTTATTAATTTTTCTTTTAAAAAAGAAACCATGAAATATCGCATATTTTGAGGACATGTAAATGATTCGCACTTTGAGGACATGTCAATTACGTCAGCTGTTGATCAGCCGATTGTTTTAATGGATAACCCAACCTAAGGTAATCATACTTCTGTAGTTTTGCATTAATTGTTATATTTAGACCAGCTTTCCCATAAAATTCTTCAGTAGTTAGTTAATTGTCCAGGTGACAGTAAACAAACCAATAAACGTTCATTTTTAAAGAACAACCGAAGGCATAGGCATTTTATATATACCGCATATATTTGTAATTATAAATAAGAAAACTATTTTAACAAAATATACAATTGCTTGTTACGCTCGAAAAAAACAGGATTATTATCATGACTAGTTAATAACTTGACATTAGATCTAGTACTTAGAAAACAATTGTTAAAGATTTTTTACTTTTTTACAATTGGTTGTTTTTTTAACAGTGCGGCAATAATTTTGGGTCTATCAACTTCTGAATGCAATTTCTGATCAAGTTGGCATTTTAAAGGGCTTGACATATTCTGAAAATTAAACTATTTAATGTAGAAATGTGAAATTTGGAAATGTAAAGTAGAGCAGCAAGGCTGATAAAAAAATTGTATCTGCTAAAACCACAAAGATTTTTTGGATTGCCCAAAATGCTAGCACAAGCAGAAATTTTGGAAACAATTTTTGAATAATTATATCCTTATATCCTATAAATGTCCTTTAAAACGCAAACTCGACCAGACTATGAAAAACTAAGAACACAATTTTGTTACGTTTTGTGTCAGCTTTCAGAATTATATATACATTGGCCCATTGTTTGTATTTGTCACACAATGTAACATATCCAGAAAGCTATCAAATTTTATTTTATAAATATAATAGCATATACAACTACTCCCCATGCGCGCATATGTTTAATATTTTTTTATCTCAGCGTTTACCTGCGTAACCCTGTATATTATTTTATATCCGGAAAATTATCCAATATTAGCCATTTATCCATCATTTTCTTCAAAATATTTTGTATCTGATTTACCCATTTTTATCTTACGGAATTTTGAAAAATGTTCGCCTGTGTGAAGGAAGTAAGACCACAATTCTACACCTTTTTCAATTTAATTCAAAAGACATCACTTGAAATTCAAAAGACACCAGTTGAAATTCAAAAATTCCATTTGAAATTCAAACAAGTAAAAACGGCGTTAAGTTCGGCCGGGCCGAACTTTATATACCCTCCACCATGGATTGCATTCCACAGAGGTTGTCGGTTTTCGTAGAAGTGCTGTAGTATTACAGGAAAATATAATTTTTGTAATATAGCCAAACAAAAACGAATACAAATATTGAAAAGTTAATTTTATAAATAAATATAATATTTTAATTATTTCAATGCTACCAATACGCCAATTCAAAAAATAAATATTCTTATATTTATATTTTCAAAGCCATAACTATTGGTAGATAGTGGGTGCTACAGTTGGTTGTATTTCCATTCTATTTGAATTCCAAAAGTACAAATTTTGAAAATCCATTATCAAAAGTACATAGTGAAAAATAACCTAACTTCATGATTCAACCAATTTTTGCCGTAAAAGAAAAAGTACGAATTTGGAAAAAAACTTTTTATTTTCCGTGTCTATGCAGTTAGAGGAATGTATACACCGAATTCCATGATTCCAGCTGCGCCCATTTGGTTGGTACCATTTTTACCCCCTTGACGTTTCTACGCAATTAGAATTTTATCATTCTAGCTGTGGTCGTTTAGTTGGTACTATTTTTATCCCTCTGTACCATTGTATCCCTTGAAAGTACTAATTTCGAAAAATTCGTCTATTTTCGTGTCTACGCAGTCAGAGGAATGTATACTCCGAATTTCATGACTCTAGCTGCGGTCATTTGATTGGTACTATTTTTATCCCCTTTTTTCATTTTAACCCCAAAAAGTACGAATTTCGAAAAATCAGTTTATTTTCCGTGTCTACACACTCAGAGGAATGTATACTCCGAATTTCATGACTCTAGCTGTTGCATTAGATTGGTACTCTTTTTATCCCCTTTTTTCATTTAAACCCCAAAAAGTACGAATTTCGAAAAATCAGTTTATTTTCCGTGTCTACACACTCAGAGGAATGTATACTCCGAATTTCATGACTCTAGCTGCGGTCATTAGATTGGTACTATTTTTATCCCCTTTTTTCATTTTAACCCCAAAAAGTACGAATTTTGAAAAATCGGTGTATTTTACTTATCTATGCAATCAGAGGAATGTGTACACCGAATTTCATTATTCTAGGTACAGCCGTTTGGTTGGTACCATTTTTATCCCTTTTTTGCCCCATTTCACCCCTACAAATAATAATCACCTTATGCTGCACGTTTTTGCTATAAGGGGAATACGCATATCAAATATCAAGCAAATATAAACAGACATATTCAAAAAACATGCTTAAATACGCTAAAATATTAGGGATTATTATGGGTATTTTTAGTCCTTGTGAGGGAAAAAATTTTCCCTTTGGGCCGATTTCGCCCCATTTCAATCCCAACCGATCTACGACTATAAGACGCATTTATGGAAAATTTGAACGTTCTAGCTCCTTTCGTTTAGATGCTAGCGTGCTTTCAACAGACGGACAGACGGACGGACGGACGGACGGACGGACGGACGGACGGACGGACATGGCTAGATCGTCTTAGAATTTTATGACGATCAAGAATATATATACCTTATATATATATAAAAATGTCAATTAAAATTCAAAAGTCGTCATTTGTAATTCTAAAGACATCATTTGAAATTCAAAAGACATCATTTGAAATTCAAAACTCTTCATTTGTAATTCAAAACTCGTCATAAGTAATTCAAAAGACATTATTTGAAATTCAAAAGATTTCATTTGAAATTCAAAAAGGGTAAACTAGACCATTTTCAAGTGTAATTCAAAAGACACCATTTGAAATTCAAAAATTGCATTTGAAATTCAAAAAATATCAATTGAAATTCAAAAATTCCATTTGAAATTCAAAAAATGTCAATTAAAATTCAAAAGTCGTCATTTGTAATTCTAAAGACATCATTTGAAATTCAAAAGACATCATTTGAAATTCAAAACTCTTCATTTGTAATTCAAAACTCGTCATAAGTAATTCAAAAGACACTATTTGAAATTCAAAAGATTTCATTTGAAATTCAAAAAGGGTAAACTACACCATTTTCAAGTGTAATTCAAAAGACACCATTTGAAATTCAAAAAATATCAATTGAAATTCAAAAATTCTATTTGAAATTCAAAAAATATCAATTGAAATTCAAAAAATATCATTTGAAATTCAAAAAATTCAAAACTTTGAATTTCAACTGGTGTTTTTTGAATTTCAAGTGATATCTTTTGAATTACAATTGAAAAAGGTGTAAATTATTTAAGCAAAATATACATTAGGTTGGGTAGCATTTATTTATTTCTGTAAATTTTAATATTCTGCTGTTTAGAAAACAGATTTACGTACCTCCCACGCAAATCACTCTAACCTATTTAAATTTAAAGATTTTATAACTTCTATACGGACGATCGGAATACTCTGAAATTTGATCTTTGATAACGTTTTCATAGATACATACACCTGCAATATGAGCGATATTGCAACACCTCTCACACAAATAAAAAAATAAAACTGATCAGTAACAATTTTATATTGGAAATGGTTTTACAATCACTTTATAACTGTAAAACAGTAATGAATTGTTGTACCTCCCACACAAATAATCCGACCCTAAGTAAAATGCAAGTCTTATAAATTATATGCAGATGCTCTCTGAGCTGGTGAAGGTTATAAACTATAAATGAAATTACCGGTATTTTACATCATTATAATTATTAGTTGCTTATCTGTTTTCAAAACTACAGAATATCCAAATTTGCAGATAAAATAAAGGCTACCCCACCTAATGTATATTTTTCTTAAATAATTTGGTTACATTTTTGAATTTCAAATGGAATAATTTTTGAATGTCAAATGAAAACTTTTGAATTGCAAATGACGAGTTTTGAATTTCACATGACGAGTTTTGAATTTCAAATGACGAGTTTTGAATTTCAAATGACGAGTTTTGAATTTCAAATGACGAGTTTTGAATTTCAAATGACGAGTTTTAAATTTCATATGACGACTTTTGAATTTCAAAATGGTGTCTTTTGAATTACAAATGAGAATTTTGAATTTCAAAATGGTGTCTTTTGAATTACAAATGAGAATTTTGAATTTCAAACGATGAGTTTTGAATTTCAAATTATATTTTTTGAATTTCAATTGATATTTTTTGAATTTCAAATGGAATTTTTGAATTTCAATTGATATTTTTTGAATTTCAAACGATTAGTTTTGAATTTCATATGACGACTTTTGAATATCAAAATGGTGTCTTTGATGACGAGTTTTGAATTTAAAAAGATGAGTTTTGAATTTCAAATGATATTTTTTGAATTTCAATTGATATTTTTTGAATTTCAAATGGAATTTTTGAATTTCAATTGATATTTTTTGAGTTTAAATTGAGATTTTTTGAGTTTCAAACGATGAGTTTTGAATTTCATATGACGACTTTTAAATGGTGTCTTTTGAATTACAAATGACGAGTTCTGAATTTCAAATGATATTTTTTGAATTTCAAATGATATTTTTTTTTTAATTTCAAATGGAATTTTTGTATTACACTTGAAAATTGTGTAGATGTAGTTGTATTTGCACCCTTTTTTGGCCTGATTTCTCAAAAAATACTTATTTTGATAAAATTCCTTAACGAATGAGCGAAGCGTCATCCAAAAACGTAATCTACGGAAAACTCTAAGAACATTTCTCCAAGAAACCATGGGTCTAAGATGCATTCCTAGCCATCGGAAATCGACTTCAAATTCTAAGACGATCTATCCATTTTTGTCTGTCTGACTCAATTTTGAAGTTTTAAGTAGGAATTCATCTTAGATCCATGGTTTGTTGGAGAAATGTTATTAGAATTTTGTGTAGAATACGTTCTGCCTGGTGCTTTGTGGGAAAAAAGTCGACCCGCCCTAAAGTTCATCCCATAATTTCATGATTCTTTCAATGAATTTTTAAAATGAATTTTTACACATTTCCGATAGCTATTAAACATTCATCAATAAATTAAATAAATTTTGTTTACCACATCATTTTGAATATAATTACCGGCAGAACAACGCTTGCAAATTGTAAACATTTATTTCGAAAATCATGGGTCAGTTCGGGAATCATTTCATTTTTAGTGATGAGGCTCATTATTGGCTCAATGGGCATGTGAATTATGAATTTTGCGGCATTTTAAGTGAAAATAATCTCTGTTTGGTGTACTTTATGGAACATTGGAAGCGTTGGTACTTACTTCTTTAAACCACGTTTGCCGCCAATTGAATGAAATGTTGACTGAAGACATATTTTCTAAGAGGACGGCTTTGGTAAATGCGCGATCTTTCGATTTAATGCGCCTCTAGATTATTTTCATCTGGGTTTTGACGAACAACATTTTGCGAACCATTAAAGCTCTACAATTTTTTGTCCTCATTTGTTGCATTTACTCTCTTAAATATTTTCAAGAATTGTCTGAGTGAGGCACATTGCGAATTTCATGCTGGTTGTTGCAACTACAATGTTGGTACTATATTTATCCCTTTTTTCTATCTTTCCATAAAAGGGTACAAGTATCCACAATACATTTATGTAGCTCTCTTGATCAGATAGAGTTATGCACAATTAACTGGACCGCGGTCCATAAGAATTAAAAAAGTAACTTCCAGTCACGGAAAAAAATTTAGATTTGTCATAATGATTTGCATACTATTTCCAGAGCTAAGCGCTACAGAAAACACCCCTAATAATTTTACAATGTAAATTTGCATAATAATAATTTTTTCTGTGTTTTTTCCAAAGTGACGACTGAAAACTTATTTGTAGTTTGCGAATAAATAGCTGTAATTAATAAATTCTGAACGATGCCTTAATAATGAACATCGCAATGAAATTGACAAATGTCAAATTTTATACCCTCCACCCATGGTACAATAGTGGTAGGTAGTGTCGCTCGAACAACAGATGCAATTTTTGAATACATCCTGTTATTGTTTCACTTTTATTGTAATTTTTTCACCGTTTTCATATTATATATAATTTATGTCCTAACAAAATGCCCACTTATCCTTATTTGAATTTTTGCCCCAATCTTTTATGATAAATTTCTAAATTGCTTTTAATCGCATATAAATGTATATAAATTGAACAACTTATGCTGTTATCTTTAAATGTGATGTCTAGATTAAGAAACAAGTTATTATATAAGAAAAACTATAATTCAAATTGTAATACATATTTGAACTCGAATTATATACGTAACAAAAATGTATGCATTAGCTATTCATAATTATATACGAATTTATCAAAATCAAAACAAAAAAAAAAACACATGCCATTTAGAGATCTGTAAGGACCTAAGCGTAGTCGTAAATACGTTTTATTGAATTTGCAATATTTCTAATGAGATTTTAAAAGATGAAGGTATGAAAACGTAACTGTGTGTGATATATTCGACCATCCATCGAATATCAGGGGTCCATCATAGTACTATATATGTATGTATGTATGTAAACTACAAAGTACCTATTAAATGTATAGAAACAAATAGTATTTATAAGTGGTATTTTTGCAAAAGCGTTTAAACGAAGCCATCAAGGCGAACAATAAACTGCACACCAAGAACTCGAATTATGTTTTATTTTACCTCACAAGTAAGTAGCAATTTACAGGGCTGAGGAGCAGACAACAACAGTGATACGCCCAACTGTAACTCCATTACAAGTTTTTTTATTTTTTTTTTCTAACTCAAACATCATTTAAACTAATCAAAAAATATCTCTTTGCAATCGCTGCACAATTGAACTTTTGAAAATCATTTTGAAAAATTTGATATTACCGAGGTGACCCACCCCAGGATCCAAATTTTTCCAAATCATCTGGAAAAAATTCTGCTCTAAGCATGAATAATTCCATGTAGATTTTGGCTCTTCTCTCAAATTATGGTGAACATTTCCAAATCGGAAAAAATGTGGAAATTATAGCGGAGTTTGTATGGATTACAAATTACAAATTAAACTAAAATCGTATAAAATATGGGTATATCACGAATTGGCATTGATAATGCCAAAATATTTTGAAACAACTCATTAAAGAAACTAAAGATTAATTTTAGTCGGGAACATCCACAATTTTTTTGAAAGACAGCTTATAATCAGTTTTATTAATTATTTATATTAAATATTTTTAATTTCGACTGCAATCAATGTTTATAAATGTTGCAGAGTAATTAACAGTAACTACGTCTTGAAAACTTATGGATGGTCTTGCTGACATTATTAACTATTAATAAAATTTAGTTACAAAAATCGAAAATTCACTTTAAAAAAAAATAATATAAAACGCAGATAAGTTCGGCCGGGCCGAACTTTATATACCCTTCACCATGGATTGCATTCCACAGAGGCTGTCAATTTTCGTAGAAATGCAGTAATATTACAGGAAAATATATTTTTTTTAATGTAGCCAAACCAAAACAATATAAATATTGAAAAAATAATTTTATAAGTCAATATAATATTTCTATTAATTCAAACAACGTATTGATAGCAAGGCTATCAAGGCTATCATCGAAATAATACTTCAAATCAATTAAAAAAATAAATATTCTTATATTCATATTTTCATATTTTCAAAAAGCTTAAATACCATAAATATTGGTAGATAGTGGGAGCTTCAGTTGGTTTTATTTCCATTCTATTTTAATTTCAAAAGTACAAATTTTGAAAATCCTTTATTACGTACATAGTGCGTACTAACTTCATGATTCAACAAATTTTTGCCGTAAAAGTAAAATGAATTTGGAAAAATCTTTTTATTTTGCGTGTCTATGCAGTCAGAGGAATGTCTACACCGAATTCCATGATTCCAGCTTGGTTGGTACCATTTTTGTCCCCTTTTTCCTATGTTACACCCTTAAGACTTTCTAAAATCTTTTTATTTTGCGTGTCTACGCAATTAGAGGGATGTACACACCGAATTTCATCATTCTAGCTGTAGTCCTTTAGTTGGTACTATTTTTATCCCTCTGTACAAACTGTATCCTTTGATAGTACAAAGTTGGAAAAAAAACCTTTTTTTTCGTGTCTACGCAGTCAGAGGAATGTATACTTCGAATTTCATGACTCTAGCTGCGTTCATTTGGTTGGTACTATTTTTATCCCCTTTTCTATTTTAACCCCTAAAAGGGCGAATTTCGAAAAATCTGTTTATTTTACGTCTCTACGCAATCAGAGGAATGTATACCCCGAATTTCATGATTCTAGGTGCAGCCGTTTGGTTGGTACCATTTTTATCCCTCTATTCCCATTTTACCCTTAAAAGTACGAATTTGGAAAAATACTTTAATATTATGTATCTACTCATTTGGAGGAATGTACACACCGAATTTCGTGTTTCTAGCTGTTGTCGTTTGAAAGGTACCATTTTTATCCCTTTTTGACCCATTTCACCCCCTACGACTAAAAATCACTTTATGGTAAACGTTTTGGTTATAGGGGGAATACACATGCCCAATATCAAGTAAGTACAAGCAGACATATTGAAAAAATATGCTTAAATACTCTAAAATATTTGGGGTTTTTATGGGTATTTTTAGTCCTTGTGAGGGAAATAATTTTCCCTTAGGGTCTATTTCGTAAAGTTTCAATCTCGACCGATCTACGACTATAAGACGCATTTATAGAAAATTTGGACGTCCTGGCTCTTTTCGTTTAGACGCTAGCGTGCTTTCAACAGATGGACGGACGGACGGATAGCTAGATCATCTCATAATTTTTTGACGATCAGGAATATATATACTTTATAGGGTCTCACATCGATATTTCAAGGTGTTACAAACCCCCCATCCTGGAGGTGGAGGGTATAAAAACTAAGATTCGACATCTTTTTGACCCAGCCTAGTGTCTAGTGCTGCAAAAGTATATATTTGAACATTTTCATCAAAATAAGACAGAAGAACAAGAATCGCTCAAAAGTTACAGAATTTATTCGAAATAAATCGAAAATTTTAACGCGGTCTTGGTTGCGTATGAGTTATGTTTATTAAGGATAATATTACGCATTCGATCAGATGGAAAGCGAAATCATCCTAAACTTAACTTAAATATGTTTGGAGTCTGCTATTCGCTCACAGTGTTATTAGCGGTCATAATTGCGAAAATACATACATATATTACGAGGGGATATCAATATTATGTTCAAAATCATCCAGATATCAGTGAAAGCAATTTTTAAATAATTTTATTTTCTCATATGTACTTAAATTAATAAGCAAAGTAATTCAAGTAAAATATATACATCTTCCTTACTTAATGACAGCAGCTATATTTGCCAGATGTTCCATCTAACTGGAATATTGTATTAAACATCTCACCAGAATACAGACAACCTTCACACCTAATTTATTTATTTTATTTGATTTCTCGAATAAAATGATATAAATCTATTCACTAGCGTCATCTGTTAGTCACAGCTGCAGAGACAATTTTAAATTCTATGTTATAGTTTTGACATCAACCAATTTGGTATGGTTGGCAACGCGAATACGTTCTATATAATAGCTGTTTTTTTTTTTAACATGAAATCTAAACTAAAATATAACGTCCACGGATGTTATGTCACTCCAAAAGTGTTATATTGGCCACCGATTTCCAAATGAAAGGAGGTTTGAAAAATATCAAAAAGCTCACAATATTGTCGTCTGTAATGTGGTTGAATAAGCCATATTGTTGCCTTGGAGTGAAAAGACTCCACTAGAGATTCACGAAGCACGGTTACATCCAGAAAAACTCACTGTCCTTAATTCCTAAGAATGGCGATTGCTACAGAGCTATGTATGTTTAACGCATATTTCGTGTCCCAATTAAATGTAAAGTAAACTGAATTTATGTTTGTCTAACAGTCGATTCACAGATTCATACATCAGCGACAAAAACTCTAGTATTTCAATCTCAATTTTTATGTGTGAATTCTACAATGAACATTCCACTTAAACATTTTCTAAAATTTTTGGCAATATCATGGCAAAATATTGCTGGTGAAGCGTAGTTTATAAATTATTTGCAAACTGCGCCATTTTAGAGGTTATTTTATTGGTAAATATCTCAAAAACGTCGTAAAGTATTAGAATTTTTTTTTGGTTGGCGGAAAACAAGAAAATAAAGTGTTTTTTGCACTAAAAAATGTGTATTTTTCGCTTTCCTTTTCAAACCTCGTTTATTTCCTTTTTGTTCAATTCAGTGTGTTTCATTTTCTCCAGTAGAAAACTATAATCACGTGGCAGACCTATAACTTGGCATTTACAAATATTTATACACTTTAATCTCAGATCGGCTTAGAATCACTTTCTGAGACGATTTACCTATGTCCGTCTGTCCATCTATTGTAGTAATCAAATTCCAGGTAGGAATTATATTCCGATCTTAATTAATTAAACATTGCCACAAGTAAGTTTTGTGGATCAAGGAAGAACGATATTTAATTTGAAGCAAATCGGTTCAAATTAAGATATAGCCCCCAAACAATTGACGCTCCCGATTTGGCTTTTAGAAACTACATATTGTACCCGATTTTCTTTAAATTTTGCATAACATCTTATAATCTAACTAGAAGCACGTATAATGAAAGCGGGTAAGATCGGTTCAGATTTAGATATAGTCCCAACATTCAAATATTTAACTGATTTTGAAAATCGGTTGAGATTTACATATAGCCCTATACGAATTTCACTCCCGATTTGACTCTTTTCACTCTAGATACCACATATTTCAACAGATTTTCTTCACATTTGGCACAATATTTTATGTTTTCACTAGAAACATCCATGGTGAAAATGGGTCAGATCGGTTCAGATTTATATATAGCTGCCATACGAATTTCCCTTACAATTTGACTTTTCCGCTCTAGAAACCACATATTGTATAAGATTGTCTTCAGATTTGGCAAAACATCTTATATTTAAACTAGGAACACTTATGGTGAAAATAGGTCAGATCGGTTCAGATTTATATATAGCTCCCATTAAAATTTCGCTCCCGATTTGACTTTTTCTGTTCTTGAAACCACATATTTTAACAGATCCTCTTCAAATTAGGCGAAATATCTTATATTTGTCCTATAAACAGCCATGGTGCAAATGGGTCAGATCGGTTCAGATTTATATATAGCTCCCATTAACATTTCGCTCCCGATTTGACTTTTTCCACTCTATAAACCACATATTTTAACAGTTATTCTTCAAATCTTTCAAAATATCTTATAGTGATTTTTTAAGAGCTTGATAATTTTTTTAAAAAAAAAAACGCATAAAATTTGCAAAATCTCATCGGTTCTTTATTTGAAACGTTAGATTGGTCCATGACATTTACTTTTTGAAGATAATTTCATTTAAATGTTGACCGCGGCTGCGTCTTAGGTGGTCCATCCGCTTAGTCCAATTTTGGCATTTCCACGTTTTTGAGTAACAGAGACCCAATTGGTGCGAACGGCGACGAATCGAAAATTGGTGGTCATCATTAACACTGGCCGATACAGCTGCGATATTTTCTTCAGTTCGCACTCTACGTAAGCGTGTTGGTGGTTTAATGTCCAACAATGTAAATTTGGTTCGAAATTTAGTCACAATAGCCCGAATAGCCGCTTCAGTGGGTCGATTAAACTGACCATAAAATGGAAGCGCGCAATGAACTTTCTTAACAGAGCACGCATTTTGATAATAAAATTCAATAATTTGCAAGCGTTGTTCGTTTGTAAGACGATTTATGATGAAATGTCAAAGCATCTTTCTCTTTGACACCATGTCTGAAATCCCACGTGATCTGTCAAATACTAATGCATGAAAATCCTAACCTCAAAAAAATCACTCTTTATTTCAACTAGAAACACTCATGGTGGAAATGGGTCAGATCGGTTCAGATTTACATATATACTAATTTCACTCCCGATTTGAATCTTTACACTCTAGATACCATATATTACAACAGATTTTCTCCAAAATTGGCAAAACATCTTATATTTCAACTAAAAAATGTGTTAGATCGGTTCAGATTGATATATAGCTCCCACACAAATTTCGATCACGATTTGACTATTTCTGCCCCAGACACCACGAATTTTCCCCGAATTTCTTCAAAGTGAGCATAACACGTTATATTTGAAGTGGAACAACATATTGTGAAAGTTAGGCGCATTTTTTCATATTTGGATATAGCCCCGATACAAATATTCTTATCGATTTGACAAATCGGACCAGCTCATATTAGCCGTTTTCACTTTTTTATCGAGTTAGATTTTATTCGCATAGAAAGTGGAGTGTATCATATAGTCGGCCCCGCCCGACTTTAGCCTTTCCTTACTTGTTTCAATTCAAGAATACAAGAAAATATTTTTTCTATTTTTTATGATTTTTTTAAAAAAACATTTTTTTTTTGGAGACTGTTTTATGCGAAATTGAAATAAAAAAATATTCATACCAATTCAATTGTATTACTTAAATCAGAAGTTATAATTTCTAAAAACAAAATTTCCAGAAAAGGTCCTATTTTTATTGTTTTTTTAAAGGCGAAGACATTTGTACGCTTCTAAAAAGTTGTTTTTCCTGGTGCAATATGCTGCTACCTTTCGTAAAGAATACATAATTCAGACGCGTTTAATTCTATTTTTGAATCATTTTTAGAAAAAAAACTATAATATATTTCTGTAACTTTTAGCTTTGCATTATCGAATATTTCGATGTCACGTGAATGTCATGGAAAAACAATATTTGTTGCTACTGCGTCCAAAGTACAGACAGAAAGATCGTCAAATTTTGAGTAGAAACAGAGATTTTTATACAATTAAAATAAAAAAAATCTTACTGGAAAATAAGAAAATTTGTGATCTGGGTACTTCTATAAAGTTGGTCACGTTCAACATCTTAAGTGTGAAAATTAAAAATTTGAAGAAAAAAATTCTTACTTCAATAATTAATTTTTGAAAAAAAAAAAAAATACATTTTAATTATTTAAATCTAGACGAGCAAAAACGGAGACGAAAAAATAAAGAGAGCTGAAAACGGCGGTGCGAAAGTTGAAAGCAGATCAGCTAAAATTACAAAACAATAAATTAAAAAACAAAATTTCGACTTTTGCTGTTATTATGTGAGAATAAATACATTGAATTCTTCTGCTGATTACAAAAAATATATATTTTTTATAATTTTGTAAAAAGTGCAACTGAAACCATGATGGAAAAAATGTCATGTGCGACATGTCACGTTCGACAGAGCTTTAAATTAAATTACAAAAAAGGTATTAATCATTTTTGGATAAAATCAAAGCCATTTTTAAGAGACATCAGTACACAACATTATAAAATTATTCACATTGAAATCAGCATTTTACTTGTTGGCCGCGGAAACCACTTCAATTTTTGTCACGTGCGAATGCCTTGGTTTTTTTAAATTATTTTGAAAACAAAAAATTATCTAAAATCAACATTAGCACCGATTATACAGTTAATTAAGAGTTATAAGTTAAAAATATGGTCAAAATAAAATGGTTTTTTTATTTTTTGTCACTTTCAATGTGTACGTCAGTCACGTTCGTTATAGTGAAAAAGTCCATTTGTAGTTAACTGTGGGCTAATTTCTAAAATATGCCAATTGCCAGATTTTTAATGTTATTACGTGAAAACAATCGTTTGTCCATTTTAATTTTTTTCAAAACTCAGAATTTTGGCCGATAGAATTTGATTCTGGACCACTGTGCATCGCGGCTTGAGTAATAATTTTACCTGTTTTTTAAATCGATTATGCCTTAGATCGGGGAACCATTATTTTTTTATACTTCTACACATCTGAAAAACAACTTGTCTCTTAACTTGTCGTGTGAGTTATTTATCACACAAAGCAAAGACGATTCCGGATCTGCGAAAAAAATAAGTAGATCTAAATGTTCCAAAAACTTAATGAAGTATGTTTAAGTTTTCACTATAATCTGTGTTTAATAACAAATGTAACGTTTTGAAATTATTTACACAAACAGCAATCAATTAATTTGAATTTTGTTAAAAAAAAAAACAAAACATCATAAATCTTTAGGTGTAAACTCCCCCTTTTTAACAACCTCCTATACTAGTTTAAAGCGAGCCAAACAAGAACATTATTCCCCCCATTGATTTTCCACGCACAAGCAATATGGTAACGCTTTAGCTGCTGTCATTCACCTTCTCTCTCATATACCATCGCCATGACAAGCTCTCTTTTGACACTAGTTGAGAATATAGTTGTTTGTTTACATTTTTTTGTATGGTTTCCAAGCAGAAGAAGACAATCAAGTTGAAAGTTCCAATTCAATAAAATGTGGACTGGGACGAACGAGTTTTTTTCTGTCGATGCGTCCGTCCGTCGTTTCATGTTTTAGTTCTTTTCTTTTAGTGAAACGTGTTGTGTGTTGCCATCGTCTCTCGTCTGTCGTGGGGTGGTTCTATTGACAAAAAATACGATTAACAAACAAAACAGAAACAGCAACTGAAACTGAAACGTTCATATTTCCATAATTTGTGATTGGTGTTTCTTGACTTGTGCCATTGTTGTTTACTTCTGTGTCTCTGCGAAAGTGCAAAAGTCCAATTTTACACAAAAAGCCAATCTAAAAACCCCAGCATTTCTTCATTCATCAAAAAAGAGGAGAGAAACGAAAAAACAGAAACGGCCAGACAATGTTTCTCATATCAACAATAATCCATTACGCCGTTGCATTCTACAAATATTTTAAGAAATTCCTGTAAGTAACAAGAAATTAAGTGATAGCGAATGAACTCTCGGGTTTATGGTTATTAAAAGGCAATTGACTCAATAATGTCCTCCCATTCATGGACACTATTATTACTAATTAATTATTTCTAATTGGATATGCAAGTATGTTGATTGGCACTGTCTCACACCACCTCTTTGTGGCATGACATTCCACTACTGAGACGAAGCCAGAGATGGCAGTTCGAAATCACAGCGAAATTAATGTATGTAGAGCGATACTCTTTTATAGCCTTTTCACAGTGCATGCGAAATCTAGCTGAAATGACATAAGATCAATTTACAAGTGTCAGATTTCATACAAATTTGACGTTTGAAAAACAACCGTATGTCATTTCAAGCTGAATTCGATTGATTTTGCATGCAGTCTGAAAAGGCTTCTCACTGTATGCGAAATCGAGCTGAAATGACATAAGGTGAATGTGCAAATGTCAGATCACATACAAATTTGACAATTGTAAATCGACCTTGAGCTCAAATCGATTGATTTCGCAATCAGTGTGAAAAGGCTATTAGAGTACAATCGAAATCCGCTATATTGTCCCATGGTACAATCAGCAGATCTACAATTTGTTATTGGATAGCCTCATTGTACCGTCAAATTCATAGATGACTTTAAATATTGTTTACTTTTTGAGGTTGGACAATTCTTATTTATTGTACCATTGGTTTGATAGTATATATCCGTCTCTTTTTACTATATAATAACTCGCTGGAATTTTCATGTTGTAGATTTAGGTGAATACTTTTCATGTGAAATAATATGTCACCACCACTTTACGGATAGTGCAAAGTGATAGTGATGAATGACAGATTGTTTTTCACTGGAAAGGGTATTTTTCAGCTACTACAGTAACTTTTCTGCCATAGTAACTAATTCTTCGCAGTTTGCTCAAAATTTTAGCTGCTAATTAAAATATTAAAAATATCAAACGAAATAAATATTCAGAATTTAAAAGTCTTTCAGTTTTGCTCAAATTATTCGTCCGATGCGATAGGCGATAGAAAACTATTGGAATATCATTAGGGCAGTTTACTCATGAAGATTTAACATCCGGTTTTATTTACACGCAATAAAATTTATTTGAGAATTTATATTTTTATCAAAATAGTTCGATAATTTGTAGTTGTTGAATGTTGGACAATTTGTCGTAAAGTTTTGTTTACACTAGAAGAGTTTTGTACAACGAAGTTAAATTGTTAGCTTTTTATAAAGGGTGATTTTTTAAGAGCTTGATAACTTTTTTAAAAAAAAAACGCATAAAATTTGCAAAATCTCATCGGTTCTTTATTTGAAACGTTAGATTGGTCCATGACATTTACTTTTTGAAGATAATTTCATTTAAATGTTGACCGCGGCTGCGTCTTAGGTGGTCCATCCGCTTAGTCCAATTTTGGCATTTCCACGTTTTTGAGTAACAGAGACCCAATTGGTGCGAACGGCGACGAATCGAAAATTGGTGGTCATCATTAACACTGGCCGATACAGCTGCGATATTTTCTTCAGTTCGCACTCTACGTAAGCGTGTTGGTGGTTTAATGTCCAACAATGTAAATTTGGTGCGAAATTTAGTCACAATAGCCCGAATAGCCGCTTCAGTGGGTCGATTAAACTGACCATAAAATGGAAGCGCGCAATGAACTTTCTTAACAGAGCACGCATTTTGATAATAAAATTCAATAATTTGCAAGCGTTGTTCGTTTGTAAGACGATTCATGATGAAATGTCAAAGCATACTGAGCATCTTTCTCTTTGACACCATGTCTGAAATCCCACGTGATCTGTCAAATACTAATGCATGAAAATCCTAACCTCAAAAAAATCACTCTTTACATGAAGATTAGATTTAAAAAAATCGAAAATCGAATAGGCAATACAAAACCATGACAAACAAGTAAGGAAAGGCTGAAGTCGTGCGGGGCCGACTATATGCTACACTCCACTTTCCAACCGAATACAATTCAACTCGGTTTCGGTGAAAACGGGAAGAATTTTTGTATGTTTCCTAATCATAGGCTAATATGACCTGGTTCGATTTGTCAAATCGATAAGAATATTTGTATCGGGGCTATATCCAAACATGAAAAAATGTGACTAACTTTCAAAATAAGTTCTTCCAGTTCAAATATAAGGTGTTATGCTCACTTTGAAGAAATTCGGTGAAAAATCGTGGTTTCTAGGGCGGAAAAAGTTAAATCGGGAGCGAAATTTGTATGGGAGCTATATATAAATCTGAACCGATCTAACACATTTTTACCACAGGTGTTTGAAATATAAGATGTTTTGCCAATTTTGAAGAAAATTTGTTGTAATATGTGGTATCTAGAGTGAAAATAGTCAAATCGGTAGTGAAATTCGTATGGGAGCTATATATAAATCTGAACCGATCTAACACATTTTTACCGCAGGTGTTTCTAGTTGAAATATAAGATGTTTTGCCAATTTTGAAGAGAATCTCTTCTAATCTGAACCGATCTGACCTATTTTTACTACAGGTGTTTCTAGTTGAAATATAAGATAGTTTGCCAATTTTGAAGAAAATCTGTTGTTATATGTGGTATCTAGAGTGAAAAGAGTCAAATCGGGAGTGAAATTCGTATGGGGGCTATATCTAAATCTGAACCGATTTTCTTAAAATTAAATAGCGTTCGTTATTATCCCGAGAAACTTCGTTGTGAAAAGTTTCATTTGGTTCTGTCTACAATTGCGACCTGTATCGTGACTACAAGAATAGATGGACGGACTGACGGACAGACAGACAGACGGACATTGCTAAATCGATTCAAAAAGTGATTCTAAGTCGATCGGTATAATTAACAATGGGTCTATCTCTCTTCCTTTTGGGTGTTACAAACAAATTCACAAAGACATAATACTCTCGTGGAGTGTATAAAAATGGCTTGATTATTTTGAATGATGAATGGTAAAATTTTTCATTATATTCCAATTTGAAATCTCTAAGAAATTTTCTGTTCTCGTAGAAACAATTGTGGAAAATTTCAAATGTTTTTCCGCTAGAATTTTTGTAGAAATTAGTCTCATATTTCTTATTCTGGTATGAGAACATACATGTCTGCAAAGTAGTGGGTTAGCCTAAAATCACAAAAAAGAAACGTAATCTTAATGTGTACACTTAGAGAAAAAAGTCTGTCATTAACAGCAGTGATTGTCTGCTACCTATCCGCAGGCCCTTTTTTGCTACTACAGCAGTTTTTCTGCATTCGTACTACTAAAGAGATTGCAGTCTGCTGAAAATCACTGCTGTTAATTATAATGCAAACATAGATAAAAATATAAGCGTTCGTAATATAAAAGCCTTTTAGATTAAAGGCGAAAACGAGTTTAGCTCGAATTTCCTTTTATATTAGCTTGGGGCAATATGCGTATCATTAAAAAGACAATCACAATATCTTTCAGTGGTAATAAATTGCATTATAATAACCTCTGTAGGGGAATGAGACTCCAAATATTATTTATTCTAAAATATTAGGGTCAAAGCCAGACGAATTCGTCAAAGCTGTCCCCCAAATTTTTAATTTAATATAATTTTATATTATTACGAGGCTAGAACAGACTGCCTGAGCGTCAAATCCGCCAAAGTAATACTTTAGTTTTATTTAAAGTTTAATATGTTTTTATTTGTATATTATTTATTATTTTTATTGGTCATCATTTTTTGAAATGAAAAGCTTGAATAGTCTGAGCTTATTTTAAGTTTATTGGTGCAGAGCTAATCTTAGAATGACAAAAATTGATGTGTGACCTCTAGTTATATTGAAAATTTGAAAGGTTACAAGCAAGTTGTAAAAGAACAAAAAGAAAGAAAAGGAATATGTAATTGAGAGAAATATAGAAAACTAATAACAAAGATATCAACATTATTACAAGCTGTATACAAATGAGTGAAATAAAGTAATCAATTGACTCAAATACAGTCGTGATAATAAAATTATAGCAAACAAATCCAACATTAATAATGACATTAATAATATTAAATAATAATGAAATAATAATGTAATGAAAATAAAGGATAATTATATATTATTTGAAATTAGGTAGTTATAAAAAAGACGTCTGTTACACCTTTGTACTAAAAATGTTGTTAATAAATATATGTTTGTATATTCAGCTGATCATATTGTTCTGTACAAATGCTTGCAGTTTCAAGATAGCGTTTTTTCTTTATTGCTAAAAACAGCAAACAGCTGTCTGCTGTTTTAGCAGGTACAAATCTGCTTTATCAACTGTTTTTTCAAAAGGCTTCCTGCTTTCTTTTAGTGACAAATTCCTTTGAGTGTATATATTTTTATATAACTTATACAAGTAGCTATTGGTATTGCTATATTTTATTCCTCAAAATTAATAGTCACATACAGCCTTCAAAATGATCCAAAAGTGACAAAGAGTACATTAACATTATTAGTGGAGCTCATGGGGCTCCAGAAATCGTAATATTTCATATTTTTACTTAGTGTTTCAATATTTGCAAACGCGGGCGTAAGTACTTATTCTTTAGCTTCTTGGTATGGCTGCGAGTAAGTCCTTTCCCCAATGACATCCACATGCAAAAGTAATTCGAAAGGTAATTCGCAAGGTAAGTGATGAATTTATTTTGGTTTGGCTTACTCCCAATGTTACTTGGTAATGGGAGTTTTTTGAGTCATTATCAATTTGAGTTCAAAATAAATATTTGAAGCCACGTCGTAGCGAAGGTAGCTATGTGTTTTTCCCTATTGCTCAGGAGAGCTAAAAAAACTGTCTAGTTTTTCCATTTCGCGATAATTTTGATATTATTGATTATTGGCGTTTTCCTATACCCATTTCTCATAAATTGATCAAAAAATTGTTTGGCGTGGTTTAATGATTTTCTATAAATCTACACATAACTACTTTTATTACGAAATTTATTTATTGAAATTTCATTATTTCATACACATATCTGCATATTTTTGTTGAAAGGGATTTGGTTAACTTAGAAGTTCGTTAGGCATGGAGGTTTAAACATTTCATTAATAATATATTTAGTTAGTATATCTTTCATATAATATAAATGAGTTTTAGCGTTTTAAGATGAGATGCTGGCAATTGGAATATAAGTTACAAAAAGTGGAACATACAATTTTCAAGTTTGAAATCAACGCACAGTGGCTCCAAATTGACTTTTTGAGTTAATTCTATAACTTTTAAACGGAAAAAAGTATCTCGACGAAATTTCGCATGGTCAGAGCAGAAGTATTTTCCAAATGATTTGCAAAGTTTGGATCTCTAGTAGGTATGGGGGCAACGGTTGGCCTTCCAAGATTGGTAAACTCAACGATATTTTCAAATGAATGTCAAAACTACAATTATACACCGATTGCAAAGATATCATGCACAGTGATCATCACCATCATAATTTCCATATCATCAATGACAGTGCTCGTAAATATATCAATATCTAGTTTAAGAGATATGTGAGTTACTGGAAAAAAGTAGTTTTTTTGGCGATGTTGTTGTTGTTTAACCTTATAACCTTATTAGTCAGATTTTTCAAATTATTTTGTTAGATTGATTATAAAAATTTTAAATAAACTAGTTAAAGATTTGGTGTTAATGTTTTACTTCAATTAGAAGTTACACGCTCCTAAAAACAATACTTCCCTACTTCTGTGAGCTGACCTGACCCCTGTAGGTTCTCTCCATATGTTTAGTTTGAATAATCCTATTACCCATTGGTTTTACTTATTGCTTTTTATAAGTGTTGATTATTTCCAAGTTTTAGAGATTTCTCTGCCTGACACCGCAAATGTTGTGAGCAAGTAGTGATATTCTCTGAAGACGATAAAAAGTATGAATCTATACTCATTCTGTTGGCAAGTGGCCTATTTCGTTTCGATAGTGTTTTATTGGATGTTATCAAGAAAAGAATTGTCATTAAAGGACAAAGTCTCTTACATGTATCAGGAAGAAAAATCTGGCAGTATCATCATAATCGAACAGGCCTATAGATTTTGTAGGATTTGTCTTTATAAAAACTGTTGTCCACCAATATCGACAAAATTACACACTGTGCACAGTATTGTCAATTCATTCAGTGCTAAATTAGTTGAAAGCGAGTAGATACGTATATATATATCAATCTCTACTCATTCTGTATATATATATATATATATATATATATATATATATATATATATATATATATGTATTATATATATATATATATATATATATATATATATATATATATATATATATATATATATATATATATATATATATATATATATATATATATATATATATATGTATTATATATATATATATATACGTATTTTTGAAATATTCGGAGTTTAAAATGCAATCAACCTCGAAAATACGTCAGTAATTACCGGTTTTATTTGCATACTCCGTTAGTTAACTTACCAAATACGCAGGCGCCTACCGCAAAAATAAAAACACCTGTTGATCTTTAAATAAAACATTCCAATGTGTCCATATTTAACACAGCACACGATCTGATGCATACTTGCACATGGAGGATCGTCACAAATCGATATTTATATATATGTATATCAAAGCCGATATACGATGACGGACAAAAAACAAGAGAAATGTGAAGATGGATACAAACAATATAACGACTCAAATGGGAGAACGAGAAGAACTACCTTGAGTGTTCCCAGTCTTATCTTATATCAGCCACCAGGAAGTGGGTTCATAAACCTGTAAATTCAGTTGCGAAGTTCGTATTGTTTAAATAAATTCTATAATTTTGGAAGTAGAAGTCTACAATTGTATTTACATAGTTGTATTTGTAGGAGCCTATTTTATGGAAGAACATATGTATGTATTTGTAGATTTTCGTTATAAAATATTTATTTCTTTGCGCAGAAGTCTACAATTTTGTCATATTTTCGATTGCGATTTTTTGTTTTTATATCTTTTTGCATTTCAGATGATGATACGTCGAAAACTCTTTCCTTGGTCACCACAGATTTCTGTTTAAATGAATACTCTTGGCATGTCCAACCTTGTGGGCGACATTCAGACATTCTGCTGTCACATTTCGTATAGCCATTGCGTTATCCAGCCCTGGCATAAATGTTTGCTATTGATAAAACAAATGATAAATAATTCAATGACATTTGAAATATGCAATATACAAGTTCATTGTCATGGATACACACAACACAACAAGCTCGTTATATTTATTTATGTATGTCTGTCTATATGTATGTATCACTACTGCCAGTGCCGAGTTTACGCAAAATTGTGTTATTTGCGTACACATGGATTAAAAAAATCAAATGAGGGTATTCATGTATTGGCGTATATTTACGCCATATACAAATGAACTGAAATACTGAGTATACGTTGTATGTATGTATATTAGGCTGGGTCGCGTATGTTCAACTGGGAAAGCAATTTCCAGTCACCCCACGATCAAGTCGTGCGGTTTAACGCTGTTTAAGTTACAGAATTGCGGTATAGGAGTAGTCCCTGGTGGGTAAGTTCTGGTTCTACCCAAGTATATGAAGGGGACAGGTCCCTTTCACATGGGTTTGGGGGGTGAATTGACCTCCTTCCAGTTCAATACAATCTTCCAGTTCAACTAAAACGTGTTATGCTCAATTTGAAGAAATTCTCTGAAAATACGTGGTTTCTGGGTCGGAAAAAGTCAAGCCGGGAGCGAAATTTCACCATGGATGTTTCTAGTGGAAACATAAGATATTTTGGCAAATTTGTAGAAGATATGTTAAAATATGTAGTTTCTAGAGCAGAAAATGTCAAATCGGGAGCCAAATTTGAATGAGAACTATATATATATATATATATATCTGAACCGATCTGACCTATTTTCACCATAGGTGTTCCTGAACCGATCTGACCCATTTTCACCATGGGTGTTTCTAGTAGAAATATAAGATATTGTGCGAAATTTGAAGAAAATCTGTTGAAATATGTGGTAAATAGTGTGAAAAGAGTCAAATCGGGAGTGAAATTCGTATTGGGGCTATATCTAAATCTGAACCGATTTCCTTCAAATTAAATAGCGTTCGTCCTTGTACCGAAAAACTTCGTTGTGCAAAGTTTCATTTGGTTTTGTCTACAATTGCCACCTGTATCGTGATTACAACAATAGGTGGACAGACGGACGGACGGTCGGTCTCGATTCAAAAAGTTATTCTAAGTCGATCGGTATACTTAACAATGGGACTATCTCCCTTCCTTTTGGATGTTACAAACAAATGCACAAAGACATAATACTCTCGTGGAGTGTATAAAAATCCCTCAATTCCTAAAACGTCACTATGTTATCTGGACGTGTGTGGCGTATAAGTTACGAATGTGTTCAAGGATAATGTTAATCATTCGCACTACCGAGAAATGTAAAATCTTTTAGCAATTTTTTGCAATAACTGTATCAACGTCAAGAATTGTTCTAAAATAAAGGGTGTCCCAAAATAGGCACATGAAGTTATTTTAATGGAATAACAATTGTTGAGAACCCAATAATCTGATAATTAATTAATTACATTGAAATCGAAAATCGTAATAATTTAAAACAATTGCCACAAAAATTAGTGGCAATTGCTATAAATATCCTGGGATAGATCGATATGTATATTAGAGCGTACCAGGTTACAAGTAAAAAAAAAAAGTTCGCCGTACACCTTCGAATATGAAGTATTATTGAAAGGTAGTTTCAAAAAAATTTTTTTTATTTTTTTATGCCGAACGTAGGGGTCGCGCTTTTACATTTTTCTATATAACTTCTGCATTTATAAACGGATTTTAAAGTGTGATACATCGATGTTTTTGTCCGATTTTTTTGTCTTTGAAGTCATTGAGCTCAAACATGATTCATGATTTTATGCGAGCTTTAATTTTCGATTATTAGAGTGGTACATTAGGGTAGTAGCAACTGAGAAATGATGGGTAAGTACCAGAAGGGGGTGCTTGAGCTCAATGACTTCAAAGACAAAAAAATCGGCCTCGTCGAGACAAAAACATCGATGTATCACACTTTAAAATCCGTTTATAAATACAAGTTATATAGAAAAATGTAAAAGCGCGACCCCTACGTTCGGCATAAAAAAATAAAATTTTTTTTTTGAAACTACCTTTCAATAATACTTCATATTCGAAGGTGTACGGCGAACTTTTTTTTTGAGGTACGCCCTAATGTATATATCACAGAACTGGTCCCTAAGTGTGAAAAAATTGTCAATACTCTTGAGGTGCGTCCCTAGAAATGTCCTTTGAAACTGATTCCAGATCATATGATTCCTTTGAGACCAATTTCAATATACTTTGTGACCGGTTCCAGGTCAAGTTCTGTGAGACCGACCCTAGGTCATGTCCAAGACATACCACAGGAGGTCAATTCACCCCCCAAACCCATGTGAAAGGGACCTGTCCCCTTCATATACTTGGGTAGAACCAGAACTTACCCACCAGGGACTACTCCTATACCGCAATTCTGTAACTTAAACAGCGTTAAACCGCACGACTTGATCGTGGGGTGACTGGAAATTGCTTTCCCAGTTGAACATACGCGACCCAGCCTAATATACATACATACAACGTATACTCAGTATTTCAGTTCATTTGTATATGGCGTAAATATACGCCAATACATGAATACCCTCATTTGATTTTTTTAATCCATGTGTACGCAAATAACACAATTTTGCGTAAACTCGGCACTGGCAGTAGTGATACATACATATAGACAGACATACATAAATAAATATAACGAGCTTGTTGTGTTGTGTGTATCCATGACAATGAACTTGTATATTGCATATTTCAAATGTCATTGAATTATTTATCATTTGTTTTATCAATAGCAAACATTTATGCCAGGGCTGGATAACGCAATGGCTATACGAAATGTGACAGCAGAATGTCTGAATGTCGCCCACAAGGTTGGACATGCCAAGAGTATTCATTTAAACAGAAATCTGTGGTGACCAAGGAAAGAGTTTTCGACGTATCATCATCTGAAATGCAAAAAGATATAAAAACAAAAAATCGCAATCGAAAATATGACAAAATTGTAGACTTCTGCGCAAAGAAATAAATATTTTATAACGAAAATCTACAAATACATACATATGTTCTTCCATAAAATAGGCTCCTACAAATACAACTATGTAAATACAATTGTAGACTTCTACTTCCAAAATTATAGAAACGGATTTTAAAGTGTGATACATCGATGTTTTTGTCTCGACGAGGCCGATTTTTTTGTCTTTGAAGTCATTGAGCTCAAGCACCCCCTTCTGGTACTTACCCATCATTTCTCAGTTGCTACTACCCTAATGTACCACTCTAATAATCGAAAATTAAAGCTCGCATAAAATCATGAATCATGTTTGAGCTCAATGACTTCAAAGACAAAAAAATCGGACAAAAACATCGATGTATCACACTTTAAAATCCGTTTATAAATGCAGAAGTTATATAGAAAAATGTAAAAGCGCGACCCCTACGTTCGGCATAAAAAAATAAAAAAAATTTTTTTGAAACTACCTTTCAATAATACTTCATATTCGAAGGTGTACGGCGAACTTTTTTTTTTTACTTGTAACCTGGTACGCTCTAATATACATATCGATCTATCCCAGGATATTTATAGCAATTGCCACTAATTTTTGTGGCAATTGTTTTAAATTATTACGATTTTCGATTTCAATGTAATTAATTAATTATCAGATTATTGGGTTCTCAACAATTGTTATTCCATTAAAATAACTTCATGTGCCTATTTTGGGACACCCTTTATTTTAGAACAATTCTTGACGTTGATACAGTTATTGCAAAAAATTGCTAAAAGATTTTACATTTCTCGGTAGTGCGAATGATTAACATTATCCTTGAACACATTCGTAACTTATACGCCACACACGTCCAGATAACATAGTGACGTTTTAGGAATTGAGGGATTTTTATACACTCCACGAGAGTATTATGTCTTTGTGCATTTGTTTGTAACATCCAAAAGGAAGGGAGATAGTCCCATTGTTAAGTATACCGATCGACTTAGAATAACTTTTTGAATCGAGACCGACCGTCCGTCCGTCTGTCCACCTATTGTTGTAATCACGATACAGGTGGCAATTGTAGACAAAACCAAATGAAACTTTGCACAACGAAGTTTTTCGGTACAAGGACGAACGCTATTTAATTTGAAGGAAATCGGTTCAGATTTAGATATAGCCCCAATACGAATTTCACTCCCGATTTGACTCTTTTCACACTATTTACCACATATTTCAACAGATTTTCTTCAAATTTCGCACAATATCTTATATTTCTACTAGAAACACCCATGGTGAAAATGGGTCAGATCGGTTCAGGAACACCTATGGTGAAAATAGGTCAGATCGGTTCAGATATATATATATATATATATAGTTCTCATTCAAATTTGGCTCCCGATTTGACATTTTCTGCTCTAGAAACTACATATTTTAACATATCTTCTACAAATTTGCCAAAATATCTTATGTTTCCACTAGAAACATCCATGGTGAAATTTCGCTCCCGGCTTGACTTTTTCCGACCCAGAAACCACGTATTTTCAGAGAATTTCTTCAAATTGAGCATAACACGTTTTAGTTGAACTGGAAGATTGTATTGTGAATGTGGGTCACATTCCATGTTTGGATATAGCCCCGATACAAATATTCTTCTCGATTTGAGAAATTGGGTCAGGTCATATTAGCCTATAATTAGGAAGCATACAAAAATCCTTCCCGTTTTCTATTTTTTACCGAATTGAATTGTATTCGGATAGATAATCGTGTTACTTTTGAAAAAAAACACCAATGTAAAAATCCCACTGTTCCCAAAGCGGGGAAAATTAATCCCAAAAATATATTTCTGATTTTTGAGATATTAGCTTGCATTGTAGTGCACAAACGGTGAATTGCGTTTTGAGAAATAAGTATCTAAATATTGTTCATCACTCAAATTTCATAGCTGTAAAAGTTCTGTCCTATCATTGGTAACATATGTTGAAACGGGTTACACTACAATGTGATTTTATGAACGATTTGCAACACTAACTCGTTCATAATTTTGTACGAAATTCGTGAAACCGTTTTGGAGAATATTTGTGCTGGGATTTTTGATTGTCTTTCTAAATACGTTATCATTGTAGGGTCGCATGAATCTTAAAACTCTATAATACTTTTGGTAGAGTCTCTAGCGATGCACAATGGTCCAGAATCAGAATTTTTATCGGACAATAACTTTTGATCTAGTAAACACTTTTGAGTTTTGTAAAAAAAAGAAATTAGGCCAAGAATTATATACAATGTTTATACCCTTCATTATACCCCCACTCTACACCGTAAAAGGGTATATATAATTTGGGACAGACAAAAAGTGTAACGCATTGAAGGAGTGACTGAAGAACCTACGTATGTTCGGACTAGCTGGTGCACACGATATATCTAGAAAGGAGTTAAGGAATAAATTCAAACATTGCACATGGTAATATGTTTCCCAATCTTAGATTAAGTTCGAATATGGACGAAATATCCACACCCCTTCTGGTACATCCCACACAAATCACCCTAAACTAGGGTTTGCATCCCGAGATTTCCAGCGGGACAAATCCCGGGAATTTGCATATTGTCAGTTTCCCTATCCCGGGAAATTAGTACGGAAAGCACGCGGGAATTCAGCAGCAAGTTTTACCTATTTCTCGCACATTTTTTAACCACTTTTTCACAATAAAATTGCAAAAGGTACAAAATAATTTAAAAAAAGATCACTTTTAATAAGATATGTGTCAGCTAGGCGATATAAATCTTATAACTTGAATAATTCAATATAATTAATAGTGCTGTTTTTCTTTAAGCCGGGATAAAAAGCTGCGATAACAAAAACTTTAATAAAAAATTAATTTTTCGTTCAAAATAAAAAATATTTTTTCACATTGTAGCCAACTACAATATAAATATATGTATCAAAAGAAATTTTCAAAAAAAATGTTGTGTCGACTTTATTGGACTTAGCCTCGATATCCTTCACTTTGACATACACTGGATAATTTTATCCAGGCTAAGTCAAACATTTTAACACAAAATTATTTTTTCAAAATTTGTTTTCACATACACATTGATATTGCTTTTGGCGACAATTTTTTGATTGAAATTTTAACATTTTATTTTGATTTTTGTTAACGCAGCTTAGTTATGCAGTCTTAAAGAAAAACAGCCATAATATAAACTGAATATAATTGTATAGATGGCAACAATAATGTTATTAATATTTTGAGATAATTCAATTTCTAATTTATTGATATCTTTATGAAAGAAGTCTTGATTTCTCCACAGATATTAGCATATATATCTGTGGAGAAATCGTACAGGTGTTATACACAATTTTACTAATATATATATATATATATATATATATATATATATATATATATATATATAATAAAAAATAAATTAAAAATATACACAATCTAATGTAACAAACATGTATTAAAAATGGCTATATTACGACCTCAAAATATAAATTTAGGTTTTCGAAGCTACAGGAAAGGAAACTGATAATAACGATTTACTAACAATACAACTATCGAGTATATAATATCGTTCTCTACGTGCTCATTTTCTCCAATAAAATTAGAAATATATTATCTTAAGAGTCTTTAAATGTGTTGCCTGCTTTAAACTTTTTTATATTTCAAAAATCCTCTTAATTTAAAAAATAACAGTTCATACTATACATCACTTCGTTGAATAGGGCATTATAAGTTTGTTTCACGCCAAATGTTTGTAATACGGAAATATAATAATTTACTTTATTAAAGTTAGAATGTTTTATTCGGAAAAAATAAGTTTTTATATAGAAAACAATATGTTCCCGTCCTGTCCCGGGATATCGAACAAATAATTCCCGTGTCCCGGAAATAAAAAGTACGGGAAAATGCAAACCCTACCCTAAACTACGTAAAATTAAAGCTGTTATAATATATATACGGATGATCGTAATACTCTGAAATTTTACGCTCGGTAAAGTTTTTATTGCATTGACCTACACCTTCTACCTCCTACACAAAAAGGCTACATTCCTAAGTTAATTTAAAACGGATATTTCACACACAAATCAGCCTATACTACATGAAATTAAGGCTGTTATAACGTATATACGGATGATCGGTATACTCTGAAATTTGATCTTTGGCAATTCTTTATGGCCGTATTCTACACTGAAAATATGTGGAAAAGTGCCATAAGTCTTGATTAAAATAAAACCGATATAACTTCCGTACGGTTAGCCAAAATCAGTTGGCACTTGACATAAAATTTTTCATAATCACATTAAACCTAAAAACAAGTAAGGAAAAGTTAAAATCGGACGGGGCCGACTATATGATACACTCCACGTTCTATCCGAATACAATTCAATCGAGAAATATATTTATATCGTGGCTATATCCAAACATGGAACAATGTGGCACTCTTGCACAGTCCTAGTATAACGTGTTATGCTCATGTGAAGAAATTCGGTGAAAATATGAGATTTCTGGGGCGGAAAAAGTCAAGCCGGGAGCGAAATTTGTATGAGACCTATATATAAATCTGAACCGATCCAAAACATTTTTACCACAGGTGTTTCTAGTTGAAATATAAGAAGTTTTGTCAATTTTGCAGAAAATCTGTTCAAATATGTGGTATATTGAGTGAAAAGAGTCAAATCGGGAGTGAAATTCGTATGGGGGCTATATCTAAATCTGAACCGATTTTCTTCAAATTAAATAGTGTTCGTCCTTATGCCGAAAAACTTCATTGTGCAAAGTTTCATTTGGTTCTGGCCACAATTGCGACCTGTATCGTGATTACAAGAATAGATGGACAGACCGACAGACGGACGGACATTCCTAAATCGATTCAAAAAGTGATTCTAAGTCGATTGGTATAATTAAAAATAGATCTATCTCGCTTCCTTTTGGGTGTTACAAACAAATGCACAAAGGCATAATACTCTCGTGGAGTGTATAAATAGTTATGCTTTAGTCACGTCCCTTCTAGTACCTCCCACACAATTGTCTCTATCCTGGGTAATATTAAATCCTTCATTACTTCTATACTGGTGCATGGGATCCACTATGACTTGATATTTGGTGATATTTTTACAATTACACCGTTGAACAAAAATGAAAAAAAAAAATAATGCTCATCAACAAAACTATATTTTTATGAAAGTAGTGACGCACAATGCCAAAACCTCATATTCAGTTTTTCATTCTCTGGTCGAATTTTCCTTTAAAAGGACATCGAAGTTGCAAAGAACATCTCCCCTTCCATGAATTTTCGCCGTTTTTGTGCAAGTCGTATTATCATTATTTGAATGGACTTTTTTTATTCTTTTTTGGTCCATATGGTAAAAAAATCTAGGAAGAAAGTTCAAAATGTCACCTTTCATTTGATACCCATGTTGTGATAATACGACTTGCACAAAAACGGCGAAAATTCATGGAAGGGGAGATGTCCTTTGCAACTTCCAAGTGCTTTTAAAGGAAAATTCGACAAGAGAATGAAAAACTGAGTATGAGGTTTTGGCATGGTAGATCACTACTTTCATAAAAATATTGTTTGTTTTGATGTGCAAAAAGTGTTGTTCAACGGTGTTATTTACAATCCTTCCATAAACATATTCTCTGAGAGTGAGGGTAAATATTAGGATGGGTTACGAAAATAAATTGCAGCGGTCACCCCCCAGAAAGGAAGATTGGATTGTTTAATGATGATTTGCAAAATATTTTGTATACTGGATCAAACCGTCTGTCAGCTAAAAGCTCCTGAAAACACCTTTAAAAATCGTGTTTTTCCCGTGTAATTTTTTATGTTGCATTTTTGTCTAATATTTGTCTACAATAATATACCCTTGGTAGTACTTTAAATAAAAATTTGTATTCTTGTCTTAGAATAACTCATTGGTGGTATTATTGATCTTTATATTGATTTTTTTGGTTTTCAAAGTTGACAAGATGGCTAAAAACTCATATTTCTTGGAAACAGTTTTCAAGAGGTGTTATGAAAAATAGGAAGGAATAGAAGTAAATGATACCTTTCGATACGAAAAATGACGTTACTGGCTCCAAGTTTGTGAAATAATTTAACGCATGAGATGCATTTTCTTGGAAATAGTGTGTAAGAGGTGTTATGAAAGGAATTAATACCTTCCTTAATTTTTTATAAAATACTAACACCAAATGCGAAAAAATTTTCAGTTGTCACTATGAAAAAAACGCAGCAAATTACTATAAAGGTCCAATAATTCGACCAATAAGTAACCAAAAGACAAGAATCGAAATTTATATTTAAAGTGTTATTAAAGGGTCTATTATTTCAGAAAAAAAGTTGACAACAATGCAGCACAAAAAATTACACGGGGCAAAATATGATTTTTTAGGAATATTTTCAGGAGCGTTTAGCTCACAGACGTCTTGTTCTAGGAACGTTGTATTTTGGAAATCATCATTAAATAATTCAAACATTATTTTTCCATTTGTAAGGACCGCTATCCAGTCTAGTATATAAAGGGTGATTTTTTAAAAGCTATAGGAAAGTTTTTCAAAAAAAAACATAAAATTCAGAAAAATGCATGAAATCATTATTTGAATCGATAGTACGGTCCACATAATTTAATGTTTGAAGGTTATTTCGTGCAAATGTTGACCTTGACTGCGCCTCAAATGGTCCATCCGCTTAGTCCAATTTTGGCATTTCCACGTTTTTGAGTAACAGAGGCCCAATTGCTGCGAACGGCGACGAATCGATAATTGATGGTCATCATTAACACTGCGTGTTGGTGGTTTAATGTCCAACAATGTAAATTTGGTGCGAAATTTAGTCACAATAGCCCGAATAGCCGCTTCAGTGGGTCGATTAAACTGACCATAAAATGGAAGCGCGCGATGAACTTTCTTAACAGAGCACGCATTTTGATAATAAAATTCAATAATTTGCAAGCGTTGTTCGTTTGCAAGACGATACATGGTTAAGTTATAGACCAAACTGAAGATGTTTGACAGTGAAAAAAAAAAAACACGAAACGCGCGTCAGCTGTTTAAACCAGTGTTGCCAAAACGATAATAAGTCGGTTTACCCGACTGAATCTTACTTACTTGTTAATATTTTTCTTGGGCGATTTAATTATTTTTTTTGTAGAAATTCCCCACTGTGCGAGGATTGTCAGTTTTCTATCTAAAGACGATATCAATAGCTGACATTGCGGTATTCTACATATCTTAAAGTAGTAGTGGTAGCTATGATAGCTGATAACAATCGACACTTAAAGATGTATTACGAGAAGCTATTCCACGTCACATTGACCAACCACAGCCTTATCGTCCGTATTTGATATATCGGGCTTAGTTTATCTCGAAACTATTCAGACTAATACTTATAAGTGATCGCTGGCAATATTGCAATGTTCCGCTAGAGAGGCCACATATCACCTGACCGAAAGCATTCATACATTACTGAAAATTGCCTTTTGTGATTATCCTTATGAGAATGAGTTGCTAGATTCCACCAACGATCGTTTTCGCCATCATATTTCTAGGAATAGATGTCATCGCATAGAAAACCCTGAGACATACGCTTAAAAACTAAAGAGTCAAATAGCCTTGTATAACAAACATATTTCAAGTATGTACGTCACAAGTACTATATCAAATCTGCACATACAATTTGACCAGGCTGTTAAATGTCACAGACCTCTCATGGACCTTTGGATCCATAAAACCAACGATACTTAATCAGCATTGCCTCTTTTCAAATCAGAGAATTATTTACTATATGTTTTGTCCCTTTTCAAATCCATATGTACTTCATAAATGTCCCAAGATATTAAATCAAAACAAACAATTAATTTATTTATAACAGTTGGAATGAAAATAATGTCGTCATAAACTCACTTGCGAGTATGTTGTACGTCCAACACTCCCAACAAGTGTGTGCACGCTTTGTCCAGGGACGTCTGGAAACGAGTAGCATTCGGATCGCATCAGACAGAATTGGTTTGGTTCAGATTTAAGCAGTTCTCTGATAACACCTTCGCAATGTGTTCATTGCTTGTTTGCTTTCATTGCCTGATGACGTCCATAATGACAAAGCGGGTTGGTTGGAACTCAGAACAAACAACTGAATATACTCGCACTTGAGAAAACGAAAGTGCGTGTGGAACACGATTAATGCTACCTACATGTGCTCAATAACATGGTGTCAAACAAAAATTACGAAAACATCCAAAGGACACCGATGAGTTGAAATTATCTATAAAATGGTTGTAAAGTAGTGTTATTTGGGTTGCTGGTTAGGTCCGAGAACCTCCCTCGTATATACTCATGAAGTCTCCAATGAATACAACAAAGTGTTTTAAATGGAATGACAAACATAATATACTCCCCAGCGTATGTTCAAGAGTATTAAAAATAGGGGGTCGAATATGTTCGTCCCACTACTCCACCAAGCTGCAGATAAATGTTAGTGACCTTAATCGACTGAATTCATGGACATCTTTCGAAAATAATTTATTAATGTTCGTCCCTGACGAATCCCTGTCGCTGAAAGTATCACCCCACCAGGTACGGTTTATCACAATTCTCAGTAAATAGTCAATGCCATTTCCAAGCGTGTCAGTTAGAACAGCAATTAACCGGATAATTTTGGCTTTAGATTATTTTGCTGTTTGTTTACCGATTTTAAGCAGAAGTATGTACTACATAGTCAATACTGTTGAATTTGTGAAATATAAAAAAGGCCAGCGAATTTCAAAACAACAGCACTCTTATCATAAATTGAAATCATCGACTTTTGTGGAATTCATGACTTTGTGTTTGTGCAAAATTGGAAAATACATAGTTAAAGAAAAACACAAAATCATGATAATGATTTATGAACATAATTAAATCACAGTTTAAATAAGAATGAAATTAGTTTCTGAGATTAGGTCATTTAGAAATCTAAATGACCAATTGAACATTTTATTAAGAGTCAGCGGGAGAACTTAGTTGTTTATTTAATTAAAATTCATTTTAGAAATACGTCGATTTGTCCTTTTAAATATTATGTGTTTCATAAGGAGGAATTTATATGCCCTTCACAACACAGTGAAGGTATGCGAACAATTTTGGTCCTATTTGAATAACATTTCACACACAAACTTAAGTGTGGTGGATTGGACCAACGGAACTGGGCTTTTTATACCCTCACTCTACAGAGTAGGAGGGTATATATCATTTGGTACAGAAAACAATTAAAAACGGTGTTAAGTTCGGCCGGGTCGAACTTTATATACCCTCCACCATGGATTGCATTCGACAGAGGAGGTCGATTTTCGTAGAAGTGCAGTAGTATTACAGGAAAATATATATTTTTTAATATAGCCAAACCAAAACAAATACAAATATGAAAAAATAATTGTATAAATAAATATAAGACTTTTTGTTGTAACTCTAATAAATATAATATTTTAATTTCAAACCACGCAATACGTCAATTCAAAAATTAAATATAAGCATATTTTTTCAGAAAGCTTAAATACCATAAATATTGGTTGATAGTGGGTGCTACAGTTGGTTGTATTTCCGTTCTATTTTAATTCCAAAAGTACAAATATTGAAAATCCATTATCAGACGTACACAGTGCAAAATAACCTAACTTCTTGTTTACACTAATTTTTCCGTAAAAGAAAAAGTACGAATTTGGAAAAAACTTTTTTATTTGCGCGTCTATGCAGTCAGAGGAATGTATACACCAAATTCCATGATTCCAGTTGCGGCCATTTGGTTGGTACCATGTTTACCCCTTTAAGAGTACGACTATCTAAAATCTCTTTATTTGACGTTTCTACCCAATTAGAATTTAATCATTCTAGCTGTAGTCGTTTAGTTGGTACTATTTTTATCCCTCTGTACCATTGTATCCCTGGAAAGTACGAATATGGAAAAAACCTTCTATTTTCCATGTCTACGTAGTCAAAGGAATGTATACTCCGAATTTCATGTCTCTAGCTGCCTTCATTTGGATGGTACTATTTTTATCCCCTTTTTCCATTTTGAACCCAAAAAGTACGAATCCGTTTATTTTCCCTGTCTAAACAGTCAGAGGAATGTTTACTCCGAATTTCATGTCTCTAGCTGCGGTCATTTGATTGGTACTATTTTTATCGCTTTTTTCATTTTAACCCCAAAAAGTACTAATTTTGAAAAATCCGTGTATTTTACGTGTCTATGCAATCAGAGGAATGTATACACCGAATTTGATTATTCTAGGGGCAGCCGTTTGGTTGGTACCATTTTTATCCCTCTATTCCCATTTTACCCCTTAAAAGTACTAATTTGGAAAAAATACTTTTATATTATGTATCTACTCAATTAGCGGAATGTACATACTTAATGTCGTGTTTCTAGCTGTTGTCGTTTAATATGTACCATTTTTATCCCTTTCTGGCCCCATTTCACCCCCTACAAATAAGAATCACTTTATGGTGTACGTTTTTGCTATAAGGGGAATTCGCATACCAAATATCAAGCAAATATAAACAAACATATTCAAAAAACATGCTTAAATACGCTAAAATATGGGTATTTTCAGTCCTTGTGAGGGAAAGAATTTTCCCTTTGGGCCGATTTCGCCCCGTTTCAATCCCAACCGATCTACGACTATAAGACGCATTTATGGAAAATTTGAACGTTTTAGCTCCTTTCGTTTAGATGCTAGCGTGCTTTCAACAGATGGACAGACATGGCTAGATCGTCTTAGAATTTTATCACGAATTTTATCACTTTATAGGGTCTCAGGTCGATATTTCAAGGTGTTACAAACGGAATGACAAAGTTAGTATACCCCCATCCTGGAGGTGGAGGGTATAAAAAGTGTAACGCATTGAACGAGTGACTTAAGAACCTAAGTAAATATTATTGTACCAAATCCGTTTAACGACTTTTTAAGTTGTTTGAACCATGCCCGTCCGTCCGTCTGGCTGTCTGGTGTACACGATAACTCTCGAAAGGAGCTAAGGAATCAATTCAATCTTTGCACATGGTAATATTTATCCCAAACTTAGCTTAAGTTCGAAGATGGTACCTCCCACACAAATGACCCATATTCCTATGTTAAATTAAAACCGCTGTAGCTTCTACACAGATATTCGGAATTCGCTATATAGTGGTATTTGACAATGTTTTTATATACAACCATACGGGAAGTCCTAATCATATAATCACTTTAAACATAAAATACATTTACGCTTTAGCCACGTCCCTTCAAGTAGCTCTCACACAATTGTCTGTATCCTAGGTAAAATTAAATCCGTCATAACTTCTATACTGGTGCACGGAATCCAACTAGTTTTAAAATGTAGAAGCTGGGACCATGTACCACGAACTTTCTAGCACTCACCACAGAAATTAGCCAACCCTATGTAAAATTGAATTTCTTATATCCGACTGAAGCTTACTTACTTGTTTTGATGTCTCGGTTTGTCACAAAACATGAACCAAATTTTTATGTATAGAAGAATTCCATATTAAATTAAAAATTGCATAAAATTGGAGATCAAAATATAAAGTTGGACGATATTATTCTTAAAAATTAAATTTGAGGTGGGATATTGCTCCGGCTCATTTTTAAAATTTTTGAAAATTGCAGTAATCCTCATTTTTTAAAAACAAGACTCTTATACAACTAGCCATATTTTTTTGTTGTGTAAACGATATTAAGAGAATTGTTAGATTTTACGAAATAAAAAAATTTAAATATTTTTTGCATAAAAAATGATAGTTTTTACCTAAAAAATTAAACAAAAATAAAAATATTTGTTTCGTAAGAATAGTTCAAAAATTAAAAATATTTAAAAAATATATATATTCAATAATATTTTTTAATTAATGTTTCGTTGTATATAATAAAATTTCCTGTACAAATTGATACACTTGATCTGTACACTAGACTCAGTTTTCAACGAATAAGTACTTATACAAAAATTAATAATATATTTGTCATAAGAATATATTTGTCATAAGAACAACTTGGACTTCAATTCGTAAAATTATGAGAGATTTGAACTGAAATGATTAAAACTTGTATTTTTGCAACAATTATGTTTTAGCGAAATCTTGAATAACTCCGTGAATTACAGACGGACTTTTAAAAACAAAGCGGCGTTTTACTCCCTACTAAATCCGTTTTTAATTAAATTTACAAGTGGACCGGCTACCAAAAAAAAATATTATCAAAGTTAACTAAAAATTGTTTGCTGGACAAAAGCACACAGATTTCCTAATTTTTCTTATATAAGCTATATTTCGATCGAAATCTCCAGGTTTCTTCTTTTCAAATCAGACGTGAAAGTGAAAATCGGTTGTTAAGCAACTAAGTTACAGGCTTATAAGTGTAAAAAGGTACGAAAAAGCGGTTTTTAATCGAAACTCAAGATTTTGAGGGTTTCTGGGGGTGTCACTTTCATGAGTTTTCTACTTCATTCTTTTTTGTAGCACAGTGTAATGTTTGTAGAGTAAGTACCAGGAACTCCATCGTGAAACTTATTGAGCATTTTATCAAGCATACCTTTACAAAGTAGATAAAAAAGAAGAAGAAAAAACTAAAACAAATGAGCGTTGGCACGCCACAAGTATTGCTGGGTAACTATACCTGCATATACACATACTTACATATGCAACTCAATTAGATGCTTGTAAGTAGGCTTTTTTACTTGGTGCGATTTTTTAAAAGCGGATATTCGGCAAGTGGGTTGTGCTTCTTGTTTCATTTGTGAGAATCATTGCCTTAAAGAGGCCGGGTATGTTGTTGAAAAGTTGCTGCGAAGCCACCTGAACGAAACCTTTGACAGGGTGGAAATCATGATAGTGGTAGTCTGCAGCCAAGTAATAAATTAGTGATTCAATTGGAACGGGTTTGTCACTTTTCCTTAAATATGTTTAAATATCTCCCATATTCATTGAGTGAGATTTTTACTATATTGCCAATTGAAAACGTCAGGTTAAACGGCATATTATTGCCATTATAAATATGTCTTAGCGTTTTAAATATTGGAGATATACAACAAACTAGAGCGTCACGGGTGTGACCTTAGCTTTGAAGAAAATATTGAGCTTTTACTTATTTTCTTGAATTCTGTAATAATCTTCCATTTAGTCATTTTTGCTAATCAAAAAAGTAGTTCATACACTTTCTTCAAAAGTTTTCGTTACCGCCATCTCTTTATGAATATAGGTAATATAGGATATTTAAATTGTAACGGGCGTGACACTTTGATGGAAATTCTGTTACGGCACCAGTCCATATCTGGAAAAGGAAATGATCAAATCTATTGTTGTCATTAAGAAGAGTAAACATTACGAATGTTTATCGGCGTTTTTGTTCATTATAAATTGATTTCGAAATTTTGTCGAAAAAGGGTTACCTTACGTGGAATCACCCAAATGTCACTATGCCATTTGGCATTCTAAAGGGTGATTTTTTAGTTATTATCTTTTTGGCAACACTGATTTAAATAGCTGACGCACGTTTCGTGTTTTGTTTCACTGTCAAACATCTTCAGTTTGGTCTATAATTTAACCATGAATCGTCTTACAAACGAACAACGATTGCAAATTATTGAATTTTATTATCAAAATGCGTCTCTGTTAAGAAAGTTCATCGCGCGCTTCCATTTTATGGTCAGTTTAATCGACCCACTGAAGCGGCTATTCGGGCTATTGTGACTAAATTTCGCACCAATTTCTCTGTTACTCAAAAACGTGGAAATGCCAAAATTGGACTAAGCGGATGCATCATTTGAGGCGCAGTCAAGGTCAACATTTGCATGAAATAATCTTCAAACATTAAATTATATGGACCGTACTATCGACTCAAATAAAGATTTCATGCATTTTTTCTGAATTTTATGTGTTTGAAAAACTTTCCTATAGCTTTTAAAAAATCACCCTTTATTTGTACTTTGTTTGTACACATGTTTGTTTTATTTTTTAATCATTACTTGGAATTATTTTTGCCATTATTGGCTGTGTTTTTTTCATGCCGTCTCGTATATATATATACGAAAAAGAACACAGCTAGTATAACATACATATGTATGTATTTATGTCATTAGTTCATACACAAAAATATGAAAATTTAAATAATATCATTACGCAGACTTTATTTAATTTGTATGTAGTTGTTATTGGTATTATTGTTTAAAGTAAAATCGCACAACGTGCTAACAGATATTGTTATCAGACACTTGCGCAATGCGTTCAATGGCACAAAGGAGGGAGGAGCACGTCACCAGACCTGTGGTAGACCAGTAATATCCGCAATCAAAAATACTTGTGGCAGCTGCCGCAGTCAGACGAACTTATCTGAAATGAAACGGCACAATTATTTTTATTTCCAATAAGAAACTTGAAAAACCCATTCTGTAAAGGGGGCATTTACTATTTAAATAGAAATGATGCACACGTATATGTATTAGGGTGGGTAGAGAAATGTATATTTTTACATTAGGAAACCGTTGGGTTGGATTTTTTAATTATTTGTTTTTTTTTAAGTTGATGTCCCCTATAAATTCAATACATTGTGTTGGCGGAAGGGGTGTAAGGACTTGTCAAAAATATCTGCCGAAAGTCGAGAATATTGCAATCAAAAATAAATTTTTTTAATTTAACATTTATTATCAATAAGTATAAACATTATGTGTCGATAGTTGTTGCAATTTTACAAATATGTACCATGGCGTGATCTACCCTAATGTATGTAGCTATATTTGTATATTTTGTACTTTTAACAAACTGTTTCGAAAAAATGATTCACAAATTTCGGCGTTATCGTGAATGAGTTGCTGCCGATTTCTAGTTGAAGCCAGTGTTTCAAAAGCTGATTTTAGCTAAAAACCCAGAAAAAATACGTTTAAAAATAAAGAAAACCGAACGGCTAACAATAACCTAAAGGTTATAATCCTAACATATTTCAATAACTTAAGCTTAAATGAACAGCTAAAGAAAAAACAAGTAAAAAATCGATTTTCGTAAAAGTGCAATAAGATTACAAGAAAATGTCAATTTTTATACATTCTACGAAAGTATTATGTCTTTGTGCATTTGTTTGTAACACCCAAAAAAGAAGCGAGTTAGACCATTGTTTGTCATACCGATCGTCTTAGAATCACTTTCGGAGTCGGTTTTGTCTGTCCGTCCATCTATTGTTGTAATCAAAGTACAGGTTGCAATTATTGTCCTATATTAAACAAAATTGGCTTATGTAAGTTTTGTGGATCAAGGGTAAACGCTATTTAATTTGCAGAAAATCGGTGCATATTTATATATAAAGCTCCCACACAAATTCAATCCCGATTTGACTCTTTTCACTCTAGAAACCATATATTTTAACAAATCTTCTTCAAATTTTGCAAAATATCTTATATTTCAACTAGGAACACCTGTGGTGAAAATAGGTCAAATCGGTTCAGATTTATATATATATATATATAGCTCCCACACAAATTTCACTCCCGATTTGACTTTTTCCACTCTATAAACCGCATATTTTAACAGATCTTCTCCAAATCTTGCAAAATGTCTTATTTTTCAACTAGAAACATCAATGATGAAAATGGGTCAGATCGGTTCAGGTTTATATATAGCTCCCTTACAAATTTCGTTTCAAATTTTTCTTTTTACTCTCTATAAACCGCATATTTTAACAGATCTTCTTCAAATTTTGCAAAATATCTTGTATTTAAACTAGAAATACCCATGGTGAATATGGGTCAGATCGGTTCAGATTTATATAAAGCTCTCATACAAATTTTGCTCCAAATTTGACTTTTTCCGTTCTAGAAACTACATATTTTATCAGATAGAAACACCCGTAGTGCAAATGGATGAGATCAGTTCATATTTATAAAGGTGGTTAAATTTTAAGGGCCAATGTTGATTTTAAATAAAACACAAATTATTGTAATTTCTTTTCATTATGATAATATTGGTATGGTTCAATTATGTATGGAACAAAATATTGGCCAATCCCGTTTTTCCCTAATACGGATAGAAAGTGGAGTGTATCATATAGACGTTAGCATTTCCTTACTTGTTTATGCTGCATTTTTGTCCAAATTTGTTCCTAAATTAATATACCCTTGAGAACACTTTACATATAGATATAGATTTATTATTTTCTTAGAATAACTCATTAACGGGCATTTAAAGTCATTTTTGTGATTTTTCAAAGTGACAACTAAAACTTATACATGTTTCTTGGAAATATGTTGGTGTTATGAAACATAAATAGAAGGAATCAATACCTTTCGAATGATGTCTAATTACTGAATATCGAACGAAAATTACATTACTGACTCAATTTAAAAAAAATATAAAAAAGCAAAAAGGCAAAGTGAGACTTTTATTGTTGCAGCTAAAAGTTGACTGCGCAGCTTCGATGGGCGCTACCCCATCTCGTCAGAACTTTCGCAACGAATGTATGTCTTTGACTTAAATCAGGGTTCATATTAGTACCAGCACAACCTTGGATCTTAAACCAAAATAAATGACAATTATAAAAATTATAAAAAATAAAAATTATAAATATTATAAAAATTATAAAAATTATAAAAATTATAAAAATTATAAAAATTATAAAAATTATAAAAATTATAAAAATTATAAAAATTATAAAAATTATAAAAATTATAAAAATTATAAAAATTATAAAAATTATAAAAATTATAAAAATTATAAAAATTATAAAAATTATAAAAATTATAAAAATTATAAAAATTATAAAAATTATAAAAATTATAAAAATTATAAAAATTATAAAAATTATAAAAATTATAAAAATTATAAAAATTATAAAAATTATAAAAATTATAAAAATTATAAAAATTATAAAATTATTAAAAGTATAAAAAGTATAAAAATTTTATTTTTTTAGTTCTTTCGTTTGTATTAGTTTTTTCGTTTGTATTTTATTGGTCTGTAATCAATATTTGATTTGAACTGGGATATTGTCCTGGCTCAAGACCATTTTGCATCTATATTTAATAAAATGCAAATTTATGTACAAATGGCATGGTGGAATTTATTACTTGGCTGCAGACTACCACGATCATGATTTTATAAATCTAAAAATTATAAAAATTATAAAAATTATAAAAATTATAAAAATTATAAAAATTATAAAAATTATAAAAATTATAAAAATTACAAAAATTATAAAAATTATAAAAATTATAAAAATTATAAAAATTATAAAAATTATAAAAATTATAAAAATTATGAAAATTATAAAAATTATAAAAATTATAAAAATTATAAAAATTATAAAAATTATAAAAATTATAAAAATTATAAAAATTATAAAAATTATAAAAATTATAAAAATTAAAAAATTATAAAAATTATAAAAATTATAAAAATTATAAAAATTATAAAAATTATAAAAATTATAAAAATTATAAAAATTATAAAAATTATAAAAATTATAAAAATTATAAAAATTATAAAAATTATAAAAATTATAAAAATTATAAAAATTATAAAAATTGTAAAAATTATACAAATTATAAAAAAATTAAAAAATTGATTTGAACTAGCATATTCTCCTGGCTCAAGACCATTTTGATTCTATATTTTATAGAATGCAAATTTATTTACAAATGGCATGGTGGCATTTATTACTTGGCTGCACACTACCACTATCATGATTTCCACCCTATGAGTTTTGACATTTGTATATGAAGAATAGCGACACAGACGATCATAGCAGCGTTTTTATTTGCTTTAAAATGCCCTTGATGTAGTCAGTCCAAATGCCTTTCTTTCCATTATCAGTCATTTACTTTTTAGTTAGTCGATTATAGTTTCTTTTTGAGTACTCTTCTCCTCGTCCATGTATGTATGCCACCAGCATTCGCGGGTGAATAACACAAACACAACGAATTCACCTAAGCGAAGCGAAGGCTTTCATTGCCTTGGATATCGCCCCCACATAGAAACTAGACCGAAGGTCTCCCCTTCCCTCAAGGAATCGGAAAAGAAAGACCTCTCAATAGCTTTGTTTATTGGTGGTGGAAATCAAGAGAAAGAGAGACCTCGAAATTACAACAAAATAAAAGATCAACAATCTGAATGACGTGAGAGAGCGATAAAGAAAGTGGGTGATGGTGTCAGAAGAGAGTTTGTTTATGACGACTGTTATTGTTGTATTATTTGTTATGGCTATTCGATGGTTCATGGTGGTATGTACGAGGGCTGTGTTATTGTTGGGGTAAAGCATAAATATGGTTTATTTTTATAACCTCCACTAGGTTATTATGTATTTGTGCACCCACAAAGAAGCGAGATCGACCTAGAATCACTTTCCGAATCGATTTGGCCATGCCTGTCTGTTCATCTGTTTTTGTAATGCCGATTCATCATAAGAATGTGCAAATGACTCCCATATGTAAACTTTCCAAACACCGATACACGTATATTCTTTGTTACCCCCTCTATCAGAATCCGTTGTCAGAACATTGCTATTTTCGAAAATGTTTGTGGAATTTATACCATAATTACTATTTTGCTTAAATATACGCACGAAAATAATTGGATAAATCATCGTATTTATCGTCCACTTTTTATCGGTATGCTCTAATATATTTTGAATCATAATGGACGTTATACCACTTTAAAAGTGTCATCATGTCCACGGACTTTAAGACAGATTTGTTTTGCCATAGTCCATAAAGATTTTTATTAACTATTTACATTTCTCACTTTCGTATGCCATTATTCATATATCCAGTAAAGGTGGTAAGAAATCGAGGACAAAATTATTCGATCGATCGAATAAAATTTAATCGGTTGGATAGCCTAATTGTTATTTTGATCTTAATTCCCAATTTAAATTTATAAAAGTTTTCATACAACCCTCGTGCCTTAGTACAGTACATGGCCAATGAATTACGACTAAGATATTCATTCCATTATTCGTTTAATCGAAAAGCTGGAATTTCCAATTTGAGTGGCATTATTAAATGTAAACAAGTAAGAAGGCGTTAAGTTCGGCCGGGCCGAATCTTATATACCCTCCACCACGGAGTGCATTCCACAGTATTACCAGCAGATTAAAGGATGTCGACTTTACATAGAAGCACGGTACCATATTACGAAAATTGTGATATTTTTATGCACATTACTATATTTGTTTACTATTTCAAACTATAATGTATACTTATGCGCACTGTTTAAATCGACTACTATATATAAATAAAATGCTGAAATTGTGAAAGTGAACATGCCTAAATATCAGGCGATTGTTAGTCGCCATTAGAAAGAAGCATTTCCAGATACAGACAAAGTGATAAGAAAAATATAAATTTTAAAGATATCCCCATTCGCCCCATTCTCCGCCCAAATGTACAAATTTCGAAAAAAAACCCTTTTTCGAGTGTTCATAGTCAGAATGTATACACCGCATTTCATGATTTCAACTTCAGCGGTTTGGTAGGTTCCATTTTTATCCCTCTTTTTATTTATATCCCTCTATTTTACGTGTCTATGCAATTAGAGGGATGTACACACCGAATTTCATGATTCCAGCTGTAGTCGTATCATTGGTAACATATTTTTTCCCTTTTTGTCCCATTTCGCCTGCTAAAACTTTTATTTTCTTTGTGGTGCTTCCAAGCTACAAGAGGAATGTCCGCAACAAATTTTAACTGTATGAAAATAAGAAATTTAATTAATAAGCCAAGGCTACCAATATTTGTATACTATATATATATATAATGGATATAATACTTCAATTCATAAAGTAAATATAAGGGAGCAATCATAAATACCCTAAATGTTGGGGGTTAGGGAGTGTACTTTCAGCTAAAGTCGTTTGGTTGGTTGTATTTCCATCCTATTTTAATTTCAAAAGTATAAATTTTGAAAATACCTTATCTCTCACGTACGCAGTATAAGACAACTTCATGATTCTACCATTTTCTGTCGTAAAAACAACAAAATAAAGTACGAACCTGGAAAAAATATTTTACGTGGCTATGCAGTCAGAGGAATGTAAACACCGAATTCCATGATTCATCAGCGGACATTTTGTTGGTACCATTTTTATCCCCTTTTTCCAATTTTGCCCCCTCAAGAGTACGACTATCTAAAATCTCTTAATTTTACGTATCTACACAATTAGAGAGACGTATTCACTGAATTTCATCATGCTAGCTGTATTCGTTTAGTTGGTACTATTTTTATCCCTCTGTACCCATTATATCCCTTGAAAGTATGAATTTGGAAAAAAATCTTTTATTTTTCGTGTCTAACCAGTCAGAGGAATGTATACTCCGAATTTCATGACTGCAGCTGCGGTCATTTAATTGGTACTATTTTTATCCCCTTTTCCCATTTTAACCCCTAAAAGTACGAATTTCGAAAAATCCATTTATTTTACGTGTCTACGCAATCAGGGGAATGTATATATCGAATTTCATTATTCTAGATGCAGCCGTTAGGTTGGTACTATTTTTATCCCTCTATCCCCATTTAACCCCTTAAAAGTACGAATTTAGAAAAAATACTTTTATATTATGTATCTACTCTATTAGAGGAATGTACACGCCAAATTTCGTGTTTCTATCTGTTGTCGTTTGATAGGTACCATTGTTATCCCTTTTTGTCCCATTTCGTCCCCTACAAATAAAAATCACTCTATGGTGCCCTTTTATGCTATAAAGGGAATGCGCATTGCAAATATCAAGTAAATACAAGCTAATATGTTAAAAAAACGTGCTGAAATACACTAAATATTAGGGGTATTTTCAGTCCTTGTGAGGGAAAAAATTTTCCCTCTAGGCCGATTTCGTCCACTTTCAATCCCAACCGATCTACAACCATAAGACACATTTAGGAAAAATTTGAACCTCCTAGCTCATTTCGTTCGGCCGCTATCGTGCTTTCAACAGACAGACAGACGGATAGACGGACAGACGGACATGGCTATATCGTCTTAGAATTTTACCACGACCCAGAATATATATATACTTTATGGGGTCTCCGATGAATATTTCAAGGTGTTACAAACGGAATGACAAAGTGAATATACCCCCATCCTGGAGGTGGAGGGTATAAAAATAAGTATTTAAAAAAATATATAACACAAATCCTTTTACGATACCGTAGTAGTCACGGGATTTATTGAAACAGGGGAACACATTGCATTGACCCCTCCTGGGGGAAAGTGAGGTCAGATAGAGAACTACCATCCACTACATATTTGAAAACCCTTGGGCAAGTATTCTTGCATATGGTCGTCACATGATTAACATAATTATTGAACTATTGTCCAATTTAATAATATATATATATATATATATATATGTCTGTATGTTCCGTATAGGACGCCAAACCGGTGCACGATGGGGCCAAATACCAATCTGAGAGGCAAAAAGTCCAAAAAAAAACATAATTTCAGAAAGTAATAATGACAGATTGTTGCCAACACTTTAAAATATTAAAATTTGGAAGCAGGTGGCAACTCGTTTTTTCAAACCATGCTGCCAAAGTTACTACTTTTTCTCTTCTTTCATTTCTGATATTTCAATCAAAAGTAATATGAAAGCACATCTGTTGTAAAACGAAAGGACACAAGCTTATATTTTTTTGTAAATTAGAAAATACTACCACAGATATGTAAATTAATCAAAACATGTAAAAACGGCGTTAAGTTTGGTCGGGCCGAACTTTATATACCCTCCACCATGGATTGCATTCCACAGAGGCTGTCGATTTTCGTAGAAGTGCAGTAATATTACAGGAAATTGTAATTTTTTTAATTTAGCCAAACCAAAGCAAATACAAATATTGAAAAAAAAATAATTTTATAATTAAATATAATATTTTTATTATTTCAAGCCAAGGCTACAAATACGTTTACACTATATATATCGAACTAATACTTCAAGTCAATACAAAACATAAATATTCTTATATTTATATTTTCACAAAAGCGTAATTACCATAAATATTGGTAGATAGTGGGTGCTACAGTGAGTTATTTTGTAATTCATAATTTTGAAAATCCATTATCTCACGGACACAGTACCACATAACCTAACTTCTTGATTCAACCAAATTTTGCACTAAAAGTAAAAAGTACGAAAAATCTTTTTATTTTGCTTGTCTATGCAGTGATTCCATGATTCTAGCTAGCGGCCATTTGGTTGGTACCATTGTTATCCCTTTTTTCTATTTTACCCGCTTAAGAGTACGACTTTCTAAAATATCTTTTTTTACGTGTCTACACAATCAGAGGAATGTATACACCGAATTTCATTATTCTAGGTGCAGCCGTTTTGTTGGTACCATTTTTATCCCTCTATTCCCATTTTACCCCATAAACGTACGAATTTGGATAAAATCTTTAATTTTTCGTGAATCTAGCTGCGGTCATTTGGTTGGTACTATTTATATCCCCTTTTTCCATTTTAACCCCAAAAAGTACGAATTTCGAAAAATCGCTTTATTTTACGTGTCTACGTAATCAGAGGAATGTATACACCGAATATCATTATTCTAGATGCAGCCGTTTTGTTGGTACCATTTTTATCCCTCTATTCCCATTTTACCCCTTAAAAGTACGAATTTGGAAAAAATAATTTAATGTATCTACTCAATTAGAGGAATATATAACCAAATTTCGTGTTTCTAGCTGCTTTCGTTTGATATGTACCATTTTTATCCCTTTTTTGCCCTATTTCACCCCCTACGAATAAAAATCACTTTACGTCTACTGTAGCTAACCAGTGGACAGAGGATGGTTTCTGGCTATACTAGGTCATGATAGGACAAAGGGGCGTGATACTGCCCACACAAACAATATTTTACAAACTATCAATTAGTACTCATTTTATATTCAAAAGCATATGAAGTAGGGAAATAAGGAAGAATGAAACCACAAAAGCTAGTATTTAATAAAATTATTTATTTTTTAGTATACAATATGCTATCGAGCTAAGGCTTAAGGCTTGTTTTCCCAATAGATGGCGCTAGTACCACGTTCAACGATTTTCGGAATGTATGTAAGTTTCGTCCTAAAATACTTCTTTATGACTGAGTAAGCCCGATAGCAGATACTAAGTCGATAACCTGGCTAGTTTAACCGATAGTTGTAGATGTCAGATCGTTACATGCGCTACAACTCTCTGTGGGTCTTGGCGAGTACTACATGTATAGATGTCGCAGATGTACAATGTCACTTTGAACTGAGGACTTCACTTACCCCAAAAATAAAAAAAATGTTTCGTACACTCAGAAAAAAGTGAACCCTATAATGAGTTAAAATGAACTAAAATTTAGGAAAATTGAATATTTCCTCACATCAAGTTCAAACTTTTTCTTGAAAGTAGTACATGCTTTGAACATGATTCTAGTTCAATTTACCTCAACCCATATTTACTCAAACTGATGAAAAATCTAGTAAGTTTTTTCTCGAACCAAGTACATTTTTACTAAATCTAAGTAAATTTTTGTAATTTTAGGTAAATTTTTCCTAAAACTAATTAAATTTTTACTAAATCTAAGTAAAATTTTAACGAAATTTTCCTAAATCTAAGTACATTTTTACTAAATTTAAGTAAATATTTCCCAAAACTAAGTAAATTTTTACTAAATCTAAGTAAAATTTTGCGGCAATTTTCCAAAAACTAAGTTAATTTTTACTCAAATCAAGTAAATATTTACTTAAACTGATGACAATTTTGCTGATTTTTTTCCTTAAAACAAGTAATTTTTTACTTAAACTGAGGAAAATTCTACTTGATACAAGGAAAAAAGTGAACTTAATATAAGTTCAATTTAACTAAAAAATTCAAACAAATCATTTTGGTTCAGAGTATGCAAAACTAGTACAAAACATGGCAACATGAAATATTTCTCAAAAGTTTCATGATACCTCTGCCATAAAGACTTGAGGTATTACACCATGATAGCTGCGAAGACAAGATAATCGGCTTCACAGTGGTTGTTTAGAAAAATACTTGAATTATTTAAGAAATAAATCTCTGCATATGAACGAGAATTGCTTCTTAGATTAATATTCAAGAATTTTCTAAACAATTTCAAGTTCATTAATATTTAAATGTATGAAGAACTTGGCATAAATTTCAGTAAACACATTAATTTAATTTTAAGAAAAAGCTCATTTTTTACTTAAGATGTCCTTAGCGGAGTTTTTTTCCATGGAAAAAATTCTTATTATTTTTTACATAAAACTTATGAAATTGTATTCCACACAACTATAAATTTCCTCAATTGTAAGAATTTTGTATTAGATTCAATGAAATGTTTTTAAGTAAATTTACTACCCTCTTTCTAGTAAATGAACTATTTGCTATGACTTTGAAATAAGGAAAATTTACTCAGACTTAGTAAATTTTCCTACTTTTAAGGAAATATTTAATAAACTGGAGTAAAATTGTTAAACTAAATTGGAGTATGGATTTTACTCAAATTTAGGAAAGCTATTTGGAATGCTAGTGTAGGATTAAGCCCTTTAAAAATCTTGAACATTTTGCTCTGGGTGTATGCAGTTTTATCCAAGAAGGATAAATGCTACGTGTACTTTTTGGGCCGACCCCGCGGAATCGAAAAACTTAAAACCAGGCCGATCTAATCTAATATTTATTTTTCGGATCGTATCAGAATTCAATTTCCCTAACATCTGTGAAAGAGTCCGGATGTTATCTTTACCAGTCATTGATCAATTCTGTTCTGCTCTCTGATGACTCTTTCTTGCGCGTGGCATCGCAATTCATTGACCTGGTGCTGTTCACTTAGACATGCATACATATGTTGACATTTTTGCGTGCCGTCTGTGGTGGTGTCTGTAGATTATCGCTATTATCCTTATCAGTCATTGTTCAAGTGGTTCGTTGGTCGGGTGGGTTGCTGAAGGCTCTCTTTCTCTCTCTCTCCCTATGCACGACGCTCTTTCATTGCTTGAAGGTTCGGTCGGAGTGTAGACTTTGATTATGCTCGTCGTCGCTCTGTACCGGTATGAACTGAATTGAATTGATTTGTGTGGTGTGTGGAGTGGTGTCGTGTATGGTGGTCGTAGTTGACAAACAAAATAAATTGTTTTTCACCACTACGACCAACGACATTGCCGCCAACATCAACAATTTGAGCACCCCTCGACATCCACGACGAAGAACGCGACCACGACGACGACGTGCAGTGCTCGCCATGTCAGACCCGTCAGCTGGTGCTGATTGAGTATAAAGATTCCCGAGAATTTTCTGGCGCTGTTTAGTTCATTCTCGATCGGTTTAGCAAATGGAAATGGCACCATCCCCAGTATTCGAATCGTTGAGCGCTGTCGTCGTCTGCCTTTTCTAACAGCAGAGCACTGAGAACAAAGTGTGTTGGCGGAGAAATTGTTTTCAAATCGTTTGTTGTTTTGGAAATTCAAGGCTTCCCTCCATTCGTCCGTCCGCCCATTCGACCGGCCATTTAACATTGTCTGTGGTTTTTGGTGGAAACAAAGGCAACCACCGAGTGATTGAAATTCGAAAAGAAAAAATTAAAATATAAACAATATCCAAAGAAAAAATAATCAAGTTACGAAAACAAAAACGAAAGTTATCTAATACCACAATACAATAAAAATTAATAATTAAAAAAAAAAAACTAAATAAAATTGTGAATTGCTCTATAAAACAAAAATAAAATAAAAAGAGAGAATTTATTGATCTAAGTGACCACCATTCCGATTAAATTCAAATCTAAAGAAGAAGAAAAGAAAACAAAAAAATATATTTTTTTTATAGAAAACAAGTGCACGCCCCGCCCCTCTCTCTGGATTTGTTTGAAAGAAATGGTAAGATTATTTATATTTAATCACGCACCAATTAAACATGAAAACCAGAACCCGATAGTTACCATTGTAATGTCAAGTACAGTTTTGTAAAATGAATCGCTCCGAATGTGATATTTAAAAATAAATGTATAGGCCCAGCCCTGAGGCAAAACAATTGTTCGCTCCTCGGTTGCTATGGCCACTTTTACATGCTCCAGTTTCGTTCGTTCGTCGATCGTGATAATGTTATCATTGTCACAATGGCACAATGTTATTGTCGAAATAATGCAATATTTCTCAATTAATGGTTTACATTAACATTCAGACACATACACTCGCGCACCCACCTACTTGTCTACAGATCATGGCAAGTGATTCATTTATTCACCCCAGATAAAAGGCATTGCCACCAAATACCCGGATAATAATCTTAACTTACACACAGTGGTTTCAAGTCGATGTTTTTTTGAGAATTCGTTTTGTAATTTGTAACTTTTGAACGGTTAAAGATATTTAGATGAATGATGAGTTGTTTCCTTGATGAATGGAAAATTCGAATGATATGCAAAATTCGTGGGTATGAGGGATACCGGGCGACCCTTTAAAATTAGTCACCTCGAAATCTATGCACAAATTTGAAATCATTACAAAGATATTATAAATAGTGAATACCTACACATGAGTGAATCTCAATTAGTTGTCAGTTACAGAAACTCAGCTCCAAACCCCTCTGCTCTGTGTATTCGAAATTTCGTCAATATATATTTTTCGTTCAAAAGATACATAATTAATTTAAACAAGTAAAAACCCGGCCGAACTTAACGCCGGCCCTCCACCATTGATTGCATTCCACAGAGGATGTCGATTTTCGTAGAAGTGCAGTAATATTACAGGAAAATATAAATTTTTTAATATAGCCAAACCAAAACAAATACAAATATTGAAAAAAATAATTTTATAAATAAATATATTAATTATAATATATTAATTATTTCAAACCACGCTCCTAAGGCAAGGCTACCAATACGTCAATTCAAAAAAATAAATATTCTTCTATTTATATTTTCAAAAAGCTTGAATACCATAAATATTGGTAGATCGTGGGAGCTACAGTTGTCTATTTTCATTCTATTTTAATTCCAAAAGTACAAATTTTGAAAATCCATTATCAGACGTACATAGTGCAAAATAACCTAACTTCGTGATTCAATCAATTTTTGTCGTAAAAGAAAAAGTGCGAATTTCGGAAAAAACTTTTTATTTTTTGGATCAACGCAGTCAGAGGAATGTATACACCGAATTCCATGATTTCAGCTGTGGCCATTTGGTTGGTACCATTTTTACCCCCTTAAGAGTGCAACTATCTAAAATCTCTTTATTTGAAGTTTCTATCCAATTAGAATTTCATCATTCTAGCTGTAGTCGTGCAGTTAGTACTATTATTATCCCTCTGTACCCATCGTATTAAATGCCTTGAAAGTACGAGTATCGAAAAATCTCCTTTTTCCATTTTGACCCCAAAAAGTACGAATTTCGAAAAAATCCGTTTATTTTCCGTGTCTACACAGTATACTCCAAATTTCATGATCTAGCTGCGGTCATTTGATTGGCACTATTTTTATCCCCTTTTTTCATTTTAATCCCAAAAAGTACGAATTTTAAAAAATCCGTTTATTTTACGTGTCTATACAATCAGAGGAATTTATACACCGAATTTGATTATTCTAGGGGCAGCCGATTAGTTGGTACCATTTTTATCCCTCTATTCCCATTTTACCCCTTAAAAGTACTAATTTGGAAAAACTACTTTTATATTATGTATCTACTCTATTAGAGGAATGTACACAAAGAAATTGACGTCACAGCGCTCATTTGAGTTTGAAAAAAAGTGTTGAAAAGCCATCTCTTGTATTAAATTATTTCACAAATATGGAGTCAGTGGCGTCAATTATCGGCCGATATTCATCATTTAGGCATCATTGCAGGTATTGATTCCTTCTATTTACTTTTTCTCAACACCTTTTACAAAATGCTACCAAGAAATATGAGTTTGTAGCTATCACTTTGAAAACCTACAAAAAATTAATTTAAATATCCAATAACACGCCCAATGTTTTAGTCTAACACAGGAATACAAACTTTTATTTAAAGTGATTCCAAGGGTCTATTAATTCAGAAAAAAATTTGGACAAAAATTCAAAATGAAACAATTACACAGGAAAAACATGAATTTTAGAGGTGTTTTCAGGAGCGTTTAACTCACAGATGACGATATATTTTGCAGATCATCATTAAACAATCCAATCTTCATGTCGGGGGGTGCCCGCTGCAATTTATTTTCGTGACCCATCCTTATGTGTATATGTAGGTATAGTTACACAGCAACACTTCTGCGGTGCCAATCGTTTTAATTTTTTCGTTTTTTTTTTATTTCGGTCTGTTATTGTAAATCAATCAGTACTAAAATACTAATTAATGTACGCAGTTCATTGAGAATAAAATTTGTATTTTTTTGTTTATAAAAATCAACTAGGATCTTTCTGAAAAGAAATCAGTAATCGTATTGACTACTTTACGAAATTCGAAATGATTAGAATCGACTATAAAAAAGTACTGATTATTTTTTAAATTTTTGTTTTTATTGGAAAGGTTGAACTTCGTCATTTAGTAATGGAACACAATATCATTCATATGACTGCAGCGGCTGGCTGCAGTACCTCATCCGATTAAGCCAATTCAGAACAGCAACAAAATCAACACCAAATAGTGACTTGTTGTGGATGCATTGGCTTCCCCATATGCGGTAATTTTGCTTATTAACATTGCCACCGAGATGAAAATGAGAAGTCTGAACTGAAGGCCGATAATTTTTCGAAAATTTTCCACGTAATTTTCTTACAGTTTGCTACTACTTAGGAAGTAAGTTTTTAATATTTGGAGCGTATAGCGTCCAATTTTGCAAATGTCAAACACAAACCTGAAATTAAAAATAAAAGTGAATGTTTTGAAAGTAGTTCGTAAATGGCCCACCCTATAATAGCAAGCCAACATAAAACCAACTTGATCACAACTTTGTTGACCGCACCTAATGCTTATATTATGACCAACTGGCGAAAATTTTATATGGAAAATTTGCTCTCCAATCACCGTGCCGTCGCCTACTTTTATATATTGGCAATAATATATTTGTTTCCCCAATTTTTTTTGTTTCTCAGTACTATAAATTTTTATTTACTAACTTCTAATAATATTTTCACAATTTCAATAGGAAATGGTGTAATCGTATTATTCAACTACTACCAACGCCCTTGTATTTGTCTTAATATTAAATTTTATTTGACTGACCTTCAAGAACTTCTTGTATAAAATTTGTACATGTGTCGCGAAAAGTGTTCCTGCCTTTATCACAAACAATCAAACAAACAAACACAGTTGGTCAATGTGTTTATTTTTGTTTCACTCGCCACACGCGAACACTACGTTCTATGCGGCAGTGTAATTTTAGGCTTAGGTTTACAATACTCTGGCCTATATAGGTCTGTGATCAATACAGTTTAAACGGCGTAGAGCTATTTCGGAAAAATTGCAAAACCGAAGATGTATTTAAATTAAGTTGTCGTTGTGGAGTTTTAGACACTATGACGCTAGTTTGGACGTAATGACATTATTTGAGGAAAACGGAAAACAAAAATGTAAATAATTATCACTCAATTACTTAAAATGGCCCATTGCCATATTGCCCAATGTCACCACACTGCCCAAAACCATAAATGCCAGACAATGTTATCAGGCTTACCCTTTAAACCCCACCACACGCCCCACAATTCTTGTTGGTGTTTTACCGATATGGAATTCATTTTTATTGTCTGTCTGTAGGGTATTTCACCATCTTAGTTCTTGTTGACTACATATACATTTACGACAATTTCTTGGTGATTATTTTTTTTCTATTGTTTGTACATGTATTTGTGATTTGTTTACATTTCGAGATTCGCTGTACGAAAATAACCAAGAAATTTAGTGGCGCGGCTGTAGTTCCGTTAGACGTTGCCAAAATATCTCTGCGCGCCAGCTACAAACTATAGATCGAGCAATTAACCTGTACGACACTATGTTGACGTCATCAGCAATAGGAAATAAATGAATTGAGAGGAAGTAGAGGAGGCAAAACTAAGAATTAAATATTATCACAGGAGCTTCCTTTATTTATTACACAGTGCAACACGAAAAAAAATAACCATATACGGACACCGCTACATGATAAAAGACCAAAAAAAAAAGACCCGTGTTTTTTTTTTTCCCCAAAGTCATGCATTTTTTTATGGGCCCCAGAGATTTGAGGCCTCGGTGTAATTTTTGGAAAAAAGTGATCATATTCTCAGGCTCATATCTTGCAAACCGTTCGGAATTTTGATTTCACCGCAAAAGTGAAAAATTTTCCAAAAATTAGATTTTTTCCTTTTTTGCCCTGTTCAGGTCCATAGGTAGCAAACCGTTAAAAATTCAAGGAAACAATCAACAACAAAATGTACTTAAGATTTCAATAAACAACTTTCTAGAACATATGAACTTCCTAGGAATTATTCTTAACACCGTTTAGGTAGCGCTTAGGTAGCCGCAAAAGTGAAAAATTGTTTATTCCAGTATTTCTTACCCACACGACATCATCGATGCCATTCAACAAACAACAACAAAGTCGTCGGTCCAAAAATTTGCACTAACAAAACACATGACAATTCAAAGCAGCGAAGTAGTAGCAATCCATTTGTACCAACAACATTAACAACACATATGTAGCCGCAGCACACAATATAAAAGCGACACGACGCTCACATTGAGGCAGTACACAGCGCGACGTCAACGAGAACTCAGCGAACAAAGTTATAGAAAAAGTGCTACAGCATAATTCACACACAACATTGGCAACTAACAATTTCAATATGCAATGTGAAAAAATTGATTTATTTTACCTAAGCGCTACCTAAACGGTGTTAAGAATAATTCCTAGGAAGTTCATATGTTCTAGAAAGTTGTTTATTGAGATCTTAGGTACATTTTTGTAGTTGATTGTTTCCCTGAATGTTCAGCGGTTTGCTACCTATGGACCTGAACAGGGGAAAAAAGGTTAAAAAAAATCGAATTTTTTTAAGTTTTTTTGCGATTTTGACCTTGAAGATGAAGTTTTTTTGATTTTATATGTTCACAATTTTTGTTCTTTATGACAAGAGCTAGAACTTTGCCTCAGAGAGTAAATCAAAATTCCGAACTGTTTGCAAGATATGAGCCTGAGAATATGATCACTTTTTTCCAAAAATTACACCGAGGCCTCAAATCTCTGGGGGCCCATAAAAAAAAAGTGCATGACTTTGGGGGAAAAAAAAACACGGGTCTTTTTTTTTGGTCTTTTATCATGTAGCGGTGTCCGTATATGGTTATTTTGAAATGACTTCAAAAATGTTGCACAGTGTTATTTATCATCATAAAATTGTAAGACGAACTAGTCCGACCGTATATTGAATGTCAGGATCTAAATGAAAGGAGCTGAAGATAAAAACACATTCTATATTTCTGCTACATTTTTGCTGATATTTAAAATTAAAATAAGATTTAAAAAATTAATTTCGATATATTTCAGCATGAAAAGAAAATAATAAAAAAGTAAAAACACAGGAATACTGCAACATTTTTCCAGACATCTCAAAAAGTACTGAAAAGGGATTTTTCAAAATTAGTAGGTTGAATGGGAAAAGAGGGATAAAAATCGTACCAATCAAACGGCTTAAGGTGAAATCATCAAATTCGGTGTATATATACATACATCTGACTGTGTAGCAGCGTAACATATTACAATCGAAATATTTATTTTTTTTGGACGAAAACGGGTCAAAAAGGGATAAAAATAGTACCACTTAAATGGCTAAAGCTAAAATAATGAAATTCAGTGCATACAATATTCGTACTTGCAAGGAAAAGGGATAAAATTGGTACCAACCAAATGTCTGCAGTTAAAATCATAAAATTCGGCGCGTAAATTCCGCTGACTGTGTAGACGTGCACTACATTATTTTTCGAGATATGTACTTTGAAGGGAAGAACGGTTCAAAAAGGGATAAAAATAGTACCAGCCAAACATTATTTTTCGAGATATGTACTTAAAAACGAAGAACGGTTCAAAAAGGTATAAAAATAGTACCAACCAAACGAAAGTAGGTTGAATAATAACATTCGGCACATATGTTGAACTGGCTGCACCGACGAGAATAAAAACAGATATTTCGACATTCGTTCTTTTAGGATGAACATTGGAAAAAAGGATGCAATTGGTACCGACCGTGTGTGTAAATTCCTCTCTGTGTGTAGAGGCGCAACATAAGAGAATTGTACTTTTATGGGAAATGCGAATTAAAAGGGATAAAAATGGTACCAAGCAAACGGAAGTAGGTAGAAGCATAAGTAGATATGACTTCGTTTACGTGAATAATTGGTGATATTATATATTTGAAATGGGGAAAGGGCTCAATATTTTAATAGCTAGCATATGTATGTATGCTAGCTATTAAAATATAAAAAAATATTTTTTTCCAATTTTTATACCCTCTATATCCAGGTTGGGGGCATACTAAATTTTTCATTACGTTTGTAACACCTTGAAATATCGACCTGGGACCCTATAAAGTATATATATATTTTTGATCGTCCGTTGAAAGCACGCTAGTATCTAAACGAAAGGAGCTAAGACGATCAAATTTTGCATGAATACGGCTTATAATTGTAGATCATTACGAAAATGGGCGATCAAATCAAAATGTATATCGTCCACTTCGTGATTTGTTCGGTCAATTTAATCGTCCAGATGTGCGTACAATGGGAAAATCGTGCAAAAATTTGAGCAAACCGGGTCTGTAGGAGATGTGAAAACACCAGTGCATGCTCGTACTGCAGGAAATATTGCTGTGTGGCTGAAGAGCCGTTCACCTCAACAATTGCACCCCTCACGCTCGTCGTTGATGGACATTATGCACAAAGACTTCCATTTACACGCTTACAAGGTGCAATTGACTCAAGAACTAAAGCCTCTTGACCATTCCAAACGTCGTCAATGGTCAGAATGGTGGCAAGAAATGGCAACAGTGGATGATCAATTTTCAAAGAAAATCATCTTAAGTGATGAGGCACATTTTCACCTCAGTGGATTCGTCAATAAGCAGAATTGCCGCATTTGGGCGAATGATAATCCAAGAGTGGCTGTCGAAAAACCAATGCACCCACAAAGAGTGATTGTTTAGTGCGATTTATGGGATGGCGGCATCACCGGGCCGTATTTTTTCCAAAATGAGGCCGGGAAGGCAGTTACAGTGGTCTTCACTATCGTGGAATGGCCCGAATTGGAAGATATGGATGTGGACGATATGTGGTTACCAGCAAACGAAACAATGGCTCTTTGGCGCGACAAATTCAATGGTCGTGTTATCTCACGTTGTGGCGATGTCAATTGGCCCGCCAAGATCATGTGATTTGACACCGTTGGACTTCTTTCTTTGGGGTTATTTGAAAGAAAAGGTGTACGTCGATAAGCCAGCAACAATTCGAGAGCTAAAGGATGAAATAATTCGGTACATTAACGACATAGAACCACAATAATACCTCAGCATCATCGAAAATTTGGACCATCGGATGAAGGTGTGCCACCGATGTCGCGGCGGCCATTTGGCCGATATTTTGTTCCATACATAATTGAACCATACCAATAGTATCATAATAAAAAAAATGGCCCTTAAAATTTAACCACCCTTTAGAATGATGAAATAATTGCGTATACATGTAAAATAAAGAGACTTGCGACAAGGGGTAAAATGGGAAGAAGAGATTTTCGGAAGGGGGTAAAATAAGTAAAAGGGGATAAAAATGGTACCAACAAAAATGAAATGACTTTTCCAAGTCGTACTTTTGTTACTTTTACGGCAAAAATGAGTAGAATCATGAAGTTATCTTGGACTGTGTACGTGAGAAATAATGACTTTTCAAAATTTGTACGTTTGAAATTAAAATATGATGGAAATACAATCAACCATACGGCTGAATCTGAAAATGCACCCACTATCCACAATATTTATGGTATTTAAACTTTTTTGATATTAAACTTTTTTGTTGCCTTATATTTACTTTTTGAATAGACTTGAAGTATTATTTCGATGTATGTAGTATAAATATATTGGTAGCCTTGCCTTATGAGCGTAGTTTAAAATAATTAAGATTTTATATATATTTATAAAATAATTTGTTTTTCAATATTTGTATTTGTTTTGGTTTGGCTGTATTAAAAAAATAACATTTTCCTGTAGTGTTACTGCACTTCTACGAAAAATAGCCTCTGTGGAATGCAATCCATTGTATATAAAGGCTCAACTTAGCGCCGTTTTTACTTGTTTATATGTTTTCGTGCCATAAAACAATTTTTTCTTAATTTTTTCCAGAGTAAACGTTTTTTCGTTTTTAGCAATTAAAAAATCAAAGTACTTTTTATAGTATTTTTTTCATGCCAGGAAAAAATATTTTTTTCCCAAAAAAAAAAAACTATTTTTTTTTATTTTGTAGAGACTGTTGTTAAACCACTGTTTCTATGTAAACATTAAATTCGTAATATTTGTAGCCATCATAACTACCTTTAATTGGCCATATAACAGGCTATTATCAGACTTATATTTCCAAAATGAGAGTACCAATATAAAATTGCCTTCGGAAATTAGAATATAAATAAAAATTAAAAAAAATTGCTTTCACCGCTAAAGTGCAAAAATACGCCAAGCCTATTTTCTCTAATCTAAGATAAAGGCAAGTGCAGTAATTTATATGGGCGGGCATTCAGACTTTGATAGGTACAAAATGCAAAATACTTATCGGAGGAATTGAAACTTGATAATTTAAAATTGACTTGAGCAGTTCTTTTCGAATACCCCACACATGACCACGCACACACGCATACAGATAGAAATCCCAGAAAACACTTTGTTTTGATGACAAACGTTCATATACGACGGCGTCGGCGACGACGACGTTGACGTTGGCGATTATCGCATTGAATTGTATACATTTAATGTCCAAAGTCCGTCCCATGTTTTTTGTTTTCTGTTTTGTTTCGCGGAGTTGCTGACTATTCGAATCAGAGTCAGAGCATATTTTTAGGATGTTGCGTTTTGCACGACAATCATAGACCCCCAAACAGACTGGCTATTTGGCCGTTGAACGCTGACCCCCCCCCCAACCACCATGTAAATGCTACTAATGATTTAACACTTTTTCATTAAAATGCAATGCAATATCGTTTTAATGGTTTCTACTCGCTCGAGATTTTTTTCTACCGGAAATAGAATAAAAACCGCACAAATGACAGCAGCCAACAACAAATCGAAATGAAAGTGTACTTGAGCTTGATGCCGATGTTGATGCCGGTGATGTTTAGTATGTTAATTACGCCAGAACAAATGGCTAAATGGGAAAGTATTTATAAATGGCCAATGCATACACAAGTGTGTATGTTTGTAGAGATGTATGCTGGTGATATCTCATGAGATTTATGACATCTATTAGACATGGCATGCACATATTTTTTCTATATGGACGTCTGTCTGTCGGGCTGCATTTTATGTGGCTTCACACAGATTGAGTTGTGCGATATCCGAGTGACAGATATTGGCTGTTGTGCACGACTATAGAATTCCAATCGATAGGGAATTTAAATTGTAGCCAAAGCATAATGTTCTCGGTTACATTGTCTCAGAAAGGGTAAACCAAAATACGTGCAGGATGTGGGGTGGATTCTTAAAGAAAGTCTGGACTTCAGAAACCCCACAAAGAAAAAAGGCCAAGGACATAAATTCACATGATCTTAGTGAAGTAGAACAAGTAAAAACGGTGTTAAGTTCGGCCGGGCCGAACTTTATATACCCTCCATCATGGATTGCATTCCACAGAGGCGGTCGATTTTCTCAGGAGTGTAGTAATGTTACAGGGAAATATAATTTTTTTTAAATAAAGCCAAACCAAAACAAATACAAATATTGAAAAAATAATTTTATAAATAAATATAATATTTTAATTATTTCAAACCATTATTTATTTCAAATCAAAAAAAAATTCTTATATTTATATTTTCAAAAAGCTTAAATACCATAAATATTGGTAGATAGTGCTAGTGCTACAGTTGGTTGTATTTCTATTCTATTTTAATTCCAAAAGTACAAATTTTGAAAATCCACTGTCTGATGTACATAGTGCAAAATAACCTAACTTCAGGATTCATCCCAATTTTGTCGTAAAAGAAAATTACGAATGTGGAAAAAAACTTTTTATTTTGCGTGTCTATGCAGTCAGAGGAATGTATACACCAAATTCCATGGCTCCGGCTGCGCCCATTTGGTTGGTACCATTATTACCTCCTTGATGTTTCTACGTAATTAGAATTTCTCATCATTCTAGCAGTAGTCGTTTTGTTGGTACTATTGTTATCCCTCTGTACCATTGTATCCCTTGAAAGTACGAATTTCGAAAAATCCGTTTATTTTCCGTGTCTACGCATTCAGAGGAATGTATACTCCGAATTGCATGACTCTAGCTGCGGTCATTTGGTTGGTACTATTTGTATCCCCTTTTTCCATTTTAACCCCAAAAAGTACGATTTCGAAAAATTCGTCTATTTTCCGTGTCTACACAGTCAGAGGAATGTATACTCAGAATTTCATGACTCTAGCTGCGGTCATACTATTTTTATGGTAGGTACTATTTTTATCCCCATTTTTCATTTTAACCCCAAAAAGTACGAATTTTGACAAATCCGTGTATTTTACTTGTCTGTGCAATCAGATTAATGTAATGCCGTAATAAGGTAATGCCATTTGGTTGGTACCATGTTTATCCCTCTATTCCCATTTTACCCCTTAAAAGTACGAATTTGGGAAAAATACTTTTATATTATGTATCTACTCAATTACAGGAATCTACACACCGAATTTCGTGGTTCTCGCTGTTGTCGTTTAATATGTACCATTTTTATCCATTTTTTTGCCCCATTTCACGCCCTACAAATAAGAATCACTTTATGGTGCACGTTTTTGCTATAAGGGAATTGCGCATACCCAATATCAAGCAAATATAAACAGACATATTCAAAAAACATGCTTAAATACGCTAAAATATTAGGGACTATTATGGGTATTTTTAGTCCTTGTGAGGGAAAAATTTTTCCCTTTGTGCCGATTTAGCACCGTTTCAATCCCAGCCGATCTACGACTATAAGACGCATTTATGGAAAATTTGAACGTTCTAGCTCCTTTCGTTTAGATGCTAGCGTGCTTTCAACAGCCGGACGGACGAACGGACATGGCTAGATCGTCTTAGAATTTTATGACGATCAAGAATATATATAAAGTATATAGGGTCTCAGGTCGATATTTCAAGGTGTTACAAACGGAATGACAAATTTAGTATACCCCCATCCTGGAGGTGGAGGGTATAAAAAGGCTCTTGCATCAACTGCATAGCCCAAATTTGTTAACGTTGATAGAATTTGGCTTATTTGACTAATATTATATGTTTTTAATTAACAAGGTTTATGTGGCCGTTCTCTAGGGAGCGTCAAGTAGTGCACCATTTTGAAGGTATAGCATTTTATCTTATTTTTTGATTTTGAGTTTAATTTATCTCCGCTTAATCTTATCGGTCAATTATTTTTGCTGCTTACAGCCAATTATTTTCGCTGCTATTTATTTTGGTATTAGGAAACATTTTAAACTAGAACAATTAGGGTGTTGTAAAACTACATTTTAAATCGATTTTAATTAGAAAGAGGTGCTATCGATGAGTCAAGAAGGGCTTTAGAACTTTAACAAGACTCAATTTTACATAATCGCTATAGTCTTGAAGTTAAAATGGATTTAATTTTACCTAGGATAGGGACAATTTTGTGGGGGTACTAGAAGGGGCGTGGCTAGAGTTATCGTGTACAACAGCCAGATAGATGGACATAACTCAAACAGCTCCAAAAGTCATGAATTGGATTTGTTCCAAACATACTTAGGGTCTTAAGTCACTCCCTCAATAAGTTTAATTTTGATATGATTGATTTTTGGTATTTTCCTACACCCATTTCTCATAAATTTATCATTTTTATACCCTCCACCTCCAGGATGGGGGTATACTAACTTTGTCATTCCGTTTGTAACACCTTGAAATATCGACCTGAGACCCTATAAAGTATATATATTCTTGATCGTCATAAAATTCTAAGACGATCTAGCCATGTCCGTCCGTCCGTCCGTCCGTCCGTCCGTCCGTCTGTCCGTCTGTTGAAAGCACGCTAGCATCTAAACGAAAGGAGCTAGAACGTTCAAATTTTCCATAAATACGTCTTATAGTCGTAGATCGGTTGGGATTGAAATGGGGCGAAATCGGCCCAAAGGGAAAAATTTTTCCCTCACAAGGACTAAAAATATCCATAATAATCCCTAATATTTTAGCGTATTTAAGCATGTTTTTTGAATATGTCTGTTTATATTGCTTGATATTTGGTATGCGCATTCCCCCTACAGCAAAAACGTGCACCATAAAGTGATTCTTATTTGTAGGGGGTAAAATGGGGCAAAAAAGGGATAAAAATGGTACATATTAGACGACAACAGCTAGACACACGAAATTCGGTTTGTACATTCCTCTAATTGAGTAGATACATAATATAAAAGAATTTTTTCCAAATTCGTACTTTTAAGGGGTAAAATGGTAATAGAGGGATAAAAATGGTACCAACCAAACGGCTGTACCTAGAATAATGAAATTCGGTGTATACATTCCTCTGATTGCATAGACAAGTAAAATACACGGATTTTTTAAAATTCGTACTTTTTTGGGGATAAACTGAAAAAGGGGATAAAAATAGTACCAATCAAATGGCCGTAGCTAGAGTCATGCAATTCGGAGTATACATTCCTCTGACTGTGTAGACACGGAAAATAAACTGATTTTTCGAAATTCGTACTTTTTGGGGTCAAAATAGTAAAAGGGGATAAAAATACTACCAACCAAATGACCGCAGCTAGAGTCATGAAATTTGGAGTATACATTCCTTTGACTACGTAGACATGAAAAATAAAAGTTTTTTTTTCAAATTCGTACTTTCAAGGGATACAATGGGTACGGAGGGATAAAAATGGTACCAACCAAACGGCTACACCTGGAGTAATGAAATTCGGTGTATACATTCCTCTGATTGCATAGACACTTAAAATAAACATATTTTTCGAAATTCGTACTTTTTGGTGTTAAAAAGAAAAAATGGGATAAAAATAGTACCAATCAAATGTCCGCAGCTAGAGTCATGAAATTCGAAGTATACATTCCTCTGACTGCGTAGACACGGAAAATAGACGAACTTTTCGAAATTCGTACTTTTTGGGGTTAAAATGGAAAAGGGGGATACAAATAGTACCAACCAAATGACCGCAGCTAGAGTCATGCAATTCGAAGTATACATTCCTCTGACTGCGTAGACACGAAAAATAAACGGATTTTTCGAAATTCGTACTTTCAAGGGATACAATGGTACAGCTAGAATGATGAAATTCTAATTGCGTAGAAATGTCAAGGGGGTAAAAATGGTACCAACCAAATGGGAGCAGCTGGAATCATGGAATTCGGTGTATACATTCCTCTGACTGCATAGACACGACAAATAAAAAGTTTTTTTTTCCAAATTCGTACTATTCGGCAAAAATTGGTTGAATCATGAAGTTATGTTATTTTGCACTTGTACGTCTGATAATGGATTTTCAAATAGAAATAGATAATGGTTATAATTAAAATATTATATTTATTTATATAATTATTTTTTCAATATTTGTATTTGTTTTAGTTTGGCTATATTACAAAATTTATATTTTCCTGTAATATTGCTGCACTTCTACGAAAACCGACAACCTCTGTGGAATGCAATCCATGGTGGAGGGTATATAAAGTTCGGCCCGGCCGAACTTAACGCCGTTTTTACTTGTTTTAATTAATTTATGTCGTTTTAGCGTGGTCAAATGATTTCCTAAAAAACTTCACATAGCTACTGTTATTACGGAATTTATTTACTGAAATTTCCATATTTATATGGAGGTTTAAACAATTCATTAATTAATATATCTTCGATGTAATATTCGTGAGTTTTTGCGTTTTAAGATGAGATGCAGGAATATAAGTTACTTCAAAAGGACAAATATAGTTATCCATCTAAATATTATCTTAAAAATTTTAGGACCATAATTGCTTATTTTGTATACCCTAAACCACAGCATGAAATAGGGTATTATAAGTTAGTTCCACACCAATCCAACTCCAAAAAATAATCAAGCTATACCAAATAGCAATTGTTGTGCGATCACCTTGAAATTTGACAGGGGATTTTTTCTGTTAAATTTCGGACCAGATTTATTCTTTCGATTTACTGATCCAGTATCCACATTTTAAATTGGATCAAATTATCCATATCATGGTACATTTCAGCTAAAGAACATCTACAGCAAAAGTGGAACAGGTGGAAAAAGTGGAACATACAATTTTGGCCCATGTTTTGATATGAGATACAATCGTTCCAACGCACAGGTTCCAAATCGATTTTTGAAGTTAATTCCGTAATTTTTAAACGGATAAATATACCCCGACGAAATTTTACATGTCCAGAGTAGAAGTATTTTTCAGACGATTTGAGACGATTTCAGACGAAATGAGTGCCAAAACTACAATAATGCACCGATTGCAAATTTTCATTTGACTCCTTGCGGAGGCCATAGTTCTCGTAAATGTATCAATATATAGTTTAAGAGATATGTGAGTTATATGAAAAAAAAACGTCATATTTTTTGGCGAGGTTGGTTTGGTATTTTTAACCTCTCGATCAAATTATTAGTCCTATTGTTCAAATGATATAGTTAGATTGCTAGTTAAAAGATTTATGTCAATTTTTTACTTTAATTAGAATTTACACGCTTCTAAAAACAATACTTCCAAGAAATCTACCATTTTAAATCGTTTCCAAAAAGGCGACAAAAATATTAGCAAAAATTCCTAAAATGGAAAGCACCGATTATAAAATGAATACTTACGTTACGTCTGCCGTGATTAGATCCCAGCTTTTTCATTTAAAATAAATTCTTCGACATCTGTTTTGGTTGAAAACTCTAAAGAAGTGGTCCATGTTAGAACGTGTCGTAAAACACTATTAAATCATCCAAAGTTATCCTTCGATTTCATTCCAAAAATTTTTATATTTTCATTTGAAATTTGTTCGAAAAAAATTAGCTATGTGCTGGAGAACACATAGCTACATTTGATAAGAGCTTTTATACCTGAAACACATAGCTAATTTTGCTACAATCTGAATCAATAAAGATATCGAAAAATCCTTTGATGGAATTAGATTTCAAATGCAACAATAATTTGTTTTCGAAAAATTATACATAGCTACTTTTGCAGCGACGGTGACGATATAGCCTCCTACTCTGTAGAGTGAGGGTATAAATATTAAAGGCAGCCTCGAAGAAACAAATTTTTAATATCTTTCTCGAATTTAGAACGCCAAAATACTTTGAAAAGTGTTATACTCAGAACTTCGACAAAATGTTTGAAATATTATTATCGTATATATCGTATATAGTGTATAGAGAGACGATGATATCAAATTTATATATGGGATGATTTCACCGTGCGACAATTTTACATTTTTGCTATAGGCCCTGAGCTAGACCATATGCATATGAAACTGGAGATCGTATGTAGAAAAAATGTGTCATCAATTTTCCATTTAGTGATTTTTTCTTCTTTTTACTTTTAATTTTGTACTAACAAATGAAGGAGAATAATATCTGTTAAAAATACTTCAAATTTCCTGCCTCTATCTTTATTAGTTTAGCATTACCAATCATATAAAATGTTTCCCCTTAGTTCGTTTAGTTATTCATGTTTTGTTTTTTAACGGGGAAAATTTTAAATGATTGTTATTGCTAAACTAATACCTATAGAGGCATAACATTCAGAGTATTTTGAACTGATTTTCTTCTCTTTCATTTGATACCCATAACGTATTTCTACGTCTTGCAGAGGTATTGAAATAAATTATTAAACCAACTATATCCTTTGGAAATTAAAAGTCCTGTAAATAGCAAGAAAGATCACGAAATGAGAAACTGAGTACACAGTTTTTCTAAATACGATCTCTAGTTTCATCTATGTATATACGGTCTTGTTCATGTCCAAAAAAAAACTATCGCACGGTGTTTTCATCATCGGCTAGTCGTACAACGGAGCGTATGAGTAACATTGCAGAAAATATTACTTATACGCTACCCAGACTTTCCACTTTCTATAAATCGCTTCGAAAATCTTTTTTTTTTAATTCTTTTAACATGGACTGTGATTTTGATAAATTATATACCATTGTGCATGATATATGTTCTTTTTCTACTCTCCACCATTCTATGGTGGATGGCATATTATAAAGTTATTTTCTAAGAAACATATCGAACCTTATTTTTATTCCAAGACGTCTAGTCAAATCTGGTCGTCCCTCTGTTGGAAGCTCGCTAGCATCTAACGGAAATGAATGATCGTAGAATAAGTCTAGTAGTGGGAAATCGTGCCAATAAGTGGATATATGTTGTCCGCATTTTATTAATTGAAAATAATCGCAACGTTTTGTCTTTCTTTTTCGGCGATTTTCCAAATCACTTGCCAACGCTACTGGTTAAATAATTATCCCAAAATATCTTCTAAGTGTTTTAGTAATTATTCAATATTTGCTATCGCTTTTGCAAATATATGGCATCGCAAATTTCTAAGTTTAACTTATTATCGTAAAATAAATGCAAATTTGATTTATTCTACTAATTTGTTTACCAGCCAATAATGGAATTATGCAAATCAATTATAACAATTGCTGTGAGCTGACAATAGATATTTATTGTCACTTCCGTTATAATAAATTGTGATTAAACAATATTTAAATATGTTTGATGTAAAATAACAATGATGGACTTGAATGTTATTAAATCGTAGATGAGATGAAGACAAGGGAGAAATTAAATAAAAATTGATTAAACCTGAAGAAAATTTAAAAATATGACCAAAGACGTTTCAAACTCTGTTTTTAAATACTAGGCTTGCTAACAAAAACACGTCTAGTATTCAACATTCAAATATGCTGGTATCCACCATTCAGTCGCTAATTGAATACCCAAAAAGTGATCCAATAAATAAAGAGCGTAATTATTTTTAGCACATTATTTAATGAAATATATATAATTTTCTGAACGAAATCGATGCAAAGATAACAGAAAACATGACTGCTGCTGCAGCAACATTGCCCGTATCTGATGTACTTGAAACAGCCCACTCATGGAAAGGAAAGTAACAAAGTGGGAATTTGACAAATATGGACAACAAGAGCGCCAATGTACGGAGTATGTATGGGCAGTTATTGTGGAACAGCAATATGTTGATGTAGTTGTTTTTTTGTGATAGGGTGGCATTATAGACATTTGGTGTTAAGTACACTGAGCAAAATAGTGCAGGCTGATTTAAAAATTCAATAAAATGTATATTAATTGTAAGAATATATAAAAAATACACTCAAGTGCAGCTGGAATGGAATATTTGAAGCCATTAAGAATATTAAATTTGCGGGGAATTTTTTTCTACAAATCCGCCACAGATATGTTTTTTATTGGCCATATATCAAAGAACACATCCTAATACATATTGGATTCTGTCGCAGTCCCTACAAATAGAAAACGAAAATAAAGTTTGGATTATTTAATGATGATTTGCAAAACATTTCGTTCCTAGATAAAGCTGTCTGTGAGCTAAATGCTTCTGAAAACACCTGTAAAAATCATGGTCTTCCCGTGCAATGTGTATACCCTCCACCTCCAGCATGGGAGTATACTAACTTTGTCATTCCGTTTGTAACACCCTGAAATATCGACCTGAGACCCTATAAAGTATATATATTCTTGATCATCATAAAATTCTAAGACGATCTATCCATGTCCGCCCGTGCGTCTGTTGAAAGCACGCTAGCATCTAAACGGAAGGAGCTAGAACGTTCAAATTTTCCATAAATGCATCTTATAGTCGTATATCGGTTGAGATTGAAACGGGGCGAAATCGGACCAAAGGGAAAAATACCTAAATACTAAATTTGAACATATTTTATCGGCATTTAGTTGCAAATATTACATTTTATTTAAGATATAGAAAAATTTCTTGTGAAGCGATTTTGATGAAATTTTAAATATATATTAAGGCGACAAACTGAATTCACCTTTAAAAAAAAATAGACACTAGGGTAGATCAAAAATGCTGCATGTTTGGTAGGTAATTAAAAAATGATTTTTGGTAGTAATATATTTTTTCTAATTTTAAGCAAAATTCTTCTAGTCATACAGAAAATTGTTGAATCTTAAAAGAAATATATTTTTTATTTATTTTTGAAACAATAATCTTATATATATTTATAATACAACTAGCTGACCCGACAAAAACTTTCCTGTCCACATTTTAATTACTTTATTGGCGATTGTTGTCTGAAATTTGAAAAGCTTATAACTGCTAAGCAATATTAAAATGATAAAAACTATTTATCAGTTATGGATATTCAATTTAAGAATACGGTCGTGGATATCCAATACAGGTTTCGCCCAGGGAAAATTTAACATGCAAGACGAATTCTGTATACTGCTCGAAATGTGTGTATTTTCGCTCAACTGGATTTTAACAATGTTTAGTAATATCTTTCACTGAACTGGAAAACCCGAAGGGGGGATATAATGCAGAAAGTCGAAAACAGCGATTCCAGCAATTATTTTGAAAATAATTGTGCAGATTGGACGTTCTGCAACTCGAAACACTTGATCGTACTTAATTCAAATTGGTTTCCATAAATAGGCCGAATACAATCAAGCCTTTATTTTAACGGCTGGAGGCACGGCTTGCAGTGGTTGATAAAAATCGCCAAAAGAATCATTGCACCACCTGACCGGATTTGATTGCTTCATAAATATTTTATCATTTGATCTAATGCTTAAAAGGACTGACTTCATCCCAAAACGATGAATTTTCATTGCTGCAGAAACATAGCTGTAGCACTCAGGTTGCACGTTGAAATTTCGTTAATTTGCATATTCAACGACACTTTGAGTGCAGAATGAGAATTCTGATATAAAAAGTCTTCCAGTTCTCGCGGGAGTATCCAAGTATTACCGATTAGACAGCGGAACATTCGTTAGAATGGACAGGGTATGTCGGCCGGAATCAAAACGTCTTCGCCATCGTACTTTCCTTTAAGAATTGTTGATGTTTTCATTAAAAATTATTCGATTTTCTACTGGAGATTGCAAGGAGACAATCTGAGCAGTCACAATGACAACGGTACCTTTTTCATTGTGAATGTCCAGCAATTGCTTTGAAAATAATAGTTCAGATCGTTCTGCAACTCGTACCGATTTTAATTGTCTCGACGTTTTTCCACCAAAACATGTAGTGGACTGTAAGGCGAAAATTCCCTTCCAATTCCAGTCAGTATCTCGTTGTGGATTTTCTCCCTTGTAAATCAGGAAGATCAGACATATCATCTTTGTATTTGGTCCACAATCATGGAAACATTTTTAGCGAATTATAGAAAACAATATTCGTGTTAGATGAACATTTGTAGGAATCATAACATCTGCGATGGCTTAATCTCAATGAGTGTCGATCTAATGCATCGGTGGAAAATACCTGGAACAGGATTTCCCTATTCAAAGTGTAATATTCTGGCCTTTCATTAAAAAAAACTGGTCGATATTGTAGACGATAGTCGATCTGTTTGTTGTAATGCGTTATGAAAATTAATCATCGACATATGTCGTTTCTATTGCCGATTATCATAAGAGTGCCTAAAATATTAAAATTTTTTGCAGTTTATCATAATTTTCTGCCTTTTCTTTATAATTTTCCATATTTTTGTATTTCGCATATCCGTCGTTCGAATTGAGATTTATAGTCTTGAGTTTATACAAAACTTCTATGGAAAAAGGTACTTTCAGTTCTTCACAGATTGTCCAATATTCCGGGCAACTATTCGAACGTTTTTTCATCTTAAAACCTAGTTCGGACTACTACGAACTGTTTGTAACAAAAATCCGCCAAATCCGTCCAGCCGTTCTCAAGTGATGCGATTACCAACGAACCTCATTTTATTTTTATTATATTGATTTGTATATAGTGTCAGAAGGGCGTTCTAAAACGATTCTAAGCGCGATTGATGTCGACATTAAAAATATTAGGCTGCAATGGAATATTTAAAGTCACAGATCATGTAGTAGGTAAAAACGCCTTCCAAAAAAACTCGTCCTACTAAATTTATAAATAATACATTTATAAATAATGAATATCGGACGAAAAATGCCATCGCTGACTCCATTTTGTGAAATAATTTAATACAGGAGAAGGTTTTTCAGATACAAAATGTTCAAAATCTTTTTACAAAAATGAGCGCTGCGGCGCCAATTTTATACCGATTTACATGATTTAGGCGTTAATCGAATGTATTTATTTTTGATAAGATAACACCACAAAATAAAAAAACTTTACTGTTTTCAATATGAAAAAATGCTATAAACGTCCAATAATTCGACCAATAAGTTACTTATATTTATTTATATTTAAAGTGCTTTCAAGGGTCCATTAATTCAGAAAAAAATTGGACAAAATGCAAAAATTACATGGGAAAAACACGATTATTATGGGTGTTTTCAGTGAGCGTTTTGCACACAGACGGCTTGATCTAGGAACGTAATATTTTGAAAAAACCATCATTAAACAATCCAAACTTTATTTTCATGAGGTGTCTGAAAATGGTTTTTCCATTTGTATGGACTGCGACCCAGCCTAATGTACACATATTACTTCCTAATTTCATATCTATGAACATTAGAGCGTACCAGGTTACAAGTAAAAAAAAAAAAGTTCGCCGTACACCTTCGAATATGAAGTATTATTGAAAGGTAGTTTCAAAAAAAATTTTTTTTATTTTTTTATGCCGAACGTAGGGGTCGCGCTTTTACATTTTTCTATATAACTTCTGCATTTATAAACGGATTTTAAAGTGTGATACATCGATGTTTTTGTCCGATTTTTTTTGTCTTTGAAGTCATTGAGCTCAAACATGATTCATGATTTTATGCGAGCTTTAATTTTCGATTATTAGAGTGGTACATTAGGGTAGTAGCAACTGAGAAATGATGGGTAAGTACCAGAAGGGGGTGCTTGAGCTCAATGACTTCAAAGACAAAAAAATCGGCCTCGTCGAGACAAAAACATCGATGTATCACACTTTAAAATCCGTTTATAAATACAAGTTATATAGAAAAATGTAAAAGCGCGACCCCTACGTTCGGCATAAAAAAATAAAAATTTTTTTTTTGAAACTACCTTTCAATAATACTTCATATTCGAAGGTGTACGGCGAACTTTTTTTTTGAGGTACGCCCTAATGAACATATGACTCGACCTTGACCGCGTTGTAATACATCCATGTGAATGGCGCGAACTGACAAAGGATCATATTTGCAAATCTGACAGGCAGACACTCGAGATAAGCTCCGCGTATTAATTGCTTCGTTGTTAACAATCTCTCTTGTCGAGAATGAAAGCCACGTCAAAACACGAATCGAAAAGGATTGTCAACAAATATCAATTTTGTTGTCCAGAACACAACAACAACAACAACAGAAACATGTACAGAAACAAGTGTGTAATTGTTGATTACCTTTGGTTGTAGTGACAAAATCAGAAACAACAACAAACAAACATCAGTTTAGAAATGTTTTCAAAAATTGAAAAGTTTAATTGAAACAAAACAAAACAATCATTAAATTCAACTACAACAACACACTCTCTGGAACACGCACACACTACACTCACACACACACACACACATCCGTACGTATGGTCACAGCCAATCAGCCACTTAGAGTCTGTTAGCCTAAGGCGGAAGACCGTTGATTTGTTTGCTTTGTAAGCCAGGTTGTGTTTGTCCGTCCGTCCCTCTGTCCACTTGCCTAGACGCCGTTTGTTTTGCACTGCGATTGTTTGCAAACCTAAGTGAAGTCGACGTGAATGCGTGCGCAGGCGCCAACGCCGACGCCAACGCATAACCGGACGCAGGCGCTCTACCAGAGTGTAGAGAAGGAAGGCAGTAGATCACATCAGCGCATGATTTGCTGTCAAGTTAATGCTCGATCGATCGATTGTTTGTTTCGCCGCTTGTTTTTTGTTTTGCTGGTTCTTACAAACATTTCGCATCGCATCTACATACGAGTTGAGTACTATGTGCAGCAGCAACAATTGCTGCTGCTGTCGTGTGTGTGTGTGTGTGTGGCTGGCGGATAGCCTCGCTTTCAGCCACATATAAATAAGGAACATTTATTGTCTCTCAGATTTACTAGTTTCATGTTCTAAACACCAGTCAGTTGGACGCAACTCACACTTGTCTTAATTACCATTGAAAATAAATACAAAATACAACAAATAAAAACAAAAACAAACGTTCACATGCGATACCCGATACACGATAATGTCTTGCCACACACAGAACCCATAAGTCATATAATGTCGGGAAACTAATGCCGGAATATTAAAATGAAACTGAATTTCAAGCGGTACTGAACTGAAAGTGAGCTCCCGGGGAGCAAATTTATTTGAGAACCCGAAATATATAATAACAATAATGATAACATTAAAAGTGAAATGCATTCATAGAAAAAGAAAATAAAGAAATTTCAAAAATAAAAGTGAACCATTTAATTTTTTGTCTTTCAAAAAAAGAAGGCATCGAATACAAATATTGTGAAAATGTGAATTTTGTATTTAGAAGGATATCCCTCCCCTCCAAAGTTTGTGGTGCGAAAAGTGAAAAATTAAAATATTTAAAATACAATTTTTAAAAACAATTCTCAAAATGTCTGTGATGCGTATTAAAAAATATTTTTATTTATTAAAAAATAAGTTTGGAATCTTTGTCATATTCCAATTATATTTTTATTTATTTGATTTGAACTGGGATTTTTATTTATTTAAATAAATTAAATGGAAATTTCAAAAATATTTTAAAAAATTAATGTTTTCACAACCAAGAAATAAAACTTGGATTTTTAGTGACGATTTGCAAAATAATTCGTCCCTGAGGCAAGTGGTCTCTGAGCTAAATGCCCCTGAAAAAATATAGAAATGTTTTTTAGTGTAGATTTTTTCAATTTTGTCTAAATTTTCTTTCTGAATAAGTGAATCTTTGAAAGTACCTTATAATATTTTTTAGTGATTTTCTAAAATGACAAAAACTCTTTCATATTTTTGGGGAAAATTTTGTGAAAAATTAACGGCAGAAATCAATATATTTCCAATTATGATAAATATTGGATGAAAAATAACGTCTCGAATTTTAAAACTATTTTATCAAAAAAAAAAACGCTGCAACATTATTTTACTTCCGATATTTATAATTTAGGTGTCATTCAAAAGGTATAGTTGTACATTTTTCACTTTATGTTCCCACAAAATACGAAAAAGTTTTTAGTAGTCACTTTGAAAACTTCATATGAGTCAACACATGTCACAAGCAATTTGTACATACTCTGATGTTTCTGAAAATCCCATGAATTATTATTTTCTAAAAATATGTTTTACGAGTCTTAAGAAAAAATATTAAAATTTTATTTGTAGAGTTATAGGCATTTGAATTTCCAAAAGAATGAAAAAATGTATATATATTATAATCCTTGTATTTTGCAATAGTATTAAGCGATTGTAAAGTTCTGTAACTTGTTTAAAACACTTAAAAAGCCATTTAATAATTTTTATTTTGGCTCCAATTTTCAAAAATTAACATCAAAATTTTCCCTCAAAATACGCTAAATCGTAGATATGTAGATGTGCTCACTGAAATTTTTTTACTAGTGCCATTGATCTATAATTGATTATATTAAAAAATAATTTTTGTCGGAAAAATCCGCAAATTCTTGTGCGAAATATAAGAATTTGAATATACACTTGCCATCGGTATTTTCAACTTTGGTAAAATTTTAAAAAATTGGAAATAAAATTTTATGTTTTATTCCTACGACACGAATAAAATTGGTACAATTTTAAAAAATTGGAAGCAAAATTTTAAATTTTATTCCTGCGACACGAATAAAATATTTTCTAATGAGGAACATATCACGAAATTTTCAGAAAAATCAGAGTCATGAGAACGCTTTTTTGCAAGAAAATTGGCATTTTGGCAGTATAATCACATCCGATTATACGCTAAATAAAATATAATAATTAGTGCTAACTTCACAGAATCATATTAGTATCTATATAGTTACAGCTCATAGTCCTTTCACGCCATGAAATACAGGAAATTAGGTTCAACCTACGCCTTGTTCAGATTGAGAGCATGGGGAAATGTAGTAAATCAAAGGTTAAAAAATCTAAATGGCAAAAATGTCAACCGTTTAAGTCAACTTCGATCGTGTCGTGATATAAAAATAATAATTGTCCATAAATCTTGTTTTTTTTACAAAATTTTTATTTATATCTATACGTGAATCATTGAACCAACAGCATAAAAAGTAAAAAATAGTAACATTTTTTGAAAACGTCGCGTAGCGCTATGAGCCTGTAAAAATAAAATGAAATGTTGTCATTTTGATGTTTATTTGTTTACAGTTAACGGATTCAATGTATAGCATCATTTGAACGGTATTTCTATATGCAACTTAATTCTAAAAAGGCCTAACTAAATTTCTTTCGAAATCTTGCTTTTAACCAATGTATTCCATCGTTTTCTATCGGAATATGTAAAAAGAGGCGATTTAGAAAAAATTGTCTGATACGCCGTTTAAGTTAATGATATATGAACTTTGCAGACTTATTTTTGTGGGGTCAAATTTTATTTCTGCAATAAAAAAACTCATTTATCACTAGCTTACATTTCCAACCATCAGCCGCCATCTGAAATGAACCGAAGAACACAATTTCTTCTGAAAAACAAGTAAAAAAGGTGTTAAGTTCGGCCGGGCCGAACTTTATATACCCTCCACCATGGATTGCATTCCAAAGAGGTTGTCGGGTTTCGTAGAAGTGCAGTAATATTACAGGAAAATATAAATTTTTTAATATAGCCAAACCATAACAAATACAAATATTGAAAAAATAATTTTATAAATGAATATAATATTTTAATTATTTATTTCAAATCAAAAAATAAATATTCTTATATTTATATTTTCAATAAGCTTAAATACCATAAATATTGGTAGATAGTGGGTGCTACAGTTGGTTCTATTTCCATTCTATTTTAATTCCAAAAGTACAAATTTTGAAAATCCACTATCTGACGTACGTAGTGCAAAATAACCTAACTTCATGATTCAACCCATTTTTTGCCGTCAAAGAAAAATTACGAATTTGAAAAAAAAAAACTTTTTATTTTCCGTGTCTATGCAGTCAGAGGAATGTATATACCGAATTCCATGATTCCAGCTGCGTCCATTTGGTTGGTACCATTTTTATCCCCTTGACGTTTCTACGCAATTAGAATTTCATCATTCTAGCTGAAGTCGTTTGGTTGATACTATTTTTATCCCTCTGTACCATTTTATCCCTTGAAAGTACGAATTTCGAAAAATACGTTTATTTTTCGTGTCTACGCAGTCAGAGGAATGTACACTCCGAATTTCATGAATCTACGGTCATTCGGTTGGTACTATTTTTATCCCCTTTTTCTATTTTGACCCCAAAAAGTTCGAATTTATAAAAATCAGTATATTTTCCGTGTCTACACGTCAGAGGAATGTATACTCCGAATTTCATGACTCTAGCTGCGGTCATTTGATTGGTACTATTTTTATCCCCTTTTCCATTTTAACCCTAAAAAGTACGAATTTTGAAAAATCCGTGTATTTTATGTCTATGCAATCACAGGAATGTATACACCGAATTTCATTATTCTAGGTGCAACCGTTTGGTTGGTACCATTTTTATCCCTCTATTCCCATTTTACCCCTTAAAAGTACGAATTTGGAAAAAATACTTTTATATTATGTCTGTACTCAGTTAGAGGAATGTACACACCTAATTTCGTGTTTCTAGCTGTTGTCGTTTAATATGTACCATTTTTATCCTTTTTTTGCCCCATTTCACCCCCTACAAATAAGAATCACTTTATGGTGCACGTTTTTGCTATAAGGGGATTGCGCATACCAAATATCAAGCAAATATAAACATACATATTCAAAATACATGCTTAAATACGCTAAAATATTAGGGATTATTATGGGTACTTTTAGTCCTTGTGAGGGAAAAATTTTTCCCTTTGGGCCGATTTCGTCCCGTTTCAATCCCAACTGATCTACGACTATAAGACATATTTATGGAAAATTTGAACGTTCTAGCTCCTTTCGTTTAGATGCTAGCGTGCTTTCAACAGACGGACGGACATGGCTAGATCGTCTTAGAATTTTATGACGATCAAGAATATATATAATATACTTTATAGGGTCTCAGGTCGATATTTCAAAGTGTTACAAACGGAATGACAAAGTTAGTATACCCCCATCCTGGAGGTGGAGGGTATAATAAATTAAAAGAAACGAAAGCAAAAACTATAGAACTCAATATGTACAATTGCTGTGTTTATATTACGCACTCATAAATAAGCTAATATGAAATTTCAAAAATAATAATAAAGTTTGAATCCTAACCTATGATTTCACTCTGAACCAATTTTCTTCAAAAGACCCAAATGTGATTACAAGATGGACATAAAAGGGGAATCGAACATTGTTTAACCAACGCAGAAAGAACTATCTTCATAATATTTATGATTTTGTCATAACCGCAGTGAGAAATTTCATTAAAAAGTCACCTAAAATCACTTCATGAAATGTACGAAACTTGTTTTAAAAAGTACAAATCAATGAAAAGTGTCATAGAATTTCTGTAAGATTTCTTAGAACCTATGAATTGTAGTTCTTAATACAGTAAACATTTGTCATACAAGAACGTTATTTGTTTCATTGTAATGAAACTTCATAAATTTTTATTAATTTCTATCGAATATAAACAAAAAATCATTGTGAGAACCTTTGAACTCTTTACCCTAAATCAGGGTATGTACTAATGCCAGAATTAGCACAGGAGAAATGAGAATTTCTAGTAGTAGAGTATTCAACCGAATAAAGTCGACACACCAGAAATATATTTATTAATTATGAAACGTTTCATAAATACAACAAATCATTCATTATATTTATGAAAACATTTTTATTTTTTTAATATTTTTATTTGATACAATGAACTTCGCTTGTGATCCTATGAAGTCATTTTATTTTCATACATATTAAGAAAAAAATCACTAAATTTATGAAAAAGTTTTTATGAAATCGCGTCTTAAGGACATTTCTTTCAGTGTACTCAAAAGGCATACATTGAAAAAAATAAAGGTAATGAATATCTCGCTTTCAAATGCTTAAATACTCCTTTATCACAGTCTGATAATATGTTTTTATAAAACTTCTGAGAATAGTGATCGATTTCATCGCAAATGAAAGTGTAACCAATTTATAATTATAAGACACATCATATTATGACAATGCTAAGAAACCCGCATGAGCAGCGTATCTAAATGGAGAAAAAACTAGTATGTGGACTTAAAAAGTCTCCATTTAATTAAGTTTCTAATGCTAAGAAAACCGCAAGAGAAGCGTACATGTAAAAAAAAGAAAAAACTAGTGTCTGGTATTAAAAAAGTCTCTATTTTATTAAGATTCTTATTTAAACATCGCCAAGCGACTCATACGCAATAGTAGTAGTTAATTTAAGACATGCTAGCTTCCAAATGAAGATCAATTTTACTCAAGCTAATTTTTACCTAATAAACACAAATATCTTTTTTATACTATTTATAAAAAGTTGTTGCTTCAACAACCTTAAAGTATAATCTCGCTGTTATTAGCCTTAATTCTTAGTTATTTTTTGTGCCATATAATGTGTTCCTCATGAGAAGGAGCAAGTTTCCAATTTCAAAATTAAACGCATCGTAGACATATTGATGAATTGTTTTTAAAGATTATTTTATTTTTTTTAATTAAGTAAAATTCTTAAAATATAGAATTACAAGTGAAAAGAAACCAGAGAAAAAAACCCTACAAGTGAAATGATATCCTTATAAAGTGAACTAACAATCAAGCGGCCAATGTATAGGGAATTGGAAACTCTAAGCCAAACATTAAAGCGCATAAGCCCATAAATCCGGAAAATGTAACAAGATAAATTTCAAAATCTTTAAAAACCAAATTAATTTCCAAAAAATATGGCCAACTAAAAATTCGATCCCAAAGACTTTGGCATTTCAAGATAAATAACCGGCATTTTAAACCCACAAACGAAAGGAAACCAACCTAATTTTACCACTTTCTACAAATCACGCCGAGCGTGCGAAACAAAATGCAGTCACACCAGGACGCCTTTGGCTCGGACTCTTTGAAAAATCGTGGACACCGCCGTTCCGACACCCTGGGCAAAGCTATGCCCATAACCTCACTACTGCTCAACTACACGCCATCCTCGTTGCAACACAGCGAGAATATACGCAGCGATGCCGGTGGTAGACGGCCAATGGGTCACGGTGATGGCACTGTATCGCCTACCCAACAGGAACGACCTCCCTTATTCTTCCCCATACACGATGCCACACCCACTCCCCCCGAGGGTATTAAAGTTCCAGCCGATCATGATACCGATGATGATCTGGATATGCTGCTGGAGCAGGATTATGAAATCCTCATCTCCGAATGTAGCAGCAGCAATGGCGCCGATAGTCATAACGGTGGCGATGGCGATCGCCGGAAGTCACATTCCGATGAGTACATATCGCTGATAGGCAACTCGAAATGCTATACGCCCTGTTTGACGTGTGTGGGCTCGGCGCCCAGTGATTTGGCGGCCCGACCCACGGCCATCAATGAAATGTGCCGGCGTCTGTGCACCGAAGAGTGTCGTTTGCGTTTGAGTTTGGCCGGTTTGGTGCCGCCCACCGTGATCGCCGGCCAGAATCGAGCCATGCTTGAAAAGCATGTACAAAGTACACTGGATACACCGCCGAAACTGCCGCCGCGGCCGCAGAAGCAACCGGTAGTGGTGGAGGCTGAGGCTGAGGTGGCACCAAAAGTTCCCAGACGCCCGCCCGGTACTATTGCCATACAGCGCAAACAGTTTTTGACCGATATCCTGGTGCAGAACAGCAACTACCACGAATTGTACAGCAGCGATGATGACGATGATGCAGCTGAAGCTAAAGCTAAAGCTAGAGCTGAGAACAGGAAACGGCCACCCAAAGAGTTGCTGGAGATTGTCAGCAGCATTGTGGTGCCACCGCCGCCGCCAACACCATCTGTTTCCCCCTTGCCCAGCAGCGGCCAAGCACAAGCACATGACAACGCCGAGCGCGACGTTGACGGGGTGCAACCCCGCCGCATAGTCGTCGATCCGCATGAACTGGCTATGCTCAAGGATTTTCGCGAGAAATTCGAAATAGCGGAAGCACTTGCCAAGACCTCGGCAATGACCTCAACGACACAAATTAAACAGCGTCTGGCCGCTCGAAAACGGGAAATTGAATTGGATAACGCTAATGCCATCTCGTCTGCCGATGAACATGAGCATGAGTATGAGCATGGAAACGAAAATGAAAACGAAACTATCGAACATGCATCCACCGGTTTCGGCGGAGGCACTAAAACTGGTCTCTCGCCACAGCAGCCACAACATCAACGAGGTGTGCCCGCCGTCGCCACCGCCACCGATGCCGTTACAACAGCACCAGCACCAGCCATCCCCAGCCTGACTCAGAGACACCCAGACAGTGGGTCTGCTGCCGCTGTCACCTATCAAGACAGCTATGAGCCTCCGCGCGAATTGCTGTTGTACCTTGTAAGGTAATTGATCACAAACCAACAAACACACAAACAAACAGACAGACAGACAAACAAAAACACGAAGCCATTGAACACATTTTCAGATTAATATCACCATAAATCGCATAAATTGGTAACACATTTTGGGAGTGCGTACTCATCGTATTCGTATTCGCCTTCGCTTTCGTCTCGATCGAAGTTAACACTGTGCGACAAGAAAAATTGTTTCCATAATATATATAAACATGATAAAAACAAGAAAGGAAAGGCTAAAGTCGGGCGGGGCCGACTATATGATACACTCCACGTTCTATCGGAATACAATTCAATTCAGTAAAAAAGTGAAAACGGGAACAATTTTTGTATGTTTCCTAGTCACAGGTTAATATGACCTGGTCCAATTTGTCAAATCGAGAATAATATTTGTTTCGGGGCTATATCCAAACATGGAATGAAGTGACCAACTTTCATAATAAGTTCTTCCAGTGTTATGCTCAATTTTAAGAAATTCTTTGCAAATACGCGGCTTCTGGGGGAACGAAATTTGTCTGAGAGCTATATGTAAATCTGAACCGATGTGACCCATTGTTAAAATATGTGGTTTCTAGAGCAGAAAAAATCAAATCGGGAGAGAAATTTGAATGGGAGCTATATATAAATCTGAACCGATCTAACACATTTTTACCACAGGTGTTTCCAGTTGAAATATAAGGTGTTTTGCGAATTTTGAAGAAAATCTGTGGATTCTAGAGCGGAAAAATTCAAATTGGAAGCGAAATTTGTATGGGAGCTAAATATAAATCTGAACCGATCTGACTTATTTTCACCATAGGTGTTCCTTTTTTAAATATAAGTTGTTTTGCCAATTTTGAAGGAAATCTGTTAAAATATGTGGATTCTAGAGCGGAAAAATTCAAATTGGGACGGAATTTGTATGGGAGCTATATACAAATCTGAACCGATCTAACACATTTTTACCACAGGTGTTTCCAGTTGAAATATAAGGTGTATTGCGAATTTTGAAGAAAAACTGTTAAATATGTGGATTCTAGAGCGGAAAAATTGAAATTGGAAGCGAAATTTGTATGGGAGCTATATATAAATCTGAACCGATCTGACTTATCTTCACCATAGGTGTTCCTATTTTAAATATAAGTTCTTTTGCCAATTTTGAAGAAAATCTGTTAAAATATGTGGATTTTAGAGCGGAAAAATTCAAATTGGAAGCGAAATTTGTATGGGAGCTATATATAAATCTGAACCGATCTAACACATTTTTACCACAGGTGTTTCCAGTTGAAATATAAGGTGTTTTGCGAATTTTGAAGAAAATCTCTTAAAATATGTGGATTCTAGAGCGGAAAAATTCAAATTGGGAGTGAAATTTGTATGGGAGCTATATATAAATCTGAACCGATCTAACACATTTTTACCACAGGTGTTTCTAGTTGAACTATAAGATGTTTTGCCAATGTCGAAGAAAATCTTTTGAAATATGTGGTATCTAGAGTGAAAAGAGTCAAATCGGGAGTGAAATTCGTATGGGGGCTATATCTAAATCTGAACCGATTTTCTTCAAATTAAATAGCATTCGTCCTTGTCCCGAAAAACTTCGTTGTGCAAAGTTTCGTTTAGTTCTGGCTACAATTGCGACCTGTATCGTGATTACAACAATAGGTGGACAGACCGACAGACAGACAGACGGACATTACTAAATCGACTCAGAAAGTGATTCGAAGCCGATCGGTATAATTAACAATTCGTCTATCACTCTTCCTTTTGGGTGTTACAAACAAACGCACAAAGAGATAATACTCTCGTGGAGTGTAGGAAAACTTTTCTCTCTCAATCCTGGGGGAAGATATTTGCTTCCCTCTACCTCTTCAAGGATATCCGATATATTTTGAGTAGAACGAATCTCGGTTGTGCAGTTTAAATTGTATTCCGACGATATTTTCAGATAGATAGATATTCAATGGAACCTCTATTCAAAACTACTCACTGGACAGTTTAATTGTTGGATTCTAAGGCAATGCTACCGTGAGGATAGCAATTTTGTGTTAATAAAACCTCTTTGGTTTGGTTTTCTTTGGACAGATATAGGCAAATTCTCCAAAAATCGAGATATTCAATCTGTTAAAAAAAATCTAAAAAAAAAGAACATTCGGCATTTTGAACCCCAATGCATGCAATTAAAAATAATCCATTAAAATTAAGATTAAGATTAAAAAAGCTGAATGCCGTCAACAAAGTGCGTCAGAAGTCTTTGTCTCGGAATTTCTACAAGATCGGAGAATCAGGTTTAACACAAAGTAATGCCAGCTGCCTTTATTCCGTGACGGTATTGCCACATTACTCCTGGCAACATTTATGAGTTAAAAACCTTGTAATGCTTCTATCTTCGAAGCCGGATCTAGGTCCCAGATCAGTGCAGGATCTTCTGTCACTGAAGGACAGAAGATCCTGCATTTTTCCTTCTGGAAAAACTCCAAAACCGAATGCCAACTTCGATCCAGTGCCCCTGACCGAAGTTTGTGTACAGTTCAGATCTGTCTCAGCAACTACTATCTACTAGATATACCTCCGTGATGGCTTTCTGAGTCCGAATTATTTGATGATGGATTGTCGTATAGCAGCCACTGCGACATAATTGTTTCATATGTTCACATTAGAACCAGTGAAATGACAAGATAGTAGGAAGAGTTTAGTCACAAAGATGAATTCCTTTTGAGCCATCAAGATAGTCGGAGGTCTTCAGAACTGTTCTAGTTCTTGGAGATTTATTGGTTCCGACTAAACTGATTGTGGATTTTCCTGCTGCTGCGGCTTAAAGTAAGAGTTTACCTTCCATGATGAATTCCCTTGGAGTCGTCAGGTTAGTCAGAGGTCTCGATACTAGAATTTTTCTGGTTTCTATTTCTCAGAACTGTTCTGGTTCTAATAGTTATACCTCCGTAATGCTCTTTTGGCTCCGAATAATCTGATGGTGGATTTTCTATCTCCTCTTAAACGATTGTCATATCACAGCCGCTGCAACATTAATACCATCTCAGATGTTCAAATTAGAACTGACAAGACTATCACTCCGACGTGGTTAACCCTCAAAGATGTATTCTTGAGGAGTCGTCAGGGACACCTCCGTGGAGACTTCTTGGCTCCGATTAATGCTCTAATGCTCGATTTTCTAGCTTCTCTTAAACTTAGAGTATAATGGGCAAGATTACCTTCAATAATGTATTTCATTCGAGACATCATGTTAGACAGAGGTACAGTTCTGGTTCTTTCTCAGCTCCAAATAATCTGATTGTGGATTTACGTGGTCACATTAGAACATGTGATAAGGCAAGACTGGACGAATTTTGTCATTCGTTTGAAGTCGTCTCAGGTCTAGATACTCGAATCATCAAAGATTCTTTAACCAAAATAGCTTGCGTAGTCGACAGTGAAATAGTTGATGCTTCATGAATTCTGATTCATTCTCGTCCAGTGCAGCTCACATGCGATTGGACATTTTATATATTGAGAAGTAAAGGGTGATTTTTTTAAAGCTATAGGCAAGTTTTTCAAAAAACACATAAAATTCAGAAAAAAGCATGAAATCTTTATTTGAATCGTTAGTACGGTCCATATAATTTAATGTTTGAAGATTATTTCATGCAAATGTTGAACTTGACTGCGCCTCAAATGGCCCATCCGCTTAGTCCAATTTTGGCATTTCCACGTTTTTGAGTAACAGAGGCCCAATTGCTGCGAACGGCGGCGAATCGATAATTGATGGTCATCATTAACACTGGCCGATACAGCTGCGATATTTTCTTCAGTCCCCACTCTACGTAAGCGTGTTGGTGGTTTAATGTCCAACAATGTAAATTTGGTGCGAAATTTAGTCACAATAGCCCGAATAGCCGCTTCAGTGGGTCGATTAAACTGACCATAAATTGGAAGCGCGTGATGAACTTTAATAAAATTCAATAATTTGCAAGCGTTGTTCGTTTGTAAGACGATTCATAGTTAAATTATAGACCAAACTGAAGATGTTTGACAGTGAAACAAAACACGAAACGTGCGTCAGCTGTTTAAACCAGTGTTGCCAAAAAGATAATATCTAAAAAATCACCCTTTAGTTATTTTAGAGTTCCTCTGGTCCAACAACTGCATTGATTTGTGCGGATGTACGCAGTTATCCGGATAGTCACAGTTCTATACTGTAGGTTGCTGTCTCTCAAAATAGGTGACGTAATGGAAATACAACCATATACGGACACCACTACGTGATAAAAGACAAAAAAAGACCCGTGTCTCCCATTTTTGTCCACTTTTTTATGGGCGATTTGGGGCCTCGGTGTCATTTTTGCAAAAAGTGATCATTTGCTCAGGCTCATATCTTGCAAACCGTTTGGAATTTTGTTTTACTCTCTGAGGCAAAGTTGTAGCACGTGTCATAAAGAACAACTATTGTGAACATATAAAATTAAAAAAACTTCATCTTCAAGGTCAAAATCGTAAATGTTGTCGAACAAATCGTATAGGCTGTAGTGTGTGTAGGTAGCGTATACGTGCTCTTGATTAAGGATAATATCACTCATACGCACTGTAGTCGGACTGACCATCAACAGAAACAGTCCTGCAAGATATATTTTCCTACCTAAACGGTGTTAAGTATCATTCCTAAGAAGTTCATATGTTCTAGAAAGTTGTTTATTGAGATCTTAGGAACATTTATGAAAAAAGCTACAACTTTGCCACGGAGAGTAAATCAAAATTCCAAACGGTTTGCAAGATATGAGCCTGAGAAAATGATCACTTTTTGCAAAAATTACACCGAGGCCCCAAATCTTTGGGGCCCATAAAAAAGTGCATGACTTTAGGCAAAACTGGGAGACACGGTCTTTTTTGGTCTTTCATCGCGTAGTGGTGTCCGTATATGGTTATATTTTTTTGTCTTGCACTCTGTTTCCCGAACATCTGAAATTTAAATCTTAATAATTGTGCTAAATTTGCAACATATGAATTGAAAACTGTGATTTTTTCTGTAGCCAGAAGGGAGTTTTGTAGAATAAGGACCATAAGGTTCAGTTTTAAAATAATGGTTTTGTTTTTATTTTTTTCGTTTTTTTATTTCGGCCTGTAGTCAATAGGGCTGTTTTTCTTTAAGACGGAATAACTAAAATTTCACTCAAGAAAAATATTTTAAAATTGCCACCAACAGCAGTATCAATGTGTGTATACATTTTAATGTTGGGTTTAGCCTGGAGAATTATCCAGTGTAAGTCAAATGTAAGGTTATCGAGGCTAAGCCCAAAAAAATCAACACAAAATATTTTTTTGAAAATTTGTTTTGATACAAATATTTATACTGAAGTTGCCGACAATGTGAACATTTTTTTTTATTTTGAGCAAAAAATTGAAAATTCGCGGCTTCAAGATCTTCTCCCTTAATATTTGACTTGAAGTGGGATATTTTCCTGAATCAAGACCTTTTTGCATTTATGTTTTATAGAATGTAAATTTATTTACAAAATACACAGCAAATTCATGGTGGTCAGCTATTTCATGGCACAAATCAAGTCGATCATGTTGTTGCTGGAAATTTGTTTGTAGTACAGTGTAACGGACGGACGTTCTCAATATTTTGCGACTTAAACGTGTGTCTGTAATGCCTAAACAGGTTTATGACCACAAACAAACTTATTTAGAGCATCTGCGTCATACTCGGATTGAATTCGAAATCGAATTCATTGGCTTTCTGTCGTTTTGTCGTGGTCAATCAGCCACCCAGCCTGCCAGCCAGCCATTCAGCCATTCATCCATCCAGCTAAACAGCAGATCAGCAGACCCGCACAAGATGATAATGAATATTGTCGTAGAATACGATCATCGTTATGATGCTTTGATCGTTTACTATTTTATTCATTTATATCTGTGTGTGTGTGTATGTGTTTTGCAACAATTTCCAATTGTTTTTATGGAAGTTATGTTTGAAGTACTTCTCGTGGTTTGATTCAATTCAATTCGATTCAATTCATTTTGTTTCGTTTATCATTTTTTGGTTTGGTTCAAGGAAGTTTAGGCGATTTTTTTCAGTTTTTGTTTTCATAAATCTTAAAAAATGTGCAAAGCAAAATGATCTGTTTTGTTTTGTTTTTGTAGATAGATCACTGACGCAGTTTTTTACAGACACACATCTGTTTGGTTTGGTTCAAGTTCAATTGAGAACATTGAAAATGTTTTTCGATTTTTTTTCGGACGAAATATTTTATGATTTTGTACGAGATGAGATCGAAAAAAGTGTACATTGAATTGAGTCTATGCAAGAGGAATAACTTTAAGAAATTAACGGATCTGGCGAAAATATAAGTTCAAACTTAGCATATGGGCGATTCCATGGGAACGGGTGTGACACTTTTGCTTAAATTCCGATCATATTCATTAGCATTGCTGCGGCCTCATATATATTTCTTAACAAGTAAGGAAGGTTAAAGTCGGGCGTGGCCGACTATATGATACCCTACACTTAGCCATTATACCCTATGGTGTAGGAGCTATAAGAGGAGAATATACTACAAATTCCATATTGCTACCTGTATTTATAAGAAAATTTGAACACAAACATTGAATGGGAGCTATATAAAGAGTGATTTTTTTGAGGTTAGGATTTTCATACATTAGTATTTGACAGATCACGTGGGATTTCAGACATGGTGGTAAAGAGAAAGATGCTCAGTATGCTTTGACATTTCATCATGAATCGTCTTACAAACGAACAACGCTTGCAAATTATTGAATTTTATTATCAAAATGCGTGCTCTGTTAAGAAAGTTCATTGCGCGCTTCCATTTTATGGTCAGTTTAATCGACCCACTGAAGCGGCTATTCGGGCTATTGTGACTAAATTTCGCACCAAATTTACATTGTTGGACATTAAACCACCAACACGCTTACGTAGAGTGCGAACTGAAGAAAATATCGCAGCTGTATCGGCCAGTGTTAATGATGACCACCAATTTTCGATTCTTCGCCGTTCGCACCAATTGGGTCTCTGTTACTCAAAAACGTAGAAATGCCAAAATTGGACTAAGCGGATGGACCACCTAAGACGCAGCCGCGGTCAACATTTAAATGAAATTATCTTCAAAAAGTAAATGTCATGGACCAATCTAACGTTTCAAATAAAGAACCGATGAGATTTTGCAAATTTTATGCGTTTTTTTTTTTTAAAAAGTTATCAAGCTCTTAAAAAATCACCCTTTACAAATCTGAACCGATCTGACCCATGTTTAGCAAAGGTTTACTAATTGAAATATTAGACGCTTTTCCAAATTTTATGGAGTGTTAGATATGTGGTTTCTAGAGCGGAAAGAGTCAAATCGGGAGCTATATATAATCTGAACCTATGTGACCCACTTTCGCTATAGTAATTTCTATTTGAAACATTAGCTGATGTGCCGAATTAGAAGAAATTCTGTTCAAATATGCTATTTCTAGAGCGGAAATAATTAATTCAGTAGCGAAAGTTGTAATGGAGCTATATATATATATATATCTGAACTCATCTGACCCATTTTCACCAGAGCTATTTTTATTTGAAATATAAGTTGTTTTGCCAAATCGGTCAAAGTTTGTGGTTTCTAGAGCGGAAAAAGTCAAATCGGAGGAGACATTTGTATGGGAGCTATATGTAAATCTGAACCGATCTATCCTATTTTTACCACAGCTGTTTTTAGTTGAAATATAAGCTGCTTTGCCAAATTTAAAGAAAAACTATCAAAGTTTGGGGTTTTTAGAGCGGAAATAGTCAAATCGGAGGAGACATTTGTATGGGAGCTATATATAAATCTGAACCGATCTATCCTATTTTTACCACAGCTGTTTTTAGTTGAAATATAAGTTGTTTTGCCAAATTGGAAGAAAAACTGTCAAAGTTTGTGGTTTCTAGAGCGGAAAAAGCCAAATCGGAGGAGACATTTGTATGGGAGCTCTATATAAATCTGAACCGATCTATCCTATTTTTACCAGAGCTGTTCTTAGTTGAAATATACGGCGTCTTGCCAAATTGGAGGAAAATTTGTTGAAATATGTGGTTTCTAGAGCGGAAATAGTCAAATCGGAGGAGACATTTGTATGGGAGCTATATATAAATCTGAACCGATCTATCCAAATTTTATCAAAGCTGTTTTTAGTTGAAATATAAGCTGTTTTGCCAAATTTGAAGAAAATCTGTCAAAGTTTGTGGTTTCTAGAGCGGAAATAGTCAAATCGGAGGAGACATTTGTATGGGAGCTATATATAAATATGAACCGATTGATCCTATTTTTACCAGAGCTATTTTTAGTTGAAATATAAGCTGCTTTGCCAAATTTAAAGAAAATCTGTCAAAGTTTGTGGTTTTAAGAGCGGAAATAGTCAAATCGGAGGAGACATTTGTATGGGAGCTATATGTAAATCTGAACCGATCTATCCTATTTTTACCACAGCTGTTTTTAGTTGAAATATAAGCTGCTTTGCCAAATTTAAAGAAAAACTGTCAAAGTTTGGGGTTTTTAGAGCGGAAATAGTCAAATCGGAGGAGTCATTTGTATGGGAGCTATATATAAATCTGAACCGATCCATCCTATTTTTACCAGAGCTGTTTTTAGTTGAAAAAATAAACTGTTTTGCCAAATTTGAAGAAAATCTGTCAAAGTTTGTGTTTTTTAGAGCGGAAATAGTCAAATCGGAGGAGACATTTGTATGGGAGCTATATATAAATATGAACCGATCTATCCTATTTTTACCAGAGTTGTTTCTAGTTGAAATATACGGCGTCTTGCCAAATTGGAGGAAAATCTGTTGAAATATGTGGTTTCTAGAGCGGAAAAAGTAAAATCGGAAGCAAATTTTGTATGGGAACTATATCTAAATCTGAACCGATTTGCTTCAAATTAAATAGCGTTCGTCCTCATCCCATAAAACTTCGTTGTGCAAAGTTTAGATGGACAGACGGACTAAATCGACGATAAAAGCTAAAAAGTGATTCTAAGTCGATCGGTATAATAAACGATGGGTCTATCTCGTTTCCTTTTGGGTGTTACAAACAAATGCACAAAGACTGTGGTGTAGGGTATAAATATAAATACAACTTTTAGTCTCATATAACTATTATTTATGAGATAAAGCTAAAGGATGTGCAATTGTAACTTGGGGAAATATCGCTCAAATTATAATTAAAATTATAAAAAATAAAAATGTATGGGTATCTTCGACCAAACAGATCGTCGTGGCACCCTTCTCATTTTCTTGAGATCACTTTAGTCAGTTTTTCTTACATATTTCATATAAATTTGATAAGATAACTCTTGGCGAGACCTTATATATGTGTCAAAATAAATCAATCCGTTTTTTTGCCCATTCATTTGTAATCGCTTCAAATGACCTAGAGATTTGTGGAATTAACAAAATTTGTTTATGGCTGACCTTGAGATTACACATGTACAAACACACACGCTCGGTGCGCTATTTCGTTTCAACGACTTTTTATTCGTATTATTATAGTTCATTTTTTTCTGGATTTACAGCAATTGATAAGAAGAAGGGAACATTTTTTCCATACATTTTAAACAAAGTAAACGTACGTTTATTGATGTAATAAAAAATATTAAAATGAAACTATATCAGTGTACGTTGAATGGCATGGAAAAAGTAGGTGTCGTCTGGCATTGTTAGTTACATACTTGAGTGAGGCGTATCAGCAAAAAATGCTAGCGATTACAGATGTTTCCCTAAGTGCAGATTCGCTTATCAGTAGAGCTCCCAGTCTGTATTGACTTTTATGTGTATAGAATGAGTTGTGACATCTCCCGACAGTCTAGGGTGGTGACATTAGTAGAGCAATTAGAAATTGTGTAAATTAGAATAAGTGTAAAATGCGCACAAAAATTTACAATTTTTTGAAAAAATAATTCATCAACGATTGTTTGCTAAAGATAACAGTAGTTTAGAACCATTTTGTTTGCATCCAGTGAAAAAAATATATTTTTTTAACGACAATGCGCTACACAATACGAGCTACTAGGTCAATTTAAAACAAGTATGGAAAGGCTAAAGTCGGGTTGGCCGACTATATGATACACTCCACCTTCTATCCGAATACAATTCAATTCGGTAAAAAAGTGAAAACGGATGTTTCCTAATCATAGGCTAATATGACCAGACCCAATTTGTCAAATCGAGAAGAATATTTGTATCGGGGCTATATCCAAACATGGAATGAAGTGACCCACTTACACAATAGGTTATTCCAGTTCAAGTATAACGTGTTATGCTCAATTTGAAGAAAGTCGGTGCAAATACGTGGTTTCTGGAGCAGAAAAAGTCAAATCGGGAGCTATATATAAATCTGAACCGATCTGGTCCATTTTCACCATGGGTGTTTCTAGTATTAACATAAGATATTTTGAAAAAATTGAAGAAGATCTGTTAAACTATTTGAATGGGTGCTATATATAAATCTGAACCGATCTGACCTATTTTAACCACAGGTGTTCCTAGTTTTAATATACGATATTTTGCCAAATTTGAAGACAATCTGATAAAATATGTGGTTTCTAGAGCGGAAAAAGTAAAATTTGGAGAGAAATTTGTATGGGAGCTATAATCTGAACCGATCTAACTCATTATCACCAATTTGGAAGAAAATCTGTTAAAATATGTGGTATCTAAAGAGAAAAGAGTCAAATCGGGAGTGAAATTCGTACGGGGGTTATATCTAAATCTGAACCGATTTGCGTCAAATTAAATAGCGTCCGTCCTTGTCCCGAAAAACTTCGTTGTACAAAGTTTCATTTGGTTCTGGCTACAATTGCGACCTGTATCATGATTACAAGAATAGATGGACAGACAGACAGACGGACATTGCTAAATCGATTCAAAAAGTGATTCTAAGTCGATCGGTATAATTAACAATGGGTCTATCTCGCTTCCTCTTGGGTGTTACAAACAAATGCACAAAGACGTAATACTCTCGTGGAGTGTATATAAAATTCAGGCCTACAAATTTATTTTTGGTGTGGATTCATAAAGTCAAAAATTTATTTATGAATATTTATTTTTTTAAAATTCCACATTTCGCCGCAGGTACCTTTAATGCCCTATTAAACCTTAAATTTAAAGGTAATTATGAGGGATACAAATTTGCGAAGCAGATACCTAGGAACAGTTTACCGACGTTGAAAAAAAATACTAATCGTTTTGCTGACAAAAACCTATAAAAAATAGAAAAACACATTTTACTTTTTTAATAGCTAGTATTCTAAGGAATAAATCAATTACTATTTAGTAAATATATAAGAATGAATATAGAAGCTATGACCCACTTTGTCGAAATTTAAAAAAAAAAAATCAGTGAAAAATTTTTAGTTGCTTTAATAGCTTTAACAAGTAAAAAGGGCTTTAAGTTTGACCAGGCCCAACTTAATAAGGCTTGTCGATTTTACATAGAAGTGCAGTAACATTACAGGAAAGTGTTATTTTTTTAATATAGCCAAACCAAAAAAATAAAAATATAAAAAAAAAAATAATTCTATAAATAAATATAAAATTTTAATTATTTTAAACCACGCAACGTTAGCAATATGATTTTACTATAAATATCAAAATAATACATCAAGTCAGGTCAAAAAGTAAATATAAGACAGAAATTTTCAAAAATGATAAAAAAACTCAAAAGTACAAATTTTTAAAATTCATTATCTCTCACGTACATATTGCAAGATAACCGATATTCATGATTCTACCCAGTTTGCCGCAATAGTAAAAAGTACGAATTTGGATAAATCCTTTAATTTTTCGAGACAATGTATACACCGAATACCATGATTCTTGATTCTTTAATTGGTACATTTTCATCCCCTTTTCTCATTTTACCCACTTAATCGTACGACTTTCGAAAATATCTTTATTTTACTTGTCTACGCAATTAGAGGGATGTACACACCGAATTCCATTACTCTAGCTGTAGCCGTTTAATTAGTACTATGTTTATCCCTCTGTACCCATTATATCCCTAGAAAGTACGAATTTTAAAAATAACTTTTATTGTTCGTTTCTACACAGTCAGAGGAATGTATACTCCGAATTCCATGGCTCTAGCTGCTGTCATTTGTTTTGTACTATTTTTATCCCCTTTTAACCCCAAAAAGTACGAATTTCCAAAAACCCGTTTATTTTACGTGTCTACACAATCAGATGAATGTATACACCGAATTTCATTATTCTAGATGCAGCCGTTTAGTTGGTACCATTTTTATCCCTCTATTCCCATTTTACCCCTTAAAAGTACGAATTTGGAAAAAAATACTTTTACATTATGTATCTACTCAGTTAGGGGAATGTACACACCAAATTTCGTATTCCTAGCTGTTGTCGTTTGGTAGGTACCATTTTTATCCTTTTTTTGTCCCATTTCGTCCCCTACGAATAAGAATCACTTTCACGTTTCTGCAATAAGGGGAGTGCACATACCCCATTTGAAGTAAATTTAAGTAGACATCTTGAAAAAAAAACATGCTTAAATACTGTAAATATTAGGGTTATTAGGAATGTTTGCAGTACTTGTGAGGGAAAATTTTTGAACGGATTTCGCCCGGTTGCAATCCCAAAATTTGGACCTCCTAGTTCATTTTATTACAAACTGAATGAACTACTAACTTGTTCATTCCGTTTGTAATACCCCCATCCTGTGGTGGAGGGTATAAAAACTTATTTTGCGTCCATAGATACTTTTCACAATGTATTGTTTTCATCTTTAGGATTCTAGTTATAATTATTTAGATTTTTGTTTTTTTTTTCGTGGCAGCAAAATACGAATTAAAAAATATTTTTCTTAAAAATATTTACTCTCTCAATTATGAACAAAACAAATATTTTCTTTCGAATTTTTTTATTATATCTATCTATGAATTTCTTCTAATTTGTTCCTTGAGAAGAAAATTATATGAATATAAAAAAAATATTTTTTAAAAATTTCCAGACTTGTAAAAAAATATTTTTTCCTCGCTGTACATAATACAAATTGAAACATCGTGAAGTTGAAATATAGCCGAACTATAATTAAAATAAAAAACTTATTAATATTTCTATTCTCTTTTGAGAGAAAAGGAAGAAATGCTTACTGAATCTGATTATTTATTTTAAGAGACATATTGTATCCAAGGATTTTATTAAGAAATTATCACAGGTTCTATAAATATGATCTATTTTTTAGCTTTTCGGCCATTGATATTCTTATTTTCCAAATGATCATTTAGAAACATTTTGCAAAATTTTCGATATTAAAAATGCTAATTCTGAACTAAAGTTAATGCTGAAAATAATAAAAAATAATATTGAAATAAATTAAAATTTCTTTACACAATATAAAATAATCATCCGGTGGACAAGTCTTTAAACTTAAAAGAACTTGCTTTGTCCATTTAAAATAGCTCAAAAAAAGATATATTCACATTTGGATCATTTTAGCGATCATTTAGAAAGCTTTTTGTAAAAGCTAAGTTTAAAATATTAATTAAAAACAAGTAAGGAAAGGCTAAAGTCGGGCGGGGCCGACTATATAATACCCTACACCACTCCCTCGTATGTATCTCGCTTTGATTACTAAACCCACGTATTTCATGGAAGCAATTTTATGTAGTTCATAAAAATTATACAGTTACTATAAATTCATCTTTAGTCATATTTAACGTATATTGTACAGACAAATACAAATTATACAGTAGTGATAGTATGAATCAGACCGACATTTTAAAAGGGGGCCGATAACAACATTTTGGGCCTGGTCCAAAACATGGGCCTATATATTTCTCATTCACGGTAGGTATTCCTAGTTGAAAAATATCATGATCTGCAAAATTTGATGAAGATACGATGTAAGATGTAGTTTCTAGAGCTGTAATAGATCAGATTGGGCCCCATTTGGGTTATACCAAAGTATGGACATATGGGCATCTCCCAAACAAGTAAGGAAAGGCTAAAGACGGACGGACTTTCTATCACATTACAATTCAATTCGGTAAAAAATTGAAATCGGGAAGGATTTTTGCATCCTGTAAATGTATGTGTTTGACAAAAAATGTTAAATCGGAAAGGACATTTGTATGGGGGTATATTGAAACCTGGAACGATGTGACCCGCTTTCACCATATCTGTTTATTGGTGAAATATAATATGTAAAATTTGGCCAAAATCGGTTAAACATTCCATTAATTGAATTGCTATGCTAGGAATACTGGGAAGAACAAAAAGGATATAAAATATGGCTGGAGAAAATAATGTTATAAAGGATATTTAAAGCGATGGGAAAACAACAAACATATGATGGAATTATTTTATAAAAAATAGTTGTGTAAAATTTAAAAAAGGTTATAAGTGAATGACCCAAAAAATATTTCTTTGGATCGAATTTACAATGCGCCTTTTAAGTTTTAAGTAAATGCAAAATTAAATTTTTATCATAATAAAGAGTGATAAACGGAATGTATAACCAAAATAAACTAACTTGAGTGCAAACGGTGTGGTTTTTGACAGCTCTTGGGTTATACCAAAGTATGGACATATGGGCATCTCCCAAACAAGTAAGGAAAGGCTAAAGACGGACGGACTTTCTATCACATTACAATTCAATTCGGTAAAAAATTGAAATCGGGAAGGATTTTTGCATCCTGTAAATGTATGTGTTTGACAAAAAATGTTAAATCGGAAAGGACATTTGTATGGGGGTATATTGAAACCTGGAACGATGTGACCCGCTTTCACCATATCTGTTTATTGGTGAAATATAATATGTAAAATTTGGCCAAAATCGGTTAAACATTCCGGAGCGACATATGTATGGGGGCTATATCTAAATCTGAACCGATCTTACCCAATTTTTGCATACGTGTTTCTAGTTGGATTATAAGATGTTCTGCAAAATTTAAAGAAAATCGGGTACAATATGTGGATTTTAGAGCGGAAAATGTTAAATCGGGAGCGACATATGTATGGGGCTATATCTTAATCTGAACCGATCTTACCCAATTTTTGCATACGTGTTTCTAGTTAGATTATAAGATTTTCTGCAAAATTTAAAGAAAATCGGGTACAATATGTCGTTTCTAGAGCGGAAAATATCAAATCGGGAGCAACATTTGTATGGGGGCTATATCTAAATCTGAACCGATCTTACCCAATTTTTGCATACGTCTTTCTATTTGGATTATAAGATGTTCTGCCAAATTGAAAGAAAATCGGGTACAATATGTGGTTTCTAGAGCGGAAAAAGGGAAATAGGGAGCGACATTTGTATGGGGGCTATATCTAAATCTGAACCGATCTTACCCAATTTCAGCATAGATGTTTCTAGTTGGATTATAAGATGTTGTACCAAATTGAAAGAAAATCGGGTACAATATGTGGTTTCTAGAGCGGAAAAAGGGAAATAGGGAGCGACATTTGTATGGGGGCTATATCTAAATCTGAACCGATCTTACCCAATTTCAGCATAGATGTTTCTAGTTGGATTATAAGATGTTGTACCAAATGTAAAGAAAATCGGGTTTAATATGTGGTTTCTAAAGTGGAAAATGTCAAATCGGGACAGCAGACGGACGGACAGACGGACAGACAGACATCGTTAAATCGATTCAGCTGGTGATTCTAAGCCGATTGGTATACTTAAAGGTGGGTCTAGCTCGATTATTTCTTGGTGTTACAAACATTTGGCGCGAAACTAACTTATAATACCCTAGACCACGTAGTGGTGTAGGGTATAAAAATAATATTCATTCAAATTGTCATACAAGTTTTCCACACCGAAAAAATTGTATGATAATTTAAAGATGTTTAAAAAACGTTTTACAGCGATTTTTTTCTGATCATTTCTTAGATTGTTTGATCCACAAATTTGTCATTAACTGTTATAATTATTCTAACCTCTACTGTAATGCCACTAAGTTGGTACAACAGCACTTATGTGTGTACATGATACATATGTATGTAATGTGTATCGTGAAATTAAAAAAAAATATATATATAAAAAAACTCCCGAGCGAGTCTAGTATATTTCCATTATTTTGATAAGACTATGAATGAACGGCGGCTGCGATGTAATAGTGTCGACATTACAATGGTAACAGACAGTTCGTTGGATTTCCTCCTCCTCCAATGGCTACTATAATATTCAACGATCGTTTTTTTCTCTTCCCTCTTTTTTTATTTCATTTTAGGAACATTTAACACAAAATCGCTTGTTTGACATTATGATATTGTCAATGTCTATATCACGTTCTACGGTTCAAGAAACTTTAATACGTCTGTTGTAATCGGTGTCCCTACTACCACCAGACTGAAAAGTACCAGTGTCAAAACGTGCACCACCTCCGATAGTATTACGAAAGCAAAATAATAACAACTATTATTTGGCTACTCTAATTAATTAATTATTTATTGCAAATATCGAGAAAATATTAAAACAAATATATATATTTAAAATTAACATGGAATTCCTATTGAAATCATCACGTTTGATTGTGAAGTCAAGCACGATAACGCGCCGTGTTGCTGTCCCAATACCAAGGTAAAGATTTGTGTATTTTAATTGAATTGCTATGCTAGGAATACTGGGAAGAACAAAAATGATATAAAATATGGCTGGAGAAAATAATGTTATAAAGGATATTTAAAGCGATAGGAAAACAAGAAACATATGATGGAATTATTTTATAAAAAATAGTTGTGTAAAATTTAAAAAAGGTTTTAATTGAATGACCCAAAAAATGCGCCTTTTAAGTTTTAAGTAAATGCAAAATTAAATTTTTATCATAATATACAGTGCTAAACGGAATGTATTATTCAAGACCGATAACAATATCCTAAATAAACTAACTTTAGTGCAAACGGTGTGATTTTTGACAGCTCTAGTTGTCGGTTAGTATTAACTCGATTTTATTATCTTTATGCACTTAATCATTTTTATTTAATTTTGCAATATATTTTTTAGTTTAAACGTTTTTAAATCATTTTAGTTTTTCCCTGTAACACTTACAATTATTGAGATTCGAGTAAACTAAATTGATTTTTTAACATTTTCCAACAGCTGTTTAATTGATAACTCATTGAAAATCAAAAATTAGTACCCTAATTAGGATTGCTTAGTGTCACGCAAAAATATATCCACACATTAGGATGGTTCATAATATTTTTGTAATTTTTGGTGGGCTTTTGGTATACGTTAGACAAAATTTGATAAAAAATTAAACGTTACAGGGTTACGCTAAAGTTTTTACTTTACGATTGTAGAATATATTGAGGCAATTTTTTGCAGGAGAATTTTTAGTTTATACCACAAAAAATCAAAAGAATTCAGACAAGTAAAAACGGTGTTAAGTTCGGCTGGGCCGAACTTTTTATGCCCTCCACCATGATTTGCATTACACAGAGGGTGTCGATTTTCGAAAAAGTGCAGAATTATTACAGGAAAATATCATTTTTTAATATAGCACAACCAAAACAAATTCTAATATTGAAAATATAATTTTATAAATTAATATAATAGTTTTATTATTTCAAACCACGCTTACAAGGCAAGGCTACCAATACGTTTACACTATATATATCGAAATACATGGCTATATCGTCTTAGAATTTTACCACGACCCAGTAATGACAAAGTGAATATACATACCCCCATCCTTAGGTGGAGGGTATAAAAACGAACGAAAACGAATTAGAGCCGCACAGCAAAACAAATGATATGTTTTGATATATGTACATTAGGATGGGTCACGAAATGTTTAATGATGATTTGCAAAATATTTCGTCGCTGGTTCAAGACGCTCTTGTAAACACCTGTAAAAATCATGTTATTCCCGTTTAATTTTTTTATGTTGCATATTTTTCCTGAATTAATAGATCCTTGGAAGCGCTTTGAATATAACTTTTTATTCTTGACTTAGAATAACTCATTGATCGTATTATTGGATATTTAGATTAATTTTTTTGTGGTTTTTCAAAATGGCAGCTAAAAACTCATATTTCTTAGAAAAGTTACGACACTGACTTCATTTTTGTCAAATAATTTAATACAGGAGACGGATTTTTAGGACCAAAATTTTCAAACTTTTTTTTTACAAAAATGAGCGTTGCGATGTTAATTTCCTTACGATGTTCTTCATTTAGACATCATTCGAAAGGGATTGACTGCAGCTATAAATTTATAAAATATTAACGCCAAATTACTATAAAGGTTCGACAATTCCACAAACAAGTTACTCTAAGACAAGAATCAAAATTTATATTTAAAGTGCTTTCAAGATTCATTTAATTCAGAAACAAAAATGCCACATAAAAAATATACCTCCTACATAAGGACGTCATGGAGCAGTTATCATGATAGAGGGAGTATGCAGCCAAGTAAAAATGTCTCCATGCCATTTGTAAATAAATTTTCATTATATAAAATATATGTGCAAAATGGTCTTGAGCCGGGACATTTTCCCAGTTCAAATCAAATATTGATATTTATTTTAAAAAATATTTTTTTTAGAACTGGGATATTGTCCTGGCTCAAGACCATTTTGCATCTATATTTAATAGAATGCAAATTTATTTACAAAATGACACAAACGTTGTGAATTGTGAAAGTAGAAAAAGTGGTTTAGGAATTGGGAATAATTTAACAAATAATATTTTATCTAATGAAAATAGAAAAAATCTGAAGTTGCTCTTTTGTTTTATTTTTGAAAAGATAGTATTATATAAATATAATATAAATATATATAAATCCGGAAGTTATGACGTAACATAAGATAAAAATTATATATGTATATATATAGGATCCGCCATATAACGTTTTTTTCTACTATTCAACCGTTGGACTATTATTTGTGGGGTGCCCTCAGCAGCCATTTGAAATTGAAATTATTTTCCATTATTAACCGGAAGTATTGTACTTTCAAATAAAAAAAGAAATTTGAGAAAATATTCTGCAGTTTTTTATAGAATTTTCAAAAAAAAAGTTATTTGGCGGACCCTTTGTTTGAAGTATTTCCTTTTATTGTGAATTATTATTTTTTGTGGGTGAATATTTTTTGTCCCTGTCGGTACAAATTATTTTTTTCTGTAAAATCTCATATTCAAAAATTTCAAATTTTCAAAAATGATTTGATTTCCAGTAATTTAAATTAGAAAGTACAAAAATATTAGTTTTTCGTTCGTTCTCATGTTCTTTATTCTCTTTTGGTTCTTTTTAAAAAAAGTTAAATACTTACATTTTGTGTGTTTCTACATTTATTTATAGATTTTTTTTTCAAAAAGGCATGATTTTCTTCGTTAAAATACCAGCTCTACAAAAAGCGAAATTATTTTATCACGATTTTAATGGATTTTTCGTGCCAGAAATAAACTATTTAATTTTCCCTTTGCGACTGTTCTTAAAACATTTCTTCCACGTGAAATTATCAACAGATTGTAGCTCTCAATCTTACCTTTAATATAACGCAAATGCGATATTTCCTGTTACGATTGGTCTACAAAATGAAGAAACCCTACATACTGCAGGGAGTATGAAAAAAAAGAAAAAAAAATTTCCTGAAATTGTCTTCGAAAAATCTTCAAATCTGGACGTTTACACCCGTCATCAGAACCAACCTGTGTGACACACAAAATGATTTATCTTACCGACGCCAATATTGGCCAAGTCTTAAAAAAAACTGGAACCAGTGTCATTCAAATGTCTTCTAGCAATAGCCTATCTATTGCTCTTATTTTTGGCTTCCAAAATGTGCACAACTTAAACATATACCGACTTTTGGCTGTTTCTTACCCACTGTGTGCCGGTTTGAACTTAAAATTCGCTGCTTCCACGTGATTTAGTGCAGAAATGAAATTGAAAATGACGCTTTGTTTTTTATGTCACATGCAATACTTCCATAGAACGCACAGTGGGATATGTGGCGAAAATTGGAATTAATTATGTCTCTTTTGAACGACTGTTCACATTTCCTATGCGTATGGGAATCATAAAGACTTTAGTATTATAATGGATATGGGTCACTTGTGTAGTTTCCATATTTATAAAAAAATCTAATACACTTTCAAATATAAATATATGATTAAGGCTTTAAAGTATCAAAATAGATGTTATAAAGGCATTAATTCTACCTGGGATGGCGTTATATGCGTGGGATGTAAAGGGTGATTTTTTAAGAGCTTGATAACTTTTTTAAAAAAAAAAACGCATAAAATTTGCAAAATCTCATCGGTTCTTTATTTGAAACGTTAGATTGGTCCATGACATTTACTTTTTGAAGATAATTTCATTTAAATGTTGACCGCGGCTGCGCCTCAAGTGGTCCATCCGCTTAGTCCAATTTTGGCATTTCCACGTTTTTGAGTAACAGAGGCTCAATTGCTGCGAACGGCGACGAATCGATAATTGATGGTCATCATTAACATTGGCCGATACAGCTGCGATATTTTCTTCAGTTCGTACTCTACGTAAGCGTCTTGGTGGTTTAATGTCCAACAATGTAAATTTGGTGCGAAATTTAGTCACAATAGCCCGAATAGCCGCTTCAGTGGGTCGATTAAACTGACCATAAAATGGAAGCGTGCGATGAACTTTCTTAACAGAGCACGCATTTTGATAATAAAATTCAATGATTTGCAAGCGTTGCTCGTTAGTAAGTCTATTCATGATGAAATGTCAAAGCATACTGAGCATCTTTCTCTGTCAAATACTAATGCATGAAAATCCTAACCTCAAAAAAATCACTCTTTAGAAGAAGGGGTCTATATTTTTGTTAGGTTTAATGTGATTAGAAAAACATTTTCACATATAAGGTGATATCGACTATCAGTATTAATATATTAATCCAAGATTTGGTCCATTGTAACCCATCTGGTTGCAATGGCTATTATAATAATATCAAATATAGAAGTTACGAAGACTTTACTTTTTTTAAAAACTAGGGTGATTTGTGTGGGAGGTACTAGAAATACAGAAATAGATATTGTACTCCTGCAGGGATTAGAAGAACATTATCAACATATTACTTATAACTGATGTGGAGTTATATTGGTATTATTTTGCCAAACACTTTGCCTATTTATTTTTAGGATCTATCAACAAAGTTGTGATTTTTTTTTTTTCAAATTTCTTGTTTTATTGGAAAGGTTGAACTTTGTGATTTAATAATGGAACATAATATCATTCATATGACTACCACGACGGAGTCGGCAGCACCTCACCCGAACAAGCGAATTTTTCAATACATGGCCCAATGTGGGTTCTCTTATTGACATAGCCACCGAGATGAAAATGATCTTCATCTGAAAACACTAAATGTTTCCACGTAAATTTCATACAGCCGGCGTTAAATACTCACTACTTTGGATGTAAGTTTTTAATATTTCCCAATTTTGTTCGAGCATATAGCGTCCCATTTTGCAAACATAATCCCGAAAATGAAAATAAACATGAATGTTATTCTACCTTTCAAAGTCAAAGTAATCGGTAGTTCAAATTTAAAATGTTACATGGCCCACACTATTTCACAGGGTGCTTGTCAATTTCATCCATCTCCAAACTTTATGTTTGAGGAATACCTGATTATGTGAAAGCTTTATATAACCTCCTATCCAGTAAAAGGAGGGTTTACTGATAGGAGAGTAACTTCAATGGAGTTTTTATAAGTTGTTAAAACAATTAAAATTTCTATTAAGACAAGCCGTACCACTTTATGCTTTCGCATGTACGTTCGGGTAAGACCATTGATATCCTCCGTGCAAACCTAAGTTCTCCAACACTTTAACTATGACTGTGTGAAATTTCGTTCATAACGGTTCAACAATTTAGATATACCGAAATTATTTCCACTTCTTTTTCCCGTTTCCCCCCACTGTGCATGGTATGGAAATTTCACAAACCATAAACATTTAGCAATTCGGTAAAGAAATAATTTCTATGCAATGCAAATTCATATATGTAAATATGCCAACTCTTTGTGTGTCTGTATGTCAGCCAGCCAGCCAGCTAGCCAGACGGACGCAGACTCTGTCTTCGTTATGCAAACAGAACGCGGATCCGTTCCGTTGTTTGTTTTGACTTGAAATTGTTATCAGCGCCATTAGAATACAATGTATGTACGGTGTGATATGATATGACATGATGTGAGATATCCACATACTAAGTTTGGGGTTTTGTTTCAAAAAGAACATACCTTCCAATAGGTAATACCCAATCCTCACAGATGTTATAGTCCTGCTGACATTATTATTAATTCCTTTAAATCCTATAAGGAACATGGATCCACAAGCTGGCATCAATAGGGTGTTTCCAATATGTTGTCCAACTCAAACTATTACTTCCGGTTCTTTGGAACAGAATTATGCCCGAGATTCAAAATCAATTTTTTATAGATTCATAAAATCAACAACATTTTTATACCCTCCACCTCCAGGATGGGGGTTTACTATCTTTGTCATTCCGTTAGTAACACCTTGAAATATCGACCTGAGACCCTATAAAGTATATATATTCTTGATCGTCATAAAATTCTAAGACGATCTAGCCATGTCCGTCAGTCTGTCCGTCTGTTGAAAGCACGCTAGCATCTAAACGAAAGGAGCTAGAACGTTAAAATTTTCCATAAATGCGTCTTATAGTCGTAGATCAGTTGGGATTGAAACGGAACGAAATCGGCCCAAAGGGAAACATTTTTCCTTCACAAGGACTAAAAATACCCATAATAATCCCTAATATTTTAGCGTATTTAAGCATGTTTTTTCAATATGTCTGTTTATATTTGCTTGATATTTGGTATGCGCATTCCCCTTATAGCAAAAACGTGCATTCTTATTTGCAGAGGGTGAAATGGGGCAAAAAAGGGATAAAAATGGTACATATTAAACGACAACAGCTAGAAACATGAAATTCGGTGTGTACATTCCTCTAATTGAGTAGATACATAATATAAAAGTATTTTGTCCAAATTCGTACTTTTAAGGGGTAACATGGGAATAGAGGGATAAAAATGGTACCACCCAAAAGGCTGTACCTAGAATAATGAAATTTAGTGTATACATGCCTCTGATTGCATAGACAAGTAAAACACACGGATTTTTCAAAATTCGTAATTTTTGGGGTTAAAAGAAAAAAGGGGATAAATATAGTACCAGTCAAATGACCGCAGTTAGAGTCATGAAATTCGGAGTATACATTCCTCTGACTGTGTAGACACGGAAAATAAACTGATTTTTCGAAATTCGTACTTTTAGGGGTCAAAATAGAAAAAAGGGATAAAAATAGTACCAACCAAATGACCGCAGCTAGAGTCATGAAATTCGGAGTATACATTCCTTTGACTACGTAGACATGAATAATAAAAGGTTTTTTTCCAAATTCGTACTTTCAAGGGATACAATGGGTACGGAGGGATAAAAATGGTACCAACCGAACGGCTGTACCTAGAATAAGAAAATTCCGTGTATACATTCCTCTGATTGCATAGACAAGTAAAATACACGGATTTTTCAAAATTCGTACTTTTTGGGGTTAAAATAAAAAAAGGGGATAAATATAGTACCAGTCAAATGACCGCAGCTAGAGTCATGAAATTCAGAGTATAAATTTCTCTGACTGCGTAGACACGGAAAATAAACGAATTTTTCGAAATTCGTACTTTCAAGGGATACAATAGTACAGAGGGATAAAAATAGTACCAACTAAACGACTACAGCTAGAAATTCGAATTGCGTAGAAACGTCAAGGGGCTAAAAATGGTACCAACCAAATGGGAGCAGCTGGAATTATGAAATTCGGTATATACATTCCTCTGACTGCATAGACACGCTAAATAAAAATATTTTTTCCAAATTCGTAATTTTTCTTTTACGGCAAAAATTGTTTGAATCATGAAGTTAGGTTATTTTGCACTACGTACGTCTGATAATGGATTTGCAAAATTTGTACTTTTGAAATTAAAATAGAATGGAAATACAACAATAGCACCAACTATCTACCAATATTTATGGTATTTAAGCTTTTTGAAAATATAAATATAAGAATATTTATTTTTTGATTTGATTTGTTTGAAATAATTAAAATATTATATTTATTTATAAAATTATTTTTTTTTTTTTCAAAATTTGTATTTGTTTTGGTTTGGCTATATTAAAAATATTATATTTTCCTGTAATATTACTGCACTTCTATGAAAACCGATAACCTCTGTGGAATGCAATCCATGGTGGAGGTTATATAAATAATATAATATATATAATATATATAAAGTTCGCCCCGGCCGAACTTAGCCTTGCTTTTACTTGTTTATGTACATTTTGAATGTACATTTTTTTAAAGGTACCTTTAGTATTTGTACTCCCGTTTTGGAAATATAGCCCCGATCACATGCGCTTAAATGTATTACAAAGTGACTACAAATGCTGCGAATTCAACTTTCAAATAGAAACCGTGGTTCAGGAGCAGTCTCCAAAAATTGAGAAAATATTTATTTTTCTTTTCTTATATTCTAGGGAAGAAAACAACGTCGTCTATATGTAGAAGATCTATGTCTAAATGTAGAAGTCATGACTATCTTTGTAGACGTAATATATATATATATATATATATATATATATATATTTGATAAATAAAATTGTATTTATTTACCATATGATCATCGTAATATTTATATCTCCATAATTTCACTTACAATTCAAATATATATGATTCCAGAAAAAAATATATAAAATATACATTCATTATTTAGCATATCCTATTACAAACTATTATCTGTCTGAAGTGCCTAGAGTAGCGTCTCCTAATACATAAAATCCCATCCAAGAAAAGCTAAGCTGTGTGACAAAATAATAAACAATGAACCTTTTCTCATTACGTTCACGACGTTCATAAGCATGGGGAGCATCGAAATTGTTAAACTGAGCGTTGTTAAATGAGCAGCGATCGATCGGTCCATCGATCAATCGATGATTATTTACGGTGTTGGAACACGAGCACAACAAAAGCCTCATCTCACGCAGTTCGCTGAGATGAATCGTATCTCGATCGAACAAGATGTCAACCTCGCTGTGTCTTTCGCTGGGTATTTTCTTTTGACAGAGACTGTTGCTGTTGTTGTAGTCATATCCGAAGTTGACGACGACGACGCACGTGAGATAAAAGATATGACAACAGCAGCACCAACAATAATGCGGCGTTCGATACAAATAAATAATATAAAAAACGGCATTAACTTCGGTCGTACCGAATTTGATATACCCTCCTCCGTTCGAAGCCGGTCTTAACGCTTTCACTTTTGGGGTAAATACGAACAATGACGTTGGAAACAGGATTTCTCTAGCGATTTGGGGTTTCTAATTCAGTGGCAGGATGACTCCTATATTAATGTTCCAAACGGTACCTTAAATAAAATAAAAATATATTTTCTCGAGAAAGTATTTTTTCATGGAACGGAAAAAACACCATAAAAAAATAGAAAAACATGGGAAAAATATATCGCGGCAAAATCCACTTTGACCGGATTTCCACTGTCAGACTCCATATAAAAAATCCAAATAAGGGTCATAATTTCTATAGGGTGGGCCATTTAAAATGTTTAATTTGAACTGTCAATTAGAGATTTGCAAAATGGGACGCTATACGCTCGAACAAATTTGGGAAATATTAAAAACTTACTTCCAAAGTAGTGCGTTTTAACGCAAACTGTAAGAAATTGACGTGGATGTTTTTCGAGAAGAGATTGACCTTCAGTTCAGCCTTCCTGGAGCTCATCAATAAGCAAAATTGCCGCATATGAGGTTCAGAGAAACCATACATGACTATTGAGAAGCCAATGCATCCACAACGAGTCACTGTTTGGTGTGGATTTTGGGCTGTACTTAAAAATTGGGATGATCGGGCTAGGTACTGTCGAACCAGTCGTGGTAGTCATTTTAATGATATTGTGTTCCATTATTAAATGACAAAGTTCAACCTTTCAATTAAAACCAGAAATTTTTCAAATATTTTTCCTGACAAAAAAGATTTTTTGCGAAAAACTCAATTTTTTTGGAAACTGAAATTCGCAACATTTCATAAGTACCTTTAATTTAACATCGGACATCATCTACCTTCGAAAAAATTGAAAATTGAGTATAAAATGTAAAATAATTATCCAAAACTAGACACTGAACAGTAGATAATTATTTTGAAAAATTACAAATATAATAATGTTTATTTTTTATTGGTTAAAACTTTTGATGATTTTTGTGTGATTTTTTATTAAATCTGGACATTTTATAACGATTTGAACATTAAAAATACCAAGGATTCTGATAGACGGGTTAAAAAAGAGTATAAGTGTATCGGTGTTCTGAATGTAGTCAATTTAGATGTATTTATATGGTAGTCAATTTATAGGGGGTCAATATTTCCCCCTTTGGAACATCCTTATAATGAATCGGCATAGGAAACCTTCTTATCCATTTTATGTACGGGGTGGCTCTATGGTTTAAATGTTCGGGTGTAATGACAATGATTTCATTTCGAATGTTGGTTTTCAATTGGAAAATGGTTCTTTCAAATATCCCCAAAGAAAACTGTCAGGAGCTGTTAAATCTGGTGAACGTGGAGGCCTGTTAAAATCGCTTGTGCGCGAAATAATGCGTTCTCCGTATATGTCCCTTGGTTAAAAAATAAAATTCAATTATTTTTGTACGTTGTTCGATCATAATTAATTCCCCAAGACTCCTTCACAAAATGCTGAAAAAAAGAAAGAATAATAACTGAAAAGTTATAAAGAATTCCAACCATATAGCTCATTCTGCCCCACCCTGTATATGACGTATTTACCAATAATACTTAAAAGACTACGAGGAAAATTTTTGAGAACGATATTAACCCTCTAGCTCCTCAATATAGGAGTATTTTCCCTCCCTTTTTGTGCAAAACCCATCACTAGGTTACTATGGCTTTGTGCATGTGTTTGTAACACCAAAAAGGAAACGAGATAGACCCATCGTTTATTATACAGATCGGCTTAGAATCACCGTTTGAGTCGATTTAACAATCTGCGTCTGTCTGTCTGTCCATCTCTTGTTGTATTCAAAGTACAGTTCGCAATTATTATCCGATCCTAACAAAAATTGACACAATTAAGTTTTGCGGCCCAAGGACGAACGCTATTTAATTTAAAGCAAATCGGTTCAGATTTACCTTACTTTATTTGGCACAGTACCTTATAATTCAAAAGAATCATGATCTGGCTCACGAGAATATAATATATATATATACCCTCACTCTCAGAGAACATGAGTATGGAAGGACTTCGCGCCGGAGTATGTTTGTGGCAGGTACTAGAATTTTGTGGCAAAGATGTGTCAAATCCCGCCACGTTTAAAGTTCTTATAAGAACTTTATCATATACCATAATATAGCTAATTCCGACTATCCGTGTGAAAATTTCATTGCTTTTTATTTAACATAGGAATATGGACCATTTGTGTCGGAGGTACCAGCAGGGGCGCGGCAATTTCGCCCATCTTTGAACTTAAACTAAGTTTGGGAAAAATATTACCATGTGCTAAGCTTGAATTGATTGCTTAACTGCTGTCGAAAGTTATCATGTACACCAGCCAGTCAGACATACGGACATGGCTCAAACATCTTAAAATGTTGTGAAACGGATTTGGCCCAAACATACTTGGGGTCTTAGGTCACTCCTTCAATACACATTTCTGTCCCAAATGATATATACCCTCCTACTCTGTAGAGTGAGGGTATAAAAGTTTTCTTGTCTGAATTCTAGTACAAATGATATTGAAAAGAAAAATTTAAGCCAACATTTACAAGTCCACTACATAGAGCGTAACTCTATGTAAGACCTTATTAAATTCAAAAATTCATGTGTTGTCATTTATTTTGGTTTAAGACCAAAGGTTGTGCTGAAGTCTTCAGCAGAACTCCATCTCGTCAGAACTTTCGCAACGAACGTGTGTCTTTGACTTAAATCAGGGTTCATATTAGTACCAGCGGTCACATACGACAAATGAGAAGCGCTGATAAACAAAATATTCCACCGAACTAAGTCGACACACTAAAAATCTCACTTTGCCAATTCAATGTTATGCATGTGCTCGCAACAATGCAAAGGTTGTTGTTGTACGGTATGTCCCGTCTTCACTGTACCTCGTGTGTATTTTTGGTCTGTTATGTTGTATGTGTTGTCATTTATTTTGGTTTAAGACCAAAGGTTGTGCTGAAGTCTTCAGCAGAAAAATTCATTCAAATTAATCTCGTTTGGACTATGAGGTATTTAAGACTTAAGGGTCTGATGGGACCCTTTTGACTATACATTACATTTTTTTTTGTTGGAGTGAGAAAAATACTTCTGCAGCAACATGTGATTTTCCTCAATTCTAGTACTTTAACTACCACCTGAGTTTCATTTTCAATTCTAAGACAAAAAATATAGTTTATTAACTCCATATGGGTCTGACCAGACTTTCTTCAACGTTACATTTATTTTGATATAGTGACAGCCTGCTCAATTCTTTTTTATAGATTCCAGATGAGTCTTGATTTTGATTTTGCATTAATTTATATTATAGTTATGAGCTTCTCATTCTTGTAACATCTTTAGATTTTATCTATTAAGTTATTTTCTATAAAAATATTCGCAACTAGTTATATTTTTATTATCATAGCTGTGAGAGTCTCCCAAAAATTGTAACTCTTAAGTATTTCACCTAGACCTAGCCAGACCCATATTAAGCAAACGACAGTTACTTTCAAGCAAATCTAAATCCACAATTATTCTCAGTTGAGAAAAAATGTTAAATGGGTCTGCCCAGGCCCTGAGGTACCTCTGTGAAGCAACATTTTGAATTTCACTTAAAAACAATCAAACACAAATGACTAGAACTCTTCAAGGATCCTGTAAATTTATAAACAGTTTAGGGTGAAACATTTTTTTGAGATCCGTCAAACCGCATGACAAACTTAAGATACCCTCACACCTTGATGTAGCCTCTGTACAAAAACAACGTCAAACAGCAGCGGCTACAGAAACGAAACAAAAAGAAAAATCCAAACAAAATCTGTATTCTTTCTGTCAGTTCCCGTTCTAATATTTTGAACATTCGCACAAAATCACAAAATCAGTTCTATCCAAACCTCTTCCAAGAACGGTTGCTTCTGACGTTCGCACGTTCGGACAACAATAACGACGACAACAACAACAGCAAGAGAAACATCTGGCAATATCATTCGAATAATAAAACACCGCTAAATAAAAACATTTCTTTTTATTATTATTTAATATTATCTTTTATTGTTATCTGTTGTGCAAATTAAAAGCAAAAGCGCGAAACGAAATCGAAAGTTCTTCACGCTTCACATCGCAGAGTTATTAAAGCCATCGAACCCAGCGCAGACAACGCTCGCTATTCATTGACGTAAAGATGGAGCCAACATTTGAAATACCTCGATCTGCTAAACCGCCGTGCAAAAATGATCGAAAAGGATATTTGCAAAGAGTTATGCTGACAAGGTAAATCTTAACAGACTTTTTTTCTGTAGTAATCTCTCGCAGGACATTTTAAAAATAAAGAAAGCAAGATTTAGGACTTAAGAAAAATCCTGTGGACTTTTGACAATATATCCCAATTCTGATATATGTACACAATTTACAGTAAATCAGCTCAATAAATTTAAAGATTTAAACATTTAAAATTGGAATATTGGGGACGGACCCCAATATTACTCCCACGGTGGTTTGAATCCATTTGGTTACTTATGTTTTGTTTGAATACATTTGGTTGCTTATGTTTTCTTCGAAGATTATTCTCATTTGCAGACTCTAAGATTTTGTTGATTGGAAAAAGTTTCAAATCTAATCTAATATTTAAAATCAGGAATGTTCGAAGTTTAATTTGGTTTGAAATTGAAATTTGATGACTTAATCAAGCCAATAGGGTGAATTGTATCACTCATTGTCTGTAGCCATTACAATAACGTTTTTTGGAGATCTTTAAAAAATATCCTGCATGTCCTTGAAATGAGAATTTTCGTGGTAGTTAAAGTGTGCGCCTGCCTCACAGAAAACCTTCGTTCACATCTGATTAAATCCAATTGATTCCATTTTTTGATTTTATTGAGAATTAATCCTTATAAAGCTTCTTTCTGTAAGCAAAACATCAGACGGAGCTTATCCCTCTCATTGAATAGAAAATTATATCGCTCTTTCCTTGATTGTACAGAAAGAAGCTCCGCTTCTTCCTCCGGGGATGTTTTGTATTTGTTGTGATTGCATGAAACTCCGAAGTAGAGTGATTTGACTCTTAGAAATGACATAAACAGAACGAATAGCGACCGCGAATAGACGAATATATGTTGAAATTTTAGCACAAATATGATAGAATTTCATTGATACAGAGCTCATTTACCTCTGTGAGTGGTCGAGGGCTTGTCAACATAAACAAGAGACTTTAAATTTTTACAAATTGAGGTCCAATAAAATTCTTAAAATTTGTCAAAATGATAAAAAACGATGAAACTTATTAGATTTTCCATTTTTTTTTCAACAAAAAAAAAAAATACCTGAATTCCCAAAGTGGGAAAAATGTATTCCAAAATTGGGAATTTTTTATTAATTTTTTTACCATTTTTATCTGATGATTTTTTATTTGACTTTAATTCGTAAAATAATGAGAAATTTGAAGTGGAATAACCGAAACTTTTATTTTTTCAAAAAAATTTGTTATTAATGAAAACTTCAATAACTCAGTTAACTACTAAAGGATTTTTAAAAACACCGTTTTACTCCTTCCTAAATATGTTATTTAAGTAAATTTACCAAACATAATAATGTGGAAAAATATTGCCAAAAATTGGCTAAAAATTTTTATAAAAATAAGTTTTCTTAAATAAGATATATGTCGACAGAAAGCTCCAGGTTTCACCTCCCAGAGTTTTTAGTCTGTCGCACAGTGTTATTTTTATTCAGAGCTTCGGTTGCGTTCTTTGGAGAGAAAGCCCAAAATCACAACATATCATAACCTAACGTTATTTAAAACGCTCACAATCTTCGGCATGTAACACCGTCCGCATTCCCTTCATACAGTGGCACGAATGCGAAAGGATTAAATTTTCAATAACTCTGCCTTATAGGTATAGCTGAATTTGATCGATTATGTTGACTTTGAGGGTAGGGATCGTTTGCATAGACATGTGGCATCCGAAAGCTCCAACAATATCCTCCAATGGTTCATGTAAATGTAATGGTTCATGGTTTGCATAGTGGTATCAACAGTGTGGCACAATTGGCCGTCTTGTTGGGACCTATATCATTCTATGTGGGCTATGCAAAAAATGAAAAATTTGTGTCTAAAACCTAAAAATTTATTTTTTGTGTGTACTGTGATTCATAAAATCAACACCATAAATTTATTTAAGGATTTTATAAAATTCTTTACCAAATTTCAAATTTCGGTGAAGGTACCTTTAATATTTGTACACTCATTTTGGGAATATAGGTCCAATCAAATTTTGCGAAGCCATCAAAAAAAAACTCTCATTACCAAGTAATGTGGGGAATAAGGCAAAACCAAAAACCTTCACTACTTATTTTTCGGATCCCTTTCTAATTATTTTTATAAAGCGATTGTAAAAAGATAAGTACTTCCACGCACGCTTACAAAAAGTTGAGAAATAAGTGGTCGGGGGTTTGTCAACATAAACAAGAGACTTTAAATTTTTCCAAATTGAGGTCCAATAAAATACTTAAAATTTGTCAAAATGATAAAAACGATGAAACTTATTAGATTTTCGATTTTGTTTAACAAAATACCTAAATTCCAAAAGTGGGGAAAATATATTCCAAAATTGGGAATTTCTTATTAAAATGGTCGACATACTTTTTTACCATTTTTATCTGATGATATTTTATTTGGCTTTAATTCGTAAAATAATGAGAAATATGAACTGGAATAACGGAAACTTTAATAACTCAGTTAATCACTAACGGGTTTTTAAAAACAAATCGCCTTTTTACTCCTTCCTGAATGTGTTATTTAAGTAAATTTACCAAACATAAAAATAAGAAATAAGTACTTCTCAACGAGTTGTAAAATAAGTGGTATCAGGAAAATACAAAATAAGTCATTATTGATAACTAGCCAAAAAATAATGTATTTATTATCAATAATGGACTCACCACAAAAATGTAGAAAATTAATTTTTAAAATCTGAAGTTCTATGAAATTTAACTTACCAATAACTACTTACTTAAACCATTATAAGGAAGTAATTATTTCATACTTCAAAATAATGCAGGGCGTAACGAGATGTCATTCTAGGTAATGCTAAAAATAATGAGGTGTCATTACCAAGTTTTTGCTGTGATGGAAACATAGTCCCCTAAAAACTGAGAAAAATTGTATTTTTTTTTTGTGAAAAAATATTTTTTTCATTGCACGAAAATTGGATTATTTGAAATCGAACAAATGGATAGAATTATATTGCTTTCTTGAAGTTAGAAATAGTGGTTTAGGAATAGTCTCCTAAAAATAGTTAAAAAATATTTTTTTTTGAAAAAAATATTTGTTTGCAGGAAAAAATCCATAAAAGTGGGGAAACATATTTTGTTTTGTAAAGGTAAAGGTAATTATGATGGCTACAAATTTTCTTTTCACGTAGAAACAATGGTTGATGAACAGTCTCCTAAAAATTGAGAATAAATTGTTTTTTTTTTTTGAAAAAAAAAATTTTTGTTGGCACGAAAATGAGTTTATGTGAAATGGAAAACTGAAATAATTATTATGATGACTACAAATGCTACAAATTTCACCTACAGTGTTTAAGGAACAGTATCCTAAAAAAATTAAAAATATTTTTTTATTCGAAAAAATATTTTTTTGGCAGGAAAAAATACATAAAAATGGAAAGAATTATTTTGTTTTGATGGCTTAATAACAATCTACTAAAAAATGTGAAAAATATATTTTTTTGGAAAAAATATTTTTTTTGGTTGGAAAATATCCATAAAAAGTAGAATAAAGCGGACAAAATTATTTTGTTATGATAAATGTTGCTAATTTCACTTTCACATAGAAACAATTTAATAACAGTCTCCAAAAAATTGAGATTTGAAAAAAATCTTACGCTGACCCGAATAAAACGTATGCAAAAAATTTGAGAAAAAAGATTTTGACAGAAAAGTAGTATGTGTACGCATTTTTTTAAATCAGGATTTTTTAATTATTGTTTAAATAGCACGAAATTAGAGTTACAAATTAGATGACAGAATTTTTAGTTTAGTTTATTTTTATTCTATAGAATTATATAAAGATTTTAATAAAAAACGATAAAAATAAGAAGTAAAAGATCTGTCGACAAAAGTAGAATGTGGACGCAATTTTTTTAAATCAGGATTTTTTAATTATTGTTTAAATAGCACGAAATTAGAGTTACAAATTAGATGACAGAATTTTTAGTTTAGTCTATAGAAATTTATAAATTTATAAATTTTAATAAAAAGCAAAGCCTAGTTAAAGAAAAATTTCACCTATAATTTTTGTCTAAGTTTTTGCTTTAATTAATTTAATTATCTTGCCTCTGCTTTGTACTTCTACCACATTTTTTTTCAATTCTTTGTTTACCCTACTACTACAAAATAAAATATATAATAAGATACAATAAAATATTCTATTATCCAATTTGTAAAGCGAGCTTGTGCACTATTTAAGCTAAAATTAAAAAAAAATACAATTGTTTTAGTTTTTTCGTTTGCATTTTTTTGGTCTGTAATCAAAATCTATAGAAGCAAAATGGTCTTGAGCCAGGAAAATATCCCAGTTCAAAAAAAAAAAAATTACAATTTTTGAAATATTTTGCTTCTCTTGCGTCATAACTTCTACAGTTATCCATAATCCTTTTACACATTGCTCTTTTCGCTGAAATGTTAGCTATAAAAAACCAAAACAGCATGTATATTTTATATATATTATATATTTACTATTTTTTATTCGACTGTCGTGCCAGCAAACAAAAATAATATTTTTTTTTTCAAAAATAATATTTTTTTTTATCAATTTTTTGACACGGTGCTTACTTTCTGTATGTGAAAGTGAAATTAGCCACATTTGTTCCCATCATAATTATCTTTAATTGAACATATAGACGGGTGTGATCGGACTTATATTTCCAAAATGAGTCTACAAATATTAAATATATCTTCTACGAAAATTGGAATTTTTATAAAAATTATTTTTTATCCATAGAAAATAAATATCTTTTTTATGTTTTGAAACGCAAAATACACCAGAAAGTGTTATACATTGTCCTCTGGCAAAATGCTGTGTTTCCCATTTCCAAAATTCTACAACTTTTGTATCAAATCAAAATCTAAAGCTTAACCGATCTGTCCAAGATTTGCACCAAATAGTTAGAGTGCAAAAAGAGTATCAGACACCAAATTTTATTAAGATCTGATGACAAATATGGCTTTTAGGCTCATAAAATTATCATTCCTTAATATTCTGATTTTTTGATAGTATTTATTTACTATGTACTACTATGATATAGGGTGGGCCATTTACAATTTTAAATTACAATCGGCTATAAAAAAGTACTGATTACTTTTTCAAATTTCGAGTTTTATTGGAATGGTTGAACTTCGTCATTTAATAATGGAACACAATAACATTCATATGTCTACCACGACTGGCTCGGCAGTACCTCAACCGATCAACCCAATTTTTCAGTACAGCCCGAAATCCACACCAAACAGTAACTCGTTGTGGATGCCTTGGCTTTTCAATAGTCACGTGTGGGTTTTCTGAACTCCATATGCGACAATTTTGCTCAATGACACAGCCACCGAGATGAAAATGAGCTTCATTTGAAACCACGAAAAATTTCCACGTAAGTTTCTTACAGTTCCAGTTAAAGACTCACTACTTTAGAAGTAAGTTTTTAAATATTTCCCAATTTTGTTCGAGCATTCCATTTTCCAAATGTAAAACATAAACCTGAAAATAAAAATAAAAATTATTTTTATTCTACCTTTCAAAGTCAAAGTAATCGGTAGTTTAAAATGTTAAATGGCCCAGCCAATATTAATTTAATTCAATTCTTGGCAATAAACAATTTATTTTTTATGAACTACTGCCGCCTTCGATTTTATTTAGTTTTTCCGCCAAAATATAGAAATTAATAACTATAATAATTCGCTCAGCCGGTTCCTTCGAATATGACCAATTTTCATAGAAATTAATTTATTTAGGTAATTAATTCTCAAAACACAGAGCACCGATAAAAAGTTAATTTTATCTAAGGACATAGCTGCTAATAATGTAAAAAAATCTCTATTGATTAGTGATCGGTAATTTTTCTAAAAAAATCTAACTTTTGGGGTTTTATTTTCCCCGTTTTGGGAATTTTGGAATTTATTCCGTTCGAATGTTAGAGAATTAATAGAAAAATCGAAATGAATGCCTTGATGTGGTAGGGGAAGTATTTACGCAGACGCAACTCTGACTCAAGACCATCTGTCCTCATTATTATTATTTTCTCCTTTTAATTCCTGGTAGGATCATGGGGACACTCGTGTACCTAGTTAATACTGCCAACATTTATGATTTACAAAAATTACTCTAATAAATGGCATGAACCAGCCCCGCAAGCTTTAAACAGCAATTCTCTTTCACTCCGCATAAAACTCTATCTTGCACAGTTCTTTCACTGAGACTGAGCACACTCGTGTTTCTTCAGGCATGTTTGTGGGATTCGGTTTTTTTTCGCCTTTTATATTATTTGTCATGCTCTTGAATAATTGAATTGATTTCATCGTTTACGTTATCGCAATTCTGCCTAATTTTCTATATTAGCACGTTCCCACCTACGTAAGCTTGAGGCACATGCATACGTACGTACATACATCCAGCATATCATTTTCAAGAACATCTTGTTAATAGCGCTACGCGAAATTCGAACCCTTTGCGTAGCGAAACTTTCATGATTAATTTTTAATGCATATTTGAGATTCCATTTGTGCTGCCTACGCCAAAGACACAACAGTAGACAGACGAGACGAGAGTCGAGACAATTGCTGCGCCGCCGGAGATAACGTGCTGTGCTCACTTCGAAGACCGAATTTCCGATTGTGTGAAAAGAAGAATCACTTCAAAATTGACGTCATTAGCAAATGGCAAATTCTCTATTTAGTCACGATCATTGTTTGTCATTCATTCATTCTTTCTTCTTCATCATCATCATCGCCAGCCATTCAAACTGAAAGCAGCAGATAGACGGCAGACGACGGGCGGCAAACTTGATACAAGACGATGTCACTCACACCACCCAGACTAAGTAAGTCAACCAGCCAGCCAGTCAGTCACTAACTAGTTCGCCGCCGAGAATAGCCGTGAAGTAAACCAAACAAACAAACGACTCAATTCATTTCAATTTCAATTATTATTCCATCAAATACCAGATCCTAGACAAAAACAAAAATTCTATAAATTTCTTAAACGCTGACTAAACCCGAAATACCAAGCTGCAGCTTCTGCTACGATTTGTGCAAAACGTGTAAATAAATATACATACAGTCGAACTTCCATATAGCGAATCTCAAGGGGACCAAAAAAAAATCGTTATATAGAAAATTCGTAATATAGAATTATTTTAATTGATTTTTCAAAAGAAAATACCTAAAAAACACCACCAAAATCAGTTAAGAAATACCATCGGACTTAATCTTGTGTAACTCGAGAAAAAACACTGAGAGCGGTGGCACATCTATACGGTTTAGTTATCTATGATGTGAATCTCACACACAAAAACAAATAAAAAATGAAAATATATGTGTGTATGGTGAGAATGAAAAATATGTTTATGTAAAACTCGTTATACGGAGATCAAAAACGCATGAGCATTCGAGTTACGGGCGTAGAAAAAATTCGTAGTAAAGAAATATTCGCTATAAGGAAACTCGTTATAAGGAGATCAAAACATACTTAAAATTTAACGAAATTGCAGTGTTCTGGAAATAAATTCGTTATATAGAGAACTTCGTTGTACGGAAGTTCGTAATAGAGAAGTTCGACTGTAGTTTAGTGCGGTAGAAAAACCCCCGTCGTCGAATTCGTGCAGTGTGATTCGTAGTACTTCCCATTTCGATAAAAATTGAATTGAATTCACTGATAACTAAAGCATTCCATATGCTCGTCGATGCACGCTCATGAACTCTAAAAAAATTAAAAAATATTAAAAAACTAATTAACTTAATAATAATATATATTTGAATATGAATATGTTGTGTAAATGATCATCGTTAAATTCGTCGTATAAGATCACATAAATACGCCCTGTACGTATAGGCACAGTGGGATATTACGGTGTGTTTTCCTGTTGTAGTTCACATTTTTTGGGGTAGAAATGAATGGTGTTTATATTCACCCTACGGGAAAATGAACTGCCCCAGGACAAGTCCCAGAACTGGTCCCTGGTGGGTAAGGACCGGTCCTTGTTCTAGCCCAAATGTATGAATGGGACCAGTCCCTTTTAACATTGTTTGTCATTGGAGGCGGTGAATTGACTCCCTTTGGTATGTCTTGGACATGACCTGGGATCGGTCTCAAAGGACTTGTTGTGGAACCGGTCTCAGAGGACATGACTTGCACCATAGCTCAAAAGACATGTCCTAGAATCGGTCTCAAAGGATATGACCTGGAATCGGTTTCAAAAGAACATGACTTGGAACGCACCTCAAGAGAATTTATAATTTATTCACACCTTGGGACCAGTTCTGTGATATATCCATATCGACCTATCTCATGATAGGTACGTTTATAACAATTGCCACCAATTTTCCGCAGCGCACAATTTTAATCGTTTGAAATTTTAAACTTTATAAAAAGTGTTGTGGTTGAGACAATAATTTATGATGACGATTAATATATATGTAATACTATTGTATTCATCCGCGTTATTCACCGTCAACAAGATTCAAACTGAGAGATTCAATTTGTACCTGGGATATTCAAACTTCGTTACCTAAATCGAGCTTGATATCACCCTTGCTGTGGGGTACTAGGCTATCATTTAGTCGGCCACGTCCGGTTTTAGTTTTTACATTCGTAAAAAATTAGCTAGAAAATACTCATTCAATTTGAATTGAACCTAACACAAAACTCACAAAATAATGTAATAAATTTTCTAAACCACTGTACGATGCCAGTTGATCGTGGAGGCGTATTTACATGTACATATGTCAGTATTAAAAACAAATAATCTGTAATATTGGAAAATGATTTAAAACAAAGCACAATAATATGTTCATATTCAGTGCAATCATGCCCAGGGGTGCGAATATTTGCATAAATACTGACATACATACAGACAGGCATATGAACATTTTTAAAACCCGACACAATGGAGTTAAATTCCAATTGATAAGGATTCCAACAAAATGGAATGAATAAACAAGCATGTCTGTCTGCGACACGCGCTTACATATGTGTACATTAGGGTGTATGGGGAAAACGATACATATTAAAAAATAGCAAATACGTTTTATTCAAAATGAAGCATCACTTGATGATCCCATGAATGCGAGCGGCCACATAACTCAACGTCTAACTTGCATGAATATATGTGCCAGTTAGTATAATAGTGGTCTAAGTCAAAAATAAAAAAAATAGATAAAATTAGAAATAGCTAATTTAAGAACTTTTATTTTTGACATTTATAAAAAATGTAATTTGAATAAAAAAATATTTGAGAAGTAAATAATAATTTCAATACAAAGTTTCTAGACGAAAAAGCTGTAAATATTTATTTATTTTTTTTTTAATAAAATATTTTGAGCTTTCTTTCATTTTTGGTAAAGAATTATTACTTTTCAGAATTAAAATAAAATATTTAAAATAATATATTTGTTGTCTAAGTCAGTGCATCCTCTGAATGTTGTGGTACCCTTAGGTACCAACGTTGTCGATTATTTTTTTTTTATAAAAGTTCAATATAGTAAAGGGCGATTTTTTAAAAGCTATAAGAAAGTTTATAGCAATTTAGAAAAATGCATGAAATCTTTATTTGAATCGATAGTACGGTCAATATAATTTAATGTTTGAAGATTATTTCATGCAAATGTTGACCTTGACTGCGCCTCAATGGTCCATCCGCTTAGTCCAATTTTGGCATTTCCACGTTTTTGAGTAACAGAGGCCCAATTGCTGCGAACGGCGACGAATCGATAATTGATGGTCATCATTAACACTGGCCGATACAACTGCGATATTTCCCTCAGTTCGCACTCTACGTAAGCGTGTTGGTGGTTTAATGTCCAACAATGTAAATTTGGTGCGAAATTTAGTCACAATAGCCCGAATAGCCGCTTCAGTGGGTCGATTAAACTGACCATAAAATGAAAGCGCGCGATGAACTTTCTTAACAGAGCACGCATTTTGATAATAAAATTCAATAATTTACAAGAGTTATATTTTTTCACTTGACTCACACATAAACCATTGCATATCTCAAAACGGATAAAGTGTGACTTAGACCACTATTAACTACTAACTGGCACATATGAATTTTATAAAATATCTATCCCCTCTTTCGAGTTTTGGCCGGTGTTATGAAACAATCTGTGTCCATAAAGAATAAATTTTTAAAGAGTAATATTTTTGTGTAACGAAAACTTGGTAAATGTTTGGTCTTCCAACGAAGAACAAGCAATTTTTTGTGGTGATTTTGTAGTTTTGTTTATGAGTTTATTAAAGGAAAATATTTTTCAAAAATCTGTTATTAAGCGGAATTGAATATTCTTGTACTTTCTGAATAGCTGAGGAGTGGAGCGAATTTTGGTTGTTTCTAAATATTAAACATTTTTAAAGGTGAATATTTGAAAATTTCCCATTTTTTGATGGTCAAGAAAAAAACATCGTAAAATTCGGTGAACATTTTTTATAATAATTTACCCAGCAAAAACTCTCATTACCAAGCAATGTGGGGAATAAGGCAAAACCAAAAACTTTCACTACTTATTTTTCGGATCCGTTTCTAATTATTTCTATAAAGGGATTGTAAAAAAATAAGTACTTCCACGCACACTTACAAAAAGTTGAGAAATAAGTACTTCCATGCAAGTTGTAAAAGTTGTAAAATAAGTGGCCTCAGGAGAAAGATTAGCCAAATAATGTATTATCAATAATGAGCTTAATAAGTGATGAAAACAACATTTTTATTAAATTATACATTTTGTATCGACTTGTTAACAATCTGAATACAGAATTTAGGACTATTTTTCTATAAGTCTGGATAACTCAGCTGCGATAACAACAGCACTGCTATTCTCTGACTCACCACAAACACAAAACCACACAAAATATAGTTCTAAAATCTGAAGTTCTATGAAATTTAACATAGCAATAACTACTTATTTAAACCATTATATGGAAGTAATGATTTCATACTTCAAAATAACCAGCAGTCATTACTAGGTAATGATAAAAATAATGAGGTGTCATTACCAAGTTTTTGCTGGGTAGTTTGAACTTTAATTTATTTTTCACCGATTTTTTCCAATTCTTTTATATTTATTTTTTTTGAAAATGTGTCTAAAATAAAAGCTTTACTCGTATGAATTTATTTTTAGTTAAGCCAATTTTCTGAAAGCAGACCTAGTCTATATGTCCATTGATGCAGTAAAAAAAGAAAATCGTTCTAACTTTGCCCAATGCTGGTATGGGAATGGATCATTGTACAGTAGCTACAATTTTTACTCAACAAGTACTGAAAATATACCCTAATATTTATAGCATCTAAGCAGATTTATGTGTTTTGTCTTTCTAAACTTGAAAAGGTTATAAAAATTTTTAATGGATAATTTTTTTTAGTAAAATTCCAATTTCGCTGAGGGTACATTTAATATTTCTACTCGCATTTTGGAAATATATGTCCAATTAAGGTAATTATAGTGGCTACAAATATCACTTGCTAACTTTCACATAGAAACTGCGGTTTGAGAACACTCTCCAAAAAATAAGAAAAAAATTATATTTCCCAAAAAACTTTTTTGCTGATAGGAAAAAATAACAAAATAGTAAAAAAATAGAAAAAATATTTTTTGATTTTTATTTATTTTTATAGATCTATGAATAACTGTAGAAGTTTGTTGACGCAAAATATTTTTTAAACCATTTTTCTAAATTTATACTTAACTAGTGCGAAAAGGAGCTCTTTGTAAATTAAATAGCAGTATTTTTAATTTTATTTTACAATAGCTGGGATCTTAGCGAAGAAAACAAGACCTACTTGAAAAAAATTTATAGATAAATGTATATAGATATCTAATTGTTTTCTTCGTTAGCATATTAACTATTGAGAAATAAAGCATAATATCTTTCCCAAAATGTTTTCTCGTTTTATGGATTTATTTTTCTTGCTTGAAAAAAATTATTTTTGAAAAAATCAATTTTTTAAATTTTTCTTGAAGAAAGTTACTGGAACCACTGTTTCTATATGAAGTTCGCAACATTTGTAGCCATTATAATTACCTTTAAGTGGTCATATAAACGGATGCGATCTTGCATATGAGTTCCATTCCATGGCAAGCGGTACGATATTTTACTTCGATATCTGCGATTGTTTTAAAAAATTAGAAACAAATTTTCACGAGTTATAACAGTAAAAAATACTATAAAAATACATTTAATTGCCTTTAACTCCTGAAATACTTTACCGGTTTAAGTTAAGTGGTACGTTGTAGCCGGTTAGATAGTTTTCACAATTTTAATTTAATTTTATTTTGATTTTCGAAATGATTACATAAATCCATTTTTTGAAATTTTAAATTGTGCTTAGGTCCCTTTTTAAGCGACTGTGTAAATTTGGAAGTGGTGAAATGATGGCTTCTATTTTTTACGATTTTTTTCTCGATTTCTCGAATCATCAGAATGATATTTTTACCAATAGTTCATAAACACAAGGTATATGAACAATGAAAAATCCGAGAAAAAGTGGATTAGTGTAATCATTTCGAAAATCAAAATAAGAGAATTAAAATTGTAAAAACTTTAAAAAATATAACGCGGTTATACCATTCCACTTCAATATTTTAAAAATAATAGAAATTTCCTTCAAAACATTAAAATCGGATAAGTATTTGAGGAGTCACGGGCGATTGAATGAAAACACCTTTTAGAAATAATTGTATTTTTTCACTCTTAAATTGGTCATAACTCGTGAAACAATTTTTCTATTTTTTTAAATACGTATACATAATTTTTATGAGAATTATACATATACAAACTTTCAAAACAATCGCAGCTATCGAGGTCAAAAATCGTACCTCTTGACGTGGAATGAATCAGCTTCCTTTTATTACGTGAATGCAAATGTTTTTTTTTTATAAATTACTTTTAAGGGTGAAATGGAACAAAAAGGGATAAACATGTTACGAATCAAATGTTAGAAACACGAAATTCTGTGTGTACATCCCTCTAGTACGCAGGCACGTAAAGTTTTTTCGAAATTCGTACTTTTAAGGTGTAAAAAGGGAAAAGAGGGATATAAATGGTATCAGGCAGACGGCTAAAACTGAAATCATGAAATTCTCAAAGCATTGACTAGCCAGATCTTTCATCAAGGGATACAATTGGTACCGAGCGACCATGGTCAAGAATGCAGAATATAAATATAAATAATTTTTATTTATTTATTATGAATTACAATACAAAGTAAATTTATATTCTAATTTTGGGTCCAGGGATTGAGCCGGGGTGACTAAGACCATTGTAGCTAGTTATTGCAGCGACAGACCAGAGCCTCTGGTGGGAATCGAACCCGCAACCGCCACGCTGATAGCCGAGCACGCTACCAAATCGACTACCGGGGACTCATAAATAATAATAATTTGTATGAGAGTCAAAAATTCCTTCAATTATCACTTAAATACACGCTACCTTCCAAAAAAGAAACATTTTGTTTTTCGTTACACCCTAATGTTTATGCGATCATTTATTTAGTTGCAGTGAAATGTGGTGATGCACTAAGTAACAGCAGTGCAGTGATTGTGATCTTATACAAGTTACACGCGTTTTTTCTTCATCTGCTTCTTCCTCGTCTACTAAATACTAAATCACACACACACACATTGTAACCATACGAACGCTTGTGTACTTTCAGTGAAATGTCGTCTACCGCAAACTTAGGCTCAGCGCGTCACAATCACACGATATTTATGATAACCTTGTACATCAGAAAGATATTCTTTAAAACCCCAACGCTGTGAGTACTGTGTGAGTTGGATTGCGTTGCAGCGCTGATCTTAATGTGTTCTTTTCTTTCTGTGGCTAAATTAAGTTTTGCTAACTGAGATGTGGTTGGCTGCAAAGCTAGTTGTGTGTTGTCTAATCAAAAAACGTCCCCATGGATGCGGATGTATGCCTGGAAGCTTTGTTGCCCTTCTAACATTTGTTCGATTGTATTGCATTTATATTTGTTCGCTTGCTGAAGATCCGTATGTAATTGGTAACTACTAATGTGTTTGCTTTTCCTCTCTGTTCTATTGCAGGATGGGCTCTTTCAATTCGGCCCCCAAAATCAATAATATCGATTCGCAGGATGATGGCCTGGATATACCCAAGGGTCTGAGTACACCGGAGCTGTTGCAGCACGTCAAACATTTGCGCGGCGAACATCAGCCGCCACTCTTGAGTCGCTTCTTCCTGAAGCCTTTGACTTCGATAATTTCGTCTGATTTCACGGATGGCCTGCGTTGTCTGAAATTGAATTCAGTATCTCGTGGTATGTATGGTATTTTTAACTAACTGGCTTTATATGTATACATATATGGAGGAGCGATTTTTGTAAAATTCTTGAATTAGGAATTTTTAAAAATTAAGTGTTTTAGAATTCAGACCATCAAATCCCCTATTTCCAGAGCAGCTTGTTGAAATATTGATGAAAACTGCAATAAAAAGTTGTAATTGCTGTACTGTAGACATAGTAGACTCTCTTGCGCCAAGCATTTTTTGGCTTTACAAAGGGATTTTTGCAAAATGTGTTTGAGGGATAAAAATAGTACCAATCAATCATGTACATGCGTACAAATGCGTTGATGTACTAAACAATTTTTTTTTATGCCCTCCACCTCCAGGATGGGGGTATACTAACTTTGTCATTCCGTTTGTAACACCTTGAAATATCGACCTGAGACCCTATAAAGTATATATATTCTTGATCGTCATAAAATTCTAAGACGATCTAGCCATGTCCGTCCGTCGGTCTGTTGAAAGCACGCTAGCATCTAAACGAAAGGAGCTAGAACGTTCAAATTTTCCATAAATGCGTCTTATAGTCGTAGATCGGTTGGGATTGAAATGGGGCGAAATCGGCCCAAAGGGAAAAATTTTTCCCTCACAAGGACTAAATATACCCATAATAATAATTGTATCACCCCCTACAATGGGGCAAAAAAGAGATAAAAATGGTACTTATTAAACGGCAATAGCTAGAAACACGAAATTCGGTGTGTGCATTCCTATAATTGAATAGATAAATAATATAAATGTATTTTTTCCAAATTCGTACTTTTAAGGGGTAAAATGGGAATAGAGGGATAAAAATGGTACCAACCAAACGGCTGTACCTAGAATAATGAAATTCGGTGTATACGTTCCTCTGATTGCATAGATAAGTAAAATACACGGATTTTTCAAAATTCGTACTTTTTGGGGTTAAAATGAAAAAAGGGGATAAAAATAGTACCAATCTAATGACCGCAGCTAGAGTCATGAAATTCGGAGTATACATTCCTCTGAGTATGTAGACACGGAAAATAAACTGATTTTTCGAAATTCGTACTTTTTGGGGTTAAAATGAAAAAGGGGATAAAAATAGTACCAATCAAATGACCGCAGCTAGAGTCATGAAATTCGGAGTATACATTCCTCCGACTGCGTAGATACGGAAAATAGACGAATTTTTCGAAATTAGTACTTTCAAGGGATACAATGGTACAGAGGGATAAAAATAGTACCAACTAAACGACTACAGCTAGAATGATGCAATTTTAATTGCGTAGAAACGTCAAGGGGTAAAAATGGTACCAACCAAATGGGCGCAGCTGGAATCATGGATTTCAGTGTATACATTCCTCTGACTGCATAGACACGCAAAATAAAAAGTTTTTTTCCAAATTCGTACCTTTTCTTTTATGGCAAAAATTGGTTGAATCATGAAGTTAGGTTATTTTGCACTATGTACGTCTGATAATGGCTTTTTAAAATTTGTACTTTTGGAATTAAAATAGAATGGAAATACAACCAACTTGAGCACCCACTACCTACCAATATTTATGGCTTTGAAAATATAAATATAACAATATTTATTTTTTGAATTCACGTGTAAGGTAATGCTACCAATAATTACCTTATAAGCGTGGTTTGAAATAATTAAAATATTATATTTATTTATAAAATAAATTTTTCAATATTTGTATTCGTTTTGGTTTGGCTATATTAAAAAAAATTATATTTTCCTGTAATATTACTGCACTTCTACGAAAACCGACAACCTCTGTGGAATGCAATCCATGGTGGAGGGTATATAAAGTTCGGCCCGGCCAAACTTAACGCCGTTTTTACTTGTTTTTAATTCGTACTACTATTACACTATAGTAGTACGAATTTTGAAAAAAAATTGTTTAGGGAAAAGGGGATAAAAATAGTACCATCACCCTGTCCAAATGATTATAGCTAGAATTATGAAATTTAGTACGTTCATTCCTCAATAGCATCAACGAGTATGGAAAAGCGATTTTTTTTAAATTCGTATTTTTTGGGGCTGAAAGTGGAAAGGGGATAAAAATAGTACGAATCTAGAATCAAGAAATTCATAGTGTACAACCCTACAATCGCTTGGAAATGCAAAACAAATAATGATTTTTGAAAATTCAAACTTTTAATTGTGAAAAATGGATAAAAATTGTACCATTTCTCTGATTAAACAGCTGCAATCTTGAAATTTGGTAGGTACATTACTCCTACAGCGTGAACGAGCATCGTAAATTGTTTTTGTCAAAATTATTACTTTTTGGGGAAGAAATGGGAGAAAGGGATAAAAATTGTACCATCAGCCTGTCCAAATGATTATAGCTAGAATTATGAAATTTAGTGCGTTCATTCCTCATATAGCGTGAACGAGTATCGAAAAGCGATTTTTTTTAAATTCGTACTCTTTGGGGCTGAAAGTGGAAAAGGGATAAAAATAGTACGAATCTAGAATCAAGAAAGTCATAGTGTACAACCCTACATCGCTTGGAAATGCAAAACAAATAATGATTTTTGAAAATTCAAACTTTTAATTGTGAAAAAGGGATACAAATTGTACCATTTCTCTGATTAAACAGCTGCAATCTTGAAATTTGGTAGGTACATTACTCCTAAGAAAGGGATACAAATGGTACCATCACCCTGTCCAAATGAGTATAGCTAGACTTATGAAATTTAGTACGTCCATTCCTCCATGAGTATCGAAAAGTGATTTTTTTCAAAATGTGTACTTTTTGGGGCTGAAAGTGGAAAAGGGATCAAAATAGTACGAGTCTAGAATCAAGAAATTCATAGTGTTCAACCCTACAATCGCTTGGAAATCCAAAACAATAATGATTATAATGATTTTTGAAAATTCAAACTTTTAATTGTGAAAAAGGGATAAAAATTGTACCATAACCCTAATTAAACGGCTGCAGCTGCAATCTTGAAATTTGGTAGGTACATTACTCCCATAGCCTGAGCGAGTATCGAAAATTATTTTTGTCAAAATTGTTACTTTTTGGGGAGACGAAATGAGAGAAAGGGATAAGAATGGTACCAATACAGAATCGGATGGTACATCCTAACAATCGCATAGAAACGCAAAATAAATATAAAATTTTCGAAATTCATACGGTGGAAAAGGGATACAAATTGTACCTTACTAAACGGCTACAGCTACAATCTTCAATTGGTACGTACGTATAGCTATACTTATAGCTTGAACGCGCACCAAAAAAGGAATTTTCTTTTGGGACTCAATGGGGCAAAAATGGTACCAATATAGAATAATTCGGTGTGTACATACCCACAGTTGCTTAGAAACGTAAAATAAATCATTTTTTCCAAATTCGTACTTTTTAGGGGTAAAATGGCCATTCCTCTTGTAGCATGAACGAGCAGCGAAAAGTGATTTTTTTATAATTTCGTACTTTTTAGGGTGTGGATTGTACCAAAATAAAATCATAAAATTCGGAGTGTACATCTCTAAAATCGCATAGAAACGCAATATAAATATAGATTTCTTCGAAATTCTTCCTCTTAAGTGGTGAAAAGGGGATAAAAATGGTGCCAAGGCCACAATCTTGAATTATGGTACGTGCTTTCATCATATAGTGCGGACGTACACCAAAAGGTTAATTTTACAAATTTTATTCTTTTTGGAGGTACCTGTGAAAAAAAAGGGATGAAAATGGTACCAATCAAACGGTTGAAGTTAGAATAATGAAAATCGGCGTGTACATCCCACTAATTGCGTAGACTCGCAAAATAAAGAGAATTTTACAAAAATCTTAAATTTTGGACTTTAAGGGGGGAAAGGGATAAAAATAGTACCAAACAAACGACAGCAACTAGAAACATGGAACTCGGTGGGAACATTGCACTAAATGCGTCGACAATCAAAATTATTTTTTTTTAAATGAGCGAGAAAAGGGATTAAAATGGTGCCAACTAAATGGCTTTAGAAATATTCATCAAATTCAGTATTTACATTGCTCTGACTGCAAAATTAGAGTTTTTTCAAAATACATACCAATGGGTCAATAAAAGGTGAAATATAGTGAAAAGGGATAAAAATGGTACCATTTTCCCTGACCAACCACTGCAGCTACAACAACGAAATATGGTACCTACATTTTTACAAAATTCGTACATCATAGGGGTTTTATTAGATAAAAATCGTACCGACCAAACGGCAACAACTAGAACCATGAAATTCTGTGGATATATTGCACTACACATTCACAGTCAAAATGATTTTATTTTTCGAAATTTGTACTTTACAAACATGAGTGATAAAAGGGATAAAAATGGTGCTATAAAAATATTCATAAAATTTAGTATCTGCATTCCTCTGTCTTCAAACCAAAAAGTTTTTTCTAAATTCATACCAATGAGCTAGAAAAAATAAAATGGTGAAAAGGAGATTAAAAGTGGTAGCAACGCCTTCACCAAACCTCTGCAGCTACAATTGGTATAAGTATTCCACAAACTAAACAGCGTGAACAGAAACTAAGCAGATAATTGTACAAAATTCGCACTTTTAGGAGTTTAATAGGGCAAAAGGGATGAAAATAGTAAACGGCAGCAACTAGAAACATGAAATTCGGTGGATTCATTGCACTAAATGCGTAGACCATCTAAATAATGGTATTTTTAATTTATACTTTTGGTATTAAAATATGGTATAAAAGGGATTGAAATGGTACCAATCAAATGTCTATAGAAATAGTCATAAAATTCAGATCTAATTCAAGAATCATGAAATTTGGTGTACACATCCCTTTAACTGAATAATTGAATATTGTTGGAAATATGTATGATTAATGAACTCCTGACAGGATTGTATTTAGCAAGCTAATTTTTGGTGAATAGATTATTTTGCCCCCTATTTCTAAGGTAACAGGGACAAAACAAAAATTAACAAAAATAATAATAAAAGGCATTGTCTCTCGGGGATAAATGGTACAAAATGAGAATAGGGTAGAAAAATTTACAACAATTGGAATATAAATGTTTAAAGTCTCGCATTAACAAAAAATACTTACAAAATTGCTTCACCCCAATGTATGTACCTACGTACATACATATCTGCATATATGGTTAATTTGTGCGACTTATTTATGTATTTCGGATGTTGTTGCAAATTCAAAACTGCCTAATTTACATGTCTATTGAATTTCTATGTCTCATTACAGTATGCAGTGCCCCCATATCGGATCCAAATCATATTCGGCTGTTGCAATGGAATCTTTTGTCTCAAAGTAAGTTTTGGTCTTTTCACTTTTACTTTTTTGGTTTTCTTTTTGTTTTTCGTGGTTGTCATAAACAGGATGTTATTGCGAAATTAGAATATTGAATTGAATGGAATACATTTGGAAAGCAATTTAAATAACTCTTCACAATGTTGTGTTTTGTTATTTTTCGTCTGGATGTGTCTTATCTTGTGTGTGAGACAATAAAGATAAAATTCTGAATTAATTATGGAATCAAAAAAAAAATACAACGAATTGAATACATCTTGTAATATCAACACGTAGAAATTACATTGCCAGATAGGAATACGAAATAAAGCCTATCACGCTCTGAAATATGCTGCTGCTATTGTTCGCGAGAATTGTTGACTCAATTTTGAAATCATCAATCTTTTTTTACTGGTTGTATTATTGTGTGATTAATTATCACGCAAGAAATCGTCCGTACTTTGTACAAAAGGTTAATAAATCCATTTTTTGTATAAATAAATATACTGAAGTCATTGGTCACTGGAGCAGTCAACACTAGGGCGGGTCCTTTCCTTTATATAAACAAAACAAAAAATGTGCAAAAAAGCAGACTTATTGATGATCTCTTGTCTTAAAAAGGGATAAAAATAGTACCAACTAAGGAGTTGTAGCTCGACTCCGCACTTTATACAAAAGGTTAATAAATCCATTTTTTTATATATAAATATACTGAAGTCATTGGTCACTGGAGCAGTCAACACTAGGGCGGGTCGATTCCTTATTATAAACAAAACAAAAAATGAGCAAAAAAGCTGACTTATTGATGATCTCTTGTCTTAAAAAGGGATAAAAATAGTACCAACCAACGAGTTGTAGCTCGAATCGTGAAATCGATGTATACATTTTTCTCTCTCTCTGCAACATATATGGATTATATCGAAATTTTGTACTTTAAAAGGCGAAGGGGACCAAAAGGGGATAACAATTGTACCAATCAGTTCAGTTGCAGAATCGTAAAATTTGGTGTGTACATTCCTCTGATTATGTAGACGTTCAAAGTAAAGGAAACTTTCAAAATATGTACTTTCTGCGGAAAGCGAGACAAAAAGGGATTAAAATGGTACTAAACAGAGAGTTGTAGCTAGAATCGTGGAATTAATTTTTACATTCATCTGACTAAAAAAATTATTTATTATTATTTATTATATTTATTATCATAAATTATTTATCGAAATTTTCACTTTTAGAGCGAAAAAGGAGAAAAGGGATAACAAATGGTACTAATGAAAGTTTTCTTGTTAATCCCACGGTATACACTTCCCTATAACCATGCAGAAGTGCAAAGTTAAAAAATCAAAAATAGGGAAAAGCGATGTAAAGATTTACAGGATTTAGAAAAAGAGGGATAAAAATCGTACTAAACAATGTTTTGTAGCTAAAATCGTGAAATTCGGAGAGTACATTTCACTGACTATGCAGCATAAATGGAATTATTGAATTTTTTGCTTTTAAGAGAGAAGTGGGCCAAAAAGGGATAAAAATGGTACCAAATAAAATGTTGTAGCTAGAATCGTGAAATTTGGTGTTTATATTCCTCTACGCAGACGTTACTTTTTTGTAATTTTTAACTTAAAGAGCGAAGCGGGATAAAAATAGTGCCTACCAAATTGTTTTTGCTAGAATCGAAGAAATCGTTGTGCACTTCCCTCTAATTGTGGATAAATGGATTTTTCGATTTTTTTAATTTTATAGAAGCGGGACAAAAAGGGGGAAAATGGTACCAAATAAAGTGTTGTAGCTAGAATCGTGAAATTTGGTGTGTACATAATTCAGACTACGTAGATAGGCAACATAAAGAGATTTTTCGTAATTTTTATTTTTAAGGGGGAAACAGACAAAAGGGATAAAAATGGTACCTACCAAATCCCTGCAGATAGAATAGTGAAATTTGGTGTTTATATTCCTCTTACTACGTAGACGTCACTTTTTGTAATTTTTACCTTAAAGAGAGAAGAGGGACAAAAATGGTACCAACCAAATTGTCCGAAAAATTAGTTGTGCACTTCCCTCTAAGTGTGGATAAAATGGATTTTTCAATTTTGACTTTCGTACAAGCGGGACAAAAAGGGATAAAAATAGTACCAATCAAATTGTTCGAAAAATTATTGGTGCACTACCATCTAACTGCGCAGACCTGCAACATAAATGGATTTCACGAATTTTTTACTTTTTTAGAAACGGGACAAAAAGGGATAAAATGGTACCAACTAAAGTATTGAGGCTGAAAACATGACTAGGTGCGAAAAATTATTTTATTTTTCGAAATTTGTACTTTTGAGGAGAAAACTGGACAAAAAGGGATAAAAATTGTATCTACCAAATTATGGCAGATATAATTGTGAATTCTTGTCAGCTACATTTTCTATGGAATCTTTGGACCGCGTGTAAAATTTCTTTAGAGATAATCTTAAATTTTTAATGGGGACAAAAGGGGTAAAAATGGTAACAACCAAATATAATAATAGATAATGGAGTTTTTGAATTTTTTACTTTGTACAAGCAGAGCTAAAATGGATAAAAATGGTACCAATAAAAGTATTGCAAAATAAATTGATTTTTCGAAATTTGTACTTTTAAGGGAAAATAGGACAAAAAGGGATAAAAATAGTACCTACCAAATTATGGCAGATTGGATTTTTCGAAATTTGTACTTTTAAGGAAAAATGGGACAAAAAGGGATAAAAATAGTACCTACCAAAATATGGCAGCTAGAATTGTGAAATTCAGTTAGAAATTTTATGAAAATTATGCACCGCGTCTACAATTTCGTTAGAGATAATTTTAAATCTTGCAAAGTTTTACCAGTTCTTTTTGTCTAATTTTTTATTTCTCTTTTCCAGCTCTTGGTCAGAGTAATGATGGCTTTGTGCGTTGTCCCGATGAGGCTTTGACTTGGGAAAATCGCAAATTCCTTATAGTACAAGAAATTTTACAAAATAATCCCGACATCGTGTGTTTACAGGTAAGTTTCAACAATCGCTTCTCTTTATTTCGTCGTTTTTATTTTCCGAGTACTTATTCCTCTTCTTATTCTTATTCTTCTTTCCCTATTCCAGGAAGTTGATCACTTCAAGTTCCTTCAGAATATTTTGGGCAGCCAAAATTACGAGGGAATTTTCTTCCCCAAACCCGATTCACCCTGTTTGTATATCGAAGAGAACAATGGGCCCGATGGCTGTGCCATCTTCTTCAAACGTGACAAATTCGAATTGCGCAATTTCGATACACGCATATTGGAAGTATGGCGCGTCCAGAGCAACCAGGTGGCCATTGCCGTCAATCTGGCCGTCAAGCACACGGGACGTGAGATCTGTGTCTGCACCACACACTTGAAGGCTCGCCATGGCTCGCTACTGTCGAAATTGCGCAACGAGCAGGGTCGTGACTTGACACGTTTCGTCAAACAATTTGCCGGCGATCGGGCACTGCTCCTGTGCGGCGACTTCAATGCCGAGCCCACCGAACCGGTGTACACGACCATCTTGAATTGCGAATTTTTGAAATTGGCCAGTGCCTATGCCGACATACGGGCGGAGAGCGACGAGTGCAACAACGAGAGTACAAAGGAGCAGGCGAATGGCTGTGACAAAGTGCAAAAGTCAATACAGAACGAGCCACCCTATACCACCTGGAAGATACGGGAGGATGGCGAGGAGTGTCATACCATTGACTATGTTTTCTACACCAAGGATCACCTAAAGGTAGGCAGGTCACCACTCATCGTTCATTAAAGCTGCTTCTTCTGAAAATGTCTCTTCATTTTTTTTTGTAGGTTAAAAACTGTTTGGAATTTCCTCAGGGCGATGAAATCGGCCTAAACCGTACACCCAGCTTCCAATATCCCTCGGATCATTTCTCGCTGATTTGTGATTTCGAAATTGTGGAGCCAGCGAATGCCCCCACAGGACAGCAGGAGAAAAGCAAAATTCAATGAATTCCTTCCTTCCTCCCAACATTCATGAATTTCAAAACGCCAAGTTTTCTCACCCCCCCCCCCCACACACACAAACAAATACACTCTTATTTTTTACGGTTTTTGTATACATAACACACACACATATAACATATACACTGACATATACATACATTTTACTTAATTAGACATACTCGGACATACATGCACACACACACATACATACATACATATGCAGATTCACTCTTACAAATTGTGATATTAGCTCTTAGATACCAAAACGAAATGCATAAGTTTGTACGGACATACTTATACGTACGTACAAACACACACATACACACCAAGTGCACACATACACACACATATACATATTAATAATAGTTACTTTTTGTAGTTCGCTTTGATTTCTATATATTTTTTATTAAAATAAAAACAATTCAATAAATATTTTAGATGTAAATTTTTTATGTGTATTTTATTTGTTGGATTGATATTTACATCCTCTACCACACTATGGGGGACATTAGGACTAACTCTACAAGCATTTTCTATCGCTTACGTTACGTCATATGAAGCTTGGAAATGAGCTTGGCGATAATCGCTTTCCTATCGGAGAACAGTAACTTAAGCAATACAAACAAGTAAAAAGGGGTTAAGTTAAGATTGCATTTCACAGAGGTTGTGGATTTTCGATTTTTTAATATAACCAAAACAAATAAAAATATTGAAAAAACAAGTAAAACCGGCGTTAAGTTCGCCCGGGGTGAACTTTATATACCCTCCACCATAGATTGCATTCCCCAGAGGTTGTTGGTTTTCGGAGAAATGCAGTAATATTACAGGAAAATATAATTTTTTTAATATAGCCAAACCAAAACAAATACAAATATTGAAAAAATAATTGTATAAATAAATATACTATTTTAATTATTTCAAATCAAATAATAAATATTCTTATATTTATATTTTCAAAAAGATTAAATACCATAAATATTGGAAGATAGTTGGTGGTACAGTTGGTGGTATTTCCATTCTATTTTAATTCCAAAAGTACATATTTTGAAAATCCATTATCAGACGTACATGTGCAAAGTGCAAAATAACCTAACTTCATGCTTCAACCAATTTTTGCCGTAGAAGGAAAAGTACGAATTTGGAAAAAAAACTTTTTATTTTGCGTGTTTATGATTCCACGATTCCAGCTGCGCCCATGTAGTAGGTACCATTTTTACCCCCTTGACATTTCTACGCAATAAGAATGTCATCATTCTAGCTGTAGTCGTTTAGTTGGTACTATTTTTATCCCTCTGTACCATTGTATCCCTTTTAAGTACGAATTTCGAAAAATCCGTTTATTTTCCGTGTCTACGCAGTCAAAGGAATGTATATTCCGAATTTCATTACTCTACCTGCGGTCATTTGGTTGGTACTATTTTTATCTCCTTTTTCTATTTTGACCCCAAAAAGTACCAATTTCGAAAAATCAGTTTATTTTCCGTGTCTACACAGTCAGAGGAATGTATACACCGAATTTCATGACTCTAGCAGCGGTCATTTGATTGGTACTATTTTTAACCCCTTTTTATCATTTTAACCCCAAAAAGTACGAATTTTAAAAAATCCGTGTATTTTACTTGTCTATGCAATCAGTGGAATGTATACACCGAATTTCATTATTCTCGGTACTGCCGTTTGGTTGGTACCACTTTTATCCCTCTATTCCCATTTTACCCCTTAAAAGTACGAATTTGGAAAAAATACTTTTATATTATGTATCTACTCAATTAGAGGAATGTACACACCGAATATCGTGTTTCTAGCTGTTGTCAAAAAACATGCTTAAATACGCTAAAATATTAGGGATTATTATGGGTATTTTTAGTCCTTGTGAGGGAAAAATTTCCCTTTGGGCCGATTTCGCCCCATTTCAATCCCAACCGATCTACGACTATAAGACGCATTTATGGAAAATTTGAACGTTCTAGCTCCTTTCGTTTAAATGCTAGCGTGCTTTCAACAGACGGACAGACGGACGGACATGGCTAGATCGTCTTAGAATTTTATGACGATCAAGAATATATATACTTTATAGGGTCTCAGGTCGATATTTGAAGGTGTTACAAACGGAATGACAATGTTAGTATACCCCCATCCTGGAGGTGGAGGGTATAATAAATTTATAAATAAATATAAAATTTTAATTATTTTAAGCCATGCTTATAAGGCAAGGATACTAATATATTTATACTGCATATATATATAAAAACTACTGAATATTTTCTCAAATTTCTTTTTTTATTTGAAAGTACAAATCCTTCCGGTTAATAATGGAAAATAATTTCATTCAAATGGCTGCCTCGGCATCCCACAAATAATAGTCCAACGGTTGAATAAATATATATATATATATATATATCATATATATATATATATATATATATATATATATATATATATTTAAAGAACGAATTTGAATAAAATACTTTTATATACAAATTCTTCCCTCTGGACCGATCTCTCCCACTTTCAATCGTAACCGATCTGCAACTATTAGACTCTTCTGGGAACGTCCTGTCTCCTTTCTTTTAGATGCTAATGTGATATAAACAGACGGATGGGCAGTCGGACGGACGGACATGGCTAGATCGTCTTAGAATTTTATAACGATCAAGAATATATATACTTTATGGGGTCTCAGGTCAATATTTCAAGCTGTTACAAGCGGAATGACAAAGTTAGTATACCCCCATCCTGCAAGTGGAAGGTATAAAAAGATGATAGTGTGCGAAATAAAAATGCGTCGACTAGGTTTCGAAGTGAGGACCTTCGGTTTGCATATTGTTTTTGCAAAATACAAACAATTGTTCAATTATCTCCCAGACGTGTCAAATAAGTGACTCCTGGACGATGTATTTCTAAACACACTTCCAAATATTTGCAAGGAACAGAATTTGAAAGTAGAACACATTTAAGTCGCTTCCCAAAATCCCAATTTGCATATTTTCGGCATTTGATGATGCTCTTCAGAACAGCTTAAAGATGATAATATTTTAATATCCCGTAACGTTTTAAGAATATAATTTTCACGAGTGTGAACGAATTTTTCGTATGAGGTCTCAGAGTTAAGGTGTTCGCTTTGCAAACAGAATGTCTCGGGTTTGAATAGTGACTCGGAGAAAAATTATTTTTTTTTAGTTTTGTATAATTTTATTAATTTAAACAATTTTTTTTCAACAATTTAATATATAAAATTGTTAACCATCAGTTTACTAATGTATTTCAAATATTTAATTTTTTAATTACACTGTCCAACAGCATTTTTGGTGCAGAACAAAATAGCAACCCTATAATTCTGAAAGGGCATGTTGAGTAGATAATTTTTGTAGAATAAACTTATAGTCCAGCTGGTCTGAGATAATTCTTATTGTCAGAACTATATTCAGGAGTTTTGTGAGGATCATTTTTGTGGAAGATCTTCAGCCTCTAGCTCCTCTGTTTATGGGTCAATTTGATCCTTTAAGGATTGAAAGATTTCTCTCAGACATTAACAATTTTTTGAGACGCCAATGCATCCACAACGAGCCTCTGTTTGGTGTGGATTATGGATACTGATTGGGTTGATCGAATGAGGTACTGCCGAGGAGGTCGTGATAGTCATATGCATGATATTGTGTTCCATTATTAAATGTCAGAGTTCAACCTTCCCAATTGAACCAGACATTTAAAAAATAATCAGTACTTTTTTATAGCCGATTCTAATTTAAATGACCCCTATATGTTAGTTCATATTAACCAAATATTTTGTTCAGTTTCAATTCTATATAAAAGTGATTTGCTACTCACTACTCACAACAGAGGATAGCAATAAGAAGGCCCGCAGTTACACACCCAGTAACGGCGGATTCTTTGGTGAAGAGATCAATTTTCACAACTTCCGAATTACACGAAAAACATATATTTCACTTCCTCGGCTGCGCTCTTCCTGTTGATACTATGACAATTTTGTTATTTAGAATCTATCAGATGGCTGTGTTTGTTAACCATGTTAGTCTGCGAACACACAGTGGTCCACACTAAATTTCCTTCGGCCAATATTCAATAACTTTGGATGTAATATAAATTTTTTCAGACATGAACAATCGCGTATTTTTTAGTGTCCAAATTTGACTAATTTTCGATTTTTCAAAGGGTGCTTTTTTAAAAAATGTATTTCAACCAAACAATATTTGGTACAAGTATAATAATAAATCTATGCATGCAAAATTTTTAATAAAAACTAAAATATATGAAAAGCAGTTCAATTTGAAAAGGGAAAAAATAATTTGTTCTGTCCATTAAAATCAAACACATAAAAATATGCCTAAAAACATAAAAACATGTCTAAAAACATAAAAAATACTTTTCTTTAACTAGTTTCCAAAATATACCAGATTTGCAATATTAATATCCCAAAATAATCCTTTGATTTTGAATTTCTTAGAGAACTATAAAATGTTTATAAAATCAAGAGTTATTGAACTTTGGCCAATGGAAATGGATTGAGGACCTCTGTGCGCCGTTCAAACTCACATCTATTTCATACTATTTTACCCAAAAGGAATTGTATAGCAAACTTTTTAGTTCAGCTTAAATCTTTATAAGACACATAAACTAATCAAATAAATAATAAATAAAAAGTCTGTCAAACCCAATTAAATCAGTTTGTTTGGCAACACTGATTTCACATTATAAATGTGGCTGGGAGGGTTTGTGTCTTCAATTTGAAATTAGAACTGCACTTCGCACCAGTGTTGCCAGATAAATTTAACAAAAAATGTCATAGGGCTGTTTTTCTTTAAGACTGGATAACTAATTTCACTCAAAATAAAAAATCTTTTTTAAAATTGTCGTCAACAGCAAGATCAATGTGTTTGTGAAAACAAATTTTGAAAAAATAATTTCGTGTTAAAAATTTTCATCTTAGCCTGGATAATTACCCAGTGTAAGTCAAATTTGTGGGAGTATAAGTCAAATGAGAAGAGAAATTCTCTAAAAAAGCAATTCAACTCGAAGAGTATTTGTTTAAAATACATAAAACATCGTGACAGAAAATGAAAGTATGGGTTATGGTCATGTCTACAATTCTGAAACAAAACTACACCAAACATAACAAAACTATGTACTCAATTTGTATACCCTCGATCTAAGGATATATTCACTATGTCAGTCCGTTTATAACTTGAAATATTTATCGGATACTCCATAAAGTATATATATTCTGGGTTGTCGTAAAATTCTAAGACGATCGGTTGGGATTGAAAGTGGGCGAAATTGGCACAGAGGGAAATTGTTTCCCATAAGAAGGACTGGAAATACCCCCTAATATTTGGACTATTCAATCAATTTCTTTAATGTCTGCTTTATATGCACTAGAATTTGTTGCGATCATTCCTCTTGAAGCGTGATAGCACCAAAAAGTAAATAAAAAGTTTTAGCGGGCGAAATGGGGCAAAAAGGGATAAAAATGGTACCAATGATATGACAACAGCTAGAAACATGAAATTTGGAATGGAGGGATAAAAATTGTACCAACCAAACCGTGTTGGTGTTTACATTCATCTGACCCTGAAGATGCGAAACAAAAAGGAATTTATAGAAATTGTACCTTTAGGATCTAACCGGGAATACATGTGGCACCAATCAAGCGGCAGTAGCTAGAATCAAGATATTCAGTATTTGCACCCGTCTGACTGCGTAGACGCGGAATAGGGTCAAAATGGAAAAAAGGAGTGAAACTGGTACCAAACAAACGGCTGTAGCTGAAATCGTGATCTTCAATATAAGAACTATCAACCTATCAAAATGGTACAGACATTTAGGCTGTAGCTGGAATCAATAAATTGCAAATGGAGGAAATCGACCCTGAGGGAATTAATAAATATTTATATAAAAGAGTGCGCATAAGTATGCCTTATGTAGGATGGGTCATTTAAAATTAGAATCGGCTATAAAAAGTAATGATTTTTTTTTTAATTTCTGGTTTTATTGGAAAGGTAGAACTTTGTCATTTAATAATGGAACACAATATCATGCATATGACTACCACGACTGGCTCGGCAGAACATCATCCGACCAACACAATTTTTCAGTACATGGCCCAATGATGACGCCAGCCCAAAATCCACACCAAACAGTGACTCGTTGTGAATGCATTGTCTTCTCAATAGTCAGGTGTGTATTCTCTGAACTCCATATGCGGCAATTTTGCTTGTTGACATAGCCATCGAGATGAAAATGAACTTCATGAAGGCTGAACTGAAGGCCGATCTCTCGAAATGCAGCTCATTCCATTGCTAGATTGCCTTAGAATTTTACCACGACCCAGAATATGTATTCTTTATGGGGTCCCGGATGAATATTTCAAGGTTATACAAACGAAATGACAAAGTTAATATACAAAGCCCCATCATAAGGTATAAAATCTAAACAACATATCGAGATTATGGATAACAAACATTTTTAATAAGGACGACAACATTTCACTTTTCAATGAAAATTCAGTTAATTTTAATAATTTAATTTATACGTGCGTATAAAAATTACAGAAAATATCTAAAGGTAGTGTATGTATATCACGAACAAAATAAAAGTTCTGGAATGTAGATTTGTTAATCCAAATTTGCTCTATTTCAGATCGTAGAATACTGATAGAAACACGTTGGTGACGGTGATAATGAAAATACAGGCAAACGTGAAATTGTTGACTTTGGCAGCACCCACGACATCCAATTCTTCATTGATTTTAACTCGGCTATTCAGAATAAGGCTGATGCCAACAAGAACCTGGAAGCAAATAACGAGAATTATATGTGAAGCAATATCCCCCGAATGAAGTGTAACTCTGATCAAAAATGACTTGAATCAAGTCTATACTTGTCATTGAATTCACACTGACAGCGAAATCGAACCTAGCTCCATCCAGGTCTCGTACAAATGTGACACTTGAAATCGAATTAAGCTTAATTTCGACGTCAGTGTGAACAGGCTGTAATTTGAATTTCGTCATCTCCCAAAAGCATATAACTTTCCTTCTCTTGATATAATTTACTTTATTAAAAATTGTTTCCCAGTGTTATTAATGATTAGCGATCAAAACTCACCTGAAAACATAAGCTTATCGCAATAAATACCAAATTCACATGATAGTAAGGATGTGGGGTCTTCGCATCCAAAAGAGATCTCAATTGATTGACATTCGCCGTCAGCAAAGCCAAATCCATCATTCCCTGGCCAAAAGTTTTTCTTTGTTGGTACGTGTGGAACTGTGTCTTGGAATCAGTGTCATCTCTTTTCTTGTCCTTTCCGGATTTTATAGCTTTGATAGCATCTTCACTGACCTTTACTGGAGAGGGTTAAAAAAGGGTAACTTTACAAATGCTGTTGGCGTAAACTAATTCAAATCCTACCATTAGCTGAACAGTAAAAGCAGCTCCACGGTCTTGGTCCTTTGGGCCTTTTTGGTGTGGTGGGGCTTTCAAGCAAAGTATCTGGAAATAAATGAATTAGATTTCAGACCGGGTTTATTACAAAACATTAGGGGGAATATATGTATAATCTTCAAACGTGGTCTGATCTATTGTTGATGAAAACGATCAAATGTTCAAATTTTGAGATTATTTTTTCCGCTCGACCAAGCCGCAAGTTTTTAGTTTAGTTTTATTTAATTTAAATAATATGACACAAATCATTATAGGAAAACCCCTTTCTATAGGGAGAGCCATTTAACATTTTAAATTTGAACAACCGATTACTTTGACTTTGAAAGGTAGAATAACACTCTTTTTATTTTTTTTTCAGTTTTATGTTTGACATTTGCAAAATGGGACGCTATACGCTCGAGCAAAATTTGCAAATATTAAAAACTTACTTCCAAAGTAGTGAGTCTTTAACGCAAACTGAAAGAAATTTATGTTGAAAATTTTCGTGTTTTCAGATGAAGCTCATTTTCATCTCGGTGGCTGTGTCAGAGAACCAGTACGTGAGATGCCACAGATTGGTGAGGGTTTTAGGCTGGCGGCATAATTGGGCGATGCACTGAAAAATTGGGTTGATCGGATGAGGTACTGCCGAACCAGTCGTTGTAGTCATATGAATGATATTGTGTTCCTTTATTAAATGACAAAGACGAACCTTTCCAATAAAACCAGAAATTTGAAAAAAAAATAATCAGTACTTTTTTATAGGCTATTCTAATTTAAAATTTTAAATGGCCCACCCTATACTGGAAGAGCACATATTTTCGGAACCCACGATACAGGGACCTCTGCTGTAAACCTGAATCGGACATATAGATAATGTTGGTTCAGAATTTCGAATTGGAACATATATCTGTATAGATTTTACTTTACCTTGTACTACCGCCCCCGGAATGGTCTCAATTTCTTCCTAAAAATAAAAATAAATAAATAAATGTTATAAAACCACTAAATTCAAATCTTGTCGACGAAATTTTTCACTCATACAACGAAACGTGATTAAACCAATTGCGATGAGAATTTGAATATTCAAACGTCTTTAACGCCGAACAGTGGTTCACAATCAAAATCCATCGGCCAAAATTCAATAACTTTTGTTCTAGTAAACATTTTTAAGTTCTGTAAAAAACCAAAATTAGACAAGGGCATAGTATCGGCAAATGAACTCCGATTGTTTATGCATGAGCAGAAAGGAAATTTAATCATATTTCTATCTGCTTACTACCTACTTTTCAAAAGTTAATGGGGAAAAAAATTAGGAAATTGCGTTTTGGAACTAAAAAATCTGACTTTTTACACTAAATGTACCTCCTAATCTTCCAAGGGCGCAATTTTGTGTAGAAGTTACTCTACAAAAACGGGGAACCATTCAACCTTTTCAAATATGTATATATGTATATCATTAAAGGCTTTTGAAGGAAAAAAATTGTGTTGGTCCAAATTCAGACATTTGCTCTAAAAGGACATTTTTTACAATATTCATTACAACCAAACTATATTTAGCACAAACATAGTTTTTGGCGTCATAATAAAGCTAAAAAACCACAATTTCTAATAAAAATCTGTAATATAAAACAAGTAAAAACGGCGTTAAGTTCGCCCGGGTCGAACTGTATATACCCTCCACCATGGATTGCATTCCACAGAGGTTGTCGGTTTTCGTAGAAGTGCAGTAATATTACAGGAAAATATAGGGTCCGCCATCTAACGTTTTTTTAAACTATTCAACCGTTGGACTATTATTTGTGGGGTGCCCTCAGAAGTCATTTGAATGAAATTATTTTCCATTATTAAATCGAAGGATTGTACTTTCAAATAAAAAAAGAAATTTGAGAAAATATCCAGCAGTTTTTTTTATAGCATTTTCAAAAAAAATTATAGCGGACCCTATATATTTTTTTAATATATCCAAACCAAAACAAATACAAATATTGAAAAATTAATTTTATAGAGAAATATAATACTTTAATTATTTCAAACCACGCTTATAAGGCAATGCTACCAATACGTCAATTCAAAAAATAAATATTCTTATATTTATATTTTCAAAAATATTTTCAAAGCCATAAATATTGGTATATTTTCAAAGCCATAATATTGGATAGTTGGTGCTACAGTTGGTTGTATTTCCTTTCTATTTAATTCCAAAAGTACAAATTTTGAAAATCCATTATCAGACGTACATAGTGCAAAATAACCTCACTTCATGATTCAACCAATTTTTGCCGTAAAAGAAAAAGTACGAATTTGAAAAAAAAAACTTTTTATTTTGCGTGTCTATGCAGTCAGAGGAATGTATACACCGAATTCCATGATTCCAGCTGCGGTCATGAAATTCGTACTATTGATATCCATTTTTTTCATTTTAACCCCAAAAAGTACGAATTTTGAAAAATCCGTGTATTTTACTTATCTATGCAATCAGAGGAATGTATACACCAAATTTCATTATTCTAGGTACAGCCGTTTGGTTGGTACCATTTTTATCCCTCTATTCCTACTTTACCCCTTAAAAGTACGAATTTGGAAAAAAATACTTCTATATTATATATCTACTCAATTAGAGGAATGTACACACCGAATGTTTCTAGATGTTGTCGTTTAATATGTACAATTTTTATCCCTTTTTTGCCCCATTTCACCCCCTACAAATAAGAACCACTTTATGGTGCACGTTTTTGCTATAAGGGGAATGCGCATACCAAATATCAAGCAAATATAAACAGACATATTCAAAAAACATGCTTAAATACGCTAAAATATTAGGGACTATTATGGGTATTTTTAGTCCTTGTGAGGGAAATTGTTTTTCCCTTAGGGCCGATTTCGCCCCATTTCAATCCCAACCGATCTACGACTATAAGACGCATTTATGGAAAATTTGAACGTTCTAGCTCCTTTCGTTTAGATGCTAGCGTGCTTTCAACAGACGGACAGACGGACGGACGGACATGGCTAGATCGTCTTAGAATTTTATGACGATCAAGAATATATATACTTTATAGGGCCTCAGGTCGATATTTCAAGGTGTTACAAACGGAATGACAAAGTTAGTAACCCCATCCTGGAGGTGGAGGGTATAAAAATCAATTTTTTTCTTCGCATTATGAACAAATACGTAAAAATACATATGTCAAAAGAACATAAAAACAAAAAAATAAAAATGTTAATTTTCTTCAAAATCGAAAAATAGTCAACTTTCGGCCGATTTCTAAAATATATCTGATTTCCCGATTTTTAATATTAATATCTCAAAATAATCCTTGGGTACTTGTCAAATTTTGTCTTTTTTTTAAAGATCTCAAAAATGTTATTGAATTTTGGCCGATAGAATTTGATTCTGAGCCACTGTGCGCCGCTAATAAAATTGTAATACACCCACGGAGAAAAAATTTGTTCAATTTTTATAGAAAAATAACACTGTTCAACCACATTTTTGGAACAGAGTAGCAACCCTACAATTCTGAAAGAGCATGTTGAGTAGATCATTTTTGTAGAACAAAATTAAAGTCCAAAGTTTTCATTTTTCGGTCGAAGGGAGCATTGTAATAGGTGAACAAATTTTGTAAGTTATAAGTTTTATGAAGAATACCATGAATATATTTAGGCATATGCTTGCTGACTAAATAGGGAATATTTGTGACAGAATAGTTTCAGAAACCCAGATAGATAAAGTTGAAAAAAATGCAATTGCACCCGCGAATTTTGGATTTTTGTCGACAATTCCAGCATTTTTTCTCGATACCAGCGGCATTGGCTGTTAATACACATGTGAAAAAACAGCCGGATCCGACGGATATATCGCAAGAAATTCAAAAACAAAAATGCCACTAGTACAAATCATGTTAACCAAATCTCCCGCGAAAATTAAAATTTTGCAATAATATCCAATTTGCTTGTTCTACGGAAATACCCATAAATTTTTGTCGAAAAATATCGTTCTTGCATAAACGCGGATTAAAAGTCATCCAACCCTAGCAATTTGTTTGTATAAGTTGGCGTTTAAATTTGGTATTTAAGCGTGAAGAGCTTTATTTACAACCTTAATGTCTTTGGTGACCCCCTGATATTTTCCGGTAATTTTTTCTTAATTTAATCTTTAATGTCCTTTTTGATTTTCTCAAAAAAAAATATCAAATATTCTACAAAAATTATGCTCATACGATTCCACAAAATACTTCTGACAACAAGAATTCTCTATTAGAAACGCAGACCAGCTGGACAATAAGTTTGTTCTACAAAAATGATCTACTAAACATGGTCTTTTACAAATATAGGGTCGCTATTCTGTTCAAATCAAAAAGTCTTAATTTGTTGGACAGTGCTTACTTGCGAATTAAATATGTTTTCACGTAAGTATACGGATGGAATTCCAGCAATTATTTTTCAGGTTGCGTGTAAAATACTTGTTTAAAGGAGAATAGTTCATGAGATATCGGATCAGATTTATGTAAAAATTTCTTTGAAGATTTAAAAAATATATAGTATATATATAAACATTTTAAATTGCTTTCACTTACCTCTTCGGCTGAACAAGTTTTATTGCCAACTCCAGTGGACCACCTTACTTCCATTTTCTCGAGTTTTTCTTTTGCAAAACGTCGTTACACAGCTAATAATCTCCGGCAACTAAATTCAGTTCAATATGGATCAATCTAATGGAACCCACCCAGCCCATGGTTAAGTGTTCTAAACCACAAAGCAATGCTTTTATATTTAGAAGTTATAAAAAAGACTCGCTCCAATCGAATAGTTGCAATGTTAGCATGACTAAGTTGCACATTTGAAACCGCTATAAACAACAAACTATAAACATAGTGGAAAATGTTTATACTACACCATTTCCAAGTGTAATTCAGAAAAGATCAATTGTAATTCAGAACTCGCCAATTGAAATTCAGAAATTCCATTTGAAATTCAGAACTCATATTTATGTATGTCTGAATTTGTGGAGTTATTTCTCCATAAATGTTTTCCGAATTGATTTTGATAACTTCTGAATTTCATATGAAATGTTCTGAAATTCAGTTGATGAGTTCTGAATTTCAAATGAAAAGTACTGAATTTCATATGAAATATTCGGAAATTCATTTGATGAGTTCTGAATTTCAAATAACAAGTTCTGATTTTCAATTGATGAATTCTGAATTTCAAATGGAATTTCTGAATATCAAGTGATGAGTTCTGAATTTCAAATGGAATTTCTGATTATCAATTGATGAGTTCTGAATTTCAAATGGAATTTCTGAATATCAAGTGATGAGTTCTGAATTTCAAATGGAATTTCTGAATATCAATTGACAACTTCGGAATTATTGTAGTTGCGACAAAAATTAGCATATATCGAGAATAGGACATTGAAATTTCAAAACAAAATTAGATTTAAATCGAAAAAATATTAAATCAAGGTCAATGTGCAGCGGATGTGTATTGGAGGTTCAAACCTCTTGCAATAGAAGCAAATAATATACTTGAAGCTAATAATATACTTGAAGTTAAAGATGTAATTCTTTTGAATCAACTAGTATTAGCACTGAAGGACATTTAATTGAGAAAAACTTTACTTTGATACGCAATAATCGATTTCCATTTTTTTATTTTTCTTTATATATTTCGAAAAAAAAAAAACAATTTTTGGACACTGTTCCTAAACCCTTGTTTCTATGTAAAATTGAGATTCGAAACATTTTGAGCCATCATAATTACCTTGAATTGAACATATATGATCGGACTTATATTTCCAAAATGAGAATACAAATAATAAAATTGCCTCGACATAAATTTTAATTTTATTAATTTATTTATTTTTCCACAAAATAATTGGTGTATTGGTTATATGAACCAGTATGACACAAAGCACACAAAAATAATTTTTTGTTGCATAGTACAATTAACCATAAACTTAGAAAAAATCATATTTTGCGGTAATCATTTAGACATAAGACTAGAAGAAAACCTCCCCAGGGGAAAATCCTGCGCGGGGCCCTGATTAAATCTGAAAACAAACACGCCTACTTTCCATAAAATATGAATTCTATACTTTCATTTGTAAACTGAAAATACATCACCTTTTCGAACCGCGAACAGTGCTTGAGAATCAAAATCCATCAGCCAAGATTCAATAACTTTTGTTGCAGTAAACATTTTTGAGTTCTGTAAAAAAGTCGGATATATTTTAGTTAAATTAGACCAACGTTGACTACTTTTCGTATTTTTCGATTTGAAACAAAAGAAAAAATGATTTGAACTGAGATATTGTCTTGGCTCAAGACCATTTTGCATCTATATTTAACATAATGCAAATTTATTTACAAACGGCATGGTGACATTTATTACCTGGCTGCAGACTACCACTATCATGAGATCCACTTTTCAACAACATACCCGGCCTTTTCAAGTAACTAATTCTCACAAACGAAAGAGAAGCACAACTATTGATTACAGACCAAAAAAATACGAACGAAAAAAACTAAAAGAAAAGAAAATTTTTAATTTAATTTGGTGATATATTTTTTAACGTTATTTTACCTATTTTTTCATAATGCGTAGCAAAAAAAAAAATATTTTTTTTCGTATAACACATGTCCACATTATTCAGATTTTGAATATAAAAATTCGAATTTGTCGAACTGTTTCTCACACTTTTTAATAGATTTTACACTCGAATTTGTTTTATTAGGAATTGTGGTTTCTTAGATTCAAAGGTCAAAAATGTGTCAAATAAAGTTTGATTATAATAAATATTTAATAAATACACTTTTTGGAAAAATACATTTCCATGTAACTATTTTGGTATTATTTTTATCCCTCTGTACCATTGTATCCCTTGAAAGTACGAATTTCGAAACAATCCGTTTATTTTCCGTGTCTACGCAGTCAGAGGAATGTACAGTTGCGTTCAAAATAATAGCAGCACACTACAGCTTAGCATACATTTTCATATATTTATTTGTGTGAAAATTTTTTATTTCTACTACTGTATTAAATGCTGCGTAATGGGGTTACAAACACAAAATAATTGTTTATTTGGCGATATGATTTTAATTTTTTTAGAAATTTCAAATTTTTTGGACTATTCGACATTTAGGACCGGTCAAAATAATAGCAGCATTCAAAAAATCTCAAGAAAAATGAGTTTTATCTCAAATTTTCAATTCGATTTGATGTTATAAATAAGATATTATGAAATGTACACTATTTCTGAAATGTTATTGTTTTATTTTTCTTCATAAGTAGGGCGAAGAGAGCATTGTGGAGAACAAAATCGAGATCATATAAAATGTTTGAAATCTGAGGGTAAATCATATAGTGAAGTTAGATTTTTTTCCAGTGTTCCATTAAAATGATCAGAAATTCGATATTATAAGTAGGATAAACAAAAAACACGTCAAAAAATCAGTTTACATCACCTGTAACCATTCGCCGAATAGTAACGTCTAGTACAATAAACCCACTTACGCCCGCCACCGAAATAAAATACAATGTCTCTCCATATTTAAGAGTTTAAAATGTTTGTAGAATACTAAGAAAACATAATCTGTAACCCAGAAGTCCGAGAAAAGTCCCACTTAAAAATAAAAGACATGTCACAAAAAAATTGCAATTCGCAAAAACACACCTGCAGTAGCCAACCAAAAAGTGGGTGCACGTTTTATGGTCAATTGAATCAAAAATTGTTTTATATGGTGGGACAGTCCCTCGATAGTTTGTAAGACGTCCACAGAACGCGGATTACATCTCCAGGTATAGTGCCAAAACTGATCCTCCCTGATCAAGCATAATGGCTTGAGCTTGTTTTTCATATTATGGAGTTAGGTCAATACATTGGCCCAGAACTACTATGGACTCTGTCCAGTACATCAAAATACTGCCTGATATTATGCTTACGTATGCAGAATACGGAATGCAACTTAAATGAGTCTTCTAGCAGGTCAATTATCCCGAAAACACCAGCCGACTTGCAAAAAGGTGGTTTGAAGTCAATAATATCGATGTTATGGAATGGTTCGGACAGACACCGCACCTAAATATAATCTACAATTTTAAGTGTGATGACTAAAATGAGGCCTCACTAGCAATACTGAAAAACAATATAGAGCTTTGACACGATATTATACTCGTATGGGCAAAAATATCGGGTAAAAGTTATAAAAGACTAGTCGACTCAATGAAACGGTGTTATGTAGCAGTAATAAGCCATAAAGTCAGTACAACTAAGTATTAAATTCAAGAAAATATCCTAATTTAACTTATTATTCAAAAAAGTTTTCAATTAAAGCGAATTGAAACAAAATATTTTTAGCTTTTTATTAGCGCTGCTATTTTTTTTTTTTTTTGACTGATCTCATTTTTGACATAAATGGTTATAAAGACCTAATCTCAAAATTACAAAAACTTATTTTTTATTTAAAGCCAGATTAAGTATGGCACAATACCACCTTTCAATCAACGTATAAAGTTTTAGGATTTCCGAAGTAAAACTAATATTTTTCTTTGTCGACATTTTTTTATCTCGTCGCTGCTATTTTTTTGGCCTCAGCTGTATACTCCGAATTTCATGACTCTAGCTGCGGTCATTTGATTGGTACTATTTGTAACCCCTTTTTCATTTTAACCCCAATCAGTACGAGTATCGAAAAATCTGTTTATTTTACGTGTCTATGCAATCAGAGGAATGATTATTCTAGGGACAGCCGTTTGGTTGATACCATTTTTATCCCTCTATTCCCATTTTACCCCCTAAAAGTACTATTTTGGAAAAAATACTTTTATATACACACCGAATTTCGTGTTTCTAGCTGTTGTCGTTTAATATGTACCATTTTTATCCCTTTTTTGCCCCATTTCACCCTCTACGAATAATAATTACTTTATGGTGCACGTTTTTGCTATAAGGGGAATGCGCATAGCAAATATAAACAGACATATTCAAAAATCATGCTTAAATACGCTAAAAGATTAGGGGTTAATATGGGTATTTTTAGTCCTTGTGAGGGAAAAATTTTTCCCTTTGGGCCGATTTCGCCCAGTTGCAATCCCAACCGATCTACGACTATAAGACGCTTTTATGGAAAATTTGAACGTTCTAGCTCCTTTGGTTTAGATGCTAGCGTGCTTTCAACAGACGGACGGACGGACGGACGGGCGGACGGACGGACATGGCTAGATCGTCTTAGAATTTTATCACGATCAAGAATATATACTTTATAGGGTCTCAGGTCGATATTTCGAGGTGTTACAAACGGAATGACAAAGTTAGTATACCCCCATCCTGGTAGTGGAGGGTATAAAAAGTGGAAAGTACTAAAAGTAAATTGGAAAACATGATTTTTAGGGGTGTTTTCTGTCCCGTTTACGACATGACTAGGGACGACATATTTGCAAATCATTATTAAACATTCCAAACTTTATTTTAATGGGGTGACTGGATTTTTTTTGTATGGACCGCAACACAGCCTAATATAGATATTTATTTATACTTCATAGAACCTCCGATCATTAATTCAAGTTATGACAAAAGAGGTATACACGCTACGAGTCGCATTTTACAAATTGATGGATGCATGTTTTGAAACGATGGAACTAAGTGATGTCTAAATGTATGCTATATTTTCAATGTGCCGATCTTATTCGACATTTGATTTGGCAGTGTTGCCAGTTTAAGTTTTTTATTACACTGATCTCTTAGGGAAAATAATGTTTTGGGGATAGCTTGAGTGCAACAATTTTATATTTATTTCCGTTAATATCGGAACAATATCGGAATGTTTTTTTAAATAGCACAGCTTCATATAATAATAGGAATATTTGTGTGCAACACAATCTTTGTTTGACCCTTGTAAATATTCCATACAAATTATTTTTAGAATATAATGTTTTAATAATTTGAAATATTTTAAATTGATTTTAAGGGGATTTTCGCTTTCAAGTATTGCTGTTTAGAGTCTTTTGTGTTTGTGGGGCAAGCTAAGCAACACTTGTTTTTTACTCCGTACAAATATTTCTATACGCTTCTTAATTAACCGGCTTGTAAACGCGTTCCCAATTAGGTGGGTGTTGTTTAACACTTTCAACCAAACGTGGATGTGATAGATACATTGACCTGCTTTACAATATCTTAATTTTGGCAATGTGTTATGATATGTGATATGTATGTAATAATTAAATTTAAAATTTCTTTAGAAATTATCTTTTTTGGAAGAAAAGACAAATGCGCATCAATGTATACGTTTTGAGGTCATCGTAAACATTTGTTTGCCATTAAAACGGTCAAATGGATTTTCCCGTTTAAACGAATTAAATAGTTCCATAAAATGTCAGGGTTTTAGAATTTTCAAAAAGTGTGTTTTCGTAGGAAATAAGAGATTACTAATTACAACAGAAGCTTTTAATTTGACTATTTCAAATTAGAAATTACTTCTACAGATTACTCTTCAATAAAGAACGGCATTTATTAAAAACAGTTTTGCGTACCTTTACTCACTCATAAGTAGAAGTGGATCCATCAAAACTATAAATAAAGACATTTCAGTAAAAATCCCAAAGTTTGGAACACATTTTCCCACTTTAAGAATTCGGATTTTTTGTAAAAATTTTACGAATTTGAGGTTAGACAAAAAAACCTAAGATGCGTCAAAAAAAGATAACAATTTTGAAAAAGATTTTCAGATTGTGAGAAAATCTTTTTCAAAATTGTTATCTTTTTTTGACGCATCTTAGGTTTTTTTGTCTAACCTCAAATTCGTAAAATTTTGAGAGATATGAACTGGAATGACCAAAACTTGTATTTTCGCAAAAAAATTGTTTTAGTAAAAACTTCAATAACTCAGTCAGTTATCAAGGAATTTCAAGAACAATGTGCTGTTTTACTCGTTATTATCTACGTTTTCCGTACAAACTAAAGTGAAAAAACATTCCCAAACACAGATTTCTTATGTCTTGTTTATTTAAAACATATATATCGTTTGAAAGGTATAAGTTTCTGTGCAACAGTATTTTTGGAACAGAGTTGCAACCCTATAATTCTGAAAGGCCACGTTCAGTATATCATTTTTGAAGAATAAACTTATAGTCCAACTGATCTAAGATTCTTTTAACAGTGGATCAAAGTTTTCATTTTTTGGTCGAAGTGAGCATTATACTAAATGAAAAAAAATTTTAAGTTAATGTCTAAGAGATTCTTATTGTCAGAACTACATTGTGGAATTTTATGAGGATCATTATTGTGGAAGATCTTAACACTCTAAATCCTCTCTTTATGGTTCAATTTGACCCTTTCTTCGAGTAAATCGAGAAAAGTCCTTTCAAAAAGGACATTTAAGGATTAAAATGTTCTACAGAAAATTTTGGCGGAAAATTTCAGTGGGGTTCACCAAAGACACTAAAACTGTAAATAAAGCTCCTCACGCTTAAATAGCAATACTACACGCCAACTTATACAAAAAACAAGAAAGGAAAGACTAAAGTCGGACGGGCCAACTATATGATAGCCTACAACACTCCCTGTGTATATACCAGTAGTTTTATGGGGGCGATAAATTATATAGGGTCCGCCAAATAACTCTTTTTTTGAAAATGCTATAACAAAAACTACTGAATATTTTCGCAAATTTCTTTCTTATTTGAATAATTCCATTCAAATGGCTGCCTCGGGTACCCCACAAATAATAGTCCAACGGTTGAATAGTTGAAAAAAAACGTTAGATGGCTGACCCTATACTATAAATGCATCTTTAGTCAAATTTAACTAATATGGCAAAATTGATTGGCTGTAATAAGTTAAATCTGAAGTGTTATATAAACAAATCAGAAACTGATAATGAGTGTTCCTAACTGAAATAAAACGTGATGTAGAAAATACGCCTAAAATCGGGATTCATGGTCCACTTCATCAGTAAGTGTTTCTATGCGAAATAATCCATGATCTGGAAAATTTTATCTAGATCCGATGTAATATGAAGGATTTAAAAGGATAATATTGAAAATTGGTGGGACAGTTGTATTTGGAAACATTGACTCATATGCTCCAATTTTCGGGTAGGTAATCCGAGAGTAAAAATAATATGATATGGAAATTTTGACCAAAATCCGATGACAAATTCAGATTTTACAGCGATAATAGGATAAGTTGGACGGACATTTGTAGAGGGCCTATAACAACACTTGGGGGTTTTACCATAACATGGGCCATTATATTTACCTTTTGGCATTCCTAAAGGGATCAGAGTCATGATCTGCAAAATTTTATTAATATCCGATGTAAGATATGGGTTCTGGAGCGGTAATAGTGTAAAATGGGGGGGGGGGCAATTTTTACAAGGATTGTGCCAAAATATCAACACATATACTTGATTTTCATAGTAGGTATTCCTAGTTGAAATAGAACAAGATCTGCAATATTTGAAAAACATCCGATGTAAAATGTTGGCCCTAGAGGGGTAATAAAGAGTGATTTTTTTGAGGTTAGGATTTTTATGCATTAGTATTTGACAGATCACGTGGGATTTCAGACATGGTGTCAAAGAGAAAGATGCTCAGTATGCTTTGACATTTCATCATGAATAGACTTACTAACGAGCAACGCTTGCAAATCATTGAATTTTATTACCAAAATCAGTGTTCGGTTCGAAATTTTTTATCGACAAATTTTGTTCAGCGATGAGGCTCATTTCTGGTTGAATGGCTACGTAAATAAACAAAATTGCCGCATTTGGAGTGAAGAGCAACCAGAAGCCGTTCAAGAACTGCCCATGCATCCCGAAAAATGCACTGTTTGGTGTGGTTTGTACGCTGGTGGAATCATTGGACCGTATTTTTTCAAAGATGCTATTGGACGCAACGTTACGGTGAATGGCGATCGCTATCGTTCGATGCTAACAAACTTTTTGTTGCCAAAAATGGAAGAACTGAACTTGGTTGACATGTGGTTTCAACAAGATGGCGCTACATGCCACACAGCTCGCGATTCTATGGCCATTTTGAGGGAAAACTTCGGAGAACAATTCATCTCAAGAAATGGACCGGCAAGTTGGCCACCAAGATCATGCGATTTGACGCCTTTAGACTATTTTTTGTGGGGCTACGTCAAGTCTAAAGTCTACAGAAATAAGCCAGCAACTATTCCAGCTTTGGAAGACAACATTTCCGAAGAAATTCGGGCTATTCCGGCCGAAATGCTCGAAAAAGTTGCCCAAAATTGGACTTTCCGAATGGACCACCTAAGACGCAGCCGCGGTCAACATTTAAATGAAATTATCTTCAAAAAGTAAATGTCATGGACCAATCTAACGTTTCAAATAAAGAACCGATGAGATTTTGCAAATTTTATGCGTTTTTTTTTAAAAAAAAGTTATCAAGCTCTTAAAAAATCACCCTTTACTAAATGGGGGCCATTTGTAAGGGCGCTACATTAAAAAGTGGGCCCATATAGATCACTAGATGCGGGTTCTAGAGCGATAATAGTGTGAACTGGGGGCCCATTTGTATGGGGGCTATACCAAAAAATTGGCCTATAAAGCTGCCTTTCAAAATAGGTGTTTCTAGTCTAAATGTAACATTGTGTTGGAAAGTTGATCAAGATTCGATGTAAAATGTGGATTTTACAGTAGTAATATTGTAAATCAGAGGTACATACAGAGGAGCTATATCAAAACTTGGACCCATGTGCTCCACTTTCCCGCTAGCTGTTTCTAGTTCAAATATAACACGATTCTGAAAATTTTTTCATAATTCCCTGTAAAATGTGTATTCTAGAGCAGTAAACGTATAAATTATAGGGATATTTGTATGGTGGCTATATCGTCCGATCGTCCTTGGACCAAAAAATAACTTTTGCCAAATTTCACGACAATTGGACAACAATTGCGACCTGTAGAGTGCGAACAAGCTTAGATGGACAGCAGACGGACGGACAGGCATACATCGATTCAGCTGGCGATTCTAAGCCGATCCGTATACTTAAATTTGGCACAAAACTAACTTATAATACCCTAGTCCACGAAGTGGTGTAGGGTATACAAATTATCTAAAGTTGTTTGGAAAGTTCTTGAATATTAATCTAAGAAGCAATTCTCGTTCGTTTGCAGATACCATTTGTTTGATTTTTTAGATAAATTTACTGGGGTTAAAATTCGTCAATGTTTTTTGGAAGATCGATATTTTTGTCAAAAAAGTTGGGTATTTCGATAGAGCACTATAAACAAAAAATACAAATTAAATACATTTGCAAAATTTTCATTTTTGGATGTGCATTAAGAACCAATATCGCTTGTAACATATATAGGGTGAGCCATGTAACATTTTAAATTTCAACTATCGATTGTTTTGACTTTGAAAGGTAGAATAACATTAATTTTTATTTTCACGTTCAGACTCGAACAGAATTGGAAAATATTAAAAACTTACATCCAAAGTAATGAGTCTTTAACGCAAACTGTAAGAAATTTACATGGAAATTTTTCGTGTTTTCAGTTGAAGCTTATTTTCATCTCGGTGGCTAAGTCAATAAGCAAAGCTGCCGCATATAGAGTTCAGGGAACGCACGCGTGACTATTGAGTAGACAATGTATCCACAATGAGTCACTGTTTGGTGTAGATTTTGGGCTGTACTGAAAAAATGGGTTGATCGGATGAGGTACTGCCGAGCCAGTCATATGAATGATATTGTGTTCAACCTTTTCAATAGAACCAGAAATTTGAAAAAAAAAATAATCAGTACTTTACTTTTTCATAGCCGATTCTAATTTAAAGTTTTAAATGGACCACCCTATAAAACAAAAAATAAAAAGCTCATTTGTAAATAATTATTTCGTCTTTTCGATTTTATTCGTTTATATAAATTTATGTTACAATTATAAATAAAGCTTAAAATCACAGAACAAATGTGCCTGAAGTTAAATGCGCACCAGTGTTCACTTAATAAATATTTAATTGTAAAATATAAAAATAATTTATTTAAGCATAATATTCGAAAGGCGATGGATATTTGATATCCATCTTTAATTATAATCTTGAATAAAATCAAATTTTTTACAGGGATCTAATAGTGATGACATTTCGTGTGCTACGTGTTCAAATTTTATAAGATTTTTGCAGATTTTACGATTTTCACAACAACATATTCCGGCTCAGATACCCGAAGGAAAGTGATTATAGTCATTTAATTTTTTTACTGTTTTTTTTTTTTCAGTTTAATTTTACTTATATTTAGATGAAGTACATTAATAAAGGCCCTGGTTATGTTGGCAGATCCGAAGATGTTAATGCTGTCGAAAAATTCTCAAAAAGGTGACATCATAGCATCTACCATTTCGGCCATTTCCGTGCGAATTCGATGGGTTTTCTTCAAATTGACAAGAGTATTGCGACATTGATCGTTTAAAATTCATACGGGTACTAGTCTAAGATCTATACATAAATACACGTTAAAAAGGCACTACTTGAATATACAGATACGAGTATGTATGTATGTATCACCACCAACTAACATCTCAAGTATTGCGTTCGCCAGCGGGTTCTGCCACCCCAAAGGCCGAGATGAAAACATTCACCACCGTTACAATGAAAATGCCAATAACGGTATAGTTGTTGACTTTGTTCGCTCGACAAATGTCCTTGTCGTCTTTGATATTATATTTGCTATTCAGTATCAGACCAACTCCAACGGCAATCTGGAAGAAAGAAACCAAGACCACACTTAAAACATCATCCATTATAATCCCAACAATGCCAACATACCTGGAATATAATACTGATGGATATGAATATCAAACTGGGATAGTAGTAGGGATGACGTTCATACGATTCCAAAACGTAACGCAATTGATTGGCATTCGCCGAGAGCAGAGCTAAATCCATCATGCCCTGGGCCAAGGTCTTCTTGTGTTGATAGGCATTCAGATCGGGTATGGGAGTCTCTATGCCATTTATGGTCACAAAACCGCTGCCATCGTAACCGGGAATGCTGAAACTGGGACGTCTCGATGGATGGGTGGGTTTGATGGGAAATCGTTCATCTATGTCAGTGCCACCGTTGGGCAACAAACCATCGTCCACACCTGAGCGGGGACCTGAAGCATAAGGACGATCATCGTATTCATCTTCATCTGCTTCAGAAACTGGGCGGGGTGCGTAAAAGTATAATCAAGCAAAATCAAAAACGGAGGGAGGAGGAATAATAAATCATAAAGTGTGAGAACTAGCATCACTACAAATCAAAGGAAGGGGGTGAAAAGGTAGAGAAGGGAAAAAACTTACTAGATTTGGGAATTCGAGGGGCACGGGCATGTCCATCAATAAAGTCTATATCCTCTAGAGGAAATGGTTCTGTAGCCTGGAAATATATGCAACAAGAAATATTTATAATTAGATAAAGTTGACTAGATAAATGATAATGAATATAAATTACACTGGCCTAAAAAATATTAGATTTAGACTAAAGCTTTAGTCTTCCACCTCCACTGGCAAATCTATGTAAAAAATAACTACATCGTTGTAAAGAATGAAATCTTCAATCTGAAAATTTATAATTTATGGCTTGAACTAGATATTTGTTAACATAGATGACTTCCTGTGAACCTATTCGCATTACGCGAAGTGTATCCATACATAACTGTCATGATGATGATGAACCATATTAATGGACACGCAAGAACATCAAATGCGAAATCTATTAATTAAGATAAGCTGAATATTCATTCAATTTAGCAAGTGAACATGGACATTAGCGTGGGTCGAAAAATTATTGCACCATTCACTCCCTAGTATTGAAGGTTACACAGTGATACAAAAACAGAATGAAGTAGAAACTCCTACCATTTGTATACCCTATACCATAATATAGGGATATACTAAGATTGTCATTCCATTTGTAACACCTTGAAATATAGACCTTAGATGGTATAATATATATATATATTCTGGAAAGCAAGCAAGCATCTTAACGAAAGGAGCCGGGACGTCCAAGTTTTGGAAGAATTTGTCAAATAGTTGTAGATTGAAAATAACCGAAAATGGTCCATGGAATGGAAATATCCCTAATACATATTTCGAAACTCTAATATTGAAGATTTCTGATCTGTATTTACATGATATCTAGTAATTCAAGCCTTCTATAACGTGAGGACTTATACTTTTAGGGAGTGAAAATGGACAAAAGGGAATAAAAAATTGTACCAATCAAACTAAATTCGTTGTGTACATCTCTCAAACCGCATATACACGAAAAATAAAGGGATTTTTTTTTCGAATTTTATCGAAAGGGATAAAATTGGTACCAACCAAATGACTGCAGCTAGAATAATATAATTCGATGTACACTTTCCTCTGACTGTATAGATGCGCAAAAAGGAAATTTTCTAAATTTGTACTTTTAGGGAGAGGGGGATAAAAATAGTGCCAATCAAACAGCTGCAGCTAGAATAATGAAATAATGAAATTCGGTGCGCAGCATAATGCTATCCATACATTTAGGGAGTGAAATGGGACAAAAGGGGGTTAGAAATAATACCAAAAACTACTAAACTACAGTAGCTAGTAACGTGGTCAATCCCTCAAAAAAAATAAAAATCCCTAAAATAAAGGGATTTTTTGAAATGTGGATAAAGGGATCAAATTGGTACCGAACAAACGGATAGAATCCTTAAATTCATTGTGCACATTCTACTGTACTGTGTATACACGCAAAATAAGCGAACTTTTGGAAATTAGTACTTTTATGGGGAAGCGGGAGAAAGGGGATGAAATGGTGTTCATCAAACCGCTTTGATCTGTCTGCATAGATTCGAAAAGTAAAGCTATAATTTATATTCGTACTTTTGGGTAAATTAATGAAAAGGAAAAATATTAGTAGCAGCCAAATGGCTGCAGGTAGAATCATAAAAATCGGTCTGTACATTCCTCTGATTGTGTAGACTTGTACATTTAGGGGGAAACGTGGTGAAAGGGGATAAAGATGATACCTATCAAACGACTAACTAAAATCATGAAATTCATGCAGCTCTGACTGAATATATTCAAAATATAAATCGCTATTTCGATTTTCGTACACTTTGATCCTAAATGGGCAAAGAGGGATAATTTTGACTGCAACTAAGATCAAAAAATTTGATGTGTACATTCCTCTGAGTGTATATATGTGCAAAATAAATGAAATTTTCTAAATTTGTACTTTAACGCGGAAAGGGAATAAATATTGTACCAATCAAATAGCTGGAGCTAGAATAATGAAATACTTCGCTCTGGCGTCGTACATTCGAAAAATAAAACGACCATCCAATATTCGTACATTTAGGGTAAAAATTGTGCAAAAGGGCTAAAATTGGTACCGACCAAATGGCTGCAGGTGGAATAATAAAATTTTGTGTGTGTTAATATCATGAAATCTATACATTTCTCTGACTTCGTGCACAAGTAAATTAAAAGGCTTTCTTCAAATTCCTACTTTTAGGGACAAAATGGAATAAAGGAAAAAACTGGTACCAAACGACTGTAGTTAGAATCGTACAATTAGGTGTGCACATTATACTGTGAACGCGAAAGATAATGGATTATCGAAAATCATATTTTTAGGATAAAAATAAAACCATCTAATCGAAAAAGGGGCAGAATTATTTAGATATATGTAGCCAATGACTATTACGCTATAGATTATTTTATATTCGTCCTATTGTAATTCAAAACAAGTAAGAAAAGGCTAAAGTCGGGAGGGGCCGACTCTATGATACACTCCACTTTCAATCCGAATACAATTTAATTCGGTGAAAAAGTGAATACGGGAAGGATTTTTGTATCCTGTAAATGTATGTGTTTGACAAAAAATGTTAAATTGGAAAGGACATTTGTATGGGGATATATTGAAATCTGGAACGAAATAGGTAAAATATAATATGTATAGTTTGGCCAAAATCGGTCAAACATTTGGGAGCAACATTTGTATTTGCGCTATATATAAATCTTAACCGATCTTAGCCACTTTCACCATAGGTTTTTACTTGGATTATAAGCTGTTGTGTCAAATTTAAAGAAACTCGTGTACAATATGTCGTTACTACAGCGGCAAAAGTCAAATCGGGAGCCACATTTGTTTGAGGGCTATATCTAAACCTGAACCGATCTTACCTAATTTCTGCATATGTGTTTCTAGTTGGATTCTAAGATGTTGTGCCAAATTTAAAAAAAAATCGGGTACAATATGTCGTTACTACAGCGGCAAAAGTCAAATCGGGAGCGACATTTGTATGGGGGCCATATCTAAATCTGAACCGATCTTACCCACCTTCTGCATAAGTGTTTCTAGTTGGAATATAAGATATTGTGTCAAATTTAAAGAAAATCGGGTACAATATGTCGTTTCTAGAGCGGAAAATTTCAAATCGGCAGCGACATTTGTATGGGGGCTATATCTAAATCTGAACAGATCTTACCCAATTTTTGCATAGGTGTTTCTAGTTGGATTATAAGATGTTGTGCCAAATTTAAAGAAAATCGGGTACAATATGTCGTTTCTAGAGCGGAAAATGTCAAATCGGGAGCAACATTTGTATGGGGGCTATATCTAAATCTGAACCGATCTTACCCACTTTCTGCATAGGTGTTTCTAGTTGGATTATAAGATGTTGTGTCAAATTTAAAGAAAATCGGGTAAAATATGTCGTTTCTAGAGCGGAAAATTTCAAATCGGCAGCGACATTTGTATGGGGGCTATATCTAAATATGAACCGATCATACCCAATTTTTGCATAGGTGTTTCTAGTTGGATTATAAGATGTTGTGCCAAATTTAAAGAAAATCGAGTATAATATGGGGTTTCTAGTGCGGAAAATGTCAAATCGGGAGCGACATTTGTATGGGGGCTATATCTAAATCTGAACCGATCTTACCCACTTTCTGCATAAGTGTTTCTAGTTGGATTATAAGATGTTGTGCCAAATTTAAAGAAAAATCGGGTACAATATGTCGGTTCTACAGCGGAAAATGTCAAATCGGGAGCGACATTTGTATGGGGGCTATATCTAAATCTGAACCGATCTTACCTAATTTCTGCATATGTGTATCTAGTTGGATTATAAGATGTTGTGCCCAATTTAAAGAAAATCGAGTATAATATGGGGTTTCTAGTGCGGAAAATGCCAAATCGGGAGCGACATTTGTATGGGGGCTATATCTAAATCTGAACCGATTTGCCTCAAATTAAATAGCGTTCGTCCATGATCCACAAAACTTACTTGTGCCAATTTTTGGTAAGATCGGACTATAATTGCGACCTGTAATTTGATTACAACAATAGATGGAAAGACAGACGGACATTGCTAAATCGACTCCGAAAGTGATTCTAAGTCGATCGGTATACTTAACAATGGGCCTATCTCGCTTCCTTTTGGGTGTTACAAACAAATGCACAAAGCCATAATACTCTCGTGGAGTGTATAAATACAATAATGAACAATTATTTAACATATGCCACAATGGGCAAAAAAATTTAATAATTTTCCTATTTCCATTACTGCACTTCTACATGAAGTTGGTTGAGGATATATAAGATTCTTGTAGGTATGGACGTAATAAAAACCAGAAACCATGACAGGCTTCATTGATGCGATTTCATTTAGGGAGAATGAAGCTTTTACTTTCAGTGCGAAAATATAATAATAGATTAGTCATTTCAAAAACCACATATGTATGGTTTTGGATCTAAAAATTAATTAAATAATAAATTTGCAAGTCGCTTAAGTTTAGGGTGTACCAAGCGCACGACAAACGCATACAGTGATGGACAAAATATATGCAACTAAGATTGACTTACTTTAATAGGCTCTGTAAGATTGTGCATTTGAATAACAAAGAAAACAATGTTGTTTAAATAAATATTAATACAACACTATGACTTCAAATAATTAATTGCTCGAATTGTTCCAGCAGAAACTGGTACTTGCAATTGTACAGTTCGTTTATAGGAAGAGACAAATGAGTCTATTACAAGTCTGCTCATAAAATTATCCGTCCGATTATCTTGGGCAGTCAATCACTGTGGTGAACAACAGCAATTTTTGATTTCTTTTAAAAATTAGCTATACTGCGAAATATTGAATTTTTGTGATTATATTTCTGGAGAATGTCAACACCAACTCTATTTTAACTTCAATAGAAAAAATAACAAAATAAAATTAAATACTCTTATAAATTTCTTTACGCAGGCTTATTATTTACTAATATGAACAATGACAAATAAAAAATTAAAAAAGACGTTACTTAAAACAAAATTGTCGAATTGCATATGTCTTGTCCACACCGATTTTTATACACTCCACGAGAGTATTATGTCTTTGTGCATTTGTTTGTAACACCCAAAAGGAAGCGAGATAGACCCATTGTTAATTATACCGATCGTCTTAGAATCGCTTTCTGAGTCGATTTAGCAATGTCCGTCCGTCTGTCTGTCTGTCTGTCTGTCTGTCTGTCTGTCTGTCTGTCTGTCTGTCTGTCTGTCTGTCCGTCCATCTATTCTTGTAATCACGATACAGGTCGCAATTGTAGACAGAACCAAATGAAACTTTGCACAACGACGTTTCTCGGGATAAGGACGAACGCTATTTAATTTGAAGAAAATCGGTTCAGATTTAGATATAGCCCCCATACGAATTTCACTCCCGATTTGACTCTTTTCACTCTAGATACCACATATTACAACAGATTTTTTTTAAAATTGGCAAAACATCTTATATTTTAACTAGAAACACCTGTGGTAAAAATGTGTTAGATCGGTTCAGATTTATATATAGCTCCCATACAAATTTCGCTCCCGATTTGACTTTTTCCGCTCTAGAAACCACATATTGTATCAGATTGTCTTCAGATTTGGTAAAACATCTTATATTCCCACTAGAAACTCCCATGGTGAATATCGGACAGAGCGGTTCAGATTTATATATAGCTCCCATACAAATTTCTCTCCCGATTTGACTTTTTCCGCTGTAGAGACCACATAATGTATCAGATTGTCTTCAGACTTGGTAAAACATCTTATATTTCCACTAGAAACACCCATGGTGAATATCGGTCAGATCGGTTCAGATTTATATATAGCTCCCATACAAATTTCTCTCCCGATTTGACTTTTTCCGCTCTAGAAACCACATATTGTATCAGATTGTCTTCAAATTTGGTAAAACATCTTATATTTCCACTAGAAACACCCATGGTGAATATCGGCCAGATCGGTTCAGATTTATATATAGCTCCCATACAAATTTCGCTCCCGATTTGACTTTTTCCGCTCTAGAAACCACATATTGTATCAGATTGTCTTCAGATTTGGCAAAACATCTTATATTTAAACTAAGAACATCTATGGTGAAAATAGGTCAAATCGGTTCAGATTTAGAAATAGCCCCCATACAAATGTCGCTCCCGATTTGACTTTTGCTGCTTTAAAAGCCACATATTGTGCTCGATTTTCTTTAAATTTCGCACAACATCTTATAATCTAACTAAACAAAACAATGGTGAAAGTGGGTAAGATCGGTTCAGATTTAAATATAGCCCAATTTCAAATGTTGCTCCCATAAATTTAACCGATTTTGGTCAAACATTTTATATTTCACCTATTTCGTTCCAGGTTTCAATATATCCTCATACAAATGTCCTTTCCGATATAAAATGTTTTGTCAAACACATACATTTACAGGACACAAAAAACCTTCCCGTTTTCAGTTTTTTGTATTCGGATTGAAAGTGGAGTGTATCATAGAGTCGGCCCCGCCCGACTTTAGCCTTTCCTTACTGGTTATAATTATCAACAAAAATGCCGATAATAAAGAAATTTTAACAGAATTTGTGAATTTTGTTAATTATTTGAAATCTTAAAGTTGTATTAATATTTATTTAAACAGCATTGTTTTCGTTGTGATTCGAATTTACAAACTTACAGAGCCTATTAATGTAAGTCACCCTTGGTTATATATGTTTTGTCCAACACTGTATATCTGCAGAATTATGGCACCACCGGCTTTTTTATTTCGATTCCAAAAACTTAAGCAATTTGTTTGCAAAACTGATTTCGTGCTATGTGCCGTCGATACACCCTAATACGTATCCACTTAGGCAGTTCCTGCATTGCCAGCTAACAATTTATAATTCAAGTCAATTTTAGAACCAAAACCAACCACCATGTATACATTTTAATATGACGAATCTATTATTACATATGTAAATTCTCGTACATAAATATATCAATGTGTTTAAATACATACAATACTCCATAGAACAACAATGAATAATGTGTTAATTTATGCTCAAATAACACACACATACCTAAACATCATAAGCATATGATAAGTGTAAGTATGGAAATACCGTTTGCTGAAATTCAAACGTGTTTAACGAAAAACACAAATTCAAAAACTAGTTTCTTACAAGAATTACAAATTTATCGGTGAAAGTTTTACTGCTGCACAGTGGTTACAAACCTCTTTTTATACCCTCCACCTCCTCCGTTTTTAACACCTTGAAATATACATCGGAGACCGATAAAGTATATATATTCTGGGTCGTGGTAAAATTCTAAGACGATATAGCCATGTCCGTCTGTCCGTCTGTCTGTCTGTTGAAAGCACGATAGCGGCCGAACGAAATGAGCTAGGAGGTTAAAATTTTTCCTAAATGTGTCTTATGGTTGTAGATCGGTTTGTATTGAAAGTGGGCGAAATCGGCCCAGAGGGAAAACATTTTCCCTCACAAGGACTGAAAATACCCCTAATATTTGGAGTATTTCAGCCAGTTTTTTGAACATATTAGCTTGTATTTAGTTGATATTTGCATTGCTCATTCCCTTTATAGCATAAAAGGGCAACATAGAGTGATTTTTATTTGTAGGGTGCGAAATGGGACAAAAAGGGATAAAAACGGTACCTATCAAACGACAACAGATAGAAATACGAAATTTGGCGTGTACATTCCTCTAATAGAGTAGATATATATACATTATATAAAATTATTTTTTTTTAATTCGTACTTTAAAGGGGTTAAATGGGGATAGAGGAATAAAAATAGTACCAACCAAACGGCTGCACCTAGAATAATGAAATTCGGTGTATATATTCCTCTGATTGAGTAGACACATAAAATAAAATAATTTTTCGAAATTCGTACTTTTAGGGTGTAAAATGGAAAAATGGGATACAAATGGTATCAAACAAATGACTCTGACTGAGTAGACACGAAGAATAAAAAGGTTTTTCCAAATTCGTTCAATGGGAACAGAGGGATAAAAATGGCACCAACTAAAAGGCTACAGTAGAATGATGAAATTCGGTGTGTACATTCCTCTAATTGCATAGACACGTTAAATACATATATTTTCAAAAGTCGTACTTTTAAGGGGTAAAATGCAAAAAAGGGCATAAAAATGGTACCAACAAAATGGCCGCTGATAGAATCATGGAATTCGGAGTATAAGTTCATCTGACTGCATAGCCACGTAAAATATTTTTTTTTTCCAAATTCGTACTTTATTTTGTTGCTTTTACGACAAAAAATGGTGGAATCATGAAGTTGTCTTATACTGCGTACGTGAGAGATAAGGTATTTTCAAATTTTATACTTTTGAAATTAAAATAGGATGGAAATACAACCAACCAAACGACTGTAGCTGAAAATACAGTCTCTGTCCCCCAATATTTAGGGTATTTAAGATTGCTCCCTTATATTTATTTTATGAATTGATGTATTATATCCATTATATAGTATACAAATATTGGTAGCCTTGGCTTATTAATTAAATTTCTGATTTTCATACAGTTAAAATTTGTTGCGGACATTCCTCTTGTAGCTTGGAAGCACCACAGAGAAAATGAAAGTTTTAGCGGGCGAAATGGGACAAAAACGGATAAAATATGGTACCAATGATACGACAACAGCTAGAATCATGAAATTCGGTGTGTACATCCCTCTAAATGCATAGACACGTAAAATAGAGGGATTTTTCGAAATTCGTACTTTTAATAATTACTTTTAATAATTGAAAAAGAGGGATAAAAATGGGACCTACCAAACCGCTGAAGTTGAAATCATGAAATTTGGTGTATACATTCTGACTATGAAGACTCGGCGGAGGATGGGGCGAATGGGGATATCTTTAAAATTTATACTTTTCTTATCACTTTGTCTGTATCTGAAAATGCTTCTCCCTAATGGCGACTGACAATCGCCTAATATTTTCGGCATGTTCACTTTCACAATTTCAGCATTTTATTTATATATAGTAGTCGATTTTGAACAGTGCGCATAAGTATACGTAAGTAATGTGCATAAAAATATCACAATTTTCGTAATATGGTTCTGTGCTTCTATGTAAAGTCGACATCCTTTAATTTGCTGGTAATACTGTGGAATAATGTGGTGGAGGGTATATACGATTCTGTAACTTTTGAAAGAAAAAATATATCTTGACAAAATTTCACAGATGATTTGCAAAATTTCTCTCCAAATTAGGCCACCTCGGCCATGTCAAATTTTGAAATGATATCGTCCGTGAATAATTACAAGAGTTTAAGAGATATAACCATACTTATATCTGAATAACCAAGATATATTTAAGTTAAAAAAATGACATATTTTTTATACCATTCACCTTCAGGAACTATAACTATAGGATTTTTATACACTCCACGAGAGTATTATGTCTTTGTGCATTTGTTTGTAACACCCAAAAGGAAGCGAGATAGACCCATTGTTAATTATACCGATCGTCTTAGAATCGCTTTCTGAGTCGATTTAGCAATGTCCGTCCGTCTGTCTGTCTGTCTGTCTGTCTGTCTGTCTGTCTGTCTGTCTGTCTGTCTGTCTGTCTGTCTGTCTGTCTGTCTGTCTGTCTGTCCGTCCATCTATTCTTGTAATCACGATACAGGTCGCAATTGTAGACAGAACCAAATGAAACTTTGCACAACGACGTTTCTCGGGATAAGGACGAACGCTATTTAATTTGAAGAAAATCGGTTCAGATTTAGATATAGCCCCCATACGAATTTCACTCCCGATTTGACTCTTTTCACTCTAGATACCACATATTACAACAGATTTTTTTTAAAATTGGCAAAACATCTTATATTTTAACTAGAAACACCTGTGGTAAAAATGTGTTAGATCGGTTCAGATTTATATATAGCTCCCATACAAATTTCGCTCCCGATTTGACTTTTTCCGCTCTAGAAACCACATATTGTATCAGATTGTCTTCAGATTTGGTAAAACATCTTATATTCCCACTAGAAACTCCCATGGTGAATATCGGACAGAGCGGTTCAGATTTATATATAGCTCCCATACAAATTTCTCTCCCGATTTGACTTTTTCCGCTGTAGAGACCACATAATGTATCAGATTGTCTTCAGACTTGGTAAAACATCTTATATTTCCACTAGAAACACCCATGGTGAATATCGGTCAGATCGGTTCAGATTTATATATAGCTCCCATACAAATTTCTCTCCCGATTTGACTTTTTCCGCTCTAGAGACCACATAATGTATCAGATTGTCTTCAGATTTGGTAAAACATCTTATATTTCCACTAGAAACACCCATGGTGAATATCGGTCAGATCGGTTCAGATTTATATATAGCTCCCATACAAATTTCTCTCCCGATTTGACTTTTTCCGCTCTAGAAACCACATATTGTATCAGATTGTCTTCAAATTTGGTAAAACATCTTATATTTCCACTAGAAACACCCATGGTGAATATCGGCCAGATCGGTTCAGATTTATATATAGCTCCCATACAAATTTCGCTCCCGATTTGACTTTTTCCGCTCTAGAAACCACATATTGTATCAGATTGTCTTCAGATTTGGCAAAACATCTTATATTTAAACTAAGAACATCTATGGTGAAAATAGGTCAAATCGGTTCAGATTTAGAAATAGCCCCCATACAAATGTCGCTCCCGATTTGACTTTTGCTGCTTTAAAAGCCACATATTGTGCTCGATTTTCTTTAAATTTCGCACAACATCTTATAATCTAACTAAACAAAACAATGGTGAAAGTGGGTAAGATCGGTTCAGATTTAAATATAGCCCAATTTCAAATGTTGCTCCCATAAATTTAACCGATTTTGGTCAAACATTTTATATTTCACCTATTTCGTTCCAGGTTTCAATATATCCTCATACAAATGTCCTTTCCGATATAAAATGTTTTGTCAAACACATACATTTACAGGACACAAAAAACCTTCCCGTTTTCAGTTTTTTGTATTCGGATTGAAAGTGGAGTGTATCATAGAGTCGGCCCCGCCCGACTTTAGCCTTTCCTTACTGGTTTATTTTTTCATTAATGTTTAGATAATGCAACGAGCTTTGCATTAATAAAAAAATTAGAAAAAAATAATAAAATATTTGTTTTTTCCAATGCTCCATACATTGTACCCTACATACACTTTAGTTGAACTATCAATCAGAACCTTCTATGGCTCCATAGATTTAAAAAGAATTGATGAATTCTTTATGAAGGGTGCACTTATGTTTCTAGAAAATACCTCCATTCTTAAAAACGGACTGATTAGGGATATTCTTGACAACAGCCTTTAGAGGCTAACTAAATTAAATTCCATTAGCATGTGGATTCTCTGCAGTCAATTGCCTGAGTTATACGAAGCTTACCTGTACTAGAAAATCGCGACATTCTTAAATTTATTAATATTCCATTTTTTGCAATGGCTTTATCTTTCACGACAAATACAAGATAAATCATCGCAAATTATTTTTTTTTTGCAATTTCAAGTTGAGTTGAAAATCAAAAACAAACTGTAATTTATGACGTCCAAAGTTAAAACTAATTGTTTTCATTACTAAAGGAATATTGTTCCAAAGACAATGCACAACGTAAATTCACAGACTAAAATAGTCAACTAAAATGTAACACTATTTTCAGTGGCAGTGACTCAGAATCTATTAAAAACTATGTTTACTTCGAATAATAAAAATAAAACAACTATTTCTAAATGATTCGTATAAATTTTTTTTATTCGTTTTTTTCGAAATTTATAGCATATTAAAGACAGCAAGTTCATTATGTAAACAAATTTTAATTTATTTTTCATTTTTGATCTTACATATGAGTCATTCCATGTCAAGCGGTACGGCTTTTGACCTCGATAGCTGCGATTGGTTTGAAAGTTTGTGTATGTATTCTTCTCATAAGAATATTGTATACGTATTTTTGGGAAAAATAGATTTCTTCACGAATTATGACCAATTTAAGAGTGAAAAATATATTTTTTTAAAGGTGTGTTCGGTTGACCGATTTTAATGTACTATACAATTCAATTTATACAATTTTATTTCTTTTATTTTGATTTTCGAAATGATTACATCAATCCATTTTTTGAAACCTTAAAGTAGAGGGTTTTCCAATAAGAGGTGTTATTTTGGTATTCAAAGAAAAATACAATTTTTGGAGATAAATGATCGGATGTTTATTTCATAATAAAGAGGAAGGTATGCCGTTAATAATGAAAAACAACATCAGTCAAATGGCCACCACGACCACGCTTACAGGACCATATCCTTTTCATGAAATTTTCCATAACCAAATCGCAAAGTGGCTGCCCTATGTCCTCGATAGCCTCACGAATTCTATCTTTGAGCTCTTGAATCGACGCTGTTGAGGTAGACCTTATATTTTACGTGGCCCCAAAGGAAGAAGTCGCAAGGTGTTAAATCACAAGATCTCGGTGGACAATTGTGATCACCTCTTCGAGAGATAACACGGTCCGGAAACTATTCCCGTAAAATAGCAATGGTTTCGTTGTTTGCGTGGCACGTAGCGCCGTCTTGTTGAAAGTAAACGTTGTCCAGATCAATACCATCCAACTCAGACCATCAAAAATCATTAATCATCTCTCGATAGCGCAATCCATTCACCGTAACTCTTGATCCAACCTCATTTTCGAAAAAGTACGGTCCAATGACCCCGCCGGACCATAAAGAGAGACAACAACTCTTGGGTTTTCCGAGCCCCAGATGCGACAATTTTGCTTGTTGACGTAGCCACCGAGGTGGAAATGGGCCTCATCAGTCAAGATGATTTTTCGTTGGAGTTCCGGATCATTTTCATTCACCTCAAGGACCCAATGCGTTTTTGAAGCGTGTATCGTTCCATTTTTATACACTCCACGAGTGTATTATGTCTTTGTGCATTTGTTTGTAATACCCAAAATGAAGGATGATAGACCCATTGTTAATTATACCGATCGACTTAGAATCACTTTCTGAGTCGATTTAGCAATGTCCGTCTGTCTGTCCGTCTGTCCATCTATTGTTGTAATCACGATACAGGTCGCAATTGTAGCCAAAACTAAACGAAACTTTGCACAACTAAGTTTTTCGGGTCAAGGACGAACGCTATTTAATTTGAAGAAAATCGGTTCAGATTTAGATATAGCCCCCATACGAATTTCACTCCCGATTTGACTCTTTTCACTCTAGATACCACATATTTCAACAGATTTTCTTCAAAATTGGCAAAACATCTTATATTTCAACTAGAAACATCTGTGGTAAAAATGTGTTAGATCGGTTCAGATTTATATATAGCTCCCATACAAATTTCGCTCCCAATTTGACTTTTTCTGCTCTAGAAACCATATATTTTAAAAGATTTTCTTCAAAATTGGCAAAACATCTTATATTTCAACTAGAAACTCCCACGGTGAAAATGGGTCACATCGGTTCAGATTTACAAATTTCGTTACCCCAGAAACCGCATATTTTCAGAGAATTTCTTAAAATTGAGCCTAACACGTTATACTTCAACTGGAAGAACTTATTGTGAAAGTTAGTCACTTCCTTCCATGTTTGGATATAGCCCGAAACAAATATTATTCTCGATTTGACAAATTGGACCAGGTCATATTAACCTGTGTTTAGGAAACATACAAAAAATTTTCCCGTTTTCACTTTTGTACTGAATTGAATTGTATTCCGATAGAAAGTGGAGTGTATCATATAGTCGGCCCCGCCCGACTTTAGCCTTTCCTTACTTGTTAGTAATGGCGTAGTTTCTACTTGTCAAATGTCAAAAAATAAAGCTTCAAAAGTGACAGCTATCGAAATACCGGGAGATTCAAAATAACACCTCTTGTTGGAAAACCCTGTAGTATTCTTAGATGTCTATTTTAGTGACTGTGTGAGATTGGAAGTGGTGAAATAATGGTTTCTATTTTTTACGATTTCTTTCTTGCAAAATCGACAAGAATTTAAGTGACAAAATCTTCAAAATAACTATTTTTTCAGCAGTTCATGAAATATTAGCAGTGTCGATACTTTTCAAAATTTCTCACATTTTTTGGTATATATATATATATATTAGGGCGTACCTCAAAAAAAAAGTTCGCCGTACACCTTCGAATATGAAGTATTATTGAAAGGTAGTTTCAAAAAAAAAAATTTTATTTTTTTATGCCGAACGTAGGGGTCGCGCTTTTACATTTTTCTATATAACTTGTATTTATAAACGGATTTTAAAGTGTGATACATCGATGTTTTTGTCTCGACGAGGCCGATTTTTTTGTCTTTGAAGTCATTGAGCTCAAGCACCCCCTTCTGGTACTTACCCATCATTTCTCAGTTGCTACTACCCTAATGTACCACTCTAATAATCGAAAATTAAAGCTCGCATAAAATCATGAATCATGTTTGAGCTCAATGACTTCAAAGACAAAAAAATCGGACAAAAACATCGATGTATCACACTTTAAAATCCGTTTATAAATGCAGAAGTTATATAGAAAAATGTAAAAGCGCGACCCCTACGTTCGGCATAAAAAAATAAAAAAATTTTTTTTGAAACTACCTTTCAATAATACTTCATATTCGAAGGTGTACGGCGAACTTTTTTTTTTTTACTTGTAACCTGGTACGCTCTAATATATATACAATTGTATACCCCAGGCTACATTTTCGTGAAACCTAAAAATCAATTTTCGTCTATTATAAATTTTTGCAAAAACATTTTGGTTGGCATTTAACCTCTGTCTGGCCCTAGGAGCCTTTCCCGGAATAAAAGTTAATATTTAGATTTATGCATAAACACCAGATTTTCTTAACACTTTGCATTCCTCTAACTGAAATGATGTGGAGTGGGGGTATTGTATGTTTATTGCAATTTCTCCCCTGCATATAAATTTATTCGGAATTTCTATTTGTGGATTTATATATATGGGCCAATATATGTATATCTGTTTCATCGTATTGGACTAAGACGGCTGTCAACAAAAAGAATGTACATTAGGGTGGTCAAAAGCCACAAGGTTTCTTCATTATCTGTTTGACAAATTGTATTTTAATTGTATATAGGCTTTGAACATGTATTAGAGAATATTCTTATTGCTTACTATTCACGATAATAAATTTAATTTAATTTTCAATTCATTTGCATGTTTTTGGCGACACTCGTGTGAAAATGTTGTTTACAATTTGTGTGGAGTGTTACCGATATATCCTCGACGTTTTACTGTGCTCTTGCAGATATTGCCAACTGGGTTTTAATTAATATGCATATTAATTCATAAACAATGTCATTTACATGGATATGCACATAGTTATTTAATTCATTGTCGCATTTACATAATTGATAATTAATAGAAAATTATACTCAATTACAAACATGCTGAAATATTCTTAGGGGAAAGAAAAAAAGCTAAAGCTCTCAGAGAAAATATCTATTAAATTGTAGAATTTTGTATTAAGAACATTCAATTTTGTTTAAACAATCCTTTCATTTCCTATATCAATCCTATATTTATTTATTAGAAAATTGCTGAAATATTCTTAGGGGAAAGAAAAAAAGCTAAAGCTCTCTAAGAAAAATTTAATTAAATTGTAGAATTTTGTATTAAGAACATTCAATTTTGTTAACAGATGTTGTTTAAACAATCCTATTAAAGGCGCCTCTTTAAAGAATTATTATAGATTTGTCAGCGAACGATTCATGGAATAATGATAAGAAACTGGAAATAATTTGGGAACAACCTGCAAATAGTCTTAAATACTCGCAACACCGACGACGGCACCTTCTGTAGAGTAACCGTAGGTACCAACAGTCAGATTGTTGTTATATTAATTTATTTTATTTTTTGTTAACGTTTTACTCTTTTACTGTTGAGGATAAACCGGTTGTTGGGATTTTTTTTCAAGCTGGCTCACTGACAATAATACAATGAAATACATTGGAAAACAAACACATTTAGAGTCTGAATCAACTGAATAACAATCAAACTATTGGCAAATAAAACGATATGCCGACAAGTGCAAAATGTTTGTGAAAATAATGTCATCGCTCTTCGGGGCAGAGCTGTCAAAAGAAATAAAACTAGACAACGAGTAACAAGTAAGCAGTGACTAAAAGATATTTGATACCCAACACCATCCTTTACGCCTATATCTGTGATATTCATGAATAATCGCTTATCTCGAAAAAGCAAAAATATTCCAGAATACCAAAAAAAGTTTCATACATGTCATACTACAGTTAGTCTCTTATATGCTAAAAAAGTTCTGGAAAGAGATTTAAATATGTTCAATTGTATAAATGTATTGTTTTTTGGCTTAAAATCTCAAAATCTAGATATTTAGATAAAGGGTGATTTTTTAAGAGCTTGATAACTTTTTTTAAAAAAAAAACGCATAAAATTTGCAAAATCTCATCGGTTCTTTATTTGAAACGTTAGATTGGTCCATGACATTTACTTTTTGAAGATAATTTCATTTAAATGTTGACCGCGGCTGCGTCTTAGGTGGTCCATCCGCTTAGTCCAATTTTGGCATTTCCACGTTTTTGAGTAACAGAGACCCAATTGGTGCGAACGGCGACGAATCGAAAATTGGTGGTCATCATTAACACTGGCCGATACAGCTGCGATATTTTCTTCAGTTCGCACTCTACGTAAGCGTGTTGGTGGTTTAATGTCCAACAATGTAAATTTGGTGCGAAATTTAGTCACAATAGCCCGAATAGCCGCTTCAGTGGGTCGATTAAACTGACCATAAAATGGAAGCGCGCAATGAACTTTCTTAACAGAGCACGCATTTTGATAATAAAATTCAATAATTTGCAAGCGTTGTTCGTTTGTAAAACGATTCATGATGAAATGTCAAAGCATACTGAGCATCTTTCTCTTTGACACCATGTCTGAAATCCCACGTGATCTGTCAAATACTAATGCATGAAAATCCTAACCTCAAAAAAATCACTCTTTATAAGCGATTACATAACATATACGCTAAAATCGATAAGCGCGTGAAAATAGGTACCAAGGGTCCATTTAATATTTCTGGTAGTTTCATCTTTCGAATACGAGGACAGAACAATAAGTTTTCAACCTCAAGGAAATCGATCCTGGGCAATCGAATGTATTTTTTTGTTTAACAGTCGAGTATGGTTTGATAGCAGTATAAAATTCGAATAAAATATAAGGTTAAATTAAGTGATAGATGAAGACAGTCCATTTGCAGCGATTTTATATGTGTTATAAGCGACATTGGTTCTTAACACACATGCAAAATATCAGTCGAATCCGTATTTGTATTTTTTGTTTACCGATTTTTAATGTCGATATTATTTCAAAAAATCTGGATCTTCCAAAAAAAGCATGGACATGCTTCACAAATTTTAACCTTAACCCTAAAATGGATTTTAAGCTTTCACTTATTTCTGACTTTATGTTGAGTTTTGGTATATTTAGAGACTCATAGTAGAATTTTATGGTAAATACTTTTGTAGAAGATGTTTTAGGATTATTTTTTACCAAAAAACCCTTATATTGAGGAGCTAGAAGGTTAAAATGTTCATAGTGTTTTAAGTAATACTGCTGAACACATACTATACTTAAAATGTAAAGAAGGTTTCCTATGGTGATCCATCAAAACGCTGATAAACGTATATTCTTATTTACCCCCTCTATCATAATCAGTTTTCAGGGCCTTGCTCTTTTCGAAAAAGTTTCATTTTGTTCCACAATGTTATAACATATATGATAGTATAGTTGCGAATTTGAGAAACTATTGTTTAATCTTTTCAAAATTAGCTTAAATATTCTTTAAAAATAATATCTGAGAAACCTGTGCCAGCATTATGGCTACCTCGATGCAGTTAAACACAAAGCCTTCAACCAAATTGTTCTAGGGCTGATAGTATAGAGCTGACATCGGACATGTCGTTTGAGGTATGGTCCTAGTCATGTCCTTTGAGACCGGTTTTAAGATTGGCAGTAAAGAACAGACGAACCCATGAAGAAAGGGGCTGGATCCCTTCATATATTTCAGCTAGAACCGGAACTGGCCCCCACCTACCAGGGACTACTCCTATGGTTTGTCCTGAAAAGTCAATCAGGTATCATAGCCTTCGCTGATTCAATTGATTTCGAAAAGGTTTTACTTTAATGCGAAAGTGCTTGAATTTTATTTGAAATGCTTCAATTTGAAAAATCCTATACATAAAATTCTATTTGTTTTTTATTTATATTTTAGAAATAGAAAATTTAGCGATCATTCCGCATTGTGTTTAATTGAATGAATTAATAAAAGAGACACAACAGTAAGAGAGAGCTACAGTAAATCTAAAAAAATACACTTAATAAAATTTCAAATTGCCACTGAAATGAATGCAAAAAATAAACCAAATAATAGTTAACACTAGAACAATGGATGAGGCATCATAATTGCGTAGTGAAAAGGATATGAAAAATTATTTTCATATAATTTTAAATAAATATGCAAAACTAAATACTTTTGCATATAAATCTCAAACTTAAGAATTTTCGAAATAAGCTATTACTTCTGAAAACCACGCTATTCGCATGGTATACTACACACCCCATGAACTTTTGTCAACATAAGTGATTTTGAATTTGAATGTTGTACAAAAAAATACACATACTTTGTATTTTTTGTACAGTATTCAATTTGTATACTAAGAAAAATTAATTGGCTAAGTGGGGGCATTGTTTCGTTTGTTTTATTTAGGTATGTCATCAAATTGATTTGATTTTCGGATTTAGATTTTTATTTAGAAAAAATCCGATTATTCAGTTTAAAAATTAAAGGTAGGCGCTTATTCTAAACTAATATATAATATGACATATTCCACATATAATCTACATACCAGTTGATTTTTGCAAATTAAAAATTAATTGAAATTATCAATAATTTTTTAATAAGACCTTTTTGTTTCGTACAGAGAGAATCAAAATATTTTATTTTTAAACAAAAAAAACAACTAATGTTGTTGTTGTTAATGTTATTAAGTTAAGTTATTTCATATCAAAAATTCTAATTGGATTTAATGTTGAGTTAGGTTGTTATTAAATGTGAATTTTTCGGCATATACACTACATACTATAGACTGAAAATATTTCGTTCCTAGGTCAAGACTTCTAAAAATCAAGTTTTTCCCCAGGTAATTTTTTGTGTTTCCTTTTTGTACAATATTTGTTCTGATTTAGTAGCTCCTTAAATGGTTTTTAAATATAAATTTTTATGGTTTTTCAAAGTGACTCATATTTCACATGCGGCTTGACGAAGGGATGAAATGTTATGTAGATCATCATTCTTCATCTTCATTGCTGAAGGGGAAGACCCAGCCTAATATACTATTTGCTATGATGTTAACTTTGAACCTTTTTTGTTTAAGATTCATATCATTTCAAATTTTTGATTGCGAAACCCTACACGATTTAAACGTTGTGAATCTATTAACATTTCTAATACAAGTTTTCTAAAAAGTCAATATCTGCAATATAAAGGGTGATTTTTTAAGAGCTTGATAACTTTTTTTTTTAAAAAAACGCATAAAATTTGCAAAATCTCATCGGTTCTTTATTTGAAACGTTAGATTGGTCCATGACATTTACTTTTTGAAGATAATTTCATTTAAATGTTGACCGCGGCTGCGTCTTAGGTGGTCCATCCGCTTAGTCCAATTTTGGCATTTCCACGTTTTTGAGTAATAGAGACCCAATTGGTGCGAACGGCGACGAATCGAAAATTGGTGGTCATCATTAACACTGGCCGATACAGCTGCGATATTTTCTTCAGTTCGCACTCTACGTAAGCGTGTTGGTGGTTTAATGTCCAACAATGTAAATTTGGTGCGAAATTTAGTCACAATAGCCCGAATAGCCGCTTCAGTGGGTCGATTAAACTGACCATAAAATGGAAGCGCGCAATGAACTTTCTTAACAGAGCACGCATTTTGATAATAAAATTCAATAATTTGCAAGCGTTGTTCGTTTGTAAGACGATTCATGATGAAATGTCAAAGCATACTGAGCATCTTTCTCTTTGACACCATGTCTGAAATCCCACGTGATCTGTCAAATACTAATGCATGAAAATCCTAACCTCAAAAAAATCACTCTTTATTTATTTTATATTTAATAACCACAATGACTTTCACCCGTCTATTCGAATATTAATTCAGACTTACATGATTGTCCGCGTGTATATCTGTTACATTGACAAATTCATCTTGACTTGGTTTGGTGTCATTCATTTCCAAGGCTATGTGTTGAGTCGGCTGCTGCTGCTTGTGATTGTCCATTTTGAGAACGCGATGGATTTTCAATTTCTTGGGAATTATGGGCAAGCACACACACACAATCTCACGAATAATATATTTATTTGTTTCAAAGTATTTTAATATTTTATCACTTTTTATTATTTCGTTTCCTTTTGTTTTGTTTTTCGATTTGTTTATTTTTATTGTGTTTTTCTACGCTGAGATTCCTTTATTAACTGCAATGTGTGTATGTATGTATATTTGGCGTATGAATTTGTATTTTTTATAAATTGTATATTTGATTTTAGCAACACGAAACGTCGACCGCCGAGACGCTTCACCACACGTTGTTGTCAGCTTTAACAAACTCTTTTGACTGATCTTTGTTGAGACTTTGCTTTGTTGGGATACTTTCTGTCGATTTGCTTTTTAACTTGGGAAGCGAATTGTTGATGTGTTATGAGGGGATTTACTCGTTCAACAGAGATCAACTGAGAACAAAAGAGATAGGTCACGTACAAGAGAATAGTAGAGATCAGAGATTTGGTTAATTCAGTTCTGTGAACGACTTATGTACAATTTTCTTTGTTCTCGGGAGAGAGAGAGAGAGCACTTTTAATGTTTGAAAGTTTTCTCTTGAAAAGTTTAAAGTTGTTTTGGAATTTATGATGTGCTAAGTTTCATTAACAGAATTTTAAAAATATTGAATCTTTTAACATTAAAAAATCTCTCGGCTTATAACTTGCGGCAACAATGACTAAAAGGAACCAAAAACTATGTTCGAATCGTGGCTCGCTTAACTAAATTTAGTCTAAAGAGCCCATAACATAGAGTTAATCAAACAATTCTCTTAGACAGCAGTCTTTCTAAATTGTGAAATTATTTTGGGACTTTAAGTTAATATACAGCCATTATTATGGATACATACATATGTATAATAAATATGTTGTTCGGGTATTTCTTTTTTCTTTTTGGATTGTCAATAGGTAAGTATTTTTGCGGTTGTATGTATCTATTAACGGTTAATCCCCCAAATGTCATCTACATACGTTAACTTTTCAAAAAATCGCAAATATTAAGGGAATCTACACACATAAATATAAGGTAATGATTGGGAAGTATTATAAATTGAGGAATTCTCCTAGACATCGAAAAAATATTGCTTCTGCCCTCCCCAGAAATGAAGATTGGATTGTTTAATAATGTTGTGCAAAATATTTCGTTCCTAGATCAAGCCTTCTATGAGATATACGCTCCTGAAACATCTGTAACAATCATATTTGTTGTATTGAATTAATAGACCCTTAAATATAGACACTTTAAATATTAATTTTTATTCTTGTCTTAGATTATTGGACGTTGAGAGTAATTTTTGTGGTTTTTAAAGGTTTCCAATAAATACGAGTTTTTAGTATTTCTCGGAAACATTTTGTTAAAGAAGTAATGAAAATAAATATAAGGAATAAATACCTACCGAGTGATGGCTAAATAAATAATATTGGATAAAAAATTACCACACAGACTCAATTTTTGTGAAAATAGTTTAATACAAAAGATGGGTTGTCAAATCCAACATTTTCAAACTCTTTAGACAAAAATGAATGTTTGAGCGACAATTTTCTTTCAATGTTCATCAGCTAGGCATCATTCGAAAGGCATTTTTTTTTTTCAAAGCGTTGATCTTGGAACGAAACTGAAAATTATTCTTTTTTATTTTTACTTATTCCGACCCAGCCTATTTTATAGTACAAGTCTAATATTTTACAAATCATCCTGTAGCTCTTAACATATTAAAGCTAGAGGATATTTTCTATTTCAGTGCGAAATATTCTGGACTTAGGTCAAAATGAACAGAAATTACAGAATTATTTTCAAAATAAATCGATTTTCAACCGCTGTGAAATGGTGGCGTATGAATTATATTTTTTAATCATGATAATATTACTCATTCGATGGGATCATCATATCTAATATGATTTATTATACCCGCCACCCTCAGGATGGGGTGTACTAACTTTGTCATTCCGTTTGTAACACCTTTAAATATGGACCTGAGACCCTATAAAGTATATATATTCTTGATCGTCATAAAATTCTAAGACGATCTAGCTATGTCCGTCTGTTGAAAGCACGCTAGCATCTAAACGAAAGGAGCTAGAACATTCAAATTTTCCATAAATGCGCCTTATGCGGTTGGGATTGAAAAGGGGCAAAATCGGACCAAAGGGAAATTTTTTTCCCTCACAAGGACTGAAAATACACATAATAATCCCTAATATTTTAGTGTTAGTTATATTTGCTTGATATTTGGTATGCGCATTCCCCTTATAGCAAAAACGTGATTCTTATTTGTAGAAAAAACATTAACTAAATGGATTTAATTTACTTTCAAGTAGCTTATATTTGATGTAGATATTGAAGCCAAAGAACAATAGTGTGCCGGGTCTGAAAAGTGAGTTTTACAGGAAAGGCGTTCAAACTTTATTTTATAAAAGTTAAAACATCATATCTAATATGATTTATAATACCCTCCACCCTCAGGATGGGGGTATACTAACTTTGTCATTCCGTTTGTAACACATTGAAATATCGACCTCAGACCCTATAAAGTATATATATTCTTGATCGTCATAAAATTCTAAGACGATCTAGCAATGTCCGTCCGTCTGTCCGTCTGTTGAAAGCACGCTCGCATCTAAACGAAAGGAGCTATAACGTTCAAATTTTCCATAAATGCGTCTTATAGTCGTAGATCAGTTGGGATTGAAACGAGGCAAAATCGGCCCAAAGGGAAAAAAATTTCCCTCACAAACACTAAAAATACCCATAATAATTCCTAATTTTTTAGCGTATTTAAGCATGTTTTTTGAATATGTCTGTTTATATTTGCTTGATATTTGTTATGCGCATTTCCCTTATAGCAAAAACGTGCACCAAAAAGGGATTCTTATTTGTAGAGGGTGAAATGGGGCAAAAAGGGATAAAAATGGTACACATTAAACGACAACAGCTAGAAACACGAAATTCGGTGTGTACATTCCTCAAATTGAGTAGATACATAATATAAAAGTATTTTTTCCAAATTAGTACTTTTAAGGGATAAAATGGGAATAGAGGGATAAAAATGGTACCAATCAAACGGCTGCCCCTAGAATAATCAAATTCGGTGTATACATTCCTCTGAATGAAAGAAAGACACGTACAATACACGAATTTTTCAAAATTAGTACTTTTTTTGGGTTAACATGAAAAAAGGGGATAAAAATAGTACCAACCAAATGACCGCAGCTAGAGTCATGCAATTCGGAGTATACATTCCTCTGACTGTGTAGACACGGAAAATAAACGGATTTTGTGAAATTCGTAATTTCAAGGAACACAATGGTACAGAGGGATAAAAATAGTACCAACTAAACGACTACAGCTAGAATGATGAAATTCTAATTGGGCAGAAACGTCAAATAAAGATATTTTAGATAGTCGTCCTCTTAAGGGAGTAAAAATGGTATCAACCAAATGGCCGCAGCTGGAATCATGGAATTCGGTGTATACATTCCTCTGACTGCATAGACACGTAAAATAAACAGATTTTTCAAAATTTTTACTTTTTGGGATTAAAATGAAAAAAGGGGTTAAAAATAGTACCAATCAAATGACCGCAGCTAGAGTCATGAAATTCGGAGTATACACATCTCTGAATGTGTAGACACGGAAAATAAACGGTATTTCGAAATTCGTACTTTTTGGGGTTAAAAGGGAAAAGGGGGATAAAAATAGTACCAACCAAATGACCGCAACTAGAGTCATGAAATTCGGAGCAAACATTCCTTTGACTACGTAGACATGGAAAATAAGAGGTTTTTTTCCAAATTCGTACTTTTTGGGGTCAAAATGGAAAAAGGGGATAAAAATAGTACCAACCAAATGACCGCAGCTAGAGTCGGCTGCGACTGCGTAGACACGAAAAATAAAAAGGTTTTTCGAAATACGTACTTTCAAGGGATCCAATGGTACAGAGGGATAAAAATAGTACCAACTAAACGACTACAGCTAGAATGATGAAATTCTAATTGGGTAGAAACGTCAAATAAAGAGATTTTAGATATTCGTCCTCTTAAGGGGGTAAAAATGGTACCAACCAAATGGCCGCAGCTGGAATCATGGAATTCGGTGTATACATTCCTCTGACTGCATAGACACGCAAAATAAAAAGTTTTTTCGAAATTCGTACTTTATCTTTTACGGCAAAAATTGGTTGAATCATGTCTGATAATGGTTTTTCAAACTTTGTACTTTTGGAATTAAAATATAATGAAAATACAACTGTGGCACCCACTATCTAGCAATATTTATGGTATTTAAGCTTTTTGAAAATATAAATATACGAATATTTATTGTTTGAATTTGTGTATTGGTAGTCTTGCCATATAAGCGTGGTTTCAAATAATTAAAATATTATATTTATTTATAAAATTATGCACTATGTACGTCTGATAATGGATTTTCAAAATTTGTACTTTTGGAATTAAAATAGTATGAAAATATAACTGTAGCACCCACTATCTACCAATATTTATGATATTTAAGTTTTTTGAAAATATAAATATAAGAGTATTTATTTTTGGAATTGACATGTTGGTAGCCTTGCCGTATAATTTATTTATTTATTTATTTATTTGTTAAATTTTTTTCAATATTTGTATTTGTTTTGGTTTGGCTATATTAAAAAGTTTATATTTTCCTGTAATATTACTGCACTTCTACGAAAATCGACATCCTCTGTGGAATGCAATCCATGGTGGAGGTTATATAAAATATTATAAAAAGTAAATAACTTATCTATAAGTTAAGTATTTATTTGGATATTTGGCCAACTATGTGTGTTTATTATCTTATATTAAAAGTAGCAATTATGTTGGGTATGATTGTTTGTAACCTTTAAATAGCCCTCCTAAAAAGATGCCAAATAAAAGATATGATGTTCTTCCACAAATGAGCGATGATTATTCGAACGAAATACAAATGTTGAATTTCGCATTCACATAGAAACTGTGGTTTAGGAATAATCGCCAAAAAAATTGAGAACAAAAATATTTTGTTTAAATATTAGAGAATAGAATATTTTGTAGTTTTGTTGTAACTACTTACTCAGGTTCAAGATCATTTGGTTTTGTGTTCTTAGACAGAAAACTAAGTGTCATAAAAGGTGTGTGTGTGTGACATTTATTTGGTTCTGTTTGCTAGCAGGGCACACACATACATTGTACTTTTAATAATAATGTAATAATAATAATTTTATTTTTAAGGCACAACAACATTAAAATATGTGATCCGTCCCTTTATTCCCTACAAAAACCACACATTCGACAAAGCGAATCGTTGAGGAACAAAACCCTCCACTGACATTACCACCAAACGGTAGACGGACATTAACCCAAATGGCGATTATAATTTTGGTTGTTTTCCTATTGTTTTAATTATTTTGAAAGAAACGCAAAAAAACAAAGCCCAACGACATCGCGAGCAACAGCGGGCTCTGCCTGATATGACTTTATACTTACAGATGAGGAGCGAACGGAAAATGGTATTTTTAAGACAAACTTAAGAAGACTTTGCACTCATACTTATAGAGCCCGGCCGAAGCGCAAATTTCAGGCCAAAGCTGATATTCGGTCCAAATTCTAATATTCGTCCGAAGCCGAATATTCCATATTCACATATATTCATTAAATATAATAAAAAGTAAAATTTAAAGAAAAAGCGGAATCACATTAATTTTATATAAAAAATAATTAAGTAAGAAAACAATTCAGACAATAAATGTAAATGCTTGATTTTGGTTTTTAGTATCAAATTTACAGGCAGAATACAGCTTGTTTTGTGAATCAGAATTACACCATGCAACAAAAATATTTCCGAATGGCTAAATCAATTACATGTATAACATCTTCTGATGTATTTTGAATTTCTAAACTCAAAAAAGATATTAAAAAAATTGTTTTGGATACATTTTTAAATGTACTTTTAATTGTTGTACTCACATTTTGGAAATGAAATTTATCCATAGTATATTGTTGTATATACTGACAATGGCGTTAGATATTAAAAAATAAAATAAAATATGTTTTCCCATTTTTTTTTAATTTTTAGGTTTTCTTTAGTGCCAGCAAAACATGATTTTTTCAAAAAAATAAAATTTTTATGTTTATTTAAATTCGCCATATTTGTAGTCATCATAAGTACCTTTAATTGAACATATAAACGGCTGCTATAAAATACAAAATTTTAGTGAAAAAATTAAAACAAAATATACCCATACATTTTGTTTAATATCAGTATCGAGTTTAGAAATCCATCATACATTAGAAACGATTACACATACCCCTTGCTAAGTTTTTCCCTCTTAAAAAGTTAAAATTTATTCGTAGTATAGTTTTGTTTATGGATGTCAAAAAATTTGACATTTGTCGCACGGTGTATTAATTGACCTTTCATAGATCTATTTACACTGATGTGAAGAATATTGAGCATTTGTTTTTTATTTAGCCTTTAAATACAATAATACAAGTTTGAAACTAGCTGCTTCATCTTTAGTTTTCGGTTTTCACAAAATTTCCAATTTTCTCATAAGCTCGTTGGGACTTAATGTATATACATATAGTCGTTTAATTAAATATAAGGTATAGCACATACCATCAGTATTTATATATGGAGACGATTAATTCTATCTACCACATACTATTCCTGTTATAGGACATTAATTAACCGCAAGTCTGATGTCTGCTTACACTGCAGAGCAATGAACTGCGATCGATCGGTCACCAATTTCTTTTGCAGTGAGTAAAAGAGAAGAAGAATTCGAAAAACTATTTGTATTTTTTCGACACTCATCCTTATTGGAAACAAGTAAAAACGGCGTTAAGTTCGGCCGGGCCGAACTTTATATACTCTCCACCATGGATTGCATTCCACAGAGGATGGTGTTTTTCGTAGAAGTGCTGTAATATTACAGGAAAATATATTTTTTTTAATATGACCAAAACAAATACAAATATTGAAAAAATAATTTTATAAATAAAAAAAATAAATTTTTATATGCGAATATGCGTTCATTCGGCATTCATTCTCGTTCGTTTCTGAGAATCATTTCCATAAGGAGGCCGGATTTGATGTTGAAAAGTCGCTGCGAAGCCACTTGACAAAACCTTTGACAAGGTGGAAATCATGATAGTGGTAGTCTGCAGCCAAATAATAAATGTCACCATGCCATTTGTAAATAAAGTTGCATTCTATTAAATATAGATGCAAAATGGTCTTGAGCCAGGACAATATCCCAGTTCAAATCAAATATTGATTACAGACCAAAAAATACAAACGAAACTAGTAAATCAAAAAAAATTCTTTTTTCAAATCCATGCTTTATGCAAGCAGAATTCTATTGGGCCTAGAAATTCTTTTTTTAGTTATCTTTTGTAGAAGGAAAAATTACTGTTACGTTTTTAAATATTTTTTTATTAATTATTATTATTATTATTATTATTATTATTATTTATTATTATTATTATTATTTATTAACGTAACAGTAATTTTTCCTTCTACAAAAGATAACTAAAAAAGAATTTCTAGGCCCAATAGAATTCTGCTTGCATAAAGCATGGATTTGAAAAAAGAATTTTTTTTGATTTACTAGTTGATTTACTAGTTATAACCTTTCTTTACTGTTGTGCTAAGAAAATCCACAGAAAACGTGTAATTTTACAAAGTTCGAATCAAAAATGCGCCTTTCAAATCCCGCCCATTTGCATATTGTCTAAGCAGGTTACAACTAAATAAACACACACAACAATATAGGAAGATCGTTGTAGAATATACTTAAAAAACTGGTTTTAATTTCGTATGGGAAGAGTCACGGCCACTTTCCGCCCATCTCGGTGTCGAAATACTCTAAAACCGGTTTTAATTTCAGATGGGAAGTGTCACGTCCACTTTCCGCACTCAGCACTCTAGGTCTATGACACCTACTGACCATATTCGATTATATGTTTTAACTTCGTATGTGAGGTACCACGCCCACTTTCCCAATACCGTCCATTTCTGGCACAACTACGCAGGTTTATGCTAGATGCACTTACACAAAATTACAGTAGGTGTAATTTTGGTTTTATCTTCATATGGGAGGTGCCACGCCCACTTTTGCATTACCGCCCATTTTAGGCGCAACTACGCACATTGATGCTAGATGCACTTACACAAAATTTGAGCACTATACGTGTCATAGAACTGACACTATTCGATAATATGTTTTAACTTCGTATGGGAGGTGGTACGCCCACTATTCCAATACCGCCCATTTTTGGCAGAACTACGCACATTGATGGTAGATGCACTTACACAAAATTTCAGCACTCTAGGTGTCATAGAACTGACAATATTCAATAATAGGTTTTAACTTCGTATGGGAGGTGCCACGCCCACTTTTCCAATACCGCCCCTTTTTGGCACAACTATGCGAATTGATGCTAGATGCACTTACACAAAATTTCAGCACTCTAGGTGTCATAGAACTGACAATATTCAATAATAGGTTTTAACTTCGTATGGGAGATGCCACGCCCACTTTTCCAATACCGCCCATTTTTGGCACAACTATGCGAATTGATGCTAGATGCACTTACACAAAATCTCAGCACTCTAGGTGTCATAGAACTGACAATATTCAATAATAGGTTTTAACTTCGTATGGGAGGTTCCACGCCCACTTTTCCAATACCGCCCATTTTTGGCACAACTATGCACATTGATGCTAGATGCACTTACACAAAATTACAGCACTCTAGGTGTCATAGAACTGACAATATTCGATAATAGGTTTTAACTTCGTATGGGAGGTGCCACGCCCACTTTTCCAATACCGCCCCTTTTTGGCACAACTATGCACATTGATGGTATATGCACTTACACAAAATTTCAGCACTCTAGGTGTCATAGAACTGACAATATTCAATAATAGGTTTTAACTTCGTATGGGAGATGCCACGCCCACTTTTCCAATACCGCCCATTTTTGGCAACTATGCGAATTGATGCTAGATGCACTTACACAAAATTTCAGCATTCTAGGTGTCATAGAACTGACAATATTCAATAATAGGTTTTAACTTCGTATGGGAGGTGCCACGCCCCTTTGTCCAATTGGTCAAATTTTTCCATTTCCTTGTATTGTCATCGAAAATGATTAAGTGTGCAAAATTTGAGCAAAATTGGTTGAGAAAAAAGCTTTCAAAAATTGATTTCAAATTTTGTGGCACACAAACATATATAGAAAGTAACCTTATATAAAGCATGGAAAAAATTAAAATAAATACATATAAAATTTATATTATTTCAAACCTTTTTATTTTGCGTGTCTAAGCAGTCAGATGAATGTGTACACCGAATTCCATGATTCTAGCTGCGGCCAATTAGTTGGTACCATTTTTATCTCCTTTTTTCTTTTTTACCCACTTAGGGTACGACTTTCTAAAATTTCTTTATTTTACGTGTCTACGAAATTAGGAGGATGTACACACCGAATTCCATCATTCTAGCTGTAGCCGTTTAGTTGGTACCATATTTAAAGTACGAATTTGGAAAAACCTTTTTATTTTTCGTGTCTACGCAGTCGGTCATTTGCGGTCATTTGGTTGGTACTATTTTTATCCCCTTGTTCCATTTTAACCCCAAATTGTACGAATTTCGAAAAATCCTTTTATTTGACGTGTCTACTCAATCAGAGGAATGTATGTACCGAATTTCATTATTCTAGGTTCAGCTGTTTGGTTGGTACCAATTTTATCCCTCTATTCCCATTTTACCCCTTAAAAGTGCGAATTTAGAAAAAATACTTTTATATTATGTGTCTACTCAATTAGAGGAATGTACACACCGGATTTGGTGTTTCTAGCTGTTGTCGTTTAATATGTACCATTTGTATCCCTTTTTGCCCGATATCACCACCTACGAATAAAAATCACTTTATGGTGCACGTTTTTATTATAAGGGGAATGTGCATACCCAATATAAAGTAGGTACAAGCAGACACATTGAAAAAATATGCTTAAATACTCTAAAATATTAGGTGTTATTATGGGTATTTTTAGTCTTTGTGAGGGAAAAATTTTTCCCCTTGGGCCGATTTCGCCCAGTATCAATCCCAACCGATCTACGACTATAAGGCGCATTTATGGAAAAGCTAGCTCCTTTCATTTTGGTGCTAGCGTGGCTAGCTCGTCTTAGAATTTTATGACGATCAAGAATATATATAAAGTATATGGTCTCAGGTCGATATTTCAAGGTGTTACAAACGGAATGACTAAGTTAATATACCCCCATCCTGGAGGTGGAGGGTATAAAAATGTAAGATCATGTAAGATGGAACAAGGAGGAAATCGATTCCCCATTTTGTAATATCCCTCACTGTGCGTTGGTACTTAATGTATATAGTTGTTTTATTATATATAGGATATGTATATATGTATGTATCAGCACTTATATATGGAAAAGAGAACTGTGATCAGTGAACACCACTAATAATTGGTTTTCTTATGGAAACTTTTTATTTGACTTTTATAACGAACAATGATAATATATAAGTGGAATTAAAAAAATGAATACGGTAAAAAGTGTAACGCATCGAAGGAGTAACTTCAGACCCTAGGTATAATTTAACAAAATTTCCTTTCTTGGCTTTTTGAGTCATGTACGCCTGTTCGGTAGTTTTTCATGTATTAATAATTTCGAATATTTATGTTCCTATTTATACCCTACACCACAGGGTATGGCTTTGTGCATTTGTTTGTAACACCCAAAAGGAAGCGATATGGATTCATCGTTTATTATACATATTTAATGTTTTTATAACCACTTTAAAAAATATTTACGCTTTAGCCACACCCCTTCTTGTACCTCACCCCCACACAATTGTCACTTTCATAGGTAAAATTAAATGGAGTTATCCTTTACCGGTGCCTGAAATCTCTTATGACTTCATACTTGATCTTATTATTATAATTATTAACAAATTTGGAAGATGGGTCCAATTGCTACAAACTTCTAGTACCTCCCACCCACATAATCCGGCACTAAGTAAAATTTAAGTCCTTCCATACACATGTTCTCTGAGAGTGAGGGTATATATAAGTCGGTTTAGCCGTTTTGAAAAAATGTTTGACGTTTTCTTACTTGTTATTTGTTATTATTTTTAGGACCTTCACTAAGTGCACAGTCTTTTATGTTTCGTGCCAGCTTTTAAAATTATGTCTAGACAATTCTAAAAGCAGATATTTTCGTATTATCATCATCATAAAATTTTTCATTTTGTCGCGAGATAGGTGACGTATGACTTATCTTTATTGGAATTAATATTACTCATTCGCTTAGTCATGAAACCCGCCTGGAAAGAACAGCGTTATAAAATCAACTTAATCCATCTAATTTGCTTGCAAATAGTTTCTGTTTTAAATATTCGACCTTATTGGTAGATTTTAAACCAATAATATAATTTTGAAGCCTTATTCTTGAAATATAACACTAAATCGTTTGAGTGGCAACAAAAACTTAAAAATGGAATATCTCCAGATTCTACTGGATACGATCCAATAATAAGTAAGGCATGTAGCCTGATCGTTTAGCGGAGTCATAACAAAAATTTAAATTTTACTTGAAGTGTTATGAATTAAGAGCTATTTTTTCATTTTCTGTTATTTTTCGTAGCCCACTCATGTTCTAATGCATCCCAAACGTTTTGTCCGGTTGCAGTCCCAAAACGTTTGCACACACCTCCGACGTAGGGTTTTTACGTTAAAATCGTTTTTTGTTTGAAACTTCGCAAACGGACCAATTACATTGCATGTCGTTGAAGTGATTTTGGCTGGTTGTGGCTGAATAACTAAAATACAAAAAAATCCCAACAACATTCTCGTATAATAACATGAACATACGTAACACGACGACATTTAAAATGAACAACATTTAAGAGTATCGCCGCGAAAAGAAAAAAGAGAATTTCACATTTTATTGTTTGGCGGAGAATGCCAGCAAAAAAGTGAAAAACACAGCACGTTTTACCGGTTATAAAACAGGCGGGTGCTGAGATTTCCAACTGAAAAAGAGAAGCCATCGTAGACAGGCATACATACGTCATTGTGTTTTCCACACATTTATATAATAGCACGCAATGTGTGATGGATTTAAACATTACTTTAATTTGGATCCTCTTCCGTGTAAAGATTTGGACATTTTAAAATTCTGGCCATGGGATTTCCCCGAAATCCAGAGCAATCAGTGGTGGCAGAAGAGCGACTATGACTAATGCTGAAATGCTGTTCATCAATGGATGATGCATAAATTACAATAACAATATTTCTGGTGACTGACCATCACAACACACATACACGCACACACACCCTGTAACCAAATTGTCGTGTGTCTCGTCTCACACAGTGATTATAGGCAGGAAAATAATAGAAATGTGTTCAATTAAAGGTACTCACGATGGCTACAAACGTTTCGAATTTCACTTTCACATAGAGACAGTGGTTTAGGAGCACTCACCAAAAATTAGTTTTTTTAATCTTTTTTGTTGGTATGAAAAAAAAAACTAAAAAATAGACTAAAAATCGAAGAAAATATTTTTTTTTTATATTTTAACAATCACTATATGTAAAAGATCTATGGATAAATGTAGATGTTATGACACTATTTAAAGACTCAGAAGATTTTTTAAAGCATGATTTTTAAAACATAATATTTTGTTTTATTTCACAATAGCTAGGATCTTAACGAAGAAAACAAGGTCTATTTGAAGGCAATCAATGGATAAATGTAGAAGTTATGATCCTTATAGTAGAAGTAAGGAAAATTCAAGAAAATCGTGTGTCATCTTGTTACGAAGTTTTAGTTTAAATTGATTTAGTCATAATTTAAGACGACGTGTACTTCTACAAAAATGGCATAGCTTCTACATTTGCATATTTAAATTTTAAATTTGAACTTATTGAAATTTTAAAATCTTACTTCCAAAGTAGTGAGTCTTTAACGCAAACTGTAAGAAATTTACGTGGACATTTTCGTGTTTTCAGATTAAGCTCATTTTCATCTCGGTTGATATGTCAATAAGCAAAATTGCCGCATATGGTGTTCAGAGAACCCACACGTGACTAATGAGAAACCAATGCATCCACAATAAGCCACTGTTTGGTGTGAACTTTGTGTTCGCGGAAATTTGGTTTGATCGAATGAGATACTGCCGAGCCAGTCATGGTAGTCATATGAATGATATTGTGTTCCATTATTAAATGACAAAGTTCAACCCTTCCGATAAAATCAGAAATTTTAAAAAATAATAAAACACTTTTTTATAGCCGATTCCCATTTAAAATTTTTAAGGGCCCACCCTATACAAATGTTCTTCAAACATTTCCTTTTTTCTTCGCTAAGCTATTACAAAATTATTTTATTATCTAATCTGTAAAAAATTCAAGCTATTTAGAAATCAATTTTTAAACATCTTTTGCGTTTTAAAAGAGTGCCAACATTTCTACATTTATCCAAAGATCTTTTACATGTAGGCATTGTTTTCTTTGTTAGAATGTTAGCTATTGAAAAATATTATAAACTATTTATCCGTCTTTTTTAATTTATTTATATGGTTTTTTGGGCCAGCAAAAACAAAGATTTTTTTGAAGAAAAAAAAATGTTTTCTTATTTATTTTGAAAACTCTTCATAAACCACTGTTTCTATATGAAAGTGATATTCGCAACATTTGTAGCCATCACAAGTATATTTTATTACATATATAACCAGGTGCTATCAGACTTAAATTTGTAAAATGAGAGTACAAATATTAAATGTAAAAATTGGAATTTTAAGAAAATTAGAATTTCAGTAAAAAATAAAAAAATATCCATAAAAATTTGATTAATGGCGAAAACTAAAATACATCAGAAAATTTTACACATAGCCCTTCGACAAATTTTGTGTTGCCTAGTGTAATAAGTCAGTTATTATAACTTAATTCTAAAGTATATCGTTAATATATTTAACTGGATCACAGTGGAACAAAAATCTTTGCGATGATACATATATATATTAACACATACAGTGGTGGTCATACAATTACAAACGAATCACCACTATGTATTTTATTTTACATTAGTATTACTTATATAAAACAACAACAAATATATATACCCAATATTGTAAGCCTCACTTCTTACTACATTTCCATTCGATATTTGAAAGGTCGAAACCATTTTTTCTAGAAAAAACTCAAAAATAAAATGTCACGCAATTAGAAACAATCATAAAAAACTATTCTATTCAAATTTTTAATAGAAAACACTGTAAAACAAAATGAAAGAAGACACAATATTTCGTCGGATAGCCTTTATATTTTATTATATCGGATAATCTCTTTGGAAAACTTTGTACCGAAGTTAGACATCGTTAAAGTGGTATCGAACTCTAAAACTTCTTTAATATTCAAAAAGTTTTCGCCAGTGTTTTCGTTTTTTTTTTGTAATTTCCTGTCAGTCTTAGATATATATATATATATATATATATATATATATATATATGGGGCTTACTGTTCTACAATACATATCCACATTTTTTCTATAACTGACACAAAAATTACAAATAATTTATGAATAATTATATCATTAGAAAATGTCAAGTCCTTTAACTAGATCCATAAAATCAAAAACTGAGTATATAGATGTGCTATGTTTGGTACCAACTTTCTGAATTTTATAGAGACCCAAAATTAGTGTCGCATGGTGTTATATCTCCGAAAATTCAATGAAAATGGAATGCTTTTTTGCAATAACAAAATAATATTAACATAGTGTATAGTTTCGAGTAAAATAATAATTCGTCGCTTCAGAATAGACCAAGAATTCTGTTGCGAGAAAACGACAAGGAAAATTAATTAATTACTACACCACAAATATGTTTATATTCAAGCTTAATTCATTAAAACATTCGGATATTATTCTACTTTAGTGTGTACGTGGCTAGATCGTCTTAGAATCTTATAGCCTTTTCTGACTACATGAGAAATCAATCGATTTCAGCTTGATTCGATTGTCCCATACAAATCTGACATTTGTAAATCAACCTTATGTCATTTCATTTAGTTTTCTCATGCAATCGGAAAAAGACTAATACAACCAAGGCGTATTTATACAGGTGATAGCAACAGAGCAACAACAAATTCGGCAACAACAAAATACAAGTAATTTTTTGAATGGTGAGCCATACTGTCAAAGCAAAATATATGGGATTGGACAGTTTCGGTTACTTTTGAATGAAAAAAATGTCAGTCAGCTGGGCTCCTGCTATCACCTGTATAAATACGCCTTGATTACAACGATGCAGAATATACAGTGATGGCCATCTAATTAGCATACGCATATAAAAAACATTGTATGAAAAATTTCATTCTGGCAAAATGTTTTTTGATGAATCAAAATTCAATCAATTTTGCTACGTCCTTCAAAATAATACTTCAATTCTCGCTATACTTTAAAAGCCGTTAAACACGGAGGAGGTTTTATAAGTGTATGGGCAGCATTTATATGGCATGGAGTAACAGAAATTAAAATGATTGACACAAAGATGGATACAAGCATATTTTGGGTCATCATATGACACCTTTTGCTGATGAACGTTTGTATGTGAAAAATATATGTATTTATGTCCTAAGCACAACTCATGATTGGTTCACAAATATTTGCAAGATGTAGATGTAGATGTATTGGCATGGCCGGCACAAAGTCCAGATCTCAATCCAATTCTAATGTGAATATTTCTACAATAATAAAATTATTATAAAAATATTATATTTATTTATTTTTTAAATAAATCACATTAATTTTAGTTAACTGACCACCACTGTATTTACATTAGGATGGGACACGAAAATAAATTGCAGCCCATAAATGAAGTTTGGATTGTTTAAATCTGATCTGTTGGGTCAAGCCATCTGTGAGCTAAACGCTCCTGAAAACACCTCCAAAAATCATGTTTTTCCCGTGTAATTTTTTTATAATGCATTTTTGTCCAAAATTCTTTTCTGAATTAATAGACCCTTGGAAGCATTTTAAATAAAATTTTTAATTATTGTCTTAGAATAACTCAATGGTCGTATTATTGGACGTTTATATTGATTTGTTGTGGTTTTTCAAGGCGACGGCTAAAAACTCATATTTCTTGGAAACATTTTGTAAATGGTGTTATGAAAAATAAACAGAAAGTATCAATACCTTTTAAATGATGCCTAAATGATGAATATCGGATGAAAAATTACGTCACTGACACCGTGTTTGTAAAATAATTTAATACAGGAGATGGATTTTCAGATCCAAAATTTTTAAACTCTATTGCGGAAAATGAGCGCGGCGTTTAGGCATAATTCGAAAGGTATTGACAGCCGCTATTTATTTTTTATAAAATACTATAAAGATCCAATAAGTTATTCTAATCAATCAAGAATCAAAATTTATATTTTCAAGGGTCTATTATTTCAGAAAAAATGCTGCACAAAAGAACTACACGGGAAAACATGATTTTTAGGGGTATATTTAGGAGCGTTTAGCTCACAGACGGCTTAATCTAGGAATGAAATATTTAAACAATCCAAACTTTATTTTCATGTTGTGGCTGGAAATTGTTTTTCCATTTGTGTTTATGGACCGCGACCCAGCCTAATGTACATATTACGTATTGTCTCCGATGAATATTTCAAGATATTTCAAAGAGAATGACAAAAGTAATGCACATTCCATTCTATGTTGTAGGGATTTTTTGACGGCAGAAAAAGGAAACAATTTAAAACAAGTAAGAAGGCGTTAAGTTCGGCCGGGCCGAATCTTATGTACCCTCCACCACGGAGTGCATTCCACAGTATTACCAGCAGATTAAAGGATGTCGACATAGAAGTACAGAATCATATTAGGAAAATTGTGATATGTTTATGCCCATTACTATTTCAAACTATAATGTATACTTATGCGCATTGTTTAAAATCTACTACTATAAATAAATACAATGCTGTAATTGTGAAAGTGAACATGCCGAAAATATTAGGCGATTGTCAGTCGCCATTAGGGAGAAGCATTTTCATATACAGACAAAGTGCTGCATTATTTTCATAAGAATTCCATTCTCCTCCCAAATGTACAAATTTAGAAAAAAAACATTTTGTTTCGAGTCTTCATAGTCAGACCACCGAATACACACCGAATATACACACCATTTTTATCCCTCTTTTTCAATTATATCCCTTAAAAGGACGAATTTCGAAAAATCTCTCTATTTTACGTGTCTATGCAATTAGAGGGATGTACACACCGAATTTCATGATTCTAGGTGTTGTCGTATCATTGGTACCATATTTTATCCATGTTTGTCCCATTTCGCTCGCTAAAACTTTCATTTTCTTTGTGGTGCTTCCAAGCTACACCATTACTATCCCCTTTTTCCAATTTTGCCCCCTCAAGAGTACGACTATCTAAAATCTCTTTATTTTCCGTATCTACACAATTAGAGGGATGTACACACTGAATTTCATCATTCTAGCTGTATTCGTTTAGTTGGTACTATTTTTATCCCCTGAAGCCATTGTATCCCGTGAAAGTACGAAATTGGAAAAAAACGTTCTATTTTTCGTGTCTACTCAGTCAGAGGAATGTCTACTCCGAATTTCATGATTCTAGCTGCTGTCATTTGTTAGGTACTATTTTTATCCCCTTTTTCCATTTGAACCCCAAAAAGTACGAATTTTGGAAAGTTCATTTATTTTACGTGTCTACGCAATGAGATGAATGTATATATCAAATTTCATTATTCCAGGTGCAGCCGTTAGGTTGGTACTATTTTTATCCCTCTATCCCCATTTAACCCCTTAAAAGTACGAATTTAGAAAAACTAATTTTATATTATGTATCTACTCTATTAGAGGAATGTACACGCCAAATTTCGTGTTTCTATCTATTGTCGTTTGATAGGTACCATTTTTATCCCTTTTTGTCCTATTTAGCCCCCTACAAATAAAAATCACTCTATGGTGCCCTTTTATGCTACAAAGGGAAAGCTCATTGCAAATATCAAGTAAATACAAGCTAATATGTTCAAAAAACATGCTGAAATACTCTAAATATTAGGGGTATTTTCAGTCCTTGTGAGGGAAAAATTTTTCCCTCTGGGCCGATTTCGTCCACTTTCAATCCCAACCGATCTACAACCATAAGACACATTTAGGAAAAGTTTGAACCTCCTAGCTCATTTCGTTCGGCCGCTATCGTGCTTTCAACAGACAGACAGACAGACGGACAGACGGACAGACGGACATGGCTATATCGTCTTAGAATTTTACCACGACCCAGAATATATATACTTTATGGGGTCTCCGATGAATATTTCAAGGTGTACCTCCATCCTGGAGGTGGAGGGTATAAAAATATAAATTTTATGCAGTCCTCTTATAGCCGCATGGGTGGCGTATCAGTTGTGCATATTAAGGATAATATTACTCATTCGCACTGTTTTCACAATGAAGTGAAAATTACATTGTGGAGGTACACATCGTTCTATCTATCACAGCTATTATTTCAACTTTTCAAAAGAAAGTGATTTAAAAATTATAAACCATAATTTCTAGCTTGATCTAATTATAAAATAAATACACATATTATCTTATACAAAGAGTGTTGATACGAAATAATATACATATCTGACTTCTAACATGAAATGAGTTATAAAATATAATAAAAGAAGTAAGGAAAAACTAAAATAGGGCGGAGCCAACTATATGATACTCCATTACAATGTTTTATTATAAAACCTGGATGACTAAAAATGACATTGAAAATATAACACAATACTGTGTCAAATCTGTACCAAATACATGTAACATGTGGGTTCTAGGGAAACCGGGAGCGACTTTTGTATGAAAGCTATATCTAAGTCGGAATCGATTTGCTTCAGAGTGTTCGTCCTTGAACTGCAAAGATTCGTTAAGATCGGACAATAATTTTCAAAAATCTATACTACGATCTATTTTTGTTTGCAAATTAATATTTTGTTAGCAAGACCTATTGTTGAATGGTTGCAATATATATATATATATATATATAAAGAGTGATTTTTTTGAGGTTAGGATTTTCATGCATTAGTATTTGACAGATCACGTGGGATTTCAGACATGGTGTCAAAGAGAAAGATGCTCAGTATGCTTTGACATTTCATCATGAATCGTCTTACAAACGAACAACGCTTGCAAATTATTGAATTTTATTATCAAAATGCGTGCTCTGTTAAGAAAGTTCATTGCGCGCTTCCATTTTATGGTCAGTTTAATCGACCCACTGAAGCGGCTATTCGGGCTATTGTGACTAAATTTCGCACCAAATTTACATTGTTGGACATTAAACCACCAACACGCTTACGTAGAGTGCGAACTGAAGAAAATATCGCAGCTGTATCGGCCAGTGTTAATGATGACCACCAATTTTCGATTCGTCGCCGTTCGCACCAATTGGGTCTCTGTTACTCAAAAACGTGGAAATGCCAAAATTGGACTAAGCGGATGGACCACCTAAGACGCAGCCGCGGTCAACATTTAAATGAAATTATCTTCAAAAAGTAAATGTCATGGACCAATCTAACGTTTCAAATAAAGAACCGATGAGATTTTGCAAATTTTATGCGTTTTTTTTAAAAAAAAAGTTATCAAGCTCTTAAAAAATCACCCTTTATATATTGCAACACAATTTCTATACTCACCTTATCGATTTGTTGACATTGCTCTCTCCTATTTGAAATGAAAGGTAAAGGTAAGTGGGTGGTCGTTGCCAATGTTACTGTCACAAGAGGAATAATTGCTAGGAGTCGCTAAAGGTTATGCCATTAAGGAGAGTTTTTATACCCTCTACCTCCAGGATGGGGGTATATTCACTTTGTCATTCCGTTTGTAACACCTTGAAATATTCATCGGAGACCCCATAAAGTATATATATTCTGGGTCGTGGTAAAATTCTAAGACGATATAGCCATGTCCGTCTGTCCGTCTGTCCGTCTGTCTGTCTGTCTGTTGAAAGCACGATAGCGGCCGAACGAAATGAGCTAGGAGGTTCAAACTTTTCCTAAATGTGTCTTATGGTTGTAGATCGGTTGGGATTGAAAGTGGACGAAATCGGCCCAGAGGGAAAAATTTTTCCCTCACAAGGACTGAAAATACCCCTAATATTTAGAGTATTTCAGCATGTTTTTTGAACATATTAGCTTGTATTTACTTGATATTTGCAATGAGCATTCCCTTTGTAGCATAAAAGGGCACCATAGAGTGATTTTTATTTGTAGGGGGCTAAATAGGACAAAAAGGGATAAAAATGGTACCTATCAAACGACAATAGATAGAAACACGAAATTTGGCGTGTACATTCCTCTAATAGAGTAGATACATAATATAAAATTAGTTTTTCTAAATTCGTACTTTTAAGGGGTTAAATGGGGATAGAGGGATAAAAATAGTACCAACCTAACGGCTGCACCTAGAATAATGAAATTTGATATATACATTCATCTCATTGCGTAGACACGTAAAATAAATGAACTTTCCAAAATTCGTACTTTTTGGGGTTCAAATGGAAAAAGGGGATAAAAATAGTACCTAACAAATGACAGCAGCTAGAATCATGAAATTCGGAGTAGACATTCCTCTGACTGAGTAGACACGAAAAATAGAACGTTTTTTTCCAATTTCGTACTTTCACGGGATACAATGGCTTCAGGGGATAAAAATAGTACCAACTAAACGAATACAGCTAGAATGATGAAATTCAGTGTGTACATCCCTCTAATTGTGTAGATACGGAAAATAAAGAGATTTTAGATAGTCGTACTCTTGAGGGGGCAAAATTGGAAAAAGGGGATAGTAATGGTGTAGCTTGGAAGCACCACAAAGAAAATGAAAGTTTTAGCGAGCGAAATGGGACAAACATGGATAAAATATGGTACCAATGATACGACAACACCTAGAATCATGAAATTCGGTGTGTACATCCCTCTAATTGCATAGACACGTAAAATAGAGAGATTTTTCGAAATTCGTCCTTTTAAGGGATATAATTGAAAAAGAGGGATAAAAATGGTGTGTATATTCGGTGTGTATTCGGTGGTCTGACTATGAAGACTCGAAACAAAATGTTTTTTTTCTAAATTTGTACATTTGGGAGGAGAATGGAATTCTTATGAAAATAATGCAGCACTTTGTCTGTATATGAAAATGCTTCTCCCTAATGGCGACTGACAATCGCCTAATATTTTCGGCATGTTCACTTTCACAATTACAGCATTGTATTTATTTATAGTAGTAGATTTTAAACAATGCGCATAAGTATACATTATAGTTTGAAATAGTAATGGGCATAAACATATCACAATTTTCCTAATATGATTCTGTACTTCTATGTCGACATCCTTTAATCTGCTGGTAATACTGTGGAATGCACTCCGTGGTGGAGGGTACATAAGATTCGGCCCGGCCGAACTTAACGCCTTCTTACTTGTTGTAATTTATTCTACCTTTTAGTAGAAAATTTTAATAATTAAAAATCATGCTCCGGACGAATCGTTGACCAGTTATTTATTTGATTATTCCAATATTTTGACAACCCATAATAAAATGAATTTTTTTAGGAAAATATGCTTTCTTGTTCACATAAACTATTTATTTTATTTCAAATAACAAAAATGTTCTCTAATTTCTAAAGAAACTAAAACGTTAAAGGGGGGTGTGACTGTCACGTTCCTATGCAGAATTGATTACCCCTATATATGGACAGTGCAACTATAAATTATGAACAATTAGCACTATTTAAATAAGAATCACTGTAATTTTACTCATATGATACTATACATGTATGTAATAACGAAACCCCTATATTCGAACGACAATGCCGTACAATGTCCTCCATGGGTTTTTCCACTTGTTACACTTTATGTTTGCTTGGATGCACTGTAATGCGGCTGACTTTTACTCTTATATGACATTTTAAGGTATTTTTTAATTTTATATTTAATTGATATTTACTATATATGTATGTAGTACATGTATGTATTTGTGTATATCTATAATATTCTTTTTATCGGACTTTTACTAAACACGCACACATGTGAAGCAAACCACATCACCGCACAAGTTTACATTGCAAAAAATGAATGAAAAAATGAATTAGCAAAATAGCGAATATTCCTAAATGTGTTCGTTTGTCCAGTATTTTAGACCGAAACAGGGAAAAACGCGCGTGTTTAACAAGGCGAAGGCACAATACGAACTAAAGACACAATGAACTCATACAAAAACATGACGTACCGCGCTCCTCGTTCAAGTGCCGATGGAGGAGTCAAAACAAAAACGACAAAAATCCAAGTGGTGGTTAATTAGTATTCCAGAGAAACCATGTCGGCACACAGGGTGGGCAAACAAGAGGTACACATACATATATACACATATATATATATATATATATTTAAATCATGTGTCACATTAACACTGGCAGTGTTAATTTAATTTTGTACTCAAAATAAATTAGACTTTCGATTTTCGTAGAAGTGTAGTAATGTTGCAGGAAAATATAATTTTTTAATATAGCCAAGCCAAAACAAATAAAAATATAGAAAAATTATTTTATAAATAAATATAATTTTTTTTTTTTGCTAATTTTGGGTTCTGCTGAAGACTTCAGCACAACCTTTGGTCTTAAACCAAAATAAATGACAAGACATACAACATAACAGACCAACTATACATGCAAACAACAATATAAAATTTTTATTATTTCAAACCACGCTTATAAGGCAAGGCTATCAACACGTTTACGCTATATAAAGGGTGTTTTTTATTGAGGTATAGAACTTCGAATTGAAATAAAACACAAGAAAATCGTTTTAATGTCCATCAATTTGGCTTTATTGGAAGGATAATTTTATGCCATTAATGTTTAAATATGATTTCGGGCATGTGGCCGCCGCGGCTGGCTCGAATATAGCCAATTCTACAGGTCCAATTTTCAACCACTTTTTCGAGCATATGGGGCCGTATGTTGGCAATAACGCCACGAATGTTGGCTTCCAAGTCCCCTAACGTTTCTGGTTTGTTGGCGTAGACGAGCGACTTCACATATCCCCAAAGAAAATAATCCAATGGTGTCAAATCACACGATCTTGGTGGCCAATTGACAGGTCCATTCCGCGAAATTATGCACTCATCGAGTGTTTCCTTCAATAATTCGATTGCGGTGAACTTCGCGAACTGAACCACTACTTTCGAAATAAATTTGCACGATTTGCAAGCGTTGTTCTTTTGTCAACCTGTTCATGATGAAATGGCAAACCAAACTAAATATTAATCACTTGACAGCTGACAAAATGGCCGCCAGTTAAAAAAGTGATGCCAACTTAAAGTTCTATACCCCAATAAAAAACACCCTTTATAACGAAGTACTACATCAAGTCAATTAAAAAAATACATGTTCTTATATTTATATTTTCAAAAAAGCTTACATACCATAAATATTGTTAGTGGATGCTACAGTTGGTTGTATTTCCATTATATTTTAATGTACAAATTATGAAAATCCATTATCTCACGTGCAAAGTGCAAAATGATGATTCAACCAACTTTTTTTTGCAGAGCAATGTATACACCGAATTCCATGATTCCAGCATAGGTCATTTGGTTGGTACCATTTTTATCCCCCTTTACGTATTTTACCCCCTTAAGACTTTATAAAATCTCTTTATTAGGGGGATGTACAAACCGAATTTCATCATTCTAGCTGTAGCCGTTAAGTTTGGAACTATTTTTATCCCTCTGTACCCATTTTCGTGTCTGCACAGTCAGAGGAATGTATACTCCGAATTTAATGACTCCAGCTGCGGTTATTTTGTTGGTACTATTTTTATTCCCTTTTACCATTTTAACCCCAAAATGTACGAATTTCGAGAAATCCCTTTATTTTACATTTCTCTGATTGTCTACGCAATCAGAGAAATGTATACACCAAACGTCCTAGCCTCTTTTCGTTTAGTTGCTAGCGTGCTTTCAACAGACGGACGGATGGACGGACATGGTCAGATCGTCTTAGAATTGTATGACGACCAAGAATATATATACATTATAGGGTCTCAGGTCGATATTTCAAAGTGTTACAAACGGAATGACAAAGTTAGTATACCCCCATCCTGGAGGTGGAGGGTATAAAAACTTCAGATTTCTTTAAGAATGTTAACATAACATTATTGCTTTCCGGTCATACAATGATGCCAGTTGATTCTAAACACTATACAATTGAATCATTTTGTAAAGGAAGAATAATTTGGGCCCATTCAGAGTGGCCGACCATAATTACAAATTCCCGCACGATACCGAAGTGTTATGAAAGTATTTTACTAAATCATTTAGATTTTAAGGACTGGAATTCATTTTCTACAGCATTTCTACCGCCAAATATTAAAATAAAATGTAATTGTTTGAAAAACTGTGATTTTGCTCAAAATTTAAATATGGATATTTTGCAGATAGTAGGGTGGATGAAATGAATATTAATTTAATTATTCGTTCAAAGAAAAATTCAATATCGATATTACCTAAAAACTATTATATGAAATTTAACTATTAATCATAGGAATTCAAATGTGTCTAAAATTGTTTTTTATTAACGGTTTGAATTACTTTACTGTTCATTTTCCCTTTATAAAAGTATTGTTATCTATTTTCTTATTTTGTTTTAATAATTTTTTATAATAAAAAGTGTGTTTTTACTAAAATTTCGTGGTTAGATCGAAAAAAACTTATATCGTAAGCGCCACAGTTTTTTCAGTATTTGTAGCCGCAAGTACAATATTTGTATCGCAAGCGCCAAAAGTACCGTATGATGTAAACAAATGATCAATTTTTAATAATAATTCGTTGGGTGCGGCGGAATTAAAACATTTTGCATTAAAACATATTTCATTTTATGCAGGATAACTCAGAGTTAGAACTAACCGGTAGTTATAATTATCAGTTTGTGTGGAGTTTGACATCTATATCTGTTGGTTAGCTTTAAGCGGACATTTCCAAGTCAAATCAATCGTTTTTCAAATTAAATGTCACCATGTCATTCGTAAATAAATTTGCGTTCTATAAAATATAGATGCAAAATGGTCTTGAACCAGGACAATCAGTGGTGTCATAGAATCCGATTGTTGTCGGAATCGGAATTAAAATCTGCAAAAAATTCGGTGTTGTTGCATAATTCAAATCGAAATTGCTAATTCCTTGGATTTGAGAACCAAATCCGATATGAATTGGTGTCGTGAAATCGTATTGTGTTTTCCTTGTTTCATACCGACGTCAATTTTAATTCCGTATTCTAAGACACCCCCAAATATCCCAGTTAGCTTTCCTCTTTAGGCAAAACGGGTCCCAAAGGAATCTTTGTAGACCGACAAGCTCTCCTTCTGTCTCTTAGATTAATATCACCCTTTATAAGGTATACTTCTGCGCAGTGTTTTAAATAAGTTGTGGTGCTTCATTATTAATAGTCGTCTACTATATATAAATATAATACATCAAATGTAATCACAAAAAGTGAACATCTACCCTAAATATTTTGGGTGTATTGTCTTGATTTTGCTTAAATTTTGCTAGCGGCATCGTTCGTTGTGTGCTATTGACGACCACCGCCTCAGTTGTTTAGGGATACAATGATCAAAGATGGTGGGTATATAAAATTCGACCAAACCCAGCTTAACGTCAGTTTTAATTGTTTTCTATTAATTAGGAGTTTGATGGCTAAATGTGTTGGATTAGTCTATTTGTGTGAATATTGTGTTGGATTTTTTTACGAACATTACATTGACCTCAAGCATAGGGGTTCACATTCGTTTCAAGGACAATTATTAGATCGTGTAAAACAATTCAGGGTCGCTCCTTGAAGTTTGCGAATTGAAAAAAAAATTGTCCAACGTGTAGTTTTTCGGCCCATATAATCTTGATTTGAGCCAAGCGTACCATCTTAATATACATTATTCACATTTCAAAAAGAACTGCCCCCTATATGTCGTCTTAAAAACCTAAAACCTTAAAACATAGTCGTCTATCGTCGTTTATATTCATTACTGGAACAATATTATATATAAACAAGTAAGGAAAGGCTAAAGTCGGGCGGGGCCGACTCTATGATACACTCCACTTTCTATCTAATTTGGTAAAAGTGTCCGTACATTTGTATGAGGGTATATTGAAACCTGGAACGAAATAGGTGAAATATAATATGTACAGTTTGGCCAAAATCGGTTAAACATTTGGAAGCAACATTTGTATTTGGGCTATATCTAAATCTGAATCAAGTTGGATTATAAGGATTATATAAGTTGGATTATAAGGTGTTGTGCCATTTTAAAAGAAAATCGGGTACAATATGTGGTTCCTAGAGCGGAAAATGTCAAATCGGGAGCGTCATTTATGTGGGGGCAATATCTAAATCTAAACCGATCTTACCAAATTTCTCCATTGGTGTTTCTAGTTGGATTATAAGATATTGTGCCAAATTTAAAGAAAATCGGGTACAATATGTGGTTTCTAGAGCGGAAAATGTCAAATCGGGAGCGACATTTGTATGGGGGCTATATCAATATCTGAACCGATCTGACCGATTTTCACCACAGCTGTTTCCAGTGCAATTATAGGGTACTGGGCCAAATTTGAAGCATATCGAGTGAAATATGTGGTTTCTAGAGCGGAAAAAGTCAAATCGGGAGCAACATTTGTATGGGGGCTATACCTAAATCCCTTTCGTATTCCGAATGCAAAATTACAGCGCGCTACTAGCATGATACAATGCATATATTCAATATTTGATACTATACACAATGTATATGTTCATAAATACAGGGTGCACTGATAAAAGTGCGCGATTCAAACACTGTGGCTCTTCCACACTGCACAAGTGACAGCTCTGCAATATGTGAACATTACCACTCGTTAGAAAAAAAGCACGCCTCATATTCTCAAATCAAATCGTGCACTTTTATTGAGACACCATTTTTATACACATATATATACATATTGATGTATTGAAGAAAGCTATCATTACCATAACTTGATATTATAAAATGTTAATTATTGAATTTCAATTAAAAACATATCGTAAACAAAATACTCCAAAATAAACTAAAAAATCCACCTGTTAATTAAATATGTTTTAACTGATTGCATTTCAAAATAAATGAATATGTTGCATTTTTTGAAAACATCAGTTTAAAGACGACGTAGTTTTTTACTATTCAGAGTAAACTGAGAACCCCCTATGGATGAAATTGAATTATATGGTTGGTATATAATGAAAAAAGAGAGTCGAATCGAGAATTCAACAATCTGATAATACTGGTATGTAGAATCTAATATCCTGCCACAGTTTAGATCTTTTTGTACTTGGATTTAACAGCAGAGAATTAAAATATGTGTACATTGGACCGGGTTGGTTTGTATGACAGAAAAAAGTTGCGGCTTTCTACACCTAAAATGAAGTTAGATTTGTTTTATGACTACCCGCAAGATATTTCTGCAATATCTTGTACATTCGTGTAGCTAAATCGATTTTACATAACCTCTAAGAATCATGTTTTCTTTTTGACCAAACAAACAATAGGCAATAAAGTATGTACGGTGTAAATATTTTATATAATCAATCGATTTCTAACTATGGTTAAAATTTAAAATCGGATCAAAAATGAGGAATTCCATAAAAATTTTATGAAAATTTCCTTAAAATTACCATTAAAATTGCTAATATTTTTTCAGCTATTATACATTGGGATGGGTCACGAAAATAAATTACAGCGGTCACCCGCCAGAAATGAAGATTGGATTGTTTAATGATGATCTGCAAAATATTTCGTCGCTGGGTAAAGCTGTCTGTGAGGTAAACGCGCCTGAAAACACCTCTAAAAATCATGTCTTTCCCGTGTAATTTTTTATGATGCATTTTTGTCCAATTTTTTTCTGAATTATTAAACCCTTGGAAGCACTTTAAATATAAATTTGTATTCATAATATTAATATCCAGGTACATAAGTGTATTGAGGAGCTGTCCGGACTAAGTTGTTTGTCTGAGGTTACTCTTATAAGGATACCTTGGACACAGGATCTTTTATGGGAACGAACGAGCAGATGACTTGGTGAGGATGGAATCTACTTTTAGTACCCTCACTAAATTTTGAAGTGGAAAAGCCTAGACACGAGTCAAATATCCAAACAAACTTGGCCACAATATAACAAAAATCATACCAGATCATACCCTCTAAACCAAAATAGAAGGAACATATTAAGAGTGATCGCAGTGGTGAATTGTAAACCATAGGCGATGTATCAAGCTACAATTCAAATATCACTACCTTACATGGCGCAACGAAGAGGAAGAAGAGACCGTCGAATACCTTTTAAGCGACTGTCCAGCTCTAATAAGCCCACAGCATATGACCTTTGGGAAGCAATTACTACACGACATTGATATCGAAAATCGATATTAGATATCTTATAAAATATATGAATCTTTCAGGCTGGATATAACAGACCTTTTCGGCATTTCCATTGTGGTAACTAATTTGAACCATTTGATTGATTAATCAGCCTCTGTAAATCAAACAATTTTTCAAAATCTTATTTTTTGGAGTTTTTTTTATTCCCTAGAGTTGGTTTTCAGTGAATTATAATAAGGCTTTTTCTATACATTTTTTAACCAGTGTAAATGCCGACAACTTAAACCGATAATTGATGTTCTGACGCCACTTCGGCTACATTTCGTTTGATACTCAGTTTAGCTACGCCGGAGGTGCATTCCTTTGCCCCACCCATTAGAACCAAAAGAAGACCGTTGTGCGCCATACATTTCCATATTTTCGATACCCATTTGTTAACTTTCTCTATGGTGCCGTCGAACGAGGTCGTGTGCAGATCCTCGGTGGGTATATGCAGGTTGCATATGGTTAAAGCATTCTCTAGAGCTATTTCTCTGCACTTGTTTACCGCCTCCTTGTTAGAGTCTAGTTCGTGCAGAACAACAGTTTTTAATGAATTATCCGTTAATGATTCTTCGGATTTTTTCAGTGCCTCCTGAATGGTGGATGGCAAGGCCGTGGAAGTAATAATGGCAGTACGTCTATCTCTCTTTGATGCATGAGCTAAAAGATTATTTTTAATGGCATCACCGCTGGCAGCACGTATGATGTCGTGCAGCCGCTTCTTTTGAATCAGGATTTCATCACCGAATTCCATGCTGTTGGCTAGTTTTAGCTTGACCAATTTCAAACTGTATATAGAATCCTCTGTGGAATCGTGTCCTCCCACATGTTCTTGGATGGTTTCATTTAAGAACGTCATGGCCAATTTTTGCAACTTACTTTTACTCCTTCTAATGCCACTCAAATTGAAAATAACACTTGTGTCTATACAGTACGGGTGCATCATACGCATGGCATTCAAATCGCAATTTAACGATTGTCCAACCAGTATGGCGTCTGCAGGTAGCAGGTCTCGAATTTCTTTTTGCACTTCTTTGACAGTTTTTGTCACGGTCTTCATAATTTCTTCGGTGATGCCGGAGAATTTTGTGAGATAATCAAGAATTTTGTTGCTCGGCCGTACCATTGATTCATATACAGTTTCGTAGTTTTCGTTGACTATAGAAATTCGAGTTAATTCGTTCATTCCAGCTGATGTGTAACACATCTCACAATCGACACCATAGAGTGGACTGCGATTTGTCACGGGAGCATACTCATCCTTGGTTAAGACATATCCTCCAAAAACTTTATTCAGTTCTCCTCGCAGAGGCATGGGGTAACCTTCTTCGATCATCTGCAAAGCCGACAAGAGAAGTTTTGTTCTGGGGAATTTATCGCTGGGATGCAAGTCATTTGCTACTGGTTCTACTTTTGAGTCGACTACAGGAAAAATCGATTTGATTATCAATGTTGGATCTTTATTTAGTTCCACGGCTGCTTCCAGAGAACCGTATTTGTCTATGAGTTCATATGCCTGGGCATTTGTCAATGGGACCTGAGTCAGCTCCTCAACCATCACCAAACCATCTTGCTTTGTGGGCATAATGACTTCTAGGCGTGTTTCAAAAATATTGTTGATTTTCTCAAATTTACTCTCATTGGACACATAGTGGTAGAGAGACAGACCTTCCAGGCAAACAACCACTGTGTGCGACAGACGTTGGGGTTTCTCGAAATAGCACCAGCGGTCTGGTTTGCAAGGCGATTTGCTACCCAATAAAGCTGACATTACCAAATGTTGGATGTCCGTCAAAAATATGGGCGTTCTATCGTCATCTTTGACGCTGAGAAGTGCCTTATGCCCATATTCTCTTAGCCGCACAGAAGGGATACTTTCCAATTCCCGTTTTCGTTCACGCAATTCCTTCTTCAACAACTTGTACTGGTCCTCGGTTAAATTCAATCTCGCCATTTCTTCACCATCCGTAGCGTCACTTGCTGTCTCCGACGACAGCTTTTGTTTTTTGATATCGGGTTCCTCCTCCAAGCCATTTCCTTTGGTCTTCTTTTTGCCTTGTTTCTTTTTGTTTGTCACCTACGAGAAAAGAGCGCGTATTAACAACGCAAAGGTATTCTACAGTTAGCTTTGCTTACCTTTATAAAACCATCATTGTTGGCATTGGCACTGATTTCTGGAGCCGATTCTGGGTCGTCCAGTTCTGCTTCGGACATGACTTTTTCCTTTAGTCTTTCCTCATCGTTAGACTTCACCAAATGCGCTAAAGCGGCCAATTTCCTTTTCTTATTTTCTTTGCGTTCCAGTTGTTTGGCTGACAATGTATCCATTACTTGATACTTGATGTAGTCGGTGTGGATTTTAGTTTAAAAGTTATATTTTTTAAAAATATATATTAATTCGTATATACCCATGTGTTTCCACTACTTCTTCTGTTGATGTAAATAAAACGTGTGTCCAAAGTTCAGAGCTGACGATGTGGCGCGTTATGCACGCCGCCTTAAGAATTTATTAAAAACTGTAGCCGTCGGCTCATTGGATGTAATTTTTTCGACTTTATAGATTAAAATTCAAAATTCTTATTAGAAATTAAGGAAGGAATATTGATATCCGAGGACGATTTATATCTAGTTTACCACAAGAGCTCCAATTTTGTCCAAAAATCATACCATTCGTACAACTTTTTATTTTTATCAAAATAATTTTTTTTCGGCGAGATATGGGCCCTGAAAGTTCGTAAATATATTCCTCGATATCTTCCATGTTTTTCATCGGATCGGATCAATATGGGTATCATTAGAAAGCTTATCGCAATATATTTATGATTTGTCGATCTGATAAATCATTGCGAGCCAAATTGAATATTTACGATTTTTTAGTCGTACTTTCTACAAAAGAGCTTATTATCTGGAAATAGTACTGATATGGCGATACGTATTTTACAACACACACATGTAGACAAGATCATGTGCCAAAATTTGAGCTCCTTTAGGAGTAGCTAACCCTTTAAAAACCGGAGATTTTAGAAAACAAATTGGGGCAAGTGAAAAAAGTGAAGTTTTGGACATACCCCAGAGAAGAAAATCTTTTACATAAGAAAATCTTTAGTCTGCGGCTACGCCCAGAGGAGAAAATCCGAAACCCCGGCCGAAGGCCGGCTACGTAAATACAAATTTAGTCTGCGTAGCCGGTTTTGGACATACCCCAGAGGAGAAAATCATAAACCCCGACCGAAGGCCGGCTACGCAAAAAAAAACTTCGTGTTTCTGTCTGCGTGTTTGCACATAAACTACTTTTAGGGGGCACAATACTTCCTCATGTGTAAACACCCCTATAGAAAACATTAGGCCTGTTCGATTGGGCTTACTAGCTTACAATTAAGAGACTTGATAAGTTGGCAACGTTGATACATATTGGTTTTTCTTAAATGGATTAACAGGAAAAATCTGGCAATACAAGTAAGAAAGTAGTAAGCTACTTTCTTGAGTAAATTCCATACAAAAATTAAGCTAGTAAGCCCAATCGAACAGGCCTATTTAATTGCTAAGCTAAGCTTTCTAATGATACCCATATGGATCCGATCCGATGAAAATCCTGGAAGATATCGAAGAATATATCTCTGAAATTTCGGGGCCCGTGACTCGGGAAATATGGGTCGCCGCCAATTTTTTTACTTTATTTTTTCTTCTAAAATTTGTTCCGGTGGCAACATTTTTATCCATTGGTTGTATTTTAATAAATCAGAGAAAAATTCTGACACCACCTTACTCGCTAACTAAGAGAGTAGTAAGCTACTTTCTTGTTAAACGAGTAAATTCCATACAAATATTAAGCTTTAAGCCCAATCGAGCAGGTCTAAGGTAAGTAAATGTTGCCACCTTATCAAGTTTCTTATTTTAAGAATTTTAGACAAAGAGGCACAAGCTGAATACAAAATAAGGGGCAAAGGACTTAAGTCGTATAAATAATAAGGTAAGGGTGTGTTTTGTGACTTTTTTAAAGTTTTCTCTTTAGATGCTGAACACGAAACTTGCAATAAGCAAATTATATCGTTTGTAACAACAGTCAGACGTTCGTGGATCTGTGACATGGTTCCTCTCGTCCCATCTAAAAATTTAAAACTATTGATCGGTGTGTTTGTACCGGCGTCTGTGACGTCTTTTTTATATCTGTTGGTATACTATTAATAGACCTGTTCGATTGGACTTACGTCGTTCGTTTCCGTACGACAGTGATTGGTTTTACTTATAGCCCCAAAAATGTTTGGCCTCCTGGGAAGGTTTGCATCAAAACTGCTTGGCACTCAATGTGTTAAGATACTTGATAAGGTGGCAACATTGTTACACATTGGTTTTTCTTAAATGAATTAACAAAAAAGTTGTATTTCAACTAAGAAATTTAGGTAAATTTTTCGCTTTTCTTGTATGAATTCTGACATTTTTTCTTTGTGTACAAACGGACATGCCTTGAGTCACTGCAAGCAGATTTCGCATGTAATCTGAATGTCTGTCTTTTCAAGCCAAAATCGATTGATTTCGCATGAATTCTGAAAAGGCGTTAAGAAGGACTGAAAGAAGTTGATATTTCAACGACAAACGAACGACTGAAAAAAGTCCAACTTTACATCGTACTAGGCTTAAGTGCAGTTTAAACAAAGTGTAAACAACGTCATCGTGTGAACCACGCTAAGCTGAACTGTTGTTATCGCACCAATGTTGTCAACAATTTCACATCTCTTACTTTTGTATTTTTAAACATATGTTTTTGACAGTTATTCGAATAACAAAAAACATTCAGGTCTTTTGTAACATTTTCCTCGTTCTTAGGATTGCTCTGATAGGAAAATGTTAAACTTACGTTTGTTTCGTTTAATACACGATAAAAGATTGAGTGTTCCAGTTCTTCGGTGTTTCCATCATGAATTTACAAAGCCAGATGCCAATAAAGTCGAAGAACAAAAGGAAAACAAGGCGGACACACCTGCAGCTACAGACACAATTCTCACCGGCGCCATGAGAAATAAATTTAAAGTGTTCCGTGAAGAGGAATCGCCCGAAATATTTGATGTTGTTGAGGAACGTGAACGTTATCAAACACAGGATGACGACGATACATACGATGACCTCTACGCCGGACTCAATTTGAAAAGTATGTTCTTTTGGTTTTGCAGGCAGATTGTAAATGAATAACTCATATTTGTTATTAATTTTAGGAGGAGTTCACGGCGTCTTTGATATTGAGGATCTAGTTGATGTTTTGCGAAAGGAAAACGCCGAGGACATATTCGTTTGTTCCGTACCCAAAGAATTGAAATATGTCGACCACATGGTAGTCTGCAGTGGACGCAGCTTTCGCCATATGTTAGCCACGGCTGAATTTGTCAGACGCATGTTTAAAATTAAAAGACAAAAGGGAGATGTACTACCCAAAATAGAGGGAGAAACAAGTCGTGATTGGATGGCCATGGACTTGGGCAACATTGCTTTGCATATTTTCTCACCCTCAGCTCGCGAAACCTACGATTTGGAATCGCTGTGGGCAATTGGCGTAGAATTTGATAAGGAATCGAACAAACCACAGGATCCTTTGGTGGAGCTCTTTGAGAAACACTCCACACTCTTGGCTGATATAAAACCATTAAAACAAACATAGTTTTAAAATTTAGTGTCATTCATTTGTTAACACTCTTTGTTTTCTAATTAAATTCGTTTAAGATATAAAATAAACATAGATTACATTTACATAAATATTTATGGAAGAAAATAGTTGCCTAACCCAACCACTACCATGTTATGCTGTTATTGGAAAGTTTCTTATGGAAATCATATAAACTGGGGAACACATAACTCGCATCGATTTTATCTTCGCCATATTTCTCCTGCAAATAGTCGGCATTCTTTTCGTGCACCAATGCAGCATTCCAGCCAGCGGCCTTAGCTGCCAAAAAATCCGTGGTAGGGCCATCGCCCACATGTAGGCATTCTTCGGGTTTGAGATCTTTCAGCTTAGCCGCATTGATGGCCATTTGAAATATTTCCTTATTGGGTTTCTCCACTTTGCAGTCATAGGAATTAAGTGCGAACTCAAGGAAATGATCGATTTTCAGATTTCCCAACAATTTTGGTAGGCGTGGATCAAAGTTCGCAATAACACCCATAACAAAAGGTGGCTCGCCTGTGGAGCTTTCCCTGGCAGCCAATTGCTGTTGCATGCGTAAATAGTTGAGCAGGTCAATGCTGCCATTGCAATTCTGCCAACACGAAGAGGTCTTGTACAGCTCCATTATGTGATTACTGAAATTTTCTATCTTTTCCTCAGGTATGCGAGCACCGCTGTCGGCAAATGTGTCTGCAATGAATCAAGAGTAGCAACTTATATTACAAGTGAATTTTTAACAATAACAATGATTATATGATTGTATGACTTAATTTAATATAATGAAGACTTCTCCTCAATTAAGATCGCATTTTAAAAAATTATAAGTTTTGCAGACTCAAATTAAATGAAGGGTATCGTTTATTTTGAAGAGTACCAACATTTATTTAACCCATGCCCGAATTTTCTTCTTAATAAATATATAAAACTTACTATGCTTTTTGATGAGGTATGTGTCTAAATATGATTTCTATAGACTGTTGGAGTTCTAATTCATACAGGACATGAGTAACAGGATGCTTCTTAAAATCAGTATACTCCAGATATCGGTTAAACAAAAAAATATTTTAAATGGTTTCTTCATTTTAAAAATTTTAGATATATATTTCTTCGAATAACAAATACAGTTTTTTTTTGTACTCGAAGAAATCCAATAAAAATAAGAAGAATTTCTAAACAATTTCGAATTACAAGAAACTCAAACAATTTTTTTTTTAATGAATTTTAATTCTTTGACCCGAAACAAGTGATCACAGATTATAGTCGTTTTGCTCGTAGAGCCTTTAGTTTAGAAGTTATGAAGCTTTAAAGTTTTGAAAATGAATTTAATTCTTTGAATGAATTTTAATTCTTTGGCCCGAATCAAGTGATCACAGGTTATAGTCATTTTGCTCGTAGAGCCTTTAGTTAAAAGTTATGAAGCTTTAAAGTTTTCAAATTTTTTAATTAATGTTGCCTACAGGCAACATTGGGCATGAGAGGGTTAATGATCGTTACATATCCTCTTCATGTGTGACTAAACATAACCCGAATGGTGCTAGCGTGACCATATGGTCGCACACAAAAGACGTTCACCAAAGCTTCTAGTGTGGACCGCTGATAATACGAAAGTTTTATCTCGAAATTCGAAAAAAAATAATTACAGCACTATTCGGGCCAACTTCTCTTACGACGTAATGTCTGACGCAAAAGAGTTTTTACATCATGTTTTTTTTTTAATTTTTTGGTTAAATATCGTGAGGCGCGCTTTACAAATTAGATAATAAATTATTAATTACAAATTAGATAAAAAATAGATAATATAACAAACTATATCTTTTAGTTACATATTATTATTTTAAAATATTCCTTTCATCGTGAAAATTATAATTTTGAACTCTAAGGAATCCACAACAATAAATATCATTTAGGGGATAACCAAATACGGGGTACATGAGTCTTTTTAAATCTGCTAAATGGTCAATGAAGCAATTTGTTGTTAAGAACCCCTGGCTTAGATAATATTTATAATCGGCTTCTCTTGCATCTACTCCATCCCTACTTGTTTTATTGTGTGTATTTACTATTTGATTGTGATTTATGCTTCTGTTCTGGGAATACTCACTTGATATCAATTCTCGCCACCACTGCTGCCATTCCAATAAAGCTGAATGTCTGCCAAAGTTGGGATACAAGCGATTCATCTTCTGCCTGAAATGATATACAAGGGTGCACATACAATATGAGTTGTCCAATAAATTACTCTTATCTAAAGGTGATAATCACAAAAAGCAGCGCATAACATTCAACATTAACTGATAATGCCATTATTACTTGATTCGTTTATATACCGGGTGCAGTTTAAGGTTGTCATATCTCAAACCTAAGCAAAATATATACATACATATATGGGGAGTCCCTAGAATTCTCATAAAATAGTCCCGGCTTATATAAATAGATAGCTAACTGGTCGAAATTCTCTACGAAACAACATTGCGGTTGAAACAAATAGATATTCTCTCAATCAATAAGCAATAAGCGATATAATTTCATACTCACTGAAAGGGACCAGCTGTTTATAGCCGGAACTGAATAACTTATAAATGTCACCAGCATTAATGCGGGTTTTTTGCTGTTCCAACTCTTTGTCAGATTTGGGATGATCTGTGGCAAGACAATATTCTACAGAATTAAAAATACCACCAATGACAATATTAACCACTTTATTGTATTTTAAAACCTATAAGCCTGGAAATAAAATTTTAAGATTTTATTCTAAGACACGTATAACATATTTTTTAAAGAAGAAAATCTTAGGAAAAACCGAAGTGATGTGAAAATTTTCCTGTCAATTTGACAATGGAAAACAAATACATAATTGTTCTCATTGTCACTAACGACATTATAAAGGTGTCCACATGGTGCTAAGCACATGGCACTACCATTGCCCTCACGATTACTTCTGAATAATAAATAATGACTTACAAATAAAGACTTATGTATTTAGATATTTGTGATGATACTTTTTATTTCTCAAAATAAAAACTTATATACAATTCAAAAAGTGGCGGAGGGTACATTGAAATTATAAGTGTAGTTATTTTTACGATATTTATAATAGAGAGGGTAAGTAGTTATTCTTTAGCTTCTTGGTAGTAAAAAGTAATTCGAATGGTAAGTGATGAGTACATTTTGCTTTGGCTTACCCGCAATGTTACTTGGCAATGGTAGTTTTTGCTTGGTGTGTGTATTAAATTAAAAAAAAATAATACGAGGGGGTAAAAAAATATACGTGTATAATCGTTTTGAAAGTTTACGTATGAAGGTGATTTTAGAGGGCGTTCAATATTTGCACTTTCGACACAAGAAACCTTGTGATCCTTACATTTTAAGTATAGAATGTGTTCAGCAATATTTTTTAAAACTCTGCGAGAAACATTTTTGTGGAACAGTTTAACCCTCTAGCTCCTTAATATAGAGGCCTTTTTTGTCCCTTTGTGCAAAAGGGAAAAACCCATAAAACATGGGTTTAACGGACGAAATGTTCTACAAAAATGTTTGCCATAAAATTCTACTAAAAGTCTCTGAATACACCAAAACTCAAGTTAAACAACAGAAATGAGTGAAAACTTAAAATTTTGTTTTTCTGTTAGTTTCGAACTTTTTCCGAATTGGCGCTAAACTGTCCCACAAACATGCATTTTTTGGGGGGGTGGTGTGAATGGAAAAAATATTCTACGTCTAATTTCACTATAAGTCACCAAACAAAAGATGGCTGTAGATATAATATGGCTGTTTTTCTTTAAGCCGTGATAACAAGCTGCGATAACAAAAACGTTAATAAAAATTTAATTTTTTGCTTAAAATAAAAAATTATTTTTTCACATTGTCGCCAACTACAATATAAACATTTGTATCAAAACAAATTTTCAAAAAAAAAATAATTTGTGTTGACTTTTTGGACTTATAGCCTTGTCACACTACATGCGAAATCTAGCTGAAATGACATAAGGTCGATTTTCAAATGTCATATTTGTATGGGATCTGACATTTGTAAATCGACCTTATGTCATTTCAGCTAGATTTGGCATGCAGTGTAACAAGGCAAGGCTTATTTATAAAGGTGATAGCAGGAGCCCAGCTGACTGAAATTTTGTTCATTAAAAAGTAACCGAATCTGTCAAATCCCATATATTTTGCTTGGACAGTATGGCTCACCATTCAAAAAATTACTTGTATTTTGTTGTTGCCGAATTTGTTTTTGCTCTGCTGCTATCACCCGTATAAATACGCCTTGGTAACAAGGCTATTAGCCTCGATAACCATAAATTTGACTTACACTGGATAATTATTCAGGCTAAGTCCAAAACATTTAACACAAAACTATTTTTTTAAAATTTGTTTTCACACACACATTGATATTGCTGTTGGCGACAATTTAAAAAAAAATATTTTGAGTGAAATTTAATTTTTTATTTAGGGTTTTGTTATCGCAGCTTATTTATCCAGCCTTAAAGAAGAGCAGCCCTAATATATATAAATAAAATATCAGTACCAATTTGGGTACAAGATTTGTAGAGAAGTACAAGAAGAATCGAAATGAAAAATCCCCTTACATTCATTTGAAAATTTCTTCCTTATATTCATTCGAAATTTGCTACGAACGCTCATATTGTGTGATTTTTTCATAATCCATACAATTGTGGGGTAAAATACGGGCTAGAAATGGTACGAATCATACAACAGCTAGATACATGAAATTTGAAAAAAGGAATTTTTGTACTTTTTGGGTATAAAATGGTACCATTTTTTTATGCTCAAAAAGTACCAAACTGCCGTAGTTTAAATGTCGTGTATTCATTTGTCTGACTGTGTCGGCGATTTTTTGTTCGAAATTTTTATTTTTGTGGGAAACGGGATGAAAATGATACCAATCAAACAGCTATAACCAGAATAATAAAATTCGGTGTATATTTAGTTCTGTCCGCGTAGACTCGAAAAATTTATAGATCTATCGATATGCGCACTTAAATTGGGAAAAGGGGATAAAAATGGTACCCAACAAAAGACCGCAGCAGGAATAATAAAATTCGATATGTACATTTCTCTAACTGTGTAGGAAAGGAATTTTTCGAAATACGTAATTTTAATTTCGATATTCGTACTTTTAGGGATAACATTTGGAAAAGGAGGATAAAAATTGCTGCAGCAAAAATTAATAAAATTCGGCGTGTACATTCCTCTGCGAAAATCCTTACCTCTACAGAGAGGTAGAGTTAAGGGCACACATAAAAAGTGTAACGCATTGAAGAAGTGACTTAAGACCCTAAGTATGTTTGAACCAAATCCGTTTCATGTCTTATTAAGTTGTTTGAGCCATGTCCGTCCGTCTGTTTTGCTGGCTGACTGGTGTACACAATATCTCTCGAAATGAGTTAAGGAATCAATTCAAACTTTGCACATGGTAATATTTTCTCCCAAACTTATTTTAAGTTCGAAGATGGGCGAAATTGCAACGCTCCTTCTGGTACCTCCCACACAAATAGCCCATATTCAAATGTTATATAAGAACCCATGTAACTTCCACAGGGATATTCGGAATCAGGTACATTTTGGTATATTGTAGTTTTTACAATCGCTTTAAATGTACAAAATATGGCGGGTTTTGCCACGCCCCTTCTAGTACCTCTCTCACAAATCACCCTAACCCACTTAAAATTAAAGCTCTTATAACTTCTATACTTATGGTTGTAATACTCTAAAATTTGACAATGTTTTTATAGTCGTTATATCAACTCAGAATATGGACGGAATTTTCAAGCACCTTCTGGTACCGCCCACACAAATAGCCCATATTCCAAAGTTAAATTAAAACCCATATAACATCCAAACGGTTATTCGGAATCAGCTACATTTTGGCCTTTAAGTGTTAAAAATGTGGCGGGGTTTGCCACGCCCCATCTAGTACCTCCCCACTAATTTGACAATGTTTTTGTAGTCGTTATACCCAGCTAAAAATTGCTGGGTATAACGATTGCGAAATTGCCACACCCCTTCTGTTACCTCCCACACAAATTGGCATAAGCTATAGTTAAAAAAACTGGTATATCTTTCATACGGATAGTCAAAATCAGTTGCACTTTCTTTTTTGGAAATGTTTGTGTAAACACATAAAGCCAGTGAAATATTTATGATTTTGCCACGCCCCTTCTAGTACCTCCCACACAATTGTCCCTATCCTGTGCAAAATTATAACTTCTATACCGGTATCTGAAATCCATTTCTGGCATAAATTGATCGGCCCTAAGTAATACAAGTGTTCTTAAAAATACCAAACAAATGCTTGGAATTTTCATTCTGAGAGTGAGGGTATATATATGTCGGTTTAATCGACTGAAACTTAATTGTTTTTAATCGAAAATGGGAAAAAGGGATAAAAATGGAACCAACCATGAATTTCAGTGTGTAGGCTCTTCTGACTGTATGGACGATTGGGATTACAAACGAGTAAAATCGGTCTAGAGGGATAACGATTTTCAATAACAAGAAGTAATAATATCCCCTATAGTCCCTGATATTTAGGGGTATAAACATTTTGCTAGACTTCCCCTATAAATGGACATGTTCTTCTTTGTATTTAATTTTTTTTATTTCACTAATGAAACATCACAATTTATTTTAAAAAAAGTGGACGTGGTATTATGTAATTGTAAACAAATATTGAAATTTGCATAAAAATATCATTAATTTTACGTAAACCCGACAGCCATCAGACCACCACTCTACAGTGCACACTAGTCCCAAATGGCATAAAGTCGAAAAATAAACATACAGTCTCATAATTTTGCACATTTGCTAGACATATCATACGCAAAAAGTAAAAATAAAATTGAAAATACTTTAAACTGCAATTTAAATAATTATTTCAAGGAATAAAGTAAAATGTATACATGTGTACAAAAAGGTGAATGATGTTGTATACCATTTTAAAGGTACTTTCAATACCTCTTAAATAAAATATTGATGGGTCTCGTACTCAAAACTAATTCAGAGATATAATCATATATATGTCTATGGCTAATCAAAAACTGTGCTAAAATAAAATGTAAATTTTTGGAGTTTACCGAAAAATGCTGACGAGATATTAATTCCACCTCTGACGAACACTTTCACATTTACACTTTGAGTCAAGTTGAGTCATACATATAACTTTTGGTCCACGACATTTATAGGTTATGTTCTCTACAAATCACAAAAGTACAATACCTATGAATACTTACAAGACCACAATAATAATAAAATGTTAAATAAAATTTTTCAACTACTAACTCTTGCCGTCAATTTTCATAATATAGTCACTTTATTATTTTCTTTTTAAGTCTTGATTTTAATTAATTTGTAAAACTGCTTTATATCAAAATTAATCCCACTTTTTTGGACCGCAAAGTTTAAGTACCATTCAGGCTTGAAGTGTTGCCACCTAATTTTCTCCAGTATATTTTCTTGATTGCTTGGAGTGTTGCCATAAAGAAAATATATACATATTTACCTCTTTCCAATTTTAATTTTTTTGAATTTCTTCCAAAAAAAAATGGATTTGGGACCATAGTGCAGTGGTGGGGTTATAAGTTTCGACCCTGAAGGGTCGAAGGGTTTTGAAGGACGGACATCATTAACTATTCCTTAGGCAGGATTGCTAGTTTTACCTTTTTCACTGAAATTTTGAAACTCTAACATACAATTTATCGAAATTTATTCAAAAGTTTCGGAGATACTCATGCAATATTTTTTTTGCCCGTAAACTTTGTATAAGTTTTGAAAATTTAATTTTTAATTTACTGAATTTCGTAAAAATTGATAAATTTTGGAGTCTAGTTTATATTTTGATTTTCCTGATTTATTCGCCCGGTGATTGGTTTACTTTCTAGACAATTAAAAGACTTGATAACGTGGCAGCATTATTATCCATTCTTAAATAGTTCCTGAACAAAAAATCTGACAGCACTATACTCGTTAACTAAGTCATACTCAAGTAAATTAATATCATAGAATTATTAGGGCTGCTTTTCTTTAAGCTGGGATAACAAGCTGCGAGAACAATAGGTTAATAAAAAGTTAACTTTCCGCTCAAAATAAAAATATATATTTTTTTCACATTGTCGCCAACTACAATAGGGCTGTTTTTCTTTTAGATTGGATAACTAAGCTGCGATAACAAATACTTAAATAAATAGTTAAAATTTCACTCATAATAAAAAATAAATGGTCGCCAATAGCAATATCAATTTGAGTATGAAAACAAATTCTGAAAAAAAAAAAATAATTTTTTTTTTTTTGGGTTCTGCTGAAGACTTCGGCACAACCTATGGTCTTGAACCAAAATAAATGACAAGACATACAACATAACAGACCAACTATACATACAAACAACAAAAAAAAATAATTTTATGTAAAAAATATTGGACTTAGCCTGGATAATTATCCAGTGTAAGTTAAATTTATGCTTATCGAAAAAAGTAAAAAAAAAATATTTTTTCTGAAAATTTGTTTTTATACAAATATTTATATTGTAGTTGACGACAATTTGAAAAAATATTTTTGTATTTCGAGTAAAAAATTATCTTTCTATTAAAGTTTTTGTTATCGCAGCTTGTTATGCCGGCTTAAAGGAAAACGGCCCTAATACAGGGTTTTCCAACAAGAGGTGTTATTTTGGTATTTAAAGAAAAATGTCATTTTTAAGATAAATGATCGGATGTTTATTTCATAATTAAGAGGAAAGTATGCCGTTAATAATGAAAAACAACATCAGCCAAATTGCCACCACGACCACGCTTACAGGACCATATCCTTTTCATGAAATTTTCCATAACCAAATCGCAAAGTGGCTGCCCTGCCTTACGAATTCTATCTTTGAGGTCTTGAATCGACGCTGGGCTGTTGGCGTAGAGCTTATCTTTCACGTGGCCCCAAAGGAAGAAGTCGCAAGGTGTTAAATCACAAGAGATAACACGGTCCGGAAACTTTTCCCGTCAAAGAACAATGGTTTCGTTGCTTGTGTGGCACGTAGCGCCGTCTTGTTGAAAGTAAGCGTTGTCCAGATCAATACCATCCAACTCCGACCATAAAAAATCTTCAATCATCCCTCGATAGCGCAATCCATTCACCGTAACAGTTGATCCAACCTCATTTTCGAAAAAGTAAGATCCAATTACCCCGCCGGACCATAAACCGCACCAAACAGTCACACGATGTGGATGGAGAGGCTTCTCAACAATAATTTTTGGGGTTTCCGAGCCCCAGATGCGACAATTTTGCTCGTTGACGTAGCCACCGAGGTGGAAATGGGTCTCATCAGTGAAGACTATTTTTCGATGGATTTGCGGATCATTTTCATTCATGAATTTTAATTATTTCAATGCGTTGTTGAAGCGTGTATCGTTCCATTTTTAGTAAAGGCGTAGTTTCTACTTGTCAAATGTCGAAGAATAAAAGCTTCAAAAGTGACAGCTACCGAAATAACAGGTGATTCAAAATAACACTTCTTGTTGGAAAACCCTATATAAATATTTGTATCAAATTTTTATTTTGTGTTCACTTTTTTTGGACTTAGCCTCGATAGCCAGGCTAAGTCTAAAATTACTAACATAAAATCATTTTTTCAAAATTTGTTTTCATTCACACATCGATATTGGTCTTGGCGGAAATTTTACCTTTTTTTTGAGTGAAATTTTAATATTTTATTTAGATTTTTGTTATCGCAGCTTAGTTATCAAGCCTTAAAGAAAAACAGTCCTATTATAAACATCGAAGAGGCCATATGGGGTCATAGTCAGTTTTTCTTTTACACATTCACACACGCTCACATTCAATTACGCACCAGTTTGCTTTGAAATTTGTAACCAAATCATTGTTATTACAACGGACACCGAAGAGGGCACCAATTTCGCCGTACAGTTTACCGGGACTCGAACGGAACTGCAGCAGAGTGTTTGTGACATCGAAGGTGATCAGACGCAAACGCCCCAAACTTGACATATTGCAATGCAATGATTTCAATGACTTTAGCAATATTTATTTTGAACTACTCGTTACTGCAGCTAAGTATCCGGTTTCCGAAAAGAACGTTATTTTCTATTTATTTGTTGTTTGTTAGGTTTCAAGAGCACCCACCAACTGACTGATTGACTGGACGAGCTGGCAAACGCTCGAACCCATTCTGCCTGCAATCAAAATTAGTTTATTTACAACAATAGTGCGACAACAATGCGAGCATACGAGCAATAACGATTGCTTCTGTTGTTGTTCTTGTTGCTGCTGCTACTGTTTGCTGTCAGCACCGCCACTTCTCCGGTTTCTTTCTTCTTGTTTTTCTTTATTCGCCCATTATCATGCCCTACAGCATGGCCTGGGGTGTTTGTACTTTTGTCAATCCATTTGCAGTACTTTGAAATCATCGAGGCGGTACCCTTCATGACCTACAAGGACAGCCTATAAATCACCACAACTTAATGGGTGAAAGTGCTGAAAAGGGTGTACAAATTTAAATAACATGGGGCTGAAGTCAACTGTAAAAATCATTTATCACTTACAAAATCATTCACCACCAATTAACCTCTGGATTATTTTTGTACAGGGATATGGTAAGCACGTATCCGTAATTATCTCGACCTAAATATTTTTATACCCTCCACCTCCAGGATGGGGGTATACTAACTTTGCCGTTCCGTTTGTAACACCCTGAAATATCGTCCTGAGACTCTATAAAGTAAAGAGTGATTTTTTTGAGGTTAGGATTTTCATGCATTAGTATTTGACAGATCACGTGGGATTTCAGACATGGTGTCAAAGAGAAAGATGCTCAGTATGCTTTGACATTTCATCATGAATCGTCTTACAAACGAACAACGCTTGCAAATTATTGAATTTTATTATCAAAATGCGTGCTCTGTTAAGAAAGTTCATTGCGCGCTTCCATTTTATGGTCAGTTTAATCGACCCACTGAAGCGGCTATTCGGGCTATTGTGACTAAATTTCGCACCAAATTTACATTGTTGGACATTAAACCACCAACACGCTTACGTAGAGTGCGAACTGAAGAAAATATCGCAGCTGTATCGGCCAGTGTTAATGATGACCACCAATTTTCGATTCGTCGCCGTTCGCACCAATTGGGTCTCTGTTACTCAAAAACGTGGAAATGCCAAAATTGGACTAAGCGGATGGACCACCTAAGACGCAGCCGCGGTCAACATTTAAATGAAATTATCTTCAAAAAGTAAATGTCATGGACCAATCTAACGTTTCAAATAAAGAACCGATGAGATTTTGCAAATTTTATGCGTTTTTTTTTAAAAAAAAGTTATCAAGCTCTTAAAAAATCACCCTTTATATATATTCTTGAACGTCATAAAATTCTAAGACGATCTAGCCATGTCCGTCGGTCCGTCTGTCTGTTGAAAGGAATCTAGCATGTAAACGAAAGGAGCTAGGACGTCCAAATTTTCCATAAATGCGTCGTAGATCGGTTGGAATTGAAACTGGCCGAAATCGGCCCAAAGGGAAACATTTTTCCTTCACAAGGACTAAAAATACCCATAATAACCCCTAATTTTTAGAGTATTTAAGCATATTTTTTCAATAGTCTGCTTGTATTTCCATGTTATTGGTTAGGCGCATTCCCCCTATAACAAAAACGTGCACCATAAAGTGATTTTTATTAGTAGGGGGTGCAATGGGACAAAAAGGGATAAAAATAGTACATATCAAACGACATCAGCTAGAAACACGAAATTCGGTGTGTACATTCCTCTAATTGAATAGATACATAATATAGAAGTATTTTTTCCAAATTCGTACTTTTAAGGGGTAAATGGGAATAGAGGGATAAAATGGTACCAACCAAACGGCTGCACCTAGAATAATGAAATTCGGTGTATACATTCCTTTGATTGTGTAGACTCGTAAAATAAGGGGATTTTTCGCAATTCATACTTTTTGGGGTTAAAATGGAAAAAGGGGATAAAAATAGTACCAACCAAATGACCGCAGCTAGAGTCATGAAATTCGGAGTATACATTCCTCTGACTGCGTTGATATAAAAAATAAAAGGTTTTTTCTAAATTTGTACTTTCAAGGGATACAATGGGTACAGAGGGATAAAAATAGTACCAACTAAATGACTACAGCCAAGTAATAAATGTCACCATGCCATTTGTAAATAAATTTGCATTCTATTAAATATAGATGCAAAATGGCCTTGAGCCAGGACAATATCCCAGTTCAAATCAAATATTGATTACAGACCAAAAAAATACAAACGAAAAAACTAAAAGAAAATTATTTTTTCAATATTTGTATTTGTTTTGGTTTGGTTTGGCTATATTTAAAAATTTATAATTTTCCTGTATTATTACTGCACTTTTTCTAAAATCGACAACCTCTGTGGAATGCAATCCACGGTGGAGGGTATATAACGTTTTTATTTGTTTTTTTTTTTTTTAAATTAGTACTTTTAGGCGTAAAATGGGGATAAAAATGGTACAAATTAAACGGCTGCAGCTATAATAATGAATGATGCTATACTTCGACATTCGTACTTTCAGGATCTAAATGCGATTAAATTTTGCACCAAGCTAGAATTATGATATTCAGTATTTGCACCCGTCTGACTGCGTAGACGTGGAAAATAAGAGGTACGAATTTTTCTAAATCCGTACTTTCATGGTCAAAGTGGAAAAGGAGTGAAAGCAAAAGGCTCTAGCTAAAATCATGAAATTAAGTGTGTATATTTAATTCTAAAATATACTGAATCTTCAATATTAGAAATGTTCATATCAAAATTGTACAGTCATTTTTGAGTTGTGTAAACAAATTTGAAATATTAACATTAAAAATCGGCCAATCAAACTTAATTTATAAAATATATCCGATTTCCCGATTGGCAATGTTTATATCTCAAAATAATCCTTAGATCCTTGTCTAATTTTAGTTTTTTTTATCGAATTCAAAAATGTTTACAAGTAATGAATTGTGATTCTGAACCACTGTGAATCATCCATGTATTCTTGTAATCAAGCAGGTCGTAACTGTTATTCTATTATAACAAAAATTAATACAAGAAAGTTCTGCGGGTTAAAGACACCCGTTATGTTGTTTGAAGCAAATCCGTTCAGATTTAGATATAGGTCCCATACAAATGTAGCTCCCAATTTGCCCTAGAACCCACATATTTTACCTGATTTGCTTCAAAATTGGCACAATACCTTATATTTCAACTAGAAACCTCATCCATGGTGAAAGTGGGTCAGATCGGTTCCGTTTTAGATATAGCCCCCACACAAATGTTGCTAATTCGAAAGATAAGTTATGAGCACATTTTGGTTTGGCTTACCCCCATTGTTAGTTGATAATGGCAGTGTTCTTTTGTTCTTCTGGAAACTAATCCCTTGGGATGTAGCGTATCGATGATTCGCCTTAGTCGAACTAAACGCAGAATTCATTTGTTTATTATTCGGTTTGATATTCGTTTTTTTTTGCTGTTTTGTTTGTCTCGATTCTATGTATATTGTTCAGCTCTGGCGATAAGATGACTTTTGCCCTCCACATCCACGCCTGTCGTCTGTGATGGCGAACAAACGTCATTCCAATTTGAATCGGTTGGTCGGACGGACGGATTGTTGTGGTGTAGTTAGTCAGTGATGATGATACCCAATCCGCTTCAATTTCACTTTGATTCAATTTAAAGCGTCGTCCGTCGCACAGTGTATGATTTTGTTGCGAAAAAAAGTTTTAAACAAATGGGAGATGGCCTCCGAAGACTGGCCTCAAAAACTGTCAATTTAGGAAGACAGACAGAAATCCGTAGAATTTTTTGTTCTAGCAACAGAAAAGTTCTACAAAATGGATGGGAAATTGTCGAAAAACTGGTATAGATTTTACTATTTTGATTTATGGATTACACTATGCGAAAAAAAATCAGAAGAACTATGTATAACATTTTCTGTTTTATTTGTTTTATTTTTTTTTTGTATTTTTGCTTCCTAAAATTGAAAACGAAATTAAAAAATAAAATAAATTGAATAACTGAATATATAGTTTTATTTTATAATAAAGGGTGTTTTTTATTGGGGTATAGAACTTTAAGTTGGCATCACTTTTTTAACTGGCGGCCATTTTGTCAGCTGTCAAGTGATTAATATTTAGTTTGGTTTGCCATTTCATCATGAACAGGTTGACAAAAGAACAACGCTTGCAAATCGTGCAAATTTATTTCGAAAGTAATGGTTCAGTTCGCGAAGTTCACCGCAATCGAATTATTGAAGGAAACATTCGATGAGCGCATAATTTCGCGGAATGGACCTGTCAATTGGCCACCAAGATCGTGTGATTTGACACCATTGGATTATTTTCTTTGGGGATATGTGAAGTCGCTCGTCTACGCCAACAAACCAGAAACGTTAGGGGACTTGGAAGCCAACATTCGTGGCGTTATTGCCAACATACGGCCCCATATGCTCGAAAAAGTGGTTGAAAATTGGACCTGTAGAATTGGCTATATTCGAGCCATATTTAAACATTAATGGCATAAAATTATCCTTCCAATAAAGCCAAATTGATGGACATTAAAACGATTTTCTTGTGTTTTATTTCAATTCGAAGTTCTATACCTCAATAAAAAACACCCTTTAGTTGGTATAGGTTTTACTATTTTGATTTTTAGATTATACTATGCGAAAAAAAATCCGAAGGACTATGTATAAAATTTGCTTATGTATTTTTGCTGAACGAAACAATTTTTAATATTATTAATTTCAAAGAAAAAGTGTCTTATGAACAGTCTCCTAAAAGTTGAGAAAAAAAGATTTTTCTTTAAAAAAAAAAAAACATGGAAAATGGATGTTTTATTTTTTAATAGGAAACGAGCGAAGACAATAGTATCTATCTGTAAAATATCTATTGATAATGTAGAAGTGTAGACCCAAAATATTAAAAAAATCATGATTTTTTATTTTTTTTTTTGGGTTAAATAGCGCGAAAAAGTCCATTGTAAATTGACTAACTAAATATTTAGTTTTATTTCATAATATTTATCTGGGATCTTAACGATGGAAACAAGGCCTGTTTGAAGAAAATCTATGAACAAATGTAGAAGTTCTGACCCTTATTATTTCTTATTAAGTCAGTCTCTTTAATTAGAAAATGATTTGAATTTGAAAATTTTTTTCTTCAAATATTTTCTTAGTGCTTATACCCTACACCACTTCGTGGACTAGGGTATTATAAGTTAGTTTTCCGCCAAATGTTTGCAACACCAAGAACTAATTGAATAATAGACCCACCTTTAAGTATACGGATCGGCTTAGAATCACCAGCTGAATCGATTTAACGATGTCTGTCTGTCCGTCCGTCTGCTGTCCATCTAAGCTTGTTCGCACTCTACAGGTCGCAATTGTGGTCCGCTTGGCATGAAATGTGGCAGAAGTTAATTTTTTTTTGCCAAGGACGATCGGTATTGAAAATCGGTTCAGATTTAGATATAGCCCCCATACAAATGTCGCTCCCGATTTGACTTTTCCGTCCTATAAATCACATATAATACCTAATTTTCTTCAAATTTTGTATAACACCTTATAATCTAACTATAAATACCTGTGACAAAAGCGGGTTAGATCGGTTCAGATTTAGATATAGTCCCCATACAAATGTCGCTCCCGATTTCACTTTTTCCGCTTTAAAAACCACATATTGTACCCGATTTTCTTTAAAATTGGCACAACATCTTATAATCGAACTAAAAACACCTATGGTGAAAGTGGGTAAAATCGGTTCAGATTTAGAAATAGTCCTAATACGAATGTCGCTCCCGATTGGACTTTTTCCGCTTTAAAAACCACATATTGTACCCGATTTTCTTTAAAATTGGCACAACATCTTATAATCGAACTAAAAACACCTATGGTGAAAGTGGGTAAAATCGGTTCAGATTTAGATATAGTCCTAATACGAATGTTGCTCCCGATTGGACTTTTTCCGCTTTAGAAACGGAATATTATTCCCGATTTTATTTAAAATTGGCACAACATCTTATAATCGAACTAAAAACACCTATGGTGAAAGTGGGTAAAATCGGTTCAGATTTAGATATAGCCCCCATACAAATGTCGCTCCCAATTTGACTTTTTCCGCCCTAGAAACCACATATTGTTTTTATCGTTCGTTTTTATTTAAAATTGTCACAACATCTTATAATTGAACTAGAAACACCTATGCTGAGAGCGGGTAAGATCGGTTCAGATTTAGATATAGTCCCCATACAAATGTTGCTCCCGAATCTTTAACCGATTTTGGCCAAAATTTACATATTATATTTCACCAATAAACATATATGGTGAAAGCGGGTCACATCGTTCCAGATTTTAATATACCCCCATACAAATGTCCTTTCCGATTTAACATTTTTTGTCAAACACATACATTTACAGGATTCAAACATCCTTCCCGATTTCACTTTTTTACTTTACTTTTTGAATTGTAATGAGATAGAAAGTGGAGTATATGATAGTCGGCTCCGTCCGTCTTTCGCCTTTCCTTACTTGTTTGGGAGATGACCATATGTCAATACTTTAGTATAACCCAAATGGAGCCCCATCCTGCTCTATTACAGCTCTAGAAACTACATCTTATCGGATCTTTAGCCTTTCTTTACTTGTTTTAATTTGCGTTTCTTTGAGGATTTTTGTTATATTTTTCTATTTTCCCTTAAACATTTAAAAAACGCACACTGTGCGTTGTCACTTGGCCTATAGTACTCGTCGCAAATGTACATACAAGATTGTCTTAGTTTTATTTGAAAATAACGAAAAATAAATAAAAATAAAAACAATAACAGAATAGTTAATACAAAAGTAGTATAAATATATACATACATATATGTACATATGTATAATAATCTAGTGTGTGCATATAATACACACAAATGTCAAATATAATCCAATAATGGCCGGAGTGACATTGCTTATCGCAATTTTCTAGCATTGACTAGCAGCAGCTATCATCAGCACAATGTAACAAACGACACTTGTAATCACAATATTTAATAAGAACAAGTCATTGGACATATTTTATTGCTCCCTAAACGTTCATATTTGACATGTAAATACATACATACATACATCGATCGGTTCCTGTTGTTATGATATCACCGTTAATTGCTGGCCCTAAGCGGTGGCAACAGTGTGTATGTGATTGGATTGAGATTATAGTGTTTGGACTTTGCTCAGCGTTGTCACCTACATAGTAGTTAATATAATATAATATTAATCGAAACGACAACTAATGGCTAGACATGGCTGGATTGACAAGCCATTAGACAGTCATTTCGATGGGCCTAGGGCCTGGAAATAGACAATTTTGAATATAATACTAACTAGAACGGGGTCCAAGGTATCGTAACTATTTGGGTTTATTTCAAACTTATTGGCTGGCAGACAAAATTCATTTTAAGAATGTCTTCATATGGACTTCAGAGAACATTTGCATGCGTTGCAATTGCTCTGTCAAACTAATACATTTATTTATTTGTTATGAATTACAATACAAAGTATATATTTATATTCTAATTTTGAGTCCGGGGTGACTAAGACCATTTTAGCTGGTTATTACAGCGCTGATAGCCGAGCACGCTACCAATTCGATTACCGGGACGCTCACTTCAAACTAATACATATTCTATGGGGTTAAAAACATTTCCTAACGTGCTTTCTTGAAACTTTGTTAATATACATAAGTAAATATTTAAACAAAACGTGTTTCACGAATCGTGTTTAATGTAACTTTACTAAATATTTAAAAAAATAATTGTTTCGATATTCTATTGAAATGATTGCATTAATGCGTTGTGAAGAGTTTGTATGGAAAAAGGAAAATATGAATTGAACTAAATACCTTTTTGCTTCAATATTTTATAGAATGTACTTGCTGCCTACTATATACATTACCATGACATCCACTCATCAATCATATTAATTGATTACAGTTCGAAATACAACAAATGATAACAATTTATTTATTTATTATACCCTCCACCACCAGGATGGGGTTATACTAACTTTGTCATTCCGTTTGTAATACTTTGAAATATCGACCTGAGGCCCTACAAAGTATATATATTCTTGATCGTCATAAAATTCTAAGACGATCTAGCCATGTCCGTTCATCCGTCTGTCCGTCTGTTGAAAACACGCTAGCATCTAAACGAAAGGAGCTAGAACGTTCAAATTTTCCATAAATGCGTCCAAATGCGGACCAAAGGGAAAAATTTTTCCCTCACAAGGACTAAAAATACCCATAATAATCCCTAATATTTTAGCGTATTTAACCATGTTTTTTGAATATGTCTGTTTCTATTTGCTTGATATTTGGTATGCGCATTCCCCTTATAGCAAAAACGTGCACCATAAAGTGATTCTTATTTGTAGGGGGGGGGGGGGGGGGGGTGAAATGGGGCAAAAAAGGGATAAAAATGGTACATATTAAACGATAACAGCTAGAAACACGAAATTCGGTGAGTACATTCCTCTAATTGAGTAGATACATAATATAAAAGTATTTTTTTCCAAATTCGTACTTTTAAGGGTTAAAATGGGATAAAAATGGCTCCAACCAAACGGTTGTACCTAGAATAATGAAATTCGGTGTATACATTCCTCTGATTGCGTAGAATAAAAATAAAATACACGGATTTTTCAAAATTTGTACTTTTTGGGGCTAAAATGAGAAAATTCGGTGTATACATTCCTCTGATTGCGTAGAATAAAAATAAAAATAAAATACACGGATTTTTCAAAATTTGTACTTTTTGGGGCTAAAATGAGAAAAGGGGATAAAAATAGTACCAATCAAATGACCGCAGCTAGAGTCATGCAATTCGGAGTATACATTCCTCTGACTGTGTAGACACGGAAAATAAACTGATTTTTCGAAATTCGTACCTTTTGGGGTCAACATAGAAAAAGGGGATAAAAATAGTACCAATCAAATGACCGCAGCTAGAGTCATGAAATTCGGAGTATACATTCCTTTGACTACGTAGACATGATAAATAAAAGTTTTTTTTTCCAAATTCGTACTTTCAAGGGATACAATGGTTACGGAGGGATAAAAATGGTACCAACCAAACGGCTACACCTAGAATAATGAAATTCTGTGTATACATTATTCCTCTGATTGCGTATACACTTAAAATAAACGGATTTTTCGAAATTCGTACTTTTTGGCGTTAAAATAAAAAAGGGGATACAAATAGTACCAATCAAATGACCGCAGCTAGAGTCTTGAAATTCGGAGTATACATTCCTCTGACTGCGTAGACATGTAAAATAGACGCATTTTTCGAAATTCGTACTTTCAAGGGATACAATGGTACAGAGTGATAAAAATAGTGCCAACTAAATGACTACAGCTAGAATGATGAAATTCTAATTGCGTAGAAACGTCAAGGGGGTAAAAATGGTACCAACCAAATGGGCGCAGCTGGAATCATGGAATTCGGTGTATATAACTGACTGACATAAAATACTGACTGTATATAAAAATAAAAATAAATAAAGTTTTTTTTTCCAAATTCGTACTTTTTCTTTTACGGCAAAAATTGGTTGAATCATGAAGTTAACCACTATGATAATGGATTTTCAAAATTTGTATTTTTGGAATTAAAATAGAATGGAAATAAAACCAACTGTAGCACCCACTATTTACCAATATTTATGGTATTTAAGCTTTTTGAAAATATAAATATAAGAATATTTATTTTTTAAATTGACATATTGGTAGCCTTGCTTATAAGCGTGGTTTGAAATAATAAATATTTTATATTTATTTATAAAATTATTTTTTCAATATTTGTATTTGGTTTGGCTATATTAAAAAATTTTTATTTTCCTGTAATATTATTAGATAATTAGAATACTTGAATCAATAACTAATATCATTAATAAAAATGTTAAAAAGAAGGGGACCCAAAATACTCCCTTGAGGAATACCCGACGTGACTAGATATATATCCGTGATCGCATTATCAATAGCCACAAAACAACGTCTTTCACTTAATAATGACCTAAACCACTTGACCAGGGCAGCTGGAAACCCAATTTTATCTAACTTCAAGAGAAGTATATTATGCGGAACCTTGTCAAACGCTTTACAAAAATCTAAGTAAATTGTATAAACTGTGACCCAATTCAATGCTATTAATACAGTAATTAGTAAAAACTAATAGATTAGACGTCGTTGAACGATTTTTTATAAATCCATGTTTAGATTCAGATAAAAATCGGCAAGCAAACGAGAATAACTTATCATAGACTAAGTGTTCAAATTGGCTAATTTAGAAATTGGCCTATAATTGCAAATGTCCCCCTTAGGACAAGATTTATGAATTGGAGTAATAGCGGAAATTTCCCAGCAATCTAAAATGAAGCCAATATTTAAAGAATTATAATTAAAACTAACAATTCTCATATGAGAGTAATTTCATGCAAAGCGATCACACAAATTTTGTCGCTTCTTTTCTAAAGAGTGATTTTTTTGAGGTTAGGATTTTCATGCATTAGTATTTGACAGATCACGTGGGATTTCAGACATGGTGTCAAAGAGAAAGATGCTCAGTATGCTTTGACATTTCATCATGAATCGTCTTACAAACGAACAACGCTTGCAAATTATTGAATTTTATTATCAAAATGCGTGCTCTGTTAAGAAAGTTCATTGCGCGCTTCCATTTTATGGTCAGTTTAATCGACCCACTGAAGCGGCTATTCGGGCTATTGTGACTAAATTTCGCACCAAATTTACATTGTTGGACATTAAACCACCAACACGCTTACGTAGAGTGCGAACTGAAGAAAATATCGCAGCTGTATCGGCCAGTGTTAATGATGACCACCAATTTTCGATTCGTCGCCGTTCGCACCAATTGGGTCTCTGTTACTCAAAAACGTGGAAATGCCAAAATTGGACTAAGCGGATGGACCACCTAAGACGCAGCCGCGGTCAACATTTAAATGAAATTATCTTCAAAAAGTAAATGTCATGGACCAATCTAACGTTTCAAATAAAGAACCGATGAGATTTTGCAAATTTTATGCGTTTTTTTTTAAAAAAAGTTATCAAGCTCTTAAAAAATCACCCTTTATATGACGAAGCTGCATTTCTCGATTTTTTAAAAATGACAAATAGTGGATACTGAGGTGGATAGAAAATAAAGTATTTTTGTCTTAAGGTAATTTGAAATGTTTTAACTTTTTGTGACATGATATACAGGGTGGCGCAGAATGATCTATACGGTTTGAATTCTTTATAACTTATTTTAATTATTATTCTTTCTTTGTCTTTTTTCCAGCATTTTGTAAAGGAGACTTGGGGAATTAATTATGAATCATTACACGATGGAACAGCGTACAAAAATAATTGCATTTTCTTACCAACAGTCACAATTCACAATATTCACAATTTGGTAATGAGCGTGAAGCCCATTTTCTATTAAATGGGTATGTCAACAAGCAAAACTGCAGGATTTGGGCTACGGAAAATCCAAGAGCAGTTCAGCAGCGACAATCACACCCACTTACGTGTACTGTTTGGTAAGGTGTATCCTCCGAAAGGATAATTGGCCCATATTTTTTTGAAAATTTGCTAAAAGTTATGGAAAATATGCTAAAGAGAGCACACATGTGCGAAGCAAAAAATGGACATCACTTCAGGATATCATTTTTCAAAGCTAATTGCAAAAAAATCCCCAATAATAGACTGCATTTATAAAAATATCGCATAAATAAACCATATAGCTCATTCTGCGCCACCCTGTACAAATATATATTATTATACCCTCTACCTAAGGATGGGGGTATTCACTTTGTCATTCGGTTTGTAACACCTTGAAATATTCATCGGAGACTCCATCAAGTATATATATTCTTGGTCGTGGTAAAATTCTAAGACGATCTAGCCATGTCCGTCTGTCTGCTGAAAACACGCTAGCCGCCGAACGCTATGGTTGCAGGTCGGTTGGGATTGAAAGTGGGCGAATTCGGCCCAGAGGGAAAATTTTTCCCCTAACAAGGACTTAAATTACCCCTAACATTTAGACTATTTAAGCAATTTTGCTTAAATGCACTTGAAATTTGTTGGGTACAATCCTCTTGTAGCGCGAAAGCACCAAAAAAGGGATAAAAATGGTACCAATGTACGACAACAGCTTGAAACATGAAATTTGGAATGTACAACACTCTACATAAAGTAGAACGATTTTTCAAAATTCGTACTTGTAATGGATACAATTGGAAAAGAGGGATAAAAATGGTACCAACCAAACCGCTGAAGTTGAAATCCAGTGTATACATTCATTTGATTGTGAATACTCGAAACAAAAAGGAATTTTTCGAAATTTGTAAAACGACCGTAGCTATAATAAGGAAATTCGGTGTGTACACTTCTCTGACTACGTAGACGCGAAAAATAAAGAGAACTTTCGATATTCGCACCATCAGGATCTAAATGGCATTAAAATTTGGGAACAATAAAACGGCTGTAGAACTTTTCCTATCAAAATGGTACAGACATTTAGGATGTAGCTGAAATCAACAAATTGCAAATTGGGAAAATCGGGCTTGAGGGAAATTGTAGAAGTTTTATATTTATATATAAAAGAGGACTATTAATATTATTATAATGAAGCATCACACCGAACTTAACGCCTTTTTACTTGTTTAATTTCAAGCAATTTTTTTCTGTTTTTTCCGGAAAATTCCAAATATTGAAAAATATTTTTTTATTTATTTTATAAACTAAAATATATACCTTAGATTTTTTAAAATAATTTTTATTAATAGTGTCAGAAGGACGCTCCATAAGTTTCATTGTGAACTGGTACTTAATTTAAAACCATAGTCTTGATTAATACAACTTACTTTAAGCCGTTTCTGACTAAAATTAATTTTTGGTTAGTTTAATGTGTTGTCCCATCGGCATTGTCATTGACCATTCGTATTCATTAATTATTTTTAATTTCGACAGCAATCACGTTTGTTGTTTATTGCTTTAGAGTAAGTACATGGAACACCATCATGCAACTTATGTAGCGTCTTTCTGACACTATTAACTATTAAAAATATAGTTTACAAAAATCTAAGGCATATTTTATTGCTTATAAAATAAATATAAAAAATATATTTTTTAATAGTTTTTGTTGTAACTAATTACTCAGAGAAAAGATCAAATAAGAAAAAAACAGAACAAACCAGATTTGACAATTTTCTGTAAAACTAGAAGAAATTTGATGGACGCAACAAAAAACAGAAGTACTTCTGAAGGTCTTATAGAAATATACTAAGTTCAGCCATTTTTTGAGAGCTTTGCTTTTCCATATAAACATGTAAATGAAGGGCAGAGGATATATATTGTTCGTAGATTTATGAAATATGAGAATTATCTCTTAGATTTTTTAATTAGGTAAAGCAGAAATACGGACGCGACAAAACGGGCGCTACAAATATTTCCAAGCGTAGTAAAAAAGTAGTAATTTTCTTTATAACACTTCAACTTTTAATAAAAATAAAAGAGAACAAGTTAACTTCAAGTTTCATAATATAAAAGTTGTCGAAATATGGAAAAAATAAAGTTAAAAGCTATTAGTGTGGTCTGATTTAATTTTTTGGTAGGCCTTTTTTGGGAGATATCCACATAGGAAAGTACATATTTGGAAAATATCATCAAAATCGAAAAGAAGGGACAAAATTTGTATGATAAATTTGCAGAAATAATAAAAACAACTTACTTTCAGATGGCTTCAAAGAAGTATGCGTATTCCGCACTAAAATTAAGTTACGGTTTATTTAATGCGTGTCCCAAAACATGTTGTTTTTATCATTCGTGAGCTGCCCAGTTTTTTACAATGCTAGTGCTATTTTTAATGCACTTTTATAAACATTCAACATTTTCGGTTCCATTTTTTTGAGGGAAAGGTACTGATCGATAAATACCAGACAACCTTAAAAACACGCAGCAGATTTCTTCCTCTATGGACGCAAATATTTTACAGAAATAAGGGGAAATATTCGAAATTCAAATTAGCATATTTACCAAAATTAATCTACAGTCTTCTATTTACAAAAAAAAAAACTAATTTAGTACTAAAATAAAGTAATTTTGGATATTTCCTGAAATTTGAATTCGGTTCGGTAATTCATATATTCGGCCAGGCCTTAATTTTAAGATTTTTTTAAGAAAAGACACGTCTAAAATATTTATGAAAGGAATATTTATTGAATATTTGTGAATTCTGCAAACAATTTGTTCGTTGGGTTGCTTAGGCTGATCCTAACGATATACTACATTTAATAACATATTAATACAGGCATTATCATTGCAGCCTAAAGTCATGCTAGAGTTTCTTGCGCTTCTCCAATGCTGTGGTGAGTTAGGTGGTTTCATATGAGCAACCCAACTGCCGTTGATAGACCCCACCCACACAGTGTGGTGACTGGGGATTCACACATATTACATTCAAATATATTTAAAAGTTATGTATTATTATTAAAATCCATCCCTAACCAAACAACATAAACTAACAAAAATGTGTTATGTCTTATAATATCTGAATAATATAAATATATAAATATCTTGAATAATATCTTTAAATAGGACATAGATTTCATTTTTAATTGACAAATACATACGCTTACTTTTATTCAGTTCATCTTAATTCCACACACATGTAATTAAAAATAAATAAAGAAATAAATACATATTAGGAAACAAATGTTTATACTAAATGAAACCAATATATATACTATATATAAATGTAAAGTTTGGAATCATTGAGAAATATTGGCTATAGCCAATGCGGTTTCATCAATTCTTTGGAAAAATGGTTGAGGTCATTAAAAACGTTCATTAAATTTGAAATACTTAATCAATATCAAATCACAATAACCTTGAAACGTTCCATAATCTAGTAGAGTTTGCGTTTGACATTTTTGAAGAATATGATAATTCAGCAATTAAAAAAATATTAAGTTCTTTATAAAAAAATACTCTAATCAGTATAGAAAGATGAAATTTGTATATGTATAGCAGTATAGTACGACTCATAAAGTATATTTTTTTCTGAAAATTTCAACCGTATGCCTTGAAAAATAATGAAAGATACAATTTTTCTACTTTTTTGAACCACTTTCTAAAACAAAAAAAATTGTGTGGATTGTCCAAAGTGTCCTCTTTATCAACATTGCGTTTCTAAGAGTAGTCAAAATTAAAAAAAAAAGTTGAATATCCTTTAACTTATTATAAAATACAAGAAAAATCTCTTAATAGATTTTTATTGTATCAGAAAACGATTTATTAAAAATTATTGAACTAAATATTTTTCTATTTTAATCGACTTAAAAGCAAGTGGATCTCATTTTTTGTCGACTTTTCCCAATAATATTATAATATAATTTAATATATTTTAAAGTCCGGATCTAATGAGTTTGTATCTTGTCAGAAATACGATTTATAAATAAATAAAAATTGAATTCTCTTAAAAAATTGAATTCTCTTACAAAGGAGGCCATAATTTGTATACCCTCCAACTCCAGGTATACTAACTTTGTCATTCCATTTGTAACACCTTGAAATATCGACCTGACACCGACCCTATAAAGAATATATATTCTTGACCGTCATAAAATTCTAAGACGATCTAGACATGTCCGTCCGTCTGTTGAAAGCACACTATCATCTAAACAAAAGGAGGTAGGACGTCCAAATTTTCCATAAATGTGTCTTATAGTAGTTGATCGATTGGGATTGAAACTGGGCGAAATCGGCACAAAGGGAAAATTTTTCCCTCACAAGGACTAAAAATATCCATAATATTTTAGAGTATTTAAGCATATTTTTTCAATAGTCTGCTTGTACTTCCTTGATATTGGGTAGACGCATTCCCTCTATAACAAAAACATGCACCATAAAGTGGTTTTTATTAGTAGGGGGTGCAATGGGGCAAAAAGGGATAAAAATGGTACATATCAAACGACAACAGCTACAAACACGAAATTTGGTGTATACGTTCCTTTATTTGAGTAGATACATAATTTAAAAGTATTTTTTCAAAAGTCGTACTTTTAAGGGGTAAAATGGGAATAGAGGGATAAATATGGTACCAACCAAACGGCTGCAGCTAGAAAAATGAAATTCGGTGTATACATTTCTCTGATTGCATAGACACGTAAAATAAAAAGATTTTTCGTACTTTCAAAGTATACAAAGAGTACTGAGGGATATAAATAGTACCAACTAAACGGCCACAGCTAGAATGATGAAATTCGGTGTGCACATCCCTCTAATTGCGCAAACACGTAAAATAAAGAGATTTTAGAAAGTCGTATTTTTGGGAAAAAGGGATAAATATGGTACCAACCAAATTACCGCAGCTAGTATTGTGGAATTCATTGTATACATTTCTCTGACTGCATAGACTCGCAAAATAAAAAGATTTTTCCAAATTCGTACTTTTTACTTTTACGGCAAAAATTGGTTAAATCATGAAGTTAGGTTATTTTGCACTAGGTACGTGAGATAATGGATTTTAAAAATGTGTACTTTTTGAATTAAAATAGAAAGGAAATACAAAAAAAACTGTAGCACCCACTATCTACCAATATTTATGGTACTTACGCTTTTCTGAAAATATAAATAAAAGAATATTTATTTTTAGAATTGAAATGAAGTGTTATTTCGATATATTTATATAATAAAAATATTATATTTATGTATAAAATTATTTTTTTTTTCAATATTTGTTTTTGTTTTTGGTTTGGCTATTAAAAAAATAAATATTTTCCTGTAATATTACTGCACTTCTACGAAAATCGACAGCCTCTGTGGACTGAAAATACCCCCAATGGCCCCTAATACTTTGAGTAATTTAGCATGTTTTTCGAATATGTCTCCTTGTATTTGATTGATATTTGGTATGTGCATTCCCCTATAGCAAAAACGTGCACCATAAAGTGAGTCTTATTCGTATTAGGTGAAATGGGGCAAAAAGGGATACAAATGGTACCTATCAAACGACAACAACTAGAAACACGGTGTGTACATCCCTCTTATTGAGTAGATACATAATATAATAGAATTTCTTCCAAATTCGTACTCTTAAGGGATAAAATTGGAATACGTCTGCACTTAGAATAATGAAAATTAGTGTATACATATTCCTCTGATTCTGTAGACACGAAAAATAAAACAAGTTATTCTAAACTCGTACTTTACAATGGGAACAGAGGGATGAAAATGGTACCAACTAAACTAACTAGAATTAAAATTTCATATTTATTTTCAAATTTATTTTATTTTTCAATATTTCTATTTGTTTTAAAATATTAATAAGTGTACCATTTTCCTTTAATGTTACTGCACTTCTACGTAAAAGCGATAGCCTCTGTGGAATGCAATTCATGGTGGTGTGTAAATAGGGTTCGGCCAGGCCGAGCTTAACGCCCTTTTACTTGTTCAAATAAGCATGGTTTCTTTCATTAGAATACTAGCTATTAAAATGGAACAAAATATAAAAATAAGTTGAAAATAGGAAACAAATCGAAAATAATTGAAACGTTAATTAATGATTGTTCACATTTTTTAATTTTTGAGTTTTTTAATTATAATTTATAATTTATTTAAAAAATGTATATTGTGTTTTTTTCTCATATAAATGTAATTATTGTTGATTTTATGTATAAATATGTCGATTTTGTTGTCCTCATTGTTTGAAATATGTTGACATTTTAATTTGTGTTTATTCTTTTATCTACCTGGGGATGACCTCAAAACAAATTAAAAGAAAATTTTCTTTTTATTTGCATTGCTTAAATTTTAACTATGACAAAGAACAAAATGATACATATATGAATGGATTAAATGTAGTGTTAAATAATATGGAAGAAATATAATAATAACAACAAGTAAAAACGGTGTTAAGTTCGGCCGGGCCGAACTTTATATACCCTCCACCATGGATTGCATTCCACAGGGGATGTAGATTTTCGTAGAAGTGCAGTAATATTACAGAGAAATATAAATTTTTTAATATAGCCAAAAGAAATACAAATAATAAAAAAATAATTTTATAAAAATATAATATTTTAATTATTTCAAATCACTCTTATAAGGCAAGGCTACCAATACGTCAATACAAAAAATAACTATTTTTATATTTATATTTTCAAAAGGTTTAAATACCATAAATATTGGTAGATAGTGGGTGCTACAGTTGGTTGTATTCCCCTTCTATTTTAATTCCAAAAGTACAAATTTTGAAAATCCATTATCAGACGTACATAGTGCAAAATAACCTAAATTCATGATTCAATCAATTGTCGTAAAAGAAAAAAAATTATATTGCTTGTCTATGCAGTCAGAGGAATGTATACACCGAATTCCATGATTCCAGCTGCGGCCATTTGGTTGGTACCATTTTTACCCCCTTGACGTTTCTACGCAATTATAATTTCATCATTTTAGCTGTAGTCCTTTAGTTGGTACTATTTTTATCCCTATGTACCATTGTATCCCTTAAAAAATCCGTTTATTTTCCGTGTCTACGTAGTCAGAGGAATGTATACTCCGAATTGCATGACTCTAGCTGCGGTCATTTGGTTGGTACTATCTGTATCCCCTTTTTCTATTTTTACCCCAAAAAGTACGAATTTCGAAAAATTCGTCTATTTTCCGTGTCTACGCAGTCAGAGGAATGTATACTCCGAATATCATGACACTAGCTGGGTCATTTGATTGGTACTATTTTTATCCCCTTTTTTCATTTTAACCCCAAAAAGTACGAATTTCGAAAAATCCGTTTGTTTTCCGTGTCTACGCAGTCAGAGGAATGTATACACCGAATTGCATGACTCTAGCTGCGGTCATTTGGTTGGTACTATTTGTGTCCCCTTTTTCCATTTTGACCCCAAAAAGTACGAATTTCGAAAAATCAGTTTATTTTCCGTGTCTACACAGTCAGAGGAATGTATACACCGAATTTCATTATTCTGGGTACAGCCGTTTGGATGTTACCAATTTTATCCCTCTATTCCCATTTTACCCCTTAAAAGTACGAATTTGGAAAAAATACTTTTATATTATGTATCTACTCAATTAGAGAAATGTACACACCGAATTTCGTGTTTCTAGCTGTTGTCGTTTAATATGTACCATTTTTATCCATTTTTTTGCCCCATTTCACCCCCTACAAATAAGAATCACTTTATGGTACACGTTTTTGCTATAAGGGGAGTGCGCATACCAAATATCAAGCAAATATGAACAGACATATTCAAAAAACATACGCTAACATATTAGGGATTATTATGGGTATTTTAAGTCCTTGTGAGGGAAAAATGTTTCCCTTTGGGCCGATTTCGCCCCGTTTCATTCCCAACCGATCTACGACTATAAGACGCATTTATAGCTGCTTTCGTTTAGATGCGAGCGTGCTTTCAACAGACAGACGGACGGAAGGACATGGCTAGATCGTCTTAGAATTTTATGACGATATAAATTTTATAGGGTCTTAAGTCGATATTTAAAGGTTTTACAAAAGGAATGACATGGTCAAATTCACTTAGTTGTGATCAATATCAATGGGAATGACTCATTTCATTCATTACAGACCTTCACCTTCATGATCACGCTGTTAAACTGGAAATTTGCCCCGATTTCGATTTTTCATAACTTTTAATTTTCTTCATTAAAATTTTGAAAGATTACTCATCGAATTCGAATCGACTATTTTTTGTTGTTTCATTTTACAATTGATAACTTAAGATTTATATATTTTCTTGAGAAAGAAAAAACTAAAATGTTACACTTTCAAAATGTTCCACAAATTTCGAACAGCAGTCTAATTTGCCAGATGATTGGTCTAAATTCGAAGAAGAAGAAGAAAAAACAGCACAACACACGCAGATTTCAATACGCAATAGCAGAGTTGTATTGCCATGGCAACAAAAGGCCAATTTGTTAAATGGCAGCATGAAAACCAATAAATAACGATAACTATGAACAAACGCCACCGAAATGTTTTGCTAAAGGTGACAAAAGAAAAGCAAAACGTTTTGGCGACAGAATGGCCATATTTTAAAATAGGACACAAAAACAATGCTAATAACAAACGACCACCCAACCAACGACCGACAGACAGACATACGTGGCCACAGTAGCCAGACTAGAAATTATGAATGTGTCTGTTTGACAAGCTCGCATGGTTTGGTTTTATTCTTAGAAAATACCTAATTGCTAAAACATAAAATATAGATATTTTTGTTTTTTTAATTATACCCATTAAAATCAATTTTATTATTATTATTATTCTCGTTTATAATTTTGTAAATTTGAAAATGTTTGAATCTCATATTCGTATGAGAGTTTATATAATTGCTCGACAGTGTACTGTGTGTGTATGATTTGCAAATATCGTAATGTTTATTTATTTTATTGTTTTTATAAAGAAACATTTTTGAAGGTCTCATTAGCAAAATGAGGGTGGCTGTTAGCAGCGAACTTTTGTATGTCACCAAACATTTTCGGTTTAAATATCTAGTTGGACTTCAGAATTGCAAATAAGAGTGCGAGAATGTATAGCAAAACGAAATGGGGTAAATTGAGCACAAACGGGGTCAACGACAACAACAACAATCACGGTTCAAGAGGGATCGATATTATCTATATATACAGGGTGGCGCAAAAGTAATCCTCCTATATTCCGCGTTCTGGAGCAGTGTAGCGTAACATTGTTTATTAACGTGTATTTCGCATGTGTTTACTACACAAATGTCAAAACCGAAATGACATTAGGGGCCAATCGCAAAATTTATAGCATTTTCTGATAGGAGGATTACTTTTGCGCCACCCTGTATAACTGACTGACTGACTGACTTATCATTGACCAGCCCCCAGATCAAACGGCTGAAGTTTTCAGGGTAGTTCCCAAATATGACGTAGACGTCAACTAAGAAAGGGTTTTACGAAATTCGTACTTTTAGGGGTTAAAATGACCCAAAAATGGATAAACATCGAACCTTCGCCCTGACTAAACGACAGTAGCTAGAAACATGCAATTCGGTGAGTTCCTTGCAATGACCATGCAGACGAGCTACAAATAGTGATTTTTCGAAATTTGTAATTTTAAGGGACGAGCGGGACAAAAAGGGATAAAAATGGTACCAACTAAAGTATTACAGCTAGAATCGTGAAATTTGGTATGTAAATTCCTCTGACCATATAGAAGAGCAGTAAAATTGGATTTTTCGAAATTTGTACTTTTAAAGAGCGAGCGGGACAAAAAGGGATAAAAATGGTGCCAACTAAAGTATTACAGCTAGAAACGTTAAATTTGGTATGTAAATTCCTCTGACCGTATAGAAACGAAGTAAAAATGGATTTTCGAAATTTGTACTTTTAAGGGACGAGCGGGACAAAAAGGGATAAAAATGGTACCAACTAAAATATTACAGCTAGAATCGTGAAATTTGGTATGTAAATTCCTCTGATCATATATAAACGAAGTAAAAATGGATTTTCGAAATTTGTACTTTTAAGGGACGAGCGGGACAAAAAGGGATAAAAATGGTACCAACTAAAGTATTACAGCTAGAATCGTGAAATTTGGTATGTAAATTCCTCTGATCATATAGAAGCGAAGTAAACTTGGATTTTTCTAAATTTGTACTTTTAAGGGGCGAGCGGGGCAAAAAGGAAAAAAAAATGGTACCAACTAAAATATTACAGCTAGAATCGTGAAATTTGGTATGTAAATTCCTCTGACCATATATAAACGAAGTAAAAATGGATTTTCGAAATTTGTACTTTTAAGGGACGAGCGGGACAAAAAGGGATAAAAATGGTACCAACTAAAGTATTACAGCTAGAATCGTGAAATTTGGTATGTAAATTCCTCTGATCATATAGAAGCGAAGTAAACTTGGATTTTTCTAAATTTGTACTTTTAAGGGGCGAGCGGGGCAAAAAGGAAAAAAAAATGGTACCAACTAAAATATTACAGCTAGAATCGTGAAATTTGGTATGTAAATTCCTCTGACCATATAGAAACGAAGTAAAATTGGATTTTTCGAAATTTGTACTGTTAAGGGACGAGCAGGACAAAAAAGGGATACAAATGGTACCAACTAAATTATTACAGCTAGAATCGTGAAATTTGGTATGTAAATTCCTCTGACCATATAGAAGCGCAATAAAATTGGATTTTTCGAAATTTGTACTTTTAGGGGCGAGCGGGACAAAAAGGGATAAAAATGGTATCAACTAAAGTATTACAGCTAGAATCGTGAAATTTGATATGTAAATTCCTCTGACCATATAGAAACGAAGTAAAATTGGATTTTTCGAAATCAGTACTTTAAGGGGCGAGCGGGACAAAAAGAGATAATAATGGTCCTAATTTAAGTATTTCAGCTATAGTCGTGAAATTTGGTGTGTCAATTCCTCTGACTACGTAGAAGAACAAATCCAAATTATTTTTCGAAATTTGTACTTTTAAGGGGAGAGTGTGACAAAAAGGCATAAAAATGGTACCAACTTTAGGATTACAGCTAGAATCATGAAATTTAGTATGAAACATATAAAATTGGATTTTTTCGAATAAAAGGCTCTGCGGTTGTAAGTTTTTATTAAAAACTGGGTAGAAAATGATAAAAAATATATATACGAAGGGAGTTCAGCTAAAACAGTGTACATCGACAAGCACATTCCTTTGACTGTATATGAGTGCTATGTTTCCAATTTACTATTTTAGAAAAGAAAATCAAATAAATACTATCCTAAAAAAGAGACGGATAAATCAAATAAGAACTACCTGGCTTTTTCGCGTGCGAAGCAGCGGGTAGTGCTAGTCCGTCATAAAGTAATAGAAACAAATTAAATTATGTTTTATACCGTGCGACAGTATTTTTTGCATCTGAACAAGATCATATACTTATGAAACTTGAGTTAGAACAAGTAAGAAGGCGTTAAGTTCGGCCGGGCCGAATATTATATACCCTCCACCACGGAGTGCATTCCACAGTATTACCAGTAGATTAGAGGATGTCGACATAGAAGTACAGAACCATATTACGAAAATTGTGATATGTTTATGCACATTACTATATTTGATTACTATTTCAAACTATAATGTATACTTATGCGCACTGATTAAAATCTACTACTATAAATAAATACAATGCTGTAATTGTGAAAGTGAACATGCCGAAAATATTAGGCGATTGTCAGTCGCCATTAGGGAGAAGCATTTTCAGATACAGACAAAGTGACTGCATTATTTTGATAAGAAAAGTACAAATTTTAAAGATATCCCCATTCGCCCCATTCTCCGCCCAAATGTACAAATTTTGAAAAAAAAAATCTTTTTGTTTCGAGTCTTCATAGTCATTTTTATCCCTCTTTTTCAATTATATCCCTCAAAAGTACGAATTTCGAAAAATCCCTCTATTTTACGTGTTTATGCAATTAGAGGGATGTACACACCGAATTTCATGATTCTAGATGTTGTCGTATCATTGGTACCATATTTTATCCATTTTTGTCCCATTTCGCCCGCTAAAACATTTATTTTCTTTGTGGTGCTTCCAAGCTACAAGAGGAATGTCCGCAACAAATTTCAAATGTATGAAAATCAGAAATTTAATTAATAAACCAAGGCTACCAATATTTTTATACTATGTATATATATAATGGAAATAATAAATAAAATTCATAAAGTAAGTATAAGGAAGCAATCATAACAACCCTAAATATTGGGGTATTTTCAGCTGCAGTCCTTTTAAATTCGAAAGTATACATTTTAAAAATACCTTATCTCTCACGTACGCAGTATAAGACAACTTCATGATTCTACCATTTTTTGTTGTAAAAGCAACAAAATAAAGTACGAATTTGGATAAAAATATTATTTTACGTGGCTATGCACTCAGAGGAATGTATATACCAAATTCCATGATACTATCTGCGGCCATTTTGTTGGTACCATTTGTATGCCATTTTTCGCATTTTACTCCTTAAAAGTACGACTTTCGAAAATTTCATCATTCTAGCTGTAGCCTTGTAGTTGGTACCATTTTTATCCCTCTGTTCCCATTGAATCCCTTGAAAGTACGAATTTGGAAAAACGTTTTTTTCGTGTCACTCAGTCAGAGGAATGTATACCGCGAATTTCATGGTTCTAGCTGCATCAATTTGTTTGGTACAATTTGTATCCCCTTTTTCCATTTTACACCCTAAATGCAGCCGTTTGGTTGGTACTATTTTTATCCATCTAACCTCATTTAACCCCTTAAAAGTACAAATTTAGAAAAAAATACTTGTATATTATGTATCTACTCTATTAGAGGTATGTACACGCCAAATTTCGTGTTTCTATCTGTTGTCGTTTGATAGGTACTATTTTTATTCCTTTTCGTCCCATTTCGCCACTACAAATAAAAATCACTCTATGGTGCTCTTTTACGCTATAAAGGGAATGCGCATTGCAAATATCAAGTAAATACAAGCTAATATGTTCAAAAAATATGCTGAAATACTCTAAATATTAGGGGTATTTTCAGTCCTTGTGAGGGAAAATTTTTTCCCTCTGGGCCGATTTCGTCCACTTTCAATCCAACCGATCTGTAACCATAAGACACATTTAGGAAAAATTTGAACCTCCTAGCTCGTTTCGTTCGGCCGCTATCGTGCTTTCAACAGACAGACAGACGGACAGACGGACATGGCTATATCGTCTTAGAATTTTACCACGACCCAGAATATATATACTTTATGGGGTCTCCGATGAATATTTTCCTGGAGGTGGAGGGTATAAAAATGAGATATGTTAACTTTTCTCTTTAGTTTGATCAGATCTCTAATTTAAGAACTTTTATTTTTGATATTTATAACAAATGTACCCTTACAATGACATTTCTCATTTTATGCACAAAATAATTTTAATTTAAAGTTTCTAGACGAACAACCTGAAAATATTTACATATATTTTTTGAAGAAAAAAAAATATGTTTGTGTTCTTTCATTTTTGGTAAGAAAGTATTATTTTTGCGAAAAATATATAAATTTTGTTTTTTTTTTTTCAATTTTGAGAAGAATGAAAGTACATCCTCTGAAAGTAGTGGTTCCATTAGATGTACCAATGTTGTCGATTTTTTTTATAAAAGTGGTGGAAAAATATTTTTCAATAGACTCAAACATAAACCATTGCATATCTCAGAACGGATAAAGTGTGACTTAGACCACTATTATTCTAACTGGCACATATGTAGTTTTAAGTTTTTTTTTGAGCCATGTCCGTCTGCCCGTCCGTCCATCTGGCTGGCTGGTGTACACGATAACTCTCAAAAGGAGCTAAGGAATCAATTCAAACTTTGCACATGGAAATATTTTTCCCAAAGATAGTTTAAGTTCGAAGATGGACGAAATTGCCATGCCCCTTCTGGTACCTCCCACACAAATGGCCCATATTCCTATGTTAAAATGGAAACTAATGTAACTTCCGCACGGATATTCAGCATCAGCTATGTTTTGGTATATGATAATATTTTTATAATTACTTTAACTGTACTAAGTATGGCGGGTTTTGCCACGCCCATTCTAGTACCTTCCACACAAATCACTCTAAACTACGTAACATTAAAGCTGCTATAACTTCTATACAGATGATCGGAATAGTATGAAATTTGATGTTGAGCAATGATTTCATATCTGCATGGGCGATATTGCCACACCCCTTCTGGTACCTCCCATACAAAGTAGCATAAACCTTGGTTACAATAAAACCGACATAAGGTCCATGCAAAATCATTTGCTATTTGATATTTAAAAATGTTTTTATAATCACTTTCAACCTATATTAAAAATATTTATGCTTTTCGTGTACCTTCCATACAATTGTCCCATCCTAGGTAAAATTAAAACCTTCATAACTTCTATACTGGTGATGTAACTTCAACTATGATCATGATTTTATTTACTAAAATCCCACTTTTTATCGAAGGCATCGAATCTGTGGTTTAGAAAAATCCTTAAAAAAATATAGCATAAATCTAGTTTAAGTACGATTCTCAGAATTTTCACTATATATAGAACTTTTTGATCTGAACACAACAAAATTTTTTTTTGGCGCTACGCTCCACATTCTGAGATTGGGGCCTTGAAAGTTCGGATCGGGTCGATATATATATATATATATATATCGTTGCAAAGCTTATTGAAAATTAAAAAAATTAAAATCATTAACCCATCGGGAGCCAGCGTTAAAAAAGTGAATATTGATGTACGCCATCGTATATATAGGCTTATAATCAAGACTTCCAGCTTTCTTTTAAGGTAGTTTGCAGCTCTTTAACCCTTTTGGAGCCGAAGATATTGAACTTCAAAGTTGTCTTATGATTTAGTTATCGATTTCTTAATCAATTACGTGCCAACCATATTCTGGCTTTGTTTTACAAACTTCCGATTGTTTTTTTAATTTTTACAAAATATAAATTTAGTCTGCGTAGCCGGTTTTGGACATACCCCAGAGGAGAAAAGTTTTCAACCCCGGCCGAAGGCCGGCTAAGCAGAAAGACTTTAGGCTGCGTAGCCGGTTTTGGACATACCCCAGAGGAGAAAATCTAAAACCCCGGCCGATGGCCGGCTACTCAAAAAAACTTCGTGTTTCTGTCTGCTTGTTTACATATAAACTACTTTTAGGATGTACAATACATCCTCATGTGTAAACACGTCTACAGAAAACAAAAATTTTTCAATTATTGCAGACTTTCCCCAAAAACATTATTGTTGAAGTTGAATATCTCCGGTTCCAGGTGGGTTACGATTCTGTAACCCACATTGAAAGAAAGCTTAAAGTGTAGGGTATAAACTGATATTAATCATCTCTTACCTCAATATCGATCACATTTCAAGATAATGTCGATTATACCAAAAAAAGCGGGTTCAAATTTGACTTTTTTAACGCTGGCTCCCGGTGGGTTATGATTTTAATTGCTCCGCTATCTTATAGTAAATTCAATAAGCTTTCCAAGGATATATATATATCGACCCGATCGGACCAGGAATGACGACTACAGCTCAAATTATATATACGAAATTTCAAGTTCCCGATCTCGGAAAGTTGACCATAGCGCCATTTTTTTCTTGTTTTTTGGTAACTTTTAACAAGGCTGTATTTTTTTACCATCGCAATTAAACTAGATTTGTTCCTATAGTTCTGATACTTTCTGCCCAAACATCTGGCAGCACTTATTTTAATAAACGTACACACGATGTATACGACTCTGTTCATTGACCGAATCGGTGTTTCTGTCATACAGGAGCCAAATCTTTTGCTTGTGCAAAGACCTGATGAGCATGTTGACGTGGATCCATCAAGGTGGCATTGTATGTGTATGTGGTGGACCTCTACTGGCGTCGCTTAGGGCGATTATAGAGGGATGACGAATAATAGTGCGTGGGCATGTCGAAAATTATCGCATTAAAAATAGAATTCAACGTAATTTATCATGAGTTTAAAGATGTTTGCTAAATAATATACGAAGACAGACGAGACGGACGGACGGACGGGCGGGCGTTACGGACATACACAGATTTTCGGCAAAAACAAAAACAGAAAAACACGCACAAAACTACAACAAAAACGAAGCAGAAAACTCTTGAAATATTTTGAACTTAAAAGCGACTTGCTGCTCCATAAACTACGGAAAATGTGACATTTCGGAAATCAACAGAACAATAAAAATACCCCCAATATACACGACGAGAATAAGTATCAAAATACTCGCTCGCTCGCTGGCTCGTTCGTCTGTATGTATGTATACACATATGTATGTACATATGTGTATACATAAAGAAAATGCCATTAGATGGATGAGAATATACATATTTATGTATGTATGTCTGTATGTACAGTACATATGCGAGTATATACATATGTACATATATTTATATAAGTTCGCTTGTACACTTGAAAAAAAATATGAAATTTCTTAATTTTGAATAAAATCCCTACTTAATTTTTAATTATAGAAATTTTACTTAAATTGAGGTTTGATTAAAAATTCTACGCTTCCAAAAAGCGTCCATGTTAAGTACTGAATGTCTCAAAATGTCCCAAATCCGGCAATATTACTTTGTGACTGTCATTAAGGCTGTTATTCTTTAAGCTGGGAGTTACTTTTTTGCTCAAAATAAAAAAATATATATTTTTCACATTGTCGCCAACTACAATATAAATATAGGGTCCGCCATCTAACGTTTTTGTTCAACTATTCAACCGTTTCACTATTATTTGTGGGGTACCCTCAGCAGCCATTTGAATGAAATTATTTTCCATTATTAACCGGAAGGATTGTACTTTCAAATAAAAAAAGAAATTTGAGAAAATATTCAGTAGTTTTTTATAGCATTTTCAAAAAAAAAGTTATTTGTTGAAATATGTGGTTTATAGAGCGGAAAAAGTAAATCATAGGAGGCATTGGTATGGGGTCCGCCATCTAACGTTTTTTTTAACTATTCAACTATTATTTGTGGGGTGCCCTCAGCAGTCATTTGAATGAAATTATTTTCCATTATTAACCGGAAGGATTGTACTTTCAAATAAAACAAGTAAGAAGACGTTAAGTTCGGCCGGGCCGAATCTTATATACCCTCCACCACGGAGTGCATTCTACAGTATTACCATCAGATTAAAGGATGTCGACTTTACATAGAATTACCGTACCACATTACGAAAATTGAGATATTTTTATGCACATTTACTATAATTGTTTACTATTTCTAACTATAATGTATACTTATGCGCACTGTTTAAAATCGACTACTATATAAATAAAATGCTTTAATTGTGAAAGTGAACATGCCTAAATATTAGGCGATTGTCAGTCGCCATTAGAAAGAAGCATTTTCAGATACAGACAAAGTGATAAGAAAAGTATAAATTTTAAAGATATCCCCATTCCCCATATCCCCAGATTCGTCCCATTCCCTGACCAAATGTACAAATTTCGAAAAAAAAAAACTTTTTTCGAGTCTTCATAGTCAGAATGTATACACCGAATTTCATGATTTCAACTTCAGCAGTTTGGTAGGCCCCATTTTTATCCCTCTTTTTAATGATATCCCTTAAAAGTACGGATTTCGAAAAATCTCTCTATTTTACGTGTCTACGAATTATTGGGACGTACACACCGAATTTCATGATTCTAGCTGTTGTCGTATCATTGGTACTATATTTTATCCCTTTTTGTCCCATTTCGCAAGCTAAAACTTTTATTTTCTTTGTGGTGCTTCCAAGCTACAAGAGGAATGTCCGCAACAAATTTTAACTGTATGAAAATCAGAAATTTAATTAATAAGCCAAGGCTGCCAATATTTGTATACTATGTATATATAAAGGAAATAATATTTCAATTCATAAAGTAAATATGAGGGAGCAATCATAAATACCCTAATATAAATATTGAAAATACATTATCTCTCACGTACGTAGTATAAGACAACTTCATGATTCTATCATATTTTTGTTGTAAAAGCAACAAAATAAAGTACGAATTTGTAAAAAAATATTTTACGTGGCTAATGCAGTCAGATGAATGTATACACCGAATTCCATGATTCTATCAGCGGTCATTTTATTGGTACCATTTTTATCCCCTTTTTTCAATTTTGCCCCCTCAAGAGTACGACTATATAAACTCTGTTTATTTTACGTATCTACATAATTAGAGGGATGTACACACCGAATTTCATCATTCTAGCTGTATTCGTTTAGTTGGTACTATTTTTATCCCCTGTATCCATTGTATCCCATGAAAGTACGAATTTGGAAAAAAAAATATTTTTCGTGTCTACGCAGTCAGAGGAATGTATACTCCGAATTTCATGATTCTAGCTGCTGATGCCTCTTTTCAAATTGTATCCCTTAAAAGTATGAACTTTCAAAATACCTCTATTTTACGTATCTACACAATTGGAGGGACGAACATTCCAAATTTCATAATTATAGCTATTTCGCCCGCTAAAACGTGTATTGACTTTTTGGTGTTTTTACGCTACAAGTGGAATATACGCAACAAATTTCAATTGCATATAAAGCAGAAATTAAAAAAAAAAAACTTAAATAGTCTAAATACTACACTCAGAAAAACGTGAACCCTGTAATGAGTTAAAACTTGAACTAAAATTTAGGAAAATTGAACTTCGTATAGCGCTAAAGTAATATTTCCTCATATCAAGTTCAAACTATTCCTTGAATGTAGTACATGCTTTGAACTTGATTCTAGTTCAATTTTCCTCAAACCAAGTAAATGTTTACTCAAACTGAGGAAAATTGCAGTAAGTTTTTCCTCAAACCGAGTACATACTTACTAAATCTAAGTAAAATTTTGCTGAAATTTTCTTCAATCTAAGTAAATTTTTCTTAAATCCAAGTAAATTTTTACTAAATTTATGTAAAATTTGTCTAAAGCTAAGTAAATTTTTACTCAAACCAAGTAAATTTTTTCTAGATCAAAGTAAAATTTTGCCGAAATTTTTCTAAAACTAAGTTAATTTTTACTCAAATCAAGTACATATTTACTTGAACTAAGGATAATTTTGCTGATTTTTTCCTCAAAAAAAGTAAATTTTTACTTAAATTGGGTTAACATTCCACTTGATACAAGGAATATTTACTTGAACTAAGGACAGTTTTCCTGATTTTTTCCTCAAAACAAGAAAGTTTTTACTTAAATTGAGTAAAATTCTACTTGATACAAGGAAAAAAGTGATCTTAAAATGAGTTCAATTCAACTAAAAAATTCAATCAAATGATTTTGCTTCAGAGTATGCAAAACTAGTACAAAAATGGCAACATGAAATATTTCTCAAAAGTTTCATGATACCTTTGCCTAAAGACTTTAGTTAAAATTTACTAAATGGAATTTTTTCCATCCAAAAAAAATATTAATATTTTTATACCCTTCACCTCCAGGATGGTGGTTTACTAACTTTTCATTCCGTTTGTAACACCTTGACATATCGATCTGAGACCCTATAAAGTATATATATTCTTGATCGTCATAAAATTCTAAGACGATCTAGCCATGTCCGTCCGTCCGTCTGTTGAAAGCACTCTAGGGTCTAAACGAAAGGAGCTGGAACGTTCAAGTTTTCCATAAATGCGTCTTATAGTCGTAGATCGGTTGGGATTAAAACGGGGCGAAATCGGCCCAAAGGGAAACATTTTTCCCTCACAAGGACTAAAAATACACATAACAATCACTAATATTTTAGCGTATTTAAGCATGTTTTTTGAATATGTCTGTTTATATTTGCTTGATATTTGGTATGCGCATTCCCCTTCTAGCAAAAAAGTGCACCATAAAGTGATTCTTATTTGTAGGGGGTGAAATGGGGCAAAAAAACGATAAAAATGGTACATATTAAACGACAACAGCTAGAAACACGAAATTCGGTGTGTACATTTCTCTAATTCGTACTTTTAAGGGGTAAAATAGGAATAGAGGGATAAAAATGGTACCAACCAAACGGCTACACCTGGAATAATGAAATTCGATGTATACATTCCTCTGATTGCATAGATAAGTAAAATACACGGATTTTTCAAAATTCGTACTTTTTGGGGTTAAAATGAAAAAGGGGATAAAAATAGTACCAATCTAATGACCGCAGCTAGAGTCATTAAATTCGGAGTATACATTTCTCTGAGTGTGTAGACACGGAAAATAAACTGATTTTTCGAAATTCGTACTTTTTGGGGTCAAAATAGAAAAAGGGGATAAAAATAGTACCAACCAAATGACCGCAGCTAGAGTCATTAAATTCGGAGTATACATTACTTTGACTACGTAGACATGAAAAATAAAAGGTTTTTTCCAAGGGATACAATGGGTACGTAGGGATAAAATGGTACCAACCAAGCGGCTACACCTGGAATAATGAAATTCTGTGTATACATTCCTCTGATTGCGTAGACACTTAAAATAAACAGATTTTTCGAAATTCGTACTTTTTGGGGTTAAATGAAAAAGGGGATACAAATAGTAACAATCAAATGTACGCAGCTAGAGTCATGAAATTCGGAGTATACATTCCTCTGACTCCGTAGACACGGAAAATAGACGAATTTTTCGAAAATCGTACTTTCAAGGGATACAATGGTACATAGGGATAAAAATAGTACCAACTAAACGACTACAGCTAGAATGATGAAATTCTAATTGCGTAGAAACGTCAAGGGGGTAAAAATGGTACCAACCACCTAGAATCATGGAATTCGGTGTATACATTCCTCTGACTGCATAGACACGCAAAATAAAAATTGGTTGAATCATGAAGTTGGGTTATTTTGCACTATGTACGTCTGATAATGGATTTTCAAAATTTGTACTTTTGGAATTAAAATAGAATGGAATTAAAACTAACGGTAGCACCCACTATCTACCAATATTTATGGTATTTAAGCTTTTTGAAAATATAAATATAAGAATATTTATTTTTTGATTTGAAATAAATAATTAAAAAATGTATATTTTCCTGTAATATTACTGCACTTCTACGAAAACCTACAACTTCTGTGGAATGCAATCCATGGTGGAGGGTATATAAAGTTCGGCCCGGCCGAACTTAACGCCGTTTTTACTTGTTCTTACTTAAAACCTTGGAAATTGTATTCCACGCAGCTATAAATTTACTCAATGGTAAGAACTTTTTATTAGATTCAATGAAATGTTTTTAAGTAAATTTACTACCCTATTTCTAGTAAATGAACTATTTGCTAAGACTGTGAAATAAGGAAAATTTACTCATACTTAGTTAATTTTCCTATCTTTAAGGAAATTATTACTGAACTGGAGTAAAATTGTTAAACTAAATTGGAGTATGGATTTTACTCAAATTTAGGAATGCTATTTTACTGAGTGTAGGGGCTATTTTCAATCCTTGTTAGGGAAAAATTTTTCCCTCCGGGCCGATTTCGCCATCTTTCAATCGCAACCAATTTGCAACCATAAGACACATTTACGGAAAATGTAAACTTCCTAGCTCATTTCGTTCGGAAGCTAGCGTGCTTTCAACAGACAGACGGACATGGCTAGATCGTCTTAGAAGTTTACCACGACCCAGAATATATATACTTTATGTAGCCTTATTATTGTGTATCTATTTTTATTTCTAATTTAAGTGGTGGTAAATATATCATCAAATAAAGCATGGTCTATACATCGTTTGCAAGTAGGATCAAAATGCATTTAATCGTTCAAAACTTATAGATTTTTGACAGCATTCTCTCAGAATGTCTCACTCTCACAACAATTGGAAGCCAGAAGTACTCTTGCCATGCTTGCTTCATCAGTTATTTATTACGAATCGCTAGCCACCCATGATTCGAATCTAGAAAATCGCCGGAGCTGCTGTTTAAAATCACTTCTATTTAAATCAGTGTTAAGTTTATTCTCCGTGTAGTACATACTTCATTTATATGTACGAGTATGTATGTATGCATATGCTCGATGCTATGTAGCGCAACACATTGATATACATTCGATAAGGCCGGCAAAAAAGAATAAAAATAAAATAATATAAAAATATTTCTCATATTATATTTTGGTAACTCGTTTACCTTAAGTCAATCCACATATGGGTACGTGTCAGTTTTATTAATGATCGTGGGAAGGGAATGCGACTTGCGACTAAGCGCACGCACAAAGCACGTTCCTCTCTCTCAATTGCTGAACAAGCACCAGCAGACGAGGAAGAGCAGAAACAGAACACGACAACGTTGATGGCGATGATGATGATGATGACGACGACAACAACGACGACGATGGTGATGATGATGTTGATGAAGAAAATGCCAAAAGCTATCTCTTCCCATGAACAACATCGCAATGCAGCAACATTGGTTAAGGTTACCATGTTGCAAGATCATGCGGCAACCAATGTATTACTCGGTGGGGGGGAAAAAGGATAATAACTCTGCACTTTCATGGTCAGAGGAAAATTTTAACTTCCAAGATTTAATTATCTGGTTAATGATAATCCTTAACTGAATTATCACAACGTTCGCTTGTGGTAGCAGATACAATAGGGCTGTTTTTCTTTAAGCCGGGATAACAAGCTGCGATATCAAAAACGTTAATAAAAATTTAATTTTTTGCTCAAAATAAAAAATTCTTTTTTAAAATTGTCGTCAAAATCAATATCAATGTGTGTGTGAAAACAAATTTTTCAAAAAATATTTTGTGTTGACTTTATTGGACTTAGCCTCGATAACCATCATTTTGACTTACACTGGATAATTATCCAGGCTAAGTCCAAAATTTTTAACACAAAATTATTTTTTCAAAATTTGTTTTCACACTCACATCGATATTGCTTTTGGCGACAATTTTAAAAAAGAATTTTTTATTTTCAGTGAAATTTTAACATTTTATTTATTTATATTTTTGTTATCGCAGCTTAGTCATCCAGTCTTAAAGATCTCTACAAAACCATTTGGATTTAATAAATCTGACAATATATAAAATAAATTTACAGTTTGTAAATGACTGATCTGGCCTTAATAAAAATTCAGATATTTTCAGCTGAAGTATTATAGAGATAAAGTTTGAAATATATGCCTAACAAGGCTGTACAGTTCGGAGCTGTAGTGGCACAATTAGAGTTCATTAATCACAAACGATCTCCATAAAATAGAAATCAGACTAAATAGTAATAACAAGTAAAAAGGTTCGGTCGGGCCCAATATTATTTACCCTCCATCATTGATACATTCCACAATATTACCGGCAGTTAAGAGGCTGTCGACTTTACGTAGAAATATAATAACATATTAGGGAAATTTTTACAAACTACCAAGCCTTCATTATATGGTCTGTTCGATTGGGCTTACTAGCTTAATTTTTGTATGGAATTTACTCGCTTAACAAGAAAGTAGATTACTACTCCCTTAGCTGTGTTGCCAGATTTTTCCTGTTAATCCATTTACGAAAAACAAATGTGTTGCAACGTTGCCAACTTATCAAGTATCTTAATTGTAAGCTAGTAAGCCCAATCGAACAGGCCTATAATAACAAAAAACAAGTAAAAACGGCGTTAAGTTCGGCCGGGCCGAACCTTATATACCCTCCACCATGGATTGCATTCCACAGAGGTTGTCGGTTTTCGTAGAAGTGCAGTAATATTACAGGAAAATATAATTTTTTTAATATAGCCAAACCAAAACAAATACTAATATTGAAAAGTTAATTTTATAAATAAGTATAATATTTTAATTATTTCAAACCGCGCTTATAAGGTAATGCTACCAATACGTCAATTCAAAAAATAAATATTCTTATATTTATATTTTCAAAAATATTTTCAAAGCCATAAATATTGGTAGATAGTGGGTGCTACAGTTGGTTGTATTTCCATTCTATTTGAATTCCAAAAGTACAAATTTTGAAAATCCATTATCAGACGTACATAGTGCAAAACAACCTAACTTCATGATTCAACCAATTTTTACCGTAAAAGAAAAAGTACGAATTTGGAAAAAAAAAATTATTTTGCGCGTCTATGCAGTCAGAGGAATGTATACACCGAATTCCATGATTCCAGCTGCGCCCATTTGGTTGGTACCATTTTTACCCCCTTGTTTCTACGCAATTAGAATTTTATCATTCTAGTTGTAGTCGTTTAGTTGGTACTATTTTTATCCCTTGTACCATTGTATCCCTTGAAAGTACAAATTTCGAAAAATTCGTCTATTTTCCGTGTCTACGCAGTCAGAGGAATGTATACTCCGAATTTCATGACTCTAGCTGCGGTCATTTGATTGGTACTATTTTTATCCCCTTTTTTCCATTTTAACCCCAAAAAGTACGAATTTCGAAAAATCAGTTTATTTTCCGTGTCTACACACTCAGAGGAATGTATACTCCGAATTTCATGACTCTAGCTGCGGTCATTTGAATGGTACTATTTTTATCCCCTTTTTTCATTTTAACCCCAAGAAGTACGAATTTCGAAAAATCACTTTATTTTCCGTGTCTACACACTCAGAGGAATGTATACTCCGAATTTCATGACTCTAGCTGCGGTCATTAGATTGGTACTATTTTATCCCTTTTTTCATTTTAACCCCAAAAAGTACGAATTTTGAAAAATCGGTGTATTTTACTTATCTATGCAATCAGAGGAATGTATACACCGAATTTCATTATTCTAGGTACAGCCGTTTGGTTGGTACTATTTTTATAGTTTGGGAAAAATACTTTTATATTATGTATCTACTCAGTTAGAGGAATGTACACACCGAATTTCGTGTTTCTAGTTGTTGTCGTTTAATATGTACCATTTTTATCCCTTTTTTGCCCCATTTCACCCCTACAAATAATAATCACTTTATGGTGCACGTTTTTGCTATAAGGGGAATGTGCATACCAAATACCAGGCAAATATAAACAGACATATTCAAAAACATGCTTAAATACGCTAAAATATTAGGGATTATTATGGGTATTTTTAGTCCTTGTGAGGGAAAAATTTTTCCCTTTGGGCCGATTTCGCCCCATTTCAATCCCAACCGATCTACGACTATAAGACGCATTTATGGAAAATTTCAACAGACGGACCGACGGACGGATGGATGGACGGACATGGCTAGATCGTCTTAGAATTTTATGACGATCAAGAATATATATACTTTATAGGGTCTCAGGTCGATATTTCAAGGTGTTACAAATGGAATGACAAAGTTAGTATACCCCCATCCTGGAGGTGGAGGGTATAAAAAATAAAAGTGTCAAAGTCAATTTTTGGGGATTTTGAGCTTTTCCGTGTGATTTTCATTAATGTAATTTTTTATTGGAAACTATTTACCGGTACTTTTACAAAAAGAGGGGTTCGCGGGAGAAAAAGGGATAAAAATTGTACCAACTAAAGTTTTACAGCTAGAGTCGTGAAATTTGGTGTGTAAATTCCTTTGATCATGTAGAAACGCATTATAAATGCATTTTGGAGCAAGCGGGACTAATAGGGATACAAATTGTACCAACTAAAGCATTACATCTTGAATCGTGAAATTTAGTATGTAAATTTCTCTGACCACGTAAAAACGCAGTAAAATTGGATTTTTCGCAGTACATTTGTACTTCTAAGGGTTGCGTGGGACGAAAAATGGTGTACAGCCCTTTAGTTACGTAACTTAAATGGATATTTCAAAATTTGTACTTATAAAGTGGACGCGGGAAGGAAAGGGATAAACGTGGTACCATATAAAGTACATGTTTTTAGGAGAAACAAAAACACATGTTACTTATAGTGATTTTTAAAAATGTGTACTGTTTGGGAAAGAGGTGCAAAGAGTAAAATGGCGGGATGCGTCTAAAAAATCAGATCGAAGATATAAAAGCTCTGCGATTGTAATTTTTATACCCCGCACCTCCAGGATGGTGGTTTACTAACTTTTCATTCCGTTTGTAACATCTTGACATATCGATCTGAGACCCTATAAAGTAAATATATATATTCTTGATCGTCATAAAATTCTAAGTCATGTCCATCCGTCCGTCTGTTGAAAGCACGCTTGCATCTAAACGAAAGGAGCTAGAACGTTCAAATTTTCCATAAATGCGTCTTATAGTCGTAGATCAGTTGGGATTGAAACAGGGCGATATCGGCCCAAAGGGAAATTTTTTCCCTCACAAGGACTAAAAATACTCATAACAATCCCTAATATTTTAGCATGCTTAAATGTTTTTGGAATATGTCTGTATTGATATTTGGTATGCGCATTCCCCTTATAGCAAAAACCTGCACCATAAAGTGATTCTTATTTGTAGGGGGCAAAAAAGGGATAAAAATGGTACATATTAAACGACAACAGCTAGAAACACGATATTCGGTGTGTACACTCCTCTAATTGAGTACATACATAATATAAAAGTATTTTTTTTCAAATTAGTACTATTAAGGGGTAAAATGGGAATAGAGGGATAACGACCAACCAAACGGAATTACCTAGAATAATGAAATTCGGTGTATACATTCCTCTGATTGCACAGACAAGTAAAATACACGGATATTTCAAAATTCGTACTTTTTGGGGTTAAAATGAAAAAAGGGGATAAAATTAGTACCAATCAAATGACCGCAGCTAGAGTCATGAAATTCGGAGTATACATTCCTCTGGCTGTGTAGACACGGAAAATAAACCGATTTTTCGAAATTCGTACTTTCAAGGGATAACAATAGTACCAACTAAACGACTACAGCTAGAATGATGAAATTCTAATTGCGTAGAAACGTCAAGGGGGTAATAATGGTACCAACCAAATGGGCGCAGCTGGAATCATGGAATTTGGTGTATACATCCCTCTGACTGCATAGACACGCATAATAAAAAGTTTTTTTCCAAATTCGTAATTTTTCTTTTACGATAAAAATGGGTTGAATCATGAAGTTAGGTTATTTTGCACTATGTACGTCAGATAGTGGATTTTCAAAATTTGTACTTTTGGAATTAAAATAGAATAGAAATACAACCAACTGTAGCACCCACTATCTACCAATATTTCTGGTATTTAAGCTTTTTGAAAATATAAATAATTATAATTTTTAACACAAAATTATTTTTTCAAAATTTGTTTTCACACACACATTGATATTGCTTTTGGCGACAATTTTAAAAAATAATTTTTTATTTTCAGTGAAATTTTAACATTTTATTTATTTATATTTTTGTTATCGCAGCTTAGTCATCCAGTCTTAAAAAACAGCCCTATTTTATGTCTGGGATTTTTTAATTTTTACAGTATTATTTAAACTTAACTAGTTTAAATCATAATTTCAAATAATTATTTTTTGTGCCATGTTGGCCAACATATAATCTTCATAATTTACATCTTTCCCATAATTGGAAACATGAATGCAGAGGCATTTTCTAAATAACCCAGGTGTCATTGTGAAACGGTAACCATGTAAATAGTTATTCTGCGACCCACTCTAGTATAAGTACATACATGGTTGGTCTGAACATATCTATGTTTAGTACTATCAACATACATGTTTGTACATTAGGCCGGATGATAGTAATTGCACAGGTCAACATGCGTGATTGGTGCATTTTGATTATTCAATTAGAAATTTAATTTATTGTGTATCCATTTAATGTCCTTAGGTTCCTCTTCTCTTGCAAAACTCAGAGAATACAAAAAATCTTAAATTTTCAACCCTTTTCAAGAGAAAAAGTACCTGAACATTGACAAAAAAAAACACAAATGCAAGGCCATCTAAAAGATTAATGCTCCGGCCTAATGTACATACTTACTCGCGTGTACGTACGTCTGTACATCAGTAACATTTCTGTGGAATTCTCAGAATCCGAGGTACGTTAATATTTGTTTATAACATCAGCACTGGTGCATTAATGACGGAGGAAAGTGCAAAATTCCTTAAATATCTGGAATGTCTTCAGCATCTTCTATCTGTTTAGTACGTAGGTAACAGAACAACAACAACAACAGCCTCAGATTCATGTGAATCCTGTTGTTGTTGTTGTTCTTGTGTCTTCGTGTCGCGTTTGAAGAAGATGCGTCGTATTTGGAGTGTTTCCCAAACCAAACATGCCATAGAAAAATTTATGACTTTTTACGATATTTGGTCACTCGCTTAAGTCGCTGTGGAGGATTTCTGAGGATTTCTCAGTAGTCGGTAGGGAGGGAATCCTTTATCAACGGCATCGGGATGTGTGTGGCTGGCCGAGTGTGCGGGAGTGCCGGCATAATCATCATCATCAATTGAATGGAATTCCTAGAAAATCACTCGGGCATTTTGGGCAGATTATTTTGTTGGCAGTTTGTTTGTCTGGCTGTTCTCAGATTTGTTGGGATTTTATTATTCCCATTTTTATTTATTTTTTTTTATTTAAGTGGTGCAACCCGATAAGTAACGAAACACACACTCACACACCATGAGCAAATAGGCCGAGTGCCGGTAGGTAGGCCACCGCTGTGCTGTGTTTGTATTTTCCCATCGCTGCCTGTATCCTGTGGCTGCGACTGTTGCTGTAGTTGCTGCTGCTGCTGCTGCTTTATTTGTTCAATTGGCTTAACTAATTTTCGTTAAGTGTTGTCGTCGTCGTCGTGCTCGTCCTCGTCGCCGATTCATTGTTGGACATTTTCCCAATAACTTTGTGTGAAATCCTGTTATTTATTGTCCTTTTCGGTCGGGTGTCATAAATGGCCGGAGTTGTAAAAGGAAAAGATCAAAGTGCCGGAAACAAGCAGGGGATCCTGCCTATGCAATTGCAATTTGTAATATCTGATATTTGAAATGTGAAATGTGAGCCGGCCGTCGTCAAGTGTCATCCTTTCCTGGAAATACTCGTCCATACTTTTACTATTCCCAAAAAATCCTGTTATTTTCCCTTTTTCGTCTGAATTTCTCAATGAATCTTTAATCTTTTTCGGGTTTATTTCTTTCTGGTCGCTGTTGCGCATTAATGTGTCCCTTGTTTGGAAAATGTGCACTTAAGCGATCATTGCCTGTGATTTTGGTAAAAAAGGGACATTATATGGGTATCATTGTCAGAGTCAGGGGGTAGGAAAAAAGTTCAATATTATGAAGTGATTTTGTAATACGGGCAGTTCACTCAAAAGTGTGTGACCAACAGTAGAAGAAAAAAAGGTTGGTAGGATGAGTTTAAAAACATCGCAAAAATATTGTGGATTTTCTATACAATTGAATAATTGTTGTCTTTAGCCGAGGAACAGATTAACTAAATATGTTTCTTCATTCAATTCATATTTTTTTTACTTTGAAATCAGGATTTCCTAAAAAATGTTACTGCATCATTGCTGCTACATGAGGAATTCCAAAGAGAATTAATAATAATAATTTGAGAAAGAAGGTTTATTCAGTTAGTTTTTATACCCTCCACCTCCAGGATGGGGGTATACTAACTTTGTCATTCCGTTTGTAGCACCTTGAAATATCGACCTGAGACCGTATAAAGTATATATATACTAAATCGTCATAAAATTCTAAGACGATCTAGCCACGTCCGTCTGTCTGTTGGAAGCACGCTAGCATTTAAACGAAAGGAGTTAGGACGTCCAAATTTTCCATAAAGGCGTCTTATAGTCGTAGATCGGTTGGGATTGAAACTGGACGAAATCGGCCCAAAGGGAAAAATTGTTCCCTCACAAGGACTAAAAACATCCATAATAACCCCTAATATTTTAGAGTACATATATAAGCATATTTTTCAATATGTATGCTTGATCCTACTTGATATTGGGTATGCGCATTCCCCCTATAACAAAAAGTGATTTTTATTCGTAAGGGGTGAAATGGGGCTAAAAAGGGATAAGAATGGTACATATTAAACGACAACAGCTAGAAAGATGGTGTGTACATTAGAGCGTACCAGGTTACAATTAAAAAAAAAAGTTCGCCGTACACATTCGAATATGAAGTATTATTGAAAGGTAGTTTCAAAAATTTTTTTTTATTTTTTTATGCCGAACGTAGGGGTCGCGCTTTTACATTTTTCTATATAACTTCTGCATTTATAAACGGATTTTAAAGTGTGATACATCGATTTTTTTGAAAATCGACATACTTCCTTAGGAAGAGTTTCATGATTTTATGCGAGCTTTAATTTTCTGATATTAGAGTGGTACATTAGGGTAGTAGCAACTGAGATATGATGGGTAAGTACCAGAAGGGGGTGCTTGAGCTCAATGACTTCAAAGACAAAAAAATCGGCCTCGTCGAGACAAAAACATCGATGTATGACACTTTATCCTTTATCCGTTTATAAATGCAGAAGTTATATAGAAAAATGTAAAAGCGCGAACCCTACGTTCGGCATAAAAAAATAAAAATTTTTTTTTTGAAACTACCTTTCAATAATACTTCATATTCGAAGGTGTACGGCGAACTTTTTTTTGAGGTACGCCCTAGTGTACATTCCTCTAATTGAGTTGATAAATAATATAAAAGTATTTTTTCTAAATTCGTACTTTTAAGAGATAAAATTGGAATAAAGGGATAAAAATGGTACCAAACAAACGGTTGCACCTACAATAATGAAATTCGGTGTACACATTCCCCTGATTGCGTAGACAAGTAAAATAAACGGATTTTTCGAAATTTTTTACTTTTTGGGGTTAAAATGGAAAAAGGGGTTAAAAATCAACCAAATAACCACTGCTAGAGTCATGAATTTCGGAGTGTATATTCTTTACTTAATAAATAAAAAGTTTTTTCCACTTTCATACATTCAACGGATACAATAGCTACAATGGTAGATAGATAGGTGCAATAGGTAAAACAAATTGTACCAACCAAATGGCCGCAGCTAGAATCATGGAGTTCGATGTATACTGCATAGACACTCAAAATAAAAAGTTTTTTCCAAATTCGTACTTTTTTACTTTTACGGCAAAAATTTATTGAATCATAAAGTTAGGGTTTTTTGCAGTATGTACGTGAGATAATGGATTTTCAAAATTTGTATTTTTGGAATTAAAATAGAATGGAAATACAACCAGCTGTAACACCCACTATCTACCAATATTTATGGTATTTAAGCTTTTTGAAAATATAAATATAAGAATATTTATTTTTTGAATTGCCTTGAAGTATTATTTCGCTATATATAGTGTAAACGTATTAGTAGCTTGCCTTATAAGCGTGGTCTGCAATAATAACAAATAAAAACGGCCGGGCCGAACTTTATATAACCTGCTTCTAGGTTTGCATTCCACAAGGCTGCCGATTTTCGTAGAATTACAGGAAAATATATTTTTTAATATAGCCAAACCAATACAAATAGAAATTTTGAAAAAATAATTTTATAAATAAACATTAAATTTTAATTATTTCAAGCCACGCTTATAAGACAAGGCTACCAATACGTGTACATTATATACAGTTGCGGTCAAAATAATAGCAGCGCACCACAGCTGCTACCACAGCTTAGCATACATTTTTATATATTTATTTATGTGATAATTTTTTTATTGCTATGAGGTTAGAAACACAAAATAATTGTTTATTCGGTGATATGATTTTAATTGTTTAAGAAATTTCACATTTTTTGGATTATTCGACATTTTGAACCGGTCAAAATAATAGCAGCATTCAAAAAATCTCAAGAAAAAAGAATTTTATCTCATTTTTTCAATTCGATTTGATGTTATAAATAAGTTATTATGAAATGTACACTATTTCTGAAATGTTATTGTTTTATTTTTCTTCATAAGTAGGGCGAGAAGAGCATTGTGGAGAACAAAATCGAGTTCATAAAAAAGGTTGAAATCTGAGGGAAAATCATATAGTGAAGTTCGATTTTTTCCAGCGTTACATTAAAATGATTAGAAATTCGATATTATAAGAATGAAAAACAAAAACACGTCAAAAAATCAGTTTATATAACCTGTAACCATTCGCCGAATAGTAATGTCTAGTACAAAAAACCCACTTACGCCCGTCACCGAAATAAAAAATCAATGTCTGTCCATCTTTTGAGAGTTTAAAATGTTCGTAGAATACTAAGAAAACATAATCTGTAAGCCAGAAGTACGAGAAAAGTCCGACTTCACAAAATATTACAATTCACAAAAACACACCTGCAGTAGCCAACCAAAAAGTGGGAGCACGTTTTATGGTCAATTGAATCAAAAATTGTTTTATATAGTGGGACAGTACCTCGTCATTTTGTAGGACGTCCACAGAACACGGAATACATCTCCAGGTATAGTCCAATACTGTCAAATAGTAAGGATCAAGCATAATGGCTTGGGCGTGCTTTTCATATTATGGAGTTAGGTCAATACATTGGCCCAGAACTACTATGGACTCTGCCCAGTACATCAACATAATGCCTAATATTATGCCTACGTATGCTGGATATGGAATGCCCCTCATATGAATCTTCTAGCAGGCCAATTATCCCGCAAACACCAGCCGACACTCAAAAAGGTGGTTTGAAGTCAATAATATCGATGTTATGGAATGGTTCGGGCAGACACCGCATCTCAATATAATCAAAAATGTGAAGTGTGGTGACTAAAATGAGGTCTCACTGAATGCAATACTGAAAAACAATAACGATATTTGACACGAAATTATAGAGGCATGGTCACAAATACCGCATGAAAGGTGCAAAATACTACTTGACTCCAAGAAACGACGTTATATAGCAATATTCAGCAATAAAGTCAGTACTACTAAGTGTTAAATTCAAGAAAATATCGTTATTTAAGTAATTATTAAAAAAATTTTCAATTAAAGTGAATTGAAACAAAATATTTTTAGTTTTTATTAGCGCTGCTATTTTTTTGACTGGTCTCTTTTTTGACAAAAAATGGTTCTAAAGGCGTAATCTCAAAATTACAAAAACTTAATTTTTTATTTAAAGCCAAATTAAGAATGGCACAATACCACCTTTCAATCACCGTAAAATCTTTTAGGATTTTCGAAGTAAAACTGATATTTTTCTTTGTCCACATTTTGTATATACATATATATCTCATTAATATTTTAAGCCAATTAAAAAATGCAATATTCTTATATTTATATTTTCAAAAAGCTTAAATATTTTGAAAATCCATTATCTCACGTACATAGTGCAAAATAAATTAACTTCATGATTCAACCAATTTTTTTCCGTAAAAGTAAAAAGTACGAATTTGGAAAAATCTTTTTATTTCGCGTGTCTATGCAGTAAGAGGAATGTATACGCCGAATTCCATGATTCTAGCTACGGCCATTTGTTTGGTACCATTTTTATCCCATTTTTCCTATTTTACCCCCTTAAGAGTACGATTTTCTAATATCTCTTTATTTGACGTGTCTACGCAATTTGATGGATGTACACACCGAATTTCACCATTCTAGCTGTAGTCGTTTAGTTGGTACTATTTTTATCCCTCTGTACCCATTGTATCCCTTGAAAGTACAAAATTGGAAAAAAACCTTTTAATTTTTCGTGTCTACTCAGTCAGAGGAATGTATACTCCGAATTTCATGACTCTAGCTGCGGTCATTTGGTTGGTACTATTTTTATTCCCTTTTTCCATTTTAACCCCAAAAAGTACGTATTTCGAAAAATCCTTTTATTTTACGTGTCTACGCAATCAGAGGAATGTATACACCGAATTTAATTAATGTAGTTGCAGCCGTTTGGCTGGTACCATTTTTATCCCTCTATTCACATTTTACCCCTTAAAAGTACGAATTTGGAAAAAATGTTTTTATATTATGTATCTACTCAATTAGAGGAATGTAAACACCGAATTTCGTTTTTCTAGATGTTGTCGTTTGATAGGTACCATTTTTATCCCTTTTTGTTCCATTACACCCCCTACGAATAAGAATCACTTTATGTTGCACTTTTTTTGTTATAGGGTGAATGCACACATCCAAGTACATGCAGAGATACTAAAAAAATGCTTAAATACACTAAAATATTAGGGCTTATTATGGGTATTTACAGTCCTTGTGAGGGAAACATTTTTCCCTTTGGACCGATTTCGCGCAGTTGCAATCCCAAGTGATCTACGGCTATAAAAGTCTTTTGGGACCTCCTAGCTCCTTTCGTTTAGATGCTAGCGTGCTTTCACCAGACGGACAGTCGGATGGACATTGCTACATCGTCTCAGAATTTTATGACGATCAAGAATATATATACACCAGGCACCAGGTACTAAATACAGATTTTTTCTCGTGAATTCTTTGCAATCTGCTTTTTCCCACACCCATCTCTGAGCACACATTCTATTCTGAGTATTAGAGATGTTGTATCCCACGTTAATCATACGTACGTAGCACCAACTTTTGAAGAACATACGAGAGCAGGTCAATGAATAAATCTGACCTATTAACCCATTAAAGCCCAGCAAATTTCATTTTTCGCTGTTTCTTAATGTTTACTGTTCGATTAATCGAACACTGGGCCAAAATGGGTTTACAGGCACCAAAAAATGAGAAAAGTAAAAAATAGAATAGAAACTGATAGATGAGCTTTGAAAACCTTAAAAAACTAACCCTAATGTAGTATTGATGAAATGTAAAAAATAATTTCCTTAACTGAATCAACGTCTAAAGAATGGGTTAATAATTCGTTACGTTTAGAATTGCTACGCCCTACAGAGAAGCACGCTACTGTATTCACTCTAATTGTTCCAGATCATGGTAATAAAAAATCATTTATAACTATCAACATACTTACGAACTAGCGCCAATGCCTCTACTATATTTTCTATACTTCATGACTGGAGCACAGGGTAGGTGCATCTCTATTGCATACCCCATAATGGAGGGGGTATAACATTCGGTCTGACTGCACATAACTTTGTAGATGCCTTCTTCATGCACATAAACCTTTCCAACGAAATATTTACGCAACTCTAGCTCAGTGCACTCGCTCAGTACACCATTAACCCAATAATGTAGTGAAAACGGCTGTTTTCCATATTCGTCGTAAATGAAAGCGTTCCGCCGAATAGCCCTTGGGAAAACGGAGGCAGCACTTCGCTAATTGCCATTTTGAGCTTAATGGACACAATGCCGGGTCGCTTGCGTTTAGGCAGCAAGACACCTTCTAGCGTCGATTTGCTGATGGTGTCGCCGCCTCGTTCAAGTGGCGTCAGAATTTAACTCTTTAGCATAAACGATCATCGATCGAACGATCAATGGATGGACGGACGGGATGGGATAGACGGACGAATGGATCGCTTCATTGCGGTCGTAGTTAACCCCATTCATACGCAGCTCATTAGTGATGCAAGTTCAGCACACAAACATACATACATGAGTGTGTGGATGTGAGTATGCGTAGATGGTGAAAAGAGGCATAAAACTTCATCTTACGGTCGGCATAGTTACACTCAACGGTCACTGTATTATAACCATTAACCAAGTTTGAATGGAAAATTGATGTAGGCTTAATCTACATAATTGAATTGAAATACTTTTAAGGGTAGGGGTTTCCTTCTGGGCACAGATTTTCTTAGAGTTTGTAGAGTAACAAATGTCCACCAATTTAATCGAAAAAACCTTCATGGCCAGATAAAGGATTTTTGGACCAGGTAAAATTTTATGAAAAAAAAAACAGTCACAATTCAGTGACCAGTTGCTGTGCATACACACTTTATCGTTTAGTACTTCAGGTTTCGTAGCTGTTGTTGTTGTTGCTGCTGGTGTGGTGGTGGTGGTGATGTTGGTGTTGTATTCATTGTTGTAGCATCAGATCGAGTTGCTGCTGCTGCATTCTTTCACTTTGTTGACCGATAATCATTAAAACTCCTGTGAAGTTATGCGACAATGCTTTCGAACGCTTTCAGACACATTCCCATTCCCCAACGATCAATGGAACGAACGGACGAACGTTTTTCCCTTCTGCGCTGGTGTACATTGTTTGGTTAAGTGTTATTACTGCGCATGTGTGTGCGTGCGTGTGTGTGAATGCTGTGAAATAAATTAATGGTAGAGTTGTTAGTTGTTCCAAACCACCGACTGTTGTTGTGGAGTCCAGTCGTAGGTCGAGGTTGCCATGCATATATGCCAGAAAGTTTATGGAAAACTGGTAGGGAAATCATTGTGTCATGATTGGTGGCTATGTGGGAACTTGCCCATTAAAAGCCAACTAAAATTTTCACAATTTTGGGATTTTATAAAAAAGTAAGAGGCTCCATTAAAAAATGTTCCACGCGAAAAAAAATAAAAATTATATTGAGTATATATATATATATATAGGCAACCTAAAACAAATATTGCAAAAAAATGTATAAATAAATATAACATTTTTATTATTTCAAACAACGCATATAAGACAAGGCTTCAAGACAATTTAAAAATAAATATTCTTATATTTATATTTTCAAAAAGCTTAAATACCATAAATATTGGTAGATAGTGGGTGCTACAGTTGATTGTATTTCCTTTTTATTTTAATTCCAAAAGTACAAATTTTTAAAAATCTATTATCTCACGTACGTAGTGCAAAATATCCTAACTTCATGATTCAACCTTAAAAGTAAAAGGTAAAAATTTTGAAAAATCTTTTTATTTTATTTACCAAATTCCATGATTCTAGCTGCGGCCATTTTTGGTACCATTTTTATCCCTCTTTTACTATTTTACCCCCTTAAGAGTACAACTTTCTAAAATCTCTTTATTTTACGTGTCTACGCAATTAGAGGGATGTACAAACCGAATTTCATTGTTCTAGCTGTAGCAGTTTAGATGGTACTATTTGTATCCCTCTGTAATGGGTACAGAAAGTATGAATTTGGAAAAACCTTTTATTTTTCGTGTTTACACAGTCAGATGAATGTATACTCCGAATTTCATGACTCCTGCTGCGGTCATTTGGTTGGTACTATTTTTATCCCATTTTAATCCCAAAAAGTACGTATTTCGAAAAATACGTTTATTTAACGTGTCTACATAGTCAGAGGAACGTATACACCGAATTTCATTATTCTAGATGCAGCTGTTTGGTAGGTACCATTTTTATCCCTCTATTCCCATTTTACCCCTTAAAAGTACGAATTTAGAAAAAATACTTTTATATTATGTATCTACTCAATTAGAGGAATGTATACACCGAATTTCTATTCCGTTTCTAGATGTTGTCGTTTAATATGTACCATTTTTATCCCTTTTTGTCCCATTTCACCCCCCACGAATAAGAATCCCTTTAGCGCTTTTATGCTATAAGGGGAATGTGCATTACAAATATAAAGTAAATACAAGCAGACATATTCAAAAAGCATGCTGAGTACTGTAAATATTAAGGGTATTTTCAGTTCTTGTGAGGGAAAATGTTGTCCCTCTGGGCCGATTTCGCCCATTTTCAATCCCAACCGATCTGCAACCATAAGACAAATTTAGGGAAAATTTTAACCTGGCGTGCTTTCAACAGACATATAGACAGACGGACATGGCTATATCGTCTTAGAATTTTACCACGACCCAGAATATATATACTTTATGGGGTCTCCGATGAATATTTTAAGGTGTTACAAACTGAATGACAAAGTGAATATACCCTCATCCTGGAGATGACGGGTATAAAAATGAATGCTATTCTACCTATCAAAGTCAAAGTAATCGTTAGTTTAATTTAAAACTTTTATTTATAATTTAAAATTAAAATTTTAAATGGCCCACCCTGTAGTTTTATTTTGGCCAAAGTTTATGCCAATTTATGTTGAGGTACCGGAACGGATGTGGCAATATCGCCCATATTGCAGGTGAGTGCAACGTCTATAAAAGTACTGCCGAGTGTTCTGATCACATATGTATATTAGGGCGTACCTCAAAAAAAAGTTCGCCGTACACCTTCGAATATGAAGTATTATTGAAAGGTAGTTTCAAAAAAAAAATTTTTATTTTTTTATGCCGAACGTAGGGGTCGCGCTTTTACATTTTTCTATATAACTTGTATTTATAAACGGATTTTAAAGTGTGATACATCGATGTTTTTGTCTCGACGAGGCCGATTTTTTTGTCTTTGAAGTCATTGAGCTCAAGCACCCCCTTCTGGTACTTACCCATCATTTCTCAGTTGCTACTACCCTAATGTACCACTCTAATAATCGAAAATTAAAGCTCGCATAAAATCATGAATCATGTTTGAGCTCAATGACTTCAAAGACAAAAAAAATCGGACAAAAACATCGATGTATCACACTTTAAAATCCGTTTATAAATGCAGAAGTTATATAGAAAAATGTAAAAGCGCGACCCCTACGTTCGGCATAAAAAAATAAAAAAAATTTTTTTGAAACTACCTTTCAATAGTACTTCATATTCGAAGGTGTACGGCGAACTTTTTTTTTTTACTTGTAACCTGGTACGCTCTAATGTATATATATATAAGAATCTGCGTTTGTGTGTTTGTTATTTGTAGCAGCCTAAACGCAAATTCGGCAAGTGAGTTGTGCTTCTCGTTCGTTTGTTAGAATCATGTCCTTATAGAGGCCGGGTTTGATGTTAAAAAGTCGCTGCGAAGCCACTTGAAAAGACTTTTGACATGGTCTAAATCATGATCGTGGTAGTCTGCAGCCAAGTAATAAATGTCACCATGCCATTTGTAAATAAATTTGCATTCTATTAAATGTAGATGCAAAATGGACTTGAGCCAGGACAATATCCCAGTTCAAATCAAATATTGATTACAGACCAAAAAAAAAACAAACGAAAAAAACTAAAAAAAGCCATCCCTTTACAATTTTGTTCATGAGGCATAAGTCACCCAATCTTCACACATGCAATTTTGGTTTCGGGACATCTTAATATATTAATACATATATATTTATGTTAGACCGGGCCGACCCACCTCCTATTTTGAAATATTCACTAAAGATAATTTCAAAACCACACAATTTTGGATCCTTCGTCCTTTAACTCTTGACAACTTTTTTCGATCCACTCTAATATGCATACAGCTATACTCGTATATGGCATCTTCATGCGTCGTATTCCAAAACATAGACGTAGACGAATGAACGAATGGAAGAACAACGGCCAGATTATGTGGTGCTTAGAGATGGATGGATAGACTCGTGTGGATGTTTCACTCACTTCCTTCTTTATCTAAAAATTGGCAAAAATAGATTTAGAATTGAGACAGTTTATAAATACATTTGTAGTCTGTTGCTGATGTTGTTTTTGTTTTTGTTTTATATTTTTGCTGTAGACATTGCCATATTGCTATTGTCGTTGTTACTGGCGGTGAGGATGATGATGCTCAGCATCACCATCATCATTATCATCGTCTTTATGATGCTGGTGATGGCGATGGCGATGATGATGATGTCGCAACATTATTGCCGCCAAAGTTGTTGCTGCCGCAGCCAGTTGCTGATGTTTCTGTTGTTGTTGCGGTTATATTTATGTAGTCAGTTGACGCGATCGCTGGTCCTCATTTGAATGTACATAAATATATCCGTGTACATACGTATGTATGGATGTATGTATGTACGTGTAGCACTGGCACCCAAATGAATATTTTATAAAACGATTCGGATGAAATATCGTCTGGCCACAGGGAGCCTAGTCGGAAAAATCACACCGACCACCACACCGCACTATGGCGGGACCGTCTATCATCACACCGCAAACAAACAAAACAAAATAAAATAAAAAAGGCCGTCTAGTTAAATGCCTAAATAGCAATGACAAATAAATAAAACTATAAAAATATATGTATGTTGATATGTACCAATTAGGGATGTCATTCGGCAAATCCCTAATAGGAAAATTTCAGAGTTTGTTTTTGTGGGATAACAACAAATCATATTACTTTTGTCTATCAACGAACACTTAATTAATTAGGAATTGCAGGAATAATAAATATGCTCATGAAAATGCAAACAATTTGTAATAACTTTAATAAGTGTAAATATTTGCTGACAAAAAATAAAAAGGTTTTTTTTTTTCAATATTTCAATTCAATATTTTTTTGTAGAAAAATGAAAAATATATTTTTATACCCTCAGTATGGGGGTATACTAACTTTGTCATTCCGTTTGTAACACCTTGAAATATCGACCTGAGACCCTATAAAGTATATATATATTCTTGATTGTCATAAAATTCTAAGACGATCTAGCCATGTCCGTCCGTCTGTTCAAAGCACGCTAGCATCTAAACGAAATGAGCTAGGATATCCACATTTTCCATAAATGCGTCTTATAGTCGTAGATCGGTAGGGATTGAACTGGGCGAAATTGCGCAAAGGGAAAAAATTTTTCCTCACAAGGACTGAAATATTTAGAGTATTTAAGCATGTTTTTGCAGTATATCTGTTTATATTTGCTTGATATTGCGCATTCCCCTTACAACAAAAACGCGCACTATAAAGTGATATTTATTCGTGGGACAAAAAGGGATAAAAATGGTACACATAAAACGACAACAGCTAGAAACACGAAATTCGGTGTGTACATTCCTCTAATTGACTAGATACATAATATACAAGTATTTTTCCCAAATTCGTACTTTTAAGGGGTAAAACGGAAATAGAGGGATAGAAATAGTACCAACTAAACGAACAGCTAGAATGATGAAATTCGTTGTGTACATCCCTCTAATTGCGTAGACACGTAAAATAAAGAGATTTTAGAAAGGCGTACTCTTAGTAAAATAGGGAAAAGGGGATACAAATAGAACCAACCAAATGAGCGCAGCCATAGTCATGAAATTCGCAGTATACATTCCTCTGACTGCGTAGACACGAAAAATAAAAGTTTTTTTCCAAATTCGTACTTTCAAGGAAACAATGGCTACAGGGGTTAAAAATGGTACCAACTAAACGAATGGTACCAATCAAATGGCCACAGCTAGAATCATGGAATTCGGTGTACACATTCCTCTGACTGCATAGACACGAAAAATAAGAAGATTTTCCAAATTCGTACTTTTTACTTTTACGACAAAAATTGGTTGAATCATGAAGTTAGGTTATTTTGCACTATGTACGTGAGGTAATGGATTTTCAAACTTTGTACTTTTGGAATTAAACCAGATTGGAAATACAACCAACTGTAGCATAAACTATTTACCAATATTTATGGTATTTAACTGCAGCTCCCAATATCAACCAAAATTTGTGGTATTTAAGGTGCTTTTTTGAAAATGTAAATATAAGAATATTTATTTTTTGAATTGACTTGAAGTATTATTACGATATATATATATATATATATATATATATATATATAAGCGTGGTTTGAAGTAATAAAAATATTATAATTGTTTAAAAAATTATTATTTCAATATTTGTATTTGTTCGGGTTTGGTTATTTGGTTAAAAAATATATTTTCCTGTAATATTACTGCACTTCTACGAAAATCGACAGCCTCTGTGGAATGCAATACATTATGGAGGGTATATAAAGTTCGGCCCGGCCGAACTTATCACCATTTTTACTTGTTTTCATTTTCTATTTGTTGTTTTTTTGTGCTAAAAACAACAATTCTGCAAAATTGTCTCTATGTGTTTGGCAGACAAAAGTTATGACTGTTTAAGCAACCCCCATTTTGTAAAATATGTAAAACTTCGACGTTACAAGGTTGCCACAATTTTCTACATTTAAAAAAATCGTCTAACTTAATATATTGCAAAACCAAAGAGTTCACCAAATTTTATCAAAATCGAATGGCCTTCGAAAATTAAACTTTGGTTTTAAATTTAATTAAAAATTAAATTAAAAATTTGTTAAATTTGATGAAATTTTTAGATTTGCAATTTATTGACTGTTACAAGCCCTTATTTTGCCCATTCTAAAATTATATAACTTTTTTTTATAAAAAGTGTTTATTTATTATAATAAAGGATGGGTCATTTAAAATTAGAATCGGCTATAAAAAAGTACTGACTATTTTTTCTGGTTTTATTGGAAAGGTTGAACTTTGTCATTTAATAATGTAATACAATATCATTCATATGACTACCAGGATTGGCACAAAACCACAACAAACAGTGATTCGTTGTGGATGTGACGTGAGGGTTCTCTGAACCACATATGCGGCAATTTTGCTTATTGATTATAGCCACCGAGATGAAAATAAGCTTCATCTGAAAAACCGAAATTTTCCCACGTCAATTTCTTACAGTTTGCGTTAAAGACTCACTACTTTGGAAATAAGTTTTTAATATTTCCCAATTTTGTTCGACATTTTGCAAATGTCAAACATAAAAATAAAAATGAATGTTATACTATCTTTCAAAGATAAAGTAATCGGCAATTTAAATTTAAAATGTTAAATGGCCCACCCTATTACATTTGTCTCCCCTGTGACAAAACCGCATAGTCTGGAAGACACATACGTTGAAATTTGCACCAAATGTCCAGCCAAAAACATAAAGTTGAAAATTGTAAATTGAATATCTCTTAGGCAAATGTACTTATATACCCATATTTTTTGTGGGTATACGCGAGGACAAACATCTTTGAAATTTCGCAAGACATCTGAAAAATATCTCTGCTATGTGAAATGTCGTCAAGATATATTTTTCCGTTCAAAAGTTACAGAATTAATTCTATAAAAAATGATTTGGAAAAATCGATTGGAGGAATATACTATTTTAAATTATTAAAAAATTGCTAAAAAACAAGCAAGTAAAGGCTAAAGTCGGGCGGGGCTGACTATATGATACCCTCCACTTTCTTCCCCATTTCAATTGAATTCGGAGAAAAAAGCGATATCGGGATCGATTTTTGTTTGGGTTCTATATATGTGGGGTATAGAGCGGAAAAAGTCAAATCCGGAGCGAAATTTGTATTGGAGCTATGTATAAATCTGAACCGATCTGACTCACTTTCACCACAGGTTTCTAGTTAGATTAGAAGGTATTGCGCCAAATTATCGAGTAAAATATGTGGTTTCTAGAGCGGCATCGTGAGTGACATTTTTATTTTCTTACCCGCTTTCACTATAGCTGTTTCTAGTTGGATTATAAGATGTTGTACCAAATCGGCAGCGACATTTGTATTTGAGGGTATATCCAAATCTGAACTTCCATTTGGAATGTCGAAATCAGCTCCAATTTGATATTTGAAAATGTTGTTATAATAACGTTATGCCTATAAAATATTTATGTTTTTGCCATGCCCCTTCCAGTACCTTCCACACAATAGTACCTATCCTACGTAACTTCTATACTATTTTATAACATCTATACTGGTACCTGGAATCTACTATGACTTAATATTTGATCATGTCTTTACAATAGTTTTACAAATGTCAAAGCTGGAACCATATACCACATGACTTCTATTACCTTCCACACAAATTATACGACACTAAGTGAAATTTAAGTGCTTATATCTTGCATACATATGTGCTCTTAGAGTGAGCGTATATATAAGTCGGGTTTGCCGACTGACGCTTGCTTACAGGTTTTCTTATTTCTTTACGACTGTTGTTAATCCACTACCTACGAAGGCGATAATTAGAAGATTAAAGACCTACATTCAGTATAACGTATATCAGGACATGAACGGTCTTATGTATAGTGTAACAAGTAAAAAGGCTTACCCGTAAACAGGCCCGTGCGCAGGATTTTCCCCTGGGGGGGGGTTTTCATCTACACTAAAAAAAAATTTCCCTATAATGAGTTAAAATTATATAAAATTTAGGAAACCAAGTACATTTTTACTAAATAAGTAGAATTTTGCTGAAATTTTCCTAAATCTAAGTAAATTTTTCCTAAAAACAAGTAAAATTTTCCTAAAACTAAGTAAATTTTAGTAAAATTTTGCTGAAAAAAATCTCCTAAAACTAAGTGAATGGTTACTCAAATCAAGTAAATTTTTACTCAAACTGACGACAATTTTGCTGATTTTTTCCTCAAAACGAGTAAATTTTTACTTAAACTGAGGAAAATTTTATTTTATACAAGAAAAAAGGTGAAATTAAAATAAGTTCTTTTTAACTAGAAAATCAAACAAATAGTTTTGCTTCAGAGCATGCAAAACTGATACAAAAAATGACAAAAAGTTTCAGATTTTTTTACTTTTCTCATTGTCGGCAAAATTGCATTTCAGTAATCCATCTATCAGTACATTCAAAGGAATATGTCAGTAAAAGAAAGCAGAAAGTCTACTGAAAGATCAGATTTTCTGCTGTTAAAAAAGACACAGCAGAGTTGTATCTGCTGAGATGGTAAACAGCCGTTTGCTGTTTTTAGCAATATATATGATACGCATTTTGTCTCAAGCTAATATAAAAGAAAATTCGAGCTAAACTCGCTTATGAACGCTTATCTTTTTATATTTTAATTAACAACAGCCAATTTTAGCAGACTGCAAACTCTTTAGCAGTGTGAATGGTGATGTAAGATTGCAGAAAACTGCTGTTATGCAAAAAAAACTGCTGTAATAGCAGAAAGTGCCTGCTGGTAGACAGCAGACAATCGCTGCTATTATTAACAGACTTGTTCTCTAAGTGTAGAACTTTTTTTAAATAGTTGCTTGAAATTACATACATACATATCGAGGGCTTATATTCATAAGTGGCTATGAAAAAAAAAACATAACTTTTCAGGAGAGCGAAAAAACTGATTTTCTCCTTAATTTGAAGAGAAATTATTAATCGCTCTTCTACAGTTTAATCTAAAAAGGATTACTAATTGCTACGATTAAAAAGTTTTCGAAATTTCCTATTATTCGCGTTTCCATGGTTCATAGCCACTTTTGTATGTTTAAAATTGAGCACTATGAATGTTGAAATAAGAATAAGATTGTAAACTCCATAACTTGTTGCATGAAATCTTGACAATGTTGTATAGAAAACGCATTTTCTGTGCTGTATACAGCGAATTTAAAGATTCCAGCTTCATCCGTCAGATTGGTCGCCTGTATCATATATGTAGCCAGTCGCGAAAAATCGCTGCAATTCATATATATATGTTTTATATTTTAACATTTTTCATTCATAATTCTGAAACTTTTCATACACAAATATTCCCCATGAAGTCAGCAATCACATGCCAAAATATTTTGGTATTCTCAATATAATAAAAAGTTACGCCGGTTTTTCTAAATATACTTTTCACAATTTTTGACTTTACAGCCACAATTTTTCCTATTTTAGCCTGATAACTGGGGAATCAAAATGCTATTAACGAGAAATGATGGAATTTGATAGTACGATATGCCCTAAATCTAGAAAAATGTTTTAAACATAATCGTTCTATTATTTTTATGTTCATTGCCACTTATGCAGTCACAAACTAACGTGCGAGGGGATAGCCAAATCAGAAAATTAAAAAAAAATCTTTTCCAAATTTATATGACAGATGACATCCAGATCTTTCAATTTCCCATTTTCGAGAAAATGGTTCATAGCCATTTTTGAATATAAGCCCTCGATATATATTTTGAAGAAATATTACACAAAAAACGATCAAATTCCTCGGCGATAAGCTCTTCAGTCCCGCATTTTTTCTATGATAAATGCAGAAAATTGGATATGCTTTTTGACAAAGTATGGGTTTAAATAGGATGTCTAAAGAGTTTTGGGGTTTTTAATTTATACAGGACATGCGTAACAAATAATAAAAAATATTTGGAAATGTTTCTTCATTTTTATAATCTTAAATATGTATAAATTCAATTAACAAATACAGTTTTTTGTATTCGATGATATGCAAGAAGAAACAACTAGAAATTTTAATTCCAAAAAACCAAATAACTGGTATTTTAGAGTTTCGTTTTCCTACGTAGATCCAAGTTACTGAATTTGTTGTTTCTCTTTTGAATAATATTTGTTACATATGTACACAAAAATACTAACTCTGAAAAATATTTTTACATAAGTGATAAATATAACAAAAATTTTAGTAAGTTAAAACTCATTTCTTCATTTGTCGAAATGGATTTGTATTATAATTGCAAACTCCCAAAACATTGGAAGTAACAGAAATCGTTGTTGTTGCATCTGTGATGAAAATAGGACACATCGATTCATATTTAGATACAGCTCCATAAAAATGTCCAATCGCAAATGTTACATCGCTCTAGCGCTCTACAAGCATCAAAAAAAATGATTTGCTTTTATTAAGAATATTTTAGATTTCATTATGATATCATAGTGATTCTTATCTACACTTTTTTAAAATTACTAAACGATTTTGTTATTAAATTTCCAAACTTTTATTGCAGTACATAATTAAAAGTTCATAAGATATAGCTCTAGTCGAATGTCAAGAAGTTGTATCGGTTAATAAAAATGAAAATTTTCCGAAAAATTGGGTGTCCATTAGCGAAATTAACACTACACAATCTTGAAATTGGCACAATTCGTTTCGTTTGTTTGTATTTTTCATAACCTTTGTCCGAAATTCAAGAAAGTGTCCATGGTTTTTCTATGTAATTTTCTTGTTTTCATAATTTTACTGCAAAATTACCATTTCAGACGAGTTATTTTAAAAAAATCTTAAAAATTCTATATTTTATTGCTTCAGAAAATCTAGAAGGTTTTAAAAAGTATATGTTCGAAACCACTCTGGGGGGCGGGGGGGGGTTTGAACCCCCAAACCCCCCGCCTGCGCACGGCCCTGCCCGTAAACCGTAACGTTACGTAACCGTAACGTAAAATAATTTATTTAAATATTTACAAAAAATTTTATAAATAAATATAAATTTTATATTATTTCAACCCACATTTATAAGGCAAGGTTACCAATATGATTATACTATATATATCGAAACTAGTAAATCAAAAAAATTTTTTTTTTTTCAAATCCATGCTTTATGCAAGCAGAATTCTATTGGGCCTAGAAATTCTTTTTTAGTTATCTTTTGTAGAAGGAAAAATTACTGCGTTATCAGGAGCAGAAATAATAGATTTTTAATTTGTGGTTTGTATGGGAGGTACCACGCCCCTTTGTCCATTCCCGCTCATATTTGCAGCAGCACTTAAAAAATGCACACCAAACCGACGTAACAAATTTTGTTCAAATACCGTTATCAGGAGCAGAAATAATAGATTTTTAATTTGTGGTTTGTATGGGAGGTACCACGCCCCTTTGTCCAATTGGTCAAATTTTTCCATTTCCTTGTATTGTCATCGAAAATGATTAAGTGTGCAAAATTTGAGCAAAATTGGTTGAGAAAAAAGCTTTCAAAAATTGATTTCAAATTTTGTGGCACACAAACATATATAGAAAGTAACCTTATATAAAGCATGGAAAAATACTTCAAGTCAATTCAAAAAGTAAATACAAGGCAGTAATCTTCGATAAATATACGATAAATATTGGTAGATAATGGGTGCTAAAGTTCGTTATATTCCCATCCTATTATAGTTCTAAAAGTACAAATTTATCCATTATTTCTCACGTGCAAATTGCAGAATAACCTAACTTCATGATTCAACCAATTTTTGCCGTACAAGTAAAAAAGGACGAATTTAATTTTTTTATTTTGCGTGTCTGCAGTCAGATGAATGCATACAACGTATTCCATTGTTCCTGCTGCTGCCTTTTGGTTTGTACAATTTTTATCCCATAGAAGTACGACTTTCGAAATTCTGTTTATTTTACGTGTCTGCGTAATCAGAGGGATGTACAAATCGATTTTCATCATTCTAGCTGTAGCCTTTTAGTTGGTACCATTTTTATCCCTCTATTCCCATTGAAAGTACGAATTTGGAAAACCCTTATTTTTTGTCGTGTCTACGCAGTCAAAGGAATGTATGCTCCGAATTCCATGACTGCGGTACTTTGGTTGGTACAATTTTTATCCTTTTTTTCCATTTTAACTCCAAAAACTTCTATTTTGGAAAAAATTCTTTTATTTTATGTGTTTATGCAATCAGAGGAATGTAGACACCGAATTTGATTATTTTAGGTACAGCCGTTTGGTTGGTACCATTTTTAATCCCTCTATTGCCGTTTTATCCCTTAAAAGTACGAATTTATATTTTGTATCTACTCTATTAGAACTATTATTCTCTATTATTAGAACGTACGTACCAAATTTCGTGTTTCTAGCTGTTGTCGTTCGATAGGTACAATTTTTATCCCTTTTTACCCCCATTTCACCCCTTACGAATGAGAAGCACTTTATGGTACACCTATTTGTTATAGGGGGAATGCGCATACCCAATATAAAGTAAGTACAAGCAGATATATTAAAAAACATGCCTAAATACTGTAAAATATAAGGGATTATTGTGGGTATTTTTAGTCCTTGTGAGGGAAAAATATTTCCCATTGGGTCGATTTCGCCCAGTTTCAATTCCAACCGATCTGCGACTATAAGACGCATATATGTAAAATTTGAACGTTCTAGCTCCTTTCGTTTAGATGCTAGCGTGCTTTCAACAGACGGACAGACGGACGGACGGACATGGCTAGATCGTCTTAGAATTTTATGACGATCAAGAATATATATACTTTATAGGGTCTCAGGTCGATATTTCAAGGTGTTACAAACGGAATGACAAAGTTAGTATACTCCCATCCTGGAGGTGAAGGGTATAAGAATGCTACTGAAGTTCCTTATTTAATGTACCTTTACTAAAAATGAACTGTATTTACTTTCGTAATAAAAAATTTTAATTTAAATATTTTGGTACTTTGATTTAAAAAAACCGGTTATAACCGGTTTAACCGGTTTTGTAAAAAAACTATAACCGAAAACCGGTTTTCAAAAAATTGAATTTTCGGTTAAACCGAGAACCGTCTTTATAAAATAACCGGTTTTTGGACACCCTAACCACAGCCACATATTTGCGTCAAATATCACAATTGGATTAAAGACTATTCGAATCTGTCGAACATAATGTTTTTTCAATCGGTCATTATCTCGAGCATATAGCGAGATTTCCAGAATAATCGTAACTTAAATGGACAACAGACGTCACTGTTATATTGTGCGATCGTTACAATTGTTTTTAGATTAGTTCTTTGGGGGATTATTGAAACCTATTCCCGTTCGGCATCCCTAATATGTATGTAAAGTGAAGATTTTTTAAACAACATCAAGTTAAAAATAGTACTGTTTCTATTTGTTTTTGTTTGTTTTTTTGTTGGTTTTGATTTAGTTTTTTTAGATTAACTAGAAATTTAAATCGAATAAATATAAAAAAACAGACTGGCGCTTCAGCACTGGCTGCACGATAATGTTTTGTTTTCGTAGAGTTTTCACTTTCATTAGTCCAGGACTTTTTTAATTGATTTCCGGTCTGATTAGTTGTTTAAGTGTAACGAGTATGCTTGATGTGCTAGAAGTCTTAGGTCTAACATGATGCTGAGTATTTATCTGTCAGCCATAAAGATCGAAAGTAGTCTGAGGTGTTGCTGATGCTGATCATCTCAACTCTTGCACATTAGGTAGGGGAGGTATGGCAGAATAAAACTAGCCCTTCTACTGTTATATTAACGATATGCTTTCGCTGTTTCGTTAATGCGACGAGATCTGTGATACATTTTCATAATTAATAGCTTAAAATAGCTTTCGTCTATCTAGCAGAATTCATATAGAATAGCTAGAAAGTCGTACTCTTCCACTTAAAGTTAGTCAACCAAAGAGTTTCGTTGATACTACAAAAGTTCTTCATAATTATGAAAATATATAACTGGTTTCGTAATATAACCTTCGGTTTATATACCCTCAACTTAGTGATAACCATTAATAATTTGTGGGTTTACATCTGAAATTATTTCTAGAGGAAGGATCGTGGCTTGGAATGGGAATTAATTTTTTTTAAATTGTCCAAGAAATCTGATTCTGTAAAGCTCTAAGTGCCCTATTTCGGCATGTCCAAATTTATTTAGAAAACCCAAACCCTTTTCTCACAACTTGCTAATTTCATTCGCCGTTCTCCTCCGGTCCTCAGCTGCTCTTTATGATCTTTTTAATGGGCCGTAAGCGAATTTAACACTTTTTATTAGTGCAAAAATACAATTCATTTCGGATGGGATGGGTGGTGTATCTTTGCTGTTTGGCCGATTTGATGATGATGTTTGTCTGCCTCTGAGACGATGTCTGGGCGTTTTTCTTGCGAAGCACGACAAACACAAGCACACATACACGCCCAGAGTGGTTGATGCAATGTTTTTTCCTGTGAAAAACTTTGTTCTTATTTTCATTCAATTTGTGCATTTCTTCAGAAATTTCCGCATTCTTAAGAAAAGTGACCCCAAAAGGAATTCTTTCTATCGTCTACAACTGACTCTGTCTGCGGTCGAGTGTACACATACATACATACATATATGCATTACAACAATACATGATAACCGCGCGCACACATGCAAATTAACATAGAATGTAATTAGCAAGGCCTTCAGATGGATGGCCTTTGTTTATCCACTAAAGTGCTGGTGCTGATTCCTGATTCCAGAACTCATTATAATTGAGAATTATAATTCTCATTTCAACTTCCACACAGCTGAAACAAATATGTCTTTTATAAATTCGGTTTTTTCTTCCCGGACAAGAAGCTGATTACACCGTGCGACAATTTTACATTTATTTAATTGAACGATATATAGCGAAACTAGAGATCGTATGTAGTACTTTTACTTTACAGTACTTTTAATTTTCAAAGGATATAAATGTTTAAATCATTTATTTTCATACTTTCATACGAGAAATGGGTATCCAATAAAAGAGTAGAATAAGAGAGAGAGAAGAATATCTGTTAAAAATACCTTAATATATAATATAATACAATAATTTCAAATTTCCCCCTTTTTTATTTAGTTTATTCATATTTTACTATTTAAGGAGGAAATTTTTAAAAGGTTATTTCATCTTCCATTTGATACCCATATCGCCTGTGTATGGCTCTCGAAAGTCTGAAAATGAATTATGAATTATTACAACAAATATATCCTTTGGAAATTAAAAGTCCTATAAAAAGGATAAAATATCTCCAAATGAAAGACTGAGTACACAGGTTTTCTACATATTATGGCTGTTTTTCTTTAAGACTGGATAACTAAGATGCGATAACAAAAATCTAAATAAAATGTTAATATTTCACTCAAAATAAAAAAAATATTTTTTAAAATTGTCGACAAAAGCAATATAAATGTGTGTGTGAAAACAAATTTTAAAAAAATAATTAATAATAATTAAATTAATTGTTAAAAATGTTTGACTTAGCCTGGATAATTATACATATATTTATATTGTAGTTGGCGACAATGTGAAAAAATAATTTTTTATTTTGAACGAAAAATTAAATTTTTATTAAAGTTTTTGTTATCGCAGCTTGTTTTCCCGGCTTAAAGAAAAACAGCACTATTATCTCTAATTTCATGTGTATATGGTCTTATTCAAGTCCACACGGTGTTATAAAGGTAATTATGAGGACTGATTTATGAAGGACATAAACTCTACATTTATATTTTCTAATATGCCTTATTTTTTCCTTAGAATGAGCTTTAAAATATTTATATAATCTGTTATCTAATTTGTAAAATTGGGTTTCGCGTTATTTAACAAAAAATTAAAATAAAATGATTTTTTAAAAAATCGTTTGGGGTCATAATTTCTACATATATCCATAGATCTTTTACCTATACCTTCTATAAAATGTTATCTATTAAAAAATAAAACAAAATATATTTTTTTAATTTTTTTCTTTGGGCATTTTCGTACCAGCAAAAAATAATTTACAAATATCCACTTTTTCTCAATATTTGGGAGACTGTGTGAGACCGTGTTCATTATAATTTCCTTTAATTGAATATATATCGGATTTATATTTCCAAAATGAGAGACCAAATATTAAAGACATCTTCGCTTAGAATTGGAATTTTAGAAAAAATTTGTTTAAAAAAAATTCAAATCATTTTCGAGTTTAGAAGGCCAAAGTACATCAGAAAATTTTACATATGTATAGCCTTTCGGCAATTTTTTGTTGCATAGTGTTTTTAAAGAAGTCTTTCTCTCTTACACGAGTCCTTCTCTTTGCCATCCAGAAGATTCGATACGTGTACCCACCTTCTTGTTAAATATATATATATACAGGCATTGAAGGCCTCATATCTCCTTCTTTCCGCCTCTGGGCTACAGACATCAATATGTTCCTATATTTACAATTTCATAGCAAACAAACATTGATGGTGATCAGTGAAAGCAATTTAATTGAATTGACTTATTTTTCTAACTTTTTAATCGGTTAACAAGTACAACAGCGATACATTCTGTTGCCCCCGTTTGGGGCTGAGAGTCACATTCATGCAAATAATATAGGAGGCTTTGTGACGCTGCCGATTTTCAATTCCTCTCCAAATGTTAAAATTTTTAGAGGCTCCAAGGAATCTGAAAAATGCTTTCGTCGAACTACATTCGTCCCGACTAGCTACACTGTCCAACAAATTAAGACTTTTTGATTGAAACAGAATAGCGATAATTTTTGTGGAATTAACTTATACCATGTGGTCTGAGTTTTATTTTATAGTGGGTCAAAGTTTTCAAATAAAACCGATATAACATCCATATATGTAGGTAGTCAAACTCATTTGCAATTTGATATTTGAAAATATTTTTATAATCAAATTAAATCTGTAAAATATATATGATTTTGTTACGCCTCTTTCTACTAACTCTCATACAATTGTCCCTATCCTAGGTACAATGAAATCCTTTTTCGCTTCAATACCAGCGTCTGGAATTCACTACGACTTGATATTTGATCATGTTTTTACAACTGTTTTATAAATGTGGAAGTTGGACCATCTGTCACGAAACTTCTAGTAACTTCCCCACAAATCTGCACGACTTTTTATAACCCCCAATATTTCTTCAGCATATTCTCTGAACATATGGGGACCCCCAAACCTTTCTTTTTTATTCTTTTTTATCAACTAAAGGCCCTAAACTGACCCAGGTCTTCCTCAGAGGGGGACATTTAAGACAGACCCTCATTAGTTTTACCTTCCCAAAATTTTCCATATATATACATATATCTATCTCCTATCTACGTTCCTTAAGGAGCTCCCATAAAAAGGGGGCTACTATATAAAAAAAAATTCCTCCCACCGCTCTAACTGGCCCAAAGAGGTCGCTGGTGAAGTCAAATGTATGACCGGCACCCAATGTTTTTTGAATTGCATCATTTCTTCTGAACATACCTATCTTGTAAAGGGTGGTTAAATTGTAAGGGCCGATGTTGAATGTGAACTACACCTAAATGTCAAGTTTTTTGCTGCTTTTTATTTGACATTTCTCAATTTCAGATTAACTCAATTTGAACCATGGAAAGATACACAATCGAGCAACGTGTTAAAGTTATTCAGGCTTATTATGAAAGTGGGCGTTTAAATCAAAATGCATATCGTGCACTTCTTGATTTTTTCGGTCAATTTAATCGTCCAAATGTGCGTACAATTGGAAAAATCGTGCAAAAATTTGAGCAAACCGGGTCTGTAGAAGATGTGAAAACACCAGTGCATGCTCGTACTGCTGAAAATATTGATGCGGTTCGGGATAGTGTGTGGCTGGAGAGCCACACAGTGGCACATTAACGGCATATAACCTCAATTATGCCTCAGCGTCATTGAAAATTTGAACCATCGGATGGAGGTGTGCCGCCGAGGTCGCAGCGGCCAAATGGCCGCTTAGTTCCATACATAATTGACCCATACCAATATTATCATAATAAAAAAATGATTATAATTTCCTAAATAATTTGTGTTTTATTCTAAATTAACATCGGCCCTTAAAATTTAACCACCCTTTTTATTCGACCCTTAAGGAGACCCCAAAACATTTTCTTTATTTTTATACCCCCCACCTCCAGGATAGGGGTATATTCACTTTGTCATTCCGTTTGTAACATCTTAAAATATTCATCAGAGACCCCATAAAGTATATATATTCTGGGTCGTGGTAAAATTCTAAGACGATATAGCCATGTCCGTCTATCTGTCTGTTGAAAGCACGATAGCGGTCGAACGGAATGAGCTTGGAGGTTCAATTTTTTCCTAAATGTGTCTTATGGTCGCAGATCGGTTGGGATTGAAAGTGGGCGAAATCGTCTCAGAGGGAAAAATATTTCTTCACAAGGACTGAAAATACCCCTAATATTTAGAGTATTTCAGCATGTTTTTTAACATATTAGCTTGTATTTACTTGACATTTGCAATTCGCATTCCCTTTACAGCATAAAAGGGCACATTAGAGTGATTTTTATTTGTAGGGGACAAAAAGGGATAAAATGGTACCTATCAAACGACAACAGATAGAAACACGAAATTTGGCGTGTACATTAGAGCGTACCAGGTTACAAGTAAAAAAAAAAGTTCGCCGTACACCTTCGAATATGAAGTATTATTGAAAGGTAGTTTCAAAAAAATTTTTTTTATTTTTTTATGCCGAACGTAGGGGTCGCGCTTTTACATTTTTCTATATAACTTCTGCATTTATAAACGGATTTTAAAGTGTGATACATCGATGTTTTTGTCCGATTTTTTTGTCTTTGAAGTCATTGAGCTCAAACATGATTCATGATTTTATGCGAGCTTTAATTTTCGATTATTAGAGTGGTACATTAGGGTAGTAGCAACTGAGAAATGATGGGTAAGTACCAGAAGGGGGTGCTTGAGCTCAATGACTTCAAAGACAAAAAAATCGGCCTCGTCGAGACAAAAACATCGATGTATCACACTTTAAAATCCGTTTATAAATACAAGTTATATAGAAAAATGTAAAAGCGCGACCCCTACGTTCGGCATAAAAAAATAAAAATTTTTTTTTTGAAACTACCTTTCAATAATACTTCATATTCGAAGGTGTACGGCGAACTTTTTTTTTGAGGTACGCCCTAGTGTACATTCTTCTTGAAAAATAATATAAAAGTATTTTTTCTAAATTCGTACTTTTAAGGTGTTAAATGGGGATGGAGGGATACAAATAGCACCAATCAGACGGCTGCACCTAGAATAATGAAATTCGGTGTATATATTCCTCTGATTGCGTAGACACATAAAATAAAGGAAATTTTCGAAATTCGTACATTTAGGGTGTAAAATGGAAAAAGGGGATAAAAATTGTACCAAACAAATGGATGAAGCTAGAACCACGAAATTCGCTATATACATTCCTCTGACTGAGTAGTTTTTAAGGTTTTTCTAAATTCGTATTTTCATGGGCTTCAGATGGTATCATGGAATTCGGTGTATACATTCCTCTGAATGCATAGCCATGTAAAATACATTTTTTCCAAATTCTTACTTTATTTTGTTGCTTTTACGACAAAAAATGGCAGAGCATGAAGTTGTCTTATACTGCGTACGTGAGAGATGAGGCATTTTCAAAATTTATACTTTTGAAATTAAAATAGGATGGAAATACAACCAACCAAACGACTGTAGCTGAAAATACACTCTTTGTCCCCCAATATTTAGGGTATTTATGATTGCTGCCTTATATTTACTTTATGAATTGAAGTATTATTTCCAACATTTTCCACATACATACCTGTTCCCAATCTCCACTCCTTAAGGGGGAAAAGTTGGTAGACTGTCTATTATGCTAAGCGGGCTCACATACAAATGACATATTTATATTCCTCAAGGATGCGTAGAAAATAATAACTTGGTCTGTTTACAGAATAGGAACGACATTATCCATTCGTAGAAAGTTCACAATAAAAAATCTATTATTATTTCATTATTATCCATTCGTAGAAAATATACAATAACAAATTAACATTTAACGTAATATTGATGTTTGCATACGATATATTTGACAAAAACTTTAATTAAAATATGATAATTTTCCTAGTATTCTACTCTTAAGTTAACAACATCTAGCATCTTTTACTAGGTTTTTACTTAATAGGCTTCTGATAATTCATAATAATAGTTTATATTTGCATTTCGTCCATGGTACAGGGATTAACAAAGTATTTTTCAAATGTAGGCTTTCGCTAAACGCAGTTATTGGCAAAGGAAATGTTAATATTCTCAAAATCAATTTTGTAATAGCCTTGTCACAATGCATAAAATCAAGTTGATTTCTTTTGAAATCGAGTTGCTGAAATCGACCCAGTCACACTGCAATTTTTTCCCTTTTGATCGATTAAATTGGTCAAACGATTGTTTGTAAACAAAACAAAGTGTCAACAATAGTCACAACAGCCGCAATGGAAAACTCTAATAAAGAAAAATTAAATTAATGACTAAACAAGTAAGGAAAGGCTAAAGTCGGGCGCGGCCGACTCTATGATACACTCCACTTTCAATCCGAATACAATTTAATTCGGTGAACAAGTGAAAACGGGAAGGATTTTTGTATCCTGTAAATGTATGAGTTTGCCAAAAAATGTTAAATCGGAAAGGACATTTGTATGGGGGTATATTGAAATCTGAAACGAAATAGCTGAAATAGTGTGAATAGTGAAATGTATAGTTTGGCCAAAATCGGTTAAACATTTGGGAGCAACATTTGTATTTGGGCTATATCTAAATCTGAACCGATCTTAGCCACTTTCACCATAGGTTTTTTACATGGATTATAAGATGGTGTGCCAAATTTAAAGAAAATCGAGTACAATATGTGGTTTGTAAAGCGGCAAAAGTCAAATCGGGAGCGAAATTTGTATGGGGGCTATGTCTAAATCTGAACCGATCTTATCCAATTTTTGCATAGGTGTTTCTAGTTGGATTGTAAGATGTTGTGTCAAATTTAAAGAAAATCTGGTACAATATGTCGTTTCTAGAGCGGAAAATGTCAAATCGGGAGCGACATTTGTATGGGGACTATATCTAAATCTGAACCGATCTTATCCAATTTTTGCATAGGTGTTTCTAGTTGGATTATAAGATGTTGTGCGAAATTTAAAGAAAATTGGGTACAATATGTCGTTTCTAGAACGGAAAATGTCAAATCGGGAGCGACATTTGTATGGGAGCTATATCTAAATCTGAACCGATCTTATCCAATTTTTGCATAGGCGTTTCTAGTTGGATTATAAGATGTTGTGCCAAATTTAAAGAAAATTGGGTACAATATGTGATTTCTAGAGCGGAAAATGTCAAATCGGGAGCGAAATTTGTATGGGGGCTATGTCTAAATCTGAACCGATCTTACCGAATTTCTGCATAGGTGTTTCTAGTTGGATGATAAGATGTTGTGTCAAATTTAAAGAAAATCTGGTACAATATGTCGTTTCTAGAGCGGAAAATGTCAAATCGGGAGCGACATTTATATGGGGACTATATCTAAATCTGAACCGATCTTACCGAATTTCTGCATAGGTGTTTCTAGTTGGATTGTAAGATGTTGTGTCAAATTTAAAGAAAATCTGGTACAATATGTCGTTTCTAGAGCGGAAAATGTCAAATCGGGAGCGACATTTGTATGGGGACTATATCTAAATCTGAACCGATCTTATCCAATTTTTGCATAGGTGTTTCTAGTTGAATTATAAGATGTTGTGCCAAATTTAAAGAAAATTGGGTACAATATGTGATTTCTAGAGCGGAAAATGTCAAATCGGGAGCGAAATTTGTATGGGGACTATATCTAAATCTGAACCGATTTGCCTCAAATTAAAAAGCGTTCGTCCTTGAGCCACAAAACTTATTTGTGGCTATTTTTGTTAAGATCGGACTATAATTGCAACCTGTAATTTGATTACAACAACAGATGGACAGACGGACAGACAGACGGACAGACGGACATTGCTAAATCGACTCAGAAACTGATTCTAAGTCGATCGGTATACTTAACAATGGGTCTATCTTGTTTCCTTTTGGGCGTTACAAACAAATTCACAAAGACATAATACTCTCGTGGAGTGTATAAAAATTATATTTTCCTGTAATAAAGGGTGATTTTTTAAGAGCTTGATAACTTTTTTTTTTAAAAAAACGCATAAAATTTGCAAAATCTCATCGGTTCTTTATTTGAAACGTTAGATTGGTCCATGACATTTACTTTTTGAAGATAATTTCATTTAAATGTTGACCGCGGCTGCGTCTTAGGTGGTCCATCCGCTTAGTCCAATTTTGGCATTTCCACGTTTTTGAGTAACAGAGACCCAATTGGTGCGAACGGCGACGAATCGAAAATTGGTGGTCATCATTAACACTGGCCTATACAGCTGCGATATTTTCTTCAGTTCGCACTCTACGTAAGCGTGTTGGTGGTTTAATGTCCAACAATGTAAATTTGGTGCGAAATTTAGTCACAATAGCCCGAATAGCCGCTTCAGTGGGTCGATTAAACTGACCATAAAATGGAAGCGCGCAATGAACTTTCTTAACAGAGCACGCATTTTGATAATAAAATTCAATAATTTGCAAGCGTTGTTCGTTTGTAAGACGATTCATGATGAAATGTCAAAGCATACTGAGCATCTTTCTCTTTGACACCATGTCTGAAATCCCACGTGATCTGTCAAATACTAATGCATGAAAATCCTAACCTCAAAAAAATCACTCTTTATTACTGCACTTCTACGAAAATCGACAGACTCGGTGGAATGCAATCCATGGTGGAGGGTATATAAAGTTCGCCCCGGACGACCTTAACAACGTTTTTACTTGTTCTTTACTTTAACGGTTTGGTAGTTTATTTTTGTATTTTGTCCATGGTACAGGGATTAAGAAAGTATTTTTGAATGTAGACTTCCGTTAGACGCAGTTATTGGCTATCTGCAGTACAATTTATTTAATTAGACTATCAATAAAATCCAATTAAATACATAGCAGAAAATTAATACTTTGAGCTGGTCTTCAATTGTCTTGCGTTATCGCATAGGAAGAGACCACCAGAAATTCGAGGAAATCATCAAGTGATAATGTATTTGGCATCATTTGAAGCCACCAGGCGCCAAAGCGGAAATGAAAATGTAAAGATTGGCTATTGGTCCTGACATTAACGTTCCGAAGGAGCTCCTCACACCTATCTCCCCCCAAATTCTATTAGTTTAGATGGCATCCTTTAAGATAACGCCGACATACGTGTACATAATAATTACAGGGATTTGGTGGTAGTGGTGGTGGCGGTGGTCGGCATAAAATGCAAACGTAATCAAAAGATATGTATACGAATGAATGCCAATGCCAATGCAAAAGGTAATCAAATTACAAATTCAATATTGTTAATCTCTTCATACTTAACATTTCGCATAAGCGGCGATCGCATAAAAATCTCCCACAGAATCGAAAGCAGCAACAACTTTCATCAGCATCGGCCGCCGCCGTTGACGTCGACTGTGATGGCAAGATGAACGAAAGGAAGGAGGACGGACGGACGGACGGATCAAAACAACACAATCTCCTTCTTATTATTGATCGTATTTTTCATTTTATTTTTATTTCATGTTTTTCGTCGTCGCTGTTGCCGTTCATCGATCGCTGTGCTGGAGTTGTTGTGTCCATTCCCAGCCCAGCCCAAAGCCCAGTCCCGTCCAAGACAAGACAAAACAACACAACAAAAACAAAACAAAACAGTGCTTTTCCAAGAAAAATCTAAAAATGCCCACAAAAAATGCCGAAGTCATTGTCTTTTTTGGAATTTTGTGCTTTTTTCATTTCATTTCATGTTGTTTTGTTTTATTTTGTTGTTATTGCTGTTGTTGTTTTTGCTAAAACCCTTTTTCCGTTTCGTTGCTTTTATTTCGATCGCTCAGGTTCGTCCGGTACGGCATGGTTCGGTTCGGCGGCTTACCTTTCCTTTCATTAATGGTTTTCTTCATTTTCTATAGATGGTGTTGTTGCTGCTGCTGCTGTTGTTGTATGCATATTTGTTGCTGCCTATGTTGCTGTTGTTGTTGTTGTTGTTGTGGTGGTTGCTCGCTTGGTTCTTATGTTGCTGATGCTTCGGATGCTGCTGTCTGAACCTATTTAACCTGTTTGGCGGTGAATTCGTACCACGTTAATAAATAATTTTTACGAATCTTGCAATGAGGTATGTCCCTATGTAGTTACACTGTGTATCATTTGAATAAGGACATCGGATTTTTAATCAATGGGATGTGCAGGGTTTTCTTGTAAAATCTTATTGAAAAAATTCAAATTTGAAGATTGAAATGAAAAAAAAAAACAATGAAATAAAACACAAGTAAGGAAAGGCTAAAGTCGGGCCGGGCCGACTATATAATACCCTGCGTATGTACCTCGCTTTGATTACTAAACCCAGGTATTTTATGGGTGCAATTTTATGTAGTTCATATAAATTATACAGTTACTATAAAATCATATTTAGTCATATTTAATGAATATGGTTAATAATATGGTAATTGCTCTAATTATCCGACAGACAAATACAAATTATACAGTAGTAATAGGATGAATCGGACCGACATTTCAAAAAGGGGCCTATAACAACATTTTGCGGCTGGTCTAAAACATGGGCCTATATATTTCTCATTCACGGTAGGTATTCCTAAAAATATCATGATCTGCAAAAATTGATGAAGATCAGATGTAAGATGTAGTTTCTAGAGCTGTAACAGATCAGAATGGGGCACCATTTGGGTTATACCAAACAAATAAAAATAAAAAATGTTAAATTGGAAAGGACATTTGTATGGGGGTATATTGAAACCTGGAACGAAGTGACCCCCTTTCACCATGTATGTTTATTGGTGAAATATAATATGTAAAGTTTGGCCAAAATCGGTTAAACATTCGGGAGCAACATTTGAATGAGGGCTATATCTAAATCTGAACCGATCTTACCCACTTTCACCATAGGTTTTTTTAGTTGGATTATAAGATGTTGTGCCAAATTTAAAGAAAATCGGGTACAATATGTGGTTTCTAAAGTGGAAATTGTGAAATCGGGAGCGACATTTGTATGGGGGCTATATCTAAATCTGAACCGATCTTACCCACTTGCAGCATAAGTGTTTCTAAATAGTTCGATTATAAAATGTTGTGCCAATTTTAAAGAAAATCGGGAGCAATATGTGGTTTCTAGAGCGGAAAAGTGAAATCGGGAGCGTCATTTGTATGGGGGCTATATCTAAATCTGAACCGATCTAACCCGGTTTCGCCACAGATATTTCTAGTTTGATTATAAAATGTTGTGCCAATTTTAAAGAAAATCGGGTACAATATGTGGTATCTAAAGCGGAAAAAGTGAAATCGGGAGCGACATTTGTATGGGGGCTAAATCTGAACCGATTTCCTCCAAATTCAATACCGGTGGTCCTTGGCCAGAAAAAATAACTTCTGCCAAGTTTCATGTCAATCGGACAACAATTGCTACCTGTAGAGTGCGAACAAGCTTAGATGGACAGCAGACGGACAGACAGACATCGTTAAATCGACTCAGCTACTGATTCTAAGCCGATCGGTATACTTAAAGGCGGGTCTAGCTCGATTATTTCTTGGTGTTACAAATATTTGGCGTGAAACTAACTTATAATACCCTAATCCACGAAGTGGTGTAGGGTATAATAAATAAAAATAGAAAAAATATATTTTTCGATTTTTAAGAATTTTTCGTAGCATCCATTTTTTCGTAAATCAATTTTTATACCCTCCACCTCCAGGATGGGGGTATACTAACTTTGTCATTCCGTTTGTAAGACCTTGAAATATCGACCTGAGACCCTATAAAGTATAAATATTCTTGATCGTCATAAAATTCTAAGTCGATCTATCCATGTCCGTCCGTCTGTTGAAAGCACGCTAGCATCTAAACGAAAGGAGCCAAAATTTTACATAAATACGTCTTATAGTCGTAAATCGGTTGGGATTGAAACTGGGCGAAATCGGCCCAAAGGGAACAATTTTTTCCTCACAAGGACTAAAAAAACCCATCAAATATTTTAGAGTATTTAAGCATATTTTTTCAATATGTCTGCTTGTACTTACTTCATATTGGTATACACATTCCCCCGATAACAAAAACGTGAACCAACGATTTTTATTAGTAGGGGGTGAAATGGGACCAAATGGGATACAAATGGTCCATATCAAACAACAACAGCTTAATACACGAAATTCGCTGTGCACATTCCTCTAATTGAGTAGATACATAATATAAAATATTTTTTTCCAAATTCGTACTCTTAAGGGGTAAATGGGAATAGAGGGATAAAAATGGTACCAACCTAACGGCTGAACTTAAAATAATGAAATTCTGTGTATAAAGTCTTCTGATTGCGTAGACACGTAAAATAGAATAGATTTTTCGAAATTCGTACTTTTTGGGGTTCAAATGGAAAAAGGGGATAAAAATAGTACCAACCAAATCACCACAGCTAGAGTCATGAAATTCGGAGTATACATTCCTCTGACTGCGTAGACGCGAAAAAATAAAAGGTTTTTTCCTAATTCGTACTATCAAGGGCTACAATGGGTACAGTAGATAAAAATAGTACCAACTAAACGAATACAGCTAGAATGATGAAATTCGGTGCGTACTTCGCCCCTAATTGCGTAAACACGTAAAATAAAGAGAATTTAGATAGACGTACTCTTGAGGGGGTAAATTTGGAAAAAGGGGATAAAAGTGGTACCAACCAAATGGCCGCAGCTAGAATCATGGTATTCGGTGTATACATTCCTCTGACGGCATAGACACTCAAAATAAAAATATTTTTCCAAATTCGTACTTTTACGCAAATATTGGTTGAATCATTTTCAAAATTTGTACTTTTGGAATTAAAAAATGGAAATACAACAAACTGTAGCACCCACTATCTACCAATATTTATGGTATTTAAGCTTTTTTGAAAATATAAATATAAGAATATTTATTTTTTGAATTGTCTTGAGGTATTAATTCGATATATGTAGTGTACACGTATTGGTAGCCTTGTCTTGTAAGCGTGGCTTGAAATAATAAAAATATTATATTTATTTATAAAATTATTTTTGCAATATTTGTCTTTGTTTTGGTTTGGCTATATTAAAAAAATATATTTTCCTGTAATATTACTGTACTTCTACGAAAATCGACAGCCTCTGTGGAATGCACCCCATGGTGGAGGGTATATAAAGATCAGCTCGTTTTTATTTGTTTTTTTTTTTCTAAATTTTTGCCAACATATCATTTAACGTGTAACCGGGAGTGATTGGATTTATACTACAAACATTTATATGCACGTTCGACATAAATTGGAATTTAAATTAAAAATTAAAAAATGTATTAAAAATACTAAATATTTTTGCCCGGACAAAATTTTTTTTCTTTTTTGTTGCAAATTTGTTTGTTGATACGAATCATCTGGTTATGTTTTTTCCTCCCGTGGAAAATTATAAAAAATATGAAGTCCTATTTTAACAATTTGCAGTGTGTGTAAGTCCGCCACAACAGAAGCTTTATTGCCAAGCCACCACGCCAACGAACATCATGATCATCATGGTGCTGGTGATGATGCCAACAAAAGTGTTGCACCACCACAGCCATGGTGGAGCATTTTGTTGTGGATGTGACTGCTGCTGCTGCAACATTGTGGATGTAAGCCGGGCCACATTAACAGCATATCCGCCATCCGCCGTAGCTGCAACAGCATCGACATCGGCGGCAACAGACTGAAACAAGGCTAAACATTGGCATTATAATCGCATGGTCGGGTCGGCAAGTGATGATGTTACGGCAGCAGCTTCACCGGCAGCAGTACCATAACAAAACACCAACTCTCACACATGCAGGATCACACTTTATCGCTTTTGCTGAACGCTTGGCACAGTGGTTAACTTCGATGTCTGGTCTGGAGGCACAGTGGGCTACAAGGTCGGGTTGTTTTTTATTTTTTTTAAAGTGAAGTAATTGGTACGGACATTTTGGACAGATCATGTCTATTATGGGTCAGCTGCATTATCTTAGTTATCTTAATTTTTGAAAATAGTGAAAGCATTGTTATCAACTTCAATGGACAAATGGAGTTTATGAACCGATGAACGTTAAAAACTGGTAAAGGCGTTAATTTAGGCCGTCCCGAATCTTATATATCCTCCACCTCGGAGTGCATTCCACAGTACTACCGGCTGGTTAGAGGCTGTCGTCTTTAGCCGCAGCCGTTTGTTTGGTACTATTTTTGCTCCCTTTCGCGTCATTTTTCCCTCAAAAGTAAAAATTTTGGAAAAAAATCTTTATGATTCGCGTCTATACAGTCAGATGAATGTATACACAGAATTTCATGGTTTCAACTTCAGCGGTTTGGATGGTACCATTTTTATCCCTCTTTTCCAATTCTATCCCTTAAACGTGCAGTACAAATTTTATAACGATCAATAATATATATATTTTATAGGGTCTCAGGACGATATTTCAAGGCTCAAGGATGGAATGACCCCATCCTGTGTTGGAGTTTATAAATAGTGAACTAATTTAAAAATTCTAAGAACGGAAAATTCTAAGAACATCTCTCCAAGAAACCTAGGGTTTAGGATGACAAATTGATCCTATACTCAAGGTTCTTAGAATTTTCCGTAAATTTCGTCTTTGTCTGACGCTTATTTGACTTTTTGACCAAAGCTTCAATTTGATGAATATGGGTTGACGTTCACACAAAAAAAATAATTTCCAACCATCTCATGGAACAACAGTTTGGATTGTTTAATGATGATTGGCAGTACAATTCGAACTAGATGAAGATGCCTCTGAGTTAAACACTCTATTTTATTCAAGTTTTTTGTCAACTTTTGTTTTTTGAATTAATATCCCTATTGAAGTAGATTTTTTCCAGTCATATAAAAACTTATTGGTCAAATTATTGGACGTTCATTGTATTCTTTGTGGTTTTTCATATTGACATAATTTTTGTATTTTCTGGGAGTATTTTATAAAAAATAAATTTCTTTCGAATAATGTCTAAATGAAGAACATCGAAATGAAATTGATGCCGCACAGCTCATCATTGTAAAAAGAGTTTGAAAAAATTGATTCTGAAAAACATAATTTTTACTAAATCACCACGTAATTTTTTGTCTGATATTCATCTTTATTTATTATAACACTTTTTACAAAATGTTGTCAAGAAATATGCGTTTTTAGTTTTCATTTAGTAAAATGTCAAAAAATGACTCCAAATGTCCAATAACCTATGATTTATTCTAAGTCAAGAATAAAAATTTATGTTTAAAGAGTGTTCATTAGTTGAAAATGCAACAAAAACATGATATTTAGGGGATGGCTTGATGCAGATATGAAATATTAAAAAAAAAATATTTTTAACTACTCCAAATTTTATTTTTTGGGACCGAGTCTGATGTAAGTATATTAGGATGGATCACGAAAATAAATTACAGCGGTCACCCTCCCAGATCTGCAAAATATTTCATCACGGGGTCAAGCCACCTGTGAGCTAAACGCTCCTGAAAACACCTCCTTAAATCATGATTTTCCTGTATAATTTTTTATTGTGCATTTTTGTCGATTTTTTTTCTGAATTAATAGAACCTTGGAAGCACTTTAAATAATTTTTTTCTTCATTTCTTAGAATAACTCATTGGTCGTATTATTGGACGTTTAGATTGATTTTTTGTGAGTTTTCAAAGTGACAGCTACAAACTCATATTTTTTGGTAACGTTTTGTAAAAGGTGTTATGAAAAATAAATAGAAGGAATCAAATCCTGTCGAATGATGCCTAAATGATGAATATCGGACGATAAATGACGTCACTGACTCCATATTTGTGAAATAATTTAATACAGGAGATGGCTTTTCAGAGCCAAAATGTTCAAACTCTTTTTACAAAAATGAGCGCTGCGATGTCAATTTCTTTCCCATGTTCATCATGTAGGCATCGTAAGGTACTGACTGCAGCTATTTATTTTTTATAAAATACTGACACCAAATAGGTACAAGTTCTCAGTTGTCACTATGATAATAACGAAAAAATTGCTATACTCATCCAATAATTCGACCAATAAGTTACTCTAAGACAAAAATCGAAATTTATATTCAAAGTGCTTCCGAGGGTCTATTCATTCAGAAAATTTTTTTGGACAAAAATCCACCGTAAGAAAATTACACGGGAAAACATTATTTTTGGAGGTGTTTTCAGGAGCGTTTAGCTCACAGATGGCTTGTCTCAGTGTAGAAATATGTTGCAGATTATTATTAAACAATCCAATATTCATTTCTTGGGGGGGGGGGGGGTTGATTGAAATTTTTTTCCACTTGTATGGCCCGCGACCCAGCCTAATGTATGTAATAGTCATTTTATACAGGTAGGATTTTAGGGAAAAGTTTTAACACATTGATTCAGAATTTTGTGAAAATTTGCACAATTGATCCTCTGTAAATTCCATTTCATAGAGAAACAAATATATTTTGCAAATGTTATTAACCATTTATCTTGAAATTGTGATTTTTCAATCCTGAACTAGTTGACCGAATTTAATGTATGTGGAGACATTTTCAATTACTTTTGATTTTTTTAAGTTTTATCATTTAATGCCTTTTATTTTGATTTTCAATATGATTATATAAATTGATTTTTTGAAACTTTAAAGTCGTGTTCTTAGTTGTTTTCAGTGAGATTGTGTGTTTGGAAGTGGAAATGTAATGGGTTCTATTTTTTACGATTTTTTCTCAAAACAACATTTGCCAAATTTCCCAAAAAATCTCTGTAAATGTACATAGAGTGGTCAACAGATTGATACATTTTTCAATATTTATTTTTTTAATTTTTATTTATTTTCAGGATTATGTTTGACATTTGCAAAATACGACGCTCGAACAAAATTGGTAAATATTAAAAACTTAATTCCACGGTAGTAAGTTCTTCAGCGCCATCTGTAAGAAATTTACGTAGAAATTTCTCGAGAAGAGATCTGCCTTCATGAAGCTTATTTTCATCTCGGTGGCTGTGCCAATAAGCAAGATTGCCGCATATGGGGTTCAGAGAACCCACACTTGACTATTGAGATGCCAATACACAACGAGTCACTGTTTGGTTTGGATTTTGGGCTGTGCTATAAATTTGGGTTGATCTGATGAGGTACTGTCGATCCAGTCGTGGTAGCCATATGAATGATATGTGTTCCATTATTAAATGACAAAGTTCAACCTTTCCAATAAAACCAGAAATTTGAAAAAAAAAAAATAAAATTAAAATTTTACATGGCCCACTCTATACCTGAGAAGTAATATCAGATGCAATTCTCGACTGCTTGTAACAATTTCGTTAGTTTGCTAAAAAATATTTACTTTATTTCAGGAAGCATTACTTCGTTTCTGATAAATTATTAAAAATTTAATTGGTTTGAGGAATATTGCAGTAAAGTTTTCTTCAGTTTGAGTAAATATTAGTTAGGTTAGGTTGAACAAGTAAACACGGCGTTAAATTCGGCCGGGCCGATCTTTATATACCCTCCACCATGGATTGCATTCCACAGAGGTTGTCGGTTTTCGTAGAAGTGCAGTAATATTACAGGAAAATATATTTTTTTTAATATAGCCAAACCAAAACAAATACAAATATTGAAAAAATAATTTTATAAATAAATGTAATATTTTAATTATTTCAAACCTATATTTATTTCAAATCAAAAAATAAATATTCTTATAAAGAGTGATTTTTTTGAGGTTAGGATTTTCATGCATTAGTATTTGACAGATCACGTGGGATTTCAGACATGGTGTCAAAGAGAAAGATGCTCAGTATGCTTTGACATTTCATCATGAATCGTCTTACAAACGAACAACGCTTGCAAATTATTGAATTTTATTATCAAAATGCGTGCTCTGTTAAGAAAGTTCATTGCGCGCTTCCATTTTATGGTCAGTTTAATCGACCCACTGAAGCGGCTATTCGGGCTATTGTGACTAAATTTCGCACCAAATTTACATTGTTGGACATTAAACCACCAACACGCTTACGTAGAGTGCGAACTGAAGAAAATATCGCAGCTGTATCGGCCAGTGTTAATGATGACCACCAATTTTCGATTCGTCGCCGTTCGCACCAATTGGGTCTCTGTTACTCAAAAACGTGGAAATGCCAAAATTGGACTAAGCGGATGGACCACCTAAGACGCAGCCGCGGTCAACATTTAAATGAAATTATCTTCAAAAAGTAAATGTCATGGACCAATCTAACGTTTCAAATAAAGAACCGATGAGATTTTGCAAATTTTATGCGTTTTTTTTTAAAAAAAAGTTATCAAGCTCTTAAAAAATCACCCTTTATTTATATTTTCAAAAAGCTTAAATACCATAAATATTGGTAGATAGTGGGTGCTGCAGTTGGTTGTATTTCCATTCTATTTTAATTTCAATTATAATTAATAGTGCAAAATAACCTAACTTCATGATTCCAGCTGCGCCCATTTGGTTGGTACCATTTTTACCCCCTTGACGTTTCTACGCAATTCGAATTTCATCATTCTAGATGTAGTCGTTTAGTTGGTACTATTTTTATCCCTCTGTACCATTGTATCCCTTGAAAGTACGAATTTCGAAAAATCAGTTTATTGTCCGTGTCTACACAGTCAGAGGAATGTATACTCCGAATTTCATGACTCTAGCTGCGGTCATTTGACTGGTACTATTTTTATCCCCTTTTTTTCATTTTAACCCCAAAAAGTATGAATTTTGAAAAATCCGTATATTTGACTAGTCTATGCAATCAGATGAATGTATACACCGAATTTCATTATTTTTTATCTCTCTATTCCCATTTTACCCCTTAAAAGTACTAATTTGGAAAAAATAATTTTATATTATGTACCTACTCAATTAGAGGAATGTACACACCGAATTTCGTGTTTCTAGCTGTTGTCGTTTAATATGTACCATTTTTATCCCTTTTTGTCCCATTTCACCCCCTACAAATAAGAATCACTTTATGGTGCACGTTTTCGTTATAGGGGGAATGCGCATACCAAATATCAAGCCAATATAAACAGACATATTGAAAAAACATGCTTAAATACGCTAAAATATTAGGGATTATTATGGGCCGATTTTGTCCCATTTCAATCCCATCCGATCTGCGACTATAAGACACATTTATAGAAAATTTGAACGTTCGTTTCGTTTAGATGCTAGAGTGCTTTCAAGAGATGGACAGACGGACGGACGGACGGACATTTTATGACGATCAAGAATATATATACTTTATGGGGTCTCAGGTCGATATTTCAAGGTATTACAAACGGAATGACAAAGTTAGTATACCCCCATCCTGGAGGTGGAGGTTATAAAAAGAGAAGTCACTTCGACCATTTGGTCGAGGGTGACTCATACTCTAAGGTATACACTTAGGCCAGAAGATCGACCCCTTGTGCGCTCTCAGTTAAGAAAAGTTCGGTTTCTTTTCTTAATTGAGCAAATTAAGAAAGAAAAAAGGGGGATGTATGTAGAAGGGTCATTCAGTTCATTTTCCCTATTTTAGGAATTCCGTGTCAATCATGAACCTCCTTAATTTCGTTCATCCTATGCTCCTAAGGTGCTCCAGGTTAGGAATTATCGACCCCGAGAGGTAATTGGCTCTCAGTTTCGAGAATGCAGGACAGTGACAGAGAAAGTGTTCCACCGTTTCGGTGTCCTCCCTACAGGCCTGGCATTCATCCGAGTCCCACCACCCTATGTGGCATAGATGCGATCACAGGGAGAAGTGACCGGTGAGAAGTCCCACCGTGCTGCTGAGTTCGATTTTGTTCAGCCTCATCAATCGTCTGGTTTCGCTCTCATTGGGACCACCCCATAAGACTTTTGTCGTACCGCCTACTGTGGACGACTCCCAGGTTAGTCTATGGGCTGTAGTTGCCCACTTCCCTAGCTCAGTTTTCGTTGCCTGGAAAGGCTTGGCGTTTATCATATTGACGGATTCGAGGCCTGATCCTCCTCTCATCAGTTCGTCCTGGTACCAATATGATTTCTAGTTGCTCTTTCCTTACATTCCAATATAGTACGCGATTTCACCGTGAGTTTAGTAACTGCCTTAATCGCAGCTTGGCTATCCGTGCAGATTCGTATGTTCCCGCCTCTGCTTTGTTCATATAGTAAATATATAGTAAAAATATAATAAATATTGACTTGGTTTAAGAAAACTTTCAACAACATTTTCTTCAAATTTAATAAAAAATTTTGGTTTAAGGTAAAAATCATTAAATGATTAAATTTTTTCTTGGTTTGAGGGAAAAAAAATAAATAAAAATCCTTTCCTTACAGCTAGCTACCTTTTTTGTCCGCTCACTGTACTTCCTTTGCAGACATTTCCTAAATTGTCTGACCTGTTGGCGTTCTTTCAGTAAATCTCTTGATTTGCTAAAATGTTTTCATTTCGTTCGGATCACAGTGTTCGCCGGACCTCTGAGTTTATCTTTATTGAAGAGAATTTCCAGGAATTCCTCGAAAGAGACAAACAAAAAGGCAAAGGCAGTGCCATGTAAACATAAAAAGGAAAAAGGCGCAAGAGCAGCTCCACATAGAAGGAGGAGGAGGAGGAGGAGGAGCAGCAGCAGCATCAACGTTCGCCGAGGATGCCGACGAAGATGTTGTCTGCAGTCAATCGCTTTGGCAATTTGAGTTGATTGCGTCGTTGAGCGTTAATGTTGTTGTTTATGTTAAGTATGCGTTTCCACGCTGTTGTTGTCGAACTTCGAATGTCCCTCCGTCCGTCCGTACATTCTGCCGTGCGCCCATCCTTGCTAAGCCCCCCACTTTGATGCTGGTGTTTTTGTTTCATTTAATAAATTACGTTTCCCTTTTTAAGATTACCACAGGCACAGGAGTATTTTGTTGTGGCATTCAGACACCGCTCCACATATACGACAGTGGTCACACATATAGCAGGTCCTTAATGACTACACTGAGAGAAATCAATGAAAGACAAACTTGAAATCGAATGAGCAACTACTAAAAATCAATTAATTTTGAGCCTCTACAGATGCTCAATTAATATATTAATTAATTCAGTGAAATTTCAATTCATTTAATTCAATTCAAATTATTTCAATTGAATTAAACAAATTGTGATACGAAAAATCTTTTTTAAAAATATATAGACATTGCTGTGCTAACCTCTAACGATACTTATTACTTGTCTAGACGGCACAGTGGTTGGAAATCGTTTTATTAACTTTATAGGGATTATGTTTCCCTTCCATTTTGCTCTTTGGAATTTATATTTTTGGTTGAACAGTTAAAAAAAGGCCAGCATTGCTACTTTATTCTCCCACCACTGTAAACAAGATTATTTGGTGTTTAGATATGTTTGAAGAGCCGAAAGGAAATTATAATCGAATACAGCCAAATTGGTTCTTTGTGTTTGATAAAGAGAGCATTCACACAGTACGATGTGCAGCAGCATCACAAGCAAGGTAATCATTGGCCAATAGTGCTATAATGGAATGCATTGACCAGCACGTTCGCCAAGGATATTTACAATATAAATGATTTTTTCTTTTGCTGCACTATATAGTAGTTTTTTTTAAATAAATGATTACATGATTTTCTAATAAACGGTTTTTGAGTTCCGCTAAGAAATGAAATAAGGATCTAAGGATATTAACATGGAAAATATTATATATATTTTAGAAAATAGCCCATTGCGATTTCAAAGAAAATTATTTTGTTCTATTTTTTTGCTTTTATATTTTTAAAATTATTTTACGCATTTGCTTGTTATGCGCAGAAAAAATTATTTTTTTTTCTTATTACAGATTTTCACCTCTTCCAGATTTTTAAAATTTAAAAATCGTAATTTCTTTTTTCGACTTTGTCAACTGTTTCTCCTACATTTTAAGATATTTTGCACTCGAATTTATTTTACTACACCATTTCCAAGTGTAGTTCAGAAAAGATCAATTGTAATTCAGAACTTCCATTTGAAATTCCGAAGTCGTCAATTGATATTCAGAAATTCCATTTGAAATTCAGAACTCGTCACTTGATATTCAGAAATTCCATTTGAAATTCAGAATTCATCAATTGAAAATCAGAACTTGTTATTTGAAATTCAGAACTCATCGAACGAATTTCAGAATATTTCATAGAAATTCAGAACTTTTCATTTGAAATCCAGAAGTTATCAATTCAGAAATTATATTCCACGTATGTAAAACATTTTAAAAGATTTTTACATACAATGTATATTATTTATTAAATACGTTTGTAAAGGGTGATTATTTAAGAGCTTGATAACTTTTTTTTTAAAAAAAAAAGCATAAAATTTGCAAAATCTCATCGTTTCTTTATTTGAAACGTTAGATTGGTCCATGACATTTACTTTTTGAAGATAATTTCATTTAAATGTTGACCGCGGCTGCGTCTTAGGTGGTCCATCCGCTTAGTCCAATTTTGGCATTTCCACGTTTTTGAGTAACAGAGACCCAATTGGTGCGAACGGCGACGAATCGAAAATTGGTGGTCATCATTAACACTGGCCGATACAGCTGCGATATTTTCTTCAGTTCGCACTCTACGTAAGCGTGTTGGTGGTTTAATGTCCAACAATGTAAATTTGGTGCGAAATTTAGTCACAATAGCCCGAATAGCCGCTTCAGTGGGTCGATTAAACTGACCATAAAATGGAAGCGCGCAATGAACTTTCTTAACAGAGCACGCATTTTGATAATAAAATTCAATAATTTGCAAGCGTTGTTCGTTTGTAAGACGATTCATGATGAAATGTCAAAGCATACTGAGCATCTTTCTCTTTGACGCCATGTCTGAAGTCCCACGTGATCTGTCAAATACTAATGCATGAAAATCCTAACCTCAAAAAAATCACTCTTTATATGGGCAAATCTACGGTATAGTACGATTCCATGTCACTCAGGCTTCTAACCGCTTTAAGAGCAATATATAATATTTCTGAGAGTGTCATAATTTTCAAAATGACGAGTTTAACCTCGCCAACATCCTAAAGTTTTAAAATTATGCTGTTAATGTAGTCTACTGAGCTAAGGTCTACCCTAATTTACCCTATTTTTGCTTGTAACTTTCGGGAGTTGTTCAACTCTTTTGGCTATAACTTTTTCAGCATAAGAGAAAATCATTCTGATCTTTTTGTGGATGATAGTAATGATGTTGCGGAATCTTCTATATGTCGAAAAGGGCGTGTGCCATCACTGAGGAATAAATGGTAGCTCTTCAAAATCTGTCACTCTGTTTTTGCATAAAACGAAAATTGATACAATTTTCTTTTTTGCGCTTTCAGTGTGAACGTAATTGCAAATTTTTTAATATTGGATTATAAACGACAGAGATACTAACAAAAGGCGACCGGACGATTTGGTGTGCCTTCAGCGACAAGGAGATTATGACAGTACGAACATCATCAGGTCGATGCGTGCAGATCATGAAATTATTATTATATTTTTTGAAGAGCACATCCGCAGTTTGAAAAATATCTGGTGGCAACCCTGTGTGATCGGTGAATATGGGTACTACTAATAATGTGTGTAAGTGCTAAATAGATCGAATTATTATTTTGGTACCGAGGGCCATTTTAGGTTAAATTTTGTTGATTTTCATAGGGTTTTCAAGCTTAACTTGCAATAGAACCAAAAGGGATTTTTCGATTATAACTTCTTCAGCACTTTGAAAAAATGATGCACGCGAGCACATTATTTATATTTAATGTATTTTTAACAAGTTGACGCTAAAATAAAACGTGTGCCTCTAATTTGAAATTTTTAATTTTTCAAAATTGAAATCGGACTATTTTGTAGATTTTCCCATATATTCTTAGCTTTATAGATCGCCGGAATTAAATCATGTAAATCTCTCAATACAAAGAGTAGAAAAAGATCCTAAAACTACAGGAGGAGAAATATCGCTATTTGTATGTTAACTTCCAGAAATGCGAGAGTAACATTTGCTTCTGCAAAGCACATTTGTTTGTTGTTATTTTACTGTTGCTAAGAAAACAATTTTTTTACAACATCTAACAATAAAAGATATATATTCATTTCGTTTTCGTGTATATTCTTAAATTCTTTTCCTCATTTTCATATTTTGATTTAACACGTAACCATGGCTGCAAAATTTGCATCCGCTGTCATCTCTCAATATAGAAAGTCTTTGGTAACACTCCCCTTATCTTGTAAAGTTGTTTAACTCGACCAAGTTAAATTTTGAATTTTTTGATTACAGAAAAATGATCTTTTTGTGGTTTTTAATTTCACGTCTATTGTCGCTCAAAAAATTATTCGCTATTAATTGCCTGTTAAATATTATTAAAGCTTGTGTTCTCCCCTTTCCAATCTAACAATGTAAATAGTTTGGAAATCGGGCTAATAATAAGATATAAAAATATCTCTTAAACTAATTGAGCTACACACCTATAAGTGCATTTTTGTAGGTATTCGCGAGCACTGTGCAAAATATCTTTGTAATCGGTAAATAAATACACTTTTGACAATCATTACAAAATTTAACTCGGTCACCCCATACGCACTATGGATACAAAGTTTGGCAAATCATCTGGAAAACACTTCAGATCTATGTAGGTCAAGATCTGTTTTCCGATTATTTTGATAACTTCTGAATTTCATATGAAATGTTCTGAATTTCAATTGATGAGTTCAGAATTTCAAATGGAATTTCTGAATATCAAGTGACGAGTTCTGAATTAGAAATGGAATTTCTGAATATCAAGTGATGAGTTCTGAATTTCAAATGGAATTTCTGAATTTCAATTGGCGAGTTCTGAATTACAATTGATCTTTTCTGAATTACACTTGGAAATGGTGTAGAAATTGTGGTTTCTTAGCTCCATTATGGCGCCAAAGCTGTCTTTGTGCCAAATAAAGTTTGTTTGTAATAAATATTTTAAAAATACCCTTTTTGAAATAGTGTATGATTTTGTACTTTTTCTTTGAAAGCTTTGAAGAATAAAATGCATATTTGGAAAGGATGAAGGGTTCCCGTTTTTGAAGGGTAACTTTTGCCTGCACGAAATTGAAGCCTAGGAAGATAGTTACATAACGCTAATTACTTTTTCTAATTAATTTTGAAAAGTAAGTGCGCAGCTATAAATGTAAACAAATTTTATGCCAATCGGAGTTACTTTGCGGGAAAATATTTTTTTCTGTGCATTATGAACAAATACGTAAAATAATGTTAAAAACAATGAAAAATGAAAATGAAATGAAATGAATAAAACAGTGAACAAAAAATATTTTTTTAATAAAAAATACTAAAAGTAGCCAACTTTGGGCTGATTTCTAAAATATATCCGATTGCCTGATTTTAATATCGCATAATAATAATTAATATCTCAAAATAATCCTTGAGCCCTTGTGTAATTTAAATTTTTTACAGAACTCTAAGAACAAAATTATTGAATTTTGGCCGATGTATTTTGATTCTGATCCACTGTGCGTTGGCGGTATTTTCTTATTAGCTTCAGCAAACACAGTTATTTGAGTGAGTAGCTACTTCAAATTTTTTGTGGGAAACAATATTCGTACCGAAAGTGCCGTGACGGACGTTACAAAAAATGGAAAAGAGTTTGGATGTAAACGAGCATTTGCATCTTTTTTACCAAATTTTGCACAGTAAACAGAAAAAACGAAATACATAAAAGAAAGAGGAATATTTGAAGATTTTAAAATTACTCTAGTTAATTAATTAGATAATTAATTTCGTCTGTGCCATTACACTTTTTCCTACTATATTTTTATGTAAATAAAATAACAATATTCGCTTAATTCAACACACGTTTGAAAATAATATTATTTCTTGTATTGTAAACAATTAAAAAGATTATAGTTTATAGTAGAAATCTAAAACATAAATTTTTGGAAAAATGATTATATATACGAGGTAGGTGTAAAAGTAGTATATGATGTATATATTTCGGAAATTTACCTCATTTCTATTTTAAGTAATTTTATATTTTTAATTTATGTAATTTTGACAATTCTAAAATTCTGGGCTTGGTATACCATTCTTCGGATATACCTTTTCCTCGTTAAAGGACGTGTCGGAATTTTCTCTTACTTTTAAATTATCTCCGAAAATAATAGTTTTTATAAAACCTATCCCATAAATGTTTTGTAGCGAATCGAAAGTATTATAAAACAAATAAGAAGGCGTTAAGTTCGGCCAGGCCGAATCTTATATACCCCCCACCACGGAGTGTATCTCACAGTATTACCAGCAGATTAAGGGATGTCGTCTTTACATAGAAGCACAGTACCATATTACGAAAATTGTGATATTTTTATGCACATTTATTAAATAAAATGTTGAAATTGTGAAAGTGAGCATGCCTAAATATTAGGCGATTGTCAGTCGCCATTAGAAAGAAGCATTTTCAGATACAGACAAAGTGATAAGAAAAGTATACATTTTAAAGATATCCCCATTCCCCAACCAAATGTACAAATTTCGAAAAAAAATTTTTTTTCGAGTCTTCATAGTCAAAAAGTATACACCGAATTTCATGATTTCAACTTCAGCTTTGGTAGGTCCCATTTTTTCGAAAAATCTCTCTATTTTACGTGTCTACGAATTATTGGGACGTACACACCGAATTTCATGATTATAGCTGTTGTCGTATCATTGGTACTATAAAGGGATAAAACTTTTTGTCCCATTTTGCAAGCTAAAACTTTTATTTTCTTTGTGGTGCTTCCAAGCTACAAGATGAATGGCCGTAACAAATTTTAACTGTATGCAAATCAGAAATTTAATTAATAAGCCAAGGATACCAATATTTGTATACTTTGTATATAAAGGGTGTTTTTTATTGGGGTATAGAACTTTAAGTTGGCATCACTTTTTTAACTGGCGGCCATTTTGTCAGCTGTCAAGTGATTAATATTTAGTTTGGTTTGCCATTTCATCATGAACAGGTTGACAAAAGAACAACGCTTGCAAATCGTGCAAATTTATTTCGAAAGTAATGGTTCAGTTCGCGAAGTTCACCGCAAGCTCCGTCCATTTTATGGTCGACATAATCGTCCATCAGAGCAATTAATTCGGTTAACCATGGATCGTTTTCGCACTACGTTTACTCTATGTGATAATACGCATCCGCAGAGACGTCGAACAGTGCGCACCGAAGAAACAGTTGCCGCTGTAGAGCAAAGTGTTGAAGAGGGCCCGAATGAATCGATTTGCCACCGTGCACAGCAATTGGAGCTTTGGAAAATTGGACCTGTAGAATTGGCTATATTCGAGCCAGCCGCGGCGGCCACATGCCCGAAATCATATTTAAACATTAATGGCATAAAATTATCCTTCCAATAAAGCAAAATTGATGGACGATTTTCTTGTGTTTTATTTCAATTCGAAGTTCTATACCTCAATAAAAAACACCCTTTATAATGGAAATAATACTTCAATTCATAAAGTAAATATAAGGGAGCAATACCCATAAATAAATATACATACATAAATACTCTAAATATTGGTGGATAGAGAGTGTATTTTCAGCTACAGTCGTTTGGTTTGTTGTCTTTCCATCCTATTTTAATTTCAAAAGTATAAATTTTGAAAATACCTTATCTCTCACGTACGCAGTATAAGACAACTTCATGATTCTACCATTTTTTGTCGTAAAAGCAACAAAATAAAGTACGAAATTGGGAAAAAAATATTTTACGTGGCTATGCAGTCAGAGGAATGTATACACCGAATTCCATGATTCTATCAGCGGCCATTTTGTTGGTACCATTTTTATCCCCTTTTTCCAATTTTGCCCCCTCAAGAGTACGACTATCTAAAATCTCTTAATTTTACATACCTACACAATTAGAGGGATGTACACATCGAATTTCATCATTCTAGCTGTATTCGTTTAGTTGGTACTATTTTTATCCCCTGTAGCCATTGTATCCCTTGATAGTACGAATTTGGAAAAAACGTTTTATTTTTCGTGTCTACGCAGTCAGAGGAATGTATACTCCGAATTTCATGATTCTAGCTGCGGTCATTTGGTTGGTACTATTTTTATCCCCTTTTTTCATTTGAACCCCAAAAAGTACGAATTTTGGAAAGTTCTTTTATTTTATGTGTCTACGCAATCAGAGGAATGTATATACCGAATTTAATTATCCTACGTGCAACCGTTTGGTTGGTACCATTTTTATCCCTCTATTCCCATTTTACCCCTTAAAAGTACGAATTTGGAAAAAATACTTTTATATTATGTATCATACTCAATCAGAGGAATGTATACATCGAATTTCATTATTATAGGTGCAGCCCTAAGTTGGTACTATTTTTATCACCTTATCCCCATTTAACCCCTTAAAAGTAGGAATTTATAAAAAATACTACTATATTATGTATCTACTCTATTAGAGGAAAGTGCACGCCAAATTTCGTGTTTCTATCTGTTGTCGTTTGATAGGTACCATTTTTATCCCTTTTTGTCCCATTTCGCCCCCTACAAATAAAAAACACTCTATGGTGCCCTTTTATGCCATAAAGGGAATGCGCATTGCAAATATCAAGTAAATACAAGCTAATATGTTCAAAAAACATGCTGAAATGCTCTAAATATTAGGGGTATTTTCAGTCCTTGTGAGGGAAAAATTTTTCCCTCTAGGCCGATTTCGCCCACTTTCAATCCCAACCGATCTACAACCATAAGACACATTTAGGCAAAATTTGAACCTCCTAGCCTATTTCGTTCGGCCGCTATCGTGCTTTCAACAAACTGACGGACAGACGGACATGGCTATATCGTCTTAGAATTTTACCACGACCCAGAATATATATACTTTATGGGGTCTCCGATTAATATTTCAAGCTGTTACAAACGGAATGACAAAGTGAAGTAAATGACCCTCATCCTGGAGGTGGAGGGTATAAATATTCGAAATTACTATAAGGCGCTATATGGAGAAATTTATATCCATCAACTATGACTTATACGACAAAAAGAAAAAATGCTAGGACTGAAAACTTCCCCAACGTACTTTTATATACTAAATTTTAACTGCACTCAATTGATCAGTACTTATTTTATCCCTTTTAACCCATTCTCACCCTAAAAGCACATATGTCGAAATATCCATTGTTTTTCACGTGTATCTGCATCCCTCATGGCCCATTTACCAACGAAAAATTACTTTATTTTTCATAGTTAAGCAGTTAGAGGAGTGTACACATCGAATTTCAACCATAGGGTCTGTACAATTGTTATCCCTTTTTTTCCATTTTACCTCTTAGAAGTACGAATTTTGAAAAATAGTCTGCTTTATGTGTCTACGCCGTATTTCATGTTTCTAGCTGCTGTACACTTTCATTGGTACACTTTTTGTCCAATTTAACCCCCAGAAAGTACTAATCACTGCACTATGGCCAAATCCATATTTTTTGGCAGAAATTCAAATAAAATTAAATTGGAAATTGTTAAATGTGTATATGTTATTTTAATGGTAACACTCCAAGCTACCAAGAAAATGTATTGGAGAATACTAGGTGGCAACACTGCAAGCCTGAGAGGCATTTAAAGTTTGCCGTTGAAACAAATTGGATTAATTCGGGTCTACAGCAGTTATACAAAATACTTAAAATTAAGGCGCAAAAAGAAAATAATGAAGTGACTATATTATTGAAATTGGAGGCCGGCGGAAGTAGTTGAAAAATTATATTTAACATTTTGTGATTACTGTTGTCTTGTCAGGTTTCTTAAGTGTTGTAATTTTGTGATTTGTAGTGAGCATAACCTATAAATGTCGTGGACCAAAAGTTATATGTAGGACTCAACTTGACTCAAAGTGTAAATGTGAAAGTGTTCGTCTGAGTGTGTAGTTTATGGCAGAATTAATATCTCGTCGGCATTTTTCGGCAAACTCCTACAATTGCCACTTTATTTCAGCACAATTTCGATTCGCCATAGTACACATATTTGATCATATCTCTGAATCAGATTTGTGTATGGACCCATCAACATCTCATTTTAAAGGTATTGTATGTACCTTTGAAATGGTATATAAAGTCATTAACTTTTCTGTACATATGTAGACATTTTATATTATTTCCTGAAATAATTATTTAAATTGCAGTGTCAAGTAGAATATTTATATGCTATATTTTGCATTTGTAATAATGTTCAGAAAAACATTGTTCGTCAAAGCGAAATAAGTTTCATTATTTTAAGCATTCATAAAATTTTGTTTTTGGTCACCCTGTACAAATACATTTTGGTTATATATTGAGTTTATGTGGGAGGTGTTAGTGGGCTTGGTCCGATCGGCCCAATTTTATTTTTTATTTTTTAAGTATGTTATGTCTAGCAAGTGTGCAAAATTACGAGATTGTATCTTTATTTTTCGAATTTATGCCTTAAAAAATGGATTTGGGACCAGTGTGCACTGTATGGTGCCCAGAAATTAAAAAAAAATGTGCTTAAAAACTCGACAGTGTTTATTGAAAAATTTGGACCTCCTTGGTCTTTTCGTTTATATGCTAGGAGGAGATAATCTTAGTTTTATACGATTAGGTATAAATAGGAAGTTAGGTCGTTATTTCAAGATGCTACAAACGGAATATACCCCATCCTAGATGGGGTAGATGCTGTAGAAATAGTACTCAGCAACATTTGAAGGACTGGAATTTATACGTGGGTCTGTGTGCTTACGCGCACACCCACTTATCATTGATTATATTTAACTAATTGTAATCTACAATTGGACCATGTAGTTAATCTATTTATCCAGCAATTAAAATCCTTTACTGTAATAGAACTAATTTGTACCCAATTTTCACATCCTTCTCAGTGCTGGCCTGAAATAACTTCAATTCTAAACGCTAACAAACATTCCACACAGAAGAAAAAACTTAGCTACGTGAGTGAGATTTCACATAGATTCCATGTCCAACAATAACGTTTCGCCCGAAGAATTTAAAGCCAGCCAGTCAGTCAGCCAGACAAGTCATTCCATTCAGTGCCGGGCTGACATTGATGGTGCTCTCAATGGCACTGGTACTCGCACCATTCTATTCCAGTCGTATCCATTGCCAAATCGTAATCCAAAAGAATGCAAGGTTTTATTGTTGCTGCTGGTGGTGTGGTGGCTGACTGGCTGGCTGGCTGCTGTTGTTGCTTTTTATTGGTCTGACTGGCTGGCAGCTTGGTTTCTTGGTTGGCCAGATACGTTCTTACTCCGCACGAAGTTCACCCAGTTTATTGTCTAATGAAATAATTCTGTTATTGAAAATTCACGTAATTCAATCACACTCACACACACATACACATGAGCTCCACTCCACATGCCTCAACATTTTCGTAAACGAATGACGACGAGAATATCTCAAGTTCCAGTGTCACATACCAGAGAATTACGGCAATAAAGACTTTTGATAATAAATCAAATACGTACGCGTACATACCCTTACATACTTTTATTTACTTTTATTTATATGTGGGTTAGAGTGGGTTGCGAAATAAAGTTACTGCGGTTACACAAATTTTCAAAAATTGTTTTGTTTGTTTGTTTTTGTTCTTTGATTTTGTCGAAATAGCCATTATACTACCGATCAAATCGATTTGTATTTGCAAAAAATCATTGTGCCAGCATTATTGTCCTAAGTGAGAAAAATCTTAAAAATGCCCTTCAAAATGCCTACGGACGATAAGTTTAGAAAATAAGAAAGTGGATTTTTCGAAGAAGCCAGTTATTATTATTACTATTTTTATCCGTATCTGTTTTTGGATAGTATTCATATAATTTTGTTTTGGTGGATATAGATAAATCGTCATAAATCTAGTTTAAGTGCGATTCTCAGAATTGTTTCAAATTTTCACTATAGATAGAACTTTTTGATCTGAACACAACAAACATTTTTTTGGCGCTATGGTCCACTTTCCGAGATTTGGGCCTTGAAAGTTCGGATATATAATTTGAACTATAGTCATCATTCCTGATCCGATCGGGTCGATATATAAAGGATGTCCCAAGAAGAGCGCAATTTTTTAATTTTAAATAAAACACAGTCAAAACATACACAAACATATTTAAGAAAAAATCGTGAAACTTTATTATATCGTAAAGTAGACAGAATGAGGTTATGTATGGAACAATATATCGTGCAGATGGCCGCCGCGGCTTTGCTGGCATGCACGCGATTTTTTAATGAAATTTTCAATGACCGTTTTGCATGAATGCTGCGGTATTTCATTAATGCAGCGTCCAATTTCGTCTTTTAAGGCTTGAGTCGTCGTCGGCTTATTCGCGTAAACCATCGACTTCAAAAAACCCCAAAGAAAGAAATCTAATGGTGTTAAATCGCACGATCTAGGCGGCCAATTCTGATCTCCAAAACGCGAAATAACACGACCGGGAAATGACTGATGCAGCAATTGAATTGTTTCTCTGGCTGTATGACATGTGGCACCGTCTTGTTGGAACCACATGCCCTCCACATTCATTTCTTGAATTCTAGGCAAGAAAAAACTGGTTATCATTTCACGATACCGAACACCATTGACTGTTTGCGCTTGACCTGCCTCATTTTCATAAAAAAAGTTCCAATGATTCCTCCAGCCCCGATCGACCTGGTCGATGGCGCGTTGTTGTCTTTACATCACTAACAGACCCAGTTTCGGCAAATTTATCCATTAATCTCTTTACAGTTGACTCTTTTGGAGCATTATTGTGAACTGTAGCCGCAAAACTTTCATCATTTTGGTAAAACAATTTCACAATGAGAATGCGTTGTTCATTCGTGTAGCGCTCCATTTTTACTAACCTCGTACCTTCTACTAACAAACAATAACAATTGTTCAAATGTCAAACAATGACACTTCGAATGTTGCCAGATTTAAAAATTGCGTTCTTCTTGGGACACCCTTTATATCGTTGGAAAGCTTATTGAATTTACTATAAGATCATTAACCCATCGGGAGCCAGCGTTAAAAAAAGTGAATTTTGAACCCGCTTTTTTGGTAAAATTGACATTATCTGGAAATAGTTCCTATATTGAGGTACTCCATCGTATATATAGGTTTATAATCAAGACTTCCAGCTTTCTTTTAAGGTAGTCTGCAGCTCTTTAACCCTCTTGGAACCGAAGATATTCAACATCAAAGTTGTCTTATGATTTAGTTATCGATTTCTTAATCAATTACGAGGCGACCGTATTCTGGCTTTGTATTACAAACTTCCGAGTATTTTTTCAATTTTTACAAAATATAAATTTTGAATATAAATTTAGTCTGGACATACCCCAGAGGAGAAAATCTTAAACCCCGGCCGAAGGGGGGTTTAAGACAGAAACTTCGTGTTTCTGTCTGCGTGTTTACATAAAGGGTGATTTTTTAAGAGCTTGATAACTTTTTTAAAAAAAAAAACGCATAAAATTTGCAAAATCTCATCGGTTCTTTATTTGAAACGTTAGATTGGTCCATGACATTTACTTTTTGAAGATAATTTCATTTAAATGTTGACCGCGGCTGCGTCTTAGGTGGTCCATTCGGAAAGTCCAATTTTGGGCAACTTTTTCGAGCATTTCGGCCGGAATAGCCCGAATTTCTTCGGAAATGTTGTCTTCCAAAGCTGGAATAGTTGCTGGCTTATTTCTGTAGACTTTAGACTTGACGTAGCCCCACAAAAAATAGTCTAAAGGCGTCAAATCGCATGATCTTGGTGGCCAACTTACCGGTCCATTTCTTGAGATGAATTGTTCTCCGAAGTTTTCCCTCAAAATGGCCATAGAATCGCGAGCTGTGTGGCATGTAGCGCCATCTTGTTGAAACCACATGTCAACCAAGTTCAGTTCTTCCATTTTGGGCAAAAAAAAGTTGGATATCATCTCACGGTAGCGCTCACCATTCACAGTTACGTTACGATTCGCATCATCTTTGAAGAAGTACGGTCCAATGATGCCACCAGCCCATAAACCGCACCAAACTGTGACTTTTTCTGGATGCATTGGTAGCTCTTGCAATGCTTCTGGCTGATATTCACTCCAAAATCGACAATTCTGCCTATTTACGTACCCATTGAGCCAAAAATGAGCTTCGTCGCTGAACACAATTTCTTTCTTTCTGAACTTTCTTAACAGAGCACGCATTTTGATAATAAAATTCAATGATTTGCAAGCGTTGCTCGTTAGTAAGTCTATTCATGATGAAATGTCAAAGCATACTGAGCATCTTTCTCTTTGACACCATGTCTGAAATCCCACGTGATCTGTCAAATACTAATGCATGAAAATCCTAACCTCAAAAAAATCACTCTTTATAAACTATTTTTAGGATGTACAATACATCCTCATGTGTAAACACGTCTACAGAAAACAAAATTTTTACAATTATTGCAGACTTTTCCCGAAAACATTATTTTGAAGTTAAATATCTCCGGTTCCAGGTGGGTTACGATTCTGTAACCCACATCGAAAGAAATCTTTTAGTGTAGGCTATAAACTGATATTATTCATCTCTTACCTCAATATCGATCACATTTCCAGATAATGTCGCTTTTACCAAAAAAAGCGGGTTCAAAATTCACTTTATTAACGCTGGCTCCCGATGGGTTAATGATTTTAAATAGTAAATGATTTTAATATAGTAAATTCAATTAGCTTTCCAACGATATATATATCGACTCGATCGCATCAGGAATGACGACTACAGCTGTAATTATATATCCGAACTTTCAAGGCCCCGATCTCGGAAAGTCGACTATAGCGCCATTTTTTTCTGTATTTTTTTTGGACCATCGCCATTAACCTAGACTTGTTCCGATAAATCTAAAATAGTAATTTGGAAACCTCTTATTAGATAACACTTATACACAGTCAAATGAATGTGCTTGTAGATTGCGCTTCTACGTTGTCAGAGAAATTTGCACTCCAAATTTCACGACTATAGCTGTAATACTTTAGTTGGTAGCATTTTTATCCCTTTCGGTCCCGCTCACCCCCTATAAGTATAAATTTCGAAAAAAAAAATCATTTAGACTGCGCTTCTACGTTGCCAGAAGAATTTACACTTCAAATTTTTATTCCTTTTTGTCCTGCTCACCCCTTATAAGGACATATTTCGAAAAATCATCGATTTGCGCTTCTATGTTGTCAGAGGAATTTACACACCAAATTTCACAACTATAACTGCAATACTTAAAATAGTACCATTTTTTGTCCAGCGCACCCCGTTAAAGGTACAATTTTTGCAAAAATACAATTTTACTGTCCTTCTACGTGGTCAGGGGAATTTATATATCAAATTTCATGATTCTAGCAGCAATACTTTATTTGGTACCATTTTTTATCGTTTTTTTGCCGTTCACCCCTTAAAAGTACAAAAATGCATTTATATTGCGCTTCTATATGGTGAGAGGAATTTACATACCATATTTCACGATTCTAGGTATAATAATTTAGTTTGATGTGTATTCCCTTTTGTCCCGATCACCCCTCCTAAGGAAAAATTTCGAAAAATCCTTTTTGATTGCTCTTCTATATGGTCAGAGGAACTTACATACCGAATTTCACGATTCTAGCTGTATTACTTTAGTTGGTACTATTTTTATCCCGCTACGTTGCCAAAGAAATGTAGATACCGATTTTCACGAATACTTAAATTGGTACCATTTTTATCCCTTTTTGTCTCTTTCCTCCCTTAAAAGTACAAATTTCGAAAAATCCCTATTTGTAGATCGCCTGCATGGTCATTGCAAGGAACACACCAAATTTCATGTTTCGAACTACTGCCGCTTAGACAGGACGAAGTTTCGATGTTTATCCCTGTTTGTCTCATTTTACACTCTAAATATACGAATTTCGTAAACGTCTACTTCATATTTGGGAACTACCCTGAAAATTTCATGACCCTGGCTTCAGCTGTTTGGTCTGGGGCTGGTCAATGATAAGTCAGTCTATATAGATATAGAGTATAGATTTGACATCAAATTCTGGCCAGGTTACAAAATTTGGACAAAATTCTCCCCGAATGACACTTTAGCCCAAAAGTAAGTACAAACAAACTCCATTGATATATATTCATATTAGCTTTTTACACCCTCTCTCTCACCCTCTAGAGGCAAAATGGTCTTGAGCCGGAACAATATCCCAGTTCAAATCAAATTTTTATTTTTTTGCAAAATCATGGAAAGAGTTTTATTTGAAAAAAACCCGATCTCAAATATATCATTTCCGTACTTAGTGTAGCATCATCAAATTTTAACTTGCTCAGAACCACTGTCTGCTAGCTCGAAATTTGCATACGCTCCCTCTACACACGTCCCATCGCTTCTCAGCCCACAGAACGAATCCTTCAGTTTTTTATTTCTCTTGATCAGAAATATATAATTTTAACCATAATATATAATTTTAACTCTGCCTACAAAATCCGGCATCAAATTTATATTTCTCGTGATCATAAATATATTCGTACTTGATTTTAGCCTGCTTGCTCTCAAAAACACTTTTACCAAGTCCACCTCCGCCCACTAAACGAAAATCCAAAATCCGACATCAAAATTATCTTTCTCGTGACCATAACATATAAAAATACCAAATGTTGCTAAAAACTGTTATTATGGCAGCAAAAATGATGTAATAACAGCAAAGTGACTGCTGATATACAGCAAAGAATCTCTGCAAAGAACCACAACCGGTTTTGTTGAAGTTTGTTTCATTGCGTAAACTTCCATATTTTGATACAGGAGCCTTAAAATCACAACGTCGATTTTAAATCATCTATATTTGATATTCGTAAACATATTGCATGTCATAGAAACCTATCAATAAAAGAGCATCCCAAGAAGTGAAATATATTCCCATCTTATCATTCGGAAGTTGTGAAAAATTGGACCTATATTAATGAATTTAACATGGGATTATCGAAGTCCTTCTTTTATGGAGCCTTTTCGTCGTGTTTAAATCGATGCTTATCGGTGCGAATTGTATAACAATTTAGGGCGTAGAAAAAAGTTGCTTCTTCCGTATGAATATTTAAATGAAAGGAGTGAATTTAAAGTAATTTTTAGCATCATTTCTATCGGAAGTACTTTGCAATTTTTTGCTGGGAAGAGATGGGCTTGTTTTAAGATTTCTCATTTTTTTTCTTTTCGATTGAATCTCGACCCAGCTTAATATCTAGATGTCGTATCGGTGAGCCTTGGCAATTACGGCGATTACAATGGCTTTAAGAATTAATATTTGTCTATGAATGTATGTGCGGAATTATGGAGTCGATGAATGAAAGAATGGTACGACCTTAGTGGCACAATAAAGAGAATATTGTCTCGCACGAGGTCGTGCGATATCTCTGAAACCAATAAATTGAAAATAGCGGTCATAAAATTCAAACTGGCTGTTTTTACTTAAGCCGATAAAAAACGTTAATAAAGAGTTAAATTTTTACTCAAAATAAAAAAAAAAATATTTTCCACATAATCGCCAAGTTCATTATATTAATAGTTTTATTTTTATGTTGACATTTTAAGAATTAGCCACTATAGTCATAAATACCACTTATACTGGACATACAGATTAAGTCGAACAATTTTAATATAAAATTAGTTTTTCAATTTTTTTGATACACAATTGTCACTCTGCAATACAATTTGTCAATTGTCACTCTGCAGTTACAAAATCGCTCATATGTTCTTATGATGGGAAAAAATGAAAATATTGTTTGATTGAATAAGCTGATGATTTGAATAAGCTGTTTAGACCAATATTCATTTTCCAAAAATAAAAGTCCTTTTATTTTGGTTCACCCAACGTGTCGTCAATTTCTTCAGTTGTTGTTGTTGTTCTTCACACCAAAAGTACTAAACTTACATGAATATTAATTCACCTTCCGATTTATTGATAAAAACTCTAGATTCACTTATTACAGCCAATCTTGATGAAAATAATTGTTACATTTTTCACTAAGCGCAGCTAATTTCGTTAAATTTGACTAAAGATTAATTTATAGTATACTGTATAATTTATACGAACTACATAAAGTCGCCGCATAAACAACTTGGGTGTAGTAATCAAAACGATTATATAGTCGGCCCGCTCGACTTTAGCCTTTCCTTACTTGTTTTAAAAAATTTTTAGCCATTTTTCAACTTTGGCAATGTTTTTGCAAATTTACCGTACCACTTGTAAATTTATTTAAATAACACAATTAGTATGGAGTAATACGATGTTTAGTTTTTAAAAAATCGTTAGTAATTGACTGATTTATTGCAGATTTTGTTATTAATATTTTTTTTGCAAAAGTACAAGTTTTGGTCATTCCAGTTCACATCTTTCAATTTTTTACGGATTGAAGACAAATAAAAATACATAAAATTCATCAAAACAGATAAGAATGATAGAAAATAACATGTCGACCATTTTAATAAAAAATCCCCGATTTTGGAACACTTTTTCCCCACTTTGGAGCTAGTAATTTTTTCAACGTTTTTTTATATGTGAAAATGAAATTTCGTTCGTAGCCATTGTCCGACAGTCAATATTACACTTAAACCAAACGATATACAGGTCATACAACGATAAGCGGTCACAATAATAGCAGCGCACCACAGCTTAATATACATATTCATATATTTATTTGTGTGATAATTTTTTTAAAGCTACTTCTGCATTAAGTGCTGTGTTAAGAGGTTACAAACACAAAATAATTGTTTATTTGGTGATACGATTTTAATTACTTAAGAAATTTCACATTTATTAGATTATTCGATATTATGGACCGGTCAAAATAATAGCAGTGTTCAAAAAATCTCTAGAAAAAGGAATTTTATCTCAATTTTTCAATTCGATTTGATGTTATAAGTAAGATATTATGAAATTTACACTACTTCTGAAATGTTATTGTATAATTTTTTGTTTCATAAGTAGGGCGAGGAAAGCATTGAGGAGAATCGAGTTCATATAAAAAGGTTGAAATCTGAGGGAAAATCATATAGTGAAGTTCGACATTTATTCCAGTGTTCTATTAAAATGATAAGATAATCGATATTAAAAGAAGAAAAATCAAAAACATGTGAACAAATACGTTTATATCACCTGCAACCATTCGTTATATCACCTGCATAATGTCTAGTACAAAAAACCCACTTACGCCCGCCACCGAAATAAAAAACAATGTCTGTCCATCTTTGAGAGTTTAAAATGTTCATAGAATTCTAAGAAAACATAATCTGTAAGCCAGAAGTCCGAAAAAGTCCCACTTAAGAATAGAAGACATGGCACAAAAAATTGCAATTCGCAAAAACACACCTGGTGTAGCCAATAAGAAGTGGGTGCACGTTCTATGGTCAATTGAATCAAAAATTGTTTTGTATAGTGGGATAGTCCCTCGATAGTTTGTCAGACGTCCACAGAACACGTAGTCCATCACCAGGTATGGTACCAAAACAGTCAAATAGGGAGGATCAATCGTAATGGCTTGGTCGTTTTTTTTTTCATATTATGGGGTTGGGTCAATACATTGGCCCAGAACTATCATGGACTCTGCCCAGTACATCAAAATACTGCATAATATTATTCTTACGTATACAGAATACGGAATGCCCCTTAAATGGGTCTTCTAGCAGGTCAATCATCCCAAAAACACCAGTCGACTCGCAAAAAGGTGGTTTGAAGTCAATAATATCGATGTTATGGAATGGTTCGGGCAGACACCGCACCTAAATATAATTAAAAATTTTAAGTGTGATGACTAATATGAGGTCTCACTAGCAATACTGAAAAACAATAACGATGTTTGACACGTAATTATAGAGGCATGGTCAAAAATACCACATGAAAGGGGAAAATACTAGTCGATTCCTATAAACGATGTCATGAAGCAGTAATAATCAATAAAGTCAGTGCAACTAAGCGTTAAATTCAAAAAATATCGTTATTTAAATAATTATTCAATATAGTATTCAATTAAAGTGAATTGAAACAAAATATATTTAGTTTTGATTAGCGCTGCTATTTTTTTGACTTGTCTCATTTTTGACTTAAATGCTTCTAAAGGCCTAATCTCAAAATTACAAAAACTTATTTTTTTTATTTAAAACCAGATTAAGAATGGTACAATACCACCTTTCAATCACCGTAAACATTTCATTTTCTTATGCCGTTGCCCTTAAAAGGATTACATAGATCCAAAGGGTACAATTTTTCAAAAATTATTTTTAATATCACTGTCCAACAAATTAAGACTTTTTGAATGGAACAGGACAGTGACCCTATATTTCTGAAAGGGCTTGTTGATTACATAATTTTTGTAGAATAAACTGACTATAAATTCCACCATATTGCCGTTTGCTTCTAAATTCAGGCTAAAATAAGAGTGCCTTTAGAAAAACTCGCGTAACTTTTTATCATACAGAGAATGCTAGGAATTTTTTTGTCATATGCACAGTAAAAAGTTTTGGTTTAATTTTAATGCCGAGCCGGTGTTTATATATAACAAATCCAAAAAAGTATTAAATCTATTCCATTATGGAATACTTTTAAGGAGATTGAAAGAGAGAGAATGAGAGAGATAGAGTTGTTTCTTATTTTTTTAGAGCATTAAAATAGCACCAATATGTATTACGGCTTAAACCTTTTTGGTGTTAAAATAAAACCAAAATATTTATATTTAATACCTAACTAGGAATTAATTTAATGCCCTGTGGAATAAGTTATACACCGAACTAAGTGTTATTTTTATTCTTAATAAGAATTTGATTAATACTATTCGGAATGTTTTATATTCTCGAATTGGTGTTATTTCAATACCCAACCAAATGAATTGTATGCTAAAAGGGTGTTGCTTTTAATATAGGCAGGTGTAAAACTAACACCATTTCTATAAAATTTAATAAATAAAACAAATTTAATGGTTAGTTTTTTAATATATATTTCATTTATTTCATAATAACATAAATTAAGTAATACAATTTCTTATTGTGGTAGAACATCGGGTGTTAATAAGTATTGCTTTGAGTTAATCATATAATATTCATATGGCCTGCTGATTGTTGAAGTTGTTTCTTCAAAGCAAAACTCTACAAAAAAAAAACAACTACAGGAACTGTACTGCGATATTATTCCTGCCAGCTCCTCAAAATCAATGTCGGCACCGTCGCGATCTTTTAACACAAGTTCTCTGCCTTCTACATTAAGATTCAGCTTGTTTATAACTAACATTGAAAAACTTTAATTAACAAAGTATTTAATTGGTAAACGCTTGTAGGCAATACTCACTTGAAAGTAGTATTCCTTTCGGAGTGAAAACCTCACTTTCTGGATCAGAAATCTTAATTATGTAAAATTTTCCACCACTTTTAACTTTGACGAACATTATAATGCTTTTTTTCTCACTTTGTTTGTATGACTAATCTTTTTCTTGTTATATTTGTAAACCAAAACAAGTAAACTCATGAGAGAGACACAACTTAACAGCTGTTTTTAATACCTTACAAGGTGTTGTTTTTAAACTTTAAGGAATACAATTTTTCTATGAGAGAAATTTAATTCTTTTTTGGTGTTAAAATTAAACTTAAAGTAATAAACTAAAGAGAAACAAATTTCTAATGCCTTTTTTGGTGTTATATTTAAACCAAATGGAATTGTTTTTTCTTTTATAGAAATATTTAAATCAAATTTTGGTGTTATTTTTATACCCAGTAAGCATTAAAAAACTCTCAAATTTCTCATGGTGTTAAAACAATTCCCTGAAGTATTTAAATTTGTGCCATATGGTTTAAAATATAAACTATTTTGGAATTAATTTTAAATTTAATTCCAAAGAAGTTTAAATTTAACTCCGCTAAGTTTAAAAATTAAACCAAAACTTTTTACTGTGTGATAGCTGACTAAATAGGGAATATTTGTGACAGAATTGTTTCAGAAACCCAAATAGAGAAAGTTGAATTAAATACAATTGCAACCACGAATTTTGGATTTTTGCAACAATAGCAGCTTTTTTCTCGACTTAATACATACATGTTACAAGCGACATTGGTTCTTAATACGCATGCAAAACATCAGCCGGAACCGTTGGATAGATCGCGAGAAAATTACAGAACAAAAATGTCATGCATACAAAATCATTTTAGTCATATCTCCAGCGAAAATGAAAATGTTGTAAAAATATCCAATTTGTACTTTTTGTTTACTATGCTCTGGCGAAATACCTAAATTTTTTGTCGAAAAAGATCGATCTTCCAAAAAAGCATGGACCAATTTTAAGCCCAGTAATTTCGTTGTGTAAGCTGGTGTGTAATTTTGATATTTAAGCGGGAAGATCATTATCTACAACATTGGTGTCAATGGTGACCCCCACTGAAATTTTCCGGGAAATTTTTTCGTAGAACATTTTAATCCTTACATGTCCTTTTTGAATGAATGGACTGTTTTGATTTCCTCGAAAAAAGGGTCAAATTGATCCATAAAGAGAGGAGCTAGAGGGTTAGGATCTTCCACAAAAAATATCCCCATAAAATTCCACTATATAGTTCTGACAACAAGAATTCGCTCAGACATTAACTTACAATACTTTTTTCGCTTAGTATAATGCTCCCTTCGACCAAAAAATGAAAATTTTGTTCCCTGATAAAAAGAAACTCAGTTTATTCTACAAAAATTATCTAATCAAAAATGCTGTTGGACAGTGTTTTATACCCTACACCACTTCGTGGACTAGGGTATTATAAGTTAGTTTCGCGCCAAATGTTTGTAACACCAAGAAATAATCGAGCTAGACCCACCTTTAACTATACCGATCGGCTTAGAATCACCAGCTGAGTCGATTTATCGATGTCTGTCTGTCCGTCCGTCTGCTGTCCATCTAAGCTTGTTCGCACTCTACAGGTCGCAATTGTTGTCCGATTGTCATGAAACTTAGCAAAAGTTATTTTTTCTGGCCAAGGACCATCGGTATTGAATTTGGAGGAAATCGGTTCAGATTTAGATATAGCCCCCATACAAATGTCGTTCCCGATTTCACTTTTTCCGCTTTAGAAACCACATATTGTACCCGATTTTCTTTAAAATTTGCACAACATTTTATAATCGAACTAGAAACGTCTATGATGAATTCAGATTTAGATATAGCCCCCATACAAATGTCGCTCCCGATTTGACTTTTTCCGCTCTAAAATCCACATATTGTACCCGTTTTTCTTTAAAATTGGCACAACATCTTATAATCGAACTAGAAATACCTATGCAGAAATTGGGTAAGATCGGTTCAGATTTAGATATAGCCCCCATACAAATGTCGCTCCCGATTTGACTTTTTCCGCTCTAGAAACCACATATCGTACCGCAGTACATTAAATTAAAATTGGCACAACATCTTATAATCCAACTAATAAACCTATGGTGAATGTGGGTAAGATCGGTTCAGATTTAGATATAGCCCTCATACAAATGTCCTTTCCGATTAAACATTTTTTGTCAAACACATACATTTACAGGATGCAAAAATCCTTCCCGATTTCACTTTTTTACCGAATTGAATTGTAATTAGATAGAAAGTCCGTCCGTCTTTAGCCTTTCCTTACTTGTTTGGGAGATGCCCATATGTCCATACTTTGGTATAACCCAAATGGGGCCCCAGTCTGATCTATTACAGCTCTAGAAACTACATCTTACATAGGATCTTCATCAAATTTTGCAGATCATGATATTTTTCAACTAGGAATACGTACCGAGAATGAAAGATATATAGTCGCATGTTTTGGACCAGACCCAAAATGTTGTTATAGGTCACCTTTTGAAATGTCGGTCCGATTCATGCCATTACTACTGTATAATTTGTATTTGTCTGTCGGATAATTTGATCAATTTCTTTATTATTTACCATATTCCTTAAATTTGACTAAAGATGAATTGATAGTAACTGTATAATTTATATGAACTACATTAAATTTGCTCCCTTGAAATACATGGGTTTAGTAATCAAAGCGAGGTATATACGCAGGGAGTGGTGTAGGGTATTATATAGTAGGCCCCGCCCGACTTTAGCCTTTCCTTACTTGTTATTCACATTTAAAGTTTTGTCTCTTACAAAGCAAAATATGAATAAACTAGAAAAACTAAGGGCTAAACTGGAAACAGATGTTAATGCTGAACTAATACAGATAGAAGATTGATAGTTGGAGTATATTTAATAGATATTCTCCTGTTTAATTTGACACTAATGCCGTTAACATAGATTGCGAAGAAATATATAAAATATTTTTTTGAAAAATTGTATCCTTGAAATTTTATAGTCCTGTGAAGGGGCTGAGGAAATGAAAAACTAAGAACTCCAAGTAACTCTATTTTTAAATGTCGTACGGTGTTATAAGTACCTTGAATTGAACATATAATCCGGTGTGATCGGATCTATATTTTCAAAATTAGAGCACACCTATTAAAGGCACCTTCAATGAGAATTGGAATTGTAGTAAAAAAATAAAAAATAACTATAATTCAACCAATAAGTTATTTTAAGAAAATGACGAAAATTTACATTGTAAGTGCTTTCAAGGTCCTATTAATTCAGAATTTTTTTTTAGCAAAATTGCAACATAGAAAATGAAACGGGAAAACATGATTTTTAGGGATATTTTGAAGATCATTTAGTTCGTGATTGTAAACAAATATCGCAATTTTTGTAATTTCCACTATGTGATATAAATTCCTTTAACCACAATATATGCAAATAAAATGAAATAAAAATATAAAAAATCACAAAAGTTATAAGGAATTCAAGCAACAAAGCTCAGTATGCGACACACTATGTGCGGGGGAAATGTAACACCTCCCCCCGTCAGAATGAAATCGAATCGAATAAACTTACATACGTAAGTGTTTTTATGAATAAACCAACATACATACACACACACATGTGTATACGTGCAATAGGGCATTATGTTGTTGGTCAGGGCCGAACATAATTCCTGTCAGTGCTTGTTGTTTGTGGATGTTGGTGTTGGTGTTTGAAGTTCGATGTTTATTCATTAAACTGCAGTTGATTAACTGAATTCCTCAACTTCACTCTCTCTACCCCTCTGGCTCTCTGTCTGTCGTCCTCCCCAACCGCCCAACCATAAACTGTGCTCAGTACTTTGTGCGTACAATAAATGTACGCAATACGTATGATCGTCTGTACGTACGAATTGTTTGCCATGTACGCTGAAGAATTTGGAGCATATAACACGCAACACACTGTGTGCGTGTGTGTGTGTTTGTTTGATTGTAAGAAAAGAGCGAGACATGTACATACTTACATACATCCATACATATTTGTAAATGTTGTAAAGTAATAAATTGTTGTTGATAATACGTATGGGGATGTACGTACGTACATACGTACGTACGCATGTATGGATGGATGTATGCGTCAGTGTGGTTGGTATTTGGTTGATATGATAAGTCCAAATACATGAATGGGTAAATAAACTCAAGAATTTCCTTCAACTAAACGTATGTAGACAGTATTCGGGTACACTGCTACATACATACATATCTGAAGTATGCCTGTCGGTCGGTATGTACTTACGTATGTATGTACGTATGTACGGTATGTAGGAATGTGTAACGTGTTAATAGTTACAAAAATATGTAAAGTGTAAATATTTATGGGTAACAGATTATGCGATACGTAAATAAATGCTAACGGACATACCTGCAGTCATACATGCGTACATCCATCCATCCATCCATATGTGTGTAGGTATGTGTCCCCGCATACATATTTACATCGAAAACAACGACGACCCCGAGCAAACATTATGAATGAAAACATATTTCCATTGATGTTGCAACGAAATTCCAACGTGAAGGGTTTTTGATAAGGCCAATATGAAATATGAATATGTTCGTTCCATACATACAGACATCCGCATATACAAGTGGTATGTACGGGGTACTTGCGATCACACACACACACACAACGCAGCGCAGACATAAGCCCTCGAATAAATTTTGTTCGTTCGTTCATTCACTCACGCACTGTTCACATTCAGTTCAGTTCATTCATTCATTCAATTTCAGAGGCTAGATATGAAATTGGAACAATTGTTGATTGCATACCTACGTATGTATGTATGTCTGTGCGTATATGTAAATACATTCCATAGTTACATGTACTACGTGTGTCTGATCTTACATATTTACACGCATTAGCCTCATGGTCTAAGATATTCTTGGCGTGTAAATATTGACATACCTGTTGCCGTTGACAGATATTGAAGGTAATTTCTACCTATTAAGTTCAAAATCAAAGAGATATTTCGTAAGATGTGTGGACATTAGGCTGGGTCGCCAAAAATAATTTTTAGTCATCATTAGTTTGGATTGTTTAAACGATGATTTGCAAAATATTGTGTCCCTGTGAGCTCCTGAAAACATCACTAGAATTCATGTTTATGGTGGATTTCTGTCCAATTTTTCTGAAGTAATAAATACTAAATGTAAATATTAAAAAATATAAATATTAAAATATATAAATATTAAATAATAAAGAAATTTAAATATAAATATGTACTCTTGTCTTAGAATAAATTATTGGTCGAATTACACTAGTTTAATGATTTAGTCGAAGAGCTATGTTTAACAATTTCTGATATACTTTCGCTTCCTAAACTCGAAAACGATATTAAATAATTTTATTGATAATTTTTTTATTTAGGTAACATAGGATTTCAGCTATTTATTTTTTGGAAAATACTCTCAGGTAATATAAAACAAGTAAGGAAAGGCTAAAGTCGGGCAGGACCGACTCTATGATACACTCCACTTTCTATCCGAATACAATTTAATTCGGTGAAAAAGTGAAAACGGGAAGGCTTTTTGTATCCTGTAAATGTATGTGTTTGACAAAAAATGTTAAATCGGAAAGGACATTTGTATGGGGGTATATTGAAATCTGGAACGAAATAGGTGAAATATAATATGTACAGTTTGGCCAAAATCGGTTAAACTTATGGGAGTAATATTTGAAATTGGGCTATATTTAAATCTGAACCGTCTTACCCACTTTCACCATAGTTTTGTTTAGTTAGATTATAAGATGTTGTGCGAAATTTAAAGAAAATCGAGCACAATATGTGGCTTTTAAAGCGGTAAAAGTCAAATCGGGAGCGACATTTGTATGGGGGCTATATCTAAATCTGAACCGATTTGACCTATTTTCACCATAGATGTTCTTAGTTTAAATATAAGATGTTTTGCCAAATCTGAAGACAATCTAATACAATATGTGGTTTCTAGAGCGGAAAAAGTCAAATCGGGAGCGAAATTTGTATGGGAGCTATATATAAATCTGAACCGATCTGACCGATATTCACCATGGGTTTTTCTAGTGGAAATATAAGATGTTTTACCAAATCTGAAGACAATCTGATACATTATGTGGTTTCTAGAGCGGAAAAAGTCAAATCGGGAGCGAAATTTGTATGTGAGCTATATATAAATCTGAACCGATCTGACCGATATTCACCATGGGAGTTTCTAGTAAGAATATAAGATGTTTTACCAAATCTGAAGACAATCTGATACAATATGTGGTTTCTAGAGCGGAAAAAGTCAAATCGGGAGAGAAATTTGTATGGGAGCTATATATAAATCTGAACCGATCTAACACATTTTTACCACAGGTGTTTCTAGTTACAATATAAGATGTTTTGCCAATATTAAAGAAAATCTATTGTAATATGTGGTATCTAGAGTGAAAAGAGTCAAATCGGGAGTGAAATTAGTATGGGGGCTATATCTAAATCTGAACCGATTTTCTTCAAATTAAATAGCGTTCGTCCTTATCCCGAAAAACGTCGTTGTGCAAAGTTTCATTTGGTTCTGTCTACAATTGCGACCTGTATCGTGATTACAAGAATATATAACATTGCTAAATATATAACATTGCTAAATCGACTCAGAAAGTGATTCTAAGACGATCGGTATAATTAACAATGGGTCTATCTCGTTTCCTTTTGGGTGTTACAAACAAATGCACAAAGACATAATACTCTCGTGGAGTGTATAAAAAGGAAAGAAGGAAAGAAATTTCCTAAATAATTTGTGTTTTATTCAAAATCAACATCGGCCCTTAAAATTTAATCACCCTTTACTTTGGCTTTCTAAACTCGAAAACGATATTAATTCCAAGTTTTAGGCTTGTTTTATAAATACCCCCAAAAAAACTTTGGCTATACATATATGTTACCTTCTCGATTTTACACAACCTCTAAAAATCATGTTTAAAATACTCCAAATATTTTGGGGATATCATAAAACAAATCGAGGTAGGAGCGGAAATTTTTTTACTTTTTTGCGAAATAATAAAAGGGGTTTGTATACCCCTTCACTATATAATGGGGTATACAAAGTTTGTAATTTCGTATGTAACACCTTGAAATATCGATCTGCGCACGCTACCATCTACTAAACGAAAGAAGATGGGATGTCCAAATATTCTCAAGCATTATTGATCGTTCCAGAAGAAAAACATTTTCCCTAACTAGGACTGAAAATACCCCCAATAATAGTTCGAATTTTTGATAAATTAGGGGGCGAAATGGGGGAAGAATGAATAGAAGTGGTAACAATCAAACGACGACTAGAAACACATCTGACTCAGAGCTCAGAGCTGATACTTGGTAGAAAACCTAACTTGATAACTCTTACCAAAAATCGCAGGGTAAACACAGAGGTGGTTTGTCCTGATTGGTGAACGGTCATTAAGAAGACGCGCTTTTTGAATCCGCTGAAAAATATGAATGGCCTGCATTTGCATAAGCTGAGGCATTACAGGTCCAGCTTTATGTTTTGTCGATCGCATACTGCAGCTGGGAGCAGCAATTAGACGTAATTATCTTTCCCTTTGGACCAATATTGACATAGATCATATAAGAATTTCTCGTCAATTACCATCGCTGTGACAGAATGCCGGTGGCTCTGTTTGACAAGATCTATATCATTCACGTCCCAGAGATGACTGTGTGGGTGGAATTCATGGTAGAAGTAGTTATATCCAGTTTTATACAGACCAGTTCCAAACTTGATAGTAGGGTGGGTATGAACTACACTGCAAAGAATTGGAATGTAACCACGCCGAGGAGGTTGCATCGCAACAAGGCCCTGTTACTGGCGAACCTGACGAAATTGGGCGGACCTGGGCACGGGCAGAGTCGTGAATATGGCCTGGCCATTCGGGGAACAGCATAACGAGTACAACTAATTTTGTGGGACGTGGAGGAGATTGAAAGCGTTGAACATTTGAATTTTTGATTTTTTTCAAACGCGGAAAAACGAAAACTCGTGATCCATGTTTATGTTAATAACACTGTCCAACACAATTTTTTGGAACAGAGTAGCGACACTATAATTCTGAAAAGACATTGTGAGTAGATAATTTTTGTAGAACTTTTTTTTGGTCGAAGGGTGCATTATAATAAGTGAACAAAATGTTCGAAGGTTGTGGAATTTTATGAGGATCACTTTTGTGGACGATCTTAAACCTCTAGATCATCTCTTTATGGGTCAATTTGATGCTTTTTTCGAGAAAATCAAAAAAGACATTTAAGGATTAAAATGTTCTACGAAAAACTTTGTCGGACAATTTCAGAGGGGGTCAGCCAAGACACCAATGTTGTAAATAAAACTCTTCATGTTTTAATAGTACAACATATAAAATTACAAAGGCTAAAATTCGTTCATTTTTTTTGGAAGATCGATCTTTTTCGACAATAAATTTGGGTATTTCGTCAGAGCGCGGTAAACAAAAAATACGAATTGAATATTTTTGAAATTCGAAAATTTATCCAGAACTTGGATAAATTGATTTCAAAATTGGCAGATTTTTCTTCTTTTTTAGGGAATTTAATTAAGCATCGATAGCTTTGCTAATTTTTTAACATCGTGCTAAATTTCAATTCAATTTGAATTTTTATTTTTTCTTTGTTTTTAATTAATGCGACTTGTCGGTAACATATTATACATAAATACCGATCTACGTCCCTATAAAGTATATATTCTTGGTAGTGAATGGTAAATCGATTCCGATTCTAATCGAGAATCGATTCTGAGGGCTCAAAAACGGTTCTTTTGGAATCGATTACATGTGTCCAACTTTATACTGGAATCGATTATCGATGCTTGGGAATCGAAATTTAATTTAATGAAAAACACCCAAAAAGTATGTACTAACTTTGTACGTACTTTTGGTGGTGACAAGTTGTGAAATTTGAAAGCTGCAATTTTATTAATTAAACAAAAGGAAATTACACAAAGTGTGGAATTGATATAAAAAATTGACAGTGGTGTAAAGGTTAGGAGTTTAGTATGTACCAAACACTGGGGTTTTCGTACCTCCAAACAGTCCAAGCATTTGGAAAAATTAATTATTGCGTAAAAATACATCCCAATGCTAGATAGATCCTTGTAATGGAAATATCGGATAAAGTAGTAGACGATAATGATTTAACATATTATACAAAATATGCATAAATAAAACTGCCGATGGAAAAGTATTTTTAAATGCTTATGGAAATATTATTTATACAGAATTGATCTACGTAGAAAGTTTTATTCAAAATGGTGCGAGCGGCCACGTAAACCAAGATAGTTTTCTATTATAATATTATTTATATTTCGTGAAATAAAGTATTATATGTTAGATAAACACGAATTGTTAGTAACACCAATAAAAAAACTAACATATACTGAAAATACGGTGAATTGGTTCAGTCGATTTTTTCTATATCATTGCTCACTGCCAACAATACAATTTCCTGAACTTTTGGATTTGGATAAAATGTAAATTTTAATATCAAGATCTTCGAGAAAATTTGATATATTCATACCACATCGGTCGTCGCTAAAATCGCATTTGACTAATGAAACTATCATCAGAACAACTTTTTATAGTTGTTTTCATGTTAGTGTTAATTAGAAAGTGTTAGTTTTGATGAAATATTACACAAAACTTGATCGAATTCATCAGTACTTAAAAGACCTCAAAATAAATGACAAATGTAAAAACATAGTCTATGCGAAAAAAATGAGAAACTAACTTTAAAATTCAATGTCTCAAAAACGAAGAAAAGCAATAGTTTGAAATTTGATAAACTTATAGACAACTTTCTTCTAAAAATATTAAAAAATAAATGTGTCCGCAGATTTCGAAATGTTAAATTTATTTTTAATTCCTAAAAGTAAAGGTGAACATTAAATTATAAATTTTTGCGATGGTATCATTCAATAGATCGGAAAAAAATCTATAAGAAAAACGTTTTCCAAAAACTATATATATTATAGATTATTCAGAATAGTCGATTAAGGAAGAGCACCTTAGTGTAAAACAATTAAAAAGGCGTAAAGTTCGGCCATGGCGATTCTTATATACTCTCTACCATGGATTGGAGATATTTTTATGCAAATTTAAATAAAACATTTCTACCGATTCCGATTAAGAATCGATTCTCAGGTCCGATTCTTCGAGTCTAAGAATCGGATTCAAAAATAGTTGATCGGGAATCAAGAATCGATTCTTGTCCTCGATTACCATTCACTAATTCTTGGTCGTCATAAAATTCTGCATTATCTAGGCATGTCAGTCTGTTGTAAGCACGGCGTCATCTAATCGAAAGGATCCTATCTCCAAATATTCCCAGATACTGCAGATCGATTGGTATAACAAAGTGGGAAAATCTTTCAAGAGGGAAAACATTTGCAATGAATAGGACAGAGAATAACAATAACACTTAATAGTTAGAGTTTTTGTGAATTTTTTTGAAGATTTCTGCCTCTTAGGGGGTGAAATGTGGGAAGAATGGATACAAATTATATCAATCAAATGACAACAACTAGGTCATATGAGAATTGCTCTGTAATGACCATCGCTGTCACATAGGGTGGAATAGGCCGGTGGTTCTGTTTGAAAAGAACAAGAAGAAGTCGTTATCTCAAATTTTACACAAACGACTCCAAACTTGATGCTGAAATGGCTCGAAAGCTACCTGAAATCGGCTTTGTATATCAAGCCGAGGTTATGGCTATTGTGACGAACACTGGTACCAAAACGCCAAAATTTGATTGATGTGCGGGGGTTAATGTTAATAATTTCCAATAAAATCTTTAAGTAAATAAATTAAGTGAATAATTATCGTTTTTTGGAATTTGGAAAACGATAATAAAAGGAAATGAAAAAAATCAGCGAAGTTGGCCACCATATTGTGGTTTACGTGTCCTCAACACTTGGAATAAATGGTCATGCTGCCAGCGAAATTTGTGCCGTGTTTGTTGACAAACGTTCAACTTTACACAATGGAAATCTGAAAAGATTAATTTTATAATTATTTTTTCCGCTTTCGCCATATTCGTAAGACTATTTAGGGAATGGGTTGTGACAGGGATAACTTCCCGTCAAATCATAAAGTTCAATGTGAAATAATGCATATAAAAGTTTTTATGGGAAAGAACTCGATTTGAGGTATTTAAAAATCTTACAACATACCAACATTTCAACCATTTTGGTTAACTCATAATTCATGATAGTGGACAATATCTTAATTTAGTATTTTCTAAGAAAAATCCCAACTAGATTCGATTGTAATTTTAAATTAACTGGCCTTAGCGCGGTGATTAAACGAAATGGACTTAATCAATTTATCTAGTATATCGACAAACATATATATGTGCAGTGTTGTATGTATGTGTGAATATAGCTGTGAGTAAGTATGTAAGTATGCTACGGCCATAGAACTTTGGAAAACCCGAAGGAACAAAGCAAAACAAAAACAAAAAAGTTGTGAATGAAATGACTTTAGACCTTGTTGGAATGTGGTATGGCGAGTGAGGCGGCTGCGGCGGCTGCGGCAGCAGCAACTGGTCTCAGACAGAGAGATACCCAAAAGTCCGTCTCTACGTACAGACATACTCAACTGGTGAGCGATTTGACACAAAAACATACACATTCGCATTCGCAGTATCTGTGCCTCGGCCTCCTCATGAGTGTGCAAATGTGCAAATGTACTGGCGTAATGTTTTATTTGAATTATCATACCTATACGTACATACATGCCAACATCCTCCCATGTGGTGGTTATTTCTCTTAAGAACTCACCGTGTATGCGTGTGCATCTCTTTTCAAATGCTCTTCTTATTTTTGGCTTTGGCCCCCTATCTATTGCTGCTCATATCGTGTCTTGTTTTGGTGGAGCTCGGTGGTTCTCTTCGCAGTGAGCGTACCGACATGCCCTCGTGCCTGTGTGAGTATGAGTATGATCCCCTCATACACTTATCGGCTCCATCAACGAAGTATTGGTGGAGATCGCCGCCGTGTGAGCGCAGCACCGACCAACACGGTGTACGGTGTGGTGTGTTGGTGAGATGCTGTGTGGTGTATTTGTTGCTGGTGGTGCTGCTGTTGCTGTTGTCGTCGTTGTTGGGGCTCTGTGTGCTTTGTGTACGCTCGCGGCTGGGTGTTGGGTGAAAGGGGTTCAAAATGAGGGAGGGAGCTTACAATTAATAATGGCGGCATTGAAATATATTTGTTCCCTATTGTGATTATTTAAAAACACATTTGAATAAAATACAACGCAAAAAGCAACACTACACTGCTGCTTACTGTATACACAAGACGGCGACGAAACAACAGCAACAGCAGCCACAACAATAACAACAACAACAACAATTTGTATTTGTTATATTTTATTTGTTTTTGTTCGACTAAAAAAACAAAATGGCGGATATTTCAACGTTTTAACACGTAAAATGTTTTTCGCTTTCGTAGCTCTTCTTTCGATTGTGCAAATTTGATAAATTTTTATCTGTTTGCTAGACAAATCAAAAAGTGAGACATTTGTGTAGTAGCTTTGAAAAATTATTTTTTTTTTATTTTTCAACGAAATATCAGAACAATTTACCAATAGAACTTGGTAATATTTTAGCATAACCTACTCGGAGTTCAATGCTGAACAGCATATGCGCCATTTTATTTCAAAGTCCACTTTATACAAAAAAAATCGCTGGAAAGACTACCATTATTTTTTCCAAAGCGGACTTATTACACTTTCAAGTAATACATGTCAATTTCAGGGGAACGCCCCTAAAAACTCAACTGAAAATGGCGGGTTTCAATTCTTTCTACAAGTGAGGAAAAGACAATTTGGAAAGGGTATGAAATTCTCCTTACTCTGCCCTATAACAAGATTTTTACTTTCTCATCTGGATGAAAATTCAATGCTGAAAGTGTCGCCGTAAATATAATATATCACGAACTTCTCCATTTTGTGAAAAATTAGATCATCACCAATGAAATTAACAAGGAGTTCTGTAGTTTTGCGTAAATAATCGATTTTCTCAATTTTGAGATATAAATGCAAAAATATTTAATTATGTACGTTCTATCTATCTCTTGTAATATGTTTTCCCTGCATATACGGGTCTAACTGCAGTATGGAATGCACTAGAACGAGAAACGCATTTTGGCTCTCCTGAACATTTCGTAGAGTTTGCATCCCAAGAAAAATCCCGGGAATTTGCATTTTCTATTTTTCGTATTCCAGGAAATTTATACGGGATTTCCGCGGGAATTCAGCAGAATCGTTTAACTATTTATTCTCACATTTTTTCACCACTTTTTCAAATAACATTGTAAAAAGTAGCAACATAATTTAACAAAGATCACTTTTAATAAGATATGTTCGAGTAAAGAGATGAAAATCTTCTACCATATCCCTTATATAATGGCTTTGAATAGAAGGTTACTAATAACGTTAGTAATATTTAGTGATAATTCAATTATGCAATTTTTGAAATTTTTATGATAAAGTCGGAAAAACTGGAGAAAACGGACAGGTGTTATATTAATAAATTAAAAAAAATTATTCATTCAATCTAAAGTAACAATGCATTGTCTGTTTTTTGAACAGTTTTTATATTCAAAAATACTTCTTAATTTAAACAAATAACCACAATGGATTGCATTCCACAGATGCTGTCGATTTTCATAGGAGTGCAGTAAAATTACTGGAAAATTGCAATTTTTATTAATATATCGAAACCAAAAAAAAAATAAAACAAGTAAGGAAAGGCTAAAGTCGAGCGGGGCCGACTGTATGATACACTCCACTTTCTAGCGGAATACAATTCAATTCAGTAAAAAAGTGACAAGTGTATGTTTCCTAATCACAGGCTAATATGACCTGGTCAAATTTGTCAAATCGAGAATAATATTTGAATCGGGGCTATATCCAAACATGGAATGAGGTGACTAACATTCACAATAAGTTTTTCCAGTTCAAGTATAACGTGTTATGCTCATTTTGAAGAAATTCTTTGAAAATACGCGGTTTCTGAGGGAACGAAATATGTATGAGAGCTATATGTAAATCTGAATCGATGTGACCGTGGGTGTTTCTAGTTGAAATATAAGATATTTTGCAAGATTTAATGAAGATCTGTTAAAATAGGTGGTTTCTAGAGCGGAAAAAGTCAAATCGGGAGCGAAATTTGAATGGGAGCTATATATAAATCTGAACCGATCTGACTTATCTGACATAAGTGTTCCTAGTTTAAATATAAGATGTTTTGCGAAATTTGAAGAAAATCTGTTAAGATATGTGGATTCTAGAGCGGAAAAATTCAAATTGGGAACGAAATTTGTATGGAAGCTATATATAAATCTGAACCGACCTAATACGATTTTACCGCAGGTATTTCTAGTTGAACTATAAGATGTTTTGCCAATTTTGAAGAAAATCTGTTAAGATATGTGGATTCTAGAGCGGAAAAATTCAAATTGGGAACGAAATTTGTATGGAAGCTATATATAAATCTGAACCGACCTAATACGATTTTACCGCAGGTATTTCTAGTTGAACTATAAGATGTTTGCCAATCTTGAAGAAAATCTGTTAAAATATGTGGTTTCTAGAGTGAAAAGGGTCAAATCGGGAGTGAAATTCGTATGGGGGCTATATCTAAATCTAAACCGATTTTCTTCAAATTAAATAGCGTTCGTCCTTGTCCCGAAAAACTCCGTTGTACAAAGTTTCGTTTGGTTCTGGCTACAATTGCGATATCTGTATCGATATTACAACAATATATGGACAGACGGACATTGCTAAATCGACTCGGAAAGTGATTCTAAGCCGATCGGTGTAATTAACAATGGGTCTATCTCCCTTCCCTTTGGGCGTTACAAACAAATGCACAAAGACATAATACTCTCGTGGAGTGTATAAATATTAAAAAAATAATTTTATAAATAAATATAATATTTTTATTACTTCAAACCACGCTTATAAGGCATGGCTACCAATATGTTTATACTATACATATATCGAAATAATACTTCAAGTCAATTCAAAAAGTAAATATAAGACAGAAATCTTCAAAAAAGCTTAATTACCATAAATATTGGTAGATAGTGGTACAGTTGGTTATATTTCCATCCTAATCCTTAATTTCAAAAGTAAAAATTTTGAAAATCCATTATCTGACGAACATGATGACCTATCCTCATGATTCAACCAATTTTTGCCGCTTTATTTTACGTGTCTATGAAATCGGAGGAGTGTATACACCGATTTTCATAATTCTAGGTGCAGCCGTTTGGATGGTACTATTTTGTATCTCTCTATTTCCATTTTACGCCTTAAAAGTACGAATTTGCGAAAATGCTTTTATATTGTGTATATACTCAATTAGAGGAATGTACACACCGAATTTCGTGTTTCTAGCTGAATTCATTTGAAAGGTACCAGTTTGATCCCTTTTTGCCCCATTTCACAACCTACGAATAAGAATCACTTTATGGTGCACGGTTTTTTTATAGAGGAATGCGCATTAGGGCGTACCTCAAAAAAAAAGTTCGCCGTACACCTTCGAATATGAAGTATTATTGAAAGGTAGTTTCAAAAAAAAAATTTTTATTTTTTTATGCCGAACGTAGGGGTCGCGCTTTTACATTTTTCTATATAACTTGTATTTATAAACGGATTTTAAAGTGTGATACATCGATGTTTTTGTCTCGACGAGGCCGATTTTTTTGTCTTTGAAGTCATTGAGCTCAAGCACCCCCTTCTGGTACTTACCCATCATTTCTCAGTTGCTACTACCCTAATGTACCACTCTAATAATCGAAAATTAAAGCTCGCATAAAATCATGAATCATGTTTGAGCTCAATGACTTCAAAGACAAAAAAATTGGACAAAAACATCGATGTATCACACTTTAAAATCCGTTTATAAATGCAGAAGTTATATAGAAAAATGTAAAAGCGCGACCCCTACGTTCGGCATAAAAAAATAAAAAAAAATTTTTTGAAACTACCTTTCAATAATACTTCATATTCGAAGGTGTACGGCGAACTTTTTTTTTTACTTGTAACCTGGTACGCTCTAATGCGCATACCCAATATCATTTAAATACAAGCAGATAGATTGAAAAAATATGCTTAAATACTCTGAAATATTAGGGGTTATTATGGGTATTTTAGGTCCTTGTGAGGGTAAAATTGTTCCCTTTGGACCGATTTCGCCCAGTTGCAATCCCAACCGATCTACGACTATTAGACACATTTATGGAAAATTTGGACGTCCTAGTTCCTTTCGTTTAGATGCTAACGGACTGACGGACGGACATGGCTAGATCATCTTAGAATTTTGTGACGCTCAAGAATATATTTACTTTATAGGATCTCAGGTCGATATTTGAAGGTGTTACAAACGGAATGACAAAGTTAGTATACCCCCATCCTGGATTTGGAGGATATAAAAATCCATATAAATGGAAAAAACAATTTCCAGTCACCCCACGAAAGTAAATTTTGGATTGTTTAGCGATGATTAGCAAAGTATTTCGTTCGTAGAGCAATCCGTCTGTGAGTTAAACGCTTCTGAAAATACCCCTCAAAATCATTTTTTTCTGTGTATTTTTTTGTGCTGCATTTTTGTCCATATTTTTTCTGAATAATAGACCCTTGCAAGCACTTTGAATATAAATTTTGATTCTTAGAGTAACGTATTGGTCGAATTATTGGACGTTTAGTATTTTTTGTGTTTTTTCACAGTGACGACTGAAATGTTTTTCGTAATTTATAAAAAATAAATAGCTGCAGTCCATACCCTTCGAATGCTGCCTAAATGAAGGAAATTGACGTCACAGGTACTATTTTTATCTCTCTATTTCCATTTTACGCCTTAAAAGTGCGAATTTGTAAAACGAGTTTGGAAATGTTGGTTCTTAAAAAAACATTTCCTGCATTAAATTATTTCACAAAAATAGATATTCATCATTTAGGCATCATTCGAATGGTATTGATTCCTACTATTTATAATTTATAGCACCTTTTACGAAATGTTTCCAAAGACCACTAGAAAATAAATCTAAACGTCCAATAAGAGAAGAATAACAAATTATATTTAAGGTGCTTCCCAGGGTAACTAATTCAGGAAAAAATGGACGAAAATACAACAAGGGAAAAACATGATTTTTAGGAAAGTTTTCAGGAATGTTTAGCTTACAGACAGCTTGACCCAGCAAAGAAATATTTTGCAGATCATCATTAAACAATCTAATCTTTATTTCTGAGGGATGCCCGCAGCAATTTATTTTCGTGACCCATCCTAAAATACATATATGTTAAATTATTTGTGATACTTCAAAAAAGTTTTGAAATTCAATTGATCTCACATTTTAAAAAATGTTATAAAGAAATATACACTAGAGCCTCGTGTTGCATAGATCCTATTTGCGTCGTTTCGATTTACGTCGCTTTTTAAAATTGGGCTCAATTCGAAGTTATATGTCAAAAACTGAGAAATCATGTCCTGGATTTAAAACTGCCTAGGACACTCCTTTTGGGAGGAAACGCAGAAAGAGATTTTAAATTTAAGCCTTGTATGATTTACCAATCTGAAAATCATAGAGCAATGAAAAATTTAAAAAAATGTGATCTTCCTGTACACTGGCGTGCTAAGAAAAAGGCTTGGATTTAAGATTGGTTGGACATTTGTGCTGTTCCAGAATGCAAACATTACTGTTCTACTCAAAACATCGGCTTTAAAATGTCTTTGTTAGTCGATAATGCACCAGGACATCCAATTTTTTCAGATGAACTGCCGATCATGTAAAAGGATCAAGGCGTCATATCCAACTTTAAAATGTATTACCTACAGCGGAATTTTCGGCAACTTCTTGAATCAACCGACAGAAATGATAAACTATTCACGAAAGACTTTTGGAAAAATTAAAACATAATGATGGCTATTGCAAACATAAATTTATATTGGAAAGAAGTTAGAGCACCTATTTTGGAGCATCTATGAAAGGAAGTTGGCGGTAATTATGGCGAGTATTCATTAATAGAGATGTAGATGGTGTTAATAACGTTCAAAATGTTTGAGGTGCTTGATATTGAAAGTTTATTAGCCATTGATGTTCAACATGCGTTAAAGGAAGACATTATAATAACTTATGTTACAATAGAAGACAAAAAACTAACGACTGCCAATATTTCCAAAGCTATGCAATTGATTTCACAGGCAATGGATATATTTGCTGATAATGATCACGGCGAAAATCGTAGCTCCGGCATAGCAGCATCGGTTGATAACGCAATTGGTTGTTATAAGGAAATCTATGTACAAAAGAAACCTATAAAAGTTCAACAAACCTTAGACAACTTTGTTGACAAATCCCCAAGACCACTTAATCAAGTGGATACAAGTATTGTTGATGTAGATATATCAAACGAAGATATCACAACATAATCTCGAGTTAGAATTTTTGTTTTTTATATGTGAATATGAATGAATGAATTTGTTATGTTTTTATGTAAATTTAGTTTTTCTAATTTTTTATAATAATTAAAAATATTTGTTGAAATGACTTGTCAATTACAAAAATCAAAAATCTATTTTTACTAAATATTTAAAATGTTGACCCAATCACATTTATATCGAAAAAAGCGATTCTCCGATCCCCATTAACGACACAAATCGGGGCTCCAGTGTATATTAAATAGTATGTTGACAATTTCTAGCGCTGTCCCGGAATCCCGGGAAATTAAAAAAAAAATTCCCGGGAAATAAAAATGCAAACCCTAGGTAAGTGGTTATTTGTGAAAACCACAGACTTTTCGTAGGGGATGTTAATTAATTTGAAAGATCAAAAGATTAACTTTTAGTATTATCAAGGATACTCTTTTTCATTATTTTTCAATTTAATACCTTTCGGTTCTTCTAACCATTTCAGCTAATCTTTGTTTTGAGTGGTGAGTTACGAAAGCTATCATCAGGATATCAGCTGACACCATTTTGCCAGGATTTTTGCAGTTGGGCTTCAGCATTCCCACTGCCAAAAACTTTGGAGTAAACACAACATACCAAATACGTGTTCTGAGTTTTGAAGTCTTTGTGACTGACAGCGAAAACGAGTTAAACAATTTTTCTATTAGTTCGAGAAAAATGGTTGGTACCATTTTTATCCCTCTATTCCCATTTTATCCCTTAAAATTACGAATTTGGAAAAAAATACTTTTATATTATGTATCTATCCAATTAGAGGAATGTACACTAGAGCGTACCAGGTTACAAGTAAAAAAAAAGTTCGCCGTACACCTTCGAATATGAAGTATTATTGAAAGGTAGTTTCAAAAATTTTTTTTTTATTTTTTATGCCGAACGTAGGGGTCGCGCTTTTACATTTTTATACCCTCCACCTCCAGGATGGGGGTATACTAACTTTGTCATTCCGTTTGTAACACCTTGAAATATCGACCTGAGACCCTATAAAGTATATATATTCTTGATCGTCATAAAATTCTAAGACGATCTAGGCATGCCCGTCCGTCCGTCCGTCCGTCCGTCCGTCCGTCCGTCCGTCCGTCCGTCTGTTGAAAGCACGCTAGCATCTAAACGAAAGGAGCTACGACGTCCAAATTTACCATAAATGCGTCTTATAGTCGTAGATCGGTTGGGATTGAAACTGGGCGAAATCGGCCCAATGGGAAACAATTTTCCCTCACAAGGACTAAAAATACCCACAAAAATCCCTAATATTTTAGAGTATTTAGGCATGTTTTTTCAATATGTCTCCTTGTACTTACTTGATATTGGGTATGCGCATTCCCCTTATAACAAAAACGTGCACCATAAAGTGATTTTATTCGAAGGGGGTGAAATGGGGCAAAAAAGGGATAAAAATGGTACATATTAAACGACAACAGCTAGAAACACGAAATTCGGTGTGTATATTCCTCTAATAGAGTAGATACATAATATAAAAGTACTTTTTCCAAATTAGTACTTTTAAGGGGTAAAATGGGAATAGAGGGATAAAAATGGTACCGACCAAACGGCTGCCCCTAGAATAATAAAATTCGGTGTATACATTCCTCTGATTGCATAGACACGTAAAATACACGGATTTTTCAAAATTCGTACTTTTTGGGGTTAGAATGAAAAAAAGGGATAAAAATAGTACCAATCAAATGACCGCAGCTAGAGCCATGAAATTTGGAGTATACATTCCTCTGACTGCATAGACACGCAAAATAAAAAATTTTTTCAAATTCGTACTTTTTCTTTTACGGCAAAAATTGGTTGAATCATGAAGTTAGGTTAGGTCTGATAATGGATTTTCAAAATTTGTACTTTTGGAATTAAAATAGAATGGAAATACAACCAACTGTAGCACCCACTATCTGCCAATATTTATGGTATTTAAGCTTTTTGAAAATATAAAAAGAAGAATATTTATTTTTTGAATTAACGATTTGGTAGCCTTTTCTTATTATAATTAAAATATTATTTTTATTTATAAAATTATTTTTTTAATATTTGTATTTGTTTTCATTTGGCTATAAAAAAATTATATTTTCCTGTAATATTACTGCACTTCTATGAAAATCGACATTCTCTGTGGAATGCAATCAATGGTGGAGGGTATATAAAGTTCGGCCCGGCGACCCCTACGTTCGGCATAAAAAATTAAAAAAAATTTTTTGAAACTACCTTTCAATAATACTTCATATTCGAAGGTGTACGGCGAACTTTTTTTTGAGGTACGCCCTAATGTACACACCGAATTTCGTGTTTCTAGCTGTTGTCGTTTGATATGTACCATTTTTATCCTTTTTTGACCTATTTCACCCCCACGAATAAAAATCAATATATGGTACACGTTTTTGTTATTGGGGAATGCGCATACCCAATATCAACTAAGTACAAGCAGACATATTGTTAAATACTCTAAAATATTAGAGGTTATTATGGGTGTTTTTAGTCCTTGGATGAATATTTTGGACGTCCTAGCTCCTTTCGTTTAGATGCTAGCGTACTTTCAACAGACGGACGGGGGGACAGGCGGACGGACATGGCTAGATCGTCTTAGAGTTATACTCTGTAGAATATATACTTATAGACTATTTACAAGAATATATATACTTTATAGGGTCTCAGGTCGATATCTCAATGTGTTAAAACGGAATGACAAAGTTAGTATACCCCCATCCGGGAGGTGGAGGGTATAAAAATTGTGTTGATTTTATGAATCAGTATGTATCGATACATTCAAAAATTTTGTTATTATTTGTTGTAATGAAGTAGTGGCAAAGGTTTCATTAAGTTCTGGCATTCAATTGGGCTTAAAGATGTTGACCTTCCAAATATTCAAATTTGTTATAGGAGTGAAATGTTTATAATCGTTTAGCACTTTTTGTAAGTATTACACAAGCTGACCGAAAATCAAAATTTCAGCAAGTCCAGCTCCTTCTTTACAACTTATCTCAGATATAGCATATTATTGCCACTTGTTGCGGGAAACATTGTACAGTGTTAATTCAAATGATGTTTAGGCAACCTATGGTCGTCGTTGGTCGATTATGAAAAAATCTCGCCATTTTTTTTTTTCTTTTTTTTGTGAAATAATTAAAATTTCTGGGAAATATCAGCCGTCCAGAACAAACGAAAATGAGAAACAAATTAAAGTGGCAGAACGAGTCAATGAAATTCGTTATGTTGGTATGTACATATGTATGTGAACGAGTGAATGCATGAAAACATGCATGTGTATGCGATTGTGTGAGTGTAGATATGCCTTGTTATCAATTTACGAAAAGGAAATCATCATCAACAGCCACAGCAACAACTACAACTACAACTACAGCTGTGAAATGAATTCGTCTTAAGCGCGAACCGAACGAAAGGAATGCTTGCCCGGCCCGGCCGCCTGGCTTGTGCTTCCTAAGGAATCCATCCAAACGAGAACTACTACAACAAGCAATCAGCCACATACACAGACACCACCTAATCATGTCTATACAGCCGCTGGTTATTGAATTAATACAGGGTTTTAAAGGATTTTAAATAAATTAAATAATAGACATGATCGAGGTGGCCACCTTTGTACATCGACTCTACATACCTACTAGGGCATATCATCTGGACATAGCTAATAAGGATAATTTTTCTCCTCTGATCGTCGACAACATTTTTGGGATTTATTTTTATCTTAGAAGATTATTTTTTGAGGATTTATGAATTCAAACCACACTTATAAGGCAAGACTACAAATGCGAACTAAATATTCTTATATTTAAATTTTCAAAAAACTTAAATGCCATAAATATTGGTAGATAGTGGGTGCTACAGTTCGTTGTATTTCCATTCTATTTTAATTCCAAAAGTAAAAATTCTGAATATCCATTACCTCATGTACGTAGTACAAAATATCCTAACTTCATGATTCAGCCTATTTTGCTGTAAAAGTACAAATTCGGAAAAATCATTTTTTTGTGAATTCCATGATTCTAGTTGCGGCCATTTGGTTGGTACCATTTTTATCCCCTTTTTCCTATTTTACGACTTTCTAAAATCTCTTTATTTTACGTGTCTACGCAATTAGAGGGATGTACACACCGAATTTCATCATTCTAGCTGCAGTCGTTTAGTTGGTACTATTTTTATCCCTCTGACCCATTGTATCCCTTGAAAGTACGAATTAGGAAAAAAAAACCTTTTATTTTTCGTGTCTATACAGTCAGAGGAATGTATACTCTGAATTTAATGACTCTAGCTGCGGTCATTTGGTTGGTACTTTTTTTATCCCCTTTTTCCATTTTCACCCCAAAAGTACGAATTTCGAAAAATTCGTTTATTTCACGTGTCTACACAATCAGAGGATTGTATACACCGAATGTCATTATTCTAGGTGCAGCCGTTTGGTTGGTACCATTTTTATCCCTCTATTTCCATTTTATCCCTTAAAATATCGAATATCGAAAAATACTTTTATATTATGTATCTACTCAATTAGAGGAATGTACTCGTGTTTATATCTGTTGTTGTTTAATATGTACCATTTTTATCCCTTTTTGCCCCATTTCACCATCTACGAATAAAAATCACTTTATGGTGCACGTTTGTGTTATAGGGGGAATGCGCATTCCCAATATCAAGTAATTACAAGCAGACATATTGAAAAAATATGCTTAATTTATTTTTAGTCCTTGTGAGGGTAAAATTTTTCCCTTTGGTCCGATTTCGCCCAATTTCAATCCCAACCGATCTATGACTAAAAGACTCATTTATGGAAAATTTGGACGTCCTAGTTCCTTTCGGTTAGATGCTAGCGTGCTTTCAATAGACGGACACACGGACGGACGTACATGGCTAGATCGCCTTAGAATTTTATTACGATCAAGAATATATATACTTTATAGGGTCTCAGGTCGAGTGAACCCAAAATCCACACCAATCAGTGAACTATTGGCTTCTCAATAGTCACTAGGGGTGGGATAGTGTTGTATTGGAATTTAGGAGTTTGCTTGGATACGCTAGAACCCTCTATTTTGTGAGATTTGAGAGCCGTTGCATTAATAGGTGGCTATAACAATGTGTTGTGCCGCAGCATTTGATACATTTGACTCCCCTAGAGTGGTGGGAGCAAATTTTAAACAAAGGGGCTCCACATACCCCTTATCATATTTTCCCTATTGGAGTGGTGATAGTTAGTAGATAGTAGATGTTTGGGGAAAATGTTGGGAGTCAGTCTATCATTTCTCCCATCTAGGGTCTACTGCGCCTTTCTTTAATAAAAAAGAGGCAATATGGGGGTCACCTTAAGGGTTGTAGTTGGAGGGTAGGTGTGTTCTGAGAAAATATTGGGCCTGAAAAATCAATGGGGATTACTCATACATTTGACTCCACTAGGGGCCTCCTTGGGGCAGTTAGAGTGGTGGGAGAAAATTTTATATAAATTTAGTTTTTGTATGGGAGCGTCATTATGGAGTGGAGATGGTGGACAGGTATGTGTGTGGAAAATGTTGGGGAACGAAAATTAATGGGGGGCAGTTCTACACGTCTTCCCTCTAGGGGTGACTAGTGGCTGTTTTGGGCCTTTCCTTCATTAATAAAATTATAAAAAAAATGTGTGAACCTACCTTAAGGGTTGGAGATAGAGGGTAGGTACGTTCTGAGAATATATTGGGACTGAACAAATATTGGGGGTTGCTCATACATTTGACTCCACTAGGGACCTCCTTGGGCAGTTAGAGATGTGGGAGCAAATTTTATAAGAATTAGTTTTTGTATGGGAGCCCCATTAAGGAGTGGGGATAGGGTGTAAGTTTAATCGAAAAAATTAAAAAATGTGTGGGGACTACCTTAAGGGTTGATGATAGATGGTAGGAACGTTGTGAGAAAATATTGAGACTGAAAAAATATGGGGGTGTTGTCGCAACCTTCCTTGCCTCCTTGGGACAGTTAGAGTCGTGTATAAAAATTAGTTTTTGTATGGGAGCTCTATTAAGGAGAGGGTATAGGCGGTAAGTTTGTATGGAAAAAATGTTGGGGAGGGAAAATTAGTGGAGGTCGGTCTTACATTTAACCCAGCTAGGGGCGACTCCGGGATATTTTTGGGCCTTTCTGTCATAAAAAAAAATATAAAAAATAAAAAAATCGTATCGGAATCGCCTTAAGGGTTGAAGATAGGCGGTAAGTATGTTCGGAGAAAATGCGGAGGTTGAAAAAATATTGAGGGTCGGTCATACATTTGACTACACAAGCGGCCACAAGCGGTGGGAGAGATTAGCTCGAATTCGAAAAACGTTAGTTTTGAAAAAAAAAATAATAAATAATTTACGGTTTAAATACCCAAAGTTATATAGATATTTTATTTATATATTATAGCTACAGTTTAGATTAGTTCGGTGACTTATAGTGAAATTTGATGTAGAACATTTTTTCCATTCACACCATTCCCCTAAAGTGCAGTTTTGTTGCTCATTTTAGAAAGAATTCAAAAAAAGTACAAAATTAACCCTAAAATGTACGATGAGGTTTTGACTTATTTCTGGCAGTTTTGAATTTTGGTGTATTCAGAGACTTCGAGTAGAATTTTATGGGCAACATTTTTGTGGAACATTTTGACCCTTAATACCTCTTTTTTCACACTTCTCAACAAAAGGGACTAAAAAGACCCATATACTGAATACCTAGAGGGTTAAAATATTCCACAAAAATGTTCCTCGTAGTGCTTTAAGTAATATTGCTGAAGATATCCTCTACTTCAAATATAAGATTCACAAGGTTTCCTATATTTTAGGGGTATTTTTCGTGCTCATTACTTTAGATTCATCCAACCACTTTCACTCCGCAAATAAATCCCGAAAAATTAAAAGGATGTCTTCTCTCAAGTCATAAAAAAGTTATATCCGGAAAGGGTTCCCGAATTGAAAGACGTCTAAGAATGGCTATTATTATGGCCCCATCATCATCACATTTGACCCCATTTTTTGGCTCACGACTTTTTTCCGAACCTTACAAAATTAGTGGTTCTAGCGTTCTGAACCCCATAAGCGGTAATTCTGCTTATTGACATAGCCAACGAGATGAAAATGAGCTTCATCTGAAAATATGTTAAAGATTCACTACTTTGGAAGTAAGTTTTTAATATTTCCCAGTTTTGTTCGAGCGTATAGCGCTCCATTATGCAAATGTCAAACATAAACCTTAAAATTAAAATAAAAAGAATACAGTGAAAGCTCTGCTTGCGGACAGCTCCCGTGAGCGGACATCTTCCTTGTGCGGACAAATTTAGTTTTCAAAGGCCCCTTCCACTCTACTAAACGGACATCTCCACTTTAAGGACAAAAATTTCGCCGACGGTGAATGTCCGCTTATGAGAGTTTTCACTGTATTAAAGGGTGATTTTTTAAGAGCTTGATAACTTTTTTTTAAAAAAAAACGCATAAAATTTGCAAAATCTCATCGGTTCTTTATTTGAAACGTTAGATTGGTCCATGACATTTACTTTTTGAAGATAATTTCATTTAAATGTTGACCGCGGCTGCGTCTTAGGTGGTCCATTCGGAAAGTCCAATTTTGGGCAACTTTTTCGAGCATTTCGGCCGGAATAGCCCGAATTTCTTCGGAAATGTTGTCTTCCAAAGCTGGAATAGTTGCTGGCTTATTTCTGTAGACTTTAGACTTGACGTAGCCCCACAAAAAATAGTCTAAAGGCGTCAAATCGCATGATCTTGGTGGCCAACTTACCGGTCCATTTCTTGAGATGAATTGTTCTCCGAAGTTTTCCCTCAAAATGGCCATAGAATCGCGAGCTGTGTGGCATGTAGCGCCATCTTGTTGAAACCACATGTCAACCAAGTTCAGTTCTTCCATTTTGGGCAAAAAAAAGTTGGATATCATCTCACGGTAGCGCTCACCATTCACAGTTACGTTACGATTCGCATCATCTTTGAAGAAGTACGGTCCAATGATGCCACCAGCCCATAAACCGCACCAAACTGTGACTTTTTCTGGATGCATTGGTAGCTCTTGCAATGCTTCTGGCTGATATTCACTCCAAAATCGACAATTCTGCCTATTTACGTACCCATTGAGCCAAAAATGAGCTTCGTCGCTGAACACAATTTCTTTCTTTCTGAACTTTCTTAACAGAGCACGCATTTTGATAATAAAATTCAATGATTTGCAAGCGTTGCTCGTTAGTAAGTCTATTCATGATGAAATGTCAAAGCATACTGAGCATCTTTCTCTTTGACACCATGTCTGAAATCCCACGTGATCTGTCAAATACTAATGCATGAAAATCCTAACCTCAAAAAAATCACTCTTTACTTTACCTTTCAAAGTCAATGGCAACGGCAGTTCAAATTTAATGGCGGGTGGCTGTTCGTGTGTATTCACAGCCTTTGATTTTGCTCAACAATTCGTAAGTGTACGAAAGTGCGGTATGTATGTATGTGTGTGTCTGTCTAGCAACTTTAAAGCATAAATATCCTTGGTATCCTCTGTTGTTATTGCAATTGTGGTTGTTGTTGTTTTCTTTTCTTTTTTGGCTGATCTTAATGTTGTCCTACTGGTTTTCAATGTCTAAATACAATTTACATATCTATAGTGAGCGCACAGCAAACATACCAAAGAACAAGGCAGACGGACGGACGGACGGACGGACAGACGAATGGATGGACATACCACTAAGTTAGCGGATGAGAGTACAAGATTTTTGTTGCAAGTAATAGTGTGAAGATTTACCCTGTAAATCTGCATTCCATTTGAGGAGTTTTTGTCTGTTTCATCTCCTCTTTTGTTCGCACAGCAGAGATTCTTGTGAAATGGCAAACGGGTGGTTGGCCGGACGGATGGACGGACGGACGTCGGAATGGCAATAGCAAAGGAAAATACCAACGATCATCACACCGTCCGCCACAGACTCGGACAGACATCGTGGCTGTTTGTGCCACACACTTGAGCCAGCACAAGAATTTCTAGGCATAGACATGCGGTCTTCGTTTATTGCTTCCTTAAGCTCTCAGCGGGGTAAGACATACACACACTTGCATACATACATACGAGATACACGTTCTATTCGTACTTAACTGGTCCTATGCGCACAGACATACAAACAACCGATTACTCGAACCTCGTAGTGACCGCATTATCATGCAAAGCCGAAAGGTTTCTGGCACTGATACCACCGAACATGCCGTGTGGTATCTGTGGAAGCACACACACTGTCGGTCATAAGTGTCGACCCAACGAGGGAACATTGGGAAATTATTTGGAAATTCCGCAAAAATTCAATAAGAAAACGCACGGATATCACTCGACCCAAGCGATAGGAGTATTAAATTATGACGCGCAATATTCATTGATGAAGGGAAACTTCTTCTTGTCCCATTGTTAATGTCAGTGGGAGTATTGAGACACTTATGCACTCCCTAAGGTTTGGTTGCAAGGAAATATATTTGGGTCTGACTGAGTTTGGTTTAATTGAGCCAACACTCAGAGGATGTTCTTTGTAAATGCAGTTCATTGATATGGTGGACGGAAAAGTGGATTTGGAAGGAGGAAAGAGAGAGTAGTGTTTATTGATATTTATTTCGATTGAAATTTATATTATTTTTAGCAACCTTTCTTTACTACTGTGCTAAGAAATTCCATAGAAAACGTGTAATTTTAGAAAATTAAAATTAAAATTTATATATTGTCTAAGCAGGTTACAATTAATTAACTCACACAGCAATTTGGGAGTCTCGGTGGTCGAATATACTCTAAAACGGGTTTTAATTTCGTATGGGAAGGGACTCGTCCACTTCTCGTCCATCTTTGCACAACTATTTACAGTTGATACACTTACTCAAAATTTCAGCTATCTAAGTGTCATAGAACTGACTATATTCGAAAATGGGTTTTAACTTCGTTTGGGAGGTATCATGCCCACTTTTCCAATACCGCGTATTTTTGGCACAACTACGCACAGTGGTGCTACATGCACTCACATACAATTTCAGTATTGTATCTGTCATATTCGATGAAATGGTTTAACTTCGTATGGGAGATACCACGCCCACTTTTCCAATACCGCCCATTTTTACCACAACTGTGCAGACTAACAATTAGTGAACTTTCTCCGAATATACTAATTTATAAAAAACGAACAAATCCGCAATTTTTGTAAGAGGTGCCACGCCCACTAAAAATAACAAAAATTTATATTGGCTATTTTCACCACCGCACAGTGGTTCAAAATCAAAATCCATCGGCCAAAATTCAATAACATTTGTTCTAGAAGACATTTTTAAGTTCTGTAAAAATCAAAATTAGACAAGGGCCCAAGTATTATTTTGAGATATTAACATTAAAAATTGGGAAATCGGATATATTTTAGGAATCGGTCCAAAGTTGACTACTTTTCGTATTTTTCAATTTTAAAGCAAACTAAAACTTTGAAAAGTCGCTGCGAAGCCACTTGAAAAGGTAGTCTGCAGCCAAGTAATAAATGTCACCATGCTAAATTTTATAACAATCGGAGTTCATTTGCTGGAAAAATAGCCAAAAAAAATTAGAAGACAAATCGAATTACTGCATGAAAACTGCAGACAGTCCTCTTTCTTTGACAAATTTTTTATTACAAATTGTTGTTTCTTAGCTTTATTATGACGTTAATGTTAATGTTTGTGCCACATATAGTTCGTTTATAATAAATATTTTAAAAAATATCTGAGTGCAAAATCTCTTAAAATGTGTGAGAAACAGTTCGACAAATTTTCAAAATCTGAATAACGTGAAAATCTGTAATATAAAAAAAATAATTTTTTTCTTCGCATTATAAAATATGTAAAAAAAACATAAAAACAAAAAAATACAAATTTTAATTTACTTTAAAATCGAAAAATACGAAAAGTGGTCAACTTTGGACCGATTTCTAAATTTTAATGTTAATATCTCAAAATAATCCTTGGGTCCTTGTCTAATTTTGATTTTTTACAGAACTTAAATGTCGTCTAGAACAGAAGTTATTGAATTTTGGCCGATGGATTTTGATTCTGAACCACTGTGCACCGGTTCAGCATAAACATACGATGGAAATTTCAAGAAGATCAGACCAGTAGTTTAGGCTGCTGTAAACAAAAAAACAAATTTACAAACAAAAATTCATATATATAGGGTCCGCCAAATAACTTTTTTTTGAAAATGCTATAAAAAAAACTACTGAATATTTTCTCAAATTCAAATGGCCTCGGCACCCCACAAATAATAGTCCAACGGTTGAATAGTTGAAAAAAAACGTTAGATGGCGGATAATATAATTTGGGATAGAAAAAAGTGCAACGCATTGAAGGAGTGACGTCCGTCTGTCTGACTGGTTGGTGTGCACGATAACTCTCGAAGGGAGTTAAAGAATTTATTCAAACTCTGATCAAAGTATTATTTTCCCCAGACTTACTTTAAATTCGGAGAACTTCACGATTCTAGAAATCTAAAAGTGCATTTATGTTAGTAAGTGGTACGATTTTACCCCTTTTTGAGCCGCCCTTACACAAATTTAAAAAAATTAATCTATTTTGCGCGTCTACGTTCTCGGAGAAATGTACACACCGAATTTCTAATAGCCTCAATTTGCTTTGTACGATTTGCATCACTTTTGATCCGCTTCCACCTTTAATGAACACATTTAGATACAATACATTTGGTATCTATCAACGAATTTCTCGATTCTAGCTTCAGCTATGTATGGGGATGTACAAATCGAATTTCATGGTTGGTACCATTGTAATCACTTCGTACTCAATTTCACCCCCAAAAAGTACGAATTTTGCAAAAAGGCAATGGTACAATCTTTCTCCATTTTAATATCTTAAGAGTGCAAATTTCGAAGAATTCCTTCTTATCTCGCATCTACGCTGTAAAACGAATATTCACACCGAATTTCATGGTTATTGCGTCAGCCGTATTGTTAGTACAATTTTCCCGTTTACCCTTTAAAAGCACAAATTTCGAAAATATAATTAATTTTGTGTTTCTAAGCATTTTGAGCAATGAACACGCCGAATTTCATGATTCCAGCTCCGTCTGTTTGATTGGTACAATTTTTATCCCTCTTTACCCAATTTCGCCCTCAAAAAGTACGAATTTTGCGAAAATATTTTCGTGGTCGCAATCGTGCTGTAAAAGTAATGGTTGTTCTGAATTTCAAAAATCTATGCCCAACCGTTTGAAGTGTACTGTGGTACAATTTTCATCCCATTTAATCCTTTAAAGTAAAAAAAAAATCGAAAAATTCCTTTTATCAGTGATCTGTGCCGGAAAACGAATGTAAAGGGTGATTTTTTAAGAGCTTGATAACTTTAAAAAAAAAAAAACGCATAAAATTTGCAAAATCTCATCGGTTCTTTATTTGAAACGTTAGATTGGTCCATGACATTTACTTTTTGAAGATAATTTCATTTAAATGTTGACCGCGGCTGCGTCTTAGGTGGTCCATCCGCTTAGTCCAATTTTGGCATTTCCACGTTTTTGAGTAACAGAGACCCAATTGGTGCGAACGGCGACGAATCGAAAATTGGTGGTCATCATTAACACTGGCCGATACAGCTGCGATATTTTCTTCAGTTCGCACTCTACGTAAGCGTGTTGGTGGTTTAATGTCCAACAATGTAAATTTGGTGCGAAATTTAGTCACAATAGCCCGAATAGCCGCTTCAGTGGGTCGATTAAACTGACCATAAAATGGAAGCGCGCAATGAACTTTCTTAACAGAGCACGCATTTTGATAATAAAAGTCAATAATTTGCAAGCGTTGTTCGTTTGTAAGACGATTCATGATGAAATGTCAAAGCATACTGAGCATCTTTCTCTTTGACACCATGTCTGAAATCCCACGTGATCTGTCAAATACTAATGCATGAAAATCCTAACCTCAAAAAAATCACTCTTTATTTACATACCGAATCTCATTATTGTAGCGTCATCCGTGTTGTTGGTACCTTTTTATCCCCTTTTCCCCGATTACCCTCTAAAAATACGAATTTCATAAAATACGTTCATTTTGCTTTTGAGATATACACACCGAATTTTATGATTCCAGCTCCATCCGTTTGATTGGTACCATTTTTATCCCTTTTTACCCGATTTCAGCTTCAAAAAGTACGAATTTTAAAAAATATGTGCCCCTTTTAACCCATTTTACCCCTTAAAAGTACGTATTACGAAAAACACCCCTCATGTCTTATCTGTACGTTGCAAGAGAAATGTACACACCCAATTTCATGCTTCTATGGTAATGAAAGATATTGCCACAATATCATCTTGGTGATATATCATCCAAATGTTTATAGGGAAAACGAAATGACTAAATTCACATTCTATGGTGGAGGGAATAAAAATTCGTGAGACTGGCATGCTAGTGGGCAGCACTCACAGTCCTCGTACGGCGGACTGACGAGAATGTATACTCACCAACGATTCCTACGATTTTAACCCAAGAACAGCTCAAAGTGAACAACGTTGCTAGAAAAATAATATTTTCGGACGAAGCACAATTTTCTCTCGGCGGAACATGCAAAACTATCTCTCAGTAAACTCACACATGATCGCCGAGAAGCATTGGTCCCCATAATCGATCTTTAGCGCACCAAGTTCATTAATCATTTTATTAACAGTCTCGGCGATGGCCTAAGTTTTGAAAAAGTCTATTATATTTGGTCTCTTTTAGCCGGATTCTGCGCATTTTCTACTTCTCGTAGGATCTATTGCTGGAAATCAACCTCTTACAAATATGAAAAGTTTCGTGCTGTAATAAACAGCAATTCAATATTCATATTTTTATACCCTCCACCTCCAGGATGGGGGTATACTAATTTTGTCATTCCGTTTGTAACACCTTGAAATATCGACCTGAAACCCTATAAAGTATATATATTCTTGATCGTCATAAAATTCTAAGACGATCTAGCCATGTTCGTCCGTCTGTAGAAAGCACGCTAGCATCTGAACGAAAGGAGCTAAGAGGTCCAAATTTTGTATAAATACGTCTTACAGTCGTAGATCGGTTGGGATTGAAACTGGGCGAAACCGGCCCAAAGGAAAAATTTTTTCCCTCACAAGGACTGAAAAAACCCATAATAACCTCTAATATTTAAGCATATTTTTTCAATATGTCTGCTTTTACTTACTTGATATTGGGTATGCGCATTCCCCCGATAAGAAAAACGTGCACCATAAAACGATTTTTATTCGCAGGGGTTGAAATGGGCAAAAATGGTACATATCAAACAACAACAGCTAGAAACACGAAATTTGCTGTGTACATTTCTCTAATTGAGTAGGTACATAATATGATATTATTTTTTATTTTAAGGGATAAAATTGGAATCGAGGGATAAAAATGGTACCAATGAAACGCTGTACCTAGAATAATGAAATTCGGTGTATACATTCCTCTGATTGCGTAGACATGTAAAATAGAAGGATTTTTCGAAATTCGTACTTTTTGGGGTTCAAATGGAAAAGGGTACCAGCGAAATGACCGCAGCTAGAGTCATGCAATTCGGAGTATGCATTCCTCTGTCTGCGTAGACACGAAAATACGAGTTTTTTTTCCAAATTCGTACTTTCAAGGGAGACAATGGGTACAGAGGGATAAAAATAGTACCAACTAAACGGCTACAGCTAGAATGATGAAATTCGGTGTGTACATCCATCAAATTGGGTGGACACGTAAAATAAAGAGATTTTAGAAAGTCGTACTCTTCAGGGGGTAAAATAGGAAAAAGGGGATAAAAATGGTACCAACCAAATGGCCGCAGCTAGAATCATGGAATTCGGTGTATACATTCCTTTGATTGTATAGACACGCAAAATAAAAAGATTTTTCCAAAATCTTACTTTTTACTTTTACTTCAAAAATTTGTTGAATCATTAAGTTAGGTTATTTTGCACCTGAGATAATAAATTTTCCAAAATTGTACTTTTGGAATTAAAATATAATGGAAATACAACCAACTGTAGCACCCACTATCTACCAATATTTATGGTATTTAAGCTTTTTATAAAATATAAATATAATAATATTTATTTTTTGAATCGACTGGTAGACTTACCTTATAAGTGTGGTTTGAAATAATAAAAATATTATATTTCTTTATAAAATAATTTTTTCAATATTTGTATTTGTTTTGCTTTGGTTATATTCAAAAAATTATATTTTCCTGTAATATTACTTCACTTCTACGAAAATCTACAGCTTCTATGAAATGCAATCCATGGTGGAGGGTATATAAAGTTCGGCCCCGCCGAACTTAACGGCGTTTTTAATTGTTAATATTATAACTAAAATTGAAAATAGCTGAATACTTGATTGATTGGGATGATTTGCATAAATTATGAAAAAAGTTCAGCAATATTTTAATGCAGATATTTACTGTAGGAATACTTCTGTCCGCCAGTGTGCACACCAATAATATGCGAACGCTCACAGCGATACTCTTTGCGCGTAAGTTTCGTTTGTTCTCTGTTCAAGGCGCCTGCTGTGTGCGCATGCGCCACCACCGCACAATTTCTTAGAATGAATGCTTTCGTGTTGTTGGCCAGTTAGGTATGTATGTATGTATGTGCGAATGTACGTTCGTTCACTTGGTAACCGTCTGTCATCCATGAATAGAGTTTGTTTCTTCTACAAGAACAGGATAAAAGGATGGATTTATTTAAGTGTTGCATCCATCAATTAGTGCAACCAAAAATAATTTGAATACCCGTTTGATCTGTGTGAAATGTGCATTACGCCACAGCACTTTCTGTCATTAGATAATATAAGATTATAGTTAAACCGGCAAATGAATAGACACGATGATGGTGGTGGTGCTGCTGCTGAAACTACAGATGTTATTTTAGAATTTTCGAAAAAAAAAAAGAAAACTTGTTCAATAAGTGTTCGGGCATTTGCATGTCTCACATGTTATACTACTATCTACTGTGGATGACATTGGAGTTAATTTCGTTAAATAATCTGTAAATAATTATTTAAACTTAGCTTGATTCGGAATTCTTCTAGAAATGAAACAGTATAGAAAGTAGAATTTATAACCATGATGCAGACGGAATTACACTGCAGTTACTACAGATGTTTTTTAATTTAGGTGTACACGTATTTGCATACTTCTCATTTTATTATACTATCTACTCTGGGGCGTACTAATCTTTATTTTCTAAAACAATCTGTAAATAACTATTTAAAGTTAGTTGATTTTAAATAAGAAAAATAAAATAAAACCTTTTTAATTGGAAGCCAAAATTTTCCAACATACTAATTAAAAAAACAATTTTGCTGACTCGAAGAAACCCATAAAAATATAAACAATCAGAAAAAATACTATGTTTTATAGTTGGGATCTTAACTAAGAAAACAAGTTCTACTTAAGGACAAATCTATGAATAAATGTAGAAGATATTACCCTTATTTTTGAAGTAAGAATATTTCAAATAATCGTGTGTCGTTTGTACGAAGATTTTGCAAAAACGGAATATACTACTACGAGAAAGCCCACAACTTCATCATTTATCCATAGATTTTCTTCAAATAGGCCTTATTTTATTTCTAAGGATGAGGGTATATTCACTAGGGTTTGCATCCCGGGATTTCCCGCGGGAAAATTCCCGGGAATTCACACATTTTTCATTTCCCGGGAAATTCGTACGGGAATCCCGCCTGAATTTAGTAAAAAATTTTACATTATTCTTCGCGTTCGGATGTAGACTCAAAACCGACTTTTTTGGATTTTTCCTGTCAAGCTCCATATAAAATAAAATAAAATTCGGGAAAAATAGATTTTTGGCGTGTATCCGTGCGCCAAAAATAAAGAATTTGAAGTTTTCGAAGCGACAGGACAAGGAAAATTATTCCCGTTTCCCGGGAAATAAAAAGTACGGGAAAATGTAAACCCTAATATTCACTTTGTCATTCCGTTTGTAACACCTTAAAATATTCATCGGAGACCCCATAAAATATATATATTCTGGGTCGTGGTAAAATTCTAAGACGATACAGCCATGTCCGTCTGTGCGTCTGTCTGTCTGTTGAAAGCACGCTAGATTACGAACGAAATGAGCTAGGAGGTTCAAATTTTTCCTAAAAGTGTCTTATGGTTGCAGATCGGTTGGGATTGAAAGTGGGCGAAATCGGCCCAGTGGAACAATTTTTCCCTCACAAGGACTGAAAATACCCCTAATATTTAGAGTATTTCAGCATATTTTTGGACATATTAACTTCTATTTATTCGATATTTGCAAAGCGCATACCCTTTATAGCATAAAAGGGCAACATAGAGTGATTTTTATTTGTAGAGGGCGAAATGGGACAGAAAGGGATACAAATGGTACATATCAAACCTAAAGTGCGAAAAAGGGGATAAAAATGGTACCAACAAAATGGCCGCAGACAGAATCATGGAATTCGGTGTATACATAGCCACGTAATATAATTATAAAAAATTAATTAAATAATTTTTTCCAAATTCGTACTTTATTTTGCTACTTTTACAACTGCGTACGTGAGAGATAAAGTATTTTCAAAATTTATTCTTTTGAAATTAAAATAGGACGGAAATACAACCAACCAAACCACTGTAGCTGAAAATACACTCTCTATCCCCCAATATTAAGGGTATTTAAGATTGCTGCCTTATATTTACTTTATGAATTGAAGTATTATTTCCATTATATATACATAGTATAGAAACATTGGCAGCCTTGGCTTATTAATTAAATTTCTGATTTTCATACATTTGAAATTTGTTGCGAACATTCCTCTTGTATATTAAATATAGTAATGTGCATAAAAATATCACAATTTTCGTACTTCTATGTAAAGTCGATATTCTTTAATCTGCTGGTAATACTGTGGAATGCACTCCGTGGTGGAGGGTATATAAGATTCGGCCCGGCCGAACTTAAAGCCTTCTTACTTGTCTTAGTTAAGGTCCCTGCTATAAAACAAAGAAAACTAATTAGAAAGGCGTATGTTTTTGCTTCTACAAATTTATGATGTGCATATTGTGTTCGTATGCACATAGCCACTGTTGAGGCTATGTTAAACTTTGCAAATCATAAAAATTATCAAGGAGTTTCCATAAAAAGTAATAATTTTTTATGAAAGATTTTGTACACTATTTCAAGGTTTTTTGATCATTTTCAATATGAATGCAAATACTGATTATTAAACTAAAAGGCACAAGTGATCGAGAAGAACAAAACAAAATAATAATAAGCTAAAAATTAAAATTTTTTTGTTATTGTAGTAGTTATTACGAAAATAATGGAAAATAAATTAACGTTAATGGATTAAAATACTGGCATATTAAAAATTAAAAGCTAATGCTGTTGTCAAACTATTTTAAAAATTATTTTTCATTTTACAAATGTTTTACTCGTCAAATTCTCAGAATTGAAGGAGTCACAAGCACAGGTGACTACATACAAGACACCTACACGAGATTCAAATTTAAAAAATGTTTGAGGAAACAAATAACTCGTATGGCAAATAATATTAAGACTGCTTTTCTTTAAGACTGGATAACTAAGCTGCGATAACAAAAATCTAAATAAAATGTTAAATTTTCACTGAAAATAAATAATTATTTTTTTTAAATTGTCGCCAAAAGCAATATCAATGTGTGTGTGAAAACAAATTTTGAAAAAATAATTTTGTGTTAAAAATTTTGGACTTAGCCTAGATAATTATCCAGTGTAAGTCAAAATGATGGTTATCGAGGCTAAGTCCAATAAAGTCAACACAAAATATTTTTTGAAAAATTTGTTTTCACACACACATTGATATTGCTTTTGGCGACCATGTGAAAAAGTATTTTTTTTATTTTGAGCAAAAATTAAATTTTTATTAACGTTTTTGTTATCGCAGCTTGTTATCCCGGCTTAAAGAAAAACAGCCCTATTATGACGTATTAATTTAGAAAATTCATTCGTATAGAGAGGAAAATTTTTACAGAAACAGATGGAAAATATTCTAAACTGTAAAAGCAGTAGAAATATTAAAACAATTAATATTAATTAAATATAAAATTAATTAATTAATTATTAATTAATTAAATAAATATAAAAAATAATGTTAATTAAATATATTCATATTATTGTCAGTGTGATATTTTTGTTTCACAATAAAGATTCTATATGCATAGGTGTTTTTCAAACTCCGAGTCATTAAACAATTCTCAAGCTTTGATAAGATAGAAATCTGATTTTTTTGCTTACGCACTGAAAGAAAAATCGTTCGTTGCATCAACGAATCCGATTCGTTATTGCCATTTCGTTGCGGCAACGAAATATTACATTCCCACAACAATCCGAAACGTTGCTACAGCGATGTGAACGTTTATGGTATGAAACCGATTTTTTGTACTTTTCGTAGTTTCGTTCCTGCAACAATTAAATATTCGTTGATGCAACGAAAATACTTTCTTTCATTTTCTACATGGGAAAACATTAATTAATTAATACAAATTCATATTACTTTTTCAAAATTTATTAAAATTAATGGAGTTTGGAAGGGAACAGGTTGCCTCAACAACTCATTCGTTGCAGCAACAATTTATTCGCTGGTGCAACAATAGGAGACACACAAATTATGTGTTTTTCTAGTGTGTGTGGTTTTGGGATGTATTCGATAGTAATTCTCATTCACGTTGTTGGAATTCTGCCTTAAGTAGTTGAGTTGTGCAATAATCACTTCGAAGTCCACTGAAAGAAAAACGTTCGTTGCCGGGACATATTTTGTTTTTGAAAATCAACTAACGTAACGTTCGTTGCTGCAACGAAAATGTTTAATTTAATGCCACGAATATTTGCGAAGCCCCATTGTTTCAGCAAGTAAACCGCGTTGTTGCAGTAACGAAACAGAGTTGTTGCAGCAGCAACGAATCAGAGTTGTTGCACTAATTCATTGGTTGTTGCAGCAATGAAACAGCATTGTTGCAGCAACGAAACAACATTGTTGCAGTAAGGAAACAACATTGTTGCGACAACGAAACAACATTGTTGAAGCAACGAAACAGTTGTTGCAGCATCGAACATGTTCGTTGCGGAACTACAATTTCCATTAAATCAAGATTCGTTGCAGCAACGAACACCGACGTTGGATGACTTTCAATGACCAAATTCTTTGCAGCAACGTGCAATTTCGTTCCGGTTACGTACGTTTTTCTTTCAGTGCGTGTAAGTGTGAAAATTAAAGATTATATAAGTTTAGTTACTGCCGGCTGACATTTTCAACGGAATGTTCATCATAATCTTACTGAGAGCATTTCGTCATTTGAGCACGCTTTACCGTTACACAAAAGTTGAATGCCAACAAAATTGGATATACCTCGTGAATACTTTGGTCCCAGGATTTATAAAAATTTTCGCTGTGGACTATCATGACAATAGTTAAAACATATACTTCCTAAGTCGAAAAATTTAGAAATATATATAGCAAATTCTTAAAAGGTTATATAAATTTAAATATTCAGTCGGAAAATTTCAATCAATTTTCTAAAATTTTTAAAAATTGGGTATTAATAATCAAAAAAAAAAGCAAATTATTAAAGTTAAAATTGTAAAAAAATAATTTTTATCAAAATTATATCTGTGAAAAATTATACATGTTTATTAAATATTTTAATGGTTTTAAAAATAATAGAATTTAAATGACATCAACGCTCCGTGTGATAGTCACTATTCATTACTGCCTGAAAAGTTGCAGGCTGTAAAGAATTAATGGTAATAATGTTTTAATTGTTTGTTAACTTCCTGTTTGAAATAACCCCACAAGACAAGAAATCAGGTGCAGCAAACATTGGGACCAACGAAATTTGGAGTTTCTTGGATCAACCTTTTTGGGTAGTATTCGCTGCAATTCTGTCATAACAGGTCTGACTATGGGACAAGTTACGCCATGATATTGTTGGCCCTAGAGGGGATCAACATAATGTAATTAAAAAAATATTTTATTTTGGTACACTCAGAAAAATAGCATTCCTAAATTTGAGTAAAATCCACACTCCAATTTAGTTCAACAATTTTACTCCACCTTAGTAAAATTGTTTCTTGAAAAGTAGGAAAATTAACTATGTGTTGTTGTGTTTTTTTCTCGCAAAATTAAGTTAATGTGATTACTGAAATTTATTTCGAGTTCTTCATAAATTTAATGAAGTTATAAAAATCACTTGAAATTGTTTAGAAAATTCTTGAATATTAATCTAAGAAATCAATTCTCGTTCGTTTTCAGAGGATTATTTCTTAAATACTTGAAGTATTAATCTAAGCAACCGCTGCGAAGGCACCTATCTTGCCTTCGCAACAATCATGGAGTGATAGCTCAACTCTTTATGGCTGAGGTATCATGGAACTTTTGAGAAATATTTCATTTTGTCATTATACCCTACACCACAGGGTATAATGTCTTTGTGCATTTCTTTGTAACACCCAAAAGGAAACGTGATAGACCCATCGTTTATTATACCGATCGACTTAGAATCACTTTTTGAGTCGATTTAGCGATGTCCGTCCGTCTGTCCATCTATTCGTGTAATCAAAGTCTAGGTCGCAATTGTTGTTAGAGCTAAATGAAACTTTGCACAACGAAGTTTTATGGGATAAGGACGAACGCTATTTAATCTGAAGCAAATCGGTTCAGATTCAGATATAGTTCCCATACAAATTTTTCTTTTTCCGCTCTAGAAACCTGATATTTCAACAGATTTTCCTCCATTTGGCAAGACGCCGTATATTTCAACTAGAAACAGCTCTGGTAAAAATAGGATAGATCGGTTCAGATTTATATATAGCTCCCATACAAATGTCTCCTCCGATTTGACTCTATCCGCTCTAGAAACCACAAACTTTGACAGATTTTCTTCAAATTTAGCAAAACAGCTTATATTTCAACTAAAAACAGCTCTGGTAAAAATATGATAGTTCGGTTCACATTTAGATATAGCTCCCATACAAATGTCTCCTCCGATTTGACTCTTTCCGCTCTAGATACCACAAACTTTGACAGATTTTCTTCAAATTTGGTAAAACAGCTTATATTTCAACTAAAAACAGCTGTTTTTAAAATATGATGGATCGGTTCAGATTGATACATATCTCCCACACAAATGCCTCCTCCGATTTGACTCTTTCCGCTCTAGAAACCAAAACTTTGACAGATTTTCTTCAAATTTGAACAGATTTTCTTCTAATTCGGCACATCAGCTAATGTTTCAAATAGAAATTACTATAGCGAAAGTGGGCCACATCGGTTCAGATTATATATAGCTCCCGATTTGATTCTTTCCGCTCTAGAAACCACATATTTAACACTCCATAAAATTTGGGAAAGCGTCTAATATTTAAACTTGAAAACCTTTCCTAAATATGGGTCAGATCGGTTCAGATTTGTATATAGCTCGCATTCAAAGTTTGTGTTCAAAATTTCTTACAAATACAGATAGAAGTATGGAATTTGTAATATATTCTCCTATTACAGCCCGGTTCAAATGTAATGACCTTTTTATATCCTACCCATAGGGTATAATGACTAAGTGTAGGGTATCATATAAAGGGTGATTTTTTAAGAGCTTGATAACTTTTTTTTTAAAAAAAACGCATAAAATTTGCAAAATCTCATCGGTTCTTTATTTGAAACGTTAGATTGGTCCATGACATTTACTTTTTGAAGATAATTTCATTTAAATGTTGACCGCGGCTGCGTCTTAGGTGGTCCATCCGCTTAGTCCAATTTTGGCATTTCCACGTTTTTGAGTAACAGAGACCCAATTGGTGCGAACGGCGACGAATCGAAAATTGGTGGTCATCATTAACACTGGCCGATACAGCTGCGATATTTTCTTCAGTTCGCACTCTACGTAAGCGTGTTGGTGGTTTAATGTCCAACAATGTAAATTTGGTGCGAAATTTAGTCACAATAGCCCGAATAGCCGCTTCAGTGGGTCGATTAAACTGACCATAAAATGGAAGCGCGCAATGAACTTTCTTAACAGAGCACGCATTTTGATAATAAAATTCAATAATTTGCAAGCGTTGTTCGTTTGTAAGACGATTCATGATGAAATGTCAAAGCATACTGAGCATCTTTCTCTTTGACACCATGTCTGAAATCCCACGTGATCTGTCAAATACTAATGCATGAAAATCCTAACCTCAAAAAAATCACTCTTTAGTTGGCCACGCCCGACTTTTACCTTCCTTACTTGTTTTTTGTAGTAGTTTTGCATACTCTGACACAAAACCATTTGTTTGAACTTTTTTAGTTAAATTGAACTTATTATTAGTTCACTTTTTTCCTTGCATCATGTAAAATTGTCATCAGTTTAAGTAAAAAATTTACTTGTTTTGAGGAAAAAATCAGGAAATTTTTCCTCAGTTTAAGTAAATACTTACTTGGTTTGAGTAAAAATTTACTTAGCTTTAGGAAAAATTTACTTAAATTTAGTAAAAATTTACTTTGTTTTAGGAAAGACTAACTGCAACTTTCCTCAGTTTGAGTAAATATTTACTTGGTTTGAGGAAAATTGAACTAGAATCAAGTTCATTCAGGGAAAAGATTGAACTTGATATGAGGAAATATTGCTTTAGCGCTATACGAAGTTCAATTTTCCTAAATTGTAAATTTTAATTAATTTTAGAGTTCACTTTTTTCTGAGTGTATGAGATACATATATAATTCATTGGTTATAATTTCTAGTTGTTATTTTTCTATAAAACAAAAAAACATTCTCGATATTTGTAAAATAAATTTTGTTAATAGCTAATGGTGTTAGTAAGACACTCCAAAAGTTTTATGGTGGATCTCCTTGTACTTATTCTACAACAATTACAAAAGTGAATTAAAAAAATTAAAGCAACATACTTTAAGCTGGTTTAAATCAAGTTGTGGATATTCCCGACTAAAATTAATCTTTGGTTTGTGTGGCGACATGAAAAATTAAAATATGCTCAAAAATGAAAAATCGGCAAAAATTTTACTAATTTTTGATATGAAAAATCGCCCAAAAATATATATCATCTGTAGTAGGTCAAAATCCGATTACGCAGAGCAAAGGTTTCCTGTCTTAAAGTTTTTCTCCACTCTCAGAGTAAAGATCTTTTTCTTTAAATCTACCAAATATTTGATTTTTTATTAAGAACCTAAGAACATCAAAAAAATATTTCACTATAATTAATGTACCTGTGAACTTATGCGCAGGGGTCTGATCCATAATAGGTCAAAGTCTAGATCTAGCCGATACTGAAACCGAATCTAAATTAGGTTGAGCTCTAATAACGTCCATTACTTAATCAACGATCACATTAAGATTTAATCAAATTTGGTTCTGAATTTATTTCATGGGAAGTTATTTTGATGATTTTTCAACTGATGATATTTGACCGACATATATAACCGGACTCCAATTAGGAAATATTTTCAAAAAATACTGTCATTTATTTTATTTACTCTATTGTTATTGCATAATGATGATGATGATTGCTGGTATTCCTAACATTTATGGAGATTTCATTATAAATTCATTACGAAAGCATTGCTAACATGTCTGCTGCGGTCGGCTATTTGATACGAATCTGTGGAATGCATTTTGAGTGATTTCTGTGTTTTTTTTTCTTCTTCTTCTGTTGGTTAGTTGGCCGCGTTGGAAAGCAAAATAAACGAAAGCCGTAAAATTTCAAAATTAACGTTAAAAAGGCAACAAAGAAAGACAAGAATTCAGAAGTTGTTGTTTGGGTTGCATTAACAACTAAAACTTCAAAACCAGACAACAACAACAAGAGCAACAACAACACGCTCCGCTACGACTCCGACTCCATTCAAATATTGATGTGTACTTTTTTATTTGCTCAAGAAAATTCCGATGTCCAACAACAGCACCAGCAACGAGTACCAGCAATAGCCGCGGCGGCAATAGCAACAGCACAGACAGCAACAAACGCGGCAACAGCAAGAGCAACAACAGCCAACAGCAATAGCCGCGGCGGCAACAACTGTTGCAGACGATGGAATTTAACTTTCTCTTCTCAACCGATATCTGTACAAGTACGAGTACGAGTACGAACAGTATGTAGAATGAATGTATGTACTACATATTTGTACAGACATACATACCTACATACACATATTATTTGTATATCGCAGACGTATACAAATGTACGTACTACAGAGTACTACATACATACATACAAACCGGCAGACATTTCTTTTCTTTCCTTAAAGTTCGAGTACATTCGCCAAAATGAACTTTTATGGGAGAAATACTCTCGCCGACGAGTATCAGCAGTGCATCGACAAATTTTACGTACACTAGGTGATAATTTTACACCAACTCGATATAAAGGACATTTTTCGGACCAAAGAGAAAATTGTTCCCTCTCAAGGACTAAAAATACCCATATTAATCCCTAATATTTTAGCGTATTTATCCATGTTTTTTGAATATGTCTGTTTCTATTTGCTTGATATTTGTTATGCGCATTCCCCTTAGAACAAAAACGTGCACCATAAAGTGATTCTTATTTGTAGGGGGTGAAATATTAAACGATAACAGCTAGAAACTCGGTGTGTACATTCGAAATTCGGTGTGTACATTCCTCTAATTGAGTAGATACATAATATAAAAGTATTTTTTCCAAATTCGTACTTTTAAGGAGTAAGATGGGAATAGAGGGATAAAAATGGTACCAACCAAACCGCTGCACCTAGAATAATGAAATTCGGTGTATACATTCCTCTGATTGCATAGACAAGTAAAATACACGGATTTTACTCTTTTGGGGTTAAAATGAAAAAAGGGGATACAAATAGTACCAATCAAATGACCGCAGCTAGAATAATAAAATTCGGAGTATACATTCATCTGACTGTGTAGACACGGAAAATAAACTGAGTTTTCGAAATTCGTACTTTTTGGGGTTAACATGAAAAAAGGGATAAAATAGCACCAACCAAATGACCGCAGCTAGAGTCATGAAATTCGGAGTATACATTCCTTTGACTACTAGGGTTTTTTCCAAATTCGTACTTTCAAGGGATACAATGAGTACGGAGGGATAAAAATGGTACCAACCAAACGGCTACACCTACAATAATGAAATTCGGTGTATACATTCCTCTGACTGCGTAGACACGTAAAATAGACGAATTTTTCGAAATTCGTACTTTCAAGGGATACAATGGTACAGAGGGAATGATGACATTCTAATTGCGTAGAAACTTCAAGCGGGTAAAAATGGTACCAACCAAATGGGCGCAGCTGGAATCATGGAATTCGGTGTATACATTCCTCTGACTGCATAGACACGCAAAATAAAAAGTTTTTTTCTAAATTCGTACTTTTTCTTTTACGGCAAAAATTGGTTGAATCATGAAGTTAGGTTATTTTGCACTATGTACGTCTGATAATGGATTTTCAAAATTTGTATTTTTGGAATTAAAATAGAACGGAAATACAACCAACTGTAGCACCCACTATCTACCAATATTTATGGTATTTTAAAATATAAATATAAGAATATTTATCGAATATTTATCGACGTATTTGTAGCCTTGCCTGGTTTGAAATAATAAATATTTTATTTTTATTTATAAAATTATTTTTTCAATATTTGTATTTGTTTTGGTTTGGCTATATTAACAAATTTATATTTTCCTGTAATATTACTGCACTTCTACGAAAACCGACAACCTCTGTGGAATGCAATCCATGGTGGAGGGTATATAAAGTTCGGCCCGGCCGAACTTAACGCCGTTTTTACTTGTTAAAATTCTATTAGCCAACTGCAGAATATACTAGCAAAGTATTAATAATATTCTTGCCAATTTTATAAACAACTGACCCACTGTGCATCAGTCTAAATCAAATTCAGACATTAAAAATCGCCCAAAACAAAAATTGGACTAAAAAATGAGAAATGTTCCAAAACGAAAAATGAAATGAAATGAATTGAAAATTGGCTATATTCGAGCCAGCCGCGGCGGCCACATGCCCGAAATCATATTTAAACATTAATGGCATAAAATTATCCTTCCAATAAAGCCAAATTGATGGACATTAAAACGATTTTCTTGTGTTTTATTTCAATTCGAAGTTCTATACCTCAATAAAAAACACCCTTTTATATATTTTTTATATGTTTGTTTGAAATAACAGAATCGAAACCGCAATCGTTCTCACATACGTTAAAAATCGAAATTCGGTATGACAAATTCGATTTGGGTCGAATTGGATCTAATATTCTTGGGTGATTTTTCATATGAAAAAAAAAAAACATTTTTGTATGGAATTTTTTGGGTAATTTTTCATAATTTTTAGGCGATTTTTCGTGCAGCCCAGATGACCGCGCCCACGCTCCTGACTAAAATCATCAAAACTAAAATACCTATCTTTTTTGTCAAAAACAAAATGCATTCGAATCAGACACGTCCCAGAAGGATGGTCGCAGGACAGAGGTATATTGGTAAAGTGATTTTTAATACTTTCAGAAGTTTACAACCATTTTAATCTCAAGCTGAAAAAATGATAAAATAATTTTAAGGATATTTTTGCGTTTTTCAAATATTCGTCTTCTAGTTGTATGTCGGTGGCAAGTGGGCGCTTTACGATCGGAGATTCCCCTAATAATCAATGACAACACCTAATATTTAGGGCATTTTTGAAGATTTCTGGTACGTCTAGCGAAAACGTTCAAAAAGGTAACTCATAGTTTTTGGTGGTGGGATAAAAATGGTACTACTTAAACGACATTAACTCGAAACGGTGTATAAATCCCCCTAGTTTCACAATTTTAATGGGGAAATAGGTATGACAAATGTATAATCTAATCGAATGATTCTGAAATTATGAAATGCGACGCGCAAGGATTTTTCGAAACTGGATCTTTTAGGCACCATTCGAAAGACTGCAACTAAACTGAGTCTGTGGCCATTGCGGTCAATTGTAATTGTGTATAAAATGGAATGAATTAAAAAAATAAAAAATAATTAAAAAATAAAAAAATAAATAATTTTAATTAATTTTTAATGAAGTAATACTTTATTTACTGAAAGTTGGTTTCCATTTTTTCTGTATAGAATTTTGAAACATATTTTTAATATAGCCAAACCAAAAGAAATAAAAATATCGAAAAAATAATTTTATAAATAAACTAGCTAAACCCCCGCCCGCTTCGCCAGGCAGAAAAACACACGGAAATAAAAATCATATTGTTTTTTCTTGTGATCGGTATTATATGTACCACTTATAATCAATGTATTTCCCTGAGATACAAAAGATATGGATATGTTCCATGGAAAATATTGAAGTACGGCGAATAAAGGAAGAAATGTCAAAAATCAAATTGATTTTAGGTTGGGTGTGATTCTCCTCCTTTCCATTACCAAAAAAACTTCCTACGTAAGAAGAACTTACTTAATCGAATAGCTGGAATTCGAATGTACTACATTCAAAACACATAGTAAGTCAATCAAATTGTTCACTAATCAAACAACACTTTTGTAATCTTTCTTTATTATTATGCTAAGAAAATCCAAAGAAAATTAGTAATTTTGCAGAATTCAAATCAAAAATTCCCCATCTTTCAAATCCCGCCCATTTGTATAACAATATAGGAATCTCGGTGTCGAATATACTCTAAAACAGGTTTTAACTTTGTATGGGAAGGATCACGGATACTTTCCGCCCATCTTGGTGTCGAATATACTCTAAAACCGGGTTTAATTTTATATGGGAAGGGCCACGCCCACTTTCCGCCCATATTTGCACAACTATTTACACTGGATCCATTCAGACAATTTTTCAGCACTCTAGGTTTTACAGAACAGATAATATTTAATAATAGGTTTTAACTTCGTATGTGAAGTACCACGCCCACTATCCCACTACCGCCCATTTTTGGCACAAACGAACATTTATGACAGATGCACTTACACAAAATTTCAGCACTATAGGTGACATTGAACTGACAGTATTCAATAATAGGTTTCAACTTTGTGTGGGAGGTACCACGCCCACTTTTCCAATACCGCTCATTTTTGGCACAACTACACACATTGATGTTAGATGCACTTACACAAAATTTCAGCACTATACCTGTCATATAACTGACAATATTCAATAATAGGTTTTAACTTCGTATGGGAGGTACTACGCCCACTTTTCCAATAACGCAAATTTTTGACACAACTACCCTTATTGATGCTAGACGCACTCACACAAAATTTCAGTATTGTATCTGTCATAGAACTGGATATATTAGAAAATGGGTTATAATTTCGTATGGGAGGTGCCACACCCACTTTTCCAATACCGCCCATTTTTGGCACAACTACTCACATTGATGATAGATGCACATACACAAAATTTCAGTATTGTATCTGTCATAGAATTGAATATATTAGAAAATGGGTTATAATTTCGTATGGGAGGTGCCACACCCACTTTTCGAATACCGCCCATTTTTGGCACAACTACGCAAATTGATGCTATATGCACTTACACGAAATTTCAGCACTCTAGGTGTCATAGAACTGACAATATTCAATAATAGGTTTTAACTTCGTACGCCCTAGCTAAACCCCCGCCCGCTTCGCCAGGCAGAAAAACACACGGAAATAAAAATCATATTGTTTTTTCTTGTGATCGGTATTATATGTACCACTTATAATCAATGTATTTCCCTGAGATACAAAAGATATGGATATGTTCCATGGAAAATATTGAAGTACGGCGAATAAAGGAAGAAATGCCAAAAATCAAATTGATTTTAGGTTGGGTGTGATTCTCCTCCTTTCCATTACCAAAAAAAAACTTCCTACGTAAGAAGAACTTACTTAATCGAATAGCTGGAATTCGAATGTACTACATTCAAAACACATAGTAAGTCAATCAAATTGTTCACTAATCAAACAACACTTTTGTAATCTTTCTTTATTATTATGCTAAGAAAATCCAAAGAAAATTAGTAATTTTGCAGAATTCAAATCAAAAATTCCCCATCTTTCAAATCCCGCCCATTTGTATAACAATATAGGAATCTCGGTGTCGAATATACTCTAAAACAGGTTTTAACTTTGTATGGGAAGGATCACGGATACTTTCCGCCCATCTTGGTGTCGAATATACCACGCCCATTTGTCCAATCCCGCCCATTTTTGGCACAACTACGCACATTGATGCTAGATGCACTTACATAAAATTTCAGCACTCTAGGTGTCGTAGAACTGACAATATTCAATAATATGTGTTAGCTTCGTATGGGAGGTGCCACGCCCACTTTTCCAATACCGCCCATTTTTGGCACAACTATGCACATTGATGCTAGATGCACTTACACAAAATTTCAGTATTGTATCTGTCATAGAATTGAATATATTAGAAAATGGGTTATAATTTCGTATGGGAGGTGCCACACCCACTTTTCGAATACCGCCCATTTTTGGCACAACTACGCAAATTGATGCTATATGCACTTACATGAAATTTCAGCACTCTAGGTGTCATAGAACTGACATTATTCAATAATAGGTTTTAACTTCGTATGGGAGGTGCCACGCCCATTTGTCCAATCCCGCCCATTTTTGGCACAACTACGCAAATTGATGCTATATGCACTTACACGAAATTTCAGCACTCTAGGTGTCATGGAACTGACAATATTCAATAATAGGTTTTAACTTCGTATGGGAGGTGCCACGCCCATTTGTCCAATCCCGCCCATTTTTGGCACAACTACGCACATTGATGCTAGATGCACTTACATAAAATTTCAGCACTCTAGGTGTCATAGAACTGACAATATTCAATAATAGGTTTTAACTTTGTGTGGGAGGTGCCACGCCCACTTTTCCAATACCACCCATTTTTGGCACAACTACGCAAATTGATGCTATATGCACTTACACAAAATTTCAGCACTCTAGGTGTCATAGAACTGACAATATTCAATAATATGTGTTAGCTTCGTATGGGAGGTGCCACGCCCACTTTTCCAATACCGCCCATTTTTGGCACAACTACGCAAATTGATGCTATATGCACTTACATAAAATTTCAGCACTCTAGGTGTCATAGAACTGACAATATTAAATAATAGGTGTTAGCTTCGTATAGGAGGTGCCACGCCCACTTTTCCAAAACCGCTCATTTTTGGCACAACTACGCAAATTGATGCTATATGCACTTACACAAAATTTCAGCACTCTAGGTGCCATAGAACTGACAATATTCAATAATAGGTGTTGGCTTCGTATGGGAGGTGCCACGCCCACTTTTCCAATACCGCCCATTATTGGCAGAACTACGCAAATTGATGCTATATGCACTTACACAAAATTTCAGCACTCTAGGTGTCATAGAACTGACAATATTTAATAATAGGTGTTAGCTTCGTATGGGAGGTGCCACGCCCACTTTTCCAATACCGCCCATTATTGGCACAACTACGCAGATTGATGCTATATGCACTTACATAAAATTTCAGCACTCTAGGTGTCATAGAACTGACAATATTCAATAATAGGTGTTGGCTTCGTATGGGATGTGCCACGCCCACTTTTCCAATACCGCCCATTTTTGGCAAAACTGTGCAGACTAACAATTAGTGGACTTTCAGAAAAATTCAAGACTCTAGCTGCAACATTACTCCGAATATGCTAATTTATAAAAAACGAATAAAATCCCCAATTTGTGTGGGAGGTGCCACGCCCACTGAAAATATCAAAAATTTATATAGCCTATTTTCACCACCGGTTCAACATGAACATACTGTGAAAATTTCAAGAAGATCGCTCCAGTAGTTTAGTCTGCTATAAAGAACAAACAAACAAACAAACAAACAAACAAACCCACAAACTTACAAACACAGATTCATTTTTATATATATATATATAAAATCTTTAAGTCAATTCAAAAAGTAAATAAATATATGACAGCAATCTGCTAAAAATATTAAATAATCCTAAATATAAATGCGGAGAGTGGCAACTTATATTTCTGATCAATTGTAAATTGATAGAAATTTAATAGGGATTTAGGCAAGTGTACGTTTGAAGTATTTCACTGGAAACGCTGGTCAATACCAGATATCGGTGCAGATATACAAATGGCTACATTTAAAATACGATAAATATCTGACGAAGATTTATAAAGGGAACTACGAATTGCACTTTTATAAGTCGTCTGTCTTGGGAAATGAGAGACATTGAGTTTATTGGGATGGTGCTGACTTTCGCTGTTGCGTTCCTGGAGAAGAAGACCGAGACATCTTACAGCAAATGACGGTAAGCAAAAGCGAACAGCTGTGATTGTCATCCATTCATATTAAAATATGGGTATTATCTATAAAGTTGATGATAAACTTATAGTCCACCTGGTCTGAGTTTCGTTTTACTGTGGGTCAAAGTTTTCAGTTTTTGGTCGAAGGAAGCATTATACCTGGTGAAAAAAGTAAAAAACAGCGTTAAGTATACTTTATATACCCTCCACCATGTCTTGCATTCCACAGCGGCTGTCGATTTTCGTAGAAGTGGAGTAACATTACAGGAAAATGTAAATTTTTTTAATGTAGCCAAACCAACACAAATAAAAATATTGAAAAAATAATTTTATAAACAAATATACAATTTTTATTATTTCAAGCCACGCTACCAATACGTTTACACTATATATCGAAATAATGCCTGAAGTTAATACAAAAAGTAAATATAAGACAGCAATCTTCAAAAAATCTTAAATATTACAGTTGGTTGTATTTCCATCATATTTTACTTCCAAAAGTACAAATTTCGAAAATGCATTATCTTTCGCGTACATTATTTCTGATTCAACCAATTTTTGCGTAAAAGTGAAAAAATACGAATTTGAACAAACGGACACATGGCTAGATCGTGTTAGAATTTTATGACGATCAAGAATATATATACTTTATATGGTCTCAGGTCGATATTTCAAGGTGTTACATCCTCGGTGGAGGGTATCAAAAGTGTTGTAAGTTAATGGCTGTGAGAATTTTTATTGTCAGAACTATATTGTGGAATTTTATGAGGATCATTTTTGTAGACGATCTTAACCCTTAAGCTCCTCTCTTTATGTGTCAATTTGACCTTTTATTCGAGAAAATCAAGACAGTCCCCTCAAAAATGACATTAAGAGAATAATATTTTCTTTTACGACCAAAATATTAAAGCTGCTTCCCACCCTAAAAAGAAACTCTGACAAACTGGACGTTTATTTTACAAAAACAAGTAAGGAAAGGCTAAAGTCGGGCGGGGCCGACTATATGATACACTCCACTTTCTATCAGAATACATTTCAATTCAGTAAAAAAGTAAAAACGGGAAAAAAATTTTTATGTTTCCTAATCACAGGCTAATATGACCTGGCCCAACTTGTCAAATCGAGAATATTATTTGTATCGGGGCTATATCCAAACATGGAATGAAGTGACTAGCTTTCACAATAAGTTCTTCTTCCAGTTGAAGTATAACGTGTTATGCTCAATTTTAAGAAATTCTCTGAAAATACGCGGTTTCTGGGGGAACGAAATTTTTATGAGAGCTATATGTAAATCTGAACCGATGTGACCCATTTTAACCATAGGTGTTCCTAGTTTAAATATATGATGTTTTGTCAATTTTGAAGAAAATCTGGTAAAATATGTAGATTCTGGAGGGGAAAAATTCAAATTGGGAGCGAAATTTGTATGGGAGCTATATACAAATCTGAACCGATCTAACACATTTCTACAACAGGTGTTTCCAGTTGAAATATAAGGTGTTTTGCGAATTTTGAAGAAAATCTGTTAAAATATGTGGATTCTAGAGCGGAAAAATTCAAATTGGGAACGAAATTTGTATGGGAGCTATATACAAATCTGAACCGATCTAACACATTTCTACAACAGGTGTTTCCAGTTGAAATATAAGGTGTTTTGCGAATTTTGAAGAAAATCTGTTAAAATATGTGGTTTCTAGAGCGGAAAAATTCAAATTGGGAACGAAATTTGATATGGGAGCCATATATAAATCCGAACCGATCTAACACATTTTTACAACAGGTGTTTCCAGGTGAAATATAAGGTGTTTTGCGAATTTAGAAGGAAATCTGTTGAAATATGTGGATTCTAGAGCGGAAAAATTCAAATTGGGAACGAAATTTGATATGGGAGCCATATATAAATCCGAACCGATCTAACACATTTTTACAACAGGTGTTTCCAGTTGAAATATAAGGTGTTTTGCGAATTTTGAAGAAAATCTGTTAAAATATGTGGATTCTAGAGCGGAAAAATTCAAATTGGGAGCGAAATTTGTATGGGAGCTATATACAAATCTGAACCGATCTAACACATTTCTACAACAGGTGTTTCCAGTTGAAATATAAGGTGTTTTGCGAATTTTGAAGAAAATCTGTTAAAATATGTGGATTCTAGAGCGGAAAAATTCAAATTGGGAACGAAATTTGTATGGGAGCTATATACAAATCTGAACCGATCTAACACATTTCTACAACAGGTGTTTCCAGTTGAAATATAAGGTGTTTTGCGAATTTTGAAGAAAATCTGTTAAAATATGTGGTTTCTAGAGCGGAAAAATTCAAATTGGGAACGAAATTTGATATGGGAGCCATATATAAATCCGAACCGATCTAACACATTTTTACAACAGGTGTTTCCAGGTGAAATATAAGGTGTTTTGCGAATTTAGAGGGAAATCTGTTAAAATATGTGGATTCTAAAGCGGAAAAATTCAAATTGGGAACAAAATTTGTATGGGAGTTATATATAAATCTGAACCGATCTAACACATTTTTACAACAGGTGTTTCCAGTTGAAATATAAGGTGTTTTGCGAATTTAGAAGGAAATCTGTTGAAATATGTGGATTCTAGAGCGGAAAAATTCAAATTGGGAACGAAATTTGTATGGGAGCTATATATAAATCTGAACCGATTTAACACATTTTTACCATAGGTCTTTCTAGTTGCACTATAAGATGTTTTGCCAATTTTGAAGAAAATATGTTGAAATAAGTGGTATCTAGAGTGAAAAAGGTCAAATCGGGAGTGAAATTCGTATGGGGGCTATATCTAAATCGGAACCGTTTTTCTTCAAATTAAATAGCATTTGTCCTTCGTTGTGCAAAGTTTCGTTTGGTTCTGGCTACAATTGCGACCTGTATCGTGATTACAAAAATAGATGGACAGACAGACGGACATTGCTAAATCGACTCAGAAAGCGATTCTAAGCCGATCGGTGTAATTAACAATGGGTCTATCTCCCTTCCTTTTGGGTCTTACAAACAAATGCACAATGACATAATACTCTCGTGGAGTGTATAATGATATACTCAATATGCCCTTTCAGAATTATAGGGTCGCTACTCAGTTCCCATTAAAAAGTATTATTTTATTGGACGGTGTTATTTAATGTTGCTTTAATGAGAATTATAAACTTGAATTAAGGAGAATCAGAACTAGAACTAGATGTAGCACAATTGATTAGTATAGATTGCACTGTTTTCAGTGGACATATTTGGCTTACAAGTAAGTATTTTTATATTTGTTAAAATTTTGCTGGCAAAGATATAATAATATTGTTTTGCTAAGTGTGTAATGTGTATTTCAGTCTCTCTCTCTCTCTCTGCTCGTTTCTAGGTGTCTCACATGTTGCTGTAGGGTATACGAAGGATATGAAGTTTTTTTCCTTTGCCAACAACTAGGAACTTCTGTACGTACGATTTTGCTAATACACTGTACGTACGTACGCACATTCTGAGAAAAAAGTATTCGAAAACATTTGAGTGCATTTGTGGAGGCATCGTTGCCTGATTATTGATGTTGTAGTTGTTGTTATTGGCGGTGGTGATGTTGTGACGCGAACTGCTGTTGTTCCTTTTTGTCCCCTCTCCCTCCACAACACAACTCACGGAGCTTCCTAATTTTCACAAACAAACTGCAGACATTTATGCGTTCCGTATGAAATTCCAAAAGAACTTTGAAGGTATGTAGGTCTGCACAAACAATTCATTCACACATACATATATACATAAGTATGTGTATGTATATAGGAATATCTGAAGATACGAGGTGTGATATTGAAATTATGAGTGTAAATTATATTTATTTATTTATATACTTATTAATAGTAAATGGGATTTAAAAAATTACAATTTTTAAAAAAATCGTTACTCTTGAATCGGATGGTACACGTATGAAACTATAGGTTAATTGGCGTTTTTAGTTTGAACTGTTTTTATAACTTAAATGTAAAACGAAATTGTCGTAAACTTAGTTTTAAGAATAAAATAGATTTTTTCATTCACTAAGCTTTCTTTAGCTGAATCAAATAAATCGTTCCGAGTAAAATATCAATAGTGACAATAAATAGTGAATGAACTAGTTACTATTACTTTGAAGTAAGAACACTATGTTCATAATTCTTATATAAAGAGTGATTTTTTTGAGGTTAGGATTTTCATGCATTAGTATTTGACAGATCACGTGGGATTTCAGACATGGTGTCAAAGAGAAAGATGCTCAGTATGCTTTGACATTTCATCATGAATAGACTTACTAACGAGCAACGCTTGCAAATCATTGAATTTTATTATCAAAATGCGTGCTCTGTTAAGAAAGTTCAGAAAGAAAGAAATTGTGTTCAGCGACGAAGCTCATTTTTGGCTCAATGGGTACGTAAATAGGCAGAATTGTCGATTTTGGAGTGAATATCAGCCAAAAGCATTGCAAGAGCTACCAATGCATCCAGAAAAAGTCACAGTTTGGTGCGGTTTATGGGCTGGTGGCATCATTGGACCGTACTTCTTCAAAGATGATGCGAACCGTAACGTAACTGTGAATGGTGAGCGCTACCGTGAGATGATATCCAACTTTTTTTTGCCCAAAGTTGGCCACCAAGATCATGCGATTTGACGCCTTTAGACTATTTTTTGTGGGGCTACGTCAAGTCTAAAGTCTACAGAAATATGCCAGCAACTATTCCAGCTTTGGAAGACAACATTTCCGAAGAAATTCGGGCTATTCCGGCCGAAATGCTCGAAAAAGTTGCCCAAAATTGGACTTTCCGAATGGACCACCTAAGACGCAGCCGCGGTCAACATTTAAATGAAATTATCTTCAAAAAGTACATGTCATGGACCAATCTAACGTTTCAAATAAAGAACCGATGAGATTTTGCAAATTTTATGCGTTTTTTTTAAAAAAAAAGTTATCAAGCTCTTAAAAATCACCCTTTATTTAGTGCTTTAAAGAAACTTTATCTAAACCGGTGGACATTAAATTATAGTATGGATTACACTCAGAATTAATAAGACGACAAGCGTATGATATCAGAGGCTCCGCGATTTCACTTGCCTTTTGGAGGAGGTTATTAAAATAAGAACAAAAATGTATTCGCTTAGTTATCGAGTTATAAGGTTCTAAAATTTGAAAAAGTTTAATAAATATAGCATTTTTTGTAAAAGAAATCGATAAAAATAAAATAATTAATCATTAATATGAAAGTTATCGATTGCTATGCAGTTATCGTTATCTAAAAAGATTTTTAAACTTGAACATACGACTACTTGATAATTTAGAGAGATATTGATAACATGTCCATGATATCGATGGGTTTTAAAAACATGGATACACTTGTAATTTTTTCAATTTTATTTTATTTTTAAATAAACAACGGCCTAAAACAAGTAACTTAGGCCGGGCCGAATTTTATATACCCTCCAAAAGTACAAATTTTGAAAATCCATTATCTCACGTACACAGTGCGAAATCAGAGGAATGTATCCACCGAATTCCATGATTCCAGCTGCGGTCATTTGATTGGTACTATTTTTATTCCCTTTTTACATTTTAACCCCAAAAAGTACGCATTTTGAAAAATCCATGTATTTTACTTGTCTATGCAATCAGAGGAATGTATACACCGAATTTGATTATTCAAGGGGCAGCCGTTTGGTTGGTACCATTTTTATCCCTCTATTCCCATTTTACCCCTTAAAAGTACTAATTTGGAAAAAATACTTTCATATTATGTATCTACTCTATTAGGAATGTACACACTGAATTTCGTGTTTCTAGCTGTTGTCGTTTAATATGTACCATTGTTTTTGTTATCGGGGGAATGCGCATACCCAATGCCAAGTATGTACAAACAGACATATTGAAAAAATATGCTTAAATACTCTAAAATATTAGGGGTTATTATGGGTATTTTTTGTCCTTGTGAGGGAAAAAGTTTTCCCTTTGGACAGATTTCGCCCAGTTGCAATCCCAACCGATCTACGGCTATAAGACGCATTTATGGAAAATGGCGGACGGACATGGCTAGATCGTCTTAGAATTTTATGACGATCAAGAATATATATACTTTAGGAGAATAGGAGAAGATTTAGTTTTTTCTAACAGATGGTCTTTTCGTGACCAACGAAAATTGGATATTTTTCAAATATTCATCGTTAAAATTTAAATATATAAAAATTAATAATTATACCCTACACCACTTCGTGGTCTAGGGTATTATAAGTTAGTTTCGCGCCAAATGTTTGTAACACCAACAAATATTCGAGCTATACCCACCTTTAAGTACACGGATCGGCTTAGAATCACCAGCTGAATCGATTTACCGATGTCTGTCTGTCCGTCCGTCTGTCAGTCTGCTGTCCATCTAAGCTTGTTCGCACTCTACAGGTCGCAATTGTTGTCCGATTGTCATGAAACTTGGCAGAAGTTATTTTTTCTGGCCAAGGACCATCGGTATTGAATTTGGAGGAAATCGGTACAGATATAGCCCCATACAAATGTCGCTCCCGATTTCACTTTTTTCGCTTTAGAAACCCCATATTGTACCCGATTTTCTTTAAAATTGATACAACATTTTATAATCGAACTAGAAACACCTATGCTGAAAGTGGGTAAGATCGGTTCTGATTTAGATATAGCCCCCATACAAATGTCGCTCCCGACTTGACTTTTTCCACTCTAAAATCCACATATTGTACCCGTTTTTCTTTAAAATTGGCACAACATCTTATACTCCAACTTAAAACACATATGGTGAAAGTGGGTAAGATCGGTTCAGATTTAGATATAGCCCCCATACAAATGTCGCTCCCGATTTCACTTTTTCCGCTTTAGAAACCACATATTGTACCCGATTTTCTTTAAAATTGACACAACATTTTATAATCGAACTAGAAACACCTATGCTGAAAGTGGGTAAGATCGGTTCAGATTTAGATATAGCCCTCATACAAATGTTGCTCCCGAATGTTTAACCGATTTTGGGCAAACTTTACATATTATATTTCACCAATAAACATACATGGTGAAAGGGGGTCACATCGTTAAAGATATCAATATACCCTCATACAAATGTCATTTCTGATTTAACATTTTTTGTCAAACACATACATTTACAGGATGCAAAAATCCTTCCCGATTTCACTTTTTTACCGAATTGAATTGTAATGATATAGAAAGTCCGTCCGTCTTTAGCATTTCCTTACTTGTTTGGGAGATGCCAATATGTCCTTACTTTGGTATAACCCAAAGTCTGATCTATTACAGCTCTAGCAACTACATCTTACATCGTATCTTCATCAATTTTTGCAGATCATTATATGTTTCAACTAGGAATACCTTCCGTGAATGAGAAATATATTGGTGCATGTTTTTGCAGAGGCCTCAAGTGTTGTTATAGGTCCCCTTCAAATGTCCGTCCGATTCATCGCATTACCACTGTATAATGTGTATTTATCACTGGATCATGATCAATTTTTCCATATCATGTTATATTTACTTTACTCGGAATATCTGCTGGAAAATTGGATCAATTACTTTATTATTTACCATATTCATTAAATTTGACGTAAGATTAATTTATAGTAACTGTATTATTTATATGAACTAAAATTGAAATAAAAAATAAAATTGCTCCCATGAAATACCTGTGTTTAGTAATCAAAGCGAGGTATATACGCAGGGAGTGGTGTAGGGTATTATATAGTCGGCCCCGTCCGACTTTAGCCTTTCCTTACTTGTTTAAAAAATACTTTTAAGATTTAGAATAAATTAAAACTTATATAAATACTCTGCTATTCAGTAAGTGTACATTCTTACACTTACTGAATATGCCTTCTAAAAATGTATTTTTAACAATATTTCCTAACGAACGAAACTGCAATTTCAATTTATTTTACACACAAGTCGCTAAAAAACTATTTCTATTAAACTGTTAAACTACATCGAATAAATTAAATTTGGAGCAAGTCCGTTTTCTGATTTTTGTCCATGAAACGAATATCGTACTCTCCCAAGGAAGACTGTTTTTCTGAGCAGATGCACTGAATAAATACACGGGATCGGAACTTATGCCAACATTTCACAAGGATTTTCAAATTGACATGTGTTGTATAGTGTTATAGAATTCAAAGTTTAAGAGTGTGGACTTTTAAATATATTAATGCAATATTTATTTGCGGCAAGAAGACCACTGAGACTTTTCTTGTGGTCCTCGTAGATGGCACATGATCCCGTACTAGATGTTTTCGATTTTTGTATTTCTTGTATTATAAATGCATACAAATATCTATGTAAATAAAGAGTGATTTTTTTGAGGTTAGGATTTTCATGCATTAGTATTTGACAGATCGCGTGGGATTTCAGACATGGTGTCAAAGAGAAAGATGCTCAGTATGCTTTGACATTTCATCATGAATAGACTTACTAACGAGCAACGCTTGCAAATCATTGAATTTTATTATCAAAATGCGTGCTCTGTTAAGAAAGTTCAGAAAGAAAGAAATTGTGTTCAACGACGAAGCTCATTTTTGGCTCAATGGGTACGTAAATAGGCAGAATTGTCGATTTTGGAGTGAATATCAGCCAGAAGCATTGCAAGAGCTACCAATGCATCCAGAAAAAGTCACAGTTTGGTGCGGTTTATGGGCTGGTGGCATCATTGGACCGTACTTCTTCAAAGATGATGCGAATCGTAACGTAACTGTGAATGGTGAGCGCTACCGTGAAATGATATCCAACTTTTTTTTGCCCAAAATGGAAGAACTGAACTTGGTTGACATGTGGTTTCAACAAAATGGCGCTACATGCCACACAGCTCGCGATTCTATGGCCATTTTGAGGGAAAACTTCGGAGAACAATTCATCTCAAGAAATGGACCGGTAAGTTGGCCACCAAGATCATGCGATTTGACGCCTTTAGACTATTTTTTGTGGGGCTACGTCAAGTCTAAAGTCTACAGAAATAAGCCAGCAACTATTCCAGCTTTGGAAGACAACATTTCCGAAGAAATTCGGGCTATTCCGGCCGAAATGCTCGAAAAAGTTGCCCAAAATTGGACTTTCCGAATGGACCACCTAAGACGCAGCCGCGGTCAACATTTAAATGAAATTATCTTCAAAAAGTAAATGTCATGGACCAATCTAACGTTTCAAATAAAGAACCGATGAGATTTTGCAAATTTTATGCGTTTTTCTTAAAAAAAAAGTTATCAAGCTCTTAAAAAATCACCCTTTATATATGTATGTCTTTCTATGTGCATTTTTGGCCGACGACACATTCACCTAAAGAAGTGCATACGCGCACACACACACACATGCTCAACCATGTGCATACATAAACTACGTGCTTTATGTCTGGACACACACTTACTCGCTGTACGCACACGCACTGCGACGATGCCAAACAGAAACACACACACACAAACGCATACACATAAATATAGCCATACAGCAAACATAACCAGCCATATCTTCAAATTGAAGATGAAATTTCGACAAGAAGAAGAAAAGGAACAGCAGCAACAACAACGACGACGACGACGTCGTCGAAAAGTAAAAGAAAAGAAACCCGAAATGAAAATAACAAAAACAAAGTTTCTCACGTTCCTCTTCCTAAATTCTTGGAATTGCGATACATTAAAAAGATATCTGTCTGCCCTCCGCCAGTCTGTCCATCCGTCCGTCCGGCCGCCTGTCCGCCTGTGTGTCTTTCTTCTCGACTTGACTGCTCAGCTCGGCTCAGCTCTACTTTATTCCAATTCATCCAGCCAAACATGCTGCTCGTTCGCTCGTTTACCAAACATTCATCGTATTTTGATTTTGATTTTCTTTATTTTTCTCTCTTTGGCTTTTTGTTGTTGTTATTGTTTTTCTGTTGTAGATGGTGGAGTTGGAGCTGTAGTTGGCGGTTGGTTGTTGGAGTTGCTGTTATTATTGTTATTTTTAACCAGTATTTTATTTCGCCTTGTGAGCTTGCCGCCTTAACGAACTAACATGGTCTGGGCTACACGTCCATGCGGACGGACATACACATTCATACCCACTCTTGGCTGGGATTGTCAGTGTGTCTGCCAGTTTGACTAACAAAAATGTTGTTTGGGCTAAGTTCACACATACACTTACCCATACAGAGGGATATGAGCGCCTGCTCACATGCGGGGACATAAACAGTACATCATCCATCCTTTTTGGACGTGCGAAGGTGGCTAAATGAGTTGGGGGAACATTTTAATCCTTAAATGTCCCTTTTAAAAGGACATTCCACAATATACTTTTGACAATAAGAATTTGCTCAGACATTAACTTACAACACTTTTTTCGCCTAGTATAATGCTCCCTTAGACCAAAAAAATAAAAATTTGACCCTCAGACCAGCTGGACTATAAGTTTATACTACAAGAATGATCTACTGAACATGCCCTTTCAAAAATGCTTTTGCTTTTTTTCTAAATTCAAAATCTTCATAATATTTATTGTTATATAAAAGTTTCATAGATTACATTTCCACTGAAGTTTCCAGTAGAAACAAAAATATCAAAAGAAAAAAATATTGTGAGTTTTTTGTTTACGGCAAATTTGTTGGCAGAAGGAATAGAGTCAGCATCCTAAAATTTAATTTATCAGGAAGCCCTTCATAAGGACAATAAAATCCTTCTTTGAATTTTTGAAAATCATTTAAGGTACTGATAGCAACACTGGAGAATCATTTGCCTTCAAACAAAATCGATCTAGGTTTTGCTATGTTGTGAAAAAATGCCTAGGCATTGAGCTACCGCTAAAATGGGATATTTTTTTTGTCGGAGTAATATCAAGATATGCTAAAAAGCAGTGAAGTCAAAAATTAGTCAGAAGTTTATATAAGACTAGCAAATTCCAGCTACTTCGCACTCAGAAAATGTTCACATCTACCAGATTCAATTTTAGTATTTATTTTGTGTTCCGAATCTGAGCTAAATTTACCTTCAAAGGTCCCAACTGATTTTATTATTAAACAAGTATAAACGGCGTTAAGTTCGGCCGGGCCGAACTTTATATACCCTCCACCATGGATTGCATTTCACAGTTTCGGTTTTCGTAGAAGTTCAGTAATATTACAGGAAAATAAATTTTTTTTAATATAGCCAAGCCAAAACAAATACATATATTGGAAAAATAATTTTATAAATAAATATAATATTTTAAGTATTTCAAACCATTATTTATTTCAAATAAAAAAATACATATTCTTATAGCTACATTTTCAAAAAGCTTAAATACCATAAATATTGGTAGAGAGTGGGTGCTACAGTTGGTTGTATTTCCATTCTATTTTAATTTCAAAAGTACAAATTTTGAAAATCCATTATCAGACGTACATGTGCAAAGTGCAAAATAACCTAACTTCTTGATTCTACCATTTTTTGTCCTAAAAGCAACAAAATAAAATACGAACTTGGAAAAAATATTGTACGTGGCTATGCAGTCAGAGGAATGTAGACACCGATTTCCATGATTCTATCAGCGACCATTTTGTTGGTACCATTTTTATCCCCTTTTTTCAATTTTGTCCCTCAAGAGTACGACTATCTAAAATCTCTTTATTTTACGTATCTACACAGTTAGAGGGATGTACGCACCGAATTTCATCATTCTAGCTGTATTCGTTTAGTTGGTACTATTTTTATCCCCTGTAGCCATTGTATCCCTTGATAGTACGAATTTTATTTTTCGTGTCTACGCAGTCAGAGGAATGTATACTCCGAATTTCATGATTCTAGTTGCGGTCATTTGGTAGGCACTATTTTCATCCCCTTTTTACATTTGAACCCCAAAAAGTACGAATTTTCGAAAGTTATTTTATTTTACGTGTCTACGCAATCAGAGGAATGTATATATCGAATTTCATTATTCTTGGTGCAGCCGTTAGGTTGGTACTATTTTTATCCCTCTATCCCTATTTAACCCCTTAAAAGTACGAATTTAGAAAAAATGTTTTATATTATGTATCTACTCTATTAGAGGAATGTACACGCCAAATTTCGTGTTTCTATCTGTTGTCGTTTGATGGGTACCATTTTTATCCCTTTTTGTCCCATTTCGCCCCCTACAAATAAAAATCACTCTATGGTGCCTTTTATGCTATAGAGGGAATGCGCGTTGCAAATATCAACTAAATACAAGCTAATATGTTCAAAAAACATGCTGAAATACTCCAAATATTAAGGGTATTTTCAGTCCTTGTGAGGGAAAAATTTTTCCCTCTGCGCCGATTTCGTCCACTTTCAATCCCAACCGATCTACAACCATAAGACACATTTAGGAAAAATTTGAACCTCCTAGCTCATTTCGCTAGGCCGCTATCGTGCTTTCAACAGACAGACAGACAGACGGACAGACGGACATGGCTATATCGTCTTAGAATTTTACCACGACCCAGAATATATATACTTTATGGGGTCTCCGATGAATATTTCAAGGTGTTACAAACGGAATGACAAAGTGAATATACCCCCATCCTGGAGGTGGAGGGTATAAAAACGTACTAATTTCTGATTAATTATTATTTTTTCACCACTCGTACATATCGTCCATATGGTCCTTCGAGTTAACAGTGTCCTCCCTAACCAAAAAAAAGACTGTCTCATTCTGTTGCCTAAAATTTTAAAACTGGGTACTACTTGGACCTTTGAGGGTAAAGTACATCCCATTATGTCCAGCGTTTTTTGAAAATTCCTTTACGTTGCCATTTCAACTTTCACGATTCTAGTTACATCACTTTGGTCGGTTTTGCCTAAAAGTACAAATTCCAAAAAATCATTTATGCTTCCAGCTTTTTATCCCAAAAAAACGAAAACATCTAGCAGTCCATACAAACAAAAAATAATAACGCTCTGCGTTCCCATACTAGCATTGAACAATGATAGAAGGAGTTGTTAGAATGCAATGAAACTTCATATCTAAATGGATTATGATGCACTAAATTCAAAAATATTATCGTGGAGTTTATAAAAATCAGAAACTCCTTTTTTTTCTCAGAGGATAGTAAAACACACACGGGATGTGCTTTTGGGAAATGAAATTGGAATATGATAAACGAAATAAATATAAGCTAGTGCATGTAATATATTTGTGTTCTATTTGGTCACAGAATATTGTTCGAAGGAAAAATGTTATGTTGTTCCAAATTCATACATTTTTCAAAAATGACATTTTTAACATTTATAATAATCAGTACAAAATCTCTTAAAATGTTTGAAAAACATGTCGACAAAGTCGAAAAAGAAAATTACGTTTTTTTTCATTTTTTTTAAACCAAAAATACGAAAAGCTGTTAATTTTAGGATTTTTTAATATTTTGTGAAATAAGCCTTCAGTCGTTTTCTAATTTAATTTTTTTACAGAAATCAAAACTTCTTACTAGAACAAAAGTTATTGAATTCTGATAGATTTTCAGAATTAAAATCTGTGTGGCGCATTCATACTAAACCTCAACCTGTACTCATCAACCACTCTCACCAACCGGACTACCTCTATTATATTACTTAATGGAGGTTGGTTAGCAGTCGTCCTATCTCCGTTCTATCAGTCTGAACTGTTGCCCTCGAAGCATCTTCGTTCCAGACGCTAACGTCCGGCATGTAAACTAACGATTTCCCAGTTCTGGTGGAATTGAATCATTGACTCTACCGAGAGGCTAAATAGGGGACAGTGAACTATCATGTCCAAATCTGTGCAGGTACTTTCCAAAACTGTCGTGACGAGTTATGCTTCCTTTGCATTCAGGCCCACTTTCCTTTAGTGGATGTGCTCCGACGTGATTGTCAGGTGGCTCTTCCGGCTATTTGAGACCTTTTCAGAAAATTTCTCCGAACAGTTGGAAATATTTTTAGTAGGAAATTCTTAAAGTAGATTTAAATTAAGTAATTTAAAAATTCAACAAAAAATTACTTCATATTTGTTAAATGAGTGAAAAATTTAACTAGACACTTTTTAAAGAAAGTGATGATGATTTTATTTGCTTGACTTTTTTCAATTCTCTTTTGAAGTTGCTACGCAAAGTCGTGTGGACTTACACGATGTGCTTTTGTTTGACTTTTTTCACCATGCCAATATAAATTTGAAAATTCTACAAGAGAAATTAAAAAACCAGAGCTGTTAAGTAATGATTAGTAATCGTAATCATTAGTAATTAGATTACTTTTTTTTTAAGTAGAAGTAATGATTACAATACGATTACATTCAGTTTTATACGATTAGTAATTGATTACGATTACAAGTAATCAAAAAATAATTAGGATTACTTGCGATTACTGAAAAATAATCAAAAATAATCAAAAGTAATCAAAAATGAGTTCGACTACTTTAAAAGATTACTTTTGATTACTTTTGACTATTTTAGATTACTTTTGATTTTTTGTGATTACATTTGATTCTCGCGAAATCGGTATGAGAGTCATAGTAGTCTGTTTGTCAAAACTTTTGACTTTTCAATATATGTCAGTTTTGATTTTTTCTGTTCTCGTTCTTTTGCCAGCTAAAACCGAAAGGTAACGGTAATCGCAAGTAATCCTGATTATTTTTTGATTATTTGTAATCGTAATCAATTAGTAATCAGAAATTGTTGAATAGTGGATTATATAATCATTACGATTCTTTTTAAAAAGTAATGTAATTGATTACTAATTGTAATCGAAATTTAACAGCTCTGAAAAAAACCCTCAAATTTCCATTTCATGGCTTTTTTCTAAATTCAAAATTAAAAAATTGTTTAAGGTAACAAAGAACTCGTATGGGTGAGAATGTTATGACGTCTTTATTTAGCAGATTCATTCGTCTAGAGAGGAAAATATTTTACAGGAACAGGGGGGAAATAATCTAATCTGTAAAAGCTATAGAAACATTAAAAAATTAAGATCAGTTAAATAAGTTCATAAAAAATAAAAACATTGTCATTAGTTTTTCTAATTTAAATATACCCTTCGTATATTTCTATTCAAATTAGATTTCTCTTGAAAGTTTCCAGATGAACATTTTAAATGTTATCCCTATTTTTAGACCATTTTCCACTCTTACTTCGTCGATTTTTCTGGGAAAACGAGAAATTTAAAGTTTAACCAGATGAAGGTTTAAGTATTGACGCTATGTCATCTATAGTATTGTCAGTGTGATATTTTTGTTTCTCAATTAAGATCCTCACAAAAGTGTGTATTTCCCTATCTGGTTTTTGCAAAAAATTATTATTGAATTTTAAAAGTATTGTTTGCAGTGATATAATATAAATAAATGCTCATTATCACTGTCATTGTTCCCGGGAAAAACTGCTCGGGAATTCCCGGACCCCAATCACTAGTAAAGACTCAAAATTATTTTTTATTTTATGATGTTTTCTCTAGGCCAATAAAAATTTGGTATTTTTCAAATATTCATCTTTGAATTTTAAATATATAAAAATTGATTAAAAATAATACTTTAGAAAAAAAGATTTGTACTTCTTCTCAGATATTCAGAAATATTTATGTGAAATATTTATATTTATCAACATTTTTTTTAAATTTTTTAGTTGGAACATTACCTGTAGAACGGCAACAAGAAAATTAAATTCGAAGCAAAATATTTTTCGTGACCCAGCCTATTACATAACGAATCAAAAAGAGTGCTAAATACTTAACATATACTGGTTAGTGACTAACTCGTTTTTGCTATGAATATAGGTGTAAATCAGTTTTGCTTGCAACATTACTTTATAAACCCACAAAATAGTTATATATATACCACGTCCCTTTTAGTACCTCACACGCAAATTTCCCTATCCTAGGTATATTTTGTATATTCTATGTAGCTGCTTGGAATCATCTACGGCTTGATGTTTTTTGACAATTATTTTACAGTTGTTTAAGATGTGTCGCAAAAATATTAGTTGAACGCACAATAAGTCAGTACTAGGCATCGGAGCGAATGAGTAATATGATCTTATTATTAAATATAATTCATACGCCACCGATACAAAGGAAGTGCAAGAGAAAGTAAGTATTGAAATAGGTTTTTTTGGGAATGCGACTATAAAGCTAATGTTAACAAGTAAAAACGGCGTTAAGTTCGGCCGGGCCAAACTTTATATACCCTACACCATGGATTCCATTCCAAAGAGGCTGTCGATTTTCGTAGAAGTGCAGTAATATAATAGGAAAATATAATTTTTTAATATAGGCAAACCAAAACAAATATTGACAAAATAATTGTATTACTTCAAACCACGCTTATAAGGTAAGGCTACCAATACGTTTACACTATATATATCGAAATAATACTTCACGTCAATTCAAAAAAAACAAATAGTCTTACATATATTTATATTTTCAAAAAAGTTTAAATACCACAAATATTGGTAGATAGTGGGTGCTACTGTTAGTGCAAAATAACCTAACTTCATGATTTAACCAATTTTTGCAGTAAAAGCAAAAAGTACGAATTTGAAAAATTCTTTTTATATTGCGTGTCTATGCAGTCAGAGAAATGTATGCGGTCATTTGGTTGGTACCACTTTTATCCCATTTCATTCCAATTTTACCCCCTTATGAGTACGACTTTCTAAAATCTTTTTATTTTACGTGTCTATGCAATTGAAGGAATCAACACACCGAATTTCATCATTTTAGCTGTAGCCGTTTAGTTGGTACTATTTTTACCCCTCTGTACCCATTATATCCCTTGAAAGTACGAATTAAAAAAATGAATGTATGCTCCGAATTTCACGACTCTTGCTGCTGTAATTTGGTTGGTACTATTTTTATCCCCTTTTCTATTTTAACCCCAAAAAGTACGATGTTTTAAAAATCCGTTTATTTTACATGTCTAAGCAATCAGTTGAATGTATATGTTTGGTTGGTACCACTTTTAACCCATTTTTTTTTTCAATTTTACACCCTTATGAGTACTAGATGGTCGTACTTTATTATCACTTTATTTTACGTGTCTACGCAGAAGAAGGAATGTACAGACCTAATTTCATCATTCTAGTTGTACCCGTTTAGTTGGTACTATTTTTATCCCTCTGAACCCATTATATCCCTTGAAAGTACGAATTAAAAGAAATAATTTTCGTGTCTACGCATGTCAGAAAAAGTACGAATTTCCAAAAATCCGTTTATTTTACGTCAGATGTATACACCGAATTTCATTATTCTAGATGCAGCCGTTTTGTTGGTACCAGTTTTATCCCTCTATTCCCATTTTACCCTTAAAAGTACGAATTTGCAAAAAAATACTTTTACATTGTGTATCTACTCAATTAGAGGAATGTAAACACCAAATTTCGTGTTTCTAGCTGTTGTCGTTTGGTAGGTACCATTTTCATCCCGTTTTTGTCCCATTTCGTCCACTACGAATAAGAATCACTTTATGGTGCACGCTTTTGTTACAAGGGGAATGCGCATACCTAATATAAGGTAAGGTAGATTGAAAAAACACGCTTGAATGCTCTAAAATATTGTAAGGGAGAATATTTTCCCTTTTTGGCCGATTTCGCGCAGTTTCAATCCCAATCGATCTACGACTATAAGACAAATTTATGGAAAATTTGGACGTCCTAGCTCCTTTCGTTTAGATGCTAGCTTGATCGTCGTAGAATTTTATGACGATCAATAATATATATACTATACATGGTCTCAGGTCGATATTTCAAGATGCTACAAACGGAATGACCAAGTTTGTATACCACCATACTGGAGGTGGAGGGTATGAAAATCGAATATATAGAACGCGAATATTTTTTGGTATACAAAAGGTCATATTTATGTCGCTCTTAGACGGCTTAACCTATTCTGTTGAAATTTTACAACGGCGTAGTGGAGGCTGAATTTGAATGAAAAAAATTGAAGTACTTCCTTATGAAGCACATTTTAAACGTGTCTGAAAATCCAAATGTGCATTTTTCCCTCTTTTTAGGAAGTTTTTTTAACCAACTTCCAAAAAAGGCGATAATACGAATAGTGAACGAATTTGTAGTTTGGGGTCACAGAGGTAAGGTATCCGCTTTGCACCTAGAAGATCTCTGGTTCGAATCGTGGCTCGGGAAAAAACTTTTTTTGTTTTTTTTTTTTTATTATTACTTTATAAATAAACAATGTTTAATTTTGTATAATTTTAACTATTTAAAAAAGGTTTGTTTAAAAATACAAATTTATTCCTTTATCAATGTACTTCAAATATTTCCTTTTTTATTAATTACACTGTCGAATTTTTCTGTACAGCGAGTCAAAGTTTTCATTTCTGGTCGAAGGTAGCATTACGCTAAACGAAAAAAGTGTTGTATGTTAATGTCTGAGAGAATTCTTTTTATCAGAACTATATTGTGGAATTTTTGAGGAACATTTTTCTGGAAGATCTTTATTCTCCAGCTCCCCTCTTTATGGGTAAATTTGACTATTTTTCGAGAAAATCAAAAAAGGTCTTTTCAAGAACTTTTTTGTGGGGTTCATTCAAGACATCAAAGTTGTAAATAAAGCTTAAATAACAAAATTACATGCAAATTTACTAAATACAACCGAATTGGATTTTTAATAAAAAAATGAAAAATATTTTCAATTTATTATTCCTATTTTTTCGTTTTGGCACTAAAAGTACGAATTTGGAAAAATCCTCTTGTTTTGCGGGTCTACGCTGTCAGACGAGTGTAAACAATTTCATGATTCTAGCAACAATAGCTTGGTTGGTACCGACTTTTCCCAATGAATGCGATGTATACATTGAATTGAATTCTAACTGCAACCGTTTGGTTGGTACCATTTTTATCCCCTTTCGCCCAATTTTCTTCCTAAAACATTTCGAAAAATTGCCTGTATGTTTCGCGTGTACACAGTCAGATGAATGCATAACTTCAGCGGTTGGTACCATTTGTATCCCCTACGCGCATATTTCCCACCTAAAAGGACAAACTTCCAAAAAATCATTCATGTTTCACGTCTACATATTCAGATGATGCCTGCACCGAGTTTCACGATGTCAATTTCAGCGGTTTGCTTGGTACCATTTTTATCCCCATTTTCCAATTGTTTCTCTAAATAGTACGAATTTTGAAAAATCTCTCTATTTTACGTATCTACGCAATTAGAGGGATGTACATGCCAAATTTCACATTTCTAGCTGTTGTGTTATCAAAGGTACCATTTTTATCCCTATTTGTCCCATTTCGGCCGAATTTTTTTTTTACTTTTAGGGACTTTAAAATTAAAAGAGGAATGTCCGTAACAAATATCAAGTGTATATACGCAGAAATTAAAAAAAATGCTTAAATAGTCTAAATATTAGGGGTAATTTCAGTCCTTGTTAGGGAAAATTTTTTTCCTCTGGGCCGATTTCGTCCACTTTCAATCCCAACCACACATTTAGAGAAAATTTGAACCTCCTAGCTCATTTCGTTCGTCTGCAACCGTGTTTTAAACAGACAGACGGGAATGCCTAGATCGTCTTAGAATTTTACCACGACCCAGAATATACATATATAACTTTATGGAGTCTAAGATGAATATTTTAAGGTGTTACACACGGAATGACGAATGATGTGAATATACCCCCATCCTTAGGTGGAGGGTATAAAAAATATACTTGAAGTGGAAAACAAACAACAAATAAATAATTTATTTATCATATCCACTTTTTACAGCACATTTGAAAACATTTTCCGTCCAGAGTTTTCCTGAAATTTGTGTTGAACCTTCAATTTATTTTGCTTCTTTAGACTGGCAGCTTGTCATGGAAAAACCACCAATAATATAATACATATTTGTAAAGTGATTTTAATTATTAAATAAAAAAATGGTCGCACTTCCAGCCTCATTTGTTTTTCTGATTGCATTACTCAGTGTAATTGTCAAAAAAGTGGCAACACTGTGCCGTCAAGAAGATAACGGTCGGTCAGAGCGTTCGGCCCGGCACAGCCCAGCCCGGTCGTCGGTTTGATCAAATGTAATAATTAAACAATACAATCGAACGATTTCTCATCTTTTTTATGTCCGATGCCAGACACTGTTTTGCTTTTATGTGTTTGTTTTGTTTTGTTCTCGTTTTTGTTACTGTTGTTCTCGTTGTTTATGTCGCTGTTGGCGTTGTTATTGTTGTCGTATTCGTTTTCTTTGTTGTAGTTGTTGTTGTTGCTGTCGCTGTTAGTGAATTCACTGATGGCCGATTGTGTGTTTGTCGTGGGCTCCCCACTCAGCAGGGAAATTGGTTTCATCTAATTGGTCAAGCGATCGTATTTCGTTAATGCGTCGTGCCCGACGACATTCCTTTTGTTGTTGTTATTGTTTTTTATACATTTCGTCTCGTTTTGTTTTTGTCTCCAATTTTGTCATCGAAGAAAAAAACAACGACAACAGAAAAAATGCTGTCATACATTCAGACATCCCCACCACACACAAACACACTCACACACTCACACACACACACCTACAGCCATAGCTGAGATTGGCTTTTGTTGCGTCGCTGCGTGTGTGTGTACATGATTTTATATAAATTTTATAGACTGTAAGGTGAAATATTATGGAAAGTGGCATAAAAATATGTACATATTTAACGAAGTAATGCTCGGGCCATAAGAACATCAGAACAGTCAGCCAGCCAGCCAGCCAGCCAGTCAGCCAATCCATACGAAAGCAGGAGACATTTTAGAAAATACGAGCAACGAAACAGAAACCAACCGAAGACTACAACAAAAACAACGCACACTTGCACACGATCACTAGTATATTCTTGTAGTGAGGTGGGAGGAAATTGACTGGGAGCACACATTTATACAGTTAAACGTCCAGGAATTAATAGGTTCTTATGTTCGTTGTGATTTAATGGTTAATAAATTGTCTTTTATCGGATTAGCATTGGCCCATTGATCCTTGCACGATTTAGATTTTCGCCCATACTTTGGGTTGTTTGTTTTTTTTTTGGGTGTTGTAAAATTTCAAGTATAAATAGAGACAAATAAATTTTATTTACTTTTCCCAGAATTTCACTAAAATATGCTCAAATATTTTTCTGAAAATCTCATAATATATTCTTTTTTGAATTTATTTTACACGAGTCTTAGGAAAAAAAAACATAAAATAGAAGCAGTGAATCGCTTGTCAGAAAACAAGGAGGACTGAGTCTAACATTCAATAAAATCTAACCCACACTCAGAAAAAAAGCATTCTAAAATCTGAGTAAAATCCATACTTCAATTAAGTTCAACTATTTTACTCTTGATTAGTATACATTTCCTTAGAAGTAGGAAAATTAACTAATTTCGAAGTAATGGCAAATAGTTCAAAAATCCAATAAAAATTTCAAAAGTTTTAAGTAGTAACTTTGTATACCCTCCACCATAGATTGCATTCCAAAGAGGCTGTCGATTTTCGTAGAAGTGCCGTAATATTACAGGAAATTTAATTTTAAATTTAAACAAATACAAATATTGACAAAATAATTTTATAAATAAATATAATATTGAACTCGGATATTGTCCTGGCTCAAGACCATTTTGCATCTATATTTAATGGAATGCAAATTTATTCATAAATGGCATGGTGACATTTATTACTTGGCTGCAGACTACCACGATCATGATTTCGACCATGTCAAAAGTATTTTCAAGTGGCTTCGCAGCGACTTTTCAACATCAAACCCGGCCTCTATATGGAGATGATTCTCACAAACGAACGAGAAGCACAACTCACTTGCCGAATTTGCGTTTAAGAAGCCGCACCAAGTAAGTACAAGTGGTCTTTGCACATGTCATCTTACAAGCATCTCATCAAAGTAATAAATGTAATGTAAATACATTTGCATTCTATTAAATATAGATGCAAAATGGTCTTGAGCCAGGACAATATCCCAGTTCAAATCAAATATTGATTACAGACCAAAAAAATACAAACGAAAAAAAAAACTAAAATAAATATAATATTTTTATTACTTCAAACCACGCTTATAAGGCAAGGCTACTAATATGTTTACACTATATAAAGGGTGATTTTTTAAAAGCTATAGGAAAGATTTTCAAAAAAAAAAACACATAAAATTAATTCAGAAAAATGCATGAAATCTTTATTTGTATCGATAGTACGGTCCATATAATTTAATGTTTGAAGATTATTTCATGCAAATGTTGACCTTGACTGTGCCTCAAATGGTCCATCCACTTAGTCCAATTTTGGTTTTTGAGTAACAGAGGCCCAATTGCTACGAACGGCGACGAATCGATAATTGATGGTCATCATTAACACTGGCCGATACAGCTGCGATATTTTCTTCAGTTCGCGTTGTAATGTAATTTGCAAGCGTTGTTCGTTTGTAAGACGATTCATGGTTACATTATAGACCAAACTGAAGATGTTTGACAGCAAAACAAACCACGAAAGGTGCGTCAGCTGTTTAAACCAGAGTTGGCAAAAATATAATAGCTAAAAAGTCACCCTTTATATCGAAATAGTACTTCAAGTCAATAAAAAAAATAATCTTACATATATTTATATTTTCAAAAAAGCTTAAATACCACAAATATTGGTAGATAGTGGGTGCTACAGTTGGATGTATTTCCATTCTTTTTTAATTATAAAAGTACAAATTTCGAAAATACATTATCTCACGTACATAGTGCAAAATAACCTAACTTCATGATTTAACCAATATTTACAGTAAAAGTAAAAAGTACGAATTTGGGAAAAATCTTTTTATATTGCGTGTCTATGCAGTCAGAAGAATGTATGCGGTCATTTGGTTGGTACCACTTTTATCCCATTTCTTTCCAATTTTACCCCCTTATGAGTACGACTTTCTAAAATCACTTTATTTTACGTTTCTATGCAATTGAAGGAATGTACACACCGAATTTCATCATTCTAGCTGTAGTCGTTTAGTTGGAACTATTTTTATCCCTCTGTACCCATTATATCCCTTGAAAGTACGAATTAAAAAAAACTTTTTTTCGTGTCTACGCAGTCAGAGGAATGTATACTCCGAATTTCACGACTCTAGCTGCTGTCATTTGGCTGGTACTATTTTTATCCCCTTTTTCCATTTTAACCCCAAAAAGTACGAATGTCCTAAAATCCGTTTATTTTACATGTCTAAGCAATCAGATGAATGTATACACCGAATTTCATTATTCTAGATGCAGCCGTTTGGTTGGTCCCATTTTACCCCTTAAAAGTACGAATTTGGAAAAAATACTTTTATATTATGTATCTACTCTAATTAGAGGAATGTACACACCGAATTTCGTGTTTCTAGCTGTTGTCGTTTGGTATGTACCATTTTTATCCCGTTTTTGCCCCATTTCGTCCACTGCGAATAAGAATCACTTTATGGTGCACTCTTTTGTTATAGGGGGAATGCGCATACCCAATATCAGGTAAGATAGATTGAAAAAATACTCTAAAATATTAGGGGTTATTATGGGTATTTTTAGTCCTTGTGATTTCGCCCAGTTACAATCCCAGCCGATATACGACTATAAGACACATTTATGGAAAATTTGGACGTCCTAGCTCCTTTCGTTTAGATGCTAGCGTGCTTTCAAAAGATGGACGGATGGACATGGCTAGATCGTCTACGAATTTTATGACGATCAAGAATATATATACTTTATATGGTCTCAGGTCGACATTTCAAGGTCTTACAAACGGAATGACAAATTTAGTATATCCTGTAGGTGGAGGGTATTAAAAATGAAAAAAAAAAAATTAAATTAAAAATTCCTTTTAAGAAAGTCTAACTTAAAATATGTTCTTTCCTAAATTTAAAAATCGCTTCACTATATTTAGAAAATTCTAGAATGGCAATCTAAGAGAGACTTACCTTTAAAATACTTCAATTATTATTCTGAACACTGCGAATGCGCCTATCTTGCCTTCGCAGCTATCATGTAGTAATAGCTCAACTCTTTATGACAGAGGTATCATGAAACTTTTGAGAAATAGTTCATGTTGTTAGTTTTTGTATTAGTTTTGCAAATTAAATTTTTGAAATATGTGGAATAATTTCCTCAATTTCAGTTCAAATGAACCTATTTTATGTTTTATGTTTAATTACTTGTTTAAAAGAAAAAATCAGTAGCTTCTTCTCAGTTTGAGAAAATATTTACTTGCTTTTAAGAAAAATTTGCTAATATTTTACTCAGATTTAGCAAAAACTTACATGTGTTTAGGAAAAATTTACTTGGTTTGAGGAAAAAATTAACAAAATGTTGCTCAGTTTGAGTAAATATTTATTCAAATCTAAACTGTATAGAGTACATATCCTCATATTGAGTAAATATTTGCCTGGTTTGAGGAAAATTAAAGCATGTCGAAGCATTCCTAAATTCTAATTCATTTTAACTCATTGTCAGATTTCAGCAAAATTGGGGGTAATATGTGGATTTCATAATTAATTTAAATCAGGATGGGAAATTTGCGTTGCGATATATGCAACACAGTGTGTATGTGTGATGTGTCAAATTTGGATTCTACAGCAGTAAGAATTGAAATAGATACGGACATGTGTATGTGGGATATATCAAAATATGAACAGATTTCCATCATAATCATGAACATCCGTCTATAGTGTAAATAATACATAGTCTATATCAATTATTTCTTTTCATCCCGAAACTTTGCGAAAAGTTATGCAAAATAAAGGGTGGTGCAGTGAAAATACTGAATATAGTGAAAATGGGTCAAATCGGTTCTGATTTATACAAAGGTTTCAAACAAATGTCGGTGATTTTACTTTTTCTGCTCTAGAAAACACATATTTTAACAGACTTTGATCAGCTGGAAACATACATTGTGAAAGAGTGTATCATCGGATCATGATATAGGCCTCTTGCCAAAATCCTCACCTACTTGAAATACAATGGCGTAGAAAGTGAAGGATTTCATAGAGTCGGCCCCACCCGACTTCAGCCTTTCCATACTTGTATTATCCTCCACCTCCAGGATGGGGGTATACTAACTTTATCATTCCGTTTGTAACACCTTGAAATATCGACCTGAAACCAATAAAGTATATATATTCTTGATCGTCATAAAATTCTAAGACGATCTAGCCATGTCCATCCGTCAGTTGAAAGCAGGCTAGCATCTAAACGAAAGGAGCTAGGATGTCCAAATTTTCCATAAATACGTCTTATAGTCATAGATCGGTTTAGGATTGAAACTGGGCGAAATCGGACCAAAGGGAAAAATTTGTTCCTCACAAGGACTGAAAAAATCCATAATAATCCCTAATATTTTAGAGTATTTAAGCATATTTTTTCAATATGTCTGCTTGTACTTACTTGATATTTGGTATGCGCATTCCCACGATAACAAAAGCGTAGGGGGTGAAATGGGGCAAAAAGGGATAAAAATGGTACATATCCCACGACAACAGCTAGAAACACGAAATTCGCTGTGAACACTCCTTTAATTGAGTATATACATAATATGAAATTATTTTTTTTCAAATTCGTACTTTTAAGGGATAAAATGTGAATAGAGGGATAAAAATGGTACCAACCAAACGGCTGTACCTAGAATAATGAAATTCGGTGCAAACATTCCTCTGATTGCGTAGACACGTAAAATAGAAGGAGTTTTCGAAATTTGTACTTTTTGGGGTTCAAATGGAAAAAGGGGAAAAAATAGTACCAACCAAATGACAGCAGCTAGGGTCATGAAATTCGGAGCAGTCAGAAGAATGACTGCGAAGACACGAAGGTTTTTTTTTTAAATTCGTACTTTCAAGGGATACAATTCGGTGTGTACATTCCTCTAATTGCGTAGACACGTAAAATAAAGAGATGTTAGATAGTCGTACTCTTGAGGGGGTAAAATTAGAAAAAGGGGATAAAAATAGTAGTATCATGGAATTTGGCGTATACATTCCTCTGACTGCATAGACACGAACAATTAGAAGATTTTTCCAAATTCGTACTTTCACGGCAAAAAATGGTTGAATCATGAAGTTAGGTTATTTTGCACTATGCTCGTGAGATATTGGATTTTCAAAATTTGTACTTTGGAACTAAAATTGAATGGAAGTATTATCAACTGTAGCATCCACTACCTACCAATATTTTATGTTTAAGCTTTTTTTGAAAAGTTTTGAAAAGTTACTTGAAGTATTATTTTATTATATTTTCCTGTAATATTACTGCACTTCTATGAAAATCGACAGACTCTGTGGAATGCAATCCATGGTGGAGGGTATATAAAGTTCTTAACGCAGTTTTTACTTGTTTAATTTAATTTTATTTTTTATTCTACATCAAATTACATGATTCCGGCTGCATTCGTTTGATTGATACCAGTTTTATCGCTCTTAATCTCGTTTTAAGTGGAATGTACACATTGATGATTATAGCTGCAGCCACTTTATCGGCACCAATTTTATTCTTTTCTACATTTTCACCCCAATAGCAAGAATATAGAAAGATCTGTTGTTTCTCGCGTCTACACATTATTTCAAAAAAATTACAAGAACTGTGTGTCCGGCCGTGGAAAGCAAAAAAACAGAGACTTACTCGCAAAAACACTGCCGTTTTTTAATTTCTTTGAAGAAATATTTTCTGGCTCCCTAGAGTGAACTAACCCCTTAATATCCTTCATCACATAAATTTGGAAGAATAACGATTTGATAGTTCTGTGTGAGGCCTATATCCTTGTGAAGTGGATGTGTCCTGCATATTCGAAAACTTTTGAGTAAAAAAATCAGCCAGTTGATGTTGGTCTTCGGAGAATACGAAGGATGATTACGCAGTGAACGATTCTATTTTTTCTCGTACATTGCCTCGAATATTATTTTCTATGATTATAAATGTTAATGGTAGGATATATTTCAGATAAGAGCTGAGCTGTGCTGAGATAACAAATCCCTTTTAAGTAGAGAAAAAGAGCCGACATGAGATTAAATAAATCGCATGTACAATTGTAAGATGTGTAATTTGGTTGTTATCTTGAAATATTATTTCTTGTTTGTTGTTATGCTTTTGTGTACAAGGAAATATCAAAAAAAGTAAATTCATAGGATTTTCGGATAGTGTTTGAATAAATGGTGCAAACAGAAAAATAGAAAATAGAAAAATAGAATGAAGTATAAAACCCTGGGAACTACTTGTTTTCTTCGAGTAAAACAAGAATCTGTTTGAAATTTCACAGACACCCCCAGAACCTTTCTTATCAACCGATTGGTTGATTACACCGTCCGACAGTAGACTTGAACCGGAAGATATACTTCTTAAATATAAAAAAAATTAGTAAATTGGCATTTTCAGTTTTTCATTTCCCTATCCCGTTGTCCCATAAGGAACTTCATAGTTTTAAAGGATAACATTTTCAAAAATGTTTTAAGTACTTATTGACAACCTACGTTAACGATATAAGTATTAAATTAAAGTGGAGAATATCCTTTGAATATACTTATTTGTATTATTTTAGCATTAACATCCACTTCATGTTTTTAATTTATTTAGTTCATTCATATTTTACTATAGAATTACCAAAAAGGAAGCAATTTTCTGCTGAAACAATAAACATATGTCTGCCGTTTTCGACGACAAATTTCCCATGAAAAAAGAAAATGGTCATGGCAAAGAATTGTAAATTGCACACATGAAATTAAGTCCAAAAATAAAGGAAAAATATCAAAAAGTCCCAAAAAACATTCGCTTAAGTATTCATATAAAAAACTACCAAAGTCCAAATACTTTTTTAATAAAAGAGTTACAAAGGAAAAAGATATAGAAAAAAGTGCATTAAAAAAGTATCTTGTATAGATTAATATGAAAATATAATTCCGAAGGGATTTGGATCGATATATTATTGTGGGTAATTAAACTATAGGAAATTGAGCAAATGTTTCATGTGTTGCTGGAATTTTAGATTTTCTCCTCTAGAATATACCCAAAACTACCTAACGATTATGAATTGAGATCCGACTGTTTATTATTGTCCATTTTTGTACGTGATTTTTATGTAATTTATCACATTTTTTTCGGGCAATTGTTGCTATGTTCGATTTGTCCCCATCCTAGCAGGCGGGTTACAATTTGTGAAGTGCGGACTATGTCTCTTGTTACATATATATGTCAGTCAGTCGCTGTAACTTTTGCAAAAAAATCAAAATTCTGATCTTCTGAAACTTTTTGACTCTTTTTAGTTGGCAAAAAATATTTTTGTATTCTCTATACGATAAAAAGTTACGCGCGTTTTTCTTCACAATTCTTAGCCAACATGTATCCTGCTTCACTCCTAATTTAGTATGATAACTTGAGAAGCAAAGTCCTATAAACCAACAAATGATGGAATTCGATTATACGAGATGCCCCAAAATCTTGAAAAATGTTTAAAAAATTCGTCAAATGATTTTCCCAATGGACCTCAAATCCTAAAGCGGAGATAATAAATTCCAAAAATGTATTTTTTTAATTTCTTAATCACGGATCAGAAAATAAACTTTTTGAGCAGCTACGTCTGTCTATATATAAAATTTTAGAATTAATTTTTTACATAAATAATTTTTTATAAAAAATGGACATATTCTAGTAAACCACTTAAGCGATTTTTTATAGTTATCCATTTCTGCATTCTTATTTGGTCTTATTTATGCGAAGGTCAAACAAATTTCAAAATTTTCAAAAATTTTCAAATTGGTGCATTGCGATTTTTTGAAAATATTTTTTTTGTTTTGAACTAGGATATTGTCCTGGCTCAGGACCATTTTGCATCTATATTATATAGAATGCAAATATATTAACAAATGCCATGGTGACATTTATTACTTGGCTGTCGACTACCACTATCATGACTTCCATACTGTCAAAGGTTTCGTTCAGGTGGTATCGCAGCGACTTTTCAACAACATCTTCGGTCTCTTTAAGTAAATGATTCTCACAAACGAAACGAGAAGCACAACTCTATTCTATTCTATTAAATATAGATGCAAAATGGTATTGAGCCAGGACAATATCCCAGTTCAAATCAAATATTTATTACAGACCAAAAAAAATACAAACGAAAAAAAAACTAAAATATTTTTTTTTATTGAAGAATTGGAAGTTGAGACCTACCCGGATTTAAATTCGACTAATAAGAATTAAAAAAAACATTTGAACCGTCTCAAACTATAGGCAAAAGGGAGTTCATTTTCATTTTATCATCCTGTTGCCACTTAAAAGAGTTTCAGAGGAAATCATTTTCACCTTTAAAAAGTAAAATATGAAAAACAAAATAAACTAAGGTTTAGAATCATGAAATTTAAAGTATATTTAACAGATATGTTCCTCTTTAATTTGACTTTTATATCTGTATTGTAGGGTACCAAATAAGGTTTGAATTTTCCTGTTCTTTTTATTTCCCGAGAAACGGGAATTATGTTATCGATTTCCTGGAACCCCGGGACGGGAAATCGTCAATAAATTGTTTGCTATATTAAACCTTTTCCTTTTTTCCGAATAAAACATTCGAAGTAAATTATTATATTTCGCAAAAACATATTGAAAGTTTTAAAGGATTTATAATAAATAACCCTCATCCGATTTGTAGAGAAATCCTACTGGTTCAAAAAAAAATCAACGGGACTAAAATGTCAGGTGGGGTTATCTCACTCATTCCCCTTCACTCATCATTAATTTCTTCAGCGTAGCTCCTACCTCCTAAATATTCTTCTCCTATACTAATTACGGGAGTGACAATGGACCGAATTTAGTTAGCCTTAGTTGTGTCCACAACTGACGAGCTTCCCCTGGAACCTAACCTAACCTAGAAAAGAATAAAAAAATAATAAAAACAATAAAACATATCTAAAGATATATATATTTTAAGTTAAGAGTTTTTTGAACTATAAAAAACTTAAAAAAGACAACGTGTTTATAGACCCAGCAAAAAGAGAGTACCCAAAGAATTGAAAATGTTCATCTTGTGATTCGGAAGTAGTGAAAATGGAGATCTTCGCCAATGCAATTCAGCATGGAATTGTCATAGTAGGGATGTCCTTTTTTATTTATTTATTATGAATTACAATACAAAATAAATTTATATTCTAATTTTGGGTGCAGGGATTGAGCCGAGACCATTGTAGCTAGTTATTGCAGCGACAGACCACAGCCTCTGGTGGGAATCGAACCCACGACCCCCACGCTGATAGCCGAGCACGCTACCAACTCGACTACCGGGGCGCTGTATATCCTTTATTTTGAAAGACTTAAAACTTATTTTAAAGTGTTGCAAGAAACCTCCTTTGACTAGTTTCCATTTCTTTTTTAAAAAATCCGCCGCTATTTGGAGTAGAACAGTCGACCTACTGGTTGCTGCTACGGCACTCTAACCATCTATCCTCTGTTGTGAGTGGTGATTAACTAGAGCAAACCATTTTGTTCGGCAGAACTGATAGTAGGAAACTTAATATTAATAATTAATATTAAATTTAATTAGCATTAAATAAATAAACAATACTTAATTTTACATTATTTGTAACCGTCTCTTATTCTCTTATAATCACTTCATATCAATTATATATAGTCGATTACCATATTCAAGGCAGAAGATTTGTACCGCATAGCTGACAAAAATCTAATTAATAAAGTGATATTTGTTAAATAATTTCGTATCTTTTACAATTGTATAGTGAGAAAATCTGTGAGAAATAGGTAAAACTTTCTGCTGAATTCCCGCGGGAATCCCGTACATATTTCCCGGATACGTGAAACAGAATATGCAAAAATTCCCGAGATTTTTCCCGCGGGAAAAAATCCGAGTGCCAATCAGTATTGCCACTGAGAAGAATAATTGCCTACCAAAATTTTCGGAAAAAACTACCAAAATCGTGCATAACCTACCAACAAATTTTAACTATACAAATTAGTTTTTACGTATTTAGATATATTTAGCAAAAACCGACGAATAAAGAAATTGAGTGCTAAAATGAAATAAATTCTGCAAGTATTGTCTTTCCAAGTGAAAATTAATTCAAAATTTATTTCGACTGGAAACAGCCTAAAAGCAAAACTTGAAAATATATTCGTCAAATATACTCTTTAAGGAAGTTATCTTTCCAAATCATGAAACTTGTAATTTAGAAACTTGTAATTTGTAAGTTCCTCTTCGGTCGAGTATTTATTTCAAACTAAATTCATAATTTAAACAAAAGCAAGCAAAAATCTTAAAAATGAAGAACATTTAGATAAATATGTGTGTGTCTCAATAGATATTTGGAATTTGTGATTTTTTTTTTAATTTTTCCCAACTTCAAACACGTAGGTTTTTAACGTTTTTAATATAAAGAGTGATTTTTTTGAGGTTAGGATTTTCATGCATTAGTATTTGACAGATCACGTGGGATTTCAGACATGGTGTCAAAGAGAAAGATGCTCAGTATGCTTTGACATTTCATCATGAATCGTCTTACAAACGAACAACGCTTGCAAATTATTGAATTTTATTATCAAAATGCGTGCTCTGTTAAGAAAGTTCATTGCGCGCTTCCATTTTATGGTCAGTTTAATCGACCCACTGAAGCGGCTATTCGGGCTATTGTGACTAAATTTCGCACCAAATTTACATTGTTGGACATTAAACCACCAACACGCTTACGTAGAGTGCGAACTGAAGAAAATATCGCAGCTGTATCGGCCAGTGTTAATGATGACCACCAATTTTCGATTCGTCGCCGTTCGCACCAATTGGGTCTCTGTTACTCAAAAACGTGGAAATGCCAAAATTGGACTAAGCGGATGGACCACCTAAGACGCAACCGCGGTCAACATTTAAATGAAATTATCTTCAAAAAGTAAATGTCATGGACCAATCTAACGTTTCAAATAAAGAACCGATGAGATTTTGCAAATTTTATGCGTTTTTTTTAAAAAAAAAGTTATCAAGCTCTTAAAAAATCACCCTTTATTATCGTCAGAGCGTAGAATATTTCCTCCGGATACGTCTGTCAAAACTATGTCGAATATGTCTCATACAATTTGACCTAAATATAAATTATAATTCTCTTGTCTCAGTTGGTTTAAATTAACTTCTGTGGGGTAACAGTATTTCTATGGTTTTTAAAACATCAAAACTCTTAAAAAAAAATTAAAAGGCTGAGTCCATTCAATCCAATCCAATCAAATCAGCGCTTTAAAATAGCATATGTACTGGCTAGAACTTCAATATAAAAATTCGAACATTTGAACACCGCTTCAGTGGGTCGATTAAACTGACCATAAAATGGAAGCGCGCGATGAACTTTCTTATCAGAGCACGCATTTTGATAATAAAATTCAATAATTTGCAAGCGTTGTCCGTTTGTAAGACGATTCATGGTTAAATTATAGACCAAACTTAAGATGTTTGACAGTGAAACAAAACACGAAAAAATAATAGCTAAAACTCACCCTTTACTTACAATATTAATACAGTTAGATTGACTTAAGTACAAAATTCAAATATTCCAACAATATTCCTAAAGCTATGACAACCATATATAAAGAGAAATTGCAAAATTAGACAAAATTAATATATTTAGTATTCAATGTCTGCTCCATATTTTGCCATTCATATACGTGTTCGAAGACTAGCCTGACGTTGATATTACTTTTTAATACCCAGAAGGGCCCAATTCTATATTTGTATAATTTTTATTTAAGTAATAAAAATTCAACAAAACCTACCAAAATAAGGATGGTACCAAAGTAGGATGGTAGGCAAACATCCTACCAAACGAAAAATAACCTACCGATTTTGGTAGGAAAAGCCCAAAACGGCAACACTGGTGCCAATGAGTATTTAAACCTTTATTTTTTAATGTTGTCCTGTGAAACTTTGTAGTCCCTTTAACCCATTAACGCCCAGAAAAATTTGTTGTTCAAATGTCTGGCACTAAACAGGTGTCCTCATATGGGGACAGAGGGCGGTAATGAATTAAGGGGCACCAGACAATTCCACTTTTTTTGTATAGTATCAGACTAAAGTCAACCGGTTCGAGTGTAATATGGACTGTCTGCGACGATATAAATGCGAAACCATCCTCGCCAAAAAAATATGATATTTTTTCATGTGACTCAAATATCCCTTAAGCTAATTGAGGTACATATATATGAATCTCAATTTTTGCGATATTCACGAATGCCATAACTCGACAGCGATGGTGATCGTCACCGAAACAGGTGATCAAATATAGAGGGTAACCCAGTAGACACAATATCCACTAGGGATAACAAATTTTGCAAATCATCTTTTGAATAGCTCTGTTCATGCTTAGAGCTATATTTCTCTGTTCAAAAGTTAAGAAAATCCATATTGAGTCCCATGTCGTCCACATCAATATCAATAGGCACATATGAGTCGGTTATAATTTTACGATATCAACTGGTAACAGTTACAGTTTGGGCAGCCATATTTTAAATAACGCCTAAAATCTCCCATTGTGAATGCATTTGTTTCACAACAATCACTTGTGGGTTCTCTGAGCGCCAAAAGCGATAATTTTGTCGCTTAACAAAGCCAAAATTATGTAAATGAGCTCGTTCGAACCCCTTTAATTTCTTAAGATGCTGCTCGAAATGAAAACGCCTTAATATTATGAGCAATGATCCATTCTAACTAACCCTAAACTGTTAGATGCCTCTACTCATTACCGCACAAAAAGCGGTAAATTTTTAGGAAACCCTACCTCAGAACTTCCAACAATATATTTCGTTTAGGAAGCTTTTTCATTGTGAATGAATGTAAAATAGCAAAATGCTTACTATACGAAAACTGCAAATAGCTTGTCATTATGACATAAAATTTGCTGGAATAACAGAAACTGTCATGTGATAAGCAACAAACGATGTTACAGGTGCACTGCACTTTGAAGCTTTTCCTGAAAATTTAATTACAATTTTGTGTAGTTCTTGAACTTATCCTACTTCTTTTGGCCATCACATTTTTTTAAAGAAGGGTGAGCGCGCAGCTAAACCCTTGTAACCCACTTACAAGACAAAATGTGGCCTATTAAAGGGGGGCGCTGCTAATTTCAATTTATTTCCCAAAACCTAAGCGATGACAGTTATTACCGTTAAATATGTCCGATGGTAATAAATAACTCCAATATCTGGATTTCAATCAGACGGTTCCCGGCCTTCATTATGTGCATTTCAATTGATAATTTCTCAAAGTGATAAGGATCACAGTCGTCGTCATCGTCATCACCGTCAGCATTAACATTTGTAGCAGTTCCAGGGAAAATCATCACCATCACATTGGACATGCCTTTGTAGTTCCGTGCCGATCGATACAGTATCGAAAAATAATAATTAATGCATAAACATTTTTCTTCTTCCCTCCTCCTCCCAACCGGGCTGCCACTCTTTCGCTTTCTCTCTCTCTCTCTCTGTCCCACACCCAGTCACAGAGCCAGAGACCATAAAATATTTGGAATGTTTTCTATTAAGCATTTCCCAAGAAAAACCCAATAGCCCCGAACCGAACCGAAAAAATGTCACAAGGATTATAAAAACAAAAATAATAATAAAAAAAGTATTTTTCAAGCTGAGATTAGAGAATGCGTGTGGTGGTTGGTGTTGGCGATGATGGTGCTGGTGCTGCGCTCATGTTGTTGTTGTTGGTGTTCTCATCACTTGAACGTTTTCATTTAGTTCCCACACACACGCTCAAACAAAAGGTCAATGGGTTTCTAGGAAATGCGTATCTATCGTAACGTCATCAACACATTCACACTCCTCTGAGGGGCGTCAAAATAGTTTTGTTAACTTTATCTATGCGCAAGACGAGAGTTCAATACGGTTTCAATTCACTTGGCACAGTGTTTGGAAAACGTTTTTACTTTCTCTTGTTGGCATTTCTTTCACAATCTGAAAGATATTTCACAGACTTTCGTATTTCTTTAGTTAGGTCTGAATCCTATGAAATCCTGTCTAATTGATTTATTATTTTACGAAATTCCTCAAAATAGCATTAGAATAACATAGGGTCGGCCATCTAACGTTTTTTTTTCAACTATTCAACCGTAGAAATTTGAGAAAATATTCAGTAGTTATTTTTATAGCATTTTCAAAAAAAGGTTATTTGGCGGACCCTTTATTTGGTAACGTAAGGGTCCGCCATCTAAGGTTTTTTTTAACTATTTAATCGTTGGACTATTATTTGTGGGGAGCCGAGGCAGCCATTTGAATGAAATTATTATCCATTATTAACCGGAAGGATTGTACTTTCAAATAAAAAAAGAAATTTGAGAAAATATTCAGTAGTTTTTTATAGCATTTTCAAAAAAAAAGTTATTTGGCGGACCCTATATAACGTTTATGCATCAATGTCTTCTCACTTCCATATACAGGGATTTCCAACAAGTGGTGTTATTTTGGTATTCAAAGAAAAATGCCAGTTTTTTATAAAGGGTGATTTTTTAAGAGCTTGATAACTTTTTTTAAAAAAAAAACGCATAAAATTTGCAAAATCTCATCGGTTCTTTATTTGAAACGTTAGATTGGTCCATGACATTTACTTTTTGAAGATAATTTCATTTAAATGTTGACCGCGGCTGCGTCTTAGGTGGTCCATCCGCTTAGTCCAATTTTGGCATTTCCACGTTTTTGAGTAACAGAGACCCAATTGGTGCGAACGGCGACGAATCGAAAATTGGTGGTCATCATTAACACTGGCCGATACAGCTGCGATATTTTCTTCAGTTCGCACTCTACGTAGGCGTGTTGGTGGTTTAATGTCCAACAATGTAAATTTGGTGCGAAATTTAGTCACAATAGCCCGAATAGCCGCTTCAGTGGGTCGATTAAACTGACCATAAAATGGAAGCGCGCAATGAACTTTCTTAACAGAGCACGCATTTTGATAATAAAATTCAATAATTTGCAAGCGTTGTTCGTTTGTAAGACGATTCATGATGAAATGTCAAAGCATACTGAGCATCTTTCTCTTTGACACCATGTCTGAAATCCCACGTGATCTGTCAAATACTAATGCATGAAAATCCTAACCTCAAAAAAATCACTCTTTATAAAGAGGAAGGTACGCCGTTAATAACGAAAAACAACATCAGACAAATGGCCACCACGACCACGCTTACATGACCATATCCTTTTCATGAAATTTTCCATAACCAAAGTGGCTGCCCTCGATAGCCTCACGAATTCTATCTTTGAGGTCTTGAATCCACGCTGGGCTGTTGGCGTAGACCTTATCTTTCACGTGGCCCCAAAGGAAGAAGTCGAGATCACAGGATCTCGGTGGCCAATTGTGATCACCTCTTCGAGAGATAACACGGTCCGGAAACTTTTCCCGTAAAAGAGCAATGGTTTTATTGCTTGTGTGGCACGTAGCGCCGTCTTGTTGAAAGTAAACGTTGTCCAGATCAATACCATCCAACTCCGACCATAGAAAATCATTAATCATCTCTCGATAGCGCAATCCATTCACCGTAACTGTTGATCTAACTTCATTTTCAAAAGGAAGGTCCAATAACTCCGCCGGACCATAAACCGCACCAAACAGTCACACGATGAGGATGGAGAGGCTTCTCAACAATAACTCTTGGGTTTTCTGAGCCCCAGATGCGACAATTTTGCTTGTTGACGTAGCCACCGAGGTGGAAATGGGCCTCATCAGTCAAGATGATTTTTCGCTGGAATTCCGGATCATTTTCAATTCCGGAAATGGTCCTCATCAGTCAAGATGATTTTTCGATGAAATTCCGGATCATTTTCATTAATTGGAGGAGTAGTAATAGAAATATTGTAAGAATATTGTAATATACAATATTCTTAATACAGGTGTTTGTGCAGTGTTTTGTCTCTTTTTACTTTAAAATTTTATAATATAAAATTCGAGTAGTCATTCTTAAAACAACTTCTTCTATTATCATTATATTGGAAATATGTCCGATGCAGCATTTCTTTAAAGACCTTCGTCTGTTTTTGTTTTTATTTTTATTATTATTGTCCGGCGATTCATTGGGAACTTAGAAATTGTCATTGTATGCTCTTTTATTATTTATTTATTTTTTATTTAATTATTTATTTTTGTTTAATTACTTATTTTTATTTAGTTGTTTATTTTAATTTATTTATGAAAATGTTCAGTTTAAAATGATATTTAATTTTTTATTATTTTTTAAATACTATTTGTTTGTAGTTAGGATCATGATTACTTGTAGTTAATTGTTTAAATAGTTTAAGACATTTAATAATGTAATTTCTTGAAGAATATTGTAATTCAATTATAATTGGCCACTTGGCTTGGAATTACAAAGAAATAAATGAAATGAAATGAAATTTCAATGCGTTGTTGAAGCGTGTATCGTTCCATATTTATACCCTACACCACTTCGTGGACTAGGGTATTATTAGTAATGGCGTAGTTTCTACTTGTCAAATGTCAAAGAATAAAAGTTTCAAAAGTGACAGCTCTTGTTGGAAAACCCGACTTTTTCAAAAATGATTTGTTTTCTTTATTAATTTTATTCTTTTAATGTACATATATTAGGCAACCCCGGTCCTTACAAATAGAAAATAATATCCAATCACCTCACGGAAATAAAATTTGGATTATAACGATGATTTGCAAAATATTTCGTCCCTAGGTCGAGCCGCCTGTGACCTTAACACTCCTAACAATACCCTTAGAAATCATGTTTTCGAATTTATTTATCTGTATCGTTTTTTTCTGAATTAATAGATGCTTGAAAGCACTTTAAATATAAATTTTCATTCTTGTATTAGAATAACATATTGTTCGAATTATTAGAACAATTCTACAAATAGCTGAATACCTGAGCGAAGAGCAAAAAATTGAGTTAGCGATTCCATTCATCATTTTGGTATCATTCGAATGCGCTGAGCAAAGAAATTGGAAGTATTACTTCCGTAGAATGCACATTTTAATCGCATCATAAAATCCAATTGCGAATTTTTCCGGCTTTTGAGGAAGTTCTTTTAAACCACTTCAAAATAGTTTATAATATGTAACAAGAATGTACGTATAGCATTTTCACAAGTGAATGGGAACGAATTTTTAGTATGGGGTCACAGAAGAATGGTGTGACCGCTTTGCACCCACAAGGTCTCGGGTTCGAATTGGAGCTCGGAAAAAACTTGTTTGTTTTTTTATTACTTTTATAAATAAACAATGTTTAATTTTGTATAATTTTAACAATTTAAAAATATTTGCTTAAAAAATACAAATTTATTGCTTTTTATATGTACTTCAATATTTCATTTTTATGTATTATTAATACTAAACAATATGACAGTAAAATTAAATAGTGTTCATTTATTTAATATTAATTTGCGTTATATATCAATTCATACTAAATAAATATTTTATTAAGTTTCCAATTGTCAGTTTCCGAAGAAAATAGCTTGATTTAGCTATTCACCAATCACAACAGAGGATAGCTGAGGTGGTTAGAGTGCAGTAGTAGCAACCGGGAGGTCCGCTGTTCTACCCCCGGTTGCGGCGGATTTTTAAAAAAGAAATAGTAACTAGTGAAAAAGTGGTTCCATTGCAACACTTTAAAATAATGCTTATGTCTTTCAAAATTAAGGACATCACTCCTATGACAAAGCCTTGTTAAATTAATAGGTGAATATCCCAGTTTCCACCACTTCCGAATCACAAGATGAACATCTTTTTCATTTCTTTGGGTGCTTTCACTTTGCTGGGTATTGATTTATTTCTGTTTATTTTTCATATCCATTTTATAAAGTGTTCCCAAGAAATATGAGTTATTTGTTGTCAATTTGAAAAACTATAAAAAATAACCCAAAACGTCCAATAATTCGACCAATGAGTTTGACGAAGACAAAATACAATTTGTATACCCTCCACTTCCAGGATGGGGGTATACTAGCTTTGTCATTCCGTTTGTAACACCTTGAAATATCGACCTGAGGCCCTATAAAGTATATATATTCATGGTCGTCATAAAATTCTAAAACGATCTAGCCATGATATTCCGTGCGTCTGTCGAAATCACGCTAGCGTCTAAACGAAAGGAGCTAGGACGTCCAAACTTTCCATAAATGAGTCTTATAGTCGCAGATCGGTTGGGATTGCAACTGGGCGAAATCGGTCCAAAGGACTGAAAATACCCATAATAACCCCTAATATTTTAGAGTATTTAAGCATGTTTTTTTTCAATATGTCTTTTTATATCCGCTTGATATTCTGTATGGGGCAAAAAGGGATAAAAATGGTAAATATTAAGCGACAGCAGCTAGAAATAAGAAATTCGGTGTGTACATTCTTCTAATTGAGTCGATTCGTAATATAAAAGTATTTTTTCAAATTCGTACCTTTAAGGGGTCAAATGGGAATAGAGTGATTAATATGGTACCGTTGGTACCGGATGAATCTAGAATAATGAAACTCGGTGTATAGATTCCTCTGATTGCGTAGACACATTAAATAAAATGGTTTTTCCAAATTCGTACTTTCAGGGACACAATGCTAACAGAGGGATAAAAATAGTACCAAATAAATGGCTACAGCTGGAATGATAAATTGTTGTATATATTCCTCTAACTACATAGACACGCAAAATAAAGAGATTTTCGAAAGTCGGGAAAAGGGTGTTATAAATTGTACCAATCAAATGGTCCCATCTAGTATCATGGAATTCGGTGTATACATGCCTTTGACACGTAAAATATTTTTTTGCAAATTCGTACTTCATTTTTTTGCTTTTAGGATAAAAATGAGTAGAATTATGAAGTTTGCTTAGGTCTTGCAATATGTACGTGATGTATACTTTCGGAATTGATTTGAAGTATTATTTCGTTGTGTATAGTAAAGCCATATTGGTATCCTTGGTGGTTTATAAGCATGGTTTAATATAATTAAAAATTTATACAGGGTTTTCAAACAAGAGGTGTTATTTTGAATCACCTGGTATTTCGGTAGCTGTCACTTTTGAAGCTTTTTGTTCTTTGACATTTGACAAGTAGAACCTACGTCATTACTAAAAATGGAACGATACACGCTTCAACAACGCATTGAAATTATTAGAATTCATGAATGAAAGTAATCCGGAATTCCATCGGAAAATCATCTTGACTTATGAGGCCCATTTCCACCTCGGTGGCTACGTCAACAAGCAAAATTGTCGCATCTGGGGCTCGGAAAACCCAAGAGTTATTTTTGAGAAGACTCTCCATCCTCATCGTGTGGCTGTTTGGTGCGGTTTATGGTCCGACGGGGTCATTGGACCTTACTTTTTCGAAAATGAGGTTGGATCAACAGTTACGGTGAATGGATTGCGCTATCGAGAGATGATTAATGATTTTTTATGGTCGGAGTTGGATGGTATTGATCTGGACAAAGTTTACTTTCAACAAGACGGCGCTACGTGCCGCACAAGCAACGAAACCATTGCTCTTTTACGGGAAAAGTTTCCGGACCGTGTTATCTCTCGAAGAGGTGAGCACAATTGGCCACCGTGATCTTGTGATTTATCACCTTGCGACTTCTTCCTATGGGGCCACGTGAAAGATAAGGTCTACGCCAACAGCCCAGCGTCTATTCAAGATCTCAAAGATAGAATTCGTGAGGCTATCGAGGACATAGGGCAGCTACTTTGCGATTTGGTTATGGAAAAATTCATGAAAAGGATATGGTCCTGTAAGCGTGGTCGTGGTGGCCATTTGGCTGATGTTGTTTTTCATTATTAACGGCATACCTTCCTCTTAATTATGAAATAAACATCCGATCATTTATATCAAAAAATTGCATTTCTCTTTGAATACCAAAATAACACCTCTGGCTGGCTTCAACAAAGAATCTTTAGTTAGTTTAATGTGTTGACCAAAATATTTCGCCATTAACACTGTCCATTCCTGTTAATCGATTTTTTAAATTACCTTTTGACAAAAATATTTTATTTTCGATCCACCCTAGAGTAATTCTTAGAAGAATAGTTGGACAAATGGTTCTATCTCGTTTCCTTTTGGCTAATGTGTGAACGAAAAATAAAAATCGGCTATATTAAACTAGATGTCTTTAGAATATTTATTGATTTTATAATTTTTCTTTCATGTAAAAACAACATTATTCTTCGTTAATTCTTCGTTAATTTCTCACAATTACGCGAAAATTTTCTACATCTATATATGTTTCTTTGTAGGTGTACTTGTAGAACATGAGAAATTCTACGACTTGATTATGAGAGTATGTATTTTTTATACCATTATTAGATATCCTTTTTTAAATTTTAAATTGTAGCCCATTTTAAATTATTTTTTTAGTTAAATTAAATTTTACCAATGTACAGTTTAAGTTTAGTTATTAGCAACCGTGCCTTTTACTTTAGAAATTAAACTGAAATATTTTTGAAATTGTGGAGATTTGTCGATTACCAAAAAATGCTTAAGTGGCAATTGACATGATGAAACATTTTAGTTGGCAAATTCTTGCTCTTCGATGCAGATTTATTGACCAAAGCGGCCAATGGAAATTGCCTTCAAAAATTTAAAAGACCCTGTACAAAATTTGTCGATATTTCATATACACAATTACACAAAAAATATTTATAATTATTGCGAGAAATTTCATAATATCGATTGTCAGAAATAGCTCTTAACTGGCGGCTTCATATTCGTTTTTTTTTTTTGAACCAATCTTAACACTATAGAATATGTTTTTTTGTAGGTCTTTATTCATAATAATATGCCTTTCTGAGCGAATGTTCATATAAAAAATTACGCAAATATTTTTGGGCGATTTACGAATTTGTTGGATTTTACATTTATTTAAGACTACATTTAATTTTTTCGCCTTAGGTATTTTTCCATTTTTTTCTCCGGCCTATTAGCTTTTTTTGGGTGATTTTTTATTTAGTATTTATTACAAATGATAATACCTCGTAGAAATTCAGATATATTCTTTTCTCCAAACCAAAAGCGATTTCCGAACACTGTGTGCTGGCGTTGTTATTGTTGCTGGTGTTTTTAATTTCTAATTTTTCTTGTTGTTTTTTCCCCGGTTAGGAAAAACTCACAAAATAAAAAACAAAAACAAATCTAACAACAACAACAACGATCCATAAAAAACGCATGGAATGCAACGACGATGACGACAACAACACCAGCAATAACAACGGGCCAATGGCAACAACAAGAATGAAACCCAAAAAGATATAAAACAAAATAAAGAAAATGAAATTCTTTTGAGGTTATACCGCATGCCATTCATTATCTATTATTGACCTATTGATGCTTCCTAATTCCTGGAATTCATCAGTGCGTACGTCTGTCTGTGTGTGTGTGTGCCTGTGCGTATCGTTTTACAAGTAAACACTAAAAAAAGGGAACATTTTTCAATTCACTGCACTCGTGTTCGCGTTCCTCACTCCATCTCACCGAAGATACAATAGCAACAACAACAACTAACCAAGCCAAGAAGCGCACACAAGCCGAGAGTCATAAATGAATGAATAGAAAGAAGATAGTTGGGCGGACGGACAGACAGTCGGCTCAGCTCTTTCGATGGATGGATGACTGGTTAGTTGGTTGGGCGACACAGTGGAAGCTTTTGAAAACTACTGGAAATAAATCTGACTTGAAATTAGATGCCGCCCAAAATATTACACAACGAACTGGCGTTGAGACGACACACCCCAGTAGAAATGAATGAAAATAATCCCCAAATGTGGGCTTACTTTCGTTCGAAAAAATGGGGCTCAATGAAAAACGTATGAAATAAGGGACCACAGATTTTGTGATATTTTAATTTTCGGTTTTATTCCATGGTAGGGTTTATATGATATAAAGATTCAATATCGAATGCGGATTCTGTGCATAAAGCTTCTAAAATGAAGGAAAAAAATTTGCGTCCAAATTTTACTCCTCCATTTAGGCCTTAAATTCGCAATGTAATTACATATACAAATGCTATGAAACAAGTAAAAACAAAGTTAAGTTCGGCCGTGGCGAACTTTATATACCCTCCACCATGGACTGCACTCCACAGAGGCTGTTGTTTTTCGTAGAAGTGCAGTAATATTACAGGAAAATATATATTATATATATTAACCAAAACAAATACAAATATTGAAAAAATAATTTTATAAATAAATTTAATATTTTTATTATTTCAAACCACGCTTATAAGACAAGGCTACCAATACGTTCACATATCGAAGTAATACTTCAAGTCAATTCAAAAAAAAATATTCTTATATTTATATTTTATTGAAATACAACCGATTGGGTGCTACACCCACTATCTACCAATATTGGTGGTATTTAAGCTTTTTTTGGTCTGTTATGTTGTATGTCTTGTCATTTATTTTGGTTCAAGACCATAGGTTGTGCCGAAGTCTTCAGCAGAACCCAAAATTAGCAAAGAATATTTTTTTGTTCACTTGACTTGATGTATTATTTCGATATATATATATAGTGTAAACGTATTGACAGCCTTGTCTTATAAGCATGGTTTGAAATAATAAAAATATTATATTTATTTAGTTAACAAAAGTGGTGGAATGCTTGCCATTTTCAGATATAATTAATTACTTTTTTAATTAAATGTTGTTTTTGTTTAATTAGTTATGAAAAGCTATGGTATGCTGCCGATCTATTTTTATTTTTGTGATAAAATTTAGTTTAACTCGGTAAATCGTCAAAAGAAAAACGATATTTTTTTAAATACTTTTTTTAAAAATCGCTACTAAACCACTGTTTATACATGAAAGATACTTTTGAAATATTTGTAACCCTGATAATTACCTTTAATTAAATTTGGAGGTATTACTCGACTCGAGCTGGTTTATATTCCAATAACTACAATTATCGTCAAAGGTACCCTTAATATTTTTGAAGTATAAGCCCGATATTTTGAAGTCGCTCCGAATAAATCTTAAACTTAAGGTAGTTATAAGGGCTGTTTCGTTGCAGTCGTTAAAAAAAAATTTTTTTTTTTTTAATTCAATTTTTCTTTTGACGATTTACGACCTAAACTAAATTTTATTACAAAAATAAAAATAGATCTGAAGTGGCGAAGCATTCCACCACTTTTTATAAACACGTTTTTGAAAATAAAAAATTCTCTAAAATCAAGACCCCCCACCTAAAATATGACACTTTTTATATTATCATATGCCTCACAGAAGGCGTTAGATCATAACGCCCAAATTGAAAATGGCATAAGCCCAAAAACAATGCATTGATTGTGTTGTTGTAAAATTCGTCGACTTCTTGGGTGATTTGTCATTAGTTTCGGCATTGTGACATTATTTCTGGGCGATAACGCCCAATCTGTAAAGCCCAAATTCACGGACCTAAACCCAATTTGCCCAAAACCGTCATGATTTCTGCGTAGCAGGCCTTCGGCCGGGAGTAAAGATTTTCTCCTATAGGATATGTCTAAAGCCGGCTACGCAAAGTATAGGTTTCTATCGAATGCCGACAATGTAGAAATCCTTTATTTTGCGTAGCCGATTTTGGACATACCCCATAGGAGAAAGGCCCTAATTCCGGCCTAAGGCCGGCAACGCACAGAACTTTTACAATGCGTAGCAATCTTTGGATATTCGCCATAGAAGAAAATCTATAAAACCGGCCGAAGGCCGTCAACGTAGTGAACCTTTATGTTGCGTAGCCAACTTTGAATATGCCACATAGGAAAAATCTTTATTTTTTTCAAAAATGTCATAAATCCCTAAAGAAGGTCATAAAGCCCAAACTTTGACCAAATTTGGGCGACATGCCTATTATTGGGCTTTATGACATTTAGCGATTGGGCGTTATAACATTAGACCCTATGACCTAACGCTATTTATTAAGGAAATTCAGAGTCTAAAATGGCGGCGTGCATCCTAGTTCTCACAAGCATGTCTGAAAGACAAATATAAAGTCTGGCAAACCTTAGAGGATGACTTATCCCCTGCAATTTTTAAGGTGGAAAAATCGGGTTATTTGCAATATTTTAACCAGGCTGGCATTGTGAAATATGAAAGTTGTTATCCAGTTATCAACCAAGCAATCAGACCAGTGGAAAGTGGGTACCAGATCGAGTTTAAGTTGTTTCCATTTATGCTAAAATAACTAGGCTAATGACAAAAAATATTAGTGAAAAAAACTTTCAAATCAAAAACATTGAAAAATATCATTATATTATTTATTTACACTCTCCTAAATAGGTTATAATTATAGTCATATGCGTAGTAATGAATTTCAGCTGGGAAGGACAATTTTAGACCATTGTTTTGTTTTACCAAAAAATTTTATTTGTTATAGTTTATGATATTTTGCGCATTTTATTTTTTTTTTGTTTAGTCTTTGTATTTATTCACTGGTGCAAATAACAATGTAAAATTATAAATAATATAAATAAAAATTTTACAGTCTTTTAAAGCAACAAACATCGTTTAAAGTAAAAAAATAATTAATAAAATGTAAAGAGGTATTGCAGTACATTAACACGAATAAGAAAACAACAGGAGCATGGAATAAAAAGCAATTACATCCCAGCAAATAGAGAGCACCCAAAGAAGTGAAAATGATGTTCATCTTGTGATTCGGAAAATTCGGTGAACATTTGAATCTTCACCAATGAATCTAACATGGAGTTGTCATAGGAGGGATGTCCTTTATTTTGAAAGATTTAAACGTTGTTTTAAAGTGTTTCCTTTGAAACACTTTTTCACTAGTTTCCATTTAATTTTTAAAAAATCCGCCGCTACCGGAGATAGAACAGCCGACCTTCTGCTTGCTACTATGGCACTCTAACCTTCTCAGCTATCCTGCGTTGTGAGTGGTGAATAACTAAAGAAAACATTCTGTTAGTTAGAACTGACAATAGGAAACTTAACAAAATATTTATATAATGTGAACTAATATATAACCAAAATAAATACTAATTTAATTAAGTATTGCATAAATTAACACTACTTAAATTTGTATTTCTTTAAGCAAAAATTTTTAAATTGTTAAAATTACACAAAATTAAACATTGTTTATTTATAAAATAATAAAAAACAAAACAAAAAAGTTTTTTCCCAAGCCACGATTCAAGCCCGAGACCTTCTGGATGCAAAGCGGACACCTTACCTCTGTAACCCCGTACTAAAAAATCGTTCCCATTCACTTTTGAAAATGCTATTCGTAAAATGTTACAGGCTATTAACATATTATCTACCTTTTTGGAACATGTTTGAAAGAACTTCCTCAAAAGCGGGAAAAATTCACATTAAATGTACTTCTTACGGAAGTGCTTCCAATTTTTTTGCTGGGATATCAATTCACCAACTCTGTTAATGTTAATACTAATGTTAGAAATATCAGAGAGTTCGTTTAGAATTTGAAATCAGTAATTCCACATTTACTTTAATGGAGCTACCTAAAAACCGGAGTAGGAATATCTTCACCGATCTTGGTTCATGGTAGGTTTTTTAAATCTTCTTCTTGAATGATAATCTTCTTTTGTTGAATGATATATATTTGATCAACCTTTTCTCTCAACATGTATTTTAGCACTCTAATTTGCGCTGTCAGCGACTCCTTGTGTCGACATTTAATAATTTAATTTTTGTACCAGACAGTGAATAAGAACGGGTTGTGTAGTTTCATTTGAAGTTCATTGCCGACATTTTATTTGCACCATCATAAGACTAACTAACTATATTTTCCACCTTTTTTTTTCCTCCAACAAATCCAAACTCAGTTTAGGCAAAGAAACGACAACTCTACTAACAGAACAAACTACGAAACCTAGGAATCGTTTTCTACTTACAAGTTGATTACATATCTTATAGTTATTGATATGCTTTAAGGTGCGTAGTCCACGCGATTGCAGTAATCAAGACTGCAGCAAATTGAGGCTTTGTTCAAATGTTTTAAATCTTTATTTAAATCCTATGTCCACGTAGAATAAGTTCCTTGCGAACTAATATTCACGATAATCTTCGAGTCGTTTTAAATGTTGCTTCAAAAATTTACTATTTTTCTTTTCGATACTAAAGCTATTTTTCTTTAAGACTGGATAATTAAGCTACAAAAAACATAAATAAAAAGTTAAAATTTTACTCAAAATAAATATATATCCAGTGTAAGTCAAGTTTATGGTTATCGAGGCTAAATCCTAAAAAGTCAACATTATTATTGCAGTTGACGACAAAGTGAAAAATTATTTTTTATTTTGAGTACAAAATTAACTTTTTATTAACGGCTTAAAGAAAAACAGCCCTATTAAACACTTTGAATGCTTGAATCTCTCAGGACTCACTTTGTTTCCCTTCTTTTTATACCCTCCACCTCCAGGATGGGGGTATACTAACTTTGTCATTCCGTTTGTAACACCTTGAAATATCGACCTGAGACCCTATAAAGTATATATATTCTTGATCGTCATGAAATTCTAAGACGATCTAGCCATGTCCGTCCGTCCGTCTGTCCGTCTGTTGAAAGCACGCTAACATCTAAACGAAAGGAAATAGAACTTTCAATTTTTCCATAACTGCGTCTTATAGTCGTAGATCGTTTGGGATTGAAACGGGGCGAAATCGGCCCAAAGGGAAAAATTTTACCCTCACAAGGACTAAAAATACCTATCTCTAATATTTTAGCGTATTTAAGCATTTTTTTGAATATGTCCGTTTATATTTGCTTGATAATTGGTATGCACATTCCCCTTATAGCAAAAAAGTGCACCGTAAAGTGATTCTTATTTGTAGAGGGTGAAATGGGGCAAAAAAGGGATAACAATGGTACATAGTAAACGACAACAGCTAGAAACACGAAATTCGGTGTGTACATTCCTCCAATTGCATAGACAAGTAAAATATACGGATTTTTCAAAATTCGTATTTTTTGGGGTTAAATGAAAAAAGGGGATACAAATAGTACCAATCAAATGACCGCAGCTAGAGTCATGAAATTCGGAGTATACATTCGTCTGACGGTAAATAAACTGATTTTTCAAAATTCGTACTTTTTGGGATCAAAATAGAAAAAGGGGATAAAAATAGTACCAACCAAGTGACCGCAGCTAGAGTCATGAAATTCGTAGTATAAATTCCTTTGACTACGTAGACATAAAAAAAGGTTTTTTTTCCAAATTCGTACTTTCAAGGGAAACAATGGGTACGGAGGAATAAAAATGGTACCAACCAAACGGCTACACCTGGAATAATGAGATTCGGTGTATACATTCCTCTGATTGCGTAGACACTTAAAATAAACAGATTTTTGAAATTCGTACTTTTTGGGGTTAAAATGAAAAAAGGGGATAAAAATAGTACCAATCAAATGACCGCAGCTAGAGTCATGAAATTCGGAGTATACATTCCTCTGACTGCATAGACACGCAAAATAAAAAGGATTTTTTTCCAAATTGGTACTTTTTGGGGTTACTATTAAAAACAGGGGATACAAATAGTACCAACCAAATGGGCGCAGCTGGAATCATGGAATTCGGTGTATACATTCCTCTGACTGCATAGACACGCAAAATAAAAAGGTTTTTTCCAAATTCTTACCTTTTCTTTTACGGCAAAAATTGGTTGAATCATGAAGTTAGGTTATTTTGCAATATGTACGTCTGATAATGGATTTTCAAAATTTGTACTTTTGGAATTAAAATAAAATGGAAATACAACCAACTGTAGCACCTATCTACCAATATTTATGGTATTTAAGCTATTTTAAAATATAAATATACGAATATTTATTTTTTGATTTGAAATAAATAATGGTTTGAAATAATTAAAATATTATATTTATTTATAAAATTATTTTTTCAATATTTGTATTTGTTTTGGTTTGGCTATATTAAAAAAGTTATATTTTGCTGTAATATTACTGCACTTCTACGAAAACCGACAACCTCTGTGGGATGCAATCCATGGTGGAGGGTATATAAAGTTCGGCCCAGCCGAACTTAACGCCGTTTTTACTTGTTAATTCTAAAATAAACGGTTGAACATGCGGATTTAGTTTGGACTAGGGTATCCAACCGATTAAATTTTGTTCGATTAATCGATTAATTTATAAATTTATGTAGAATCATCCGTTGGCTTTATTTGGCGATATTCTATATTTAACGATATCTGCAGTATAATGATTTTAAGAAACATCCTGTTACTCGTGTCTGGTATGAATTAGAACCCCAAGACTCTATAGAAATCATATTTAGACCCATACCTCATCAAAAAGCATAGTAAGTTTTATACATTTATTAAGAAGAAAATTCGGGCATGAGAGGGTTAATTGCTATTATTAAAATACTCTAAAAAGCAATTAGATATTTCCAACGACTGCATACAAATTGTGTTTTCAACTTATTCTGTATTTCGAATTAAAGCCTAACCATATTCTGTTTCACATATGAAGAAAAATATATTGGAATATTTCAGAAATATTATATTACTTAGATTTAGAGCCAATATAGGAAAGGTATACCCGCAAACTCCTGTTTTATTTCGAAATGTATTTACATATAAATATGGGAAGTAGTGACCAACATTGAATAAAATTTTTCTTTCTATTTAACCCTTATTAATAATGTTAAATGAGTTGTGCAAATACTCGATTAATCGGTTAATCGTGTAACTCTTCAGGCGTTTATTGTATTAATTGTATTCTTTGTTTTCGAATAAACGATTAAACGAATATCTTAAATGTCCGAATAATTAGATACCCTAGATTGGACCCTTACATCGTCAATAGGTGTAAAACTTTAAACTAGATTATGATAACTTAAAAAAGTTTAAGCTTTTATGAACAGAAGCTCCTAATTTCCCATATACCCCACTGTGGGGCATGCTTGATGTTTGGTGCTGTTGGTTGGGCAATAAAGAAAACAGTAATAATATTTTGCTTGTTCTTCTTCGACGTCTTCTCTTCTTCTTCTTCTTCGTCTTCCGCTTGTCTAAATAAAATAATGACTAAATGACAAACAATAATACTGATAAATACCAGACATGCTCAATGTAAATGTACCGCTTAAGTAGTTTATAAATATTTTACCAGTGTGCCGGTGACGGTGCCAGTGCCACAGTCACAGCCACAGTCAGTGCTGTGTAAACCCGTAACTTTGCCTCTGTCTCCATAAACTGGCAACGTTGACAACAACACCACCACTAACAACAACAACAACAACCACATATCTCAAGTCAACATCGGCCACGATGACAATAACATCTGAACACGCATTTATACAGACATTGTCGAGATAAATGGGAATATATTTGAATAATTTTTGAACTTCTTCAAAGAGTCGGTACAAAAGAAATAAAAATGAAACAACCAAAAAAAGTAGAAGAAGAAGAAAAACAATCAAGCGGCGTGGTGCATCAATCCAGCCATCCGTGGCAACGATGAATGAATGAAATGCGTTATGCGAGGGCGATTTAAGAAATAATCAACCTGATGACCTGGAAAATTGTAAGTGGGAGTTGCGGCTGATCACCATCTAATGGTTTTTTCTCTTCTGGGAAAATGGTCTTCTTTTCCCAATAATATTTGTTGTATCATTTACTATGCCAAGATCATCTTAGGATTTGTGACAATCAAGAATAACTATATTTTTTATAGGATGTAAGATGAGATTTGGCCAGCTGTATGTATGATGACAAGTCTAATGAAATTTCATAATGAATCTACCTCTCTCGAATTATTCGTTTCATGTAAATTTTTCAATTATAATAAAGATAACGATAATTATAATTATAACTATTATTAGCACTTGTTGTGTTTTGCTTATACCAATCATGTTTAATTTAATTTGTATATTGATTACTACTACACAGCAAGTACAAGTGCCAATCGCCAAGCATTTCTATGCCATACTTACCACCAGCCATCGAAACCCACCGAAAAAAACGAGGGTGGCAAATTAAGAGAAATCAAAACAAATTATTTTTAAAAATCCAAATTTAAACTTTAATTTAATTTTAAACAGAAATGAGGATTGGATTGTTTAATAATGATCTGCAAAATATTTCGTCACTGGGTCTAGCCATCTGTGAGCTGAACGCTCCTGAAAACACCTCTAAAAATCATGTTTTTCCCGTGCAATTTTTTTATAATGGATTTTTGTCCAAATTTTTTCTGAATTAATACACCCTTGGGAGGATTTTAAATAACAACTTTTTTTCTTGTCTTAGAATAACTAATATTTGACGTTTATATTGATTTTTTGTGGGTTTTCAAGGTGACAGCTAAAAACTCATATTTCTGGGAAACATTTTTAAGAGGTGTTCTAAAAAATAGAAGCAATCAATACCTTTCGACTGATGCCTAAATGATCGGACGAAAAATAACGTGTTTGTAAAATAATTTAATACAGGAGGTGGATTTTCAGAGACACACTCTTTTTGCAAAAATGAGCGCTGCAGCGTCAATTTCCTTTCGATGTTCATCATTTGGCATCATTCGAAAGGTATTGATTGCCGCCAGTTATTTTTTATAAAATAATATGAAAACATTTTCAATTGCCACTATGAAAAAGCATAACAAAATTGCTATAAATGTCCAATAATTCGAACTATAAGTAACTCTAAGACAAGAAGCAAAATAAAGTGGTTTCAAGTGTCTATTATTTCATTTTTCCTTATTTTTTATTTTGGTCAAAAATGCAGCACAAAACAAGTGGAGAAAGGCTAAAGTTGGGCGGGGCCGACTATATAATACCCTACACCACTCCCTGCGTATATACATCGTTATGATTACTAAACCCAGGTGTTTCATGGGAGCAATTTTATGTAGTTCATATAAATTATACTATAAATTCATCTTTAGTCAAATTTAAGGTATATGGTAAATAATATGGTAATTAATCCAGTTTTCCGCCAGGTGTTCCGAGTAAAGTAATTAGAGATTATACAATGGTAATAGGATGAATCGGACGGATATTTGAAGGGGGCCTATAACAACACTTAGGGTTTTTGCCAAAACATGGGCCTATATAGTTCTATTCCTAGTTGAAATATATCATGACCTGCAAAATTTGTAAGATGTAGTTTCTAGAGCTATAATAGAGTAGAATGGTCCCCATTTGGGTTATACCAAAGCATGGACACATATATTCGATTTTCATAGTATATATTCCTTGTTGAAATATAATAAAATCTGCAAAATTTGAAAAACTTCCGATGAAGAATGTGGGCCATAAAGAGGTAATAATAAAAATAGGGCCCATTTGTAAGGGCGCTACATTAAAAGTGGGCCCTTACAGATCACTTTCAAAGTAGGTATTCTTTATTGAAATATAACATGATCTTCAAAGCTTTATCAAGGTCCAATGTAAGATGGGTTTTAGAGCGATATTGGTGTAAACTGGGGGCTCATCTGTATGGGGGCTATACCAACATATGGACCCATACATTAAACTTTCACAGTATGTATTCTTAGTTGAAATATAATATAATCTGCAAAATTTGTAAAACTTCCAATGTAAAATGTGGGTCCTAGAGAGGTAATAATTAAAATTGAGGCCCATGTGTAAGTGCGCTAGATTAAAAAGTGGGCCTTTATAGATCACTTTCAAAGTAGGTATTCTTTATTGAAATATAACATGATCTGCAAAATTTTATCAAGATCCAATGTAAGATGTGGATTCTAGAGCGATAATAGTGTAAACTGGGGGCCCATTTGTATGGGGGCTATACCAAACAATTGACCTATATAGTTGGCTTTCTTAATACGTGTTTCTGGTATAAATGTAACATTGTGTGTGATCAAGATCCGATATTGTAAATCGGAGGTACATTTGTATGGAATTTATATCAAAACACGGACCCATGTGTCCAGCTAGCTGTTTCTAGTTCAAAATGAATACGATCCTTCAAATATCATGATGCCATGTAAAATGTGTATTCTAGAGCAGTAATAGTTTAAATTTGTATGGAGGCTATATCTAAATCTGAACCGATATCCACCAAATTCAATACCGAAGGTCCTTGGGCCAAAAAAAATAACTTGTGCCAAATTTCATGACAATCGGACAACAATTGCGACCTGTAGAGTACAAAAAAGCTTAGATGGACAGCAGACGGACGGACAGACAGACATCGTCTAATCGATTCAGCCGGTGATTCTAAGCCGATCTGTATACTAAAAGGTAGGAGTAGCTCAATTATTTCTTGTGTTAGAAACATTTGGCGGAAAACTAACTAAGTAGTAATACCCTAGTCCAAGAAGTGGTGTAGGGTATAAAAAATTGTACTGGAAAACATGATTTTTAGGGGTATTTTCAGGAGCGATTAGCTCACTGACGGCTAGATCTATGGACAAATATTTTGCTAATCATCCTTAAACAATCCAAACTGTATTTTCGTTGGGTGACTGGAAATTGTTTTTCCATTTGTATGGACCGCGACCCACCCTAGTATATAGTGATTACTACAGTTGGTTGTATACAACCAATTTTTGCCGTAAAAGCAAAAAAAAAAAAACTAATCTGGAAAAATCTTTATTTCGAGTGTTTATGCAGTCAGAGGAATGTATACACCGAATTCCATGATTCTAGGTGCGGACATTTGATTGGTACCATTTTTATCCCCGTTTTCCCATTTTACCCCCTTAAAAGTAGGTTTTTGTATAATCTGTTTACGTGGCTGCGCAATAAGAGGGATGTACACACCGAATTTCATCATTCTAGCCGTGTAGTTGGTACCATTTCTATCCCCCTGTTCCCATTGCATCCCTTGAAAGTACGAATTTGGAAAAACTTTTTTTTATTTTTCGTTTCTACACAATCAGTGGAATGTATACTCCGAATTTCATGTGGTCATTTGGTTGGTACAATTTGTATACCTTTTTCCATTTTAACCCCTAAACGAACAAATTTCGAGAAATCACATTATTTTACTTGTCTATGCAATCAGAGGAAAGTCTATACTGAATGTCATTATTTTAGATGCAGCCGTTTGGTTGCTACCATTTTTATCCCTCTATTGCCATTTTACCCCTTAAAAGCACGAATTTGGACAAATACTTTTATATTATGTATTTACCCAATTAGAGGAATGTACACACCGAGCTGCAGCTGTTGTCGTTTGATAGGTACCATTTTCATCCCTTTTTGCCCCATTTCACCCCCTACGAATAAGAATCACTTTATGGTGCAACTTTCAAGTAAGTAAGTAAAGAGTGATTTTTTTGAGGTTAGGATTTTCATGCATTAGTATTTGACAGATCACGTGGGATTTCAGACATGGTGTCAAAGAGAAAGATGCTCAGTATGCTTTGACATTTCATCATGAATAGACTTACTAACGAGCAACGCTTGCAAATCATTGAATTTTATTATCAAAATGCGTGCTCTGTTAAGAAAGTTCATCGCACGCTTCCATTTTATGGTCAGTTTAATCGACCCACTGAAGCGGCTATTCGGGCTATTGTGACTAAATTTCGCACCAAATTTACATTGTTGGACATTAAACCACCAAGACGCTTACGTAGAGTACGAACTGAAGAAAATATCGCAGCTGTATCGGCCAATGTTAATGATGACCATCAATTATCGATTCGTCGCCGTTCGCAGCAATTGGGCCTCTGTTACTCAAAAACGTGGAAATGCCAAAATTGGACTAAGCGGATGGACCACTTGAGGCGCAGCCGCGGTCAACATTTAAATGAAATTATCTTCAAAAAGTAAATGTCATGGACCAATCTAACGTTTCAAATAAAGAACCGATGAGATTTTGCAAATTTTATGCGTTTTTTTTTAAAAAAAGTTATCAAGCTCTTAAAAAATCACCTGTACAATCAGACATATTGAAAAAACATGCTTAAATACTCTAAAATATTATTATATTATTATTATGGGTATAAGTTCGTAAACACAAGGTATAAAAACAATGAAAAATACGAGAAAAAATTGGTTATGGAAAAATTTATTTTTTTAATTTTTTTGCAGTGCACCAGCAAAAAAAAATAAAAAAAAATATTTTTCCATAACCAATTTTTTCTTGTATTTTTCATTGTTTTTATACCTTGTGTTTATGAACTAATGATAACATTATAATTTTGATGATTTTTCTCTGTAATTCTGGTTGATTTTGTAAAAAAACAAATCGAAAAAAATTCGTAAAAATAGAAGCCAGCATTTCATCACTTTCAAACTCATACAGTCGCTTAAAAATATACCTATGGACACTACTTTAAAATTTCAACAAAATGGATTGGTGTAATTATTTAAAAAATCAAAATAAAATAATTAAAATTGCAACAATTTTAAAAAATCTAACCCTGCTATAATATAAAAATCAAAATAAAAGAATTAATACAAACACTATAACACAAAACCTCAATATTGTACAAGTAATTGAAATTACCTTCAAAACGAGGTCTAACACATTAAAATCGTTAAAGTCATCCAGGAGTTACAGGCGATTGAATAAACTCACCTTTTGAAAATCGTAGTATGTTTTTCACTATAGAATTGGTCATAACTCGTGAAAACAAATTTTGATTTTTTTTTCATCAGAAGAAGAAGAATCATAACCAAACTTTCAAAACAATCGCAGCTATCGAGGTCAAAACCGTACCGCTTGACATGGAATAACTCATATATATTTTATAGGGTCTCAGGTCGATATTTCAAGTTGTTACAAACGGAATGACAAAGTTAGGAGTTGGAGTGTATAAAAATCAAAATTTGTATACAAAAACATTGCCAATATTATTTGAATATTTTTTCTGAAAAGTACTTAACAAAAGAATATCCAATTCGGACTTTAATTGAAGAAATTATGAGCAAAAAACTTAGAAAAGAACGACTATATAACAATGTTTTAAAACAATGTCCGAAAAAACTCAAAATATACCTGGAGATGTTTTTAATTGGTACCAAAAAATGGATTAAATCAAAAATATTTGTTATATTGTCCATGTTAATGGATACTAAAAATAATAAAAAAAATAAATCAAAATATTTTGTCGTGGAATGCCCATATAAAGTATGCTTATAGGATTTCAGGATATCCATCATGCTGTCACAAAAGAATTGTCAATCTTGGCATGCCACCTTCCTATAATGGAAGGTATAAAGGTAATAATATACCAACAAATTAAGTTATTTCTACGACAACGCGAACTTCTACACATATCGCCATGTCCTCAGAATGCCATTGTTGAGCATAATTTTCAAATTATCCTCGTAGATTAAGAAAACCTACTTGCATGTAGCTGAGACATGTAGATTTGAATCTTGTGTGTTGGAATTTGCCAATAGTGATGCCATGATCGGAATTTTATAATGATTCATTCATAACGACTCAATTGATGAAACAATTTTCATTGAAATGCAGTCAGTCAGTCAGCCAGCCAGCTGATGCCGCGCACACATGTGCAAATGTACAAACAAACATAAATACTTGTATTTATTAACTTTAATTACCTTTAGCTCTTGTCTATGTACAACATGTGCTGTACATTGTCAGACTATATAGCATGTACTAAATGGATATTAGAGTGTCCCGTACAAACATTTCTGCACTCAAATTACGAAATTGACAAATTTTTAGCGAAGTACGTCCATATTTTCTTAAACCTCAATATGTTTAAATACATGAATTATTCTACACCAATTCCCATAATCTTAGGGGGATTTACTAGGTTTATTTCTGTCCCAAAATATAGTCAAAAAATAGTTTTATTTCATATATAATATATCATAAATTTGGATGTCATCTGTCATATAAATTTGGAGAACAATTTTTTTTTTCAAATTTTTCTGAGTAGATAGCCAACTCACACGTTAGTTTGTGACTGCAAAAATGGATAGGAACATAAAAATAATATATATAATATAGTTCAAAAATGGAAGGTTGTAATTCGCTATAACGATTTTGTTTAAATCATTTTTCTAGATTAGGGCATATAGTACTATCAAATTCCATCATTTCTCGGTTAATAGCATTTTGTTTCCCAAGTTATCAGGCTAAAATAGGATAAATAGTGGCTGTAAAGTCAAAAATTGTGAAAAGTATCTTTAGAAAAACCCGCCTAACTTTTTATAATATAGAGAGCATACCAAAATATTTTTTGGCATGTGATTGCTGACTTTATGGGAAATATTTGTGTCAGAAAAGTTTCAGAATCTTGGAAGGAGAAATTTAAAATAGAAGCAATTGCAACCGCGAATTTTGGGTTTTTGAAACAATCGTAGCTTTTTTCGAGACTTACTACAGATATGTTACAAGCGACATTGGTTCTTAGTACACAAACAAAAATTCAGCCGAATCCGTTGGCTAGATCGCGAGAAAATCAAGAAACAAAAGTGTTTTGCATGAAAATCATTTTAGCCATATTTGTCGCGAAAATTAAAATATTCCAAAAATATTCAATTTGTATTCTTTGTTTACCGTGCCCAACCGCAATATTAACTTTTTTGTAAAAAAATTGAAAAAGGTTAAATAACGATTCCTTCGGTGTATATATACATCATAGAAAATGCGTTTTCTACACAACATTGCCAACATTTCACAAAAAACGTTATAGAGTTTACAATAAGTCTTATTTATATATTTGAGCATTAGTGGCTATTTGCTTATTTCAAAATGCATAGTCCTAAATGCAAAAGAAGAACTGTAGAAGAATGATTCATAATTACTCTTAAAATTCAGAAGAAAATCAGTTTTTTCTCTCTCTTGAAATGTTATGTTTTTGTGCGTAGCCACTTATGAATATAAGCCCTCGATATATAATGAACATACGAAATGGACTAAAAAATAAAAATCGCTCAAGACAAAAAGATGAAATAAGGCCTACAAATAAATAAAAATACGCTCAGAAGATCGACATCTTTTCATGTAAAAAATTGCCCGAAAAGGCAATATAGAAACCCACAGAGAAAGAAAGTTATCCAAAATGGTTAAATCTGATCCATGAGTATGAAGTTTTGACGAGTGTCCATTGGATCTGCCTCTCCAAAAATGACAAGTGAGTTGTGCTCCAAATCAGTTATTTGATTCTATGAATTACACCGTGCGTATACACATGCAACTAGAGATTTAATTTAATATCCTAAGGATATAGATGTTTTTATAATTTATTTTCCCACATCTTCCAGCCCTGCAAAGATGATATGGGTATCAAATGAAAGAGAAGAATATCTTTAAAAAATTCTTCAAATTTAATTTTCTATCTCTATTAATTTAGCATTAACAAAAATTCCCCATTTTTATTTTATTTAAACAAGTGAAAACGGCGTTAATATACCCTCCACCGTTTATATACCCTCCACCATTGATTGCAGTCCACAGATGATGTCGATTTTCGTAGAAGTGCAGTAATATTACAGGAAAATATAATTTTTTTATATAGCCAAATCAAAACAAATACAAATATTAAAAAAATAATTTTATAAATAAATATAATATTTTAATTATTTCAAACCACGCTTATAAGGCAAGGCTACCAATACGTCAATTCAAAAAATAAATATTCTTCTATTTATATTTTCAAAACGCTTAAATACCATAAATAATGGTAGATTGTGGGTGCTACGGTTGGTTGTATTTCCATTCTATTTTAATTATAAAATTACAAATTTTGAAAATACATTATCAGACGTACATAGTGCAAAATGACCTAACTTCATGATTCAACCAATTTTTGCCGTAAAAGTAAAAAGTACGAATTTGGAAGAAACTTTTTATTTTGCGTGTCTATGCAGTCAGAGGAATGTATACACCGAATTCCATGATTCCAGCTGCGGCCATTTGGTTGGTACAATTTTTACCCCCCCCCCCCTTAAAATCTCATTATTTGACGTTTCTACCCAATTAGAATTTCATCATTCTAGCGGTAGTCGTTTAGTTAGTACTATTTTTATCCCTCTGTAGCAATGTATCCCTTAAAAATCTGTTTATTTTAAGTGTCTACGCAGGCAGAGGAATGTATACTCCGAATTGCATGACTCATTTTGTTGGTACTATTTGTACCCCCTTCTTCATTTTAACCCCAAGAAGTACGAATATCGAAAAATCCGTTTATTTTACGTGTCTACACAGTCAGAGGAATGTATACTCCAAATTTTGCGGTCATTTGGTTGGTACCATTTTTATCCCTCTATTCCCATTTTACCCCTTAAAAGTACTAATTTGGTAAAAATAATTTTATATTATGTATCTACTCAATTAGAGGAATGTACACACCGAATTTCGTGTTTCTAGCTGTTGTCGTTTGATATGTACCATTTTTATCCCTGTTAGCCCCATTTCACTCCCTACAAATAAAAATCACTTTATGGTGCACGTTTTTGTTATCGGGGGAATGCGCATACCCAATATCAAGTAAGTACAAGCAGACATATTGGAAAAATATGCTTAAATACTCTAAAATTTTAGAGATTATTATGGGTATTTTTAGTCATTGTGAGGGAAAAATTTTTTTCTTTGGCCGATTTCGCCCCGTTTCAACCGATCTACGACTACAAGACGTATTTATGGAAAATTAGAACGTTCTAGCTCCTTTCGTCTAGATGCTAGCGTGCTTTCAACAGACTGACGGACGGACATGGCTTAGACGAATATATACTTTATAGGGTCTCAGGTCGATATTTCAAGGTGTTACAAACAGAATGACAAAGTTAGTATACCCCCATCCCCAGGTGAGGGTATAAAAATAGTGAAAAGTTTCGCGTAACGTATATGATTGCTGACTAAATAGGGAATATTTGTGACAGATTAGTTTCAGAATCCCACACAGAGAAAGTTGAAATAAATGCAATTCAACTGTAAATTTTGGATTTTTGCAACAATTGCACCTTAGAGTTTGATCTCTTGGATATATCTCGAGAATATTACAAAACAAAAATGTCATACATACAAATCATTTTAGCCTTATCTCCCGCGAAAATGAAATTTTTCAAAAATACCCAATTTGAATTTTTTGTCTACAGTGCTCTACCGAAAAACACACATTTTGTCGAAAAGATCGAAAACAAGTGCAAAGGCGTTAAGTTCCACCGGGCCGAATCTTATATACCCTCCACCACGGAGTGTATTCCACAATATTATCGGTTGATTAGAGCCTGTCGAGATTACATAAAAATTCACTACCATATTAGGAAAATTATGATTCTTCATTACTATAATAATTATACTCCTCTACTATATTCTATATAAATATTAATATAACTATTAGTCATAAATCTTCGAAAATGTGCCCTAAATATTATTAGGTAGAGACAATTTTCCCCATCTGCAATTAAGAATGACTCCATCTACATCCTAAATGTCTGTACCATAGGAAAAGTTGTAATATTGAAGATCCAATATGTTTCAGAAAATTTCACGATTTAGAATGATTCGTTGCTTTCTTTCGCGTCTACGTATCATGACTGCAGCTACAGCCGTGTGATTGTTGCCAAATTTAATCCTATTTAGATACTGATGGATTATATATCGAAAGATCTCTTTATTTTTCGCGTCACCGCAGTCACTGAAGTGTACATACCGAATTTCATTATTATAGCTGCAGCTGTTTGGTTAATACCTTTGTCTAAATACCACAATGTAAATAAATTAAATAATAATTATTTAAATGTACAGTGGTTTCTTTTAGTGGGTTTCGAAGGACCATGAACGAGATCCTACCAGGTTGGTGGACTCATTAGGTTCTCAAAGACGGAATCTTGTGAGAAGCCTGTGTAGTGTGGTTGTTGTTGCACGAAAATGCAAACAACGAAATCACAAGTAACACAAAGTAACGTAAGTAAAAGGCGTTTACTTACGTGTTGGTTCCTTTAAATGAAAACACTGACGGGTTCGGGGTTTGAGAAGTATATTTTGTTATTTATTGACACGGTGGTCTTTGGAAAATCACTTGTACCTTTTGCGAAACAGCAAAGCAACGTGGAGATCACAAACATATTAAGTTGGCCACAATCCTCGCCTTCCAGTGTCAGGGATGACACTTAGTCGTTGAGATCGATCAAGTCGATGTCATCATCGACAGGACCTGGTCGATCGTCAACACCCATTCACCCCATTTTCCGCCTAAATGTACAAATTTCCATAAAATCCTATTTTTGTGGGGCCACACTAATATAGATATACAACCTATAGTCATTGTCTTGGAATGCTGATAAGTACATTCCAATTAAATTAATATAATTTTAAGACACCGTTTAAGTTCGTATTTACACTAGAGATGCTGGATAGTATAGATTATGATGTGACAACGAGTACCGAGTACCCGGTTATGTTGTTTTACAGGAACTCTATATGGTGCTATTCCAATGTAAACTGGAACTACAGTCTTGCTTACAAAATGTTTTGTCGAAGGGCTTCGTATTAGGGCGGGCTGATTTTGTTTTCGCACAAAGCGTCAGACACTAAAGTAATCCACGGAAAGAATTTTCCATTTCTCCAGGAAACCATGGATCTAATATGAATTCCTAGAAATGAAAAAAACCGAAATCTAAGGACAATTCTAAGAACATTTTTCCAAGAAACCATAGGTGTAAGATGAATTCCTAGCCCTCGTTAATCGACTTCAAATTCTAAGAGTATCTAGTCATTTCTTTGTGTATGTCTCAAATTTGAAGTCGATTTCCGCGGGCTAGGAATTCATATTAGACTCATGCTTTCTCAGAGAAATGTTCATAGCATTTTCCGTAGATAAAGCGTGGACGCGAACTAACAAACGAGCTAGGAGGTTCAAATTTTCCCTAAATGTGTCTTATGGTAGCAGATCGGTTGGGATTGAAAGTTAACGAAATCGAATGGGGATGAAATGGTACTAACCAAACGACTACAGCTATAATAATGAAATTCGGTGTGTACATTTCTTTGACTCCACAGACTTTCTATATTCGTACCATCAGGATTTAAATGGGATTAAGTTTGGCATCAATCAAGCGGCTAGAATGATTATGTTATTCAGTATTTGTACTCCTCTGACAGCGTAAACACGCGAAATAAGAGGTACGAATTTTTCTAAATTCGTACTTTTAGGGTCAAAAAGAAAAAAGTAGCGAAAGAGGTACTAAGCAAACGGCTGTAGCTAAAATCATGAATTTAGGAGTGTATATGCCATATTAAGAATAGACACATTTTTAAAGAATGCTGCCTAATATTCATTTTTCGATTACACTTGAAGTTTTATATTTGTGTATAGTAGAGGACTATTAATTATATAATAATGCAGCATCACAATATTCCTAATATGGTAGTGCACTTCTATGTAATGTCTGCCGGCAATACTGTGGAATGCACTACGTGGTGGATGGTATATAAGATTTACTTGTTTATTTTTTGTTTACTAAAATTCCAATTTTCGCCAAAGGTACCTTTAATATTGGAAATGTAAGTTCGATCACGTCCTGTTATATTCAAATAATTCTAAAGGTTCACAGTAGTAACAGTTCCCAATTTTTTTTTTATTTGGTCGAAAAAAATCCACCTAAAATCAAAAATAATACTCTGTTCTTTATTTTTATAGATATTCGCGCTATTATATATATATATATATATATATATATATATATTTTTTTTTTTCTTAAAACTTCTCTTGCGTCTACAAAGAAGGTGATAACTTATACATTTATCATAGATCTTTTACAAATCGAACTTTGTTTCCATTTATTTCTCCTTTATTTGGGTTTTTGGTGGTAGCAAAAATAATTAAACAAATCATCTTTATCTTAATCAATGTTTCTATGAGAAAGAAGCGAAATCAATCATTATTAACTTGAATTAATTGGTCTAAAATGAGAGTACAAATATTAATGAACATTCGGAGAAAATTAGAATTTTAGTAAAAAATTATCCATAATTTTTTTTGTGTTGTTTTTATGTCAAAACAAGTAAGAAAAGGTCAGTCGGCTAAACCGATTTATATGTAGTAGGATGGGTCACGAAAATAAATTGCAGCGGCAACCCCCAGAAATGAAGATAGGATTGTTTAGTGATGATCAGCAAAATATTTCGTAACTGGGCCAAGCCATCTGGGAGCTAAAGCTCCTGAAAACACCTCTAAAAATCATGTTTTTCACGAGTAATTATGTGATTATTATATTTTGCGGTCCAAGGACGAACCCTATTTAATTTAAAGGAAATCGGTTCAGATTTGGATATAGCACCCATACAAATTTTGCACTCGATTTGACTTTTTCCACTCCAGAGACCACATATTTTAACCGATTTTCTTCAAATTTGGCACACTACTTTATAATTAAACTGGAAATATCTATGGTGAATTTGGGCCAGATCGTTTCAGATTTAGATGTAGCTCCCATACAAATTTCGTTCTCCATTTAACTTTTTGCGCTCTAGAGATCACATATTTTAACCGATATTCTTCAAATTTGGCACAGTACCTTATAATTCAACTGGAAAGATCTGTGGTAAAAGTTAGTCAGATTCAAATCTTCAAATTTGGCAAAATATCTTATGTTTCCACTAGAAACACCCATGGCGAAAACAGGTCAGATCGGTTCAGATTTATATATATAGCTCCCATACAAATTTCGCTTCACTTTTTCCGCCGCAGAAACCACGTATTTTCAGAGTATTTCTTCAAATTGAGCATAACACGTTATACTTGAACGGGAAGAACATATTGTGTAGCTGGGTCACATCATTCCATGTTTGAATATAGCCCCGGTACAAATATTCTTCTCTTTCTTTCTTTGACAAATTGGGTCAGGTCATATTAGCTTATGATTAGGAAGCATACAAAAATCCTTCCTGTTTTCACTTTTTTACCGAGTTGAATTGTATTCGGATAGAAAGTGGAGTGTATCATATAGTCGGGCGTGGCCTTTCCTTACTTGTTTTTTATGTTGCATTTTTGTCAAAATTTTTTCTATGAATTTATAGACCCTTGGAACCACTTTAAATATAAATTTTTATACTTTTCTTAGACTAACTCATTTCTCGTATTATTGGACGCTTAGATTGATTTTTTGTGGTTTTTCAAAGTGACAGCTGAAAACTTAAATTTCTTATAATTATTTATATTTATTACTTATATTTATTGTGAGAGAGAAGAGGGAATCAATATCTTTCGATTGACGAAAAATGGCATCACTGACTCCACTTTTGTGAAATAATTTAATACAGGAGATGGTTTTTCAAATATTAAATTTACAAACTCTTGTTACAAAAAATGAGCGCTGCAGCGTCAATTTCCTTCCGATTTACATGATTTAGGCGTTATTCGAAATAGAAAAAAGATTGCAGTTTTCACTATGAAAAACACATAGAAATTACTATAAACGTCCAAGTCAAGTCACCCTAAGACAAAATTAAAAAATTATGTTTAAAGTGCTTTCAAGGGTCTATTAATTCAGAAAAAAATTGGACAAAAATGCAACATACAAAAATTAAATGGGAAAAACATGATTTTTAGGGGTGTTTTCAGGAGCTTTTAGCTCACAGACGGCTTGATCTAGGAACGAAATATTTTGCAAATCATCATTAAACAATCTAAACTTTATTTTCATGGGGTGACTGGAAATTGATTTTCTAGTTGGATGGACTGCGACCCAGCCTAATATATAGCCTCACCCTCAGAGAACATTCTGGCCGGATGATTTGTGTGGAAGGTACTAAGTTCGTGGCATATGGTCCACATTTATGAAACAATTCTAAAAACATGATCAAATTTCAAGTCATAGTGGATTCCACGCACCAGTATAGAAGTTATGAAGAATATACTTTTACCTATGATATAGACAATTGTGTGGGAGGTACAAGAAGGGGCGTGGCTAAAGATTAAATATTTTTTTGGTTTAAAGTGATTACGAAAAAATTTCAAATTGCACATGATTTTGACTACCCGTACACTCAGAAAAATGGCATTCTTAAATCTGAGTAAAATCCATACTCCAATTTAGTTTAACAATTTTACTCCAGTTTAGTTAAAATTTCCTTGCGAGAAGGAAAATTAACTAGATATGAGTACAGTTTCCTTATATCAAAGCCAGAAGAAATAGTACATATAATCAAAATAGGGTAGTAAATTTACTTAAAAACATTTCTTCGGATCTAGTAAATACTTCTGACAATTAAGTATATTCATACTTATGCGGAAGAAAATTTACTAGCTTTTATGAAAGAAAATAACGAAGAAAATGTTTGTATGGAAAAAATCCATTTAGGAAGATTTTACTTAAAAATAGGTTTATTACTTCAAATAAAGTAAATATATGTACTTAAATTTATGCCATGTTCTCCATACATTCAAGTATAAATGAACTTATAAAAAATACTTCAGTTTGTTTAGAAAAATACATGAATAGTAGTCTAAGAAGCAATTCTCGTTCGTTAGCAAAGACTTCCTTCATAAGTACTTCAAATATTACTCTAAACAATCACTGCGAAGGCGCCTATCTAGCCTCCGCAGCAGTCATAGTGAAATAGCTCAACTCTTTATGGTATAAGTAAGATGAAACATTTGAGAACTATTTCATGTTGTCATTTTTCATATGAGTGTTGCATACTTTGAAGCGAAATAATTTATTTCAATAATCAAGTAAAGTCGTAGTCAGGCTGAGTACAAAATTACTTTGTTTAAGGAAAAATTTCCGAAATTTTTACACAGATTGAGTATAAATTTACTTGGTATGACTACAAATTTACTTAGTTTGAGTAACAATTTACTTGGATTGAGGAAAAAAATCGGAATATTCTCCTCAGTTTGAGTACAAATTTACTTGATTTGAATAAATTTTCTTAAATTTTTTCCTCGGATTAACTAAAGATTTACTTGATTTGAAGAAAAATTTTCCTCAGTTTGAGTAAATTTTACTTGCTTTAAGGAAAAGTTGAACTGGAATCAAGTTCAAAGCATGTCCTATTTTCAAGGAAAAGTTTGTACTTGATGTTAGCAATTATTGCCTTAGCGCCATACGAAGTTCATTTTTCCTCAGTTTTATTACATATTTACTTAATCTGTGGCATACTTTTTTCTGAGTGTATGAATGTTACACCGCTTTTATTTTAAACAAAGCTTATGCCACATTGTGTGGGCCAAATATTGCCCATATGCCAAATATTAAATTTCATAGTATTAGGATCATCCTTATAGAAATTATAACTGTACTGGAAGGAGTTTGCCAAATGCCACCATATTTTGTACCCTTAACGTGATTATAAAAAATTATCAAAATATAGCTGATTCCGAATATCCTTGTAGAAGTTACATTGGATTTAATTTAAAATGGGAGGTACCAGAAGGGGCGTGACAATTTCGCACATCTTCGAAATTAAACTAAGTTTGGGAAAAGTTTGAATTGATTAATTAACTTTTTCGAGAGTTATCGTGCACCCCAGCCAGTCAGACGTACGGACATGGCTCAAACAACTAAAAAAGTCGTGAAACGGATTTGGTCCAAACATACTTAGGGTCTTAAGTCTCTTCTTCAATGTGTTACACTTTTTTTCTGTTCCAAATGATATATAACCTCCTACTCTGTAGAATGAGGGTATACAAATTGTTAGGTCTTGGACGCGTTTTGAGTCCATGAGCTCATTAAATATTATCCAAAGCTTCATTTATGAAACTTACAAGCGATTCGTTGAGTGTGGTGCTCAGTAAAAAATTGTGGGTATCCAGAAGTAATCGCATGCAACGGCACTAGCTCATTCACAACTACATTCATACCGCGTTGAATTTTGCAAAGTAGTTATGTTAATCTGTATATGTTTCCCAGCAGCGAACAAACTCACACGTCCCGCCCGATTAAAAATCTACCGAAGACCCAATCGAATAAATTGTTTTTGTGACAGCAAATATTTATAAATATTTCGGGTGGTTTTTAGAGGATGAAACGGTCACAATGGTGGAGCAACTCCGGACATTCACCAAAGGAATATATATATATATAATATAGTAATATAATTCCCAATGATTGACCTTGAGTTCTTACGACTCTAAAATCTATATATAACCGCTGATTTTCTTCAAATATCTAGATATCTCTCGCGGGTAAAAAATATGTATCGCATTACAAATTAGTCAAAGTATATTTTATCGAAATTGATAAGGAGTGGGAAACTGCCACTCTTCCAAAAATAAATCCACAATAAGGCCTTCTGCTCGTAGGCCTTGATAATTATGACGCTGGCTTCGGTCGACGATTCACTTGGACATATTGCAAGATTCGTATGAATGAATGAACGGACAGACACATGCATCGATTCACAAACATTGTTGTGGACTGTCATTAAAATTGTGTGTATGATTTTGTTTTTGTTTTTGCTTTTTTTCGGACAGAGAACCGAACAATTGGATTTTCTTATAAATCCAAATCGGTGATTCCATTCTGTAACTGCAGACATTTGTACATGCGTAGGTATGTATATGCATGTGTGCGAGTCAGTGTGTATGTGCATGCCAGCGAATGAGTATCTGTGGCCGTTTAAAATGTGGTCGTGGTGTGTGATCACAGCGAGTTACATTTTCTCATGCTCAGGTTAAAATTTCTTGGAATGCATTGTAATTGAATGATTAACAATTTCGGTTCGATGCATTTTGTTGTCACAATAAATGAATGAATTTTTTTCAAGAAATCAACAACAACAGCAACAAATCAGAGAAATATGCCGACTCTGTGGAAAGAGATTATTGCCTGTGCTACCGCTATGTGCGGTAAAGTGGGAGGAAATTCATCAACTTTGTGTGTTTATCATACTCGTAGTTGGAATAGTTTGCTATTTTTATGTAGTCTGAATTGTGAACCTAAAAATACTTTTGCATGCCCATCTGGCTAGAGAATGCACGCTATTATCTAAAATCTAATTTCTCGAGTGTTTCAACGTATGCAGATATACTGTGATTTTAAAGAATAAAGTCGTACCTCGAAATTTAAGATAACTATTCAAATAACATGGTTAATGCTGTGCAACACAAATAGTGTGTTTATTAAAGATACGATTTGGACGAATTCAATCTGATATATGCCAGACTGTTGCTGCAGTAGACGAAAGTGTGCCACTCAGTCCTGGAACATTGAAAGTAAAATACGATAAATATTGGATGTAAAATCAAAAATTGTGAAAATTGCTTTTAGAAAAACCCCGCGTAACTTTCTTTTATATAGAGAATATGATTGCTGACTAAATAAGGAATATTTGTGACACAATGGTTTCAGAATCCCAGGTAGAGAAAGATGAAAAAAATGCAATTGGAACAGGGAATTGTAGTTGCAAGCGACAACTATCCATTGGATAGATCGGGAGCAAATTACAAAACAAAAATGTTATGCATACAAAATTCAATTCATCAATCATAAATGAAAACAAGTAAGGAAAGGCTAAAGTCCACTTTCTATCCAAATACAATTCAATTCGGTGAAAAAGTGAAAACGGGATGGATTTTTGTATCCTGTACATGTATGTGTTTGACAAAAAATGTTAAATCGGAAAGGACATTTGTATGGGGGTATATTGAAATCTGGAACGACATAGGTGAAATATAATATGTATAGTTCGAGCAAAATCGGGCCAAATTTGGGCTATATCTAAATCTGAACCGATCTTACCCACTTTCACCACAGCTTTTTTACATGGATTATAAGCTGCTGTGCCAAATTTAAAGAAAACCAAGTACAATATGTCGTTTCTGGAGCGGAAAATGTCAAATCGGGAGCGACATCTAAATCTGAACGATATCTAAATCTGAACCGATCTTACTCACTTTCTGCATAGGTGTTTCTAGTTGGATTATAAGATGTTGTGCCAAATTTAAAGAAAATCGGGTACAATATGTCGTTTCTAGAGCGGAAAATGTCAAGTCGGGAGCGACATTTGTATGGGGGCTATATCTAAATCTGAACCGATCTTACCGAATTTCTGTATCGGTATTTCTATTTGGATTATAAGATGTTGTGTCAAATTTAAAGAAAATCGGGTACAATATGTCGTTTCTAGAGCGGAAAATGTCAAATCGGGAGCGACATTTGTATGGGGGCTATATCTAAATCTGAACCGATTTACCTCAAATTATCGGACTATAATTGCGACCTGTAATTTGATTACAACAATATATGGACAGACAGACGGACATTGCTAAATCGACTCAAAAAAGTGATTCTAAGTCGGTCGGTATACTTAACAATGGGTCTGTCTCGCTTCCTTTTGGATGTTACAAGCAAATGCACAAAGCCATAATACTCTCGTGGAGTGTATGCAGAAATATTCAAACCGTATTTTCTGTTTACCGCGTTCTACCGAAATAGCCGCATTTGATGTGGAAAATGATCCTAGTTATTTTGTTGTATATAGTTTTAGCGTGAAGAGCTTTGTTTACAAATTTGGTGACCCCCACTGAAATTTTCCGGCAATTTTTTTCGTAGAACATTTTAATCATAACAAGTAAAAACGGCGTTAAGTTCGGCCTTTTTATACCCTCCACCATGGATTGCATTCCACAGAGGTTGTCGGTTTTCGTAGAAGTGCAGTAATATTACTGGAAAATATAATTTTTTTAATATAGCCAAACCAAAACAAATACAAATATTGAAAAAATAATTTTATAAATAAATGTAATATTTTAATTATATCAAACCATTATTTATTTCAAATCAAAAAATAAATATTCTTATATATATATTTTCAAAAAGCTTAACTACCATAAATATTGGTAGATAGTGGGTGCTACAGTTGGTTGTATTTCCATTCTATTTGAATTTCAAAAGTACAAATTTTGAAAATCCATTATCAGACGTACATAGTGCAAAATAACCTAACTTCATGATTCAACAAATTTTTGCCGTAAAAGAAAAAAAATCGAATTTGGAAATAAACTTTTTATTTTGCGTGTCTATGCAGGCAGAGGAATGTATACACCGAATTCCATGATTCCAGCTGCTCCCATTTGGTTGGTACCATTTTTACCCCCTTGACGTTTCTACGCAATTCGAATTTCATCATTCTAGCTGTAGTCGTTTAGTTGGTACTATTTTTATCCCTCTGTACCATTGTATTCCTTGAAAGTACGAATTTCGAAAAATTCGTTTATTTTCCGTGTCTACGAAGTCAGAGGAATGTACACCCCAAATTGCATGACTCTAGCTGCGGTCATTTGACTGGTACTATTTGTATCCCCTTTTTTTCATTTTAACCCCAAAAAGTACGAATTTTGAAAAGTCCATATATTTTACTTGTCTATGAAATCAGAGGAATGTATACACCGAATTTCTTTATTCTAGGTACAGCCGTTTGGTTGGTGCCATTTTTATCCCTCCGTACCCATTGTATCCCTTGAAAGTACGAATTTGGAAAAAATCCTTTTATTTTTCATGTCTACGTAGTCAAAGGAGTGTATACTCCGAACTTCATGACTCTAGCTGCGGTCATTTGGTTGGTACTATTATATCCCCTTTTTCTATTTTGACCCCAAAAAGTACGAATTTCGAAAAATCAGTTTATTTTCCGTGTCTGCACAGTCAGAGGAATGTATACTCCGAATTTCATGACTCTAGCTGCGGTCATTTGATTGGTACTATTTGTATCCCCTTTTTTCATTTTAACCCCAAAAAGTACGAATTGTGAAAAATCCGTGTGTTTTACTTGTCTATGCAATCAGATGAATGTATACACCGAATTTCATTATTCTAGGTACAGCCGTTTGGTTGGTACCATTTTTATCACTCTATTCCCATTTTAGCCCTTAAAAGTACGAATTTGGAAAAAATATTTTTATATTATGTATCTACTCAATTAGAGGACTGTACACACAGAATTTCGTGTTTCTAGCTGTTGTCGTTTAATATGTACCATTTTTATCCCTTTTTTGGTGCACGTTTTCTCTATAAGGGGAATGCGCATAACAAATATCAAGCAAATACATATTGAAAAAACATGCTTAAATACGCTAAAATATTAGGGATTATTATGGGTATTTTTAGTCCTTGTGAGGGAAAATTTTTTCCCTTTGGACCGATTTCGCCCCATTTCAATCCCAACCGATCTACGACTATAAGACGCATTTGTGGAAAATTTGAACGTTCTAGCTCCTTTCGTTTAGATGGTAGCGTGTTTTCAACAGACGGACAGACGGACGGACGGACATGGCTAGATCGTCTTAGAATTTTATGACGATCAAGAATATATATACTTTATAGGGTCTCAGATCGATATTTCAAGGTCTTACAAACGGAATGACAAAGTTAGTATACCCCCATCCTGGAGGTGGAGGTTATAAAAATGATCAAACGGACCCATAGAGAGAGAGGAGCTAGAGGGTTATGATCTTCCACAAAAAGTAATCCTCATATAATTTCACAATATAGTTCTGACAATAATAATTCTCTCAGACATTAACGTACAACACTTTTCTTCGTTTAGTATAATGCTCCCTTCGACCAAAAAATTAAAACTTTGACCCACTGTACAAAGAAATTGAGACCAGGTGGGCTATAAGTTTATTCTACGAAAATGTTCTACTCAATTAACTAAAATAGGAATATTATAAAATAAAAAATTAATAATATTGTTTTCGAGTTCAGAATTGAACATATATGTGAGTACAATAGAGTGCAAAAATTAATGCAACCTTCGACTAAAATTTGAATTTTATAAATAAATAATAATATCGTTTGCGACTTTGGAATGCCAAAATACACCTGCAAATAATATTTAGCTCTTCGACAAAATCAATTTTACAACTTTATTTACAACATATTTTTATTTCTTTTTTGGCTTAAATTGGAATTTTATAAAATAAAAAATTAATTTTAGTTTTTTCGTTTGTATTAATATTTCTGTAATCAATATTTGATTTGAACTGGGATATTGTCCTGGCTCAAGACCATTTTGCATCTATATTTAATAGAATAACAAATTAATAATATTGTTTTCGAGTTTTGAATCGAACATATACATGTGTGGGTACGATAGAGTACAAAAATTATTGCAACCTTCGACTAAAATTTGAATTTTATAAAAAAATAATAATATCGTTTTCGAGTTTATAATGCCAAAATATACCTGAAAAATTTCATAGTTAGCTTTTCGGCAAAATTAATTTAGGAATCAATAATTCAAATTTATTTAAAGTTTAGTTTTATTTATTTTTGTTACACATATTAATGGTACCTTCGCTTAAAATTGGAATGTTATAAGAAACAATATCGTTTTCGTATTTAGAAGGCCTAAATACACCCTTCAACATTTTTTTCCAAAATAATCGTAGTATACACTTTTACAATTTTATTTTATATAACCAAACAATTGATACTATCTTTCCGAAAAAATTAAAAAAGATTATTTTTATATTTTAAAGTCAAAAAGCTAAAATCCATATTAATAATCATTCATCACTCGTGTATACGAAAAATGTATAATGTAAAATCATGATTTTAACATTTGATAAGTTTTTATGACTTTATTAACTTTTTTACTCGAAATACCAAAATACGTATAATAAAGAGTGATTTTTTTGAGGTTAGGATTTTCATGCATTAGTATTTGACAGATCACGTGGGATTTCAGACATGGTGTCAAAGAGAAAGATGCTCAGTATGCTTAGACATTTCATCATGAGTCGTCTTACAAACGAACAACGCTTGCAAATTATTGAATTTTATTATCAAAATGCGTGCTCTGTTAAGAAAGTTCATTGCGCGCTTCCATTTTATGGTCAGTTTAATCGACCCACTGAAGCGGCTATTCGGGCTATTGTGACTAAATTTCGCACCAAATTTACATTGTTGGACATTAAACCACCAACACGCTTACGTAGAGTGCGAACTGAAGAAAATATCGCAGCTGTATCGGCCAGTGTTAATGATGACCACCAATTTTCGATTCGTCGCCGTTCGCACCAATTGGGTCTCTGTTACTCAAAAACGTGGAAATGCCAAAATTGGACTAAGCGGATGGACCACCTAAGACGCAGCCGCGGTCAACATTTAAATGAAATTATCTTCAAAAAGTAAATGTCATGGACCAATCTAACGTTTCAAATAAAGAACCGATGAGATTTTGCAAATTTTATGCGTTTTTTTTTTTTAAAAAGTTATCAAGCTCTTAAAAAATCACCCTTTACAATTGTATTGGGGAGATACATTACAAATACTGAAATAAAACCTGGGAAAATAAAAGGTTTTCCAATAAGGCTTCTTTTTAAATAAAACGCAAACCATTTGAGATATTTCCAAAAATTTATGATCGACTTGAAATACAATCAACACATTTATGAATGGAACTCGACTTCGTTCATATGGCCACCGCGGGCACGTCGACAGCGGTCGATTCGTTGGACCGATGATTTAGTCACACATTTCGGCCGTAACGGCCGCTATTTCGCATTCAATTATTGGCATAGACCAATGATTTGACATATTCGCAAAGAAAAAAGTTTAGAGGCGATAAGTCGCACGAACGAGGCTCCCAACTGACCATTCCATTTTTTGAGATAAGACGCTCACCAAACTTACTCTTCAATAAATCGATTGTAACGTGTGCTGTGTGGCTTGTAACAGCGTCCTGTTGAAAACACATGTCGTCCAAGTCCATGTTTTCCTATTCGGGCCAAAAATAATCGGTAATCAAAGCTCGATAACGATCGACGAAAAAATATGGCCCAATAACGCCGCCGGCATGCAAACAGTTATTTTTTGTGGATGAAGTGGTGATTCATGAAGCACATGTGGATTTTCACCAAACCAATAACGCATATTTTGCTTATTGGCGAATTGAGCCAAAAATGAGCTTCGTCACTGAAGATGATTTTGCGATGAAATTCATCATGTCGACGCATCTTCTCCTGAGCCCAATCGGAGAACGTACGTCGCGTCAATTGGTCCATCGGCTTGAGTCAGCTTGATCTTGTCTAGGTGTAAACCAAGATCCTTACGTAAAATTCGCCATAAAGTGGTCTTGGCGATGCCCAGTTCTTGAGAACGCCGCGGAATCGACTGATTTGGATCGTTTGCTACGGTAGCCTGAACGGCAGCGATATTTTCGTCGCTTCGACCAACACGTTGCCTCACTGGCCCGGCAGCATCACACAGTGAATATGTAGACTCAAATTTTTACATTAAACTTATTATTGCTTGTCTACTAGGCCGAGAAAAACGACCGAAAATTGCAGTTAACGCTCTTAAAGTTGCGGTGACCGACTCCGAATTTCAGTAGTACATTTTTATAATTTGCAGACGTTATTCGTTTGTGTACTTTACCATGATGAAAATGTTGAGTTTGCTTGAAAAAAGGAAAGTAACAGTTAGATGTTCAAAGAAATATTGTTTTCACAAATTAAATTCAAAGTTGCCATTTTGATAACATAACTATTAGCCACGCCCTAGGAAGATATATTCAATTCATTGGAAAAGTTAGGCCGTCAGCTGAAAATAAGTTGTTTTAATTATTTCTATTAAATAATTTTAATTTCGACTCGTTGTAGACAGAGAAAGTAGCTGGAACTCCACCACGAAACTTATGACAAAATCGTGATTTTAGATCCATCCTAGTGCCTTCGTTTTCATATTTCTGAAAATCGGGAAATGTAGCTTTATTTTCCTTGTTCAGAAGTATAAATTTGTAAACTTTCATTAAAATCCAAGAATCTAAGGAAAATTCTTGCTTTAGTCATTCAGAAACTGCTCTCACTATTGTAGGATGATTATTCTACAATAGTGCTTAAAGTATAACCAAAAATACATATTTACCACAATTATCATACGACACTCGTTGACGTATAGACACAAGTTAAACATATGACTAAATTTACGCCTGTACGTTTGCGGATTATGCGGATTTCGTCGAACACAATTTGGAACATGGGAAAATGTCCGGCCCGCCCCTCCCAAAGAAAAACACACAAACTTTACATAATCTGGAGACATTATGATGGACATATGCGTCCGTGTAAATGTGTTTCTGAGTATGTGTTCTGTTTTTTGGAATACATTAGGTTATGGGCCTCTACGAGCAATAATTTAGGTGTGAATCCCTTTGAGATGATAAAAAGCATGATTTAGCAATTTTCTCCCCTCGAAAAGTGTCTGGTCTTTCACAGCTTTCCGTCGAATATTGACAATTTGGGGAGAAGTGAGAAAACTCCGCCGTATTGTTAACGCCACTAATCTAACCGCAAGTTTTAAAATAGCGCACATAAATATTGCGTTAATGGTGGAGAACACACTTACTCATCAGAGCAGAGCATTTCTAGCATTTGTTGGTCATATTTTAGTCTGAATGATGAAGGTGTGCCTCCCCTACACATTTCACGATTAACACAAATGCATCCACATTTAAATGTGGAAAAGTTTGGAAGGAATAATGTGTTGTTTATTTAATCTAACTGACTAAAAAATGAATCGATATGATTTCAATACCTTTACATCTTCAAATTATCTAAAATGTCTGAAAAAAATGCTCTATATGATGCATAACAATCTTTTAAGAAATCGTAACAATATTTAAAGCAATTTCCACGTTTGTATACAGGGTTTTCCAACAAGAGGTGTTATATTGGTATTCAAAGAAAAATGTAATTTTTTGAGATAAATGATCGGATGTTTATTTCATAATAAAGAGGAAGGTATGCCGCTAATAATGAAAAACATCAGACAAATGGCCACGCTTACAGGACCATATCCATTTCATGACATTTTCCATAACCAAATTGCAAAGTGGCTGCCCTATGTCCTCGATAGCCTCACGAATTCTATCTTTGAGCTCTTGAATCGACGCTGGGCTGTTGGCGTAGACCTTATTTTTCACGTGGCCCCAAAGGAAGAAGTCGCAAGGTGTTAAATCACAAGATCACGGTGGCCAATTGTGATCACCCCTTCGAGAGATAACACGGTCCGGAAACGTTTCCCGTTAAAGAGCAATTGTTTCGTTGCTTGTGTGGCACGTAGCGCCGTCTTGTTGAAAGTAAACGTTGTCCAGTTCAATACCATCCAACTTCGACCATAAAAAATCATTAATCATCTCTAACCAACCTCATTTTCGAAAAAGTAAGGTCCAATGACCCCGCCGGACCATAAACTGCACCAAACAGTCACACTATGAGGATGGAGAGGATTCTCAACAATAACTCTTGGATTTTCCGAGCACCAGGTGCGACGAGTTGGAAAAAGGCCTCATCAATCAAGATGATTTTTCGATGGAATTCCGGATCATTTTCATTCATGAATTTTAATAATTTCAATGCGTTGTTGAAGCGTGTATCGTTCCATTTTTAGTAATGGCGTAGTTTCTACTTGTCAAATGTCAAAGAATAAAAGCATCAAAAGTGACAGCTACCGAAATACCGAGTGATTCAAAATATCACCTCTTGTTGGAAAACCTGTATAAATTAAACAAGGCCGACTATATATACACTCCACTTTCTATAGGAATACAATTCAATTCAGTAAAAAAGTAAAATATAAAAAATAAAACGGGAAAAATGTTTGTATGTTTCCTAAACACAGGTTAATATGACCTTTTCCAATATATATGGAAATCTCAACCGATGTGACCCATTTTCACCGTGGGTGTTTCTAGTTGAAATATAAGATATTTTGCAAGACTTGAAGAAGATCTGTTAAAATATGTGGATTCTAGAGCAGAAAAAGTCAAATCGGTAGCGAAATTTGAATGGGAGCTATATACAAATCTGAACCGATCTGACTTATTTTCACCATAGGTGTTCCTAGTTTAAATATAAGATGCTTTGCCAATTTATAAGTAAATCTGTTAAAATATGTGGATTCTAGAGCGGAAAAATTAAAATTGAGAGCGAAATTTGTATGGGAGCTATATAAAGGGTGTTTTTTTATTGGGGTATAGAACTTTAAGTTGGCATCACTTTTTTAACTGGCGGCCATTTTGTCAGCTGTCAAGTGATTAATATTTAGTTTGGTTTGCCATTTCATCATGAACAGGTTGACAAAAGAACAACGCTTGCAAATCGTGCAAATTTATTTCGAAAGTAATGGTTCAGTTCGCGAAGTTCACCGCAAGCTCCGTCCATTTTATGGTCGACATTATCGTCCATCAGAGTCAATGTCAATTGGCCACCAAGATCGTGTGATTTGACACCATTGGATTATTTTCTTTGGGGATATGTGAAGTCGCTCGTCTACGCCAACAAACCAGAAACGTTAGGGGACTTGAAAGCCAACATTCGTGGCGTTATTGCCAACATACGGCCCCATATGCTCGAAAAAGTGGTTGAAAATTGGACCTGTAGAATTGGCTATATACGAGTCAGCCGCGACGGCCACATGCCCGAAATCATATTTAAACATTAATGGCATAAAATTATCCTTCCAATAAAGCCAAATTGATGGACATTAAAACGATTTTCTTTTGTTTTATATCAATTCGAAGTTCTATACCTCAATAAAAAACACCCTTTATAAATCTGATCCGATCTAATACATTTTTACCACAGGTGTTTCTAGTTGAACTATAAGATGTGTTGCCAATTTTGAAGAAAATCTTTTGAAATATGTGGTATATAGAGTGAAAAGTGTCAAAATCGATAGTGAAATTCGTATGGGGGCTGATTTTCTTCAAATTAAATAGCGTTCGTCCTTGTACAGAAAAACTTCATTGTACAAAGTTCGTGTAGTTCTTGCTACAATTGCGACCTGTATCGTGATTACAACAATAGATGGACAGACGGACATTGTTAAATCGACTCAGAAAGTGATTCTAAGCCGATCGGTATAAATAACAATGGGTATATCACCCTTCCTTTTGGATGTTACAAACAAATGCACAAAGACATAATACTCTCGTGGAGTGTATAAAAAGCGGAATGAAAGCTTTAGTCGGTTCAGAGGGATTCAGAGGTCCATCTCTACATGACATCACGATGGATATCTCTTCAGAGACAATAATGAGGAAAGACAGAAATAGGGCTTGAATACTCTTTTCGCCTGTATAAATTCAATAGCGGAATAGCGTTTTTATACCTCGACGATGGAGGTATACTAACTTTGTCATTCTGTTTGTAACACCTTGAAATATCGACCTGAGACCCTATAAAGTATATATATTCTTGATCGTCATAAAATTATAAGACAATCTAGCTATGTCCGTTCGTCCGTCCGTCTATTGAAAGCACACTTGCATCTGAACGAAAGGAGCTAGGTCGTCTAATTTTTCATAAATGCGCCTTATAGTCGTAGATCGGTTGGGATAAACTGGGCGAAATCGGCCCAAAGGGAAAAAATTTCCCTTCACAAGGACTGAAAATTGTCATAACAACCTCTAATATTTTAGAGTATTTAAGCATTTTTTTCAATATGTCGATTCCGACACCAAAATCTATGATGCGGTACAATGAATTAAAATCAATACACATTCCACGGATGGGCTGCGCAGAAGCATAATTCGTACGCTGAAAATCAATATGAAGAAACTGATAGTATCTAGTTGGTCTAAATGGCACGTTAAACTTAATCCTAGAAATAAGATATTCAGATGAGACATCACCATTCATAACCTTAAATACCATCACGGTGTTCAGCATAATTCGTCTACTTTTTAAGGAGGGCAAGTCAATCAACTTCAATCTACTAGTATAGGGGGGAAGAACAAAATCACTATACCAATGTAAGTATCTCAATGAAAACAATTAAATTTGCTTCTGAACTGACTCAATTCTGTCAAAATAGATGCCATACTGAGGGTCCCATACTACAAAACCATATTCCAAAATAGGCCTAACGAGCGAAGTAAATAACTGTTTCGTCACATAGGGATCAGAAAATTCTTTAGCCCAACGTTTAATAAAGCCAAGAACACCATACGCCCCGTTAACCATGGTCATAATATGATTGTTGAAATCAAGTTTCGAATCCATCAGAATATCAAGATCTACAAAAGAATCAACTGTCTCTAACTCAGCTCCAATAAGATTATGTCTGACAAAAATTGCATTTCCGTAAATTAAGTTCCATGCAGTTTATGTCACACCAACATCCAAGATTATCTAAGTCGTCCTGCAAATAATTCTGGCTGTTTATAAGACAAAAATATGTTCACATCATCCGCATACATCAAAATCCTAGAGTTTATAATAGACCATTTATGAATAATAAAAATAGTATAGGCCCAAGATGACTACCTTGGGGAACTCCCGATGAAACCAGAATTGCTCTAGAACAAGTGATAAAGTGATTCTTATTCGTAGGGGGTGAAATGGGGCAAAAAGGGGTAAAATGGTGCCTGTCAAAACACGAAATTCGGTGCGTGCATTAATTGAGTATATAAAAATCTGTTTTCCGAATTCATACTTTTAAGGTATCTACCAAACGGCTGCATCTATAATAATGAAATTCGTGGATAATAATAATAATTAATCTGATTGCGTAGACAGGTAAAATAAAGGAATTTTTCGAAATTCGTATTTTTAGGGATTAAAATGTAAAAAAGGTTGAATCATCAAGTTAAGTTATCTTGATCTGTGTACATACGTTAGGGATAATGGATTTTCAAAATTTGTACTTTTGGAATTAAAATACGATGGGAATACAACTAACTGTAGCACCCACTATCTACCAAAATTTATGTTATTTAAGTTTTTTGAAGATTGCTGTCTTATAAAGGGTGATTTTTTAGCTATTATCTTTTTGGCAACACTGGTTTAAACAGCTGGCGCACTTTTCGTGTTTTGTTTCACTGTCAAACATCTTCAGTTTGGTCTATAATTTAACCATGAATCGTCTTACAAACGAACAACGCTTGCAAATTATTGAATTTTATTGCGTGCTTTGTTAAGAAAGTTCATCGCGCGCTTCCATTTTATTGTCAGTTTAATCGACCCACTGAAGCGGCTATTTGGGCTACTGTGACTAAGTTTCGCACCATTGTTGGACATTAAACCACCAGCACGCTTACGTAGAGTGCTAACTGAAGAAAATATCGCAGCTGTATCGGCCAGTGTTAATGATGACCATCAATTATCGATTCGTCGCCGTTCGCAGCAATTGGGCCTCTGTTACTCAAAAATGTGGAAATGCCAAAATTGGACTAAGCGGATGGACCATTTGAGGCGCATTCAAGGTCAACATTTGCATGAAATAATCTTCAAACATTAAATTATATGGACCGTACTATCGATTCAAATAAAGAAGAATCATGTATTTTTTTCTAAATTTTATGTGTTTTTATTTTGAAAAACTTTCCTATAGCTTTTAACAAATCAACCTTTATTTACTTTTTGAATTCAAAATATTTATAAAATTATTTTTTCAATATTTTTATTTGTTTTGGTGTGCTTGTATTAAAAACACTTAACATTTTCCTGTAATGTTACCGCACTTCTACCAAAATCGACATTCTCTGTGGTGTAGGGTATATGAGCAAAGATTAATAAGTGATATTTCTTCAAATTTCCCAACGGAACTTTGGGAGGGTATTTCGTTTTCATAGAAGGAAATAACATACATGGAAAGTGTATTCCACAAATGCATCTACGTATGGCGTATACTATTCATACATTAGGCTCTTATTGCTTCCTTTGTAATCTTTTTACTCAAATAAACTATCACATTTGTAGTGGGTTACACAATTTTTCTTTCAGTGCAAGTGATGGCGTTAACCAATACGCACACAGTCCCTACTAACAACTACACTCGCATGTAATTCGCAATGAACCTGTGAGCGTATGCGTGTGTGTTTGCAAATTTCATTGAGAGCAATGCGAGTACGTTTGCGAACAAATTCACAAAAGTCATCGGAGCAGTTCGTGTCTGTGAGAAGAGTAGAAAAGGTAAAAGTACTCTACAAGCGAGAGTGTAGTGAGTGCGGTATGGTGTGGTAGGCCGAAATGTGCGGATGAGCATTTAGATGTGTGCATTCACACACGCACACACTTGCATGTGCAAAAAAAATAAAAGAATAAATCAACAAAAGAAAGAATAGGCAGCAGAGTACTTACATACATACATAAGTAGTCATAAAGTAAAACGCAAGCCGAACCTTTTAACGAGTACGACTACGAGTTCGAACAATTGAGCACCGAGCACAACCCAACGGTGCTCTTTTGTGTGCGTATGTGTGCGGTGATGATGGTATGCAGTGATATTGAGTGCTCCGAGGGTTTAACGATGTCGGCGACATGGTGATGACGATGATGATGATGTTGGCGGTGCTGGTGCTGGTGGTGGTGGCGGCGTTGTGTAGAGGTGTAGTTCAATCATGTGTACATGGGAACATATTGGAGGTACCTACTTGACTGTGTGTGGTTGTCGTTCTGTGGGAAACAAAAATATTTTGTATCCGTCGCGCGCCGTTGTGCCAAAGTCTATTTTGCGATTGTATGGGTGCGTATGAGTTCGCCAAATAAACTGCGAATCATTTGAATAAGGACGGGGAATTTTATAAGCCCTCCATAAAGGAAAAATGAAGTGGACTCAAAATGCTAGCACAATTGGAAGAGTAACTAGTTGTTACTTCTGACAAAATTATGATTAGAGTGATCAAACCCGAGACCGAAATCCGGGTCAACCGGGTATATCATCTGAGACCGATTTTTTAAAATCGCTGTTTTTGGAAAACCGGGAAACCCGGTTTCTTTATGTCGGTCTCAACCGGTTTTTCATATTGAAAAAAAGGCTCTTTTTCGGTGCTATTTTTTTTATAATATAATAAGCATCATAGAACGTTTTTTATTAGGGACCGCAAATTGGCTATAAAAAATTACGAATACAGCAGGTTTCACATTAATTTCTTATGGGCGGAAGAAAAATCGACGACGTTGAACAGTTTCCGCTGCGGATATCGCCCAGTCTTACACATAAGAATATATGTGATTATTTTTAGAGGTGTTTTCATGACCGTTTAGCTCACAGACGGTTTGACCACAGGACGAAATATTTTGCAGATCATCATTAAATTAACCAGAATTAATTTAAGGTGCTGCAATATTCGTCCTTGTAGGTAATATGAGGCTGATGAACTTTGCGATTATAAGAAAAAAGTGAAAGATCCTTGTATTTCAAAAAATCAAAAATACGCATAATCTTTGAGCTTCATGTCAAACTTAAAATTTATTTTCTTATTTTTTATATATTTTATCTTGTTTTATTCTCTACAAGATATCTGAATCGAAGAATGGGGTAATTGGTGTTTACGGTGTTCACACCTGTTCTAAACAGATACTTTGGGAGTAATATATGCAGGACGAAAAGTAATGATGGGTTGATATATAATTTAAAAAAATCGCCAAATGATCTACAGGAATGTTTGGAGTCATTTTCGAAAGATTTCAATGAATGCGATTATGACATCAGAATTGACCTATTCCCAAGAACGAGTATGTATCTTGTGGAATTGACCTATATACTCAATATATGTAGAATAGAAGATTTTTAAGTTTTATAATTGCCGCACAATAAAAAATCCTTTTTATGCTTGTTTTTTGGGCTGTCAGGGTGGTGTAACCCCTTAAGAAGCAAATTGGGAGAAACATTTATAAGGTATATATAAATCAAAACTGACGTGACCCACATTCACCATAGCTTTGCTTGGTGGAATAATAAGAGAATCGATTGAAATATGTGGTTTGTAGAGCGAAAATATGAAATCGGGAGCGACATTTCGATGAGATATATATATTAACCGATATAATCCACCTTTAGCATAGATGTTTGTAGTTGGCTTGTAACACATCTTGCCAAATTTGAAGAAAATTTGATCGGGAGTGGTATTTATATGGGAGCTATATCTAAATTTGAATCGATTTTCTTCAAATTCTACAGCGTTGGTCTGCTAAAACCATTTGTATCAAGTTTCTCTGGGATAGGACAATACTTGCGACCTGTATTTTTATTTCAAGAAGAGATGGTCAGACAGACGAGCATGGCTAAATCGATTCAAAAAGTGAAATAGATTCGGTAGAATAAACGATGGGTCACTTCCTTTTAGGTGTTACAAACAAATGCACAAAGGCATAATACGGTTCGATAGATACCTCTGCGATGAATATATATAAACTTTTAGATATATCATCGTGCACAGTTCTTTTGGACCTGATCAAGGTCATATACGCATGCAACTAGAGATCGTATGTAGAAAAAGTGTTTAGTCAGTTTTTTACTTGGTCATATTTTCTTCTTTTTACAGAATTTTTAATTTCTAAAGGATATAAATGTATTAATAATTAATTTGCACGCTTTTACGAGTCAAACATAGGCGATAAGGTTATAAAACAAAAGAGAAGAATATCTCTTACAAATACTTAAAAGTGCATGTCTTTATCTTTATTAGTTTAGTATTAACAGCCATTTCAAGTTTTCCCTTTTAGTTTATGTAGTTTATTCATGATTTACTTTTTCAGGGTGGAAATTGGTAATGTTGATGACACAGTTTCTCTACATACGATCTCCAGATTCATGTTTATGTATATGGTCTTAATCAGGTCTACTGAAAATAGTGTAAAATTGCTCAACGGTCTATAATTTAAATATCAAGATGAGTTCCTTACAGGACATCTGAGCGTATGATTAATATTATTCCTAATAAATATAAATAATACGCCACCGTAGCAATTCCAAGCAAATTGAAATGAATAATGGAATTTTCCCATTCAATCCACCTTTCTGTAGTTTAAGAAGTATAGGGCGGGCCATTAAAAACTTTAAATTAAAATCGGTTATCAAAAAATAATGATTATTTTTCAAATTTCTGATTTTATAGGAAAGGTCGAACTTTGTCATTTAATAATGGAACACAATATGACTACGACAACTGGCTCGGCCGTACCTCATCCAATCAACCCTATTGTTCAGTACAGCCCAAACAGTGACTCGTTTTGGATGCATTGACTTCTCAATAGTCACGTGTGGTTCTCTGAACCGCATATGTGCCAAATTTGACATAGCCACCGAGATGAAGGCTGAATGAGCTTCATGAAGGCTGAACTAAAGGCCTAACTCTTGGAAGGAAGTTTTTAATATTTCCCATCTTTGGTTCCATCTGGCAGCCAAAATCTGGAAATACTGTATGTTGCAAAGATAATGAAGCAACAAGATAACATAAGAGGCCGACAGTATGTAATGGTATCAAAAGCCAGTATCATTATAGTAAATACTGAGCATGATCAGCCAAAATATCCAGGAATCAGCAAATTATCAGTAATATTATTAGCGCGTCCATTTTCAAATACCTCGGTGGAACGGGCTTTCACGATCAATCTTTAATGTTGTGAAGAACAAGTTGAGGAATAAAATGAATATTCCAACAGTTAAGCTATATTAAGAGTGAGATATTCCTTAAGTAACGGATGCCATAAATTTATTCCATCTACTAAAATGATCGACTTATTTTCTATTAAATACATGTACAAAAGGATGGGTCACGAAAATAAATTGATGCCCCCCACAGAAATGATGATTGGATTGTTCAATGTGTGTTAAACACTCCAGAAATCTCCTCTAAATATCATGTTTTGTCCGTGAATTTTTTATGTTGCATTTTTGTCCATTTTTTTCTGAATTAATAGACCCTTGCAAGCACTTTAAATAATTTTTTTTATTCTTGTTATAGAATAATTCATTGGTAGATCGAATTATTGGACGATCAATTAGTTACTCCAAGACAAAAATTTATATTTAAAGTGCTTTTAAGGGTCTACTATTTCAGAAAAAATTTACAAAAATGCAACACAAAAAATACAACGAAAAAGGGGTATTTTCAGGAGCGTTTAGCTCACACTCAGAAAAATGCATTCCTAAATTTGAGTAAAATCCATACTCCAATTTAGTTCAACAATTTTACTCCAGTTTAATAAAAATTTCCTTTTTGTTTCCTTATTTCAAAGTCATAGCAATTAGTTCATTTACTAGATATAGGGAAGTAAATTTACTTAAAAACATTTCTTTGGGTCTAATGAAAAATTCTTACAATTGAGTAAATTCATACATGCGTGGAAGAAAATTTCCAAGGTTTTAAATAAGAAAAATATTAAGATTTTTTGTATGGAAATAATTTCATTTAGGAAATTTTAATTAAATAATTACAGAAATGTTTACAGAAATTTATTGAACTTATAAAAAATCACTTGAATTTGTTTAGAAAATTCTTAAATATTAATCTAATATTTCGTTATCGAGACTTATATCTCAAATAATTCAAGTATTATTCTAAACAACCACTGCGAAGGCGCCTATCTTGCTGTGGAAGAATAGCTCTACTAATTATGGCAGAGGTATAATAAATTTTTTGAGAAATATTGCATGTTGCCAATTTTTGTATCAGTTTTGCAAAATCATTGGTTTGAATTGTTTTTAGATAAGTTGGACTTATTTTAAGTTCATTTTTTCCTTGCATCAAGTAAATTGTTCCTCAGTTTAAGTAAAAATTTACTCGTTTTGAGGAAAAAAATCAGCACAATTGTCCTAAATTTAAGTAAATATTTACATGATTTGATTAAAAATTTACTTAATTTTAAGGAAATTTTACTAAGATTTGGTAAAAATTTACTTGGTTTTAGGAAAAATTACTAGAATTTAGTAAAAATTTACTTGGTTTTTGGAAAAAATTACTTAGATTTAGGAAAATTTCAGCCAAATTTTACTTAGATTTAGTAAAAATGTACTTGGTTTGAGGAAAAACTTACAGGAATTTTCCGTAGTTTGAGTAAATATTTACTTGGTTTGAGGAATATTGAACTAGAATCAAGTTCAAAGCATGTACTACTTTCAAGGAAAAGTTTGAACTTGATATGAGGAAATATTGTTTTAATGCAATACTATGTTCAATTTTCCTAAATTTTTATTTCATTTTAACTCGTTATAGGGTTCACTTTTTTCTGAGTGGAGGAACGAAATACTTTGCAAAATCATCATTAAACAATCCAAACATTATTTCAAATAAAATACTGCTGCAATGTATGTTGCCTTTTCATAATAATGTGTTTCAAAATTATACTTTTATTGGAAATAACCCTATAGAAATATCCCTAAAAGTCTGTAGATATGTTTATTAACTATAAAATTTTTTAATAAATATTTAATATATTTCAGAATAGAATGCAAATTTATTTACAAATGGCATGGTGACATTTATTACTTGGCTGCAGACTACTACGATCATGATTTCGACCATGTCAAAAGTCTTTTCAAGTGGCTTCGCAGCGACTTTTCAACATCAAACCCGGCCTCTATAAGGAGATGATTTTCACAAACGAACGAGAAGCACAACTCACTTGCCGAATTTGCGTTCAAAAAATCAAGTCTGCAGCCAAGTAATAATAATTTGTAAATAAATTCTAAATTCTATTAAATTCAGATGCAAAATGGCCTTTGGCCAGGACAATATCCCAAATATTGATTACAGACCAAAAAATACAAACAAAAAACTAAAATATTTCGGGTTTACAAAGCTATCAGGGTGAAAATGGTTCTGATCTTTCAATATGATTTTTTCGCAAACCTTCATTATTTTTAGAATCTATAATTAATTATTCCAACTATTAAACTTCAAATATATGTGAAATTGGGGATACTCTAAAATAAATGAAACAATTAAAAAACTAATTTCTTCCCTTTTCCTCAACGTTTGCAAAACAAGAATTCCTATTCAAGCGCTTCGCAGTATAACTATATCAAGAAACCCAATGGAAGCGCTTGGCCTGTTGCTTGTCGTTAGACGACACAGTGGCGATAATGATGTTGCCGCCGCTAATGACGCCGACGACAACGATGATGATGTTGTTGCCGCTGTTGCTGCTGTTGATAATGGTTGCAATGATTATTTGCGATGGCGATGACGATGATGACGTTGGTGGCAAACTGGGCTCTTTGTGTGTGCCGGCCTTGCGCGTAACGTTCGTTTTTGTTGCTGGCGAATCAGAAATCCAAAGTCGGTGAACTAATGCAGAACACAACATTTTACAATTGAGACGTTTTATTTGCTGTTGTGAAATGTTGAATAGCGGTTTCGCACTACAATAATAAAGAAATTCACGATATGTATATTTGTTTTTGTAATAAACAACAACACCAGCAACAACGAGAACAAACAAACAACAATAACGAAAAGCGATGAAATCTCTACCGGAAATGTTTGATAAATCATATACATAATCAACAACAACAACAACGAGGAAAAAAGAAGAAAGAAGAAAAAGCAGAACAAAAAACTAAAAACGAAATTGAAAATGCGAATGCGAATGCGAATTAAAAAAAACGAAAACAAACAAAAATCACAGACACCCAAAAACCAAAATAGGTGCCTGTGCGTTCATCGTTTCGACGACGGGGACGCTTACAACGTCAAGTCGGGCGTCAGACTGACCAGCCCGCTGTTGCCCCTGCACGGGGCAGGGCAATGTCTGGCGATGTGCCTGAACGTACGCCGTGTGAGCGAGTGAGTGAATGTAATGTTTAATGGGCCAATTAAAGTTTAAATTAATAGAGAAGCAGAACACACGAAATAGACGCACACACCACAACAAATCATCGAATCTAGCGCTTAGACTTAGACGCTGCGTCCAAGTGCTTCAAGGGTAATAACGAACGTACGTACGAAACGCTTGTAATAAAACTGTCAAAAATTATGTGAATTCATGGTGTATGCGCCGTGTTCATGAGAAAGTGATAAATGTACGTGCGACGGCTGTGTTTTGCGAACAAATAAAGCGACGCCATTAAAATGAGTTTATTACGAAATTGGAAAAAAAGACGCTGAAAAGAGGCAAAGCAAAACAAAACAAACAACAAATAACCGCATCCAGCTACAGCAGCAACGACAACAATCACCAGTGATGCCAACTCAGTGAGTATTTTACACCCCAAAAACTAAACCTAAAGCCCAGCTTCAAAACACATGTAGTCGGGTAGAATTGTTTTCGGGCTTAGCTTGCGCATAGGTTTGCCGATTTTAATGTTTGGCGAACAGAAATATTTGTAATGTTAAGATATTTGCGGCATTATTTACAAATAAATGAGTTTTGACATCATTCCAAAACGCTGCCCTAAGGCACTACTTCAGGTTCACGGTTTCCAATTATGATAGGTTTCCATTTTATGATAAACAAAATCTTATTTATTTATTATGAATTACAATACAAAGTAAATTTATATTCTAATTTCGGGACCAGGGATTGAGCCTGGTGACTAAGACCATTGTAGCTAGTTATTGCAGCGACAGACCAGAGCCTCTGGTGGGAATCGAACCCATAAACCAACCAAATAAATGTTCACAAATCGTTCAGATCTGACAACGCTATTATAAATTGTGTTCAGTTTGGTATGTCATTTCAACATAAATAGCTAACGACAGAATAAAGCCTGAAAATTATATAATTTATTTCTTTTCAAGGATGATGCTCATTTTTAGCTCAATGGTCATGTCAATACGTAAATTTGTCATATTTGGAATTAACATAACACGATATACTGCAAAATGAAAACAAACCCACTGTTTGGTATCCTTTACCTGATGGTATGATCGCTGATCCTTAGGGTATGTTGTGGTGGCAGTCGCAAAGTAAGCATCCGTCAGAAGAAAATAATCGTTGATCCATTCTTCCTTAGAAGTGAGAGCTGTGGCACGGCCGTACCTCATCCGATCAACCCAATTTTCAGTACAGCCCAAAATCCACACCAAACAGCGACTCGTCGTGGATGCACTGGCTTATCAATAGTCATGTGTGGGTTCTCTGAACCCCATATGCGGCAATTTTGCTCATGAAGGCTGCACTGAAGGCCGATGTCTTCTCGAAAAATATCCACGTAAATTTCTTACAGTGTGCGCTAAAGACTCACTACTTTGAAAGTAAGTTTTTTTTTTAATATTTTGTTCGAGCGTATAGCGTCCCATTTTGCAAATGCCAACAAGTAAGGCAAGGCTAAAGTCGGGCGGGGCCGACTATATGATACACTCCACTTTCTATCCGAATACAATTCAATTCAGTAAAATAGTGAAAACGGGATGAATTTTTGTATGTTTCCTAATCACAGGCTAATATGACCTGGTCAAAAATTTCAAATCGAAATGAAGAAAATCTGTTAAAATCTAGAGCGGAAAAATTCAAATTGGGAACGAAATTTGTATGGGAGCTATATATAAATCTGAACCGATCTAACACATTTTACAACAGGTGTTTCCAGGTGAAATTAGATGGAAATCCGTTAAAATATGTGGATTCTAAAGCGGAAAAATTCAAATTGGGAACGAAATTTGTATGGAAGTTATATATAAATCTGAACCGATATAACACATTTTTACCACAGATGTTTCTAGTTGCACTATAAGATGTTTTGCCAATTTTGAAGAACATCTGTTGAAATATGTGGTATCTAGAGTGAAAAGAGTCAAATCGGGAGTGAAATTCGTATGGGGGCTATATCTAAATCCGAACCAATTTTCTTCAAATTAAATAGCGTTCGTCCTTCTCCCGAAAAACTTTGTTGTGCAAAGTTTCGTTTGGTTCTGGCTACAAATGCGACATGTATCGTGATTACAACAATAGATGGACAGACGGACATTGCTAAATCGATTCAGAAAGTGATTCTAAGCCGATCGGTATAATTAGCAATGGGTCTATCTCCCTTCATTTTGGGTGTTACAAACAAATGCACTCTCGTGGAGTGTATAAACATAAACCTGAAAATAGAAATAGAAATCAATGTTATTCTACATTTCAAAGTCAAAGTAATCGGTAGTTCAAATTTAAAATTTTAAATAGCCCACCCTATACATGATAATTTACTTTGGTAATAGCCCGGCACCTCGACTAATACTCTCAATTTCAAACTGTTGCCCAAAATGTAATGCTGCAACAAAATGTTTCTCAAACATTTTGTTCATGAGAATTGATTTATTCATGAGAACTGTTTCACTTCAATAACAATTCTATAATGTTATCATTATCCTGACGCAATTTTTCAATAGAAGACTTTAGGGTGTAATACTGGGATGCAAATAAATAAATAAAGGGTGGTTACATTTTAAGGGCCTATGTTGATTTTGAATAAAACACAAATAATTAAGGAAATTATTGTCATTTCTTTTTATTATGATAATATTGGTATGGTTCAATTATGTATGGAACAAAATATCGGCCTAATGGCCGCCGCGACCTCGGCGGCACACCTCCATCCTATAGCCCAAATTTTCGATGACGCTGAGGCATAGTTGAGGTTCTATGCCGTTAATGTGCCGAATTATTTCATCCTTTAGCTGTTGAATTGTTGCTGGCTTATCGACGTACACCTCTTTTTTTTTTTCAAATAATCCCAAAGAAAGAAGTCCAACGGTGTCAAATCACATGTTCCTGGCGGCCAATTGACATCGCCACCACGTGAGATAACACGGCCATTGAATTTGTCGCGCAAAAGAGCCATTGTATTGTTAGCTGTGTGGCAAGTGGCACCGTCCTGTTGAAACCACATGTCATCCACATCGATATCTTCCAATTCGGGCCATAAAAAGTTCGTTATCATCTCACGATAGCGAAGACCATCCACAGCAACTGCCTGACCGGCCTCATTTTGGAAAAAATACGGCCCGATGATGCCGCCAGCCCATAAACCGCACCAAACAGTCATTCTTTGTGGGTGCATTGGTTTTTCGATAATCACTCTTGGATTATCATTCGCCCAAATGCGGCAATTCTGCTTATTAACGAATCCACTGAGCAGAGATACAAGCCGACCGATTTTAAGCCGACAAGCCGTCGCCGCCAAATGTTTCTGCGCGAGTCGCGCCGCCGCCGTCATATATTACTACCAGAATAGACAACCCACTTAAAATTACAAAAGAAAATATAACTGTCGACGTAGACAATCTACTACTCTGAAATATATGAATCTATCTTTGAATTTGGTATCCCACTATATTATGACATATATAGAAAGCTGAATGATGTATTTTGATTTGAAAGTCGCATTTCTCACATGATAAGCTGTAATTGCAAAAATATTTATTAAATTCATCAATATTATAAATTTTGGAATGGATTCCCACTCCCCAAAAATTATTTTATGGGATAATATCTATCTATCGCGAATAAAATTTCCCCGGTAATGAATTGTTCCCTTAAATTTCCAATCGTGATTTAGGTGATTTGTTCATGTTTCTTCGCTTTCTTACTTGGATTTGATCGCTATCCCACGCCGATAGGAAAATACAAAATTCCACGTAAAATTCCCCTTTTATTCGCGATAAGGGTGAATATGAAGTTATGGGAACATTTGCTATTACTTGCCAAAAAATAAAAGAAAATGTATTAAAAACAAATAGAAATTGTTCCTTTCTTTTCCCAAAATTGTCAAATAAATAGGAGTGATCGAGTGACAGAACGAGCCGGCAAATCAGCCGAAAGCCGCCGATTATTCTGGGTCGGCTTGTAACTCTGCCACTGAGGTGAAAATGTGCCTCATCAAATTGACCGAAAAAATCACGAAGTGCACGATATGCATTTTGATTTGAACGGCCATTTTCATAATAAGCCTGAATAACTTTAACGCGTTGCTCGATTGTGTATCTTTCCATGTTTCATATTGAGATAGTCTGAAATTGAGAAATGTCAAATGAAATGCAGAAAAAAACTTGTGGTTCGCATTCAACATAGGCCCTTACAATTTAACCACCCTCTATATCTTACTTTTCACCCATAGTTTTTACAACTTCATGTGCATTAAATCTTCCCTAGCTTGAAAACCCAAGCCACAAATTCTTACTTGAATTTTAATGTCTCTATTTTTTCATTCCATTTACTGAAATATGAAATATTTGCTACAAATAAAAATAGAAGAGTGCTGAATTTCTGACTGACTGTGTATCGTTAAATAGACTATCGGACTGCCTTTCAGGTGGTAATATGTAAACTGTAAATCTTTTCAGATGGATCGCATTGAACTCAGAATGGTTTCATATTATATATATATAATATTTCCCATATTTAATCGATGAGTTAGACTTAGCCTGGATAATTGTATCAATATTCCATACTATTCAAATGCTCAAAGTTTCTAGATAGAGTTTTTCCTTTTCATGATATAATATTTTCATATTATATTTCAACTGCAACAATTTACATTCACTTTTCGCAGATAAACTGCTTTTTCAGCAAACTTTTTTTGCTGACAAATAGTTTTGATGTACTTCAGAAATGAAAATTTTCATTAAAATTTGGATCAGTTTTCAACAACTTTGGTGGTCTTGGGGATTTAGTTGTTGTACCGCGAGGTTCGGTTATTCAGCCACTATTTCAGCATTATTCTCCTTGGTTATATTTTCTCTTAGCTTTTGCGATTGTTGTCGCAAAAAGTTGACAGCACTGAAAACTACAACCACATCTATAGTATGGTATATAGTTGTAGTAGTAGTCCATTTTAATTTAAACAAAACACCGCCACCGACAATAACAACAACTACAGAAACAAACCAAAACAAAACAAAAATTACGACGCAGTAGCCCAAGTTTGTTTCATTCAACAAAAACAACAGCAACCCTAAACAAAACAAAACAATACGAAATAGCGAAGCGAAGAAACGAAGAGCTCAAAGAACGACTTGGGCATTGCGTTTGAGTTGAAATCAGCGTCGCAGAAAGCCCGGAACGTAAATCATCCACCCCACAAACAAAGCGAAATCGTCGTCGAGGCCGGCGCCACCACCGCCAACATCACCACCGCATCGCCAACGGAATTGAGTTGGGTGGAAATTGAGCATCAGCGCAATTTAGTTCCTAACACCGGGCCACTCTCCAGACGCTGGGGGCGGCGAATAGTTAGCGGCGGCGAATGTTCGTTCTCACACTCACTCGGCGGTGCAAGACGTCGATGTGATAAAAGAAAGAAACGAAATAGGCCGATCCACAGACACACACATAGATACACACGCTACCTCACACATACAGATAGACATGTAGCAACAAATACAACAAACAGCAACATCATTAACGATAAGATTTGTCAAGTGGAGTGAACGCCATTGTCCGCTTCAGGGACAAATGCCAAAGCAATAAGCGCCATTAGCGCCAACATTTTGATTATATGTCCAACAGACATACGAGCACACATGTACATACGCACATACATACAAACATACAAACACATGTATATGTATGTGGCTGCGTACCGGGGTCTGGGATACATCATCGCCAGCACCACGACCACGACCAGTACCAGAAACAACAATTTCATCATGTTTGCCCTGGCACAGTGGGGTACTAGATTTTTTCATTTTGAAATCACAGGTCATCGACCTCCCAGCATAACCTGCCGAAATAAAATATTAGTCACTCAAACCCATCCTGACTCTAATTGCTCTAGGTCCTGGTGAGAGTTCTCAATATCCTCAAAAACGATTTTAAAACTACAAAGATATCGGCTTACACTTGAGCGAAGTATTGTTGAAACCGAGAGCAGACTGTCCACCCGATGACGTCTCGTAAATCAGGTCTTACTACGCCTACACTCAGAGGAATTTGTCAGTAAAACAAAGCAGAAAGTCTGATGTAGGAACATAATTTCTGGTGAGAAAGAGATAGCAGGCTTGTATCTGCTGAAATAGCAAACAGCTGTATACTGTTTTTAGCAATAAAGAAAAAACGTTTTCCTGGAACTTAAAGCACATGTACAGCCTGTTAACAATTTTATTAACAACACTTTTTAGAATAATTGTTATTTTAAGGGAATTTATTACCACTGAAAGATATTGTGATTGTCCTTTAAATGATACGCATATTTCCCAAGCTAATATAAAACGAAATTCGAGGTAAATTCGTTTTCGCCGTCACTCTGAAATGCTTTTAAATTATAAACTCTTATTTTTATCTATTTTAATAAAGAAATTAACAGCAGCCAATTTTAGCCGACTGCAAACACATTAGTAGTGCGAATGCTGATGCAAGATTACAGAAAAACTGCTGTTATGGCAGAAAAACTACAGTAATAGCAGAAAATCGCCAGTTGATAGGCAACAGACAATCGCCGCTGTTAATAACAGACTTTTTTCTTTAAGTGTATATCATAGACCATCCGCACAAGATCCACAGGATAAAGCTGCACTTGGTCAGATAATTTCGCACAGCTCTTTTATTAAACAACAGGTATCTGGATCACCTGCAAAATTAACAAGTAAAAAAGGAGATAAGTTCGGCCGGGCCGAACTTTATTTACCCTCCACCATGCATTGCATTCCACAGAGGGTGTGGAAGTGCAGTAACATTGCAGGAAATGTTATTTTTTAATATAGCCAAACCAAAACAAGTAAAAATATTGAAAAAATAATATTATAAATAAATATAAAATTTTAATTATTTTCAACCATGCTTATAAGGCATGGCTTCTCTTCAAAAAAGCTTAAATACAATAAATATTAGGGGATAGTGGCTGCACTTTCAGCTACAGTATTTTGATTGGTTTATTATCTTCCTATGTTTAAATCCAAAAGTAAAAATTTTGATAATCCATTAGATCTCACGTGCACAGTGCACGATAACCTAACTTCATCATTCTACCCATTTTTGCCGTAAAAGTAAAAAAGTTTGAATTTGAAAAATCTTATTATTTTCCGTCTTTGAGTCAATGCAGTCAGAGGAATGTATACACCGAACTCCATGGTTCTAGCTGCGACCATTTGATTGGTACCATTTTTATCCCCTTTTTCCCATTTTACCACATTAAAAGTACGACTTTCGAAAAACTCTTTATTGTATATGTCTACGCAATTAGAAGGATGTACACACCGAGTTTCATCATTCTAGATTTAGCCTTTTAGTTGGTACCATTTTTATCCCTCTGTTCCCACTGTATCCCTTGAAAGTAGGAATTTGGAAAAAGACATTTATTTTTTGTGTCTACGCAGTCAGAGGAATGTATACTCCGAACTTCATGACTCTAGCTGCGCTCATTTGATTCGTACTACTTTAATCCCCTTTTTTCCATTTTAATCCCAAATTTCTAAAAATCCCTTTTCCAATCAGAGGAATGTATACACCGAATTTCATTAATTTAGGTGCAGACGTTTGGTTGTTACATTTTTATCGCTCTATTCCAATTTTACCCTTTTAAAGTATGAATTTGGAAAAATGCTTTTAAATTATGAATCTACTCAATTAGAGGAGTGTACATTAGGGCGTACCTCAAAAAAAAGTTCGCCGTACACCTTCGAATATGAAGTATTATTGAAAGGTAGTTTCAATATTTTTTTTATACCCTCCACCTCCAGGATGGGGGTATATTCACTTTGTCATTCCGTTTGTAACACCTTGAAATATTTATCGGAGACCCCATAAAGTATATATATTCTGGGTCGTGGTAAAATTCTAAGACGATATAGCCATGTCCGTCTGTCTGTCTGTCCGTCTGTCTGTTGAAAGCACGATAGTGGCCGAACGAAATGAGCTAGAAGGTTCAAATTTTTCCTAAATGTGTCTTATGGTTGTAGATCGCTTGAGATTGAAAGTGGACGAAATCGGTCCAGAGGGAAAAATTTTTCCCTCACAAGTACTGAAAATACCCCTAATATTTAGAGTATTTCAGCATGTTTTTTGAACATATTAGCTTGTATTTACTTGATACTTGCAATTCGCATTCCCTCGACATTCTTTAATCTACTGGTAATACTGTGGAATGCACTCCGTGGTGGAGGGTATATAAGATTCGGCCCGGCCGAACTTAACGCCTTCTTACTTGTTTTATTTTTTTATGCCGAACGAAGGGGTCGCGCTTTTACATTTTTCTATATAACTTCTGCATTTATAAACGGATTTTAAAGTGTGATACATCGATGTTTTTGTCTCGACGAGGCCGATTTTTTGTCTTTGAAGTCATTGAGCTCAAGCATGATTCATGATTTTATGTTATATAAAAAAGTGTAAAAGCGCGACCCCTACGTTCGGCATAAAAAAAAATAAAAAAAAATATTTTTGAAACTACCTTTCAATAATACTTCATATTCGAAGGTGTACGGCGAACTTTTTTTTTTACTTGTAACCTGGTACGCTCTAGTGTACATAGCGAATTTCGTGTTGCTGTTGCCGTTTGATAGGTACCATTTTCATCCCTTTTTGCCCCATTTCACCCCCTACGCGCATACCCAATACCAAGTAAGTACAAGAAGGCATATTGAAAAAACATGCTTAAATTCTCTAAAATATTGGAGGATATTTCAGTCCTTGTGAGGGAAAAATTTTTCCCTTTGGACCGATTTCACCTAGTTGCAATACCAACCGATCTACGACTATAAGACGCATTTAAGAAAAATTTGAACTTACTAGCTCTTTTCGTTCAGAAGCTAGCATGCTTTCAACAGACGGACGGACATGGCTATATCGTCTTAGAATTTTATGACGATCAAGAATATATATAAAGTATAGGATATTTCAAGGTGTTACAAACGGAATGAAAAAGTTAGTATAGTTATGGTGGTGGAGGGTATTAAAAGGTAGACTGAATTTTGATCGACTAATCCAGCCCTTTAACTAAACTTAGAAAATATCATTCTCGTTCGATCCTGATCGGTAATACTAGTGTTTTTTGGCCACCAGAACCGCATGTCCTTTTTTTCGAAGGAAATTTCTTTGGCCACTCAGGTGGTTGAATGACTAGACTTCATCATCATTCTCACTTAGCCGTCAGTGGCGCGTTAATCCTACGAACCATCCTCACCTGTCAACAGATCTAACAACACAGATACGTCTCTGCTATTCAATATGTCCACCTTGATGACCGGTTTCTAATTCCTAATAATAATATATCAGTTGTGCGAAGGAAGCTGTAAGGTTTAGCTGATCTGTTCGTCACACCATTGTCTTAATCTGATCAGCTATTGACTAGTTTTTTTAGCCATGTTAAAAAAGTATTATATATGCATTTTGTAATTTGTTTTAAATTGGCCCGAAGGCTTTAATTTACAATTTGAAATAAATAAATCAAATATCTCCGCCACAAATTCAGCAAAGACATTGGTCAACCTTAAAGATTGTTCCGATATTAGTTAACCTTTGAAGAGTGACCCTTCGAAAAACTTGGCTCACTTCGGTCATCTATATTATGGCTCTTTGATATATTGTAACGTCAAGCGAAGGTTTGCTTTCCAACCTTCGCTTGCAATTACATATAATTAGCTCAGTCTATCTGGGATTTAGCACCAATCCGTCCTTCCTTCAACAGAGATGAATGACTATTCTATAAAAGTTATTCTCCATATATCAGAGGTGATAAACATGATGATTAGGTTATCAACATTGCTAGTAGTGGTGACATTCATCCACTTCTGGTGAAAATAATATTCTAATTCATATGGGCAAGCTACACTCTTTCAACAGATATGAATGACTATTCTATAAAAGTTATTCTCCATATATCAGAGGTGATAAACATGATGATTAGGTTATCAACATTGCTAGTAGTGGTGACATTCATCCATTTCTGGTGAAAATAAAATTCTAATTCCTATGGGCAAACTACACTCTTTCACTCAATTTATCCAATATTGATTTCGGAGAATAAGAGCAGTTCTTGGGAAGTGTTGAAATAATGACATGGTTAATAGTTAATAAACATTGCTAGGAGTTCTCAAATTCTTTATATTTGGAAAGTCTACAACTCCTTCACTCCAATATCCCTATATTGTTTTCGTAATGAGAGCGATTAAGACTAAGGACAGTTCTTGGGAAGTGTTGAAAATAATTGATATGGTGATTAGGTTATCAATGGTGTTAGTTATGGTGATTAATTTCTGTTGAAATAATTTCTATGGATTGTATAAAACTCTTTCATTCAATTTATCCAATATTTTTTTCGGAATGAAAGGTATTATACATTAATCATAGAATAAGAGCAGTTATTGGAAAGTTTTTAAATATTAAATTATCAACGTTGTCAGTAGTTGTGAAATTCTCTCCATCTCTGGTGGAAATATATAATTCCTTTGGAAAGTCTACAACTCCTTCACTCCAATATCCCAATATTGTTTTCGTCATGAGAACTATTAATCAATGACTAAGGGCAGTTCTAGGAATGTCTTTTGAAAATAATTGATATGGTGATTAGGTTATCAATGTTGTTAGTTGTGATGATTAATTTCTGTTGAAATAATTTCTATGGATTGACTAAGACTCTTTCACTCAATTTATCCAATATTGTTTTCGGAATGAAAGGCTTTATCCATTGATAAGACAATAAGAGCAGTTATTGGGAAGTTTTTAAGTAATAGATTATCAACATTGTTAGTAGTTCTGAAATTATTTTCATCTCTGGTAGATATATATAATTCCTTTGGAAAGTCTACAACTCCTTCACTCCAATATCCCAATATTGTTTTCGTCATGATAGCTATTAATCAAATACTAAGGACAGTTCTAGGGAAGTGTTGCATATAATTGATATGCTGATTAGGTTATCAATAGTGTTAGTAGTGGTAATATTCCTTCAAGTCCTTGTGGAAATACTAATCTAATTCCTTTGGAAACACTAACATTGTTTTACGAAGCTATAGATTACAAACTTTGAAAAACAAATTTCGCCACTGTGCCGTCGTTATGGTCATCATCATCACCACCACCACTAACCTCCTCATGCTTGTGATCATCGAACAATCTCAGCCAGCCGCACAACGATGAATGATCCAACAAAACGGGCAAGCAACCCGAAACATCAGAAGACCAGACAAACATTATTCCCATTTCACAAATTGGGAATTCGGAGAAAGAAGAAACATACATACATACATACACACAAACAAACATTCAGACAGCTCTTGGCACCAAGCACTCACTATACAACAGTTCGCAAGCCAATCCCCGCTACAACAACCCCCTGCAAAAAGAGAGGCGAATTGGCGTAATAAATAGACTTTGTACCGCTAACATTTATTTTTTGCTGCTGCTTGCTGTTGCTGCCGTTGTTGCTGATGCCCCTGTAGTCGCTGATCCAATAACCAACAGAAACGATACGAACATTACGAAGTGCTGCCACCCTACCCTATCTGCTGTTGCTGGTTGTGCTGTTGTTCAACTGATTGGCTACACTCAGAGAAGTTCGGTTGAACAAAATCGGCTGAAATGTAGAAAATGGGAAAATGAGCTAAAATTCTTACTTAAGAGGAAAGGTCTAAATTTGATGAAACTTCTTTCATTGTTGAAACTACGGCGCACATAAAGACAATTCACAGTATACCGCTCTGAAAACTCGACATAAACAAGTTGTTTAGCCAAATAGTTTCTAGAAAATCTGATGAAAATTCTGCCTTGTGGACTTCCAAAAAGAAAATCCAAATTTCGGCATCAAATTGATCTTTATGGTGGTCAGTAATATATACATTCCATTTTTCAGCCTTCTAGCTCAAAGAACACTATTGCCACGCCCACTCCGCCCACAACACGAAAATCCAAAATACGCCATCAAATTCATCTTTCTCATGATCAGTAATATATACGTTCCAATTTTCAGTCTTCTAGCTATTCAGCCTTCTAGCTTTTACCACGTCCCCACCGACCACGATAGGTAAAACCAAATTTCGGCCTCATATTTATCTTTCTCGTTGTCAGTAATACATATGTATCAATTTTCAGCCTTGTAGCTCTCAAAAAAATCATCTTTCTCATGATCAGTAATACGTTCCAATTTTCAGCCTTCTAGCTCAAAAAAACACTATTGCCACGCCCACTCCGCCCACAAAATGAAAATACAAATTTTGGCATCATATTTATCATTCTCGTGGTTAGTAATATATAGGTACCAATTTTCAGTCTTCTAGCTCTCAAAAACACTTTTGCCTCGCCCACTCCGCCCACAAAATGAAAATCCAAATTTCGGCATCATATTTATTATTCTCGTGGTCAGTAATATATAGGTACCAATTTTCAGCCTTCTAGCTCTCAAAAACACTATTGCCACGCCCCCTCCGCCCACAGAGCAAATTTTTAAAAATGCTATAGCCTATAGTTCCTTCCAGACCTACATCTATCTGTACTGAAAATTTCAACAACATCGGTTCAGCCGTTTACACTTGATTGCGGAACAAACAAACAGACAGACAGACTTACACTAAGGTTTTATAATATTAATAAGGATAAGGATAGATTGTTCAATATAACCTGGAATAATAAAAAGCTCCGCCAGAAATTCATCATCTCATCCACGCTTATTACATAATAATCAGTAATTGTTATCCGTTTTATCCATCTCTGTTTTTGGATAGTATTTATTGAATTTTCTTTGGAAACCTCCAATTAGATAGCACTCATACACAGTCAAAACAATGTGCTTTCGAATTGCACTATTTTAGCTGAACTCCCTTCGCATGTATGATTTTCTACCCGGTTTCGAACAAAAAATTATCTTCCTTATAAGTAACAATTTTTAAATATCCATTTATGATCCGAGTTTGCGTAATTAAAGCGCTGTACATCATTTTTATCAATTTTTGTCTCATGCACCCCCTAAAATTACAAATGTCGAAAAAACCAATTTTATTGCCCTTCTATGTAGTCAGTAGAATTTGCGTACCAATTTTCACGATTTTAACTGCAATACTTTAGTCGGTACCATTTTTATCCCACTTTGTCCCGCTCATTACTTAAAAGTACAAATTCCAAAAATCTATTTATGTCGCCAGTCTACGTGGTCGGAGGCATGTACACGACGATTCTAACTAAAGGGTGATTTTTTAAAAGCTATAGGAAAGTTTTTCAAAAGAAAACACATAAAATTCAGAAAAATGCATGAAATCTTTATTTGAATCGATAGTACGGTCCATATAATTTAATGTTTGAAGATTATTTCATGCAAATGTTGACCTTGATTGCGCCTCAAATGGTCCATCCGCTTAGTCCAATTTTGGCATTTCCACGTTTTTGGGTAACAGAGGCCCAATTGCTGCGAAAGGCGACGAATCGATAATTGATGGTCATCATTAACACTGGCCGATACAGCTGCGATATTTTCTTCAGTTCGCACTCTACGTAAGCGTGTTGGTGGTTTAATGTAAATTTGGTGCGAAATTTAGTAACAATAGCCCAAATAGCCGCTTCAGTGGGTCGATTAAACTGACCATAAAATGGAAGCGCGCGATGAACTTTCTTAACAGAGCACGCATTTTGATAATAAAATTCAATAATTTGCAAGCGGTGTTCGTTTGTAAGACGATTCATGGTTAAATTATAGACCAAACTGAAGATGTTTGACAGTGAAACAAAACGCGAAACGTGCGTCAGCTGTTTAAACCAGTGTTGCCATAAAGATAATAGCTAAAAAATTACCATTTACAATAAATTTTAGTTGGTACCATTTTTATCCTTTTTGTCCCGCGAACCCCTAAAAGTACAAATTTCGAACAATCCAATTTGACTGCGCTTCTTTATGGTCACATGCATTTACATATCAAATATCACGATTTACATATCAAATTTCACGATTCTAGCTGTAATACTTTAGTTGGTACGACTTTTATCCCTTTTTCCCCGCTCACCCCTTATAAGTACAAATTTCGAAAAATCCATTTATGTTGCAAGTCTACGTTGTCAGAGAAATGTAAATACCGATTTTCACGAATATAACTGCATTACTTAAATTGGTACCATTTTTATGCCTTTTAAGGGAGTAATAAAAGTACAAATTCCTTTTTTGTAGCTCGTCTGCATGGTAAGTGCAAGCCACACACCGATATTTATTCCTTTTTGTCCCATTTCACCCCTAAAAGCACGAATTTCTCAGCCGTTTACTCATCATACGTCATATGTGGGAACTACCCTGAAAATTTCATGACCCTGGCTTCAGTCATTTGGTCTGGGATAAGTCAGTCAGTAACGATCACAAGTAACGATCTGTCAGTAATGGTCACTTTAAATTCGGTGCTTTATCTTTGCATACTTGTTTTGGTGTTGATAGTGACTTCTCTCGATTTATATCGAGTTTCCGAAGAGATCGCACTATACGTATTGTTGTAGATGAGCATGGGTTAATCGCAGGAGTACTACAGGGCTCTGTCCTTTCCCCTCCCTTTTTCTTGTTTTCATCGGCGACCTCTTGGATCGGACTTCGAATCCAATCTAATCATTCGTAGATGACAGCAACATCTGTCATACATGGACCAAGTCGTCAAGAAATTGAAGACAAAAGGCGATTGATGGATGAGACACTCAGGATTTACTGGCCATTTCCGAATGGGGTCAAGTAAACAGAGTGGATTTCAATGCACGTAAGACCCAGTGCTCTTTGTTGGCTCACAAGCGATTCACTGATCCAACAGTGTCGTCGATTTCAATGAACGGTGTGAATATTAAGCAATAAGATACTCTTGATGTTCTAGGCCATTGAGAATATCAGAGGGAGTGAAGAATTTCTTACATCGGCTTAAGAAGCCTAGACACTTGAATGCTTCTATCGACACCTCAAATATATGTTTCGTCCAACGAACATCGCATTGTGTCTAGGCTTCTTAAACCGACGTAAGAAATTCTTCACTCCCTCTGATCTTCTCAATATCTACATTACCTACATCAGACCAAATATTGAATATATCTCCCATATATGGTCGGGTGCTCCAGGTTCTTCACTGGAGCTACTTGACCATGTCCAGAGGAGGACGATGGTGTTGATAGGTGACGGTAGGATATCCAATTCTATTGTTTCCCTTGATAATCGTCGTAATGTTGGCTGTGAGTCCTTGTTCTATCAATACCTTCATAGTGTTTGTTCCCATTTGTTGTTGATTGGACAACCGTCCGCACCACACATTACAGAATGAATTCGTTCATTCAATCCGTATGTGGAATCATAATGTGGCCAAAATTCAATAACTTTGTTCTAGTAGACATTTTTGAGTTCTGTAGAAAACCGAAATTAGACAAGGACCCAAGGATTATTTTGAGATATTAACATTGAAAATCGGATATATTTTAGAAATCGGCCCATAGTTGACTACTTTTCGCATTTTTCGATTTTGAAGAAAATTATTTTTTTTTTTTTGTGTTTATGTTTTTTAAACATATTTTTAAGTATTTGTTCATAATGCGAAGAAAAAATTTAATTTTTTGTATTACAGATTTTCACGTTTTTCAGATTTTGAAATTAAAAAAAAACGTAATTTCTTTTTATAACATTGTCGAACTGTTTCTCACACATTTTAAGAGATTTTTCCCTCAAATCTTTTTTATTAGTAATTGCCTTATTACTCAAGTGTAGCGGGTTTTGGGCATTTAGCATGGGGATAAAGGAAATTTACTCACCTTTTAATTTGCGTACCTTGTTTTCAGAATTTATTCAGGCGAAAATGACTAAATTGTGTTTTGGAACTAAAAAATCTGACTTTTTGCACTAAATGTATCCTATCTTCCAAGGGTGCAATTTTGTGCAGGCAAAAGTTACCCCACAAAAACGGGGAACCCTTCAATCTTTCTAAATACGTATACATTTCGTTAAAGGCTTTTGAAGGAAAACAGTTGTGTTGGTTCAAATCAAACATTTGTTCAAAAAGGATATTTTTTACAATATTCATTACAACCAAACTATATTTGGCACAAGCAAAGTTTTCACGTCATAATAAAGCTAAGAAACTACAATTTCTAATAAAAAATGAGTACAAAATCTCTAAAAATGAGTTCGACAAAGTCATAAAAAGAAATGAAGTTTTTTCAATTTTCAAAATCTGAAAAACGTGAAAATCTGTAATACAAAAAAAAAATTAAAATTTTTTCTTCGCATTATGAATAAATACGTAAAAATATGTTAAAAAACATAAAAACAAAAAAATAAAAAATTTAATTCAAGTCAATTTTAGTCAACTTTGGACCGATTTCTAAAATATATCCGATTTTCAATGTTAATATCTCAAAATAATCCTTGGGTCTTTGTCTAATTTTAGTTTTTTGCAGAACTCAAAAGTTGTTGAATTTTGGCCGATGGATTTTGATTCTGAACCACTATAGGGGATATCCCTTTAGTGTTGGTTCAGCGAAAAAAAATCGAACCTAACCCACTGTTGGGCGATAGATTGTTTTCCCTGCCTACTTCGACAATAAAAATCCTAAGCAAAACTCTAACAGCATATCCTGGGCAGATATGAAGCTTCTGATTCAAGAGGTCTCACATCGGGTTTGAAATGAATAATGTAACAGATAACGACTGGGTTCCTCACTTCCTCCATAAACTAACAACTTTTTGAATATTCACTAAATATAGGTTCTTATTTCCACAGATCGAGAACACTTTATTTTAATACTTCTTCCGTATAACATGTGCTTGATGACAGGTTCCTCAATAAATTCTGAAAAATCTATTCAGCTTTACGTTCCTCCACTGATGATATATTATTTGATGTGAAAGAAGCGGTTCCTTTGGAGCCTATTCTATATATTTAGAATTAGTTTTACATTGGCAAACCTTACACTTCAATTCCAAGAAATGAGTTCCAGTACCTCTTCTATGGAAGAACTGATAAAGGAACATATTTGTGAACCCTTGAAATAAGACCTTATTTTTGAAAAAAATTGTTGGGTTTAATTTTTTTCAGTGTAGCTGCGGTTGCTGTCGACGACGACGACAACATTGCAAGTTCTGTTGTGTTGTGTTGTCTGTATGTTTGTTCGACTTTTTTGTCCGTTCTTTCTGTGTAGTTTGTAGTGAGTGGTTGGTTGGCTGGCTGACTGGTGGCTTACTCGGCAGACAGTACATTGAACTGAAACACAGAGAAATGAACTGAACTGATTTAGCTTGTGTCTGTCTTCGTCTTCGTCTCAGTTCTTTTCCGTTTTCCACTTCTGCTTCTCTTCCTCTTTTTTTCCTTCGTTTCTATGTTTGCAGTAAATATGGTGGTGGTGCTGCTCCACTCCTCTCCCCTCCCTCCGCCTACCCCTCCTCCGCAATCTGAATGAACTCTTCGCTTCAGATAAAACAAAAGCCCCATATCTTTGCTTCAATATTTGTTCCGAAAGAGCTGAAGAACAACACGGCAAACACTAATAAAACCATATGATACAGTTATAGCCGTTCGCAGCCTATAGTCAGTCGGTCGCCGTGTAGTTAGAAGACGTCTTTTAAGCGACCATCGACCTACAGCAGCGACCATTGACAACGAACGGTTCGGTTCGGACCGTACCGAACCAGTCGGTGTGGTATGTGTGTGGGCTGTGTGGCTTAAGCCCTCCAGAAGTCCACTTGGCCATTGTTAACGCCATCATTGCCACATTCTTGCAGCATAAGCGAGCACGAGTCCATGTAAAAGGTGAGTTCTTTTCTGTTCTGTTCTGTAGTAATGTTATGTTAATTAAACCTTTTAAGTTCGACCGCCCGCCTCTTATTGTTGTTGACAACAACTTCTACAACAACTACCTGTTGCATACAACGTAGGTTTGGTTGGTATGTCAACAGCCATCATGTAGAACAAACATATATACATACATACATATATGTATGTCAATTGCGTCGAAATATATGAGTTTCTAAAACTTGTCAATCTCTTGCAAAAGGAATGGATTTTGATGAGCTTAGTGAAATCTCTCATGGGAATATGTCTTCTATTCGACCCAAACTAGTCCAATTTAATGTCACGAATAATCAAGATCGATTAAATAAATAAAAAAAATAAATTTTTGATCCAACACTTATGGGATGTCCCCTATAAATGGAGAGCATTGCTTTGGCGGTAGGAATATAAGGGAGTTGTGTCTTTTGACATTTATTTGAAATTTCTGAATATCATAATTGGCGGGAAAGATATTTGCCGAAAGTCGATTCCACATACGTACTGTACGGGCGAAGGACGAATCTAATCTGTAATGTGTAGTGTAGTCGGTTGTCCAATTGACAACAAATGGGTGATAGTTCCTGGAAAGTCTCTACCGAACGTTCTCACCATGAATAGGGAACGATAGAATTTGATATCCAACAACCTATCATCACCATCGCCATCCTCTAGACACGGTCAAGAAGCTCCAATGAAGAACCTGGAACACCCGACCTATCTGAGAGTCGTATTCCATCTTTGGTCTGATGTAGGTAGTGTAGATATTGAAAAGAGCAGAAGGAGTGAAGTCTTTCTTATGCCGGTTTAAGATGCCTAGACACTTGTATGCTTTTTTCGACGCATCACATTGTATTCTAATGCCCAGAATATCAAGAGCATCAGATTGCTCAATATCCACACCGTTCAATGAAATAGGCGACATTATTGGATCGCTTGTGAGATAATAAGGAGCATTTGGTGTTACGAGCAATAAAATCTACTCTCTTCACTCGACCCCATTGGGAAATTGCCAGTAAATGCTGGCTAAGTAACTCATCCATCAATCGCCTTTAGTCCTTAATTTGTTGATGACATGGTATGTGATCGAATGAGTATGAATGACAGAGGTTGCGGTCATCCACGAATGAGTAGATTGAATTCAAAGTCCGATCCAAAAGGTCGTCAATGAAAATAAGGGAAGGGGAAAGGAGACAACTCTGTGGATGAGAACCCATCCACAGCAACACGTATAGTGAAATCTCTGAGGAAGCGAGAAGTCATAAGCAACACCAAAAGCGATGAGCTTTGATATGAGTGCACCGTGCTAGAAACTATCAATGTCCTCAGAGATCTCTAGAGCAACGAATTTACCCTCACCAAACTGGTGGATGGATCGACTCCACTTTTCGGACAGCAGTTCCCCCGTAGATTGATTCCTACAGAAGCCATACTCGACACTCATTAAGCAAGTCATTGGTCTCTAAATACCTCTCTCTATACCTTCGAGAGCACGCAGCAAATGATAATCGGTAGTAAGCAGGGTTATTAGCCTCAGATTTCTTAGGGATGGGCTGTATGTTCGCAATCTTCCAACGTGCTGGGAAGACCCCTGCACGATATGCAAGGTAAAAAAGATTTAGAATTGGATGGGTAGCACAGTAAGGAACTGGAAGTCTACGTAGTTCGTAGTCTACATAGATTATCTAATAAGCCCATGTTTCGGATATTAGATTTTTCGATTAGCAGATTATTTACGTCACAAAGTGATGAACACATGAACATTCGGATGGTCAGTTGCCATCAGAATCTTTGAATTATATACACATTTCCAAGACATTCGTTGGTGGAACATAGGCTCTTTAAGGATGGGCTGAGCCTCCGGACCGACTTTTAGTAAGGAACCGCGGGCAACTCAGAATTTTATGAGTCAGTGATACAATACACTGCTCCCCGAAGATCTCCCCCAGGAGGTACGTCGAACCCACTGCACACAGCGTGTGAACTGGCCTGTAAGTCGGCTAGGTATAGCTACCTAGGTATTGCTGATGTGAAAGGTTTCAATTGTCTACGTTGATTTCAGAATTGATAAGACACTGCGTAAAAGGTACATATGTACATCCAGAGGAGTCCAATGTCTTTTTGTAAAAGATGTTTGGTGAGGGGGTGTTTGACAGTGTCTAACACAAACTCTACCTCTGTTCAACTATAACTAGAAGACGTTTAGTGACACTTGGTCCGGAAATCGACCTGTAAATATTACACAGGTGAAATGTTTAATGAACCGAATAATAATAAATTTTAAAGATCGATGCATTGTTGACAAATTTAGTGCCTTATTCTAAAATGGTGAATATGAAAAGTCCGAGCAATATGCCATCAAAATTCGGACATACCCATTGAAAACCCCCATCTGTGAAATTAGCAAATGGAAACTACGACGTTTCTATTCTTCGAAGTCATTTATGAATTTTGCAACATCATCTCTTACAAGTTCACATGTACTTGTGAAATCGAAATGTGTTTACAGCACACTTCCATGGAAATATGACGTAACACATGTACATGTTTAACAAATAACTTTTTATTGGATAATATCGTAGGGGAGGTCTATAGAGGACATTTTCTATAGAAAATTCGACAGTGAACACAGAAGGCACAGGATAGGATACACTTTGATAGGAAAATGTATTCCAAAGACGAAATAAACAAAATTAATTAATTGTCGCACATTGGTTGCGATTTTTAGAAGTGATTCTGTAACTTTTGAAAGGAAAAATATATCGTAACTAAATTTCATATGCTAAGAGCAGAGGTGTTTTCCAGATGATCTGCAACATTTTTAATTCCTAGCGGGTAGTGGGGCTACTTAACGACTCTCCAAATTTGACCTCCTTGGACATGCCACATTTTGAAGTGATTGCCTAAAATACAATTACACTGTGGAACATAAAGAATTACAATTACTTGTATAGGCGTTTGGTATCGAAATATTAAACTTTTATGAATATTGAATTTCTGGACAATGTCTCTGTGTTATATATATTCCACGATAATAAGTCACAATTCGTTGTATGAGCTAAGATTTATCGCATGCCGTTTCATACAAATTATATATTAACTCCAATAGAAAGAAGTAAGGAAAGTCTAAAGTCGGGCGGGGCTGACTCTATTATACACTCCACTTTCTATCCGAATAAAATTCAATTCGGTAAAAAAGTGAAAGCGGGAAGGATTTTTGTATCCTGTAAATGTATGTGTTTGACAAAAAATGTTAAATCGGAAAGGACATTTGTATGGGGGTATATTGAAACATGGAACGAACTAGGTGAACTATAATATGTAGAGTTTGGCCAAAATCGGTAAAACATTTGGGAACAACATCTGGGCTATATCTAAATCAGAACCGATCTTATTCATTTTCACCATAGGTTTTTTAGTTGGATTATAAGATGTTGTGGCAATTTTAAAGAAAATCGGGAGCGACATTTGTATGAAGGATATATCTAAATCTGAACCGATCTAACCCGCTTTAGCCACAGGTGTTTCTAGTTGGATTATAAGATGTTGTGCCAAATTTAAAGAAAATTGGGTACAATATGTCGTTTCTAGAGCGGAAAATATCAAATCGGGAGTGACATTTGTATAGGGGGCTATATCTAAATCTGAACCGATTTACCTCAAATTAAATAGCGTTCGTCCTTGATCCACAAAACTTATTTATGCCAATTTTTGTTAAGATCGGACTATAATTTCCACCTGTAATTTGATTACAACAATAGATGGACAGACGGACAGACAGACATTGCTAAATCGAATCAGAAAGTGATTCTAAGTCAATGGGTCTGTCTCGCTTCCTTTTGGGAGTTACAAACAAATGCGCAAAGCATGGAGTGTATAAATATAAAATGCTCTGCAGAAGGGCAAATCCATGTGGGCCATACAATAATAATGCTGTTCTGTACAAACCCGTATTTTTTAAATCAATAACAAAAAAATATTAATTTAAAATGCTATGTTTTCAATTAAAATATATCAGGTGAGAATTTTGTCTCTCATTTTTTTAAATGAAGAATCTATGATAAAACTTTGTTCCTATGTCAACTTTCCTGTTATCTTGTTAACCAACATTCATGACTAACATTCAGTACATTTCCACACTGACCCACTGTAGCCCAAAATAGCAAGTCATAATTCCAGTGTAAAACGAAATAGTTTATCTATAATGGAGTAGCAAATATATACAAACGAGCTGCAAAAAAAAAATAAATAATAACAAAAATTTCCCATTTGATGACGCAAAATATAACTTACGCTCTCCCAACTAAGGTGGCTGGGTAATAACCTGGCGGAGGGGGCCAACAGGCCTAAACTCTCGAACTGGTGCTTGCTCAGCCAGCCACCCAGCCAACAAATGAAAGCAAACAAATGGTCTTTGCCGTTTGCTGCCCGAACACGCATACGTCATAAACACCATCATTTGATTTACATCAAACGTTCGTTTCGTTTGCGTCAGTTCCACTAAGTAGGTATCTATCTAGCTAGCTAGCTTGCTATCTATCTATCTAGCTGTCTATCTGCCTATGTGCGAGTATCTGCTATAGGTAGTATAGCACTTGACCCCCTCCCAACCCAACATACTACGTATACTTACTTATTGGTATAGTAGTACGGCGTATAGACGTAGTATATCTATCTACACATTTACGCGTGTATTCATATCTATCTATCTGTCTATCGGCATGCACGGGGCTGTGTATTTATATATTGCTCATACGTAAGAAATAGTTTACGTTTATGACTACCCTACAGCGGCAGAGCAAGCGAGCGGTAAGCGCTTGATGTTTTCATTTAGCAGAAGGTTGTTGTTTGGGGACATATTGCTGCCGTAGGGCAGCGATAATTTTGTCTTGGACCTAAGGTGGTAAAACAAAATTTGAAAATTTTACACCCAGCAAAAATCATAATGGACTTTTTCTGAACTATGCGAGTGAGATGCTTTCCTTCTTCAATGCCCCCACAGCCTAACCTAACCTAAAACCAAGTGACTGAACAAAATTTGAAGAATTTGGAAAAAAATTAAAAAAAATGTTTGACATTCACTCTCATTCGATCATAGACAAAGTATTCAAGAAATTGAGGATAAACAAGTTCGACCGGGCCGAACTTTATATACCATCCACCATGAATTGCATTTCACAGAGGCAGTCGCTTTTCGTAGAAGTGCAGTAACATTATAGGAAAATGTCAATTTTTTTAATATTGCCAAACAAAAAAAAAATAAAATATTGAAAAAAAAATATATTTTATAAATAATAATAAAATTGAATAAACTTGAAATACTAATAATAGTAAGGCAGCAATCTTCAAAAAAGTTTAAAAATCCTTAATATTGGGGGATAGTTGTTTTCAGTTACAGCTGTTTGGTTGGTTGTATTTCCATCCTATTTTTATTTCAAAAGTACAAATTTTGAAAATCCATTATCTCTCACGAACACATTGCAAGATAGCCTAACTTCATGATTATATCCATTTTGCCGTACAAGTAAAAAAAATACAGTACGAATGTGAAAAAATCTTTTTATTTTGCAGGTCTGTGCAGTCAGATGAATGTATACACCGAATTCCATGATTCCAGCTGCTGCCATTTGTTTGGTATCATCTTTATCCCATTTTCCATCCTGAATAGTACGACTTTCGTCTTTATTTTACGTAACTACGCAATTAGAGGGTTGTACACACCGAATTTCATCATTTTAATTGTAGCCGATTAGTGGGTACCATTTTTATCCCTCTGTTCCCAATGTATCCCTTGAAAGTACCAATGTGGAAAAACCTTTTTTTATTTTTCGTGTCTACGCAGTCGGAGGAATGTATATTCCAAATTTCATTTATTTACATTTATGCGAATTTAGAAAAATCCCTTTATTTTACGTGTCTACGCAATCAGAGGAATGTATACACCGAATTTCGTTATTCTAGGTGCAGCCGTTTGTTTGGTACCATTTTTATCCCTCTATTCCCATTTTATCCCTTAAAAGTACGAATTTGGAGAAAATACTTTTGTATTATTTATCTATTCAACTAGAAGAATGTACACGCCGAGTTTCGTGTTTGTAGCTGTTGCCATTTGATAGGTACCATTTTTATCCCTTTTGCCCCATTTGACCTCCTACAAATAACAATCACATTATGGTGTGCGTTAATGCTATAAATATTGGGGATATTTTCAGTCCTTATAAGGGAAAAATTTTCCCTGTGGACCGATTTCGTCCAATTCCAATCCCAATCGATCTACGACTATAACACGCATTTATGGAAAATTTGTACCTCCCAGCTCCTTTCGTTAGGATGCTAGCGTGCTTTCAAAAAATGGACGGACATGGCCAGAACTTCTTAGAATTTTATGATGATCAAGAATATATATACTCTATATGGTCTCAGGTCAATATTTCACGGTGTTACTATCCTTGAGGTGGAGTGTATAAAAATAGTATCACTTCCCAGATGTTTTGGACAGTTGCATTGTGTTCCCTATGCCAGTCGGCTATGCACCATCTTCTAGACAGGGTATTATATTAGGCCGATGACGACAATCTTACAGGTATTTGTTTCGTTCTTCTGTTTTGTTGTTATTTTTTGCTTAATTAATTTTACTCGAATACCCATTAGAAAGCAATGACGCCAGAAACGGAAACTATAAAAACCAATAAAATTTAGTGTAAACAAAATGAAAACAATTTCACAAACACTTAAGCGTAGCGCAAACACAGCAAAATAAAATGTAAAGAAAATGAAAATCTAGAAAAGTGGCACTACATTCGGCGGGTTCTATAACAGGCACTGCAGACTCTTCAATACAGATTCTTAGATTCAAAACAAAGACGAGTTTACACCCGTTTTGCCAAAAGCTGCGGTTAATTAATGTTTTAATGTATTTCTAAAATAATAAATGGTTATATTTTTATACCCTCCACCTCCATGATAGGGGTATACAAAGTTTGTCATTCCATATGTAAGACCTTGAAATATTGACATGGGACCCTACAAAGTATATATATATTCTGTCCATCCGTCTGTTGAAAGCACGCTAGCATCTAAACGAAATGACTTAGGTCGTCCAAATTTGACATAAATGTGTCTTATAGTTGTAGGTCGGTTGGAATTGAAAGTGAGCAAAATCGGTCGACATGGAAAACTTTTCCCCGTACGCTTAATATTAAGAGTATTTAAGCATGTTTTTCGAATATGCCTGTTTATATTTCATTGATATTTTTAATGTGTATTCCCCTAAAAGAATAATCGTTCACCATAAAGTGATTCTTATTTGTAGGGGCAAAAAGGGACAAAAATAGTACCTATCAAACTACTACAGCTAGAGACATGAAATTCGGTGTGTACATTCCTCTAATTGAGTAGATACATAATATATATTTTTTCCAAATTCGTACTTTTAAGGGCTAAAATTGACATAGAGGGATAAAAATAGTACCAACCAAACGGCTACACCTAGAATAATTTAATTCGGTGTATACATTCGTCTGACTCTGAATAAATACGCAAAAAAAATCAAATTTGATTTAAACTGGGATATTGTCCTGGCTCAAGACTACTTGAATCTATATTTTATAGAATGCAAATTTATTTACAAATGGTGCCATTTATTACTTGGCTGCAAACTTAAGTAATAAATGTCATGCTCTCAATGGAAAAAATGGTAACATGGGGATAAAAATTTTACCAACCAATCGCCTACAGCTAGAACGATGGAATTAGGTATGTACATTAGAGCGTACCAGGTTACAAGTAAAAAAAAAAAGTTCGCCGTACACCTTCGAATATGAAGTATTATTGAAAGGTAGTTTCAAAAAAATTTTTTACATTTTTCTATATAACTTCTGCATTTATAAACGGATTTTAAAGTGTGATACATCGATGTTTTTGTCCGATTTTTTTGTCTTTGAAGTCATTGAGCTCAAACATGATTCATGATTTTATGCGAGCTTTAATTTTCGATTATTAGAGTGGTACATTAGGGTAGTAGCAACTGAGAAATGATGGGTAAGTACCAGAAGGGGGTGCTTGAGCTCAATGACTTCAAAGACAAAAAAATCGGCCTCGTCGAGACAAAAACATCGATGTATCACACTTTAAAATCCGTTTATAAATACAAGTTATATAGAAAAATGTAAAAGCGCGACCCCTACGTTCGGCATAAAAAAATAAAAATTTTTTTTTTGAAACTACCTTTCAATAATACTTCATATTCGAAGGTGTACGGCGAACTTTTTTTTTGAGGTACGCCCTAATGTACATCCCTCAAATTGCGTTGACACGTTAATAAAAGCATTTTTCGAAATTTGTATTTTTAAGGGGCTAAAATGGGAAAAGGGATAAAAATGGTACCAACCAAATAACCACAAATAGAATCACAAATAGAAGAAATTCGCTGTAGTCCTCTGATTGCAGAGATGCACAAAAGAGAAAGAGTTTTAAAATTTTTTTTTTTTGAATCAGTGGTAAACGGTAGGCTTCATGACGGAGAGGATTGGTAACCGGACCATAAGTTCTAAGCCAGTGTTCAACTACCTTTATGTATAACTAGGGTTTGGGGTTTTCAGGACTCTTTTCATTTCCCGAGAAAACATGAATGAATAATTATTAATTATTACAAAATAAAAGCGAATGTTTTTTTAAATAGATATTATTTTTTATTTTACAAATATATTACTCTGGAGAAATCGTCAGAATTGAAGGAGTCATAATATTTGACATTTAAATCACAATCACTAGATTCAAAATTAAAAAAATTTTAAGGAAACAGAGAACTCGTATGACTGAGAATGTTATGACGTCTTTAATTTAGAAGATTCATCCATCTAGAGAGAAAAATATTGTGCAGAAACAGGGGGAAAATATTCTAAACTGAACCGATCTTATCCGCTTTCACCATAGTGAAATTTAAAGAACGGATAAAATATGTGGTTTCTAGAGTGGAAAAGTCTAAACGGGATCAACATTTGTATGGGTACTATATCGAAATCTAAACCGATTTGCTCCCATTTAAATAGCGTTCGCCCCTGATCCACAAAACATACTTGTACCAATCGGATTATAATTGCGACCTGTATATTGATTACAACAATAGATGGATAGACAGACAGACACGAAATCACGCTAGCATCTAGACGAAAGGAGCTAGGGCGTCCAAATTTTGCATGTAGATCGGTTATGGTTGCAAATGGGCGAAATCGGCCCACAGGGCAAAATTTTTCCCTCACAAGTACTGAAAATACCCCTAATATTTAGAGTATTTCACCATATTTTTGGAATATTTGTTTGATATTTGGTATGTATTGTAGCAAAAACGTGCATAATAAAGTGATTGTTAGTTGGGTTGGAATGGGACAAAAAGGGATAAAAATGGTACCTATTAAACTACAACGGGTGGAAACACAAAATTCAGTGTGTAATGTACCCTAATTGAGTGGATACAAAATATAAAAGTATGTTTTCCAAATTCGTACTTTTGAGGGGTAATATGGGAATAGAGAGATAAAAATGGTACATACCAAAAGGATGCACCTAGAATAATGAAATAAGGTGTATACATATAGAGCTGATTGTGTGGACACGAATAGTAAAAGAAATTTTCGAAATTCGTACTTTTAGGGGGTAAAAGTGGAAAAAGAGGATAAACATACAAATGGCTGCCGCTAGAATCATGAAATTCGTGTTTTAAAATAATCAAAATTTTATATATATTAATAAAATTATTTTTATATTTGATTTGGATATATTAAAAAAAATACATTTTCCTGTAACACCAGTTCACTTCTACATAAAATCAGCAGTCTTTGTGGAATGCAATTCATAACTTAACGTTGTTTGAACTTTTATAATTAAAAATGTTTACCAAACCCAAAAATGACAGTAAAAAATAATTATGTGATGCATGGATCTTTGCCAGTCGTTCAAGTCCAGGACATAGCCAATTGATTGTAATAAAACATGGCGATATTTTTCCTATCCAGATTTTGTTTACATCTCGAGGCACCTTAGTGTTGGTTTCCGTTCATTTTGAAAACTTCCAAAATATAGAACTGGTCTAAGAACAACCAGTACTCGATTTCTTTAAGTAAATAAATTTGAGGGGATTTTTGCTGGCTTGCAACAGATGTCACATTTCTAGTTTAGTTTGATTTTAAGTCGTTGTTGTTGTTGTTCTTCCGTCCGTCCGTCCCCGTTGTTGTTGTCGTTCATATAAAACTTTATTGCGCATTAAATGTATACGATCTGCGATCTGCGACAATGTGTACGTACGAGTACCGAGTACCACCACCAACCACCAGCCAGCCAGCCTGCCTGCCAGTCACAGCCAGTACCACCAGTACCAGTGTACACCATTTTACTGGGAGTAGACAATAGAATTTCTTCTTGAAATTTAAGATTCTCACATGTATGAAAATGTGTACAAACAACCGCGAAAAAATAATAATAAACTGGGCGAACGAACTGACGAACAAAGAAATGAACTTTTTTTTTGAATTTTTTGTCGAATATTCAGTCTGTCATTCGGCCATTCTTTCAATTTTCCCATTATTTACACATTAGACACACACACACGCACGCACACGATTATTGCTCGACGTAGACGACCGGGTATTTACTCCACATTCGAAATGGTTTCACATGAATTTGTACAATATGTGGATTAAAACCGAGTCAATTACACATGAACCGATAACGAGCTGCGATAAGGATGCCATTTGGTGGCCAGGGTGGAGAAATTTTAAGTAAAGGGTGGCATCGAAGTGTCTTTGAACTTTTAGTGTGCTCATCTCCGTTGTGAATCGCCATTTCCAAGGATGCTCTCTATTTATCCGGTCCCTTAGCATCCCTTTAGCCCGCTGATATTAAATTAATTTTATGCTGTTGATTCCAAAAGTCTAATTTCATATTTCATTGATTGCTAATCCACCTTTAATATGAAATCAATACTATTTTTAAAAAGTGCCAGCACTTCAGCCTATGTGCCCCATTCCTATCCATCATTTCCGAAATGCCAATACTTCAATATGATATGTAGGGTATTAAAAGTCATACAGAATGGCGTGCATATCTTTATGCGATCGTCACCATTTGTTAGCTTAGACACTTTTACGAACACACATCATATTTTCAAAATAGGCATTTAAATTAAAATTTATGAATAGTCGTCGTCTTTTATTCGAAAACAATAAAAAAGCAAAGAACACTGGTGTGAGTTCATCAATTAAAATTTCGGGAACTTTTGTGTGACAGCCTCATCATAAATCTTCCTCAATGAAATGTGGGCCCGACATGTCGTACTTTTGAAATATGACAGCCAGGGGGATTCCCCTGAGACGATGTGCAAAGAAGTAAATTGAATGGAATTAATTATAGGACAGTTCGGTGTTGAGATCTTAATTGGACAGAGAGTTTAGAAATTTTGTTCTATAATGTAATGGATTTTATAATGTCCATAGACTACCTCTGGAGTTTACATATTATTTTACAGACAAATTTTCTATGCATTTTTTTCAATACAAAATTACTCTGATAGGTAGTTTATGGATGAGAAATGAGAACTTTTGCAGAATATTCTTTTAATATATCTGTATATGAACTGTCAGGCGATCAACTTGAAAACAATTTCCTTACCAAAGTTGTACTTGAATAGCCAATAATAATAAACCATTTTATCGAATTTAGGTAAAACTAGTAAGAAAAGGCTAAAGTCGGGCGGGGCCGACTATATAATACCCTACACCACTCCCTGCGTAGATACCTCGCTTTGATTACTAAACCCAGGTATTCCATGGGAGCAATTTTATGTAGTTCATATAAATTATACAGTTACTATAAATTCATCTTTAGTCAAATTTAATGAATAAGGTAAATAATAAAGTAATTGATCCAATTTTCCAGCAGATATTTCAAGTAAAGTAAATATAACATCATCTGGAAAAATTGATCAAGATCCAAAGACAAATACAAATTATACAGCGGTAATAGGATAAATCGGACGGACATTTGAAGGGGGCCTATAACAACACTTGAGGCCTGTGCCAAAACATGCGTCTACATATTTCTCATTCCTAGTTGAAACATATAATGATCTGCAAAATTTGATGAAGATCCGATGAAAGATGTAGTTTCTAGAGCTGTAATAGAGCAGCATGGGGTCCATTTGGGTTATACCAAAGTATGGACATATGGGCATCTCCCAAACATGTAAGGAAAGCCTAAAGTCGGACGGAGTCGACTATATGATACACCCCACTTTCTATCTCACTACAATTCAATTCGGTAAAAAAGTGAAATCGGGAAGGATTTTTGAATCCTGTAAATGTATATGTTTGACAAAAAATTTTGAATCGGAAAGGACATCTGAGGGTATATCATGGGGGTATAATGAAACATGGAACGAAGTGACCCGCTTTTACCATATATGTTTATTGGTGAAATATAATATGTAAAGTTTGGCCAAAATCGGTTAAAGATTCGGGGGCGACATTTGTTTGGGGGCTATATCTAAATCTGAACCAATCTTACTCGCTTTCACCATAAGTATTTCTAGTTCGATTATAAAATGTTGTGCCAATTTTAAAGAACATCGGGAACGATATGCGGATTCTAAAGCGAAAAAAGTGAAATCGGAAGCAACATTTGTATGGGGGCTATATCTAAATCTGAACCGATCTTACTCGTTGTAACCATAAGTATTTTTAGTTCGATTATAAGGCGTTGTGCCAAATTTGAAGAAAATCGGTAACAATATGCGGTTTCTAAATAGGAAAAAGTGAAATCGGGAGAGACATTTATATGGGGACAATATCTAAATCTGAACCGATCGTACCCACATTCAGCATAGGTGTTTATAGTTCAATTATAGAATGTTGTGCCAATTTTAAAGAAAATCGGGTACAATATGCTGTTTCTAAAATGGAAAAAGTGAAATCCGGACCGACATTTATATGGGGACTATATCTAAATCTGAACCGATCTTACCCACATTCACTATAAGTGTTTTTAGTTGGATTATAAGATGTTGTGCCAATTTTAAAGAAAATCGGGTATGGTTTCTAGAGCGGAAAAAGTCAAATCGGGAGCGACATTTGTGTGGGGGCTATATCCTAGATCTACAAAACTTACTTGTGCCAATTTTTGTTAAGATTGGATAATAATTGCGACCTGTACTTTGATTACAACAATAGATGGGTAAGACCGGTTCAGAATTAGATATAGCCCCCATACAAATGTTACTCCCAAATAATTATCTGATTATATTTTACCATGAAACATACATTATGAGAGTGGATGCATTATTAGGAACCATGCAACAATCCTCCCCGATTTCACTTTCTTACCGAATTGATTTGCAATGGGGTAGAAATTGGAGGGTATCATATAGTTGGCCCCGTCCGACGCATCCGTAGACTTTTTGCAAATATCCATTGTCATTCTATTTTTTATGTTTTCGTGAAATGCCAAAATTGGACTAAGCGCGGATGGACCATTTGAGTCAAGGTCAACATTTGTATGAAATAATCTTCAAACATTTAATTATATGGACCGTACTATCGATTTAAATAAAGATTTCATGCATTTTTCTGAATTTTATGTGTTTTTTTTTTTGAAAAACTTTCCTATAGCTTTTAAAAAATCACCTTTTATAAATATTTGCAATTCTTCGTCTAGAAACGTTTGATTGAAATTACTATTTACTTTTTAAATAATGTCATTTTATATGTTATTCAAAATTTTACATTAAAAATTGCAGGGGAGCCAAGCCACCTCTGTAGTCCTGCCAGACAAGCATATTTTTTCTTCTCATAATAAAACCTTTGGCTTTTTTTACTCTTTACTTTTCTACCACCTCCTTCTCCACCACCTCTACTACACCATTTCCAAGTGTAATTCAGAAAAGATCAATTGTAATTGAGAACTCGTTAATTGAAATTCCATTTGAAATTCAGAACTCATCAATTGATATTCAGATATTCCATTTCAAATTCAGGACTCATCACTTGATATTCAGAAATTCCATTTGAAATTCAGAACTCGTCAATTGAAATCCAGAAATTCATTTTGAAATTCAGAACTCATCAATTGAAAATCAGAACTTGTTATTTGAAATTCAGAACTCATCAAATGAATTTCAGAACATTTCATATCAAATTCGGAAGTTATCAAATAAAATTCGGAAATCATTTATGGAGAAATAACTCGATATACTCCAAATTCAGTCATACATAAATATATTTAAACTAGCAGTACCCGCTGCTTCGCACGCGATAAAGCCAGTTATTTGTTAATTTTTTCCGTCTCTGTTTTTGAATAGTATTTATTTAATTTTCTTTTGGTGGATATAGATAAATCTAAAATAGTAATTTGGAAACCTCCTATTATATAGCACTCACACACAGTCAAAGGAATGTGCTTGTCGATATGCACTATTTTAGCTGAATTACTTCGTATGTATAATTTTTATAATTTTCGACCAAATTTTACAACCATTTATATCCTCGATCTCATGTTTGTAGATTCAGCCATCCAGTTTATAACTTTTTGCACTTCTTTCCCAAAAAGTACACATTTTGAAAAGTCACTATATGTAACATGTGTTTTTGCTTCCCCTAAAAATATGTACTTTATTTGGTAACACATTTATTCCTTGTTTCCCGTATCCCTCTTTTAAGTACAAATTTTGAAATATCCATTTATGTTCCGCGTTTACGTAATTGTTCAGCATTTTTATCCCTTTTCGTCCCGCGCACCCCTTAAAAGTACAAATTTCGAAAAATCAAACTACTACGCTTCTATATGGTCAGAGGAATTTACACACTAAATTTCACGATTCTAGCTGTAATACTAAAGCTGGTACCATTTTTATCCCGCTCGCACCTTAAAAGTGCAAATTTCGAGAAATCCATTTATATTGCAAATCTACGTTGTCAGAGAAATTTAAACACAAAATTTCACGACTATAGCTGAAATATTTTAGTTGGTACCATTTCTATCCCTTTTTGCCCGTCTCATTCCTTAAATGTACAAATTTTGAAAAATCCATTTATGTTGCGCGCCTACATAGTCTGAGAAATGTACACGCCAAATTTCACGATTCTAACTGCAATATTTTAGTTGGTACAATTTGTATCCCTTTTTGTCCCGCACACCCATAATAAGTACAAATTTCGAAAATTTTTTTTTAGATTTGCACTTCTACGTTGTCAGAGGAATTTACATACCAAATTTCACAACTATAGCTGTAATGCTTAAATTGGTACAACTTTTATCCCTTTTTTGCTAAAAAATCCAATTTTATTGCGCTTCTATATGGTCAGAGGAATTTACATATCAAATTTCACGATTGTAGCTGTAATACATTAGATGGTACCATTTTTATCCCTTTTTGTCCCGCTCGTCCCTTAAAAGTACAAATTTCGAAAAATCCAATTTTACTTCGTTTCTATATGGTCAGAGGAATTTACATATCAAATTTCACGATTCTAGCTCTAATACTTTAGTTGGTACCATTTTTACTCCTTTTTGTCCCGCTGGCCCCTTAAAAGTAACAAATTTCGAAAAATCCAATTTTACTTCGCTTCTATATGGTCAGAGGAATTTACATACCAAATTTCACGATTCTACCTGTAATACTTTAATTTATACCATTTTTACCCCCTTATTGTCCCGCTCGCCCCTTAAAAGTACAAATTTCGAAAAATCAAACTACTGCGCTTCTATATGGTCAGAGGAATTTACACACTAAATTTCACGATTCTAGCTGTAATACTTTAGTTGGTACTTTTTTTATCCCGCTCGCCCCTTAAAAGTACAAATTTCGAAAAATCCCTATTTGTAGCTCGTCTGCATGGTTATTGCAAGGAACTCACCGAGTTTCATGTTTATAGCTACTGCCGTTTAGTCAGGACGAAGGTTCGATGTTTATCCCTTTTTGGGCCATTTTATACCCTAAAAGTACGAATTTTGTAAAACCCTTTCTTAGTCGACATCTACGTCATATTTGGGAACTACCCTGAAAATTTCATAACCCTGGCTTCAGCCGTTTGGTCTGGGGGCTGGTCAATGATAAGTCAGTCAGTCAGTCAGTCAGTCAGTCAGTCAGTCAGTCAGTCAGTCAGTAACGCAACTCTTTTATATATATAGATTGATAAAATTCATTAAAGAACACAATTAATTATTTTAATATGTTGATTATTATTTACATTATCAATATGTAATGAAATCAAGAAATAGATTGTTAGATTAGAAATGGGAGAACACAAGCTTTAATAATATTTAACATGCAATTAGTAGCGAATCACTTTTTGACCGTCAATATATATGTGAAATTAAAAACAACAAAAAGAGCATATTTCTGTAATCGGTACATAATATTCATTTCAAAATTTAACTTGGCCGAGTTAACCAACTTTACAAGATAAGTGGAGTGTTACCAAAGGGTCCGCCATCTAACGTTTTTTTTTTTAACTATTCAACCGTTAGACTATTATTTGTGGGGTGCCATCAGCAGCCATTTGAATGAAATTATTTTCCATTATTAACCGGAAGGATTGTACTTTCAAATAAAAAAAGAAATTTGAGAAAATATTCAGTAGTTTTTTTATATCATTTTCAAAAAAAAGTTATTTGTCGAAATATGTGGTTTCTAGAGCGGAAAAAGTAAATCATAGGAGACATTGGTATGGGGTCCGCCATCTAACGTTTTTTTCAACTATTCAACCGTTGGACTATTATTTGTGGTGTGCCCGAGGCAGAATTTGAATGAAATTATTTTCCATTATTAACCGGAATGATTGTACTTTCAAATAAAAAATTTAGAAAATATTCTCGCTCTTTTTGTTATTACCGACGCAACTTTGTGAGATGACAGTGAATGCAAACTTTGCAGTCATGTTTACATTTTAAATCAAAATATGAAAATGAGGAAAACAAGGAGTACATTCAAAAATATACACGAAAACGAAATGAATACCTATCTTTTATTGTTAGATGTTGTAGAATATTTTGTTTTCTTAGCAAAACCTTATAAAACAGTAAAATAACAACAAACAAATGTGATTTGCAGAAGCAAATGTTACTCTTGCATTTCTGGAAGTTAACATACAAATAGCGAGATTTCTCCTCCTGCAGTTTTACGATCTTTGTGTGTTACCATTCTACTCTTTGTATTAAGAGATTTACATGATTTAATTCCGGCGATCTATAAAGCTGAGAATATATACAAAACGTAATTAATAAATAACTTACATTGTATGTACAAATCTTTTAAAAAGTTTTACATATAATTTCTGAATTGATAACTTCTGAATTTCAAAGGAAAAGTTCTTAATTTCATATGAAATATTCTGAATTTCAAATAACAAGTTCTGAAATTAAAATAATAAGTCAAATGTCAAAATGGAATTTCTGAATATCAAGTGACGAGTTCTGAATTTCAAATGGAATTTCTGAATATCGAGTGACGAGTTCTGAATTTCAAATGGAATTTCTGAATTACAATTGATCTTTTCTGAATTACACTTGGAAATGGTGTAGAAGGGCCATAACTTCTACATTTACCCTATTTAGCCCTTATCCTATATTTTGGGGAAAATTATGCCCAAAAGCGTCTTTAAATCAGCATATCTGGCATATAAAGGGTGGTTAAATTGTAAGGGCCGATGTGAACCACGCCTAAACGTTAAGTTCAGACTAACTCAATTTGAACCATGGAAAGATACACAATCGAGTAAGGCGTTAAATTTATTCAGGCTTATTTTGAAAATCGACATTCGAATCAAAATGCATATCCTGCACTTCGTGATTTTTTCGGTCAATTTAATCACACACTTTCACCTCAGTGGATTCGTCAATAAGCAGAATTGCCGCATTTGGGAGAATGATAATCCAGATAATCCAACCGAAAAACCAATGCACCCACAAAGAGTGACTGTTTGTTGCGGTTTATCGGCTGGAGGCATCATCGGACCGTACTTTTTCAAAATGAGGCCGGTCAGGCAGTTACTGTGAATGGTCTTCGCTATCGTGAGATGATAACGAACTTTTTATGGCCCGAATTGGAAGATATGGATGTGGACGATATGTGGTTTCAACAGGACGGTGCCACTTGCCACACAGCTAACGAAACAATGACTCTTTTGCGCGACAAATTCAAGGGCCTTGTTATCTCACGTAGGGGCGATGTCAATTGGCCGCCAAGATCATGTGATTTGGGGTTATTTGAAAGAAAAGGTGTACGCCGATAAGCCAGCGACAATTCAAGAGCTAAAGGATGAATTAATTCGGCACATTAACGGCATAGAACCTGAACGCAGCGTCATCGAAAATTTGGACCATGGGATGTAGGTGCGGCGCTGAGGTTGCGGCGGCCATTTGGCCGATATTTTGTTCCATACTTAATTGAACCATACCAATATTATCATAATAATAAGAAATGACAATAATTTCCTAAATAATTTGTGTTTTATTCAAAATCAACATCGGCCCTTAAAAAATTGAACCACTGTTTATTTAGTAATTTGTCATGTAATTTCTTGACAATTATATTTTACATATATTTAGCAGTGTTGTGATTGTGGCTTCTCCCCATAAAAAATGTTAAAATAATATACAGGTATACTCCTAATTAAATTCATTTTGCCTATAGTTTCAAACGTATATAATTTGTTTCAAGTGCAACAATTTTATTTATATTAAAATTTATTTTGAACAAACCTGGCTGGCTTTGTCTTCGGATTACACCTTCGATCTTCTTTCAATTATGTTTTATTATTTCTAAAGACTTGACTCTTCCAGACGTTTTCCATTTTTCTTTTATTTGAATTTTTGATTAGGCCTTTATCGCCTTGCCTATTGCCATCTTTCCAATTATACGACACAATTGTTAAATGGAAACACCGCCATCCATCACATGGTGTGGTCTGTAAGTAAGAATAGAATTGCGGAAATAAACATCAAATGCATGGAAAACATACATATTCAATGAATATGACAATCTCTGCGACTTCACCGAAAAATGTTTCCCAGAATACGAGCAGATCACAGGCATGGGAAAACGATCGTTAAGATAGAGAACACTCAGCTTCTTCCGTTTTCCTTGAAATAAAACAGCAACGTCACTTCAAACTGTCAATAAATATTTGTGGCTTGGCTGTGTGTTTGGCTGAGTGAATTGAGATGTCAAAGTGACAGCCGTTAGTAGAGCAAGTACACAGTACACACACATAGACGTACTCACATAGGGTGAATGGGTAATAATAATAATGTGAGAATAATGTCATTTCGTAATGTCAACACCAAGCGAACGTATGTTGCAACATACATATGTACATACATGCATATGTTGCTGAGCTATTTGTGCTGCTGCAACATACCAGTGGCATGCCATAGCGGATGCGGAAAGTGGCATAGTAGGAAATTTCCTTTTTCCCGCAAATGCAAACAAAACAAACAAGAGTAACGCCAACAACAAGAAGAACAACATTAATGGAGAACAATTCCCAATTGTGGCACAAACAGACAGATCTGTGAGTCACATGCATGCCGACACAGGGTCATGCACATACATGCTCAAACAAAAGTACATGTATATGTATGGGAATTCACCCAAACGACATGACAGACAGATATACGTGCATACACTAGAGTGGGTCATGAAATACTGACTGCTGTTACCGTCCTAAATTGAATCATTTGTGGATGGAAACCTATGATGACATCCAATTTCATTCGATTATGTCTTAAAACTTTATTTAAATGCGCAATAATCGAGTTTTTTGCACAATTTATTTAGCATAGTGGTTGGGATGTTTCGGAAAATACCCGATCTGAATGACTGACCAGATTTTAATGAAAACTAAAATAAAAAATTAAGTTTTGGCAATCTGCAATATCTTTACATATACCACGACCCAGCTTAACATACTGGATGTGCAATGGAATGTATAACGTATGTACATCCGAACATACTCTACTGTATGCGGATGGATGTATGTTTTACATCCGATATGACGTCGTGTCGTCGGCACCCTTCACCCCCATCGACTTCAATGACATACATATGCCTGGTGGGCATACTCGCATGTATGTTTTTTGTCAGTTCATATTCACGGGTACACACACAGTACATATGTATGTACATAGAAGAGAACTGAAATAGTTGTGAATGAATGAACACAAATCACATCTGTGAAGTTTCAGTTCATCGGACGAACCTCAACTCTAGTTTGGGTTTTTCATCTGGAAAATCTGAAATTTCAAAAAAAATAAAATTGTTTGCTTAAAATCGGGATGCCCACATTCATGTTTTAAGTTTGGAGTCAGTTCGGAATGAACCAAGAACTACTTACTGTTCGCCGGTTTCTTTCAGAAGCAACAGCTCGGCGAAGTACCGAATTTATAGAACAAATTCTATATTTATGATTATTCTATGGTTTAATTTTGGTTCTACATTTTTTGACGAAAAAAAAAAACAAAATAAAAGAAGACACAAACAACATAACGGACAAACTATACACACGACAAAACTTAATAATTATCCCAAGAACCATCTATTTTTCAAAATATTTGCGATGTATTCTTCGAAGATCTCTTGGTAATTGCATTTTGTGAAAGAAATAGTAAAGGTAAATTTTGACTTTGGTGTAAAATTGAAAGTTTCAGACTTTTGAACATTGATTTGAACATTTTTGGTCATATCTCCCGCGAAAAAGAAACATTTTCAAAAATATTCAATTTGTATCTTTTCATTCTCTACCGAAATACGCACATTTTCTGTCGAAAAATCGATCTTCCAAAAAAGTGGACGAATTTTAATCCTATTAATTATGTTGTACAAGTTGGCGTGTAGGTTTGTTATTTAAGCGTGAAGAGGTTTATTTACAACTTTGGTGTCTTTGGCGACCCCCACTGTAATTTTGCGGCAATTTTTTTCGTAGAAAATTTTAATCCTTAAATTTCTTCTTCATGATGATTTATTTGATTTTATCGAAAAAGGGCCCGTTATGAGACCATAATGAGATCTTACACAAAAATTATCATCATAAAATTCCACAATATATACCCTTAAGAGTACGACTTTCTAAAATCTCTTTATTTACGTGTCTACGCTATTAGAGATGTACACATCGAATTCCACCATTTTAGCTGTAGTCGTTTAGTTGGTACTATTTTTATTCTTCTGTACCCATTGTATCCCTTGAAAATACGAATTTGAAAAAAAAAAACATTTTTTTTTGTGTCTACGCAGTCAGAGGAATGTATACTCCGAATTTCATAACTGTAGCTGCGGTCATTTGGTTGGTACTATTTTCTCCCCTTTTCCATTTTAGCCCCAAAAAGTACTTATTTCGAAAAATTCGTTTATTTTACGTGGCTACGTGTCTACACCGAATTTCATTATTCTAGGTGCAGCCGTTTGGTTGGTACCATTATCCATCTTTTCCCATTTTACCTTTTATATTATGTATCTACACAGTTAGAGGAATGTACACACCGAATTTCGTGTTTCTAGCTGTTGTCGTTTGATATGTCCCATTTTTATCCTTTTTGCCCCATTTCACCCCCTACGAAGAAAAATCACTTTATGGTGCACGTTTTTGTTGTAGGAGGAATGCGCATAGCCAATATTAAATAAGTACAGCCGACATATTGAAAAAGTATGCTTAAAGACTCTAAAATATTAGGGGTTATTATGGGTATTTTTAATCCTTGTGAGGGAAAAAATTCCCTTTAGATCGATTTCGCCCAGTACGACTATAAGACGCATTTATGGAAAATTTGGACGTCCTAGCTCTTTCAACAGCGTGCTTTCAACAGACGGAGTAGTTTTTCTAAAATAGGCTTGTTATGAGATCGCAGCATAAAAAATACAAAAGAAACCTTAACAAAAATATGACAATATCTCTTAAACTATCCTTAAAATGTATTGTATGAAATTACAGTTGGATGGATTTACCTTCAGCAGTTTCTCAACACACTTCGGCCAGTTTCAGGATGAACAACAACTACCGATACATTTTCCATATTTTTCATCACCCACCTCCCACCACCCAAAAATTGGATTGTTTAATGACTATCTGCAAAGTATTTCGTCGCTGGGTTTGTGAGCTAAACGCTCCTGAAAGCATCTCTAAAAATCATGTTTTCTGAACTGGGATATTGACCTGGCTCAAAACCATTTTGCATCTATATTTAATAGAATGCAAATTTATTTACAAATGGCATGGTGACATTTATTACTTGGCTGCAGACTACCACGATCATGATTTCGACCATGTCAAAAGTCTTTTCAAGTGGCATCGCAGTGACTTTTCAACATCAAACCCGGCCTCTATAAGGAGATGATTCTCTCAAACGAACGAGAAGCACAACTCACTTGCCGAATTTGCGTTTAAAAAATTGCACCAAGTAATAAAGTACACATGCCATCTTACAAGCATCTCATTGAATTGCATATGTAAGTATGTGTCCGGGAGTTTGATGTTGAAAAGTCGCTGCGTAGCCACTTGAAAAGACCTTTGACATGGTCGAAATCATGATCGTTGTAGTCTGCAGCCAAGTAATAACTGTATTACTTGGTATTTCATGAGAGCAATTTATTGAGGTTCATATAAATTATACAGTATACTTTAAATTCATTTTTAGTCAAATTTAATGAGTATGGTAAATAATAAAGTAATTGAACCAATTTGCCAGCAGATATTCCGAGTAAAGTAAATATAACATGATCTGGAAAAATTGATCAACATCGAATGATAAATACAGATTATACAACACGTGAAGCCTGTGCCAAAACATGCGCCTATATATTTCTCATTCACGGTAGGTATTCCGGTATTGGAGCTATATCTAAATCTGAACCGATCTTGCTCACTTTCAGCATAGGTGTTTCTAGTTAGATTATAAAACGTTGTGCCAATTTTAAAGAAAATCGGGTACAATATGTGGTTTCTAGAGCGGAAAAAGTCAAATCGGGAGCGCGATTTGTATGGGGGCTATATCTAAATCTGAACCGATCTTACCCACTTTCAGCATAGGTGTTTCTAGTTCAATTATAAATTGTTGTGCAAATTTTAAAGAAAGTCTGGTTCAATAAACTCAAAAAAGTAACTTCTGGCAAATTTCATGATAATCGGACTACAATTGCGACCTGTAGAGTGCGAACAATCTTAGATGGACAGCAGACGGACGGACAGACAGACATCGGTAAATCGATTCAGCTGGTGGTTCTAAGCCGTGGGTCTAGCTCGATTATTTCTTGGTGTTACAAACATTTGGCGCGAAACTAACTTATAATACCCTATTCCACGAAGTGGTGTGGGGTATAAAAAGGTGAGCTCTGCAGCATCAATTTCCTTTCGATGCTCAGCATTTATACATCATTCGAAACGTATTGACAGCACTTATTTATTTTTTATAAGATACTAACACCAAATACTATGAAAAAACACAAAAATATTGTAAAGCTACAATAATTGGAATAATAATACAAGAATCAAAATTTATATTTTAAAAAATGTGGACAAAAATGCGACATAAAACAATACACGGGAAAAATGATTTTTAGTGTTTATTTATTTTTTCCCAAAATACGACGAGGAATTAAACCAAAATACGAGACTTTTCTGCTACTCAAAAATCGAATTTATTTAATTTAGTTTAAACATATTTATTTAATTATTTCCCTTCTATTACATGTTAACGCATTTTTAAGGGATATGCAGAAATAAGGGATATTTCTGTACCACTGTATGTAAAACCGTTATATAAGTGTATTTTTGACAATTATTTCCATATTTAACATGGCAGAGGTGACCATTTTTGTAGGGTTTCCAAGTAGCCCCCATACCCATTAGTGACTCAAAATATATAGTTGGATATGATATGTATGTTTCCTAATCATAGGCTAATATGGCCTGACCCAATTTGTCAAATCGATAAGAATATTTGTATCGGGCTATATCCAAGCATGGAATAAAGTGACTCACTTGCACATTAAATTCTTCCAGTTAAAGTATAACGTGTTATGCTCAATTTGAAGAAATTCAGTGAAAATTCGTGGTTTCTGTGGCGGAAAAGTCAAGCCGGGAGCGAAATTTGTATGGTAGCCATATATAAATCTGAACCGATCTGACCCATTTTCACCACAGGTCTTCGAAGATTAAATATAAACTGTTTGCCAAATTTGAAGACAATTTCAAAAATATGTGGTTTCTAGAGCGGAAAAAGTCGAATTGGGAGCGAATTTTGTATGGGGACAAGGGAGTATATGAATCAGAACCGATCTAACATATTTTTACCTCAGGTGTTTCAAGTTCAAATATAAGACGTTTTGCCGATTTTAAAGAAAATCTGTTAAAATTCATGGTATCTAGAGCGAAAAGAGATAAATCGGGAGTGAAATTCGTGTGGGGGCTACATCTAAATCTGAACCGATTTTCTTAAAATTAAATAGATTTCGTCCTTTGCACACCGAAGATTCATTTGGTTCTGGCTACAATTGCGACCTGTACTTTGATTACAAGAATACCTTGACAGACAGATGGACATTGCTAAATCGATTCAAAAAACAAGTAAGGAAAGGCTAAAGTCGGGCGGGGCCGACTATATAATACCCTACACCACTCCCTGCGTATGTACCTCGCTTTGATTACTAAACCCAGGTATTTCATGGGAGCAATTTTATGTAGTTCATACAAATTATATAAATCATATTCATATAATTTATATGCTATAAATTCATCTTCAGTCAAATTTAACGAGTATGGTAAATAATATGGTAATTGATCTAATTGTCCGACAGACAAATACAAATTATACAGTAGTATACCAAAGTCATTTCAAAGTATGGACATATCGACATCACTCAAACAATTCTCATTGCAATTCAATTCGGTAAAAAAGTGAAATCGGGAAGGATTTTTGCATCCTGTAAATGTATGTGTTTGACAAAAAATGTTAAATCGGAAAGGACATTTGTATGGGGGTATATTGAAACCTGGAACGATGTGACCCGCTTTCACCATGTCTGTTTATTGGTGAAATATAATATGTAAATTTTGGCCAAAATCGGTTAAACAGTCGGGAGCAACATTTGTATGAGGGCAATATCTAAATCTGAACCTATCTTACCCACTTTCACCATAGATGTTTCTAGTTCGATTATAAGATGTTGTGCCAATTTAAAAAAAAACGGGTACAATGTGTGGATTTTAGAGCGGAAAAAGTGAAATCAGGAGCGACATTTGTATGGGGGCTATATCTAAATCTGAACCGATCTTACCCAATTTTTGCATACGTGTTTCTAGTTGGATTATAAGATGTTCAGCCAAATTTAAAGAAAATTGGGTACAATATGTCGTTTCTAGAGCGGAAAATGTCAAATCTGGAGCGACATTTGTATGGGGGCTATATCTAAATCTGAACCGATCTTACCCAATTTTTGCGTACGTGTTTCTAGTTGCATTGTAAGATGTTCTGCCAAATTTAAAGAAAATCGGGTACAATATGTCCTTTCTAGAGCGGAAAATGTCAAATCGGGAACGACATTTGTATGGGGGCTATATCTAAATCTGAACCGATCTTACCCAATTTTTGCACACGTGTTTCTAGTTGGATGATAAGATGTTCTGCAAAATTTAAAGAAAATCGGGTACAATATGTCGTTTCGAGAGCGGAAAATGTCAAATCGGGAGCGACATTTGTATGGGGCCTATATCTAAATCTGAACCGATCTTACCCAATTTTTGCACACGTGTTTCTAGTTGGATGATAAGATGTTCTGCAAAATTTAAAGAAAATCGGGTACAATATGTCGTTTCGAGAGCGGAAAATGTCAAATCGGGAGCGACATTTGTATGGGGGCTATATCTAAATCTGAACCGATCTTACCCAATTTTTGCGTACGTGTTTCTAGTTGCATTGTAAGATGTTCTGCCAAATTTAAAGAAAATCGGGTACAATATGTCCTTTCTAGACGGAAAATGTCAAATCGGGAGCGACATTTGTATGGGGGCTATATCTAAATCTGAACCGATCTTACCCAATTTTTGCATAGGTGTTTCTAGTTGGATTATAAGATGGTGTGCCAAATTTAAAGAAAATCGGGTACTATATGTGCTTTATAGGGCGGAAAAAGTCAAATCGGGAGCGACATTTGTATGGGGGCTATATCTAAATCTGAACCGATTTCCTCCAAATTCAATACCGATGGTCATTGGCCAGAAAAAATAACTTCTGCCATGTTTCATGACAATCGGTCGACAATTGCGACCTGTAGAGTGCGAACAAGCTTAGATGGACAGCAGACGGACAGACGGACGGACAGACAGACATCGTTAAATCGACTCAGCTGGTGATTCTAAGCCGATCGGTATACTTAAAGGTGGGTCTAGCTCGATTATTTCTTGGTGTTACAAACATTTGGGGCGAAACTAACTTATAATACCCTAGCCCACGAAGTGGTGTAGGGTATAATGATTCTAAGTCGATCAGTATAAATAACAATGGGTCTATCTCGCTTAATTTTGAGTGTTACAAACAAATGCACAAAGACATTATACTATCGTGGAGTGTATAAAAATCAATTTGGAACATCTGCGAGACAGACGGATAGAATGACAGGCAAACATGGCTAAATCGATTCTGTCATAATACCCTGATTAGTCAGTTTAGTAAAGGACTATTTCTCCCCTACATCTCTCCATTACTAATCTGGTAATTGAGTAACAATTTTTGTTGGGATTGTAGTTGTCACAGGTGGGAAACAATCTGGGTGAAATTTGACAACTGATGTTGCTGACCTACGGATGCCCACTGTAGGTCAATGATTCAATTCGAGATGACTCTTGAAGGTATTGGTTTGACATCTAGATACTTAATTGATATTCAGTACCAATATTTATCGTACTGTTTAGTGGTATAAGGTAACATATGGTCCATACTAACAGGTTTTTTTCATATACTCGGAGATTTTCATTTATTTCAGGTTGCATTCTCTTCCGATTGAAAGACCCATAAAATACCTCTGCTGATTTGATACTCAGAGGTACTTAGGAATGATATAAGGTAGCATATGGTCCCTACTACCCGATTTTTTCAGATCCTTAGAAATTTTCGATTTATTTCAGAGCGCACTCTATTTCCGAGTGAATGCCCCATAAAGACGCTCAGCATCATTTGTGCATCTCTATCTACCACTCGTTCGGTATGCATTGCATACATATTGAAAGTCTGCATGTATGTATGTACTTAGGAATGTACATATTCGTACATACATATGTATGTGTGTAGGTTTAACTTTGTCTATGCCTATGTATCTGAGATTGCAACCCACAAATAGCATAAACATTACGCAATGCTAGTGAATGAATGAATGAATGTAAGAATGAATGAACGAACTAACGAATGGATAGATGGATGGATGGATTAATGGGTGAAGATACAAATGTTGGTCTGACGATCTGGTCTGTCCGCCTTTCCGGCTGTTTATCTGTTTGTTTGTTGTGTTTATGAATAGCAAGCACAACGAAATGCAGCAACAGCAGCAGAATTAGACGCAGTGGCAGCAGCAGCATTGTCAGCATCAGCAACATCAGCAGCAGTGATTGTGGCTGTAAAAGGCACAACGGCAGCAGCACCTACGAAGGCGTCACCACACCAGCAACTGCATCATCAGCAACAACAACAACAGCAACGACTACGCCAACAACAAAATGCTAATGACAACACAAGCTCTTTAAGTGGCAGAGTTCACTTCCGTTCTGCCGGATTTGGTTGATTTTCAAAACGCCATTGTTGTTGGCGGCATTTGTTTAGCGTGGTGCGTTGCTGGTTGCGGCTGCTGCTGTTGCTGCTTCTGCTGCTGACAACTTGTCGTCAAAATAGCAACAGCTCCGCGCACGAGAGAGAGTGAAACAATGACGGTCGATTGCTGGGACTACAGCAACAGCCTGCTTACACTAGCATTCATTCATTCATTCAGTCATTTATACGCTGAGCTAATCATAGCCTCGTAGCTCATAGCATAGCTGGGGTATCATGATGAGCAGTTAAGTTGTTGGTGTTGCTGCTGCTGCTATTGCCATTTGTGTTGCTGCTGCCGTTGTTGTTTTCATTTCATTCATGAATTCATAATAATTGCGTGCTACAGCAACAACATATCACTCAGCCAGTCATTCATTTGTACGAGTACGAGTAGTTTCCTACACTAGTGTAGTCTACGCTGTAAAGGGTTATCAAATGTGGACTACGAAGAAGATAGGTGTGGGAATGGCCCAAAAGAGCCGTTGCATTAATAGATGACTATAACAATGTACATTTGACCCACCCTAGAGTGGTGGGAGCAAATTAAATACAAATTTTTCTTTTGTATGGCAGCCCCCTTAAGCATTATAGGAAGTATATCAACTTTTCCGTTAAGGAGTAGTGCTGGGCGATAGGTATGTTTGGTGAAAATGTTGAGGAGGGAAAAATAATGGGTGTCAGTCTTACACTTCCCGCCTATGGGGTCTACTGCGGGGCAGTTTTGGGCCTTTATTTCATAAAAAATAGGCAAATGTATGGGGGGCCACCTTAAGGGTTGCAGTTGGAGGGTAGGTGTGTTCTGAGAAAATATTGAGGCTGAAAAAATGTGACTGCACTAGGGGCCTCCTTGGGGCAGTTAGAGTTGTGGGGGCAAATTTTACACAAATGTAGTTTTTGTATGGGGGCCCATTATGGAGTGGAGATAGGGGACAGGTATGTGTGGGGAAATGTTAGGCAGAGAACATTAGTGGGGTCCAGCCTTACATGTCTTCACTCTAGGGCTGATTAGGGGGAAGTTTTAAGCGTTTCCTTCATTAAAAAAAATATAAAAAATATATTAAAAAATGTGTGGGGACCACCTTAAGAGTTCAAGATAGAAGGTAGGTATGTTCTAAGAAAATATTAGGACTGAAAAAATATTGAGGGCCATTCATACAGTTGAGTCCATTAGGGGCCTCCTTGGGGCAGTTAGAGTGGTGGGGGCAAATTTGATAAAAATTAGTTTTTGTATGGGGGCCCCATTATGTTCGGAAAAAATCTTGGGGAGGAAAAATTAGTCGAGGTCGGTCTTACATTTAACCCAGCTGAAGCAGTTTTGGGCCTTACTGTCATAACAAAAATTAAAAAAAATATATAAAAAAATCGTATGGGGACCACCCTAAGGGTTGACAATAGGAAGTAAGTAAAGAAAATGCGGGATTTGATAAACTATTGGGGTCGGTTATATATGTAACTCCATTAGCTCCTTGTGCCAGTAAGAGAGGTGGGAACAAATTTTATATAAAAAAATAATTTTTCTATGGGAGCCCCCTAACGAGTGGAGATAGGGGGTATGTGAGTTCCAAAGAAATGTTGGGAAGGGAAAATTAATGGGGGTCGGTCTAATATTTAACTCTTCTGGGGATGACTCCGAGACAGTTTTGGGGCTTTTTGTGTATTTTTACCCCTTTACCCTCACCTTTGACCCCGATGAGGGCCCTCTTACTCCCACCCCACCATCTCTATTTTTTGGGACATGCGTTTTTTCTGAACCTCATAATATTAGGGGATCTAGCATATCAAAATCGTGCACTAACCCACCCCTAATGTATATATTTGCAAATTTGAGGAAATGAAATCTTTAGGCTATATATTTGTGCAAAATGTGCTTTGCACAAAATTTTGTATTTGTGGGCCAACACTAGCGTGTAAAAATAGATTGTCCATGGAGTCACCTCTAGCAGATCGGCTACATATTGAACTGTCCTCGTAAATGATGACCTAAAATTAAATATACGTTTCACAATAATTTCTCAAAAAGGGTTTCAAAATTGTTCACAAGCACAAGTTTGAATATAAATACAGCTGATAACAATATGATAACGCTATCACTCTATACAGAAGCGCCACTGATAAGTTATCCCCACACAGGAAATCAAATATGTATCTGGCCGGAATGTGTATAGTTGAGCATGGTTCTCCTACTTTCCAATACCAAAAAATCCTTTGAACATGATAAGTTCTTAAGTTCTAACTTGATAACCCTTTAAAAAATGTCCACGGACATACACACAAATGGTTGTTCTGCTGTTGTGTGTGTGTGGTATGTTTGTCGAATGCTAATGTAGGAGGAGTAAATGACACTTTTAGTTTGTGAATTAATGCAGGCAGTTGCTGTGCTCTGCTCAGCTCACTGCTCTACATTTGAAGAAATTCATTCATAATTTCATAAATGCACAAATACACACATGTATGCATGTATGTGTACATACATGCACATGCTGTATATGTGCACGATTCATGATTCCATTTGGTGGGCTCTGTTTGTTTTGCATGTGCATACACTCATTCGTATGTATGTCGCTGCATTGGTATGCGCTTTAGCTCTACAATGTGTGTATGTACATATATGCGAGCTGTACTGATAAGTTTAAGTATCATCGCTTACCCACCAACTCCCCCCGCAAACAATTCGTTCTGAGTGCTTCATGTGAAGAGGTCACCAGTCAGTGCAGCGTCTTCTCCACACAATCATATTTTCAGAAGGGGGGTGGGTGGTACATAAAGTCATCCAACTCAGCTCGAAATATCTGAGACCCTGTCAAGTACCTGTTAATCCATTCGCCCAACCACAACTGGAATGCACGTGATGATTTCGTGTAAATACCAAATATTTGTTAGCGAACTTAGTTCAGGAAGTGGTGCACCTTAACCTGAACTGTAGTTGGAATATTCTTGTTATTCCTTTTTATACTCTCCACCTTAGGATGGAGTGGAATTTCAATATATTTCCATATATGTATGCAGATCGGTTGGACTTGCAAATGAACGGAATCGCTAGAGTAGGAAACTTTTTTTCCCAACCATGACTGAAAAAACCCCAAAAACTTCTAATATTTAGAGTACTTAAGTGCTTTGACGAATTCAGTCTTATTCCTAGTATGACGTAAATGCATCCAAAAACTAGATTTTTTGTTGCCAAATTCATGCTTCTGGAGCATGAAATGTGGCAAATAGGGATGCAAATTGTGCCAATCAAAGGGCAACATAACATGAAATCCACAACATAATTACATAGACACATATAATATTTTTTTAATGTGACAAGAGTGTTAAAAATGTTATAAGGCAATCGACTGAAGCTAATATCATGAAATTCTTCCAACTGTATAAACGTGCAACATAAAGGTATTTTCGAAATTCGTATTTTTAGGGAGGGATATGGGGTTAAAAATAGTACCAATGATATTATATCTACTTCTCCTGTTCGGTGACTTATAGAGAAATATGAAAATTCAGTTTTATGTGACAGTTTAGTACCAATCCCGAAAAGTGCGATATTACACCAAAAATACATTTTAGTTGCTGACTTATATCTGGCATTTAAGTTGAGTTTTCAATTTTGTTCAGAGACTTCTTGTATAATTTTATAGTTTTTTACCATTTTGGACCTCAAAAACCACTATATTGTGGAGCTGGAGGGTTAATATGTTCCACAGAAATGTTCCTCATATAGCTGAACACATCGTGTACCTTAAATGTTAGGTTATGTTACATTTTTTTAATATAACCAAATCAAAACAAATAAAAATATTGAAAAAATAATTTTAGAAATACATATAAAAAATGTGTATTATAATTATTATTAAAATTTTAATTATTTTAGTGGTATGTATGGTTGACCTTTTGATGTGTTGCGTTTTGTCTTTTGTTCGGCTTGAAGTCAGTTTTTTCAAATAATAAAACAAAAATTACTATTTTATTATTTTCTTGTTTTTTATTTCCCAATATTTCGACCAACTCCGTTGGTCATCTTCAAATCATCTTAACAATCAAAAAATATCACAATATTTATATTTACGTTTTTAAAAAAGTTTTTCACAATAGAAAAATCTCCTGCCACTCTCTGCAAGCTTTTGTAAACTACTGTCTAATTTGTCGTCTATGGTTTTCCACCGTGTTCCTATATATTTGAGCACAACCGTCTGTGTCTATCTTATAATTAAGCCTTTTTCCAGGGGAGACGTCAATTATATTTAGCATTTCCAATGTGTATCTCCTTGTATAATTATTCTCTTCCGCTAATATTTCGACGTCATTAAAGTTTGGTTTGTGTCCCGTCAAGGTACAGTGGGCTGCAAGGGCAGTTTTTTGCTCAATGGGTTTATCAAGAGATTTGTGTTCGGTTTTATGTGATGAAAGTCTGGTTTTCAATTTATTTTTCGTAGTGCCAACATGTACCTTCTGGCATATGTCGGACTTGTCACCATTGCATTTTATCTTGTACACGACGTTTGGTTTCTCCTCTTTCTTAATATTTGATTTTGTCCTACTAAATAGTTGGTTGACGGTCCTATGTGTTTTATATGCCAACTCAAATGTTTCCTTGTCGTAAATATTAGAATGTTTTAGCCTGGAATGTATGTCGTGGATTTATAAATTTTGCTTGGTCTCATTATTTATTATTATACTTCAAGTCAATTCAAAAAGTAAATACAAGGTGGCAATCTTCAAAATAGGGGGATAGTGGGTGCATTTTCAGCTACAGCCGATTGGTTTAGTGTATTTCCATCTCATTTTGATTCTAAACTAGGTTTTGGCGTTTCCCGGACTTTTAGCGTTTCCCGGGAAAATGGGAATAAAAAGTTTCATTCCCGGGAATCCCTAACACCTTTAAATATCGACTTGAGACCCTATAAAGTATATATATTCTTGATCGTCATAAAATTCTAAGACGATCTAGCCATGACCGTCCGTCCGTCTGTTGAAAGAACGCTAGCATCTAAACGAAAGGGGCTAGTAGGTCCAAATTTTGCATAAATACGTCTTATAGTCGTAGATTGGTTGGGATTGAAACTGGCCGAATACCAAAAGGAAAATTTTTTCCCTCACAAGGACTGAAAAACCCATAATACCCCTAATATTTTAGAGTATTTAAGAGTATTTAATATGTCTGCTTGTACTTACTTGATATTGGGTATGCGCATTCCCCCGATAACAAAAACGTGCACCATAAAACTATTTTTATGCGTAGGGGGTGAAATGGGGCAAAAAGGGATAAAAATGGTACATATCAAACTTCAACAGCTAGAAACACGAAATTCGCTTTGTACATTCCTCTAATTGAGTAGGTACATAATATGAAATTATTTTTTCCAAAATCGTACGTTTAAGGAATAAAATGGGAATAGAGGGATAAAAATGGTACCAGCCAAACGGCTGCACCTACACCTGCACCTTCTATCTTGCGTAGACACGTAAGATAGAAGGATTTTTCGTAATTCGTACTTTTTGGGATTTAAATGGGTAAAAGGGGATAAAAATAGTACCAACCAAATATTCGCAGCTAGAGTCTTGAAATTCGGTGTATACATTCCTCTGATTGCGTAGACACGTAAAATAAACGGATTTTTCGAAAATCGTACGTTTTGGGGTTAAAATAGAAAAAGGGGATAAAAATAGTACCAGTCAAATGATTGCAGCTAGAGTCATGAGATTCGGAGTATACATTCCTCTGACTTCGTAGACCCTAAAAATAAAAGTTTTTTCCAAATTCGTACTTTCAAGGGATACAATGGATACAGGGGGATAAAAATAGTACCAATTTAACGGCTACAGTTAGAATGATGATATTCGGTGTGTATATCCATCTAATTGCGTAAAATAAAGAGATTTGAGAAAGTCGTACTCTTAAGGGGGTAAAATAGGAAAAAGGGGATAAAAATGGTACCAACCAAATGACGGCAGCTAGAACATGGAATTCGGTGTATACATTCCTCTGACTGCATAGACGCACAAAATAAAACGATTTTTCCAAAATCATACTTTTTATTTTTACGGCAAAAATTTGTTGAATCATGAAGGTACGTTATTTTGCACTTGAGATACTGGATTTTCAAAATATGTATTTGTTTTGGTATGGTTATATTCCAAAAATACATATATATATATATATATTCTTGTAATATTACTGCACTTCTACGAAAATCGACAGCCTCTATGAAATGCAATCCATGGTTGGAGGGTTTTACTTGTTTCATTATAAATTTTTTTAACTTTAAACTATAAAAAAGGGAAATCTTCTACGACTTTTTCCGATTCTTTTATATTTTATTTTTTAAAAATGTATTTAAAATTAAGTTTTTTACTAATTAGTCAAATATGAATTAATTTTTTGGTTTTTGTTTTCTTTACTTAGTTAATTAAATAAATAAAACGTAAACGGTGTGATCAAAATCAATGACACCAAGACATTGAGGACGTTACAAACTTTATACTTTACTCCTTATATGAATGATTTCACTATTATCTTCTCGGAGATATTTTCTGAAAGTAGCCTTAGTTGATATGTCCATTGATTCAGCAAAAAACGGTTCAAAAGAAATCCGTAAATGTAATCCATTTAAAAACAAGTAAGGAAAGGCTAAAGTCGGGCGAGGCCGACTATATAATACACTCCACTTTCTATCCGAATACAATTCAATTCGGTAATAAAGTGAAAACGGGAAGGATTTTTGTATCCTGTAAATGTTCAAACATTTGGGAGCAACATTTGTATTGGGGCTATATCTAAATCTGAACCGATTTTACCCACTGATGTGGCAATGCACCTGCAGAAAGTCACTGTTTGCTGTAGGAAGTCGGCTAGGTGCATCATCGGTCCTTATTGGCTAAAAAACAATGATGCTACGCAGATTGGTAACGATTGATCAGAATCAAACCATATCAGTCAAAATTGGTATATGGTCCACATTGTGGAGGTGGTTCCAACAAGACAGTGCTGCATGGTTATCTCATGTGACGTGAACTGGCCGCACACCGAGAATCCGACTGGAGTTTTTCTAGTGGGGGTTCCCCACTAAGTCTCTCAAATTATTTTACGGATGCTGGATGAAGTCTGTGGTTACTGGGAGCTCGGTCATAGCTGAAAGTAGTTCCAGTGTAAACTTGATTCCTGAATACCAATAATTCTCTTTGTTTTGTTTATATATAACTTATTCCCTCTATACCATTTGTCCAGAGTGTATTTAGATTTATTGCCAAATGAGCCATGTTGCTCAAAATGTTTCCCTGGAAAAATGCTTTAAGGGGCATTCCAGCAGCAAGCGAGTGCAGGCACAGCTTTCTCCGTAGCTGTTGTGATTTCGATCGAATCAGTTCTTCACTCCAACTCCTACTCCTCCTTCGCCATTCCATTCATGTTGTTGTTGTTGCTGTTGCTGATGTTGTTTTGCATGTTTGCGGTTTTATTACTTCCGCTGTTGGAAGCATAAAAACATGACTGAATGAATGGACTGAATGTGTGTACTTTCGCTCGGTTCTTAGCCCCAGACCGATTGCGAAATATTTTAGCGTTTGTTTCTTGATTTTGTTGTTGTTGTTGTTTTGATTTCGTGAAACTCCATAAATAGCGCAAGAATACACATATGACCAGAGATTCCACTTCCCATAGGAAAGAGCTAAAATTATCCATTTCGGCGAGTATTTGATAAGAATAAAGTTTATGGATGTGGGTGAGTGTGTGTCGGTGTGTTTGAGTGCAAGTCTCCATCCGCATTTGTCGCATCCGTCGTCTGTCACTTGTCGGAGAGGAAAGTGAATGCCTTTCCCATGGAATTTTTAATTTTATATTTTCGAATAGAGTGCATTTCTTTAAGGGACTGTGGTGATGTAGTATGCGATTGCAGGCGTTGAAAAAATGTACAGTGGAACCTTCTCCTCAAGAACTCTCTCTCTCACTCAGAAAAAAATGAACCCTATAATGAGTTAAAATTAACTAAAATTGGAAAGGAAAATTGAACTTCGTATAGCGCTAAAGCAATATTTTCTCTTATAAAATTCAAACTTTTCCTAGAAAGTAACACATGCTTTGAACAAAATTCTAGTTAAATTTTCCTCAAACCAAGTAAATATTTACTTAACTGAGGAAAATTCCAGTAAGTTTTTCCTCAAACCAAGTACATTTTTACTAAATGTAAGTATAATTTTGCTGAAATTTTCCTAAATCTAAGTAAATTTTTCCTAAAACCAAGTAATTTTTTACTAAAATCAAGTAAAATTTTCCTGAATCTAAGTAAACTGTTAATCAAACCAAGTAAATTTTTACTAAATCTTAGTAAAATGTTGCTGACATTTTCCTAAATGTAAGTAAATTTTTTACTAAAATTAAGTAAATATTTACTTAAACGGAGGACAATTGTGCTGATTTTTTTCCTTAAAACAAGTAATTTTTTACTTAAACTGAGGAAATTTTTACTTGATACAAGGAAAAGAGTGAACTTAAATAAGTTCAATTTAACTAAAAAATCAAACAAATGGTTTTGCTTCAGAGTATGCAAAACTGATACAAAAAATTACAACATGAAATATTTCTCAAAAGTTTCATGAAACCTCTGCCATAAAGATTTGAGCTCTTATTCCATGATTGCTGGGAAGGCAAGAGAGGCGCCTTCACAGTGGTTGTTTAGATTAATACTTGAAGTACTTAAGAAATAAGTCTCTGCAGACGAACGAGAATTGCTACTTAGATCAATATTCAAGAATTTTCCAAACAATTTCAGATGATTTTTTATAAGTTCATTAATACTTAAATGTATGAAGGACTCGACATAAATTTCAGTAAACATGTTAACTTCATTTTAGGAAAAAATATATTTATAAATTTTAGTTAAAATTTCAACATATTTCTGAGCTTTTTTCTTACTTGAAACCTTTAAAATATTCTTCCACATTGAAGTAAGAATTTACTCAATTGTAAGATTTTTTTATTAGATCAACTCTTCACTACCCTGGAACTGGAGTAAAATTGTTGAACTACATTGTAGTATGGACTCAGATTAAAGAATGTTATTTTTCTGAGTGTAGGAGTGACCTTTAGGATTACCAGTGGTTTTTCGATTTAATTTCATGGACCTGGACGGGTACTAGATGTTTATGCAGCAAAATTTCTCTGTAAACAAAAGAGATGAATTGGAATGTCAGGATAGTGTTCGTCTATATAAAGACATCGTCTATATACAGGGTTTTCCAACAAGAGGTGTTATTTTGGTATTCAAAGAAAAATGCCATTTTTTTGAGATAAATGATCGGATGTTTATTTCATAATAAAGAGGAGGGTTTGCTGTTAATAATGAAAAACAACATCAGCCAAATGGCCACCACGACCACGCTTACAGGACCATATCCTTTTCATGAAATTTCCCATGACCAAATCGCAAAGTGGCTGCCCTATGTCCTCGATAGCCTCACGAATTCTATCTTTGAGGTCTTGAATAGACGCTGGGCTGTTGACGTAGACCTTATCTTTCACGTGTCCCCAAAGGAAGAAGTCACAAGGTGTTAAATCACAAGATCTCGGTGGCCAATTGTGATCACCTCTTCGAGAGATAACACGGTCCGGAAACAAAAAGCAAGGGTTTCGTTGCTTGTGTGGCACGTAGCGCCGTCTTGTTGAAGGTAAAAAAAATCCTTAATTATCTCTCGATAGCGCAATCCATTCACCGTAACTTTTGATCCAACCTCATTTTCGAAAAAGTAAGGTCCAATGACCCCGCCGGACCATAAACCGCACCAAACAGTCAAACGATGAAGATGGAGAATCTTCTCAACAATAACTCTTGGGTTTTCCGAGCCCCAGATGCGACAATTTTGCTTGTTGACATAGCCACCGAGGTGGAAATGGGCCTCATAAGTCAAGATGATTTTTCGATGGAATTTCGGAACATTTTCATTCATCTCAAGGACCAATTGGCAAAGACATTAATCATCACTCGATAGCGCAATCCATTCACCGTAACTGTTGATCCAACCTCATTTTCGAACAAGTAAGGTCCAATGACCCCGCCGGACCATAAACCGCACCAAACAGTCACACGATGAGGATGGAGAGGCTTCTCAACAATAACTCTTGCGTTTTCAAGCCCCAGATGCGACAATTTTGCTTGTTGACATAGCCACCGAGGTGGAAATGGGCCTCATTAGTCAAGATGATTTTTCGATGGAATTCCGGATCATTTTCATTCATCTCAAGGACCAATTAGCAAAGACACGACGTTGTTGATGATCGGCCGGCTTGACTTCTTGTGTTATCAGAACTTTATAAGCCTTAAGAACCAAGTCTTTATGCAAAATACGGTGTAATGACGTTTGTGGAATGCCCAATTCCAAAGGACGACGAGGAATGGACAAACCTAAATTTTCCTCAACACTTTGGGCTGCAGCAGCAATATTCTCAGTAGTTCTTGAGCGTTTTATTCTTCACATCACTAACTTGTCCCAACAGCTCGAATTTTTCCACCAATTTCTGTATTGCGGTCCGACAAGGTGCTTCACGACGACTCTTTTTGCGAACTCTGACTGCAAGATTTTCACCATTTTGTAGTGAATTTTAATCATTTCAATGCTTTGTAGAAGCGTGTATCTTTCCATTTTTAGTAATGGCGTAGTTTCTACTTGTCCAATGTCAGATAATAAAAGCTTCAAAAGTGACAGCTACCGAAATACCGGGTGATTAAAAATAACACCTCTTGTTGGAAAACCCTGTATATACATTTACACTCCTTTGCGATAGTATGACCTTCTGAATAAAATCGAGATCGAATCTGACAAAAGTGAGTGGCCATTGAAGTCATTTCAGAACTCTGGAAGAAATGACAAGTCTCTGCGTAGCCAGTGAACTGACCTTACGTCAATACAATTGCTAAGAGTTGTCAGTTCGATACAGAGTTTTTCTTTGTAAATTCTAAACTTCACTTCATTTTAATAAATTCAAATCCTCATAAATTCAAAAAGAATTGAAACAATAGCATATTGCAGCTGGAAACCCTAGGGATATATTTTGTTGCTGTTGTTGCGGTATTATTTCTTCCATTTCTAGCAAATCAAAACATTGTGATGATATGCTTGGCTATAATGTCGCCGAATGTTGCTGGGTGGCACATGACATATACGTAAGTCGAGAATTACGCCGCTGCACGACAATAAAATTAAATAATAAAACCGAGTGGGTGCTGAAAGTTTGTGGAAAAGTGCATGGCTCATGAGAAAACCGATACACTTGGTTCCAGGAAGTAAATCTCAGTCCTTAAAACATAAACAACGACAAACTACACGCTCGCTGCAAGAGCATAATATGAACCGAATACAGCAACACCAATAGGCAGGGGCCACAAACCCCGTGAACAAAAGCCAGGCGGGCGAGGAACGAAAGAAAAAGTATCCGTATCAGACTCGAACTGATCGGAATCGGAATCTGTGGCTGTTGCTGTAGCTATTGCTGCAGCTGTATTTGTATCTGTGTTTGTTTCTGTATCTGTACGTAACGAATACATTATGTGCTGATTTGACACATTTACTGCAAATGAACGAACAAACGAACGAACGAGCAGCATACGAGCGATTGCATGGCCAGAGAAAAACGGTGGAGCACAGAAAGCATCTCTACGGCGGCATCTTTTCTTTCTGATACGAAGATCTGCCGACTAACGAACCCTTAATGTGAGTGCGAGTCGAGTCGAGTCCCACACGAATGACCAGCTGCACTGTGGTACCTGTAACCAGACTTCCGATAAAAATCAATCAAATCAAAAAATAAAATAAATCAAGTAAACAGACATTCAGTTGGACCGGCCCGAATCTTACATACCCTCCACCATGGATTGCGTTCCACAGTATTACAGGTAGATTAGAATCAGTTGACTTCATGTAGTGCAGTAAAATATTAGGAAATTTTTTGCTAACAGCGTTATTTGTTATATTTATATGATGTGATGTATCATTATAATAATTTTGAATAAAAATTAATTAATTTTAAAGACCACGTCCACTTATAGATCGTGTCGGCAAATATGTTTTTTTGCTTGATAGTCCATAAATATATATATGTATGTATATAATTTTTATTTTCAGGTTTATGTTTGACATTTGCAAAATGGGACGATACGCTGGAACACAATGGGGAAATATTGAAAAATTACTTCCAAAGTAGGATGAAGCTCAGTTTCATTTCGGTGGCTATGTCAATAAACAAAATTGCCGCATATGGGGTTCAGAGATCCCACATATTGCTATTGAGAAGCCAATGCATCCACAACGAGACTCTGTTTGGTGTGGATTTTGGGCTGGCGTCATCATTGGGCCATATACTAATGAATTGGGTTGATCGGATGAGGTACTGCCGAGCCAGTCGTGGTATTGTGTTAATATTGTTAAATGACAAAGTTCAAAAGTTCCAGTAAAACCAGAAATTTGAAAAAAATAATCAGTATTTTTATACCCTATACCACTTCGTGGACTAGGGTATTATAAGTTAGTGTTCCGCCTGGAAATAATTGAGCTAGCATACGGATCGGCTTAGAATCACCAGCTGAATCGATTTAACGATGTCTATCTGTCCGTCTGCTGTCCATCTAAGCTTTTTCGCACTCTACAGATCGCAAATGAGGTCCGATTGTCATGAAATTTGGCAGAAGTTACTTTTTTGGCCAAGGACGATTGTTATTGAATTTGGAGAAAATCGGTTCAGATTTAGGTATAGCCTTCATACAAATATCCCTATAATATACACTATTACTGCTCTAGAATACATGATCATGACCAAATTTTCAGGATCATGTTATAAAGGGTGTTTTGTATTGAGGTATAGAACTTCGAATTGAAATAAATATTTTAATGTCCATCAATTTGGCTTTATTGGAAGGATAATTTTATGCCATTAATGTTTAAATATGATTTCGGGCATGTGGCCGCCGCGGCTGGCTCGAATATAGCCAATTCTACAGGTCAAATTTTCAACCAACGCCACGAATGTTGGCTTCCAAGTCCCCTAACGTTTCTGGTTTGTTGGCGTAGACGAGCGACTTTACATATCCCCAAAGAAAATAATCCAATGGTGTCAAATCACACGATCTTGGTGGCCAATTGACAGGTCCATTCCGCGAAATTATGCGCTCATCGAATGTTTCCTTCAATAATTCGATTGTGACGTGCGCTAAATGGACGGAGCTTGCGGTGAACTTCGCGAACTGAACCATTACTTTCGAAATAAATTTGCACGATTTGCAAGCATTGTTCTTTTGTCAACCTGTTCATGATGAAATGGCAAACCAAACTAAATATTAATCACTTGACAGCTGACAAAATGGCCGCCAGTTAAAAAAGTGATGCCAACTTAAAGTTCTATACCCCAATAAAAAACACCCTTTATTTGAACTAGAAAGGGGAAAGTTGAGCACATGGGTCCATGTTTTGATATAGTAACCATACAAATGTACCTCTGATTTACAATATTACTGCTCTAAAATGCACATTTTACATCGGATTTGATCAAATTTTTCACACCATGTTACATTTATACTAGAAACACGTATTTTGAAAACCAGCTATATACGTCAATGTTTTGGAATAGCCCCCATACAAATGGGTCCCCAGTTTACACTATTATCGCTCTAGAACCCACATCTTACATTGGATCTTGATAAAATTTTGCAGATCATGTTATATTTCAATAAAGAATATCTACTTTAAAAGTGATTTATAACGGCCCACTTTTTAATGTAGCGCCCTTGCAAATGGGGCCTCTCTAGGAGCCACATTTTTCATCGGAAGTTTTTCAAATTTTGCAGATTTTATTATATTTCAACTAAGAATACATATTATGAAAGTCAAATATATGGCTCCATATTTTGGTATAACCCTCATACAAATTGGCCCCCATTCTACTCTAGTACAGCTCTAGATCCCATATCGTGCATTGGATCTCGATACAATTTTGCATATCATGTCATATTTCAACTAAAAATACCTACTTTGATCTATTTGGAAACAATTAATGTAGCGCTCTTACAAATGGCCCCATTTTAATTTTTACCCCTCAAGGACGCAAATTTTACATCAGATTTTTTCAAATTTTGCAGATTATATTATATTTCAACTAATTATGTGTCCATACTTTGGAATAACCGAAATGGGGCGCCATTCTACTCTATTACTCCATGTTGTAATAGACCCTCTTTCAAATGTCGATCCGATTCATCCTATTACTACTGTAAAATTTGTATTTGTCTGCCAGAAAATTGGATCAATTATCATATTATTACCATATTCGTTAAATATGACTAAAGAAGAATTTATGGTAAACTGTATAATTTATATGAACTTCATAAAATTGCTCCCATGAAACATCTGGGTTTAGTAACCAAAGCGAGTTATATACGCAGGGAGTGGTGTAGGGTATCATATAGTCGGCGCCGCCCGACTTTAGCCTTTCCTAACTTGTTAACTTTTATAGCCGTTTCTAATTTAAAATTTTAAATTATATTATTATATTATATTAATTATTATAATTATTATATTATATTCTTCAGTATATAAATGGTGATATTTTAGCTATTATCTTTTTGGCAACACTGGTTTAAACGGCAGACGCACGTTTCGTGTTTTGTTTCACTGTCAAACATCTTCAGTTTGGTCTATAATTTAACCATGAATCGTCTTACAAACGAACAACGCTTGCAAATTATTGAATTTTATTATCAAAATGCGTGCTCTGTTAAGAAAGTTCATCGCGCGCTTCCATTTTATGACCAGTTTAATCGACCAACTGAAGCGGCTATTGTGACTAAATTTCGCACCAAATTTACATTGTTGGACATTAAACCAACACGCTTACGTAGAGTCCGAACTGAAGAAAATATCGCAGCTGTGTCGGCCAGTGTTAATGATGACCATAAATTATCGATTCGTCGCCGTTCGCAGCAATTGGGCCTCTGTTACTCAAAAACGTGGAAATGCCAAAATTGGACTAAGCGGATGGACCATTTGAGGCGCAGTCAAGGTCAACATTTGCATGAAATAATCTTCAAACATTAAATTATATGGACCGTACTATCGATTCAAATAAAGATTTCATGCATTTTTCTGAATTTTATGTGTTTTTTTTGAAAACTTTTAAAAAATCACCCTTTATTAGACATTATTGCGGGTATTTTCATTCGTTGTTAAGGAAGAAAGATCTCACTTCGGACCGGTGCCGCCCATTTTCCTAAAAGTACGAATTTTGAAAATCCATTATCATTCCCCATCACAATGGAAAGTACACACCTAATTTTACGATTCTAGCTACAGCCGCTTGCTTCGTATCAGTTTTAACCCCTTGTACTCCGTTTTCCCTAAAAGTACAAATTTGAAAAAGCCTTTATGTTACGCGTCTACACAATCTACACGCGGTACTTTGTACTTCTAGCTACAGCTATTTAGTAGACACCAATTTTATCCCTTTTTGCCTATTTTGACCCTAAAAGTACGAGTGTCGTAAGATCGCATTGTATTTGGAGTCTAAGCAACCAGATATTTTTATCATTCTAACTGCAGCGGTTTGCTTGGTACCAATTTTATCCCCTTTCTTTCCGTTTCCCCATAATCGAAACTTTCCTCGATTTTTCTTCGTGTCTATACAGTCATAGGAATACATAAAGAGTGATTTTTTTGAGGTTAGGATTTTCATGCATTAGTATTTGATAGATCACGTGGGATTTCAGACATGGTGTCAAAGAGAAAGATGCTCAGTATGCTTTGACATTTCATCATGAATAGACTTACTAACGAGCAACGCTTGCAAATCATTGAATTTTATTACCAAAATCAGTGTTCGGTTCGAAATTTTTTATCGACAAATTTTGTTCAGCGATGAGGCTCATTTCTGGTTGAATGGCTACGTAAATAAACAAAATTGCCGCATTTGGAGTGAAGAGCAACCAGAAGCCGTTCAAGAACTGCCCATGCATCCCGAAAAATGCACTGTTTGGTGTGGTTTGTACGCTGGTGGAATCATTGGACCGTATTTTTTCAAAGATGCTGTTGGACGCAACGTTACGGTGAATGGCGATCGCTATCGTTCGATGCTAACAAACTTTTTGTTGCCAAAAATGGAAGAACTGAACTTGGTTGACATGTGGTTTCAACAAGATGGCGCTACATGCCACACAGCTCGCGATTCTATGGCCATTTTGAGGGAAAACTTCGGAGAACAATTCATCTCAAGAAATGGACCGGTAAGTTGGCCACCAAGATCATGCGATTTGACGCCTTTAGACTATTTTTTGTGGGGATACGTCAAGTCTAAAGTCTACAGAAATAAGCCAGCAACTATTCCAGCTTTGGAAGACAACATTTCCGAAGAAATTCGGGCTATTCCGGCCGAAATACTCGAAAAAGTTGCCCAAAATTGGACTTTCCGAATGGACCACCTAAGACGCAGCCGCGGTCAACATTTAAATGAAATTATCTTCAAAAAGTAAATGTCATGGACCAATCTAACGTTTCAAATAAAGAACCGATGAGATTTTGCAAATTTTATGCGTTTTTTTTAAAAAAAAGTTATCAAGCTCTTAAAAAATCACCCGTTATATCGAGTTACATTATTCTAGCTGGAATCTTTTGATCGGTACCGATTTAACCCTTTTTCCACTCCCTTAAAAATATGAATTTCGAAAATCATTTTAATTTTCGTGTAAATTACATTAGAGGGATGAACACGCCGATTTTCAGTTTACTAACTATAGACGTTTGACGGCTAACATTTGTTTCCCTTTTCACCCCACTTCAGCCACTAAAAGTATGGATTACTTACTAGTGCGCGTTCACGCTACAAAAGGTTTGAACTTGCCATATATCAGAGGACCATGGTACCATTTTTAACCCTCAGCTACCATTTTATCCCCTTAAAAGTACGAATTTGGAAAAACTTTTCGATTTGCAGCCAGAGGAATGTATACACCGAATTTTATTATTCTAGCTACAGTCCTTTAGTTGGTACCATTTCTATCCCTCTGTACCCATTTTATCCCCTTAAAAGTATGAATTTGGAAAAAACATTTATTTTGCTAAACACACAATTAGACAATCAATTAGAGGAATTTATAAACCGAATTTCATTATTCTAGCTGTTGGCATTTGGCATAAGTACCTTTGAGCACTACAAATAATAATAGCGTTATGGAGCATGTTATACAAACAAAATAAGAGAAGAATATTCTTCTAAAATTACACCTCTAAATTACGTTTTTTGAAATTTATTGAAAACAATTGCGACCCAGTCGAATGTATAAAGATTTCCTGCGTTGACAATGTTGTCTGATAATGTCTGAATAAAAGTTCATAATTCCTGTGATAACTATTGTACACCATATACAATAAAACGTACCACTGTGCACCGTCATCGTTCATGCCATTCAACGGTTAATTCGAACACAGAGATACTGGTACTCGTGTGTATCCGAAACAACGGCACTGCTGCCTGCGATTACGACAACGACGACGACGATCTGATGATGATCACGATGATGATGATGATGGTGGTGATCATGACGCTGGCGATGATAATGGAGCTTTACGGTATCTGTGGAGGTGTTAGCGGTGTAAGCTCAAGCTTGATTGATGCCGACACATAACAACGGTGGCGCCACCACTACCTGCGCAACGGCGGCGTGTGTCGGTGTTTCTGTGTATGAAAGAACACCGCAGAGAGTGTATGTGTGTGTGTGTGTGATTGCTCTTTAGCCCCCACTCCCCCCACCAACCAAATGAAATGCTGCTCCAACACAGTAGTGCATCATAGACAACGGCCTGGCCTGCACATGGATGGGTGTGTGTGTGTGTGGGGAATCGTGTCGACGAATTGTTCGTTCAATGCATGACGTTGTTGTTGTTGTTGTTGTACGAGTATCTTGATTATAAATGAAATGTATGAATGAACTGCAACTTGATTAGTTGTGCGCTGGTAATGGATGGATGCTGAACAAGGACAGACAACGAGAAATGTGCTGTGTAGGGTGTGAGTAGTGCAGCGATATACTGTGCATACATGTATGTCTGTATGTATGTACGTTGTCTGATGCAGGCACGTTTATCGTTGGCCAAGTGCAACAGCAACTGCAACGCCATCGAACGAACGAACGCCCGACCGACCGACCGACCGCAACTACCGTCGTTCTAACACCAACAGATAACGGATGCAGAGAGACGACAATTTTTCGTGAAACACTCGTTAGCATGACTTAATAACAAAACAGCAGCAACAACAGCAATAGCAATGGCAACAACAAATTTAATTAATTACCAACAACAAAATGCCACAAATAGCTATGCAAGAGTGTCAATAAAAGTGGGACAGATCCAACTCGCTTATGAATTGAATCCAGATCCTCAGCTGGATTGTCAAATTCGTTGCATTGTTTTTCAGTAGCAGCCCAGACTGAGTCTGAGCTAGTAAAAGGGGGCGTCGACTTTCTTCGAATCGTTTATAGCCTAGACAAAACATTAAATTTCACAGTATCAGTGATACACATGACTCAATTTTGGAGAGGAGGTTAACAATCTATAACTGTTCGCAGGAAAGTGAGAACCATTTTAACCTCATTTTACAGGATTACGGGCTATTTTGGTTATTAAAATGCCAGAATCATTATTTTAACCAGTAAGGAAAGGCTAAAGTCGGGCGGCGCCGACTCTATGATACACTCCACTTTCAATCCGAATACAATTCAATTCGGCGAAAAAGTGAAAACGTGAAGGTTTTTTGTATCCTGTAAATGTATGTGTTTGACAAAAAATTTTATATCGGAAAGGACATTTGTATGAGGATATATTGAAACCTGGAACGAAATAGGTGAAATATAAAATGTATAGTTTGGCCAAAATCGGTTAAACTTATGGGAGAAACATTTGAATTTGGGCTATATTTAAATCTGAACCGATCTTACCCACTTTCACCATAGTTTTGTTTAGTTAGATTATAAGATGTTGTGCCAAATTTAAAGAAAATCGATTAGAATATGTGGCATTTAAAGCGGAAAAAGTCAAATCGGGAGCGACATTTATATGGGGGCTATATCTAAATCTGAACCGATCTTACCCAATTTCTGCATAAGGGTTTCTAGTAAGATTATAAGACGTTGTGCCAAATTTAAAGAAAATCGAGTACAATATGTGGTTTCTACAGAGGAAAATGTCAAATCGGGAACGACATTTGTATGGTGGCTATGTCTAAATCTGAACCGATTTGAAATATTTTCAGCATAGATGTTCTTAGTTTAAATATAAGATGTTTTGCCAAATCTGAAGACAATCTGATACAATATGTGGTTTCTAGAGCGGAAAAAGTCAATTCGGGAGCGAAATTTTTATGGGAGCTATATATAAATCTGAACCGATCTGTCCGATATTCACCACGGGAGTTTCTAGTGGGAATATAAGATGTTTTACCAAATCTGAAGACAATCTGAAACATTATGTGGCCTCTAGAGCGGAAAAAGTCAAATCGGGAGAGAAATTTGTATGGGAGCTATATATAAATCTGAACCGATCTGACCGATATTCACCATGGGAGTTTCTAGTGGGAATATGAGATGTTTTACCAAATCTGAAGACAATCTGATACATTAAGTGGTCTCTAGAGCAGAAAAAGTCAAATCGGGAGCGAAATTTGTATGGGAGCTTTATATAAATCTGAACCGATCTGACCGATATTCACCATGGGTGTTTCTAGTGGAAATATAAGATGTTTTACCAAATCTGAAGACAATCTGATACATTATGTGGTCTCTAGAGCGGAAAAAGTCAAATCGGGAGAGAAATTTGTATGGGAGCTATATATAAATCTGAACCGATCTAACACATTTTTACCACAGGTGTTTCTAGGTACAATGTAAGATGTTTTGCCTATTTTGAAGAAAATCTGTTAAAATATGTGGTATCTAGAGTGAAAAGAGTCAAATCGGGAGTGAAATTCGTATGGGGGCTATATCTAAATTTGAACCGATTTTCTTCAAATTAAATAGCGTTCGTCCTTGTCCCGAAAAACTTCGTTGTGCAAAGTTTCGTTTTGTTCTGGCTACAATTGCGACCTGTATCGTGATTACAACAATAGATGGACAGACAGACGGACATTGTTAAATCGACTCAGAAAGTGATTCTAAGCCGATCGGTATAATTAACGAATAAGGAAAGTTTATAGTCGGACGGAGCCGACTATATGATACCCTCCACTTCCTATCTCATTACAATTCAATTCTGTAAAAAAGTAAAATCGGGAAGAATTTTTGTATCCTGTAAATGTATGTGTTTGACAAAAAATGTTAAATCGGAAAGGACATCAGCATGGGGGTATATTGAATCATGGAACGATGTGTCCCGCTTTCGCTATGTATGTTTATAGATGAAATATAATATTAAAGATTGGCCGAAATCGGTTAAACATTTGGGAGCAACATTTGTATTTATATATAAAAATTTATATCTAAATCTGAACCGATCTTACCCACATTCATCATGGGTGTTTTTAGTTGAATTATAAGATGTTGTGCCAAATTTAAAGAAAATCGAGTGAAGTGTGTGGTTTCTAGAGCGGAAAAAGTCAAATCGGGAGCGACATTTGTATGGGGGCTATATCTAAATCTGAACCGATCTGACCCACTTTCACCATAGCTATTTCTACTTCAATTATAGGGTACTATGCAAAATTTGAAGCTAATCGAGTGAAATATGTGGTTTCTAGAGCGGAAAAGTCATAAAAAGGAGCGACATTTGTATGGGGGCTATATCTAAATCTGAACCGATCTTACCCACTTTCTGCATAGGTGTTTCTAGTTGGATTATAAGATGTTGTGCCAAAGTTAAAGAATATCGGGTACAATATGTTGTTGCTAGAGCGGAAAAAGTCAAATCGGGAGCGACATTTGTATGGGGGCTATACCTAAATCTGAACCGATTTGCCTCAAATTAAATAGCGTTCGTCCTTGATCCACAAAACTTACTTGTGCCAATTTTGGTTAAGATCGGAGTATAATTGCGACCTGTAATTTGATTACAACAATAGATGGACAGACGGACAGACGGCCATTGCTAAATCGACTCAGAAAGTGATTCTAAGCCGATCAGTATAATAAACGATGGGTCTAACTCGATGCCTTTTGGGTGTTACACACAAATGCACAAAGAGTGTATAAAAATCTATCTATCTATCTCCCTTCCTTTTGGGTGTTACAAACAAATGTACAAAGACATAATACTCTCGTGGAGTGTATAAATATAATTTAAACCAAATGTGTATACAAAATCGGCCATACATGTAAACACTGCTTTCTTCGTTAGAATGCTAGATACTATAAGATAAAAAATATTTTTTTCAATTTCTTTCTATTTCTTAAGTTTTTTAGTGCCAGCAAAAAAGATTTTTTTCGAAAAGAAAATGTTTCCCAATTATTGGAGATTCTATATAATAAAGGTACCTTCGATAAAAATTGGAATTCTAGTAAAAAATATCATAAATAATGTTTGAGTTGATTTTATGAATCAGTATGACATAATGCTTTATGCCAATAATCCCAAACGTCAGGGAATCATACACATCGAATTTCATGATTCCACATACAGCACATTTTGGTTCCCGTTTTATCTTCTATCCCTATCTTCTTTTGAGCCTAAAAGTAAGAATTTGGAAAATCCATTTGTTTAGCTGCAGCGATTAAAGGGTTAAAATTGGTGATGACCACCAATTTTAACCCTTTCTCCATTTTGAACCCAAAGTACGAACATCAATAGATCTCTTTATTTTGCGTATCTATGTACCAAATTTCACTATTCTAGTCATTCTAATCGTCTTTCGTCACATTCTCCCCTTAAAAGTACAAGAATTGAAAAATTATTTTCTTTTGCGCATCCTTTCATCGATTTTAATAATTAAACTTTCGGTCATTTTTAAACCCATTTTCCCATTTTACACCTTAAAAATGGGATTTAATGGGACATAGGTTAAAAGTTATGTTTTGAATTCGAGTTTAAATAGAAACAAGTAAAAACCTCGTTATATACCCTTCACCATGGTTTGCATTCCACAACATTACAAGAAAATGTTAAATTTGTTTAATAGAGCCAAAACAAATGAAAATATTGAAAAAATAATTTTATAAATAAATATAAATTTTTAATTATTTTAGACGATTCTTATGAGGCAAGGTTACCTACCAACATGTTTATACTATATATATCGAAATAAAACTTCAAGTCAATTCTAAAAGTAAATATAAGGCAGCAATCTTCAACAAAACCTTAATACAATAAATATTGGGGGATAGTGGAATCATTTTCAGCTACAATCATTTTGTTGGTTGTTTTTCCATCATATTTTAATTCCAAAACTACAAATTTTGATAATGCATTATCACCCACGTACACAATACAAGATAAACTAACTTCATGATTCTACCCATTTACGCGATCAGAGGAAGGTATACATCGAAATTCATTATTCTAAGGGCAACCGTTCGGCTGGTATCATTATTATCCCTCTATTCCCATTTTACCCCTTAAAAGTAGGAAAACATACTTATTTATTATCAATCTACTCAATTAGAGAAATGTATACACCGATTTTCGTGTCTCTAGCTGCCGTCGTTTGATAGGTACAACTTTTATCGCTTTTTGCCCCATTTCACTCCCTACAAATAAGAATTACTTTATGGTGCACGTTTTTGCTATAACGGGAATGAGCATACCAAATATGAAGCAAATAAAAACAGATATATTCAAAAAACGTGCTTAAATACTCGAAATATTAGGGGTATTTTCAGTCCTTGTGAGGGAAAAATTTTTCCCTCTGGACCGATTTCGCCCACTTTCAATCCCAACCGATCTACAACTATTAGACACATTTATGTCAAATTTGCACTCACTTCGTTTAGATTATATCGTGCTTTCAACAGACGGACAGGCGGACGAACAGACATGACTAGATCGTCTTAGAATGTTATCACGATCAGGAATATATATACTTTATAGGGTCCCAGGTCGATATTTCAAGGTGATACAAACTGAATGACAATGTTAGCATACCCCCATCTTGGAGGTGGAAGTTTAAAAAACATAAGTAGATCTCTTTATTGGTAATGTAATATGTCATTAAATTCTCATGGAGGCGTATGAGTTATATTTGTTATGAGACCGGAAAATTCCTAAATGCCTCTAAACTGTTGATTTAATTATACTCTCCAACATATGATAAGTTATGTTGTGGTAGCAGTAGGGATCAATAAATCGACTTTCGACTAATCGATTAATCGAATTTTGGTAGGAAAATGTCGAAATCGACTTTACCATTGTCAAAAGTCGAAAAGTCGACTTTGTTCATCAAGTTATTAAAAACCGCTTTTACTTTTTTCGCTCTAGAAAACACATCATTTATCCGATTTTCTTCAAATTTGGCACAACAACTAGAAACATCTATGCAAAAAGTGGATAACATTGGTTCAGATTTATATATCCGATATAAATGTCTCTCGCGTTGGTCTATACGTCTTTTCATTCATTTGCAACAGCCGAAAAGTTGACATTTCAAAAGTCGAAAAATCGACTTTTCATATATTCCCAAAAGTCGATAAATCGAAAATTGTTGCTCCAACTATACATCCCTAGGTAGCAGTCAGAAAGTATTCATCCGATTCAATTATATCCGAAGTCTACTGTAAAACGATGGGCTGTGCGACTCACTCATTAGCTTACCGATGTCTATACTGGCTCAAACTCTCAAAGAAAGCACAACCCAGTGTCACTAAATGTTTATAAGCCATAGCTGGACAGAGAAAATGTTCAACTCTCAATCTCATCCTCGTCCCCACAGCTCCTGGGTATGTGTACCTATTACACAGTGCCCCGTCAATACTGACATCAACTTAGACAATTGAAATCTTTCAAGTTAATGAAAGTAGCTCGACCTGTCCAATTCACACGTTTACCATACTTTGTAATCTATTCTGACAATCTCATCATCTTTACAGTTCCCCGGGATGCCTATATGCCCTGACTCCCAAATAAGGTGATTATCAAATTGCTAGGCCATCTTCTGAAGAGATTCGCAGCAGTCTTGAGATGTTCTTAAATTTAGGGTCACCAAGTCCATGGATCTGATGACACCCTGACTCTCCGATTAGATGTTGACTCCACTCCGCATCTTCTCGAATAGACATAAATTCAGCTTGACAAACACTGTTGGTATCGATTAGTCTACGAGCCGATTTAACTTCCCGCTCCTTGTAGTGCTGAACATTCCCCATCATGTTTGGATACGACTGTGTAAAATTGAAGATAACGACTTCAACCAGGAGCCCTATGTGAGAGTGACTGCCATTATAGTTGTAATAGTTGTTCTTACTGCTCCGCTTAAGCTAATGCAGGACATTCTCTACCATCATCGTTTACTGTGCATATCCAGAGAAGGATTTTTGGCAAGAGTCTCCTATTCTGCAGGTATATAGGGCGATGATAGCTTTCTTCACTCTCTCCATTATATTTGCGTTGAAGTAAAGCTTTATATCAAGGATGATGCCCAGATACTTCGCACTGTCCGAAAAAACAGCACTGAGCCGTTTATACCAAAGGGTGATTATTTAAAAGCTATAGGAAAGTTAAAAAAAACACATAAAATGCAGGAAAAAGCATGCAATCTTTATTTGAATCGATAGTACGGTCCATATAATTTAATGTTTGAAGATTATTTCATGCAAATGTTGACCTTGACTGCGTCTCAAATGGCCCATCCGCTTAGTCCAATTTTGGCATACTCCAACATTTCGGCCGATATCTCACGAATAAATGCTTCAATGTTGTCTTACAATGCGTCAATTGAAGCGGGCTTGTCTGTATAGACATGAGCTTTAACATAGTCCCACAAAAAATAGTCTCAAGGCGTTAAATCGCACGATCTAGGCGGCCAATTGACCGGTCCCGAACGTGAAATAAAATGTTCACCGAACTCGTCTCTCAATAAGTCCATTGTTGCGCGTGCTGTGTGGCATTTGGCACCGTCTTGTTGAAGCCACATGTCATGCAAGTCAAGCTCTTGCATTTTGGGCAAACAAAAAGTTGGATATCATCTCACGGTAGCGCTCACCATTCACAGTTACGTTACGATTCGCATCATCTTTGAAGAAGTACGGTCCAATGATGCCACCAGCCCATAAACCGCACCAAACTGTGACTTTTTCTGGATGCATTGGTAGCTCATGCAATGCTTCTGGCTGATGTTCACTCCAAAATCGACAATTCTGCCTATTTACGTACCCATTGAGCCAAAAATGAGCTTTATATTTAGACATCTTAGTTTCCACCCGCAAATGAACTGAGAATAGTATCGCTTCAGGCGTATCAGACCGACATTTAATTGGATTGGACTAAACTCCAGTCCACAAAGTCACTTTTTTAATCCACAGACAGTCTTGCCGTATGCGACAAGAGCAAATTAAACATAAAATTTGTAAGAAATATAAAATTTACACAAAAATATGCATCTAATGGATGCGATTGTTGGCTGGGCATGGGTCGGTCGGACGTACTTCTATGATTTTGAATTTTCAAACAAATCTGGGAAAAAGAGAGAAAGAAAATAGAAGAAGAAGAAGAACCCGTCCAAATACTTGGCAACATGCAACAATTTGAAATTAAGTACATCCAAGAAAAAAACTTAAACTTTTCGTTTGCAATTGATAGACGACGCCGTCGACCAAAAACTATGCAGACAGTCCGATTTTCTTTTTGTTATGTTCGGTTTGTTGTTGTTGTTGCTGCTGTTGCTGATTCTTACATGAAACAAATCAAATGAAACCAAACCAAACTAAACCGACGACGACTAAAAAGAAGAAGAAACATTGGGCCAACAGACAGACCACCATACCGACATTCCGACCAACAACAGATATAGACATAAAATTGCATTTAAATCCCAGTCGCAAGAATACATGAAGACAGACAGACAGACATAAATAACATATACAGGCTGAGGCGAAAGTGGCCGCACGCCAATTCAAAATGTTTACACAATTGGTAAAATTCTGGTGTTGATAGATCCTTGGAGGTGATTCAACAGCTAATCACATTTGACTGTGGTTTCCGATTGAAAAACTAAATTAACTGACAGAGGATGTATTCCGACACAACAAAAGGATACAACACATATCCAAATTGTGATGGACGCCCTAAAAACTCACGAGAGGTTTTAATTGCCTACCATTTGTATTTTTGAAATAATAGGACAGGTCAGGCTTTATTGTTGTCGAACAATATTTTACAACTAACACGGTTTTTTGGAACAAATTCATCTTTTGCTCCAAGGCCGTTTTTATCTTGAAATGGCTTCGTTATTCGTCTAAACTGACTCATTTGTGGTTGAGAAAATCCTCAAGTAATTGCTGCGAAAAATTAGTTCACTGCGCCACACTCTTCGCTGTGGATTGCGGACTGGATGCTTCTGCGGACCATTGATCTTCCAAAAATGTGGCTCGCAATCGAAAGATAATAAACTAGTTTGCGTCCCCAATGGAAAGATATGATTGTGGATGTATGAGGTTTTAACAATTGAATTGCCATGGCTTTTGGGCCACCTTGTATCTTTGCAACTAAAATCTCCACGCGTGTATGTATGTATTTGCACAACAACGTATCTAAGTATGAGTGAGTGTAGTCTGCCTATATGTACTTATATTGCACTCACTGTCTACATGTACATTAAGGTGGAGTGACTTGGAAAAAATGGTTGGCATACGAAGTTAGAAAGGCATCTAACATCCAGTTTATTGAAAAAGACACACAATAGTTTGATTCACGTGCTATGGTAAAGGGTGATTTTTTAGCTATTACCTTTTGGCAACACTGGTTTAAACAGCTGACGCACGTTTCGTGTTTTGTTTCACTGTCAAACATCTTCAGTTTGGTCTATAATTTAACCATGAATCATCTTACAAACGAACGACGCTTGTAAATTACTGAATTTTATTATCCAAAATGCGTGCTCTGTTAAGAAAGTTCATTTACCGAAAAATTGTGTTCAGCGACGAAGCTCATTTTTGGCTCAATGGGTACGTAAATAGGCAGAATTGTCGATTTTGGAATGATTATCGGCCAGAAGCATTGCAATAGCTACCAAGTCACAGTTTGGAGCGGTTTATGGGCTGGTGGCATCATTGCACCGTACTTCTTCAATGATGATGCGAATCGTAACGTAACTGTGAATGGTGAGCGCTACCGTGAGATGATATCCAACTTTTCTTTGCCCAAAATGCAAGAGCTTGACTTGCATGACATGTGGTTTCAACAAGACGGTGTCACATGCCATACAGCACGCGCAACAATGGACTTATTGAGAGGCGAGTTCGGTGAACATTTTATTTCACGTTCGGGACCGGTCAATTGGCCGCCTAGATCGTGCGATTTAACGCCTTTAGACTATTTTTTGTGCGATTTAACGCCTTTAGACTATTTTTTGTGGGACTATGTTAAAGTTCATGTATATACATACAAGCCCGCTTCAACTGACGCATTGGAGGTCAACATTGATGCATTTATTCGTAAGATACCGGCCGAAATGTTGCAAAGAGTATGCCAAAATTGGACTAAGCGGATGGACCATTTGAGGCGCAGTCAAGGTCAACATTTGCATGAAATAATCTTCGAACATTAAATTATATGGACCGTACTATCGATTCAAATAAAGATTTCATACATTTTTCTGAATTTTATGTGTTTTTTGAAAAAATTTCCTATAGCTTTTAAAAAATCACACTTTGTATAAGGTTAGGTTAGGTCCCGCTCATTTCGCGGTCCATTGTGATATCATGGCTTTTACGTTCCTCACCGCAACCTACGTGTTAAGGCACTACTTCACGTGGAAGTGGAAGTGAGCGGCCACGTAAACCCATTAAATATGTTATAGTCAGAGCCCTATATGGAGAGAAAAAGACATGAGACACTCAATCTCCCCCTTGAACACGTCAGCCTCTACAAAAGTCATTTGACTCGATGCTCAGACTCTGGGCACAACATACACCAGTCCTAATATAGGAATCCATGTGAAACGAAACACAACTCTCTTTTCACTCTAAATCTTCTCCGACCATATCAGCTTCTGTCAAAATCATTTGACTCGAAGCACAGTATATACCAGTCTATATTATAGGAATCCATATGAGGACATTCGGAGCTGCCCTGAAATCCTCTGCTAGAATTCAAGATAAGTGTACATCAATCAGCAGATCCAGATCCAGGCTGATTACTAGAAGAAGTCCAGTAACCTCGTTCTGGAGATAACCAACTGTGCAATGTGTAGATGACAGAACTACAGCAGAAAGATCGTAACGAGCTATTCTGAGCCTTTCGGAGTTCTTTCGTATAGTGACTGAGAAACACTATGTAAGCATCCAGTGATATGAATATCTGGTGGCATTATCCGTATTCCGTATTCTCAGCGTTGGAACTTCTGCCGCTTTAAGATAGCATTTCTTTGCCTTTGTAATTCGGGATCAGGCAAACAATTTTCAAAGACTTAGTGAAAAAGTTGCTGATAAGTCGATCTAACATTTACGGAAATTCGAACCATATGTGTACAAAAATATGGACGATGTGGAATTGTATCAATCTCCTCGTCCTGGCAGCTCCTGTTGATTCGATATACTGTCTCTGGGTATGTGCAATTGAAAGTGAAACAAGGCGCTTCGGCATTTTCATATCATATTTTGGTCGCGCCAGCTTGGTAACTTTGCATGAGTTTCGTGAGTTTAAGTCTGTCCATATGTGCCTTTTGTCTGACCTGTAGTTTACTTGCTCATATAGAAGATCAATCCTACTTCAATAGTAGTCCAAACCTTTAAAGCCCTCAGAGGTCCTACAAAGGTCCATCGACTCGATCCCCAGCCTTTGGGCATGGACAACCAAAAGTGAAACAAGATGGTTAGACCTCTTCACATAATATTTTGGCCGGACCAGCTTCGTAACTCTGCATTAGTTGCATGAGTTCGAGTTCGAGCAGCAACAGTTCGTACTGTCTAACATGTAGTTTACTTGATATGAATCTAAGTCAGCAAGGGCATGTGGAACTTGGAAGATCACTAGCCAATTCGTCCAAACCTTCAAAGAAACCCAGTACTCCCAACGTCTAGTATCCCTGGTCGGTTAAAAACAGGGGAAGTTTTCGAAAGTCTCAACCTCTCCTTCATCCTCACAGCATCTACAAAAGTTGTTTAACACCATGTACACCTTGAATTGACATAGTAATGTAAGTGAAAGAAGATAGGTCGACTTTTCATATCAGAATACATTGATGCCTTTGCATGAGTTTGGCACTGTTATTTGCCAGTGCCTTCGTCCTGACCTGTAACTTCTTTGACAGGAATTTCCCATGGGACTTGTAAGGTTGATCCTAATCTGACAAGCTCTTCAGTTTCACTGCTCCCTGGTATATTTCTATTATCTGGCTCACAAATCAAGACAATATCGAACTGCTTACACATCTCATGTAGAATTCGCGGAAATCTTGGGCTTTTCTTAAATTTCTCAACTTACTCCTCGGGCTCACAGCTCATACAAAGGTTATTTAATAATATAATTGAATAAATGTGGATAATTCATTCTAGTGAATATTTTTGCCTGATCACTTTGATAATGATGGATGAGTTTGGGTCTGCTCATCACTAGTGTCTTCGGCCTGAGCCGAGGTTGTTCCTAATCTGACAAGCTCTTCAGTATGTACCTATTCCTTCCCCTATAGAGATTCGCGGCTATCTAGGCCTGTACTTAAATTTAAATGAAATAGATGCGTTCGCCACATTACGGCGTAATTGCTCCGCAACTGCTCTATTAGCCAAAACATCGACTGGTTAGTTTACGTGGCAATTCATGAGAATGTCAAGAACTCCCTCAAGGCACCGTTTTCAGTGGCAGGACCACATCACTCGTAATCCAGCCTGAAAGATACATATATTGGGTTAGATCTATAATACCAATTCCATGACGTGAAGTAATTATTTTCCGAGGGCCACTTGCATTAGGTTTATTAGAGATTTGCTGTCCGATAAGAAGATATAGACTGTCCTTCTCGCAACCATTATAGTGATCGTTGCATTGTAGCTTCATTCATTCGTCGTACGTGGTTTCCAATAGGCCAATACGTCTCTTCTACTGTGGCTGAGAAGGGATCTGGTAATTTTTCGTTACACTTCGGCCAGGTTTCTCTGGATATTTCACAAGTGTCGAAGTTTTTCCACTTGAAATTATCACGTCTGGATAGTACATGAAGATACCACATTTAACAGATTCCATCGTAGATCGCGTCCACGTTAACTTGCCAGTTCTTCCGTTCCCTAAAATCTGTATGTACAGAGCGAAGACTTCTGCATGGGAGACCAGGGAGGAATGGACTTAATATGCGAGGTTTTACTAAGAAGACACCATAATCATCTCCACAATCCTATTTGGAGTCATCCCTGTATACCACAGTCTCATATTCGACAAATGGATCTCCCCTGTCCCATCCATCCCTCGTAGGGAATTTGACCTCGTATGATTTTAGGGAACGTCATCTACACCTTTTTCAATTGTAATTCAAAAGACATCACTTGAAATTCAAAAGACACCAGTTGAAATTCAAAAATTCCATTTGAAATTCAAAAAATGTCACTTGAAATTCAAAAATTCCATTTGAAATTCAAAAAATGTCAATTGAAATTCAAAACTCGTCATTTGTAATTCAAAAGATAACATTTGAAATTCAAAAGTCGTCATTTGTAATTCAAAAGACATCATTTGAAATTCAAAAGACATCATTTGAAATTCAAAACTCTTCATTTGTAATTCAAAACTCGTCATAAGTAATTCAAAACTCGTCATAAGTAATTCAAAAGACTCCATTTGAAATTCAAAAAATGTCAATTGAAATTCAGAACTCGTCATTTGTAATTCAAAAGACAACATTTGAAATTCGAAAGTCGTCATTTATAATTCAAAAGACGTCATTTGTAATTCAAAAGACATCATTTGAAATTCAAAAGACATCATTTGAAATTCAAAACTCTTCATTTGTAATTCAAAACTCGTCATTTGCAATTCAAAACTCGTCATAAGTAATTCAAAAGACACCAGTTGAAATTCAAAAATTCAATTTGAAATTCAAAAAATGTCAATTGAAATTCAGAACTCGTCATTTGTAATTCAAAAGACAACATTTGAAATTCAAAAGTCGTCATTTGTAATTCAAAAGACATCATTTGAAATTCAAAACTCTTCATTTGTAATTCAAAAGACACCATTTGAAATTCAAAACTCGTCATTTGCAATTCAAAATACACCATTCAAAAAAATGTCAAATGGAATTTTTGAATTTCAATTGATATTTTTTGAATTTCAAATGGTGTCTTTTAAATTACACTTGAAAATGGTGTAGTATACGTTTATATCGGTATGGGCTGGATCTTGGAGGAAGACGCTCTTTCATCACTCGACGTTCAGCGTTTCGCTTCCAGGTTATTGAGATCGGGTAGTCTACAATTCATATTACCTTTCATTTCCTGGTAGTGTAGCATGAAATACGAAAGACTACTCATATGGCTAAAGATTACCTTGCTATTCAAAAAGATCCGTTCAGGACAAAGGACGAGGAAAACGTTACATTTGCTCCACCTTAATCTACATATCTATTAACATAAGCAAGCATATATCGCACACTATATGACGGCCGATGAACGCCATGGCATGTGTGGGGATGTGGGTATGTTCATCTGAAAAGCGCTGAAGAGAGAAAAACATGCATACGAAACGAAACGGAGCGAGTAAAAGGCCGAAGGAATGAAAAGAAAATGAAGCAACAGAGAGGGAGAGAGAGCCAGGCGAAACTACAACAAACCAAACCAAAGCAATGCAAAGCAAAGAACGAAACGAAACGAATCGAACCGAATGTATAGCATTGCATTGCATTGCGCTGCACTGCACTGCAGTCCGTAGAAAGTCGAGTAAACATTTTTATGAATGAAACACATTTCTCGGGTTCGTTGAACTGGACGACCAACGACGAACGACGTTTGTTGGTTCGTTAGTTTTGCTGTTGCTGCTGCTGCCAGGCTGCCTGCCGGGTTGGCTGGCAGGCAGTCGTCGTCAGTTTATCTCACTGCCAATGAGTTGAGTAGCTGCTCAACGCAGAGTTCATTTCATACTCGTCGCAATGCTCTCATTTTGGTGGTGTTGGGTCGTCTTTCCTTGGATTTGAGATACATTCCTGCAACAACATACAATTTATCTACTAGTTGCAGTCAGTTGCATGTAGAGCTGTTTGCACACGCACACACACACAGTCACTGGTAGCGTCAAACTCGAACAGCACTCGTCAGCATGTCTGTCGAGGAGAAGAGCAGCAGCGCCGCCATACACTCTGCTCAAACAAACATTCGACATCAACATACATATATAAATATATGCGAGCAGCAACAAACACTCGCATCCCACAAACATTAGCCATCAAGCCAGCCAAGCAAACAATGCCAACAAGCAACAATGTAACCTAAAATGTAACGTTCGACCGGGTCGAAATGCATTCACCTTTCAGCACGGAACGAACTTCACAATTTTGTCCTGTGGTTGTTTTCGAAATAATATAATGAGATGAAATAATTTCATAGCAAAATTCGAAATATAATAGGGCTGTTTTTATACCCAGAATGTCGGTCTTTACGTTTGTAACACCGCGACCTATAACCTATAAACCACTGCGACCCTATAAAGCATATGAAGGGTGATTTTTCAAAAGCTATAGGAAAGTTTTTCAAAAAAACACATCAAATTCAGAAAAGTGCATGAAATCTTTATTTGAATCGATAGTACGGTCCATATAATTTAATGTTTGAAGATTATTTCATGCAAATGTTGACCTTGACTGCGCCTCAAATGGTCCATCCGCTTAGTCCAATTTTGGCATTTCCACGTTTTTGAGTAACAGAGGCCCAATTGCTGCGAACGGCGACGAATCGATAATTGATGGTCATCATTAACACTGGCCGATACAGCTGCGATATTTTCTTCAGTTCGCACTCTACGTAAGCGTGTTGGTGGTTTAATGTCCAACAATGTAAATTTGGTGCGAAATTTAGTCACAATAGCCCGAATAGTCGCTTCAGTGGGTCGATTGAACTGACCATAAAATGGAAGCGCGCGATGAACTTTCTTAACAGAGCACGCATTTTGATAACAAAATTCAATAATTTGCAAGCGTTGTTCGTTTGTAAGACGATTCATGGTTAAATTATAGACCAAACTGAAGATGTTTGACAACAAAACACGAAACGTGCGTCAGCTGTTTAAACCAGTGTTGCCAAAAAGATAATAGATAAAAAATCACCCTTTATATTCTTGATCGTCATAAAATTCTAGCCATGTCCGTCGGAAAGGAGCTAGGACGTCCATATTTTCCATAAATGTGTCTTACATTCGTAGCTGGGTTGGGATAGCAACTGGGCGAATTCGGTCCAAAGGGAAACACTTTTCCCTCACAAGGACTGAAAACACTCATAATAATCCCTAATATTTTAGAGTATTTAAGCATGTTTTTTCAATCTGTCCGTTTGTACTTACTTGACATTGGGTGTGCACATTCCCCCTATAACAAAAACGAGCACCATAAATTAATTCTTATTCGTAGGGGGCGAAATAGGGCAAAAAAGGGATAAAAATGGTACCTACCAAACGACAACAGCTAGAAACAAGAAATTTGGAATATACATTCCCCTAATTGAGTAGATAAATAATATAAAAGTATTTTGTGCAAATTCGAACTTTTAAGTGGTAACATTGGAAATAGGGGGATAAATATGGTACCAACACACCGGCTGCACCTAAAATAATGAAAATCGGTGTATACATTCCTCTGATTGCGTAGACACGAAAATAAAGGGATTTTTTCGAAATTCGTACTTCTTGGGGTTAAAATGGGATAAAAATGTTACCAACCAAATGACCGCAGCTAGGGTTATGAAATACGGAGTATACATCCCTCCGACTGTGTAGGCACGAAAAATAACAAGGAAAAAGGCATTAAGTTCGGCCAGACCGAATCTTATACACCCTGCACCACGGAGTGTATTCCACAGTATTATTGTTAGATTAGAGGCGGTTGAAATTACACAGAATTGCACTACCATATTAGGAAAATTGTGATTCTTCATTATTATAATATAAATAGCTTCTTTTGTGAGGAATGAAAAAATGTTGTTGATGTTCCCGACCAAAATAAAAAATTGGTTTGTTTTATGTGTTCTCCCAAAATATTTCGCTTTTATCATTGTCCATTCGTGAGCTGGACGCGTTCAAAATAACCTCAATAAATCAGGGTTTTCTTGAATAAAATTCACGATGTGAATGGTATTGCAGAATAGAAATATAGAAATTAAAATCCGACCCGAGCCTTATCAAACCATATTAAAAACTTGCAATATGACCCAATATAAAGGTCAGATTTATAATATTTTAGTGCAATTTTAATGCATTTTTATAGAAACCGCAATAACTTCCACATTTTTAGTTCAATTTATGTTTTTAGGGGCTCCTTGGAGAGGTATTGATAACCAATTGCAATTTTTAGAATTTGCTAACCCATTAAGGGCCGCAAATTTTTTTCTTACTGTTAATACTCAGTGGGTTAAATGCGAAGTAAAAACTGAAATATGGGGTTATTTGCATCGTAGACACATTCTAGTCTTATATAAATCTAATTTTTGGAAAGAAATTCAACCATTTCAAATTTTTTGCCTTAACAAATAATACATGAATAATCTACATAAACTTTATAAAGGGGAAAAATTGAAATGGTTGTTAATGCTAAATTAACATAGATAGATGCATGAAATTAAAAGTATATTTAGCAGATTTTCTTCTATTTCATTCGATACCCATATCGCCATTGTATGATACGCAAAAGTACGAAACTAAATTATTGAAACATTTACATCCTTTGGAATTAAAAGTCCTGTAAAAAAGACAAACGACAACGAAATAAAAAACTGAGTATGAGTTTTCCTATTAGTGACCTATAGTTTCACTTCTATATAATCTCGTTCATGTCGCACGGTTTTATTGTAAAATCTTATGTGAAGTTTTCCTCCCAATTTATGCATTGAAAGACCAAAATTTCAGATGTTAAGTTTCAAAAATTAGCTTATTGTAAGACTAGAATGTGTTTACGATGCAAATAACCCCATATTTCAGTTTTTACATCACATTTAACCCACTGAGAACCAACAGAAAGAAAAAAATGTAGAGAATGCTAGGATTTTTTTTGGCATATGATTGTGCTGACTAAATAGGGAATATTTGTGACGGAATAGTTTCAGAAACCCAGATAAAGAAAGTTGAAATAAATGCAATTGCAACCGCGAATTTTGGATTTTTGCAACAATCGCAGCTTTTCGCGACTTACTACATATATGTTACACACGACATTGGTTCTTAATACACATGCAAAACATCTGCCGGATCCGTTGGATAGATCGCGAGTAAATTACAAAACAAAAAAGTCATGCATACAAAATCATTTTAGTCATATCTCCAGCGAAAATGAAAATTTTGCAATAATATCCAATTTGTATTTTTTGTTTAACGTGCTCTACCGAAAATACCCAAATTTTTTGTCGAAAAAAATTGATTTTCCAAAAAAAAAAAGACCAATTTTAATCCCAGTAATTTTTTTCATGGCGTGTAATTTTGCTATTTAAGCGGGAAGATCCTTATTTACAACTTTGGTGTCTTCGGAGACGCCCACTGAAATTTCCCGGCAAACATTGTCCTAGAATATTTTATTCCTTAAATGTCTTATTTGAAAGGACTTTTCTTGATTTTCTCGAAAAAAGGGTCAAATTGACCCATAAGGAGGAGAGTTAAGGAGAGAGTTAAGATATTCCACACAAATGATCCTCGTGGAATTCCACTATATAGTTATGATAATAAGAATTCGCTCAGACATTAACTTACAACCCTACCTTCGACCAAAAAATGAAAACTTTGACCCGCGATAAAAAGAAACTCAGACCAGGTGGACTATAAGTTTATTCTACAAAAATGATCTACTCAACAAGCCCTTTCAGAATTATAGGGTCGCTATCCTGTTCTATTCAAAAAGTCTTAATTTGTTGGACAGTGTATTAGTCAGAAATCTTCAAAAATTTGCCCTAAATATTATTAGGTATAAACAATTTCCCGCAAGCCCTTCTTCTCCATTTGCAATTTCTTGATTCCATCTACAGTCTAAATGTCTGTACCATTTTGTTAGGAAAAGTTCTAATATTGAAGATCCAATACGTTTCAGAGTGGAGTGTACACATATAATTTCATGATTTTAGCTACAGCAGTTTTATTGATAAGAGTGAAACTCCTTTTTCCATTCTGATCCTAAAAGTACGAATTTAGAAAAATTCGTACCTCTTATTTTCTACGTAGACAGACGAGTGCAAATACTGGATATCATGATTCTGGCTACAGCCGTTTGATTGTAGCCAAATTTAATTCCATTTAGAACCTGATGCTACGAATATCGGAAGATCTCTTTATTACAAACAGTACAAACACACACACACACATTCGCCCCATTTTCCGCCTAAATGTACAAATTTCGACAAAATTCTTTTTATTTCGCATCTTCACAGTCAGATGAATAGGTACACCGAATTTTATGATTTCAACTTCAGCGGTTTTTATTTTTATCCCTCTTTTCAAATTGTATCCCTTAAAAGTACGAATTTTGAAAAATCCCTCTAATTTACGTATTTGCATAATTAGAGAGATGTACATTCCAAATTTCATGTTTCTAGCTGTTATCGTATCATTGGTACCATTTTTATCCCTTTTTCTCCCATTTCGCCCACTAAAACGTGTATTTACTTTTTTGTGCTTTGAGGAATGTACTTATCGAATTGAAAGCAGAAATTAAAAAAAAAATTGCTTAAATATTATGGAGTACTTTCGTCCTTTTTAGGGAAAAATTTTTCCCTTTGAGACGATTTCGGCCACTTTCAATCCCAACTGATCTGCAAGCATAAGACATATTTAGGGAAAATTTGAATCTCCTAGCTCATTTCGTTCAGCCGCTATGATTTTTTGGCTTTCAACAGACAGACAAACTGACATGGCATACTTTATGGGGTCTCCGATGAATATTTCAAGGTGTTACAAACGGAAACGGACAAAAGGTTTTTCCAAATTCGTACTTTCAAAGGATACAATGGGAACAGAGGGACAAAAATTGTACCAATTAAACGGCTACAGCTAGAATGATGAAAATTTGTGTGTACATCCCTCCAATTGCGTCGACACGTAAAATAAGGAGATTTTAGAAAGTCGTATTTTAAGGGGGGTGGAATTCGGTGTATACATTCATAGACTAACAAAATAAAAAAATTGTACCAAATTCGTACTTTTTTTGCCTTTATGGCAAAAATGGGTATGATCATGAAGCTATGTTATCTTGCACTGTGTAGCTGAAAATGCACCCACAATCTCACAATATTTAGGGTATTTAAGTTTCTTTGTAGATTGCTGTCTTATACATATTTACTATTTGAATTAACTTGAAGTATTATTTCAATATTTAGTATAAACATACCGGTAGCCTTGCCTGAAAAGCGTTATTTAAAATAATTCAAAATTTATATTTATTTATAAAATTATTTTTTCAATATTTTTATTTGTTTTGTTTAGGAATTAAATTAAAATTAACATTTTCCTGTGATGTTACTGCATTTCTACGAATATCGATAGCCTCTGTGGAATGCAATCCGTGGTGGAGGATATATATTGTTCAGTCATGCCGAACTTAATTAAAGCCGTCTTTACTTGTTTGAATTAAAATTTTACTCAAAATAAAATAAAAAAATAAATAAAATTGTCGTCAACAGCAATATCAATGTTTTTATATATGCAAATTTTGAAAAAATAATTTACAAATTAATTTTAAAATTTATGTTTATCGAGGCTAAGTTCAAAAAAGTCAACACAAAATATTTTTTTTTTTTTGAAAATTTGTTTTGATACAAATACTTTTATATTGTGGTTGGCTACAATATGAAAAAATATTTTTTTATTTTGTGTAAAAAATTAACTTTTTATTACAATTTTTGTTATCGCTGCTTGTAATCCCGACTTAAAGAATGATTGATGCCTGAACGAATGTGGAGCCTATGGGACTGTCAAATGTCAGATTGTCTCAATAATGTCGGCGCACAACAAACTTCAGCACAGCGTTGCATTGTTTCCCGGCTGTAGGGTATGTCAGCATGTATCTGCAACCGACTAACTCACTCCGTTAATGCAATGGAATGCAGTTTGGTTGGGTGCTAGAACAATTCTACACTCTTCACGGCCCATGAGATGCACTGGCGGAGCAACTCCCCACATCGTCGTGGAGTAGCTGGTTTTTGGGGTAGACTGACTGGTTGGTTGATGCTGCTACATAAGGTATTTGCTGTTGCATGCATCAGCCCAAGTGGAAGATGTAACAGTTTCAGTTGCATTCGAACGGATGAATTGGCGAATGGGAGGTAGAGAGGGAGGGATGGTGTGCAGAACAACAATGGCCACAATAGCTGGCAGTATTGTAATTATAGGCATTTGAAATAGTTTGTAATGCCAGCAAGACCACCATCAGCAGCATCAACAGCATATATTTGCCTCCATCATCGACATTTGACATTGCACAATATTAAGCGTGATAATGGCCACGTCACACACTGTCACGGCTGCGGCCAAAATCGAGAATTTTTTTTAAGAATTTTAAAAATCATTTAGTGCAAATTAGTAGAAAACAGTCTGGTCAAGAAAACTTCAAAAGAGTTTTGAAAATAAGTTATTTTAGTGGGAGCTATGATAGCTCTAAGTTCGACTTTTAGTTACGTATTTTCTAATCAATAATTCTATAACAAAATAGTCAATATTAAAAAGACTCAATTATAATGAAGTATTGAACATATAATAAAAACCTTCTTAGCATAGTTCGTACGACTTATTTTAATGAAGAAAAAGTACTTGTTAGATTATATATTATATTGCATAAGCAAGTATTTTGTAAACATCTAAGGCATCATTGAAGGTAATATTTTAATATAATTTCCGACTTTCGCAGCTTGTAACAAAAATATATATTGTTTTATATCTCCAATTTTTATTTTGAATAAGGTTGCATGTATTTTGAATCAAAAAATGTCAACTTCAGCTGATAATACCTACTAATGAAGTGTGCATAATATTTTTAGAGCACAAGTCCATGACAAAAATGTGATTAACAACCTCGGTATATACGATTGAAGCTACACCAGGCTTGCAACAATGTGATGCAACAAGTAAAAAATGACATGTAAAAGGAGTATTCCTGTAAGAAAACACATATCTAAAACGAAATGGGGTTATATGTCGACATAGTGAAGACTGGATATAGTTCGAGTAATGATTTGAATACGGCTAGAAGATTTTTTGGCAATATCGACAAGTCACCGACATTACTGAAAACAGACCTTAAATTAATAGAAAATACGACTACCAATAAACATGATATTAATTCCTTTCGAAGAAAGCGTGAATTAACCATAAAATTTTTTGAAAATTGTCATTCACGAATGTTGTTATACCAGTAAAATCGTTTAAGCAAGTCCAAGACTAAATATTGGAAGAAAATGGTCATGTCAAAAACCAATTTGATCAAATGGAATTGACACTGGACTACAATAACTCGTATCGGAAATATTTAAGACATTATTTTTTTATTTTTATACCCTCCACCTCCAGGATGGGGGTATACTAACTTTGTCATTCCGTTTGTAACACCTTGAAATATCGACCTGAGACCCTGTAAAGTATATATATTCTTGATCGTCATAAAATTCTAAGACGATCTAGCCATGTCCGTCCGTCCGTCTGTGGAAAGCACGCTAAAATCTAAACGAAAGGAGCTAAATAAATGCGTCTTATAGTCGTAGATCGGTTGGGATTGAAATGGGCCGCAATCGGCCCAAAGGGAAACATTTTTCGCTCAAAAGGACTAAAAATACCCATAATAATCCCTAATCCCTAATTATATTTGCTTGATATTTGGTATGCGCATTCCCCCTATAACAAAAACGTGCACCATAAAGTGATTCTTATTTGTAGGGGGTGAAATGGGACAAAAAGGGATAAAAATGGTACATATTAAACGACAACAGCTAGAAACACGAAATTCGGTGTGTATATTCCTCTAATTGAGTAGATACATAATATAAAAGTATTTTTTCCAAATTCGTACTTTTAAGGGGTAAAATGGGAATAGAGGGATAAAAATGGTACCAACCAAACGGTTGGAATAATGAAATTCGGTGTATACATTCCTCTGATTGCATAGATAAGTAAAATAAACAGGTTTTTCAAAATTCGAACTTTTTGGGGTTAAAATAAAAAAGGGGATACAAATAGTACCAATCAAATGACCGCAGCTAGAGTCATGAAATTTGGAGTATACATTCCCCTGACTGCGTAGACACGGAAAATAGACAGGTTTTTCGAAATTCGTACTTTTTGGGGTTAAAATGGAAAAAGGGGATAAAAATAGCACCAACCAAATGGTCGCAGCTGGAATTATGGAATTCGGTGTATACATTTCTCTGCCTGCATAGACAAGCAAAATAAAAAGTTTTTTTTTTCAAATTCGTACCTTTTCTATTGAATCATGAAGTTAGGTTATTTTGCACTATGTACGTCTGATAATGGATTTTCAAAATTTTTACTTTTGGAATTAAAATAGAATGGAAATATAACCAACTGTAGCACCCACTATCTACCAATATTTATGGTATTTAAGCTTTTTGAAAATATAAATATAAGAATATTTATTTTTTGATTTTAAATAAATAATGGTTTGAAATGAATAAAATATTATATTTATTTATAAAATTATTTTTCAATATTTGTATTTGTTTTGGTTTGGCTATACTAAAAAATTTATAATTTCCTGTAATATTACTGCACTTCTACGAAAACCGACAACCTCTGTGGAATGCAATCCATGGTGGAGGGTATATAAGGTTCGGCCCGGCCGAACTTAACGCCGTTTTTACTTGTTGTATTTTAGTATGGTGTTCTAACCAACAAAATATTATTTACAGAAAAAATATCTTTTTGTAAAATTTCATTTATTGTCCCATTCTACACATTTAAATGTCGGTTAAAAGTCTCATTTTTTGCTCCGAGGACCAATGTATTCTTGCCATAAATTTTGTTTTTGTATTGGATCGATCCTAATAAGATAGGACAATATTTTCTATGTGGGCCTCCTTATAAACCGAAATTTTGCTTTTCTGTGCAATTTTTAATATGAATATTTTGATCTTGATTATGATTGAAGGTACCTTTAATGTTGATCTTGGGTCATCTTTCTATTTTTCTTTGATCCCCTTTTTGCCTTCAACGATTTCTCATTTTTTTCTTGGGCCATTTCTCTTTCGGATTTATTTACTTAATAACCCCGGTGGGATTACCCAGTTTGGTTTCACTATTTTGGGAAAACATGTTGCAACTGCCCTCGTATGCAAGATGTTTGTTTGAATGTATGTCTGCCTATACATGTAACCATATGGTTGTTGTAACTGTGTCGGCATAGAACAACAATAGAATGTTGTCTGGATGTCGTATCTGTTAATGCAACAACCACTACTACCACCACCACCATGAAGAGTAGCAGCGGCAGCAGCAACTATATTACCCGTAGCATTCAACATTCAGCAAATGCATTTTCAATAATCAAAATGTTGCTCGCCAGCATTCTTTTTCTATGTCGTTCTTGTTGTTGTTGTAGTTTTTCTGTTATATTTGTCAATGTGTGGAATGCTTTTGACTGTGGTGGTGGCGATGAGATGGTGGTGGTGGTGCTGCTGCTGGTACGGGTACTGCTGTTGTGCCGTGGCACGTGAGGCATGTTAAGTGTTGCTAAATGTTGCTCCTTGCATTCCCTCCAAATTGATTCTTTCATTTCCCCCCAGAGCCAACACAGAGTCACTGCCAGAGGGGTGGTTGATGATGAAGTGAACTGAACTGAAGTGAAGACCAGCGGCAAATGGGAAAAAGGCACATTTCCATTAATTTTGATAGATCTCATTCGCAGCACACATTTAAGTACATGCATACTGGCAGGCAGGCAGGCAGCCTGGCCGACAGACAGACGGACGGATTCAAACATGCCCCCGATATACTTACATCGTCCATCCATTAAATGCATTCATTCGAGTGTAGAGTAGAGTGTATGCATGTATGGTATGTTTGTATGTCTGTATGTAGATAAATCAATATTATAACAATTTAGTTATGAAATGAAATTTGTTAAATTGAAATTAATTGCAATTGATTTGTTGATGTTGCCCGAGTAGGGCTCTTGATGAATTTTGACATATTATGGGGGCTTACAATAATTTTGACTTTGCTGCCGCTTAGCTATGTTCCCACCCTGCCAGCCACCAGCTGCCGGCTTTTAATTAAACCGAAATCGTTATGTTTTGTATTCATTTTTGGAAGATCATCATTTGATATGTTTTTGTTTATTTGCATTGGCCTGTACGGGCCTAATCAGGGTAATGCCCGTTATGCTAGGCAAGCTGAGATCAACCACACCCTCATTTTGTTAGTAAACTAGTCAACGTGGTTAGGAGTGAGATAATAAGACTATGCAAAAAAACTACCGAAGGGCTATGTCTCACATTATCTTATGTATTTTTGATTTATAAACTCGAATATGATATATCAATATGGATATATATATTTTTCAATTTTTTTTCTAAAATTTCAATTATCTCCAATTATACCTTTAATAACTGTACTCTTATTTTGGAAATATAAGTTCGATAATATGTGGAATTAAATGTGCTTGTTACAAATTTCAATTTCATATAGAAACCGTGAACTATGTAAGAACAGTCTAAAAAAAATATATATTTTTTTTAAATACTTTTTATTTAATTCCTGGTTAAATAGATAACAAAATGTTTTACATTACAAATAGGGTTTGGGGTTTCCCGAACTTTCTTCATTTCCCGGGAAAACGGGAATGGAAATTTTCATTCACGGGAATCCCGGGAATTCCCAGGAAAAAATAATTTATTTTATGTATGTCCAATATGGTTTAAAATATCAACATTTAGTAACAGGTGTGATTTTTTAACCCATTGACAAAACAAAATACTAATAATCTAAAACGAAATATTTTTTTATTATTGTAGTTGTTATTACGAAAATAGTATAATAATATAAGAAATTAATGAATGATTCAATTCAGTAAAAAAGTGAAAACGGGAAAAATTTGTGTATGTTTCCTAATCACATCTAATATGACCTGGTCCAACTTGTCAAATCGAGAATAATATTTGTATCGGGGCTATATCCAAACATGGAATGAAGTGACTATCTTTCACAATAAGTTCTTCTAGTTGAAGTATAAAGTGTTATGTTCAATTTTAAGAAATTCTCTGAAAATATGCGGTTTTTGGGGGAACGAAATTTGTATGAGAGCTATATGTAAATCTGAACCGATGTGACCATTTTCACCATTGGTGTTCCTAGTTTAAATATAAGATGTTTTACCAATTTTGAAGAAAATCTGTTAAAATATGTGGATTCTGGAGCAGAAAAATTCAAATCGGGAGCGAAATTTGTATGGGAGCTATATATAAATCTGAACCGATCTAACTCATATTTACCACAGGTGTTTCCAGTTGAAATATAAGGTGTTTTGCGAATTTAGAGGAAAATCTGTTAAAATATTTGGATTCTAAAGCGCAAAAATTCAAATTGGGAATGAAATTTGTATGGGAGCTATATATAAATTTGAACCGATCTAACACAGTTTTACCACAGGTGTTTCTAGTTGAACTATAAGATGTTTTGCCAATTTTGAAGAAAATCTGTTGAAATATGTGGTATCTAGAGTGAAAAGGGTCAAATCGGGAGTGAAATTCGTATGGGGGCTATATCTAAATCTGAACCGCGTTCGCCCTTGTCCCGTCGATCTTCGTTATGCAAAGTTTCGTTTAGTTCTGGCTACAATTGCGACCTGTATCTTGATTGCAACAATAGATGGACAGACGGACATTGCTAAATCGACCCAGAAAGTGATTCTAAGCCGATCGGTTTTGGGTGTTACAAACAAATGCACAAAGACATAATACTCTCGTGGAGTGTATAAAAAGAAAGCTTTTGGTCAAAAATTTTAGAAATTATTTTTCATTTTACAAATATTTTACTGTAGACAAATAGTCAGAGTTGAAGGACTTATAATATTGGACATTGTAATCACAAGGAACTGATTCAAAATAAAACATTGTTTAAAGAAACAAAGAACCCGTATGACTGAGATTGTTATGGTGTCTTCAATTTAGAAAATTCATTCGTCTAGAATCTAGAGAGGAAACTATTTTACAGAAACAGGGGGGAAATATTCTAAAGAGTGATTTTTTTGAGGTTAGGATTTTCATGCATTAGTATTTGACAGATCACGTGGGATTTCAGACATGGTGTCAAAGAGAAAGATGCTCAGTATGCTTTGACATTTCATCATGAATAGACTTACTAACGAGCAACGCTTGCAAATCATTGAATTTTATTACCAAAATCAGTGTTCGGTTCGAAATGTGTTTCGCGCTTTACGTCCGATTTATGGTCTACATAATCGACCAAGTGAGCAAACAATTAATGCGATTGTGACCAAGTTTCGCACTCAGTTTACTTTATTGGACATTAAACCAACCACACGAATGCGTACAGTGCGTACAGAAGAGAATATTGCGTCTGTTTCTGAGAGTGTTGCTGAAGACCGTGAAATGTCGATTCGTCGCCGTTCGCAGCAATTGGGTTTGTGTTATTCGACCACATGGAAGATTTTACGCAAAGATCTTGGTGTAAAACCGTATAAAATACAGCTCGTGCAAGAACTGAAGCCAAACGATCTGCCACAACGTCGAATTTTCAGTGAATGGGCCCTAGAAAAGTTGGCAGAAAATCCGCTTTTTTATCGACAAATTTTGTTCAGCGATGAGGCTCATTTCTGGTTGAATGGCTACGTAAATAAACAAAATTGCCGCATTTGGAGTGAAGAGCAACCAGAAGCCGTTCAAGAACTGCCCATGCATCCCGAAAAATGCACTGTTTGGTGTGGTTTGTACGCTGGTGGAATCATTGGACCGTATTTTTTCAAAGATGCTGTTGGACGCAACGTTACGGTGAATGGCGATCGCTATCGTTCGATGCTAACAAACTTTTTGTTGCCAAAAATGGAAGAACTGAACTTGGTTGACATGTGGTTTCAACAAGATGGCGCTACATGCCACACAGCTCGCGATTCTATGGCCATTTTGAGGGAAAACTTCGGAGAACAATTCATCTCAAGAAATGGACCGGTAAGTTGGCCACCAAGATCATGCGATTTGACGCCTTTAGACTATTTTTTGTGGGGCTACGTCAAGTCTAAAGTCTACAGAAATAAGCCAGCAACTATTCCAGCTTTCCGGCCGAAATGCTCGAAAAAGTTGCCCAAAATTGGACTTTCCGAATGGACCACCTAAGACGCAGCCGCGGTCAACATTTAAATGAAATTATCTTCAAAAAGTAAATGTCATGGACCAATCTAACGTTTCAAATAAAGAACCGATGAGATTTTGCAAATTTTATGCGTTTTTTTTAAAAAAAAAGTTATCAAGCTCTTTAAAAATCACCCTTTATATTGTGAATGCAATAGAAACATTAAAATGTTAATTTTTATTAAATAAATTCATAAAAAATATAAACATTGAAATAGTGCAGTCATTAGTTCTTACAAAGGGTAATTTAAATATATCGTACGGTATATTTCTATTCATATTAGATTTCTCTTGAAAGGTTCCAGGTGTCAATTTTATTTTTATTCCTATTTTTAGATCTTTTCTTAATGGTATCATATGTAAAGTAAATTCGTCTTTGAGAAGATTTTCAGCTTTTATTTCGTCGATTTTTTGGGGAAACAAGAAATTTAATGTTAAACAAGATCGCACTTTGTCAGCCATAGTATCAAATGGTCACTATTATTGTCAGTAATTTAAATATATGCATTTTAAATATATCTACAATTTCCCATTTATATGGTAGAACTTAATTAGTGCTCAAGATAAACAATAAAATATTTATTAATATTTCCCGTATTCCCGGGAAATTTACAAATTTTTCCCGGGAATTCCCGAAAAAATTTGGACGGGAATTCCCGGGAAAAACGATTCGGGAATTCCCGGACCCCAAACCCTAATTACAAATTAGATAAGAAAACATGTTGTTATACCCTCCTCATCCAGGATGGGGGTATACTAACTTTGTCATTCCGTTTGTAACACCTTGAAATATCGACCTGAGATCCTATAAAGTATATATATACTTGATCGTCATAAAATTCTAGCCATGTCGTCCGTCTGTTGAAAGCACGTTAGCATCAAAACGAAAGGAGCTAGGACGTCCAAATTTTCCATAAATGCGTTTTATAATCGTAGATCGGTTGGGATTTAAACTGGGCGAAATCGGCCAAAAGGGAAAACAATTTCCCTCAGTAGGACTAAAAATACCCATAATAACCCCTAATATTTTAGAGCATTTAGGCATATTTTTTCAATATGTCTGCTTGTACTTACTGGATATTGGATATGCGCATTCCCCCTGTAACAAAAACGTGCACCTAAAAGTGATTTTGTTCTTAGGGAGTGAAATGGCACAAAAAGGGATAGAAATGGTAGCTATTAAAAGACAGCAGCTAGAAACACGAAATTGTGTACATTCCTCTAATTGAGTAGATACATAGTATAAAAGTATTTTTTCCAAATTCGTACTTTTAAGGGGTAAAATGAGAATAGAGGGATAAAAATGGTACCAACTAAACGGCTGCACCTAGCATAATGAAGTTCGGAGTATACATTCCTCTGATTGCGTACACGTAAAATAAACGGATTTTTTCAAAATTCGTACTTTTTGGTGTTAACATGGTAAAATGGGATAAAAAATGGTACTGACCAAATGGCCGCAGCTAGAGTCATGAAATTCGGAGTATACATTCCTCTGATTGCGTAGACTTAAAAAATAAAAAGTTTTTTCCAAATTCGTACTTTCTAGGGATACAATGGGTACAGAGGGATACAAATAGTACCAATTTAACGGCTAAAGTTAGAATGATGAAATTCGGTGTGTACATCTATCTAATTGCGTAAAATAAAGAGATTTTAGAAAGTCGCACTCTTAAGGCGGCGAACTAGGAAAAAAGGAGATAAAAATGGTACCAACCAAATGGCCGCAGCTAGAAACATGGATTTCGGTGTATACATTCCTCTGACTGCATAGACAGTCAAAATAAAAATATTTTTCCAAATTCGTACTTTTTAATTTTACAGCAAAAATTTGCTTGAATCATGAAGTTAAGTTGAACTATGTACTTGAGATAATGGATTTAAAAAATGTGTACTTTTGGAATTAAAATAGAATGGATATACAACCAGCTGTAACACTATAGCTACTATCTACAAATATTTATGGTATTTAAGCTTTATGAAAATATAAATATAAGAATATTTATTGTTTAAATTGACTTGAAGTATTATTTCGATATATATAGTGTAAACGTATTAGTAGCTTTGCTTTTTAAGCGTGGTTTTAAATAATAAAAATATTCAATTTATTTGTAAAATTATTTTTTCAATTTTGTTTTTTTTTTTTCTTTTTGCATTTGATTTAATTGAGCATTTGATTAGAAAATATATATATATTCCTGTAATATTGCTGCACTTTTACGAAAATCGACAGCCTCTGTAGAATGCAATCCATGGTGGTGGGTATATAAAGTGCGGCCCGGCCGAACTTAATGCCGTTTTTACTTGTTTTATTTTATAATTAACGAAGATCCAAACTAGGTTCAGTTGTACAATATCTATGTATGAATATAGACATTTTTGTTTTTTTTTCAACAATATACCCAAATTAACAAGGCGGAAATTTTTGCATTTTTTATAAAATGGTAGCCTTGCCATTATTTACCACCGATATGTGTTAATACTTTCTAAGTAAGAAGTCAACATAAAAGGCTGAAAAAATATAACATTTTGTGTTTTTATACACTCCACGAGAGTATTATGTCTTTGTGCATTTGTTTGTAACACCCAAAAGGAAGCGAGATAGACCCATTCGTAATTATACCGATCGACTTAGAATCACTTTTTGAATCGATTTAGCAATGTCCGTCCATCTATTCTTGTAATCAAAGTACAGGTCGTAATTGTAGCCAAAACCAAATGACACTTTGCACAAAGACATTTTTCGGGATAAGGGCGAACGCTATTTAATTTGACGAAAATAGGTTCAGATTTATATATAGCTCCCAAATTTAGCCCCCAAATTTGGCCTTTTCCGCTCTATAAACCACATTTTTTATCAGATTGTCTTCAAATTGGGAAAAACATCTTATATTTAAACTTGGAACATTTCTGGTGAAAATAGGTCAGATCGCTTCAGATTTATATATAGCTACCAATTTGACGTTTTCTGCTCTAGAAACCACATTTCTAACAGATCTTCTTCAAATCTTTCAAAATATCTGATATTACAAATAGAAATACCCATGATGAAAATGGGTCAGAATGATTCAGATTTATATATTGCTCCCGGCTTGACTTTTTCCGCCCCAGACCTCACGTATTTTCACCGAATTTCTTTAAATTGAGCATAACACGTAATACTTGAACTGGAAGAAGCTATTGTGAAAGTGGGTCACTTCATTCAATGGAATTGGATATAGCCCCGATACAAATATTCTTCTCGATTTTTAATTGTATTCGGAGAGAAAGTGGAGTGTATCATACAGTCGGCCCCGTCCGACTTTAGCCTTTCCTTACTTGTTTGTATTTTTGGTGGTTTGCTATTTGAGAATTTTGTTTTTGTTAAAAACAAAATTTAAAGCGAAATTATGTTTTCGAGTTTGTACGAATCTAATAGATGACTTCTTGACGAAGAAAACAAAGCCTATTTGAAATCAATGGATAAATATATAATTTATGACCATTCTTGTAGAAGTAAATAAATTTGAAAATCATGTTTCATATTTTTTCCCTGTTTTCAAAAAACTGAACGGATCAAAAATTAAAATTTCCCCTGCTTTTTTTGCCCAATTTAGAAGTCTATGTTAGTACTATGTAGAAGGGGCTGGTGGATGAACGCCGTTATTTTATTATTATTGGGTAATTCCACAAGATTTCGACCCAACATGGGTTTCGACCATCATCGATTTTATTGAAATTTGGCACATACATTCTACTAGTGTTTGTGGGCAATATACTTTTTACGGTAGCTCAAAAAAGTACATGGCTTAAGTTTTACAGTGGTCCAAAGTTGGCTATCTCCGGGGTTTTTTGGAAGAGATGACTTCCTTATCGATATCGTAACTTTGGATCGCGTCATCAGATTTTAATGATATTTATCTCATCTGAATCTTCCTCTTTATCCGAATCTGCATGAAAAGTTTAATGTCCTTATGGTCCAAGGACTACAAAAACTGAAAATAATTTTAATCCTTGAATATCCTGAAAAATATTTCTTTAATTTTCTTTATTTTTAGCTTATTTTGTATTTTAGCTTATATTATTCTCTCCAAAATATCAAAAATTCAGAGTGGGGTGGCCATAGGTTAAGAAATTGTAGCTGTTTTTCCAGTAATATTGTGTTATTTCAAAAAAGGCCACCATTTTTTCATTCATATCCATATACATAAGAGTCGCTTCAAAATAAAAGATTCAATGTCGATGACGTGTTCCCGGCTAAAAGATTCGCTTGTTTTACGGGTTCTCCCAAAATATTTCGCTTTTATCATTGTCCGTTCGTGAGCTGGACGCGTTCGAAAAAAACCTCTATAATACATGTTTTTCTTGAAAAGAGTTTACTATGAGAATGGTATTGAGAACATTTTTTTTAAAAATACGCTAAAGTTACACTCTTTAGTTCGACCTGTGTTTTTAGGGGCTCGTTGGAGAGGTATTGAGTGCAATTTTAAGAACCAATTGAGGGTCGCACATTTTGTTATTGTTCATTTGCATTATAGTCATTTGCATTCTACTCTTATGCAAAGCTTTTTTAAAAAATCTGAAATTTTGTTCTTTCAATGGATAGACGAAGGGAAAATTTTAAATGGTAAAATAATACAGATAGAAACATGAAGTTTGAAGTATTTTTAAAAAATAAACTTCTCTTTCATTTGATGTCCACATCGCCATTCTATGGCACGCACAAGTATGAAACTAAATTATTAAAACAACTATATCCTTTGGAAAATAAAAGTCCTCTAAGAAAGAAAAGCGACCACGAAATAAAAAATTGAGTTTTGCTATTAGTGACCTATAGTTTCAGTTCTTTATAGTCTCGTTCTTAAGAGGGAAATTGTGTCCCACGGAGGTATTGTAACAGCTTATGTGCAGTTTTCCTTCCAATTTATCCATTGAAATACCGAAATTTCAGCTTTTTCAAAACATAGCTTTGCATAAGACTAGAATGTGTATACGATGCAAATGACTTCATATGTCAGTTGTTATTTCACATTTAACCCATTAAAGACGAACCGTTGGAAAAAATTGCAAATGGCGATCAATAGCTCTCCAACGAGCCCCTAAAAACATAAATCGAACTAAAAACATGGAAAATGAAAATTTTTGGGTTTCAGAAATAACACAATACTTTGGAAAAAGCCGTAATTTTTTAACCTATGGCCACCCCACTCTGAATTTTTGATATTTTGTAGAGAATAACTTAAGCTAAAATACAAAAGAAAATTAAAGATATGTTTTTCAGGATATGGAGGGATTAAAATTATTTTTAATTTTTGGAGTCCTTGAATCACAAGGACATTCATATTTTCGTACAGATTCGGAAAGAGGAGGTGTAAATCATTCAGATGATATTAATATCGTTAAGATCTGATAACGCGATCCAAAGTTATGATATCGTTAAAGTAGGCATCTCTTCCAAAAAACCCCCGAGATAACCAACTTTGGACCACTATAAAACTTAAACCACGCACTACTTTGAGCTAGGGTAAGCGGTATATTGCCCGCAACCACTAGTAGAATGTATGCACCAAATTTCTTCAAAATCGAAGGGCATGAAAATCCAAAATTATGGTTTTTGGGTCGTTTTCTGTTGGAATTACCCATTAATTTTTATAGTCAAAAAAGAATATTTTTGGAATTATATAATTTTTTATAAATCCACAAGGAAGGACACAACGAAACCACCCCAATTCAATCTATCTGTATAAACTTTATGATCAGAAAAAGTTTTGTTTTTTTTTTAACGTTTTTCTTTGATAGAAGGAATCAATGCTTTTAGCCTAGATGATGAATATCGGACGAAAAATGACGTCGCTGAATCCATGTTTGTAAAATAATTTAATACAGGCGATGGATTTTCAAAGCCAACATTCTCAAACTCTTTTTCCAAAATTGAGTGCTGTGGCGTCAATTTCCATCCGATGTTTATCATTTAGGCATCATTCGAAAGGTATTGACTGTCGCTATTTATTTTTTATAAAATTTACAAATAATTAACTTTAAGACAAGAATCAAAATTTATATTTAAATTGCTTTTAAGGGTTTGTTATTTCAGAAAAAATGCACGGGGAAGCGTTCAGGAGCGTTCAGCCTGATCTAGGGACGAAATATTTAGCAAATGATCATTAAACAATCCAAACTTTGTTTTCGTGGGGGTGACTGGAAATTGTTGTTCCATTTGTATGGACCGCGACCCAACCTAATAATAATTACGTTTTTTGACATAAAAAATCTATATTTTATGCAGAATAGTCAATTAAGGGTGATTCCACGTGAAGTGGCCCTTTTTCGCACAACATTTCAAAATCAAAGCGACACATCCTAATATATAAAGGGTTATTTTTTAAAAGCTATAGGAAAGTTTTTCAAAAAAAAAAAAAAAACACATAAAATTCAGAAAAATCAGAAAAATGCATGAAATCTGTATTTGAATCGATAGTACGGTCCATATAAGTTAATGTTTGAAGATTATTTCATGCAAATATTGACCTTGACTGCGCCTCAAATGGTCCATACGCTTAGTGCAATTTTTGCATTTCCACGTTTTTGTTTAGCAGAGGCCCAATAGCTGCGAACGGCGACGAATTGATAATTGATGGTCATCATTAACACTGGCCGATACAGCTGCGATATTTTCTTCAGTTCGCACTCTACGTAAGCGTGTTGGTGGTTTAATGTCCAACAATGTAAATTTGGTGCGAAATTTAGTCACAATAGCCCGAATATCCGCTTCAATGGGTCGATTAAACTGACCATAAAATGGAAGCGCGCGATGAACTTTCTTAACAGAGCACGCATTTTGATAATAAAATTCAATAATTTGCAAGCGTTGTTCGTTTGTAAGACGATTCTTGGTTAAATTATAGTCCAAACTGAAGATGTTTGACAGCGAAACAAAACACGAAACGTGCGTCTGCTGTTTAAACCAGTGTTGCCAAGAATATAATAGCTAAAAAATCACCCTTTAGTATATTAATAGTAATTTGGAGTAAGTACGAAGAACTCCATCTTATGAAACTTGTGGAGCGTCTTACTGGCACTATTAGCTGTTATTTATTTTAAAAAAATAAATAGGTACTTTTTATTTATAACAAGTAAAAACGGCGTTAAGTTCGGCCGGGCCGAACTTTATATACCTTCCACCATGGATTGCATTCCACAGAGGTTGTCGGTTTTCGTAGAAGTGCAGTAATATTACAGGCAAATATTAATTTTTTAATATAACCAAACCAAAACAAATAAAAATATTGAAAAAATAATTTTATAAATAAATATAAAATATTTATTATTTCAAACCACGCTTATAAGGCAAGGCTACCAATACGTCAATTCAAAAAATAAATATTCTTATATTTATATTTTCAAAAAGCTTAAATACCATAAATATTGGTAGATAGTGGGTGCTACAGTTGGTTGTATTTCCATTCTATTTTAATTCCAAAACTACAAGTTTTGAAAATCCATTATCAGACGTACATAGTGCAAAATAACCTAACTTCATGATTCAACAAATTTTTGCCGTAAAAGAAAAAATACGAATTTGGAAAAAAACTTTTTATTTTGCGTGTCTATGCAGTCAGAGGAATGTATACACCGAATTCCATGATTCCAGCTGCGCCCATTTGGTTGGTACCATTTTACCCCCTTGACGTTTCTACACAATTAGAATTTCATCATTCTAGCTGTAGTCGTTTAGTTGGTACTATTTTTATCCCTCTGTACCATTGTATCCGTTGAAAGTACGAATTTCGAAAAATCCGTTTATTTTCCGTGTCTACGCAGTCAGAGGAATGTTTACTCCGAATTTCATGACTCTAGCTGCGGTCACTTGGTCGGTACTATTTTTATCCCCTTTTTTCATGTTAACCCCAGAAAGAACGACTTTCGAAAAATTTGTCTATTTTCCGTGTCTACGCAGTCAGGGGAATGTATACTCCGAATTTCATGACTCTAGCTGCGATCATTTGATTGGTACTCTTTTTATGCCCTTTTTCATTTTAAACCCAAAAAGTACGAATTTCGAAAAATCTGTTTATTTTAAGTGTCTACGCAATCAGAGGAATGTATACACCGAATTTCATTATTCTAGGTGTAGCCGTATGGTTGGTACCATTTTATCCCTCCGTACCCATTGTATACCTTGAAAGTTCAAATTTGGAAAAAAACCTTTTATTTTTCATGTCTACGTAGTCAAAGGAATGTATACTCTGGATTTCATGACTCTAGCTGCGGTCATTTGGGAGGTACTATTTTTATCCCCTTTTTCTATGTTGACCCCAAAAAGTACAAATTTCGAAAAATCAGTTTATTTTTCGTGTCTACACAGTCAGAGGAATGTATACTCCGAATTTCATGACTCTAGCTTCGTTCATTTGATTGGTACTATTTTTATCCCCTTTTTCATTTTAACCCCAAAAAGTACGAATTTTGAAAAATCCGCGTATTTTACTTGTCTATACAATCAGAGGAACGTATACACCGAATTTCATTATTCTAAGTAGAACAGTTTGGTTGGTACCATTTTTATCCCTCTAGTCCCATTTTACCCCTTAAAAGTACAAATTTTGAAAAAAAAACTTTTATATTATGTATCTACTCTATTAGAGCAATGTACACACAGAATTTCGTGTTTCTAGCTGTTATCGTTAAATATGTACCTTTTTTGTCCCATTTCACCCCCTAAAAATAAGAATCACTTTATGGTGCACGTTTTTGCTATAAGGGGAATGCGCATACCAAATATCAAGCAATTATAAAAAGACATATTCAAAAAACATGCTTAAATACGGTAAAATATTAGGGATTATTATGGGTATTTTTAGTCCTTGTGAGGGAAAAATTTTTCCCTTTGGGCCGATTTCGCCCCGTTTCAATCCCAACCGATCTACGACTATAAGACGCATTTATGGAAAATTTTAACGTTCTAGCTCATTTCGTTTAGATGCTAGCGTGCTTTCAACAGACGGACAGACGGACGGACGGACATGGCTAGATCGTCTTAGAATTTTATGACGATTAAGAATATATATACTTTATAGGGTCTCAGGTCGATATTTCAAGGTGTTACAAACGGAATGACAAAGTTAGTATACCCCCATCCTGGTGGTGGAGGGTATAAAAATACGAGGAAATTAGAAAAAAAGATTTGACAATTTACTAGAAATTCAATAAAAATATGTATATGTATTTCATCTAGGGTTTGCATCCCGGGATTTGCTGCGGGAAAAATACCGAGAATTTGCATTTTTCTATATCCCGTATCCCGGGAAATTTATACGGGAATTCAGCACAAACTTTTACCTATTTCTTAGTACATTTTTTTCACCATGTTTTCATAAAATAATTCCCGTATCCCGGGAAATAAAAAGTACGGGAAATGCAAACCCTAATCTCAGACAACAACAAAATTACGATTTTTTAAATTACATTTAGTTTTGATCCAAATATAAAATCGTTTACCTATAACTCAAATATCTCTTAAACTGGTTGAGGTAACCCACATATAAGACAATTTTGTAGGTAATCATGAACACAATTTTATATGGGCAAGGAGACAAAATTTGTTGGTCCTCCATTAGTTCCCATACCAGCTGTGTAAATCATCTGAAAACACCTCTGCTCTAAGCATGTGAAATTTCGTTACACAAATATTACAAAAAAAGTGTGGGACCAAATTGGTCTTGCTCCAAATACAATTTAGTAACTATAATTAATAACAGTAAAACCTAACTTTTAGGAAAATTAATAGCTTCGAACTATTATCAATATCCTAGAAAGACTCCAGCTTTAGAGGCTGTTTAACAAGCTCAAAACGCGTTTGCTTTCTAAAAAAGTTATTTTTCACTTCATTTATTTCCATGGGACGATCATCAAAAGCTTTTGTAGGTTGTCTGATTGAGCTGGAATTTTACAATTTAACATCTGCAATTTATTCAATGCTACGTGCCACCCTAATATGTATTTATATCGTATATGTGTTTAGCAACTGTCTTCCCCTTTCTAACCGAATTGTAATAATTTTCAACTCTTTTTACGCCTTATTTATTTTATGATTATTTTTAATTACTAAAATAAAAATCCAAAAACAAAAACGCCGAGAATAACATTTTGGGTTTGAATTTGAAAATGTTTTATTTTAATTTGAATTTTTTTACTTTCAGGACCCCCGCTTAACATGTAACGAGAATTCATTACCGTGGTGAGAGATGCATTCATTATCATAACGCAACGTTTACGGTCTGAAGACAATCTAGATACGATCACATATCTACATAACTGCACACACACCTATACAAATGTATTTGTGTGGACTGTAGCACTGCAGCTTGTGTAGGGAACCATGACAAGAGCTTGGTCGGCTACTAACAAAGCTATCGGACACCTTTGGGAATGTTTGCTAAAGCGTCTGTCTGTCAGTCAGTCAGTCAGTCAGCGTGTACGTCCACAACAATGTCGGTAAGTACTGGTCGTTCGTCACTGCATAATCCGAGCACCAACCCCTTTTTCACAGACACAATGAGAAAAACGTTTTCAATTATAGCCATAAACTATTTTTATGGTTTATCCGAAATGTGCCTAAAATCGTTTAATTGCAACAAAGTTTGGAAATGAAGTAATTTTTGACTTTCTGCTTGAGCAGGCCTCAGGTGAATACTACGCAGACGGCGAAAAGTTCGTGCAAACGAGGTTAAATGTAGGGTGAGGCAGGGAAAAAAATTGATTACTGATATTGTGAGGTTTCGGGAAAATAGTTTAAATGAAATTGATTTGTGGATAGTTTTGTAAATGTTTGAACGAAATGTGCTAGGAGGTTGAAATTTTCCATAAATGCATCTTATGGTTGCAGATCGGTTGGGATTGTAAATGGGCGAAATCGGCCTAGAGGGAAAAATTTTTCCCTAACAAGGACTGAAAATACCCCTATTATTTAGAATATTTAAGAAATTATTTTGAAAATTTCCGATTCTTATGCACTTGAAATTTGTTTCGTACCTTCCTCTAGTAAAGTGTAATCATCAAAAAGTACAAAAAAGATTTAGCGGGTTAAATTGGACAAAAGGGATAAAAATGGTACCAATGATACGATAACAGCTAGAAACATGTAATTTGGAATGTACATACGATTAATTGCGTAGAAACGTAAAATAGAGGGATTTTTAAAAATTCGTACTTTCAGGGGATACAATTTGAAAAGAGGGATAAAAATGGTAACTACCAAACCGCAGAAGTTGAGATCATGAAATTCAGTGTGTACTTTCATCTGACTGTGAAGATGCGAAATAAAGAGGATTTTTTCGATATGTGTACTTTTAGTCGCAAAATGCGTTGAATTGTGATAAAAATGGTCCAATCAAACGGTTGCAGCTATAATAATGAAATTTGAATAATAAAGATATCTTCCGCTATTCTTAGCTTCAGGATCTAAATGGAATTAATGTTGGCTACGATCAAACGGTTGTAGCTAGAATTATGATATTCAGTATTTGCACTCGCCTGTCTACGTAGACGCGGGACATAAGAAGTACGAATTTAGGCTGTAGCTGGAATCAAGAAATTGCAAATGGGGAAAATCGGCCTTGAGGGAAATTGTTTCTACCTAATAATACTAAGGCCACATTTTTTAAGAGACTAATAGTTATATTAATATTTATATATATTAGAGGACTATTTATATTATAACAATGAAAAAATCACAACTTTCCTAATATGGTAGCGCACTTCTGTGTAATGTCGACAGCCTCTAATCTACCGATAATACTGTAAAATACACTCCATGATGGAGGGTATATAAGATTCGGCCCGACCGAACTTATCGTAAATATAACTTAATATAATAACTAAAAATATAACTTAATATAAATATAAGAATATTTATTTTTGGTATTGACTTGAAGTATTATTTCGAGATATATATCTATATTGTGTAAACGTTTTAGTAGCTTTGCCTTATAAGCGTGGTTTGAAATTATAACAATATTATATTTATTTATAAAATTATTTTTTCAATATTTGTTTTGGTTTGGATATATTAAAAGAAATTCTGTAATATAATTTTCTTAAAAAATACGTTTTTGAGATTTTTAGTTTAAGCACAAAATGTATATTGACGTTCTAAACTCTAAAAGTATATTAATTTTTATATGGATAATTTTAATAAAATTTTAAATTTTGGTCGAAGGTACCTTTAGTATTTGCACCGCCATTTTAGCAGTATAAGTACGATCATACCCATTAGGGGTGCGATAGTGCATGACTCTTCGATTTTGATAATTTTATGAGGTTCGGAAAAAACTTATTGAGCCAAAAAATGGGGGTGGTGGGGTGAGAGTAAGAGGGAGCTCATCGGGGTCAAAGGTATGGGAAAAGGGGAAAATAACACCAAATGCACCAAAACTACCTCGGAGTTGTCCCCAGAGGGGTTAAATGTAAGACCTACACACATTAATTTTCCCTCCCCCTATCCGCACTCCAATACAAAAATTATTTTTTTTATAAAATTTGTTCCCACCGCTCTTACTGGTCCTAGTTGAGTCAAATGTACGCTAGTTGAGTCAACTGTATGACCGACCTCCAATATTTTCGCAGCCTCAATATTTTTTCAACCCCCGCATTTTCTCCAAACATACTCACCTCCTATCTTCAACCCTTAAGGTTGTCCCCATACGAATTTTTTATTTCTTTATTATGACAGTTAGGCCCAAAACTGCCCCGGAGTCGCCCCTATCTAGGTAAATGTAAGACCGACCTCCATTACTTTTTCTAAAATTTTTCCGAACAAACTTAAACCCCATTCCCCACTCCTTAATGGGGCTCCCATACAAAAACTATTTTTTATAAAATTTGCTAGCACAACTCCAACTGACCCAAGGAGGCCCCTAGTGGAGTCAAATGTATGATGAAAGGCTCAATACTGCCCCCTAGTCACCCCTAGAGGGAAGACATATATATAAGACTGGCCCCCAATAATTTTCTCTCCCCAACATTTTCCCTAAACATACATATCCTCCTGTCTCCAGTCCATAATGGGGCTCCCATACAAAAACTACATTTTTATAAAATTTGCTCCCATCACTCTAACTGCCCCAAGGAGTCCCCTACTGGAGCCAAATGTATGACTAATTCCCAATATTTGTGCAGTCCTAATATTTTCTCAGAACACACCTACCCTCCAACTGCAACACTTAAGGTAGCCCCATTCATTTGCCTCTTTTTTATATTTTTCTATGAAAAAAGGACCAAACCTACCAGTTCAAATTAAGTAACTGGAAATTATTATACCCTCCACCTCCAGGATGGGGGTATACTAAGTTTGTCATTCCGTTTGTAACACCTTGAAATATCAACCTGAGACCCTATGAAGTATATATATTCTTGATCGTCATAAAATTCTAAGACGATCTAGCCATGTCCATCCGTCTTTTGAAAGCACGCTATCATCTAAACGAAAGAAGCAAAAACGTTCAAATTTTCCACAAATGCGTCTTATAGTCGTAGATCGGTTGGAATTGAAAAATTTTTCCCTCGCACGGACTAAAAATACCCATAATAATCCCTAATATTTTAGAGTATTTAAGCATATTTTTCAATATGTCTGCTTGTATTTACTTGATATTGGGTATGCTCATTCCCCCGATAACAAAAACGTGCATCATAAAGTGATTCTTATTTGGGGCAAAAAAGGGATAAAAATGGACAACGGCTAGGAACACGAAATTTGGTGTGTACATAGAGTAGATACAAAATATAAAAGTATTTTTTCCAAATTAGTACTTTTAAGGGGTAAAACGTGAATAGAGGGATAAAAATGGTACCAACCAAACGGCTGCCCCTAGAATAATCAAATTCGGTGTATACATTCCTCTGATTGCATAGACACGTAAAATAACCGGATTTTACAAAATTCGTACTTTTTGGGGTTAAAATGACAAAAAGGGGGTAAAACTGACCGCAGCTAGAGTCATGGAATTTGGAGTATACATTCCTCTGACTGCGTAGACACGGAAAATACACGGATTTCAAAATGGAATTCGAAATTCGTACTTTCAAGGGATACAAATAGTACAGAGGCATAAAAATAGTACTAACTAAACGACTATAGCTAGAATGATGATATTCTAATTGGGTAAAAGCGTCAAATAAAGAGATTTTAGATAGTCGTACTCTTAAGGGGGTAAAAATGGTACCAACCAAATTGCCGCAGCTGGAATCATGGAATTCGCTGTATACATTCCTCTAACTGCATAGACACGCAAAATAAAAAGTTTTTTTCCAAATTCGTACTTTTTCTTTTACGGCAAAAATTGGTTGAATCATGAAGTTAGCTTATTTTGCACTGTGTACGTCTGATAATGGATTTTCAAAATTTGTACTTTTGGAATTAAAATAGAAATGCAATTCATGGGAGGGTATATAAAGTTCGGCCCGGCCGAACTTAACTCCGTTTTTACTTGTTTTTTAATTTGTATGGGTCAGTCTAATTTAGAAATACGTTTCTTTTTGCAATGCCCTGCCTGCCACAAAATAATTTTGCTAAAAGGGTTGCTATACGAAAATAAAGCAGATTATATCATCATAGAAAGTAAAAACATCAACATCAATCATGTGGTGGACTATCAATTTAAGGAGTGATATAAAATGTTTTATCAAACTTGAAATAAATTTTCGAATATAATTGAATAATAATTGAAAATAGGTAATGTCGAAATTATTTCCGAGTTTGTTCTCAAGTCACACTGAGATAAACCATTTTATTACTTTGGCAAAGAAACCTCGAACACCAGGCTTTCCGCATAAAAGCATCGACATTGTATCGTCCCTAATAAAGATAATCATAATTCCAACTTACACCCCAGTCTAATGGCATTTTACGAGGTGGTGGGTAATAAGCCAGCAAACCATAATTGCACTAGGGGACACATACATCCATCCGTATCTCTGGCGAAACCATGGTTCACAGAGTACAACACAACGCAAAAGTTCATGCAGTGCAACCAACCAACGACCGAGCACCGGGCTTATCACACCGATCCTTGCCAAATACTCCGCTGGCCAAGATCATTTGCAAGTGCACTTGGTTTGGTGGGAATGCATGTCATGCCTACACTCACCCGTAGCACACGAGCACTATGTGAAGTTATGAACGTCGAAGTATGAATATCTATTGTAGCTGCACTCGCGAGTACTACGTCGAGCTGTCATGCATGAAATTGCTTATGGCATAATTGCCATAATCGGTGTGTTTTTTGCTGCTGCTGCTGCTTAGGCTTCCCTCGCACTATGTTGGGTACAGTGCCAACAAACAGACAAACAGAAAACTAGGAAGAAAAAAAGCGTTAAAATTGTGACATAGAATCAATTACGTTTTTGCCATAATTTTGAAGTTCCGTTCCGATGGTTTATGGATGTTGCAACTCTGCCACCTTGCTACGTTGACACCACCCTAAGGAGGGAAGGACGGTTGACGGTGGACAACGATGACGATGATAATGATGTAAATGACTTTGAAACTCACTCACTGCTAACCACACGATACTAATCCAATCAAACATTTGATCAGTCGAGCGATTAATTAGAAATTTGTTGAAGGCAAACAACAATGTTGAGAACAGTGGAGCATGATTTTAATGAAAGTGGAATGTTCAGATACCAGCCTGTACATTAAACAAATAAGTAAGCTTCAGTCGGCTAAACCAACTTTGAATCAAATCATTAGTTCTGTTACTATTTTATTCGACAGACATGTATGAATGTATAATTTCAAACCACTTGTTGATATTTACATTCATACAACCTGTTAATAGTCAATATGTCACATGTTGATATTTACTTTACTTGTTCAATATTGTAAGCTACTAGATTATTTCTATCTAAATTTGTGTATAAAAGGCAGACCAGTTGCTCTGGAAAATGAATTCACATCGAACAATAGGAGCATTTGTAGTTATAAGCGACGGAATATGGTTTATTTGTGTGGGAGGTAACAGAAGGGGAAGCTCAATTTCGCCCATCTTCGAACTAAGTTTGTGAAAAATATTACCATGTGCAAAATTTGAATTTATTTCCTTACTCCCTTCGAGAGATATTGTGTACACCGGCCAGCCAGACGGACGGACATGGCTCAAACAACTTAAAATGTTGTTAAACGGATTTGGTATAAATATACTCATGGTCTTAAGTCACCCTGCCGTGATACAGAGTCTCACTTTACAGAGTAGGAGAGTATATATGTAATTTGTATCCATATTTTCCCAGTTTACCCTATAAAAGTATAAATTTCAAAAAAAAAAACCTTTTATTGTATGTGTCTATGCAATGTTAGGGACGTGCACTAGGGTGAGTTGTTCACACTTTTTCAACATATGCAATCGGCTCTATTAAAAACGAATAGACAATAAAAAATCATGACAAAAGATGACTTGTTTTTTTTTCTAGACCAATAAAGTTCTATCGGAAAATCGGTTGAAGTATTGAAAAATATTATAGTATTTATACCCTCCACTAGGGTATTATGTCTTTGTATACCTGTCTGTAACACCCAAAAGGAAACGAGATAGACCCATCGTTTATTACACAGATCGGCTGAGAATCACTTTCTGAGTCGATTTAGCAATATGCGTCTGTCTGTCCGTCCGTCTATCCATTCTCGTAATCAAAGAACAGCTCGTAATCCTCACAAAATTTGGCACAATTAATTTTTTCGGGCCAAGTACGAACGCTATTTAATTTGAAGCAAATCGGTTCGGATTTTCATAAAGTCCCCATAGAAATGTCGCTCTAGAGACCACATATTTCAATCGAATTGCTTCAAATTCGGCACAGTACCTTATAATACAACTAGTAACATCTATGGTGAAAGTTGATCAGATCGGTTCAGATGTAGATATAAAGGGTGATTGATTTTTTAAGAGCTTGATAACTTTTTTTTTAAAAAAAACGCATAAAATTTGCAAAATCTCATCGGTTCTTTATTTGAAACGTTAGATTGGTCCATGACATTTACTTTTTGAAGATAATTTCATTTAAATGTTGACCGCGGCTGCGTCTTAGGTGGTCCATTCGGAAAGTCCAATTTTGGGCAACTTTTTCGAGCATTTCGGCCGGAATAGCCCGAATTTCTTCGGAAATGTTGTCTTCCAAAGCTGGAATAGTTGCTGGCTTATTTCTGTAGACTTTAGACTTGACGTAGCCCCACAAAAAATAGTCTAAAGGCGTCAAATCGCATGATCTTGGTGGCCAACTTACCGGTCCATTTCTTGAGATGAATTGTTCTCCGAAGTTTTCCCTCAAAATGGCCATAGAATCGCGAGCTGTGTGGCATGTAGCGCCATCTTGTTGAAACCACATGTCAACCAAGTTCAGTTCTTCCATTTTGGGCAAAAAAAAGTTGGATATCATCACACGGTAGCGCTCACCATTCACAGTTACGTTACGATTCGCATCATCTTTGAAGAAGTACGGTCCAATGATGCCACCAGCCCATAAACCGCACCAAACTGTGACTTTTTCTGGATGCATTGGTAGCTCTTGCAATGCTTCTGGCTGATATTCACTCCAAAATCGACAATTCTGCCTATTTACGTAGCCATTCAACCAGAAATGAGCCTCATCGCTGAACAAAATTTGTCGAACCGAACATTTCGAACCGAACACTGATTTTGGTAATAAAATTCAATGATTTGCAAGCGTTGCTCGTTAGTAAGTCTATTCATGATGAAATGTCAAAGCATACTGAGCATCTTTCTCTTTGACACCATGTCTGAAATCCCACGTGATCTGTCAAATACTAATGCATGAAAATCCTAACCTCAAAAAAATCACTCTTTACATGCATAAAAATTGCACTCTCGATCTGACTTTTTCCGCTCTAGAGACTATATATTTATATGAACAGAGCAGCTTGTTATTTAACTAGAAAAATCTGTGGTGAAAGTGAGTCAGGTCGGTTCAGATTTACATATAGCACCCATACAAATTTCGCTCAAGATTTGATTTTTCGCTTTAGAAATCAAATATTTATAATTATATTTATACTTATAATTCTATTAGAAACATATATGGTGAGTCAGTTCGTTTCAGAATGGTTCGGAACGGTTCAGATTTGGATATAGCTTCTTTATAAACCATATACAGTACCCATTCAAAAATCGTTTCCGATGTCACTTTTTTATACCCTAAACCTCCAGGATGGGGGTATACTAACTTTGTCATTCCGTTTGTAACACCTTGAAATATCGACCTGAGACGCTATAAAGTATTTATATTCTTGATCGTCATAAAATTCTAAGACGATCTAGCCATGTCCGTCCGTCCGTCTGTTGAAAGCACGCTAGCATCTAAACGAAAGAAGCTAGAACGTTCAAATTTTCCATAAATGCGTCTTATAGTCGTAGATCGGTTGGGATTGAAATGGGGCGTAATCGGCCCAAAGGGAAAAAATTTTCCCTCACAAGGACTAAAAATACCCATAATAAGCCCTAATATTTTAGCGTATTTAAGCATGTTTTTTGAATATGTCTGTTTATATTTGCGTGATATTGGGTATGCGCATTCCCCTTATAGCAAAAACGTGCACCATAAAGTGATTCTTATTTGTAGGGGGTGAAATGGGGCAAAAAAGGGATAAAAATGGTACATATTAAACGACAACAGCTAGAAACACGAAATTCGGTGCATTCCTCTAATTGAGTAGATACATAATATAAAAGTATTTTTTCAAATTCATACTTTTAAAGGGTAAAATAGGAATAGAGGGATAAAAATGGTACCAACCAAACGGCTGTACCTAGAATAATGAAATTCGGTGTATACATTCCTCTGACTGCATAGATAAGTAAAATACACAGATTTTTTCAAAATTTGTACTTTTTGGGGTTAAAATGAAAAAAGGGGATAAAAATAGTACCAATCTAATGACCGCAGCTAGAGACATGAAATTCGGAGTATACATTCCTCTGAGTGTGTAGACACGGAAAATTAACAGATTTTTCGAAATTAGTACCTTCAAGGGATACAATGGTACAGAGAGATAAAAATAGTACCCACTAAACGACTACAGCTAGAATGACGAAATTCTAATTGCGTAGAAACGTCAAGGGGGTAAAAATGGTACCAACCAAATGGACGCAGCTGGATTCATGGAATTCGGTGTATACATTCCTCTGACTGCATAGACACGCAAAATAAAAAGTTTTTTTTTTCCAAATTCGTACTTTTTCTTTTACGGCAAAAATTGGTTGAATCATGAAGTTAGGTTATTTTGCACTATGTACGTCTGATAATGGATTTTCAAAATTTGTACTTTTGAAATTAAAATAGAATGGAAATACAACCAACTGTAGCACCCACTATCTACCAATATTTATGGCTTTGAAAATATAAATATAAGAATATTTATTTTTTGAATTGACGTATTGGTAGCATTACCTTATAAGCGTTGTTTGAAATAATTAAAATATTATATTTATTTATAAAATTAATTTTTCAATATTTGTATTTACTTTTGTTTGGCTATAGTAAAAAAATTATATTTCCTGTAATATTACTGCACTTCTACGAAAACCGACAACCTCTGTGGAATGCAATCCATGGAATGCAATTAACGCCGTTTTTACTTGTTTTCGAATTAAATGGTAATGGGGCATAAAGGGGAGGGTATCATATAGTCATCCCCGTCCGACTTTAGCCTTTACTTATTTGCCTTATGATATAAAATTATAGATTGACATTAATGTAAAATGAAAATTTAAATATATTCCAGTTTAAAATCTCTACGAAATCTTCGACTTTCGTAAAAAGAGAAGTGCAAAATGGAGGAAATTTATAACTCACATATTTACAAACTTGGCCGTATTATAGCGAGAATTTTTGTTCAGTATCAGATCACGTAGGTAACCATAAAATAACAATAAAAACTATATTTAACCTTAATTTGTAATATATTTATAATATCATAATTTTGTTAAAATGGTCACATTCAAAAACAGATTTTAGTGAAAAATTCGTATATTGTTTAAATCAAAGCAATTAAAATAAAACAAGTACAAAACGGCGTTAAATTCGGCCGGGCCGAACCTTATATACCCTCCACCATGAATTGAATTCCACTGAGAGATTTTCGTAGACGTGCAATAATATTACAGGAAAATACTAATTTTTTTAAATATAGCCAAACCAAAACAAATACAAATATTGAAAAAATAATTTTATAAATAAATATAATATTTTTATTATTTCAAGCCACGCTTATAAGACAAGGCTACCAATATGCTTACACTATATATATATATTCTACTTTAATTCCAAAAGTACACAATTTGAAAATCCATTATCTCACGTACATAGTGCAAAATAAGTTAACTTTGGAAATTATTTTGCGTGTATATGCAGTCAGAGGAATGTATACACCGAATCCCATGATTCTAACTGCGGCCATTTTGTTGGTACCACTTGTAACCCCTTTTTGCAATTTCACCTCCTCAAGAGTACGACTATCTAAAATCTCTTTATTTTACGTGTCTATGCAATTAGAGGGATGTACACACCGATAATTATTCTAACTGTATTCGTCTTGTTGGTACTATTTTTATCCCCTGAACCCATTGTATCCTTTGAAAGTACGAATATGGAAAAAAAACTTTTATTTTTCGAGTCTACGCAGTCAGAGGAACGTATACACCGAAGTTCATGACTCTAGCTGCGGTCATTTGTTTGGTACTATTTTTATCACCTTTTTCCATTTTAACCGCAAAAAGTACGGATTTCAAAAATCCGTTTATTTTACGTCTCTACGCAATCAGAGGAATGTATACACCGAATTTCATTATTCTAGGTCCAGCCGTTTGGTTGGTACCATTTTTATCCCTATATTCCCATTTTACCCCTTAAAAGTACGAATTTAGAAAAAATAATTTCATATTATGTTTATTAGAGGAATGCGAATTTCGTGTTTCTAGCTGTTGTCGTTTGGTATGTACCTTTTGTATCCCTTTTTGCCCCATTTCACCCCCTACGAGTAAAAATAGTTTTATGGTGCACGTTTTTATTATCGGGGGAATGCGCATACCCAATATCAAGTAAGCACAAGCAGACATATAGTCTAAAATATTAGAGGTTATTATGTGTTTTTCAGTCCTTGTGAGGGAAAATTTTTCCCTTTGGGCCAATGTTGCCCAGTTTCAATCCCAACTGATCTACGACTATAGGACGTATTAATGCAAAATTTGGACCTCCTAGCTCCTTTCGTTTAGATGTTAACGTGCTTTCAACAGACGGACGGACGGACATGGCTAGATCGATTTAGAATTTTATGACGATCAAGAATATATATACTTTATAGAGTCTCAGGTCGATATTTCAAGGTGTTAGAAACGGAATGACAAAGTTAGTATACCCCCATCCTGGAGGTGGAGGCTATAATAAAATTGAGAGAATATATGAAGTTAAAGTAGTTGAAGTCATGTAGTAAATTCATTTTCCAAGGGAACTTTTTTTCGTCAAATAATGCTCATATGACTCACCCTAATGTACACATAAAATTGCATGTTTGTAGCTGTTATCGTTTGATTTAAACAATTGTTATCCCCTTTTGTGCGATTTCATCCATTAAAAGCTTGAGTCTCTTTATTCACGCTAAAAGGAGAATATATGTACATTAGGATGGGTCACGAAAATAAATTGCAGCGGTCACCCTCCAGAAATGAAGATTGGATTTTTTAATGATGATCTGCAAAATATTTCGTCACTGGGTCAAGCCATCTGTGAGCTAAACACTACTGAAAACACGTCTAAAAATCATGTTTTTCCCGTGTAATTTTTTTATGTTGAATTTTTGCCCAAAATTTTTTTCTGACCCTTGGAAGCACTTTAAATAAAAATTTTTATTCTTGTTTTAGAATAACTCATTGGTCGTATTATGATTTTTCAAGGTGGCAGATAAAAACTCATATTTCTTGGAATGATTTTGCAAGATGTGTTTTGAAAAATAAATAGAAGGAATAAATACCTTTCGAATGAAGCCTAAATGATGAATATCGAAAATATCGAATATCGGAAATATTGTAAAATAATTTAATACAGGAGATAGATTTTCAAAGCAAACATTTTCCAACTTTTTTTAAAAAAATGATCACTGTGGCGTCATTTTTCTTCCGATGTTCATCATTTAGACATCATTCGAAATGTATTGCCTGTCGCTATTTATATTTTATAAAATACTAACACCAAATACAAAAAAAATGACTAAGACAAGAATCACAATTTATATTTAAAGTACTTTCAAGGATCTATTATTTAAAAAAAATTGACAAAAATGCACCACAAAAAAATGCACGGGAAAAACATGATTTTTAGGGGAATTTTCAGCAGCGTTTAGCTCACAGACGGCTTCATCTAGGGACGAAATATTTTGCAAATCATCTTTTAACAATTCAAACTTTATTTTCGTGGGGTGACTGGAAATTGTTTTTCCATTTGTATGGACAGCGACCCAGCCTAATGCACCTTTCGTTACCAAAATATAAAAAAGACTCAACTAACATTTTTTTGCAAATCGAGATTTTAACAAAACACAACAACTTCGTTCATAATAAACAAAAATATCGATTTGCAAAAAAATGTTAGTTGAATCTTTTTTATATTTTGGCAACGATATGTAGCAAATATCACAGAAATCGTCAGCAAAATATGCTTAAATACTGTAAATATTGCGGATTTATGGAAAAAATCCCTCTCCATTGATTTCGCCTATTTGCAATCCCAAAGTATCTACAACAATTAGAAGTATTCTGGGTAAATTTGCATCTTCTAGATTCTTTCTTTGAGATACTAGCTTTCACCACACGGATATGACTAGATCGCCTTAAAATTTGATGACGATCTAGAATCGATTTTTCAAGGGGTTTTACAAACGGAATGACAAACTATGTAGATCCCGATTCTTTAGTGTAGGGTACAAAAATAATGTCTGTAGTTTTTTTATTTTGTTTGTTTTGTACGATTTGCAACATTTAATCAATCATACCCCAATGATTGTAATTAATAGATTAAATTCACAAGTTTTCAATTAATTTTTTCTTTGAACTACAATATAATCAAAAGAATATTTTCCTATTTAAATAACGACAGTTTAATTCGAATATTTAATAGACTAGAATCAGTCTGAAATTTATCCGAAAGTAGTATATTTTTAAAATATTCCTCTTAATTTCCATAAGACCAATTGTTTTTGGAACAAAACTGAATTTCGAGGTTTTTGGAGGACTTAATTACAGAGATTTGTTATCCTTTCCTGATTTCCATTTTTTCGGGACACCTTATTATGTACCTTTGTATGTATGTATACTCATAAATGAGAGTTGACAAATCGTGAGAGAGAAAGAAAGAACGACGAAAAAACATGTTGTCATACTTCATTTCCGTCATACTCTGTAGCTGTGTATTAGGCATTGGGCATTGAACATTGGGCGGTATGAGGTATGTGGTATGCGGCTCAACAACAATAATCACGGAAATATTGTTTTTGTTTGAACAAAGAGCTATCGTTCCCATAAAAATCAATTTAATCACAATTTGATTAAACTATTTGGAACAGGTTGTCGATCCGTTTGATATCAAATAACAAATAAATAAATATTTTAAATTAGGCTATCAAAATTTTACTGCGTCAGGTTTTCATTTTTTTGTGTTTTTTTTTTTTTTTTTGAAAATCTTATCAAAGAATTAATTTATTTTTTATAAATATTAATAAAAAAGCAACTAAAAAGAAACAAAGTTACATAATTGTGTAACACGCGTTTACACATATAGACGCACGCATGCACACACACACAGACAGCCTTATCATATTCAAATGGACAGGGGACTGACTGGCCGACTGTAGGGTCACATTTCATTTCCATGGTAATATAGAAAAATTGTTGGATCATTCATTATGTTTCGGCATTTATTTTGGCCGACTATCGGCTGGCGTTCGTTTACGTTACGTTACGGCGTTTGGCGTTCTGCCCGTAAGATCATTCCGATAGGGCAATAAATACTAAATTATCTGTTATTTATAAAATAGACGATAGATTGGATATTATGTAGGGCCTGCTTGTTAGTACAACAATCGATTAATTTGTTGGCATTTCCGCGGTGTTCAAAAAATAAAAATAATGATTATACGAAAAGAAAAAAAGCTCATTTAATTTAAGTTGAAAAATTAATCGCTGATATATTATTTCAGACAAATTGAAAATAGCCATTCTTTCTATAACGAATAATTTGAACGGAAAAATAATAAACCAATATCCGAGAAACAATAACAAGTATTAATAGAGTAGAGGCACACATGTCATATTACGACGGGGTCATAGAGAGTCAATAGAATATAATGATCAGCTGGTAACTCTGAACATGGTCAAGTAGCTGTGAAGATGGTGTAAAAGATCAGCAAGAGTGAAAACGCATTAGAAGGCCTAGTCACTTGAATGCTTCATTCGACATATGCAATGCATACCGGACATAAATCGCAAAACGATTTTGGCAGAAAATACAGGGTTTTCCAACAAGAGGTGTTATTTTGGTATTCAAAGAAAAATTCAATTAATTTTAATTTTAATTAATTCAATTTAGATAAATGTTCGGTTGTTTATTTCATAATAAAGAGGAAGGTAAGCCGTAAATAATGAAAAACAACATCAGCCAAATGGCCACCACGACCACGCTTACAGGACCATATCCTTTTCATGAAATTGTCCATAACTAAATCGCAAAGTGGCTGCCCTATGTTCTCGATAGCCTCACGAATTCTATCTTTGAGGTCTTGAATCGACGCTGGTCTGTTGGCGTAGACCTTATCTTTCACGTGGCCCCAAAAGAAGAAGTCGCAAGGTGTTAAATCCTAAGATCTCGGTGGCCAATTGTGATCACCTCTTCGAGTGATAACACGATCCGGTCCTTAATCATCTCTCGATAGCGCAATCCATTCACCGTAACTGTTGATCCAACCCCATTTTCGAAAAAGTAAGATCCAATGACCCCGCCGGGCTATAAACCGCACCAAACAGTCACACGATGAGGACGGAGAGGCTTCTCAACAATAACTCTTGGGTTTTCCGAGCCCCAGATGCGACAATTTTGCTTGTTGACATAGCCACCGAGGTGGAAATGGGCCTCATAAGTCAAGGTGATTTTTCGATGGAATTCCGGATCATTTTCATTCATGAATTTTAATAATTTCAATGCGTTGTTGAAGCGTGTATCGTTCCATTTTTAGTAATGGCGTTGTTTCTACTTGTCAAATGTCAACGAATAAAAGCTTCAAAAGTGATAGCTACCGAAATACCGGATGATTCAAAATAACACCTCTATTTAATTTTGATAAAGTTTTCATTAAAAATTTAATGATGCCTTCCAAACCTTCGCAGATATAGAGCAAAATCATTTTGTGCAATTATTTATAGTAAAGGGTGATTTTTTAGCTATTATCTTTTTGGCAACAATGGTTTCAACAGCTGACGCACGTTTCGTGTTTCGTTTCACTGTCAAACATCTTCAGTTTGGTCTATAATTTAACCATGAATCGTCTTACAAACGAACAACGCTTACAAATTATTGAATTGTATTATCAAAATGCGTGCTCTGTTAAGAAAGTTCATCGTGCGCTTCCATTTTATGGTCAGTTTAATCGATCCACTGAAGCGGCTATTCGGGCTATTGTGACTAAATTTCGCACCAAATTTACATTGTTGGACATTAAACCACCAACATGCTTACGTAGAGTGCGAACTGAAGAAAATATCGCAGCTGGATCGGCCTGTGTTAATGATGACCATCAATTATCGATTCGTCGCCGTTCGCAGCAATTGGGCCTCTGTTACTCAAAAACGTGGAAATGCCAATTTAACTAAGCGGATGGACCATTTGAGGCGCAGTCAAGGTCAAACATTAAATTATATGGACCGATTCATGCATTTTTCTAAATTTTATGTGTTTTTTTTTTGAAAAACTTTACTATAGCTTTTAAAAAATCAGCCTTAACGTTTCGAATCTTCGATAATTTGGTACGGATTAACCGAATTATTCGAGTTATCCGAAAATCGGTCATTTCTGATTATTCGAAGAAATATTTGATATTAAATAAATATAGAAATATTTGATATTAATGATAAGAAATATTTGATTTTAAATATTCGATTAATCGAATAAAATTTAATCGGTTGGATAACCTATTCTATATATATACCGAATTTCATTAATCAGTCGTTTACTTGGTACAATTTTTATTTCCCTTCACCCCGTTCTGCTTGTAAAAGTAAGAATTCTTAAAAATGTCTAGTTAAGAATCTACGCAGTCAAAGGAATGTACACATCGAATTTCATGATTTCAAATTCAAACGCCATTTATTCTATGTGTCTACGCAATTAGAGGTATGTACATACCGAATTTCATGTGTGTAGCAGTCCTTGTTTGATTGGTACTATTTTTATCTCATTTCCCCCATTTAATAGCCAAAGGTTCGTTCACGAAATGAGGAAGCAGAAGTCTCCAAGCAATGTGCTTAAATACTCAAATTTTTGGGGGTATTTTTAGTCCTTGTGAGGGAAACTGGGATCAATTTCGTCCATTTACAATCTCAACCTATTATATTGCTTTACGGCAAAATGGCGAATTCTTCGCAAACATTTCAGTCAGCCAACAAAATTGAAAGAAATGCAAGAAATGATGATTAAAGTCGGCACCCTCTAATCTACCGGTAATGAGCTCTATGGGCGGTGCGAATATACGATTTGGCCCCGAACTTTACAACTTGAAAATTTGCACCTTATAAAATTATTGTCAAAAAATCAATTCTTGTATTACATTTGGACACAGCTGATATCTTCTTTCTGTACCGTTGAAATAAGTTCTACTACAAAAATAGCCATTATATATTATATAGCCAATTATTATAATTGGATTCATTCATTTCACAATGATATCAGTTAATCGGACACCTGTGCGAATGATTAATATCATTCATAATTAATATTACGTATACGCCACAACTATCGCGGCGTTTTCATGCAATTTAAGAATGAAATCGAAGATAAATATATGTATGTATAAACAAGTAAGGAAGGTTAAAGTCGGGCGTGGCCGACTATATGATACCCTACACTTAGTCATTATACCGGGTGATATAAATACAATGCAGCTATAAAAGGAGAATATACTACAAATTCCATACTTCTATCTGTATTTGTAAGAAAATTTGAACACAAACTATGAATGGGAGCTATATACAAATCTGAACCGATCTGACCCATGTTTAGCAAAAGTTTTCTAGTTTAAATATTAGACGCTTTCCCAAATTTTATGGAGTGTTAAATATGTGGTTTCTAGAGCGGAAAGAATTAAATCGGGAGCTATATATAATCTGAACCGATGTGACCCACTTTCGCTATTGTAATTTCTATTTGAAACATTAGCTGATGTGCCGAATTAGAAGAAAATCTGTTCAAATTTGAAGAAAATCTGTCAAAGTTTGTGGTATCTAGAGCGGAAAGAGTCAAATCGGAAGAGACAATTGTATGGGAGCTATATATAAATCTGAACCGATCTATCATATTTTTACCAGAGCTATTTTCAGTTGAAATATAAGCTGTTTTGCCAAATTTGAAGAAAATCTGTCAAAGTTTGTGGTTTCTAGATCGGAAAGGGTCAAATCGGAGCAGCCATTTGTATGGGAGCTATATATAAATCTGAATCGATCTATCCTATTTTTACCAGAGCTGTTTCTAGTTGAAATATACGGCGTCTTGCCAAATTGGAGGAAAATGTGTGGAAATATATAGTTTCTAGAGCGGAGAAAGTAAAACCGAAAGCAAAATTTGTATGGGAACTATATATAAATCTGAACCGATTTGCTTCAAATTAAATAGGGTTCGTCCTTATCCCATAAGACTTCGTTGTGCCGAGATTCATTTAGTTCTAACAACAATTGCGATCTGGACTTTGATTACAAGAATAAATGGACAGACGGACGGACGGACGAAAATCGCTAAATCGACTCAAAAGGTGATTCTAAGTCGATCGGTATAATAAACGATGGGTCTATCTCGTTTCCTTTTGGGTGTTACAAACAAATGCACAAAGACATTATACCCTGTGGTGTAGGGTATAAAAATTTCAGGGGGCCAAAGCCAACCCCTACTGTTTGCCAATGTGGCATTGCCTCAATGCTTCTGGTTTTGAAAAGTGAAATTGATTCTTTGATTCTTTTTTAAGAATGTTGGCTAAGCAATTATTATAATCCAAACTACCTTTGTATTCAACTGAAAACCGTTAAAATAAATAAAAAACAAAAAGTAAAAACCCCCTAAAAAACCCAACAAAATTAAAAGGAATTGAAATTATTTGAAACTTATCACTTCCCCAGATAGTTTCATTTCAATGCAGCGTTTTGTTTTTTATACCCTCCACCTCCAGGATGGGGGTATATTCACTTTGTCATTCCGTTTGTAACACCTTGAAATATTCATCGGAGACCCCATAAAGTATATATATTCTGGGTCGTGGTAAAATTCTAAGACGATATAGCCATGTCCGTCTGTCCGTCTGTCCGTCTGTCTGTTGAAAGCACGATAGCGGCCGAACGAAGTGAGCTAGGAGGTTCAAATTTTTCCTAAATGTGTCTTATGGCTGTAGATCGGTTGGGATTGAAAGTGGACGAAATCGGCCCAGAGGGAAAAATTTTTCCCTCACAAGGACTGAAAATACCCCTAATATTTAGATTATTTCAGCATGTTTTTTGAACATATTAGCTTGTATTTACTTAACATTTGCAATGCGCATTCCCTTTATAGCATAAAAGGGCACCATAGAGTGATTTTTATTTGTAGGGGGCGAAATGGGACAAAAAGGGATAAAAATGGTACCTATCAAATGACAACAGATAGCAACACGAAATTTGGCGTGTACATTCCTGTAATAGAGTAGATACATAATATAAAAGTATTTTTTCTAATTTCGTACTTTTAAGGGGTTAAATGGGGATAGAGGGATAAAAATAGTACCAACCTAACGGCTGCACCTAGAATAATGAAATTCGATATATGCATTCCTCTGATTGCGTAGACACGTAAAATAAAATAACTTTCCAAAATTCGTCCTTTTTGGGGTTCAAATGGAAAAAGTGGATAAAAATAGTACCTACCAAATGACAGCAGCTAGAATCATGAAATTCGGAGTATACATTCCTCTGACTGCGTAGACACGAAAAATAAAACGTTTTTTCCAAATTCGTACTTTCAAGGGATACAATGGCTACAGGGGATACAAATAGTACCAACTAAACGAATACAACTAGAATGATGAAATTCAGTGTGTACATCCCTCTAATTGTGTAGATACGTAAAATAAAGAGGTTTTAGATAGTCGTACTCTTGAGGGGGCAAAATTGAAAAAAGGGGATAAAAATGGTACCAACAAAATGGCCGCTGATAGAATCATGGAATTCGGTGTATACATTCCTCTGACTGCATAGCCACATAAAATCTTTTTTTTTTCAAATTCGTACTTTATTTTGTTGCTTTTACGACAAAAAATGGTAGAATCATGAAGTTGTCTTATACTGCGTACGTGAGAGATAAGGTATTTTCAAAATTTATACTTTTGAAATTAAAATAGGATGGAAATACAACAAACCAAACGACTGAAGCTGAAAATACACTCTCTATCCCCCAATATTTAGTGTATTCATAATTGCTCCCTTATATCTACTTTATGAATTGAAGTATAATATCCATTATATATACATAGTATACAAATATTGGTAGCCTTGGCTTATTAATTAAATTTCTAATTTTCATACATTTGAAATTTGTTGCGGACATTCCTCTTGTAGCTTGGAAGCACCACAAAGAAAATAAATGTTTTAGCGGGCGAAATGGGACAAAAATGTATAAGATATGGTACCAATGATACGACAACAGCTAGAATCATGAAATTTGGTGTGTATATCCCTCTAATTACATAATTTTCAAAATTCGTACTTTTAAGAGATATAATTGAAAAAGAGGGATAAAAATGGGACCTTCCAAACCGCTGAAGTTGATATCATGAAATTCGGTGTATATATTCGGTGGCCTGACTATGACGAGTCGAAACAAAAATGTTTTTTTTTCAAATCTGTACATTTGGGCGGAGAATGGGGCGAATAGGGATATCTTTGTACTTTTCTTATCAAAATAATGCAGTCACTTTGTCTGTATCTGAAAATGCTTCTCCCTAATGGCGACTGACAATCGCCTAATATTTTCGACATGTTTACTTTCACAATTACAACATTTTACAGCAATTATTTATAGTAGTAGATTTTAAACAGTGCGCATAAGTATACATTATAGTTTGAAATAGTAATCAAATATAGTAATGTGCATAAACATATCACAATTTTCGTAATATGGTTCTATACTTCTATGTCGACATCCTTTAATCTGCTGGTTATACTGTGGAATGCACTCCGTGGTGGAGGGTATATAAGATTCGGCCCGGCCGAACTTAACGCCTTCTTACTTGTTTTTTCTCTGCATTTATAGTTACTAGGCTGTGAGTTTGAGTTTATTTTGTTGGGTTGTGTGGTAGATTGGTGGGTTTATTACTTTGGAATTTTGAACTGTTTCTTTATCAAAAATTAGAAAAAAATCGAAAAACAAAACACAGAAATATGTAGAAACCCCCATACCAACCTAAAAAACCGCAAAGTAGAAAATGTTTCGGCTTATAACGAGGGTAATTAAATAAGTTTGTATCATGCAACCGGATTAATTCGAAGATCTTTCAAGCAAAGTATAGAACATTAAAAAGGATTAAATCAATACAAGTTTTGAATATGCACTCGTCTGGAGGATTTTTAATATTTGTGAATGCTTATAACTTTGCAAATAAACTTTTAAGATTTTTTCCTAAGGCAGGTGTGAAATATTTTCCATAGAAAAAAATTTCTGAAATGTACAAAAAATCGAATTAATTGTTTATACAGTTTGACTTGGAATTACTCTATCAATGGATAACTTATATAGACTATATAAAATTGATCCGACTGGGGTTAGTAGTCAAAACCAGGTCTAGGTTGTCATAAAGTTTTTTGGTGCATTTTGGTCGCCGAACTACAAAAATAGTCTAAATTTTAAATTCCATGGATAAGTTTTTTTTATTATTTTATATTTTCATTTTCGAAAGTATATAAAACCGAGTTATCTCCTAGTCTTACTAACATTATTTATTTGTTCTGACTAATAGTTTCGGAATTACATATTTATAAAGTCACAATTATATCTTGTTGCCATTGCCAATAGTCGACGGTCGATAGTTGCGATGACACAACAACTTTTCACATGTCGTACAATAACTTCGCTAATCAACCTCGTAAATCTACAAACCATGCCAGTACAACTATGCCGACAGACGTTGAGGTGGGACAGCGGGGTGTGAGAAGGAGGTGTAGCCCAATAACCAAACCACTCAGTTTAGTATGAACGAGACATTACAAACATACGTACATGTATGTATGTAGAGCCTACCTACCTACCTACCTACCTAAATATCTACGTAGATTGATACGTGTTGTATCTTCCCCCAGCATTTACAATCAGAGTCACACCGTCACTGCCCCTTCACTCCCGCTCACTCCTGCCCCATTCACTTGTTCATTGTGGCCAGCTCATGTGACTTTGTTTTGAGGGGCGGAAAAAAGAGACTGAATTTCTTAAGTAGTTTCGTTTTTGTTTATTGGTAGCTGCTGAAATACCAAGAAAAGGCCAGAAAAGCAAAAAACCAACAAACCCAAAGACGTTAAATGCTCATGCATGTGATTAAATGGCTGGCGAATATTAATACTGGTAATCGCGCACTCGTACTTTCCTATCGGCCCTCAAATTGTTTTGGCCACAAAGGCTTTAGTGTTCATTGATGTTTTTGGTTTTCGAAATTTATGGCCAATAACACAGTTCAACAAGAACACCTTTTTCGTTAGTGGGGAAAGAAGGTTCGAAGAAAATGTAGGAGATTTTTGCCAAAGAAATGGAGTCGGGAAGAAAATGGAAATTAAAAAAGGGGCTAATTTCAGACAAACCAGGTTTTAAATTCTTGCCGCGGTAATGGTTGTCGCTCAGAATTTTGAATTTCGATCTAGATTTTTCGTATAGGGATAGATATTAAAGTAGAATAGATTTTAAATATAGAAAAGTACTCATTATTTTTTAAAATTTCTGTTTTTTTTTTTTTGAATGACTGAACTTTGTCATTTGACAATGGGACACAATATGGCTGTTTTTGTTTAAGACTGGATAACTAAGCTGCGATAACAAAAATTTAAATAAAATGTTAAAATTTCACTCAAAAAAAAATCTTTTCTAAAATTGTCGCCAAAAGCAATGTCAATGTGTGTGTGAAAACAAATTTGAAAAAAAATAATTTTGTGTTAAAAATGTATGACTTAGCCTGGATAATTACACAGTGCGACAAATTGCAGTTTAATCTCTGCAATTCAAGCACCACTATGACGGTTCGTTAGTGTATCCAAAATGATGACGATTTCCTAAAGGATCATACGCAATGTAGTCAGACTGAACATTAACAAAAACAGTCCCGCAATTTTTTTTTTCATAAATTTATTTATATCTGCGAAACTGTTTAAAATATCGAGAAAGAGCATAGGAATAGATTAAAGGAATTATAATTCTTAATTTTTCAACACTTATTTCACCTAAATCGGGAAAGCCGTTTGTATATTTGTTCGAACAATAAAAAATCATGATTTTCGAATAACGAATAATTCGAATAAATTGTCCCAATAATCTATTAATCGATATTATAAGTTTTGCCTTAAAAAACTAATGAAATCGTCGTATGTTTTGTATGATAAATTGATTTTGAATAACCAGTTTGCAGTTTATTGAGGTTAACACCGTGATAATAAAGTCAGTTCTGTTATAAATCATATGATCCATATTCGAAAACAGTCAATGGATAACATCTGATATTATGCTCATTTAAGGGAAGGTTCTTTATTTTGATAAGATATTAAGATTTTTGTCAACTTCTAATGAATTTCGAATTTGATGTTACAATTTTTAAATAAAATCAGATACATAATAAACGTTCAATATATAGTTGAACTACCCGTAAACTGCCGTGTCTTGTCTATATAACTCTAATTAATTATATTTTATTTAAGTGGACAATTGTTCGATTAATCGGTTAATAGAATAACTCTCGACTTCATTATTCGATTAATTGGATTTTTTTTGTTTTCAAATAAACGAAAAATCGAATAACATAAAAGTCAGAATAATTGGATACCCTAATAACAATATTAAATTATTGGAACATTGGCTAATATTAACGAATATTGAACTACTTGCCGAAAAATAAAGGAAAATTGTTCCTTCCATTTTCCCAAAATTATCAAATAAATAGATAAAATAAATTATCAATAAATATACGAGCCGGCAAATCAGCCGAAAGCCGCCGCCGCCGACCCATTTTGAACAGCGCCGCCGCCGCCGATAATTATGGTTCGGCTTGTAACTCTGACGGATACCTCAGGAAAAAAATCCTTTAGGCAATCGTCATCATTTTGGATACACTAACGAACCGTCATAGTGGTGCTTGAATTGCAGAACCACTGTTGCACTGTGTTATCCAGTGTAAGTCAAAATGATGTATATCGAGGCTAAGTCCAATAAAGTCGATACAAAATATTTTTTTGAAAATTTCTTTTGATAGTTGGCGACAATGTGAAAAAATAATTTTTTATTTTGAACGAAAAATTAAATTTTTATTAAAGTTTTTGTTATCCCGGCTTAAAGAAAAACATTAGGGCTCATTCATATGCCTATCACGACTGGCTCGGCAGTACCTCATCCGATCAACCCAATTTTTCAGTACAGCTTAAAAGCCACACCAAACAGTTACTCGTTGTGGATGTATTGACTTCTCAATAGTCACCTGTGGCTTCTCTGAACCACATATGCGGCAATTTTGCTTATTGACATAGCCACCGAGATGAAAATGAGATTCATGATGGCCGATCTCTTTTCGAAAATAAAAATGAATGTTATTCTTCCATTCAAAATCAAAGTAATCGGTAGTTCAAATTTTAAATGGTCCACCCTACATAAGTAGAAAGTATGTTTGTGGCCCAATTTGAAACTACTCGAACTACTAATAAAAATTCAATTAAAAACGGATCAACAAAACGAGCTAAAGCCGATTAGTGAATATATGGCTGACATCTTACCTACGTAGGGGTAGGTACCGCAAATGTTATGAGATCTTTCGGTTCTTGTGAGTGAAATAATGTTTTGTAATTTCAACCAATATAGAACTATCTTCTAGTATTCTTCCTAATCTGATAAGTTTGTCAGCTTTACAGTTACCTGGAATCAATCCATGGCAGCCAATCAAATTCAATATCGAACTGCTTATCCTACTTCTGCAGATATTCACGATAGTCTTGAGCACTTCTTGAATTTGGGCTCTCCAAGTTCATGTATCTGATGGTACACTGACTATCCTGATCATTTTTGATTCAAGTGGCTTAATAGCCAAAACTTTGGTTGATAAATTCGACAGATAACGGGTTATTTTACAAGTCAGGTTAACATCTAGTTTCATTGCAGATAATCATTAAAGAATCCAAACTTTATTTTCATGGGGTGACTGGAAGTTGTTTTTCCATTTGTATGGCCCGCGACCCAGCCTAATGTGCAGCAGTTCTGAGCTGTTCTTGAATTTGCGATCCCCAAGTTCATGTATCTGATGGTACACTGACTATCCTGATATTTTTTGATTCAAGTGGCTTAACCACTCTTCTCTAATAGCCAAATCTATGGTTGATAAACTCTGCAAGTAACGGGTTGCTTAACAAGCCAGGTTAACATCTAGTTTATTTTATTATAGTCCATACCCGCCCTACCTAGTTTGGAGCCGACACATAACGATCACCCAATCATCCCTATAGGGAGAGCTACCGTCATTTAATGGATTTATTTCCCCGTTTTAGCAATTGTTTCAAAAGTACCTTGATTTAAAATTCTTGAATTGTTTTAAAAACATTTTTGATGAGGTATCACAAATAAAAATCCCACAATTCCTAAAAAGGGGAAAATAAATCCCAAAAATTGTGTTTTTTTTATTTGTAGAAAAAATGTTATTATTAAATGACTAAGATGATTAACGAAAATAAATTGCAACGGCCACTCCCCAGAAATTAAGATTAGATTGCTTAATGATGATCTAAAAATATTTCGCCAATGGGTCAAGCCATCTGAGAGCGAAACGCTCCGGAAAACACCTCTAACAATCATTCTTGTCTTAGAATAAGTCATTGGTCATACTATTGGACGTTTATATTGTTTTTTTTTTTTTTGTGGGTTTTCAAGATGATAGCTAAAAACTCAAGAGGTGTTGTGAAAAGTAAATAGAATGAGTCAATACCATTCGAACGATGCCAAAATGATGACGATCGGACGAAAAATGACGTCACTGACTCCATGTTTGCAAAATAATTTAATAATGGAAATGGATTTTCAGAGCCAAAAAGTGCAAAAATTTTTTACAACAAGCAAAATCGGCGTTAAGTTCGGCCGGGCCGAACTTTATATACCCTCCACAATGGATTGTATTCTACAGAGGTTGTCGGTTTTCGTAGAAGTGCAGTAATATTACAGGAAAATATAATTTTTTTAATATAGCCAAACCAAAACAAATACAAATATTGAAAAATTAATTTTATAAATAAATATAATATTTTAATTATTTCAAACCACGCTTATATGGTAATGCTACCAATACGTCAATTCAAAAAATAAATATTCTTATATTTATATTTTCAAAGCCATAAATATTGGTAGATAGTGGGTGCTACAGTTGGTTGTATTTCCATTCTATTTGAATTCCAAAAGTACAAATTTTGAAAATCCATTATCAGACGAACATAGTGCAAAATAACCTAACTTAATGATTCAACCAATTTTTGCCGTAAAAGAAAAAGTACGAATTTGGAAAAAAAAACTTTTTATTTTGCGTGTCTATGCAGTCAGAGGAATGTATACACCGAATTCCATGTTTCCAGCTGCTCCCATAAGGTTGGTAAAATTGTTACCCCCTTGACGTTTCTACGCAATTAGAATTTTATCATTCTAGCTGTAGTCGTTCAGTTGGTACTATTTTTATCCCTCTGTACCATTGTATCTCTTGAAAGTTCTAATTTCGAAAAATTCGTTTATTTTCCGTGTCTACGCAGTCAGAGGAATGTATACTCCGAATTTCATGACTCTAGCTGCGGTCATTAGATTGGTACTATTTTTATCCCCTTTTTTCATTTTAACCCCAAAAAGTACAAATTTTGAAAAATCCGTGTATTTTATTTATCTATGCAATCAGAGGAATGTATACACCGAATTTCATTATTCTAGGTACAGCCGTTTGGTTGGTACCATTTGTATCCCTCTATTCCCATTTTACCCCTTAAAAGTACGAATTTGGAAAAAATACTTTTATATTATGTATCTACTCAATTAGAGGAATGTACACACCGAATTTCGTGTTTCTAGCTCTTGTCGTTTGATATGTACCATTTTTATCCCTTTTTTGCCCCATTTCAACCCCTACAAATAAGAATCACTTTATGGTGCACGTTTTTGCTATAAGGGAAATGCGCATACCAAATATCAAGCAAATATAAACAGACATATTCAAAAAACATGCTTAAATACGCTAAAATATTAGGGATTATTATGGGTATTTTTAGTCCTTGTGAGGGAAAAATTTTTCTCTTTGGGCCGATTTCGCCCCATTTCAATCCCAACCGATCTACGACTATAAGACGCATTTCTGGAAAATTTGAACGTTCTAGCTCCTTCCGTTTAGATGCTAGCGTGCTTTCAACAGACGGACAGACGGACGGACGGACGGACATGGCTAGATCGTCTTAGAATTTTATGACGATCAAGAATATATATACTTTATAGGGTCTCAGGTCGATATTTCAAGGTGCTACAAACGGAATGACAAAGTTAGTATACCCCATCCTGGAGGTGTAGGGTATAAAAATGAGCCCTGCGGCGTTAATTGCCTTCCGATGTTCATCATTTAGGCATCATTCGAAAGGTATTGATTGACGCTATTTATTTTGTATAAAATACTAAAACCAAAACCGAAAAGAATTTTAGTTGTCACTATGAAAAAAACACAAAAAAATACTATAAAGGTCCAATAATTCGTCCAATAAGTTACTCTAAGACAAGAATTAAAATGTATATTTAAAGTTCTTTCACGAGTCTATTAATTACAAAAATTACGAAAATTCAGCACAAAAAATACACGGGAAAATATGATTTTAGGGTGTATTTTCAGGGGCGTTTAGCTCAATCCAAATCACCATTAAACAGTCCAAACTTTATTTTCGTGGGCTGACTATAAATTGTTTTTCCATTCGCCTAATAAAAAAATTCGTAAAAATTAGAAACCATCGTTTCGCCACTTTTAAACTCACACAGTAGCTTAAAAAGATACCAACTTTAAAATTTAAACTAAATGGACACTAATCCAGTTAGTAGTTCGAAAATCAAAATAAAAGAATTAAAATTGCAAAAGTTTAAAAAAAAATCTAACCCTGCTATAACACACCACATCAATATTTTAAAAATAATTGAAATTACCTTCAAAACAAGGTAGACACATTAAAATCGGTAAAGAATTTCAGGAGTTACTGGCGATTGAATGAATGATGGAATGACTCATATATCTTTTTAAAATATTGATTGAAAGGAAATATAAGAAAATTTTGCTATTCAAATTAATTTATCGCCATAAAATCCAATATTAATGAAATTTGGTGCATAGCTCTTTTTTGAACTCTACATATTTGGTGCATAAATTGAGCAGTTCGGCTTAGAATTTGGCCCTCATACATATGTGGGCAGAAGAACAGCAGCTTCAATATTTGGAAGAGAAAGTTAAAATTGCATAAAAACGTATCTCCATGAGAAAAACAAATTCACATTGAACATGGCGTAAAATCTACAAATAAAGGGTGATTTTTTAAGAGCTTGATAACTTTTTTTTTAAAAAAACGCATAAAATTTGCAAAATCTCATCGGTTCTTTATTTGAAACGTTAGATTGGTCCATGACATTTACTTTTTGAAGATAATTTCATTTAAATGTTGACCGCGGCTGCGTCTTAGGTGGTCCATCCGCTTAGTCCAATTTTGGCATTTCCACGTTTTTGAGTAACAGAGACCCAATTGGTGCGAACGGCGACGAATCGAAAATTGGTGGTCATCATTAACACTGGCCGATACAGCTGCGATATTTTCTTCAGTTCGCACTCTACGTAAGCGTGTTGGTGGTTTAATGTCCAACAATGTAAATTTGGTGCGAAATTTAGTCACAATAGCCCGAATAGCCGCTTCAGTGGGTCGATTAAACTGACCATAAAATGGAAGCGCGCAATGAACTTTCTTAACAGAGCACGCATTTTGATAATAAAATTCAATAATTTGCAAGCGTTGTTCGTTTGTAAGACGATTCATGATGAAATGTCAAAGCATACTGAGCATCTTTCTCTTTGACACCATGTCTGAAATCCCACGTGATCTGTCAAATACTAATGCATGAAAATCCTAACCTCAAAAAAATCACTCTTTATTTAAATATCGTAACAAGAGATTATGCTAAAAGTACATCTCCGAAAACATGGCTGTTTGCCGATAAAATATCCAAATTCCCCAAGCGAGGAAAGCATGTTCCAAAATTTTGGAATACTTACTAGAATGTGGCAACTATTTTATTTTTTTATTTACTGAGTAAGAAGTTAACACATGAGGCTAAAATGTTTAATAAACATTTTCTAAGCGGTACTTCGCGATTTGACAATTTTCAAAAAGAAAAAAAAATAATTTTTGATTGGACCTATCGCACATTGCTTTCTCTCATGGACAAAAATCAGATGTCGCTTTAAAGCTAAGATTTGGGCTCGAGAGAGTGGGCGATTTGTATGTAAAATAAACTGAGTTTGTAGTCCCGTTCGTGAGTAGATGAAGAAAATTTTTGTTCAAAAATACATATTTATACGGAAAAGAATATTCTTATAATTTCCGATTAGCTTAGAAGTAGTACGAATTTTGATTTATTTTTATTAATTTTAAAAATAATATTTTTATCTAATTTTATATATATTTAAATTTTAAATCATCAATTTTGGATGGGCAAACATAAACTGAAACTTTCCAATCAATGGAATTAAAACAGGAACATTCCCTTAACTGAAAAGGGGAATCCCCTTTATAGGCGTGAAACAGAAAACGTAGGAAATCGAAACATAGACTGCGCAATTCAAAGCAACAAGTTTTTTTGCGAAAAAAGTCGAATCTCAGGCGACGTCCAGTTCGAAACCACTCAATTTTATTTTGGCGAATCAAATCGAAATCACGCAAAACGGGGTATTACTGTATTTGCATGTTTAACAATATGTCATCCCTAGAAGTATGCTTTAAAAATGTTAAATTTAATATAACTATAGAATACGGGTGTACACTAAATTTGAGACCATCTAATGTATATATATTCATGATCGTCATGAAATTCTAAGATGATCTAACAATGTCCGACAGCCTGTGGAACCTACGCGAGCATTTAACGAAAGAGGTAGCTAAAGTTGTAGAACGGTTGCAATTGCAATTGGACGATATTGTTTCAGAGGGAAAACTTTTCCCCTAACAAGGACTGAAAATATTCTCCATCCATTTGGGAATTATTCCTCTCTTCTAGATCAAAATAGTTTACTGAAACAGGGTGTACGTTACCACCCAAAGTTTGTAGCCTAGTGTAATTTGTGTAGTTAAGTTCAATGATTTTTAGTTGTTTGTTGCTCAAATACCAACCAAATCTTTATTAATACCCGTGTCCGTGTCCATGTCCATGCCATATAGATAGCAGACGTTGGAATGCACTTGACGGAAATGTACTTTGTTTTCTAATGACAATAAACAATTATTGAGGGGCTGTATATTTTGTGAAGAATGCGAATAATTGTTGTCATTGTTTACACTTTCATGCGGAAACCACTTCAATCGCTCCTACCAAAGGTCACATAACTGTGAATCACATGAGGTAGAGGTAGTGCTGGGATTCACCCAAACAAATGTGATTTGTTGAAATAATATTGGAGTAGGAGGTCGACTTTCTAGATACTTCTGGGGAAAAAAGTGGAAATAAGGCACAGCAGCGAGAGTAGGAGATAGATACATAAATATGTACAAAAAGGCCAGATATGGTTAAACCATAAAGTAAAATTGGGAAAAGCGCATAATTTTGGAAATGTACAAAAAATCCCACAAGTGGTAAAAACTGTTACTAATAATTATAAATCTGGAGCATTGTTATGAGGACTGTAAAATATAATAAAAACGTACAGAAATAAGAAAAGTGAAAAAAATAGAATAGTATTAAATGGAAGCGGAAAAATAGGCAATAGGGATATAACAAGGGACCGAAACGGACTATTATGTGATAAATAAATTCAAAAAAATTGAGGGCAAAATAGAGTACAATAGAGTACTATTGTACGAATGTTGAAAAACTCATTACAACTTGGTACTCATACAATCCATATATTGGCAGTATGGTCTTCCCCACATCCCTATATATATATTGGATAGGTCAATGGTAAATTATATATCGTCTTGAGAGCTTTGTTTTGCATGCATTGGAGGGATCTCAAAGAGCAACTGTTCTTATTGTAGGCGTAGGCAATAGCAAAGTATTTCAATTGGGATTGAAATATCATGAGCTTCGATTTTTCATTTAACTTGTATTTCAATTTATATACAACACCGATTGCTGGAGCTATTTTCTTCTTGATATCAGCAATATGTATATCCCAGTTCAAATTGTTATGCAGTGTCACTCCCAAATATTTCACAGAGTGATCCTCACTAACTGATCTTCCATCGACGTATACCGAGAAATTATCATTATTACTTGCTGTGTGGGGTCTAAACCGAACTACTTTAGTCTTATTTGGATTAAGCGATTCATCCTTGCTAATTCGAAAATCAATGAAGCCTATCTTTCCACGTAAGTTCGTAAAGTCAGATCGTGCTTGTATGGATAAAACAGACCACGTCATCTGCAAACATAAATAGTTTACCCGACAAATCTAGGTTCTTCATATCATTCACATAAATCGAAAATAATAACGGGACTAAACCACACTTCCATGTGGGACTCCATATTCTACAGCGCCAATATTACTTCGTGCATCGTTAAGGTGAACATATTGTTTTCTATTCGATAAATAGTTTTTGAATTAATATTTATGTTTTACAAGATCAAAAGCTTTAGTAAAATCAAAAAATATGCCAGCAACACCGCAGAATCCACATTTAATACAGAATCTTCTGTAGCACAACCTCTTCTGAATCCAAATTGACTATCAAACAATATGCTGTTTTCCTCCAAATAAAATAACAGTATATCAAAAAGTATATTCCAAAAGTGGAACCACATCTTCAGCGCATTCCTTAATATTTTTATACCCTCCACCTCCAGAATGGAGGTATACTAACTTTGTCATTCAGTTTGTAGATCGGTTGGGATTGAAACTGGGCGAAATCGACCCAAAGGGAAAAAATTTTCCCTCACAAGGACTGAAAAAACCATAATAACCCCTAATATTTTTGAGTATTTACGTATATTTTTTCAATATATTTGCTTGTACTTACCTTATATTGGGATGATATTGTGCATTCCACCGATAACAAATACGTGCACCATAAAACGATTTTTATTCGTAACGCAAAAAGGGATAAAAAAATGGTACATATGGTACATAATGGTACATAATATGAAATTATTTTTTTCCAAATTCGTACTTTTAAGGGATAACATGGGAATAGAGGGATATAAACGGCTGCCCCTAGGATAATGAAATTCGGTGCATACATTCCTCTGATTGCGTAGGCACATAAAATAAACGGATTTTTCGAAATTCGTACTTTTCGGGGTTCAAATGGAAAAAAGGAGATAAAGATAGTACCAACCAAACGCCAAAGCTAGAGTCATGAAATTCGGAGTATACATTCCTCTGACTGCGTACTCACGAAAAATAAACGTTTTTTTCTAAATTCGTACTTACAACGGATACAATGGATACATGGGATAAAAATAGTACCAACTAAACGAATAAAGCTAGAATGATGAAATTCGGTGTGTACATTAGGGCGTACCTCAAAAAAAAAGTTCGCCGTACACCTTCGAATATGAAGTATTATTGAAAGGTAGTTTCAAAAAAAATTTTTTTTATGCCGAACGTAAGGGTCGCGCTTTTACATTTTTCTATATAACTTCTGCATTTATAAACGGATTTTAAAGTGTGATACATCGAAGTTTTTGTCTCGACGAGGCCGATTTTTTTGTATTTGAAGTCATTGAGCTCAAGCACCCCCTTCTGGTACTTACCCATCATATCTCAGTTGCTACTACCCTAATGTACCACTCTAATATCAGAAAATTAAAGCTCGCATAAAATCATGAATCATGCTTGAGTTCAGTGACTTCAAAGACAAAAAATCGGCCTCGTCGAGACAAAAACATCGATGTATCACACTTTAAAATCCGTTTATAAATGCAGAAGTTATATAGAAAAATGTAAAAGCGCGACCCCTACGTTCGGCATAAAAAAATAAAAAAAAAAATTTGAAACTACCTTTCAATAATACTTCATATTCGAAGGTGTACGGCGAACTTTTTTTTTTACTTGTAACCTGGTACGCTCTAGTGTACATCCCTCTAATTGCGTAGACAAGTAAAATAAGGAGATTTTACATAGTCGTATTCTTGAGGGGGTAAAATTGGAAAAAGGGGATGAAAATGGTACCAACCAAATGACCGCAGCTGGAATTCGGTATATACATTCCTCTGACTGCATAGACACGCAAAATAATAAGATTTTTCCAAATTCGTACTTTTACGGCAAACATTGGTTGACTCATGAAGTTAAGTTATTTTGCACTATGTATGTGAGATAATGGATTTTCAAAATACAACCAATACAATACAACCAACTGTAGCACCCATTACCTACCAATATTTATAGTATTTAAGCTTTTTTGAAAAAATGTATAAATATAAGAATATTTATTTTTTTAATTGACTTGAAGTATTAGGCCTGTTCGATTTGGTTTACTAGCTTATGATTAAGATAATTGTTAAAGTGGCAATATTGTTACCCATTGGGTTTTCTAAAATTAATTAACAAGAAAAATATGGCAGCAATGCTAAGAGAGTAGTGAGCTACTTTCTAGTTAAGCGAGTAAATTCCATACAAAAGTTAAGCTAGTAAGCCCAATCGAACAGGCCTATTATTTCGGTATATATAGTGTAAACGTATTGGTAGCCTTGTCTTATAATCGTGGTTTGAAATAGTAAAAATATTATATTTATTTATAAAATTATTTTTTTTATATTTGTATTCGTTTTGGCTTGGCTATGTTAAAAAAATATTTTCCTGTAATATTACTGCACTTCTACGAAAATCGACAGCCTCTGTGGAATGCAAACCATGGTGGAAATTTAAACCTTTTTTACTTGTTTTTAAATATTATAGTATCCTGGACTTTTCTTACCTTCCATTTCTCTTATAACTTTACTCACATCATGTATACTAACATTATCTATTTTAAAACGGTGATTTGATTGTGAAAGAGATCTCAGCAAATGAAAATTGTCTCCAGGCTAAAATTCAATCTGGCATCTGATACAGAGCAAAGAAAATAATCATTAAAACAATTTACTTTGATCTCATCACTGCATATTCTGGAACCTTGAGAATCATTAAGGTTAACATTAACATCCCTTTGGACCTACCAAGGGTGCTATTAATAAATCTCCAACACTTTTTCTGGCCATTTCCCATTTTTTTCTAAATTGTCCATATATATCTCTCAATATCTTAATCGCAATTTGTATGGCCTTACTTACTCGCTTCAACACATCATTTACCATACGTTTATCTTTTACTCTTCGCCTTTCCTTCAATAATTTATCCTTCCATAAAATCAGTGTTTGAATATTTTTGTTAATCCACGGAGCAATTTCGATGCGTAAGTGTTATTATCATTATTACCAAAGTATTAGTTAATTCCGAAGCATTTAATAAATCACAATCAATCGGTAAATTATTTCTCAAGATATTCCTGGCCTTGGAATACTCACAATTGCTCTTAGAAATCTCTATATGGTCCGTAACAGCTAATCTACTTCTGACCTTACAGCAAATTAACATAAATAACATAAATCCTTTCGGAAAAGTTGCCAAATACATGATCTATACATGTACCACTGACCGGCCTAGTTGTGAGAGTTGTGAGAGTAATCACACTCACAGTTCTGTGGATTCTGAAAAACATCAATAGAACATCGAACATTCTAATAAAAATATTAATATCACATTTCTGTGACCGATAAAATGAAATTAGTTTCAATGGTTTGTTGTTGATTTTAAAATTATCCAAAGTAATTGTTACGACCTCTAGAAAACTACCATTTTTACAAACGTCAACGGAATAATGAAGGCTTCTTTTACATACACTGACGTACCACCATAACTATCTTCTTCTTCTTACAATAATGAACACATGAGATCCCAGGTATTGAGTATAACTGAGGAAAATCTGCCAGAAAAGACTTAAACGGATTAAACTTATCCACAGATGAAACGCTTCTGATGTTAATACTTATTACATTTAAATAATTGAATTTTATGGTTTTAATATAATTTTCAAAATGCAAAAAACTTTCAAAATACTGATTTTTAATCATTCAAATTTGGAGTTAAAATGGAAAAGGGGATAAAAATTGTACCAAAATTCGGCGTATACATTCCTCTGACTACGTAGACACGAAAAATAAGAAGTGAAAATGGAGTTAAGTTCGGCCGGGCCGAACTTTATATACCCTCCACCATGTGCAGTAATATTACAGGAAAATATATTTGTTTAATATATCCAAATCAAAACAAATACAAATATTGAAAAAATAATTTTACAAATAAATATAATATTTTTATTATTTCAAACCACGCTTACACGGCAAGTCTACCAATTCCTTTACACTACATATATCGAAATAATGCGTAGACACGAAAAATAAAGATATTTTAGAAAGTCGTACTCTAAAGGGGTAAACTGGGAAAAAGGGGATAAAAATGGTACCAACCAAATGGCCGCAGCTAGATTCATGGAATTCGGTGTATACATTCTTCTGACTGCATTGACACGCAAAATAAAAAGATTTCTTGTTTTCTTATTTTTCGGCAAAAAAAAATGGTTGAATCATCAAGTTAGGTTATCTTGCTCTGTGTACGTGAGAGTTAATGGATTTTGGAATTAAAATAGGATGTAACTATAACCAACCAAACGGCTGTAGCTGAAAATGCATCCACTATCCCCCAATATTTAGGGTTTTTAAAAATGTTTGTAGATTGCTGCTTCATAAATTATTTATATTAAAATTATTTTTATTGGTTATATAAAATTATTTATTTTATTTATATATTATTTATTTTTATTATATTAAAATTATTTATTTTATTTTATATTTATTTGTTTTGGCTATACATATATAAAGAGTGATTTTTTTGAGGTTAGGATTTTCATGCATTAGTATTTGACAGATCACGTGGGATTTCAGACATGGTGTCAAAGAGAAAGATGCTCAGTATGCTTTGACATTTCATCATGAATCGTCTTACAAACGAACAACGCTTGCAAATTATTGAATTTTATTATCAAAATGCGTGCTCTGTTAAGAAAGTTCATTGCGCGCTTCCATTTTATGGTCAGTTTAATCGACCCACTGAAGCGGCTATTCGGGCTATTGTGACTAAATTTCGCACCAAATTTACATTGTTGGACATTAAACCACCAACACGCTTACGTAGAGTGCGAACTGAAGAAAATATCGCAGCTGTATCGGCCAGTGTTAATGATGACCACCAATTTTCGATTCGTCGCCGTTCGCACCAATTGGGTCTCTGTTACTCAAAAACGTGGAAATGCCAAAATTGGACTAAGCGGATGGACCACCTAAGACGCAGCCGCGGTCAACATTTAAATGAAATTATCTTCAAAAAGTAAATGTCATGGACCAATCTAACGTTTCAAATAAAGAACCGATGAGATTTTGCAAATTTTATGCGTTTTTTTTTTTAAAAAGTTATCAAGCTCTTAAAAAATCACCCTGTATATATAGTAATGTTACTGCACTTCTACAAAAAATTGACAGCCTCTGTTTTATGCAATCCATGGTGGAGGGTATATAAAGATCGGCCCGTTTTTTGTTTAAAATAAAATGTTACGAAAAAACCAAAGAAAAAAAGATTTATTTTGTTTTTTTTTTTTTTTAATAGCATTGCAGATTTTCCTAAATCGTGGTTTTTAAATTTTTGGTTAAATTCGGTTTTATCTAATTTTTCCTTTTTTAGATCTTTTACGTCCCCATTTATCTTACTTCGTTAGGAAGTATGCTACTAAAAATATGAAACAACATATTTTTTCCAAATTTCCAATGCGATTTTTCGTGTTAGGAAAAAGAATTTTTGTCGAAAAAATCAATTTTTCTCATATTAAGATCGTTCATTTTGCCAATATTAAGATCTGCCGAATTCGAATAAAATTCTCCTTTCGAAAGATACCCTCTACACCAGCTAGCCTGGCAGACGACTGATTGGCTGTTCAAATTGTTACACTTGTTTCTGTCCCAAATGATTATTATTTGGAGTGAAAAAAGCAATGTAAATCTGGCGATACAACATTTTCGTCTTTTCTTTATTGGGCTCACTAGCTATGTAAAATATACGCCCTAACGGACTTTAGCCTTGTCTTATATTTTTATCTATTTAAAAAATTTGTCAAGTAATGAAAAAGTGCATACTATTCACCATTGAGTGACGCTTGCAATTTCCCAATCAAAGTGTTTCCGTTCTATGGCAACCTTAGGTTAGGATCACAGGTGATTAAGCAATTGTTTATCACTTCCGCAACATGGCCTTTCAGGCTGTGTAGAATGTGGAGATTACTTGATGTACGAGTTCTGCTTTTCAACAACCGAATGTAGGGTACTCATTAAATTTGGGGGGGGGGGGGAAACTAAAATCCGGTTTGTTTTGAAAACAGAATGCCATACCCCCAAGAAGGCCGATTTATAGGGGCACCGCCCATGTCTGTCTGCCTGCCTGTCCGCCTGCCTGTTCAAGGCTTTAGGCATTACTGGGCCTGACTGTATTGTACAATATTGGATTTTGGAATCGGAGTGATGTTAGTTTTCAGTTACAAATATTTACTGTATATCTACATATGTATGCATGTGTGTATGTATGTACATATGTATGTGTGCATTAAGTTTCCATTTCACATGAGAACGATGATAAGATACACAAATATTACATTCCAATGGTATAAAAATGACAATGATAACAAAATAAAATCAACTATTTATTAATGAAATTCTTGACTTGACAAAAATGAAAACACTCACACATTCATACATCCATACATACGTACATATGTATATGTATGCATGTACATATGTGTGTATGTAGTATATGTATGTCTACGCCGGCACTTACGAAAACAAAAGCCCCCAATGAAATAAAATATTTTTGTTGGTGGTTTCTTTTTCGTAGTTTTACATTTGACACAAACGTGTGTGTGTTTGGTAGCTGTTGCTTCGTTCAATGACAATAACTTTTGTTTTTTTTTTTGGAATTTGTTTTTTTTTTTTTTTGGGTCTACATCTAACAGCCCACCGATCACGATGTGGCCGGTGGTGCCAAGGGGTGGGGGGAGGGGTGCTGAATTAGAAGACGGGGCCACAGACAGACCAAACCAAACAAAAACATGCTCCCCTACGAGGCTACCATGTAAAGGGCCCACATGGACTGGAGTATTCGCACTTCTTGTCGGAAATATCGAATCAGGGTAAAAATGTTGTAATTTGCATGAAAATCCTTTGAAAATCTGGCACTTTTACGAGGGCAGTTCAATAAGTAGACGATCGCATTACATTAAGTAAGTCGTCAATATTATTTTACTATGCCACAAAAGTATACAAACGACTTTACGTATTATCCTTTATTTTTTCCATGCTTTATATAAGGTTACTTTCTATATATGTTTGTGTGCCACAAAATTTGAAATCAATTTTTGAAAGCTTTTTTCTCAACCAATTTTGCTCAAATTTTGCACACTTAATCATTTTCGATGACAATACAAGGAAATGGAAAAATTTGACCAATTGGACAAAGGGGCGTGGTACCTCCCATACAAACCACAAATTAAAAATCTATTATTTCTGCTCCTGATAACGGTATTTAAACAAAATTTGGTACGTCGGTTTGGTGTGCATGTTGTAAGTGCTGCTGCAAATATGGGCGGGATTGTACAAAGGGGCGTGGTACCTCCCATACAAACCACAAATTAAAAATCTATTATTTCTGCTCCTGATAACGCAGTAATTTTTCCTTCTACAAAAGATAACTAAAAAAGAATTTCTAGGCCCAATAGAATTCTGCTTGCATAAAGCATGGATTTGAAAAAATTTTTTTTTTTGATTTACTAGTTTATTTACTATTTTCTGGTGACTTCGATCTAACATTGTAGATATAACAACCAGCCCCAGACCACATGCAAATAATTCATTCGGGCATTGTCATGTCTGAAGAAAACAACGACAATTCTTATTTTATTCATAATTTACAATCGCCTGTACACTTTTATATCAAACAATATTCTTTTTGATTGATCTTACTTAAAGTTTAGTTCTTCAATATAATGAATTTTACGATTAAGGAACATGGCTAACAATCCATTGTGCGTTAAATCGGGAATCCACTGTATTTTAATCTTCGACAATGATTTTATCAGACCTTATGTCATTTAAACTAGATTTCGCATGCAGTGTGACAAGGCTACAAGGCATTTCGATTTCATAAACGAAACGGATTTTGATTACGTAGCACCCTAAAAACAAGAGCGAACGCCTCCAACGTGGTTGTTCACTTTGTTTAGACACTGGAGTAAGTTTTTTTGAAGAGTGACACCTAATCAAAAGCGTTCCATGAAGTGAAGAGTTATTATGTCACACAAAATCAGGAATCTGTTCAATAATGGAAAACCGGTCGAGACAGACTTAGAAATCCCGGTTTTCCAAGAACCGTGATTTTAAAAAATCCGACGGTCGGTCTCAGTTGAAACAAGTAAAAACGGCGTTAAGTTCGGCCGGGCCGAACTTTATATACCCTCCACCATGGATAGCATTCCACAGAGGTTGTCGGTTTTCGTAGAAGTGCAGTAATATTACAGGAAAATATATTTTGTTAATATAACCAAACCAAAACAAATATAAATTTTGAAAAATTAATTTTATAAACAAATATAATATTTTAATTATTTCAAACCACGCTTATAAGGTAATGCTACCAATACGTCAATTCAAAACATAAATATTCTTATATTTATATTTTCAAAGCCATAAATATTGGTAGATAGTGGGTGCTACAGTTGGTTGTATTTCCATTCTATTTTAATTCCAAAAGTACAAATTTTGAAAATCCATTATCAGACATACATAGTGCAAAATAACCTAACTTCATGATTCAACCAATTTTTGCCGTAAAAGAAAAAGTACGAATTTGGAAAAAAAAACTTTTTATTTTGCGTGTCTATGCAGTCAGAGGAATGTATACACCGAATTTCATGATTCCAGCTGCGCCCATTTGATTGGTACCATTTTTACCCCCTTGACGTTTCTACGCAATTAGAATTTTATCAATCTAGCTGTAGTCGTTTAGTTGGTACTATTTTTATCCCTCTGTACCATTGTATCCCTTGAAAGTACTAATTTCGAAAAATTCGTCTATTTTCCGTGTCTACGCAGTCAGAGGAATGTATACTCCGAATTGCATGACTCTAGCTGCGGTCATTTGATTGCTACTATTTTTATCCCCTTTTTTCATTTTATCCCCAAAAAGTACGAATTTCGAAAAATCTGTTTATTTTCCGTTGCTACACACTCAGAGGAATGTATACTCCGAATTTCATGACTCTAGCTGCGGTCATTAGATTGGTACTATTTTTATCCCCTTTTTTCATTTTAACCCCAAAAAGTACGAATTTTGAAAAATCCGTGTATTTTACTTATCTATGCAATCAGAGGAATGTATACACCGAATTTCATTATTCTAGGTACAGCCGTTTGGTTGGTACCATTTTTATCCCTCTATTCCTATTTTACCCCTTAAAAGAACGAATTTGGAAAAAATACTTTTATATTATGTATCTACTCCATTAGAGGAATGTACACACCGAATTTCGTGTTTCTAGCTCTTGTCGTTTAATATGTACCATTTTTATCCCTTTTTTTGCCCATTTCACCCCCTACAAATAAGAATCACTTTTTGGTGCACGTTTTTGCTATAAGGGGAATGCACATACCAAATATCGAGCAAACATAAACAGACACATTCAAAAAACATGCTTAAATACGCTAAAATATTAGGGATTATTATGGGTATTTTTAATCCTTGTGAGGGAAAAATTTTGCCCTTTGGGCCGATTTCGCCCCATTTCAATCCCAACCGATCTACGACTATAAGACGCATTTATGGAAAATTTGAACGTTCTAGCTCCTTTCGTTTAGATGATAGCGTGCTTTCAACAGACGGATGGACGGACGGACATGGCTAGATCGTCTTAGAATTTTATGACGATCAAGAATATATATACTTTATAGGGTCTCTGGTCGATATTTCAAGGTGTTACAAACGGAATGACAAAGTTAGTATACCCCCATCCTGGAGGTGGAGGGTATAAAACCGGTTGGCCCGGTTTTCGGTTTCGGGTTTTGAGAAGGAAAAATGAAAGGTCCACCATAGTGAACACAATTGGAACTATTCTTTTCACAATGATCTTTGGCGTCTATGTCACATATTTGAATTTGAAATAAGGCCTATTCGATTGGATTTTGTATGGAATTTACTCGCTTTACAAGAAAGTAGCTTGTAACTCTCTTAGTGTTACTCCCAAATTTTTGGTGTTGATTCATTTAAGAAAAATCAATGAGGAGCAACGTTGCCACCTTATCAAGAATCTTAATTATAAGCTAGTAAGCCCAATCGAACAGACCTATAGTGTCTTTTCTTGGTCAAGTTGAGTCCTACATATAACGACATTTATAGGTTATGTTTTTTCTACGACGTAGTTTCAGCTTTTCGACCACATCTTATTGGCGTAGGAGGGATATTCTTCTGTGGGAACTAAATTCAAATTCTTTTTTGTTAAAAAGTAAAAAAATAGGGCTGTTATTCTTTAAGACTGTGTGACTAAGGTGCGACAACAATAATCTAAACAAAATCTAAAAAATTTCACTTAAAATGAAAATAAATATTTTTTTTAAAGTGTATTGTTTATGAAAACAAATTTTGGAAAAAAAATAATTTTATGCTAAAAATTTTATTATAATTTGTAACAAGAAACATTTTTCAAACACATTTTTTTAAACTTTAATTCAATTTGGAAAAAGAGAAGTTTTCCAATCGTTAATTTTGAGAAGGAAAAATGACCACAATGATCTTTGGCGTCTATCACACATATTTGAAGTTGAATTACTGTAGTTTCTGGGCCATTAACATTTTTCCATGTCGTTCTCAGTGTCACTTTGATTTACGGCGAAGTTTAATGTGGCAACCCTAAATGTATGACAATCACAAATATTCCAAGCGAAAGCTTGCTTGAATGGAAAAAAGTTATGTTGCAAACTCTCTAACTGTTCGATCAACCCTCGTAAGGGCGCGCGCATACAGACAAACAAGCCTTCAAAACGACTGACGCGCGGGACAGACGACGGAGGTTGTAAAAAATCATAAAAAATAGTTTGGTATGCATAAACAGATTACAGAAATTCCAAGCGGTGAAAAAAAAAACACTATCGACGAAATTCAACACACACCAAAGCAAAAACAACAACAACAAAAATCAAAAATTCCTAAATGCTTACGAAAAATTACAAAAAAAGAAAAGAAATATGTTTTGGGGATTGTGTGCGAGTGAGTGTGTGTTTTACCAAAACACCAACAACAAACAGCACCATTTACATTTTTTATGTTTTGCGCTTAGGAGTGCGCTGCGGATGTGTGCGAGCGCCGCGCGTTTGTGTTCGATTTTTTCGAAAAGAAAAAAAATTATGCAAAGAATGCTTTTTGGACTAATTCATAAAAAATATTATGACGATTGGACGGATGTATGGGAGAGTTTACACACAGTCAGACATGTGCATGTGTGTAGAAATTTATGAGCTACACACAACATTTCATTATGTCGAACTTTACACTCGCACACAAAAGTCACACAGATACTTCTTACAGACGTCGCTAGGCAATGTTTCGGCAAGAAGTTGCTGTGCTGCTGAAGATGATGTCTGGTGTGGTGCTGTGCGGGGCAAGTCACACACTCACACACCGAAAGCAGCTACAAAACTAACTGTGGAATGTCGTTTTGTAACTTCTAGAATGAATTTGTTGCTGTTGTTGTTGTATTTCTTCTTCTTCGAGGCTACATATCTGTCTGTCTGTCTGTCTGTCTGGCCGTCATCGTCAGCGACCCCGTCATCACTTACAACAAACAAAACTTGCGGAGTAAGAAACAACAACAGCACATTTACAACACACCATCATCAACGAACGAGAGTGAAGAATACAAATATTTTTCTTCTGGCTGCTCTCTCGCTGAATTTTAGATATTTTTTCTTTCTGTTGTTGTTATTTCGAAAATCAAGGGACAACACAACTAAACGTGTATCTTATGCACGTGTGTGCATGCTCCTATGCGCGTTGTTGGTGTAAGTGAGCAAGGCAGCACAACAACAGTGGCTGCACTGCCGCAGCACTACCACCAGCAGCACCACCACCACCAACATTACACTACTCTGTCCTTCTCTTTCTCTCGTGCTCTGGCGCTCTTCTTGATCAAACGGTTATTGTTCTCTTTTCGAAAGTCTGCTGGCCCACGATCTCTCATTCTAACACTCTTACAACATGAGCTAAACACTCTCCAACGCACACGCAGGGCTGTTACAGGGTCGCCTACGTGTGCGAGTGTGTGTGCGATCATTAAAAGTTATCTGAGAGTGATGTGTCTGTGCCCATTGAAACAAACTTATTTCGCTGCTGCAGCTGCGCCAGCTAACTCAGTTACCGTTCGTTGTGTGGCCGATGTTTTTGTTGGGTGCTGGTCGAGTCCGACTATTGTGTTTGCGTGCGCGCGCGTATGTGTGTGTGTGACTGAGTGTGTGCGCCTGTAAATACAGTTGAAGCGAACTTACGCCTGAAGAAAGATCAGACGAAAAGAAAACTAACATTTTCATTCAGTAATTTTCAGTTGTAGCTAACACATCGTAACGGCAAACACACGCGCGCTCCGCTTCACTAAAAGAATGGAAAAAAAAACTTACAAAAAATAATAATGAAGAAAAAATGTGACTTATGAACGTGTGAAACGAAAGAGAAAAACTATAAGAAATGTAAAGAAAGAAAATATGATAACTGAAATAATTAACAAGACGACGACACACATACATACCACGTCCAGTCTCAGGAATTAATATTGATTTTGTTACACCAGCAGAGATCACACCACAACATTCGAGCGAGCATTCTCTGGCCACAACATGTGAAGTGCCGTCGATCTTCGCCAGGATGTGTTCTGCTGTTCGATGAATTTGGTTTAAGTGAAACTAGCTAAACTAAAAAAATAAACATTTCGAATGAAAATAAATATAACAAAAATTACTAAATAATTTAAAGAAACAAAATAAAAACAAGAAACATTTTCTCTAACTGAAGTGTAAAACAAACATTGCAAGCAACCATGTGCAAATGACTTTTGTGTGGGGATAACTGAAATCAATAAAAATAATAATAAAAAAAAAAAACAAAAAACTAAAATACCAGCGAGTGTGTGTGGTGCGGTGCGTACGAGACTTAAGTTCTATGAACTGAACAGCGAACATGGAAGAGGAGAGACCAATAATAGTGGTTGGTGGTTTCAAGCAAAAAAGCACAACATTGCCAAGCTTTGGAATGCGGTTCCGTTCTCCGAGCATGCAACCTACATAGGTTTGTACGTACGTATGACGGCAGAAATGTGTATACTGGTTTTTCCACACCAAAGCTAGTTAAAATAAAGTATGTCCATGGCCGCAAAAACAGACAACAACAAATTGTCCTGCTCCCTCCCTAAAGTCTAAGCAAGTTCTTCAGTCTTCAAGAAGAGTACAAACGACATATTATCGGAATTCCCCCTGGTGATCGTCGCGCATGTGCTGAAAGACGAGGAGAGACGCAAACAAATTATGCAAAAGTAAGTATGAACTTAACTAACAAACATCATGACGAAAAGCGCTCAGCACTCCAGGTCATACCTAATCATAGAGTTGGGTTGTGTCCGTGTGTGTAGTCCAAGGAAAAGCAACATTCCGCATGAAAAGAAAGCACCGTTGCTTGTTGTATTTCCCCCCCCCCCCCAAAAAAAAAATGGTGTTCGTTCAGGCAACATGTATGTCAGACGTTTGTTGGATTGGCTTGCTTTATAATGTGCCACCGAACAGATGGAGAACATTGCGAGGCAACCACAACCAAACGTCATACTTACATCGTAGTTGAGTTGTAAGAGAGAGTACGAAGAATATTCTTGTGTGTGGCGTTGGTGGCCATGCAAAAGAAGAAGAAGAAACAGAAAAAACAACTAAACACAGTTGCGGATGTACTGCTAAATCAACATTCCTCGGGCATGAGTCACCATGGCGACCGACCTATGATCAACAGCAGCAGCTACATAGCAACAACATCTTATAGATCGTTGACGACCAAGTCGTCATCATCATGACGCGCTCTCTCATTCAGTCAGTCAATTGATGATGAATGGCACTGCAATGCCTAGATGATGATGACGACAATCATTCATTAATACAACAACACAGCATTCTACAATGATTAATCCCCAGAAGGCAACCAAAAAATAAGTGTCAAACAAATTAATTCTTAATTCTAGGACGCCAATTCTAATGTACATTCCAACCTCCTGACTCCTCTCAGTTGTGATCGTATCCGGTTTTAAGTTCAAAGTGATTGCGCGATTAATAAAAGTTCATGTGATAGATTAGATAGTCGGGGAATTGAGCGATTTTGGCATTTTAAAGTAATTTATGGAAAATATAAATTAATAGAATAATCTGGGCAATTACAAAAGCTTGAGGAAAATTGTAAATATTAACAAATATTTTTTGAGAAATTTTGGAAAGTGTTTTTTAATGCAAAATCCTAACAGTCTTTGTTAAAAAACCTAAAGAAATTCCATTTATATTATCCGTTTTAAAAAATAATTAATTATTAGAGTGATTTATGAAAAAAATTAGTTTTTGGAAAAATTAAAATAAAAATATCGCTTAATTAATCATGCAATTACAAAAGTAAATGTTAAAAAATATTTTTTGAAAAATGTTCTGAAATCGTGAAGCGGAAATTTTCTATTGACGAACTGCTATTTATAAAGTAGAATTCTAACAATGTCTTTATAAGCAAAATTATCCGCTTTTAAATTAAAAATAGCCTTTTTTAAGCAAATGTCAGAAAAGAAAATGAAAAATATTTTTTGTTACTTCCAAGATATTCCAAAAGAGATAATTTTGTAAATATCGCAAAAATCTGAAGTTAATTTTCTTGTCGCGAATTTAACACTTTCTTGTCCAACATTTAGGCAAACCTAATGAGGTTTCTGTTAATGAATATAAATATAATTTATCTGTGTTGCTTCTAAGATATCAAAAGTGATAATTTTGTAAATATCTCTTATCATGAATACCTTTTTCTTCACCTGTGATTAGCATAGATTTGAAAGTAAAAATGCCAAAAAATATGGAGGGAAAATTCAATTCCGTGAAAACTTTATTCAAACATTCATTAAATTCAATTTTATGAATTGAAACATTCATTAAATTCAATTTTATGAATTGAAACATTCATTAAATTCAATTTTATGAATTGAAACATTCATTAAATTCAATTTTATGAATTGAAACATTCATAAAATTCCTGCTGAGTTTAGGGCGTGCAGCATTCTTGGTTCCATGTTTTCCATATTTAACCCATTAAAGCCCAGCCAAATTTCTTTTTCGCTGTTTCTTACAGTTTACTGTTCGATTAATCGAACACTGGGTTTATTTAAATGGTTGGTAATCAATTTGCCATCACTTATAGCTTCCACAATTAGTTTCAAAATTCATAAAGATGCTGATGATTAGGTTTTTTGGTTCCATGTTTTCCAAATTTAATCAATTTAACATTTAATGTAAAGAGTTGGTGGCAATTCCTAATAAAAGCACAGTCTTTTTATAAAGCCAAAAATGTTGTAAAAAAATACAAAACAATTTTGTTTGAATTCAGCGAAACCGAATTTTTAATTCCTCTAGATTTACAAAATTGTTTGACTTTATAAAAAAAACCGCTGATGTTTTTCTGACATCTGTGTCATGAGAACACAACAGTCAGTTTAACAGCAACAGCTGTGTCTGAAGTCCTTCACAAACTGTTAACATTAACATAGTCTGTAATGTCACAGCCAATAACAGCTATTCTAGTGACAGAGATGTCAATGGGTATGTTGGCTACATTTCCCCTTTGAACAGCACACTCAAAGAAAAATGCCCAATCATAGTTGAGAAAATACACTCACAAAAATTCCAACACTTTTTGATTTACATAACACCATAACACAAGGTTCTTGTTCTTCTTGTCCAGTTATGTTGTGATGAGATGTTAAAACAAATTTGTTGTGAATGAGTGAAATTCAATTCAAGTCCAACATATCGATGTATGTATGGGGCTGGGGCTGGGGCTATGTGTGAAGTAGAGTAACCTGAGGAGACACCACCAACACACGATCGATCGATCGATGGTTATCATTCAGATATTTCAAGGCATTATGATGTTTGTGGAAAGCTCACAGCGAAAAGTATATGATGTTCTTCTGCATGTTCTGTGAACAACATCGAACATCTAAGAGCAACAACAACAATCAATAACCGAGCACACCACCACCAGAATAACAGAAAAGGGAACAAGCCAATAAATGAAAACAAATTCTGAACTTTATTTGGTTTTTTTATTCTGGTGTGTGAAAAGAAGTCAACCACCAGCATGGAATGCCACCGTCATTGATGATCGTTCGACAATGAGCACAACAACAACAACGACAAGTACAAAACATACACCAACCAACCAACACACACACACAGCGCAGTACAGCAAACACACTCAAGCAACAACCACATCCACTGTGAATTATGTGCATAACACAGAGTCGTTCGCAGGCGCACACACACATTCATTCAGGCACACAGAGAGCGGCTACCCGCATACCCTCCGATCAAACCGTTGATACTAAATTCAATCCAGAGCCCATTCAGTCGACGACTACACACAACAGTTCGAGTCAAACAGTGCGAGAGGTTTGTTGTCGTCTTCAACTCTCTTAAAAAAGAAAAAACAATACATAAATACACACATTGACATATTAAATGTGTTGGTCGTGTTTGTTCGTAGGGGGGTGGTGGTGTTGGGGCGGGGAAAAAAGAGAGTCAGCAAAAATTGAACAAGAATGCAGACAGTTTCTACTTAAAAGTACAACTAAAACAACAATAAAAGAAACCGAGAAGAAGAAGACGAAGAAAAAACTTCTTTAAAAGAATGTTGAAGTTGTTGACTTTGTTAAATGATATAGGTTTATATGTTTGGATGTATGTATGCATGCATGTACATTTGTGTGTAGTGTGTCCCCACTACACACACACACTAATAACTCTTTAAGTTCAGAAAAAAAGTTTTAAAACGTGTTTGAAATCAAATAACTTACATACAGTCAATGACAAAATAATCGATACATTCAAAGTGAGTGAGCTCTGGTGCCATAAATAACAAACACTGCTGGGCACAACAGTAGTGCCAAAAGTGTTTATTATGTTTTTCTTGAATATTTTTGTGCTTTGCAGCCACTGTGACTCGCTCGTTTAATGTTTGTGGCGTTGAGGAATGTTAAGAACAGCTAAGCAGCGCGCACAACACACATTCGGGCGATTCCCACGATCGCAACAGACAACAACCCAACCAGCCAACCAACAAAAAAAAAAAGAAAAAAACGAAAAAGTTTTGTGAGATTATGATAAATTAATTTATACGAAATGGTATTTATTTGTAAGACCGACTGGTATATTTTTGAAGTTGAATTTGAAACGCTTTTTTTTGGGAAGTTTTGTTGTGTTTTGGGAAATCGCTTCGCATCATTCACACATACACAAAAACAAAATCAGTTCACATCAATGAGACTAACTGACTGGGAGCTCATAAAGTTGCCCCATAAAAAGCTATATTCATATCGTTCGTACGAACAAACAAGCGGCAGACATAGAAAGTTCCTAAGGCAGCAGCAACTGCAAGCAGGCGGGCAGGCTGACTGGTTGGCTGGCTGGCTGGCTGGCCGTCAGACATGTAGACAGCAACATGAAAGATAATTAAATGCACGTTAATCAAGCTGCAATGAAATGTGAAAAGTATGCGTGAAAGAAATGAATGAAACACAAACTGAAATAACAAAACAAATGAAGAAAACAAACACAATCAACAACAACAACTGCAGCAGCAGCAGCAGCAGCAACCGATACACTATTTAATGCCAAACAGAATGAAAAAAATTTATATTGACCCAATTTCATTTAGCATGAGCGGTATTTGGTTTTCACACACACACACACATTATCATACCTAGTAAGTATGGGTGCGATCGTTGGCATTAAGCAGCGGCAAACGGCGCAACAGCAACATAAGCCCACAAAGCTTTAACTGTGGATGCATTCACCGGAGTGTGGTGCCTTTCAAGCCAACCATCCGTCCATGCATGCAGGCTTGCCATCTCATACCAGCCATACGCCGCCCGCCCATCCAGCTTTTCAGTTGTTTAATAATTTAAGTTCAAATTTGACGACTCGGATGCTGATTTACTGTTGCCCTGTTAAGGCTGAAAAACTTGGGGAAAATGTCGAAATTTTTAAAATGAGGCCGTTTCATTGCATTAATGCAAGCTTTCATCAGAACTGGTTTTTGGGGGTTTCTGTTGCCTTGTCAAGGGGAAACATTTAAGAAAGAAAGACTTGGGGCAAATGTCAAAGTTTTTAGAATGAGGTAGTGTAGAAAATTCTTCATTGCATTCATCAGAAGTGGGATTTCTTGAAATAAATAGAAATTTTCAAAATTTCCAGCTATGCAAAAATTTATCCAAAATTCCCATTTAGCTTCTCTTCTCTCCAAAGCGGATCCGATCGCATGAATTGCCTTTAAACCGCCATGCACCCTTCCTGGGGAAAATGTCAAAGTTTTTGGAATGAGGTCGTGTAGAAAATTATTCATTCAAGCTTTCATAAGAAGTTAACGTTCTTGAAATAAATAGAAATTCTCAAAATTGCCAAGCTATCCAAAAATCCAATTTAGCTTCTCTTCTCTCCAAAGCGGATCGATCGCATGAATTGCCTTTAAACGGCCGTGCATCGAGGCTTTGGTGTGCTTATATTTTTGGTGGCTTACCTTCGAACATATTCTGTACTCTGGTAATTGCCAGCATGGGAAGCTGGGGTTCACTACCACCACCAACCAACCAACTAAACATTGGAATGTGGTGTGAGAGATTTTTTAGTTTTCTCGTTATTGTTGGTGGTCGATCGACTCGATGTTGCTGTGAAAATGTTGGGGTTCAGCGAGATATTGTCATTAATTTTGTTGTTAATAGATACGCTCACTCGCACTCGCAACGCACACACTTCTCTTCCTACCGTCGTGGCCCTTAAGCTTAACGACCTAAAAATATACTTCCATGTCGCCGCCGCCGCCGATATTATCATCAAACCATAATGTGCTTACAAACAACCATATATCTGTATGATTGTATATCGTGTATGTAGCTCTAGGTAAAAGGGAAGGCTTCGTCTGCCTTCCGTGTGTGTGATATTACAGAGGCGTTACAGTGAAATGAAGTGTGTGTTTTTTGTTTTTATTTTGTTCTTTTGAATTTTTGCGTTAAAACGTAAAATTTCCCAGAAATTTTGAGTATGTAGCGCTCCTTAAAGGCAAATGTTCAAACTGGCAGACAGACGGACGGACAGCCAGACGGACACACAAATATGTGTACAAACACACATGCCTTCATACCTAAATTCGAATGTCTGTACGTACTCGTTTTGAAAATGTGTAGGTACGTACGTACGTTTGTATGCTGTGACCGCCGCTAATATTCGTTAACTTTTTCTTTATGGAAGCGCAGCAACAACTACACTATTGCTAAACTACAAGAAGAAGAAGACGACGACGACGAAGAGCAAGCAGAAGAAGAAGCCAAAGCCGAAGAAAAAAGCCACGACCACGAAAGAAAGCCAGTCAGCCATCCAGCCAGCCAGCCAAGAAACGTGCTGGAATGTGGCCTTACCAGTTTTCCTGGTTACCTTTTGCCTCCTCTCACCCCCCTTTCCCATCAACAAACAACGCTGTTTGGCTCGCTTAGGCTTTTTTGTAGTAAGTAAGTGAATGTACCTGGTGGTGTGGTACTTAAGCAAATCTTCAGCATTCTTTACGTTACGTCTGTTGCTTTTTTCCCTCCCTGCTTTCTCGCTCCTATTTCACTTACGACGGGTTTGCATTTTCTTTTGTTGGAAATTTTTAGTTTTTTTGTCTAATTTCTTTATAAACGTAAGGAATTTGCATATTGTCCAGGAATACCCTAAGTTTTAAATATGCATGAATGAATGAAGAAACTTTAAATGTTTAGATTCAGTCGCCAGTCACGTTAAACTTCTTCTTCAAAACGTTTAAAGTTGACCTGAAGTTAATGGCTGTGTGAGAAATTGGGCCCACCACACCAATAATCATTCACAAACACGCAAGAGTTTGAGTTTAAGGGAAAGTATTCTCAGTTGAATTTATAAATTAAGCCTTCGTTGGAGCCATAATTTTACTGGGTAGAGTGGTGCATGACTAAATGACAAGCAGAAAGTTTAGCCGACATTTTAGTTTTATGATCTAAAATATGCCTACATCAAATCATTAGTACCGATTAAATAAATAGTGTCAAGATTAAAATTAAAGTTGTCCCCACTTTGGCATAGTAAATCATTTTACCTTTACAATTTAGGTATATGGTGTGTTCAGCATATTTATGTAAAACACTACAAAGAACATTTTTGTGGAACATTTTAACCCTCTAACTCTTCTAAAAATGGCTGATGTTAGCCCCTTTTCACGAAAGTCATAAAAAACTATATTTTGCTAACGATTATAATTGTCGGATGAAAAAGACCTATTCTCCGAAGTGTTGGAGGGTTAAGATGTACCACAAAAATGTTCTTCGTAGTCTTCTACATAAATACTCTGAACACATCCTATACCTAAAATGTAAGGATAACATTGTCTTCCTATGGCTATTCGATATACTTGTCACAATTTAAATTATAGTTGTATCCACTTTGGCACATTTTTATAGTATAGTAAATCTTGTTACCCTTACAATTTTGGTATCGGGTGTGTTCAACATATTTATTTAAAATGCTATAAAAAACATTTTTGTGGAACATTTTAACCTTATAAAGCTTCAATAAATGGGCGTTTTCAGCCCCTTTTCACGAAATTCATCAAAAACCAATATTTTGCTAGCGATTGTAATTGTTGGTTGAAAAAAAAGACCTATACGCTGAAGTGTTAGAGGGTTAAAATGTACCACAAAAATGTTCGCCGCAGTCTTCTGCATAATAGTTCTGAATACACCCTACACATAACATGTAAGGATAACCTGCTCTTCCTATGGCTATTCAATATACTTGTCACAATTAAAATAAAAGTTGTCCTAACATTGACACATTTTTGTGGTGTAGTAAATCATGTGACCCTTACAATTTAGGTATAGGGCATGTTCAACATATTTATTTAAAACACTACGATAAACATTTTTGTAGAACATTCTAACTCGCTAACTCTTCTAAAAATGGGTGATTTGTGTCCCTTTTTCACAAATATCAAAAACAAAAAAAACAAAATTGTTCTAGCGATTGTAATTGTTGGATGAAAAAGACCTATTCCTTAAAGTGTTAGAGGTTTAAGATGTACCACAAAAATATTCCTCGTTGTCTTCTACATAAATATTCTGAGCACTCTCTATATCTAATGTGTAAGGATAACAGAGCCCCTGGTCGGTAGAAGGCTTTCCACAGAGCGCCAAATAAATTGGTATGAAATACAAAAAAACCTTCTTCAAAAGGCTAGCGATATTTGTTTGTATCCAAGCTCCAGAACTGTAGATTTAAACAAACTTTAACTTCAAATTTAGCAGCATGTGTAGCTCATAGCTTCAAAAGTATGTTTCCTGATGGGTGAATTTGGCTAGAAAATATGGTTTCATTGCTAAAATTTTATTTTTATTTTATTTTTCCCTTTTTTTCCATTAAAAGGTGGACAAAATATTAGGAGAAATCACTGAAAAAATTGAGAGAAAAAATGTCTTCGTTACCTCCATTCCGTTTCATTTCGTTGTTAAATTTCCCTTCTACAGTGATTTCTCCCACTGTATCTTACCGGAGGTTGTTACCCCCCCCCTATAACAGCAGTTGTATTGTTTTACTGTTGCACTTCGTTTTAGTCCAACAACCTAAAGGAAGAAGGGTTTGATGTGTGATCGATTGTTTTTTTCTGCAGGAAGCTTTGCATTGAACAACCTTAAGGAAAAGGGATCAAGGATTCTTTGAAGTTTCTTGTATGAAATGAACTTCTATTAACAACAAATTCTTGCGCAGCTACCATTCTTTCAAAGTTTGCAAGCAAAATTATCACACCAATTGAGCTTTATAAAGCAAAAGCTGTCAATTTAGGAAGATATCACTTGACGCTCTTAGTACTCAAACCACGTTTGATTTTTCAAAGCTGTCTATAGGATTGTTTTTCTTCTCAATTCTCATAAACTAAAACTACTAATTATTTATAGATAACCTAGTTATTTTTAACTAACTACAATTGTGCTAAATTCCACTTTTGTGCTGGCATTTGGGGTGGAACGTACGAACGGGGAACGGGAACCACCACCAGCCTTTGCCTCTAACTGACCCCCCTTCCGGGCCATGTAGCATAACCTTTCCGCCCCATGTTGTGCTGATAATCACTAGATGTGTTAGTGTATTTTTGTTTTTGTATTTTTCTACGCTGTTGCTGTTGTTGTTTTTCAGTAGGGGTTTTGCGTTTAATTTAAAAATACTATATAGGCATTAAAGTATGTATAAAACTTATAAAAACATACATAAAATTAAGAATACCAAACACACGGACAGTTGTTAGACAGACAAACAAACGGACTGACAGATATCTTGTGCGTGTGTACGAATGGGCGTCTGTCTATAACGGACAGACGGCTACAAATTCATCGAGTTTAGATGAGGAGTGTGAACAACAGTGGTTCTAGGTACATACTACCTAGCTAGGTACATGTACACACGTGTACACACACACTTACACATACCTACATGTGTATATGCGTGTTATTTATTTTGGGGGCTTTTTTTCACTGTATGTCTATGTTGGTGATCCACTTTTAATTTGAAATATGTATTTAATTTTTTTTCTCTGATTATATTGTTGTTTTATTTTTTGTTGTGGCGGCGGCTGGCGTCCGTCGTTTCTTTCACTATTTGTTTTGTTTTTCTATTCTCTATGATTTGCTTTCGTCGTTTCGTTTCATTTTATTTTAGTGTAGTGTAGTGTTTTGTTAATTTTTAAATAGAGAGAAATTATAAATAGTTTCATTTAATTGACTGAAACAACAAAAACAAAACAAACACCCAACCGCACAACCACACAAGCAGAGGCAGCAGAACACAACACAGCCATGTCTGATATTTAGAATATTGAAAATACATATAAAAATAATACGTACGAAAAAAAACCTTAACATGAAATTTCATTTTCAAACTCAACTGAAAGTGGCACAGTGGGACGGACGGGCGGACGATTGACGTAGTTGGGGGAAGGATCAACTAAAAAATAAAGGTAAAAAGAACTCACTTCACATAAAACAAGATACAATTATATGCTCAAAATATAATAAATTTCACAAAAGTCCTCATTAAACACAAAATATTTGCACAAAACGCCACTTTGCATAAAATTTTGAGTAAATTTTTTTATGCAAATAAAAATTACTCACTTTGCATAAAACAATATACAATTATATACTCAAAATACAAAAAATTTAAATAAAGTCCTCATTAAACATATTATTATATATATATATATATATATATTTGCACAAAACGCCACTTTGCATACAATTTTGAGTAATTTTTTTATGCAAATAAAAAGTACTCACTTCACATAAAACAAAATAGTTTTATATGCTCAAAATACAGTAAATATCACTAAAGTCCACTTTAAACACAAAATATTTGCACAAAACGCCACTTTGCATAAAACTGAGTAAATTTTTTATGCAAATATTTTGTATTTGTTAAAAATGCCTTAAAGTTTGCAATTGCGGGACAACTGCAGAGTATTTTGTACAAATATTTGACGTGTCAATTATATGGGACACTATTTGGCCCTTTTAACTCACAAAACGCCACTTTGCACAGAATTTTGAGTAATTTTTTCCAAATATTTGGTTTTCTAAGTTTGCAATTGCGCAACAACTCCAGAGTATTTTGTACAAATATATTTATACAATATTATTATATATTTATAGTTTTGTGTTACCAAATGAAGCCAAATATGGATTTTATTTCAATTTTTGAAGCATTTAAAATCCCTCGCAAAATAGGCATTTGCAATGTTTAAGGTCTCTCTGTCCAAAAATTCAAAAAATTCAAAAAATACACAATATTAGCTAAAATATTCAAACTAAACAAATGTTTGCTGCAAACCAAAGCAAAACGCCGTTTTGTGATTTTTTCTCATTAAATTAATAATTCTATTCCAGGAAACCGTTTCACAACTTTTATTTACTACGTCTTTAAAACAAATGTTTTTGTCATTATCATTTGTTATTATTTTATTTTTTTGTGCTTCGCTCTGCGACCAAATGAGCGGTGTTGAACCTTTTAAGATCAAATATTAATTATCATACAAATTGTTAAATTAAAATTTCTTAACACGAAGATGAGGAACAAAATAGAGGACAATAACAAAATTCATTAGCATACCATAAAATAATAAATGAAAGCCAATAGCAAAAACAGCAATAACATTTATTAAATTAACCAGCAAATATGAGAATCACAAAGAAACAACAACATAAGTGAAAAAAAATATATTTTTTTGTTTCCCCGAAACAAACATAAAACTAATGAAACCCCAAAAAATATAATATAAACAAAAGCAACAACAACAACCACGACGACGACGACACCAATAACTGAGATGTTAATTGACCCGAATATGAGAAGTCGTCTTCAAAAAAATATGAAAGTGGCATTTTCTCTGGCTAAACAGCGAAGACATAAAGTCTGGCAAAGTCTAGAAAACTGCCACGCCTTAGACACTAACAACCCAGACAGCGTTGCAAATTAGTGATGGCTGCTGCGGCGGTTCTATGCGGTGAATACCTGACAAACCAATTAATAAAAAGTGATAAATTTCCAAAGTGTTTTTTGTTTGCGGTTTCAAAGCAATAATAATACTTAAAAAAACTCGATTTAAAACAACGAAATTCCTTAGCTCGCACACTGTCCAGCATTTGAATAAGTCAACGAATTTTTAATTAATCAAAATCAAATTAAAAAAAAAAAAACACCAACACCGCACAAACGAGAAGTTCATTGAAAGCTTAAAAGCCTCAAACATGGGCAAACACAATTAACATAACGACGCCAAACAACACGCGTTCTCTCGCTCTCACACACACGCCATGTTTGAAACAAACCCCTTACAACCTCCGAAGTTCATAGAACTCTGTAACAAGGCGGACTGTTGTTGGCTGTATTCAATGGTGTTTTTTTTATTACAATGCTCTAAATACTTCTCGTTTGTGCGATGAAGCCACTGGCGTATAATCGCAGCTCATTATTCTCGAAAAACACTGTTAAGCGTATGGTGGGCACGTCCACGTACGTTTGTTCTATTTCTATTGTGTCGAAAATCCAGAGACTTGGTGTCGTCAAAAAAATCCAAAGTGAAAAAAATCGTAAAACAAAAACACAGTGAAAAAAAACCAAGTGAATTCTGCAGTGAAGTGTGCTAGAAATAAATGTAGTGATGGAGCTATGAAATATGCAGGAGGAGGAGGCGGTGAAGATAGGTATGTATGATGGGGGAAAACCACACATTTTGCCCACTGAATATGGTGTCGCACGGAGTAGAGTGGAGTCTTCGTCTTCGATTGATTTGACTACGAAACCGGTTTTCGATTTGATTTGACTTATTTTTACAAAGTGAGATCATTTTGAAAGCTGATTTTGTCAATGAATGCCAACAGACAGACAAACGCACACACACACACAAGCAAACCAACCAGCAAATAAATAAGAAACAAAAAAAAAAACAAACATACAACGATATCCCACAGCAACAACAACAACAAAAAGAACAAGCAGCAACATTCCAGCCAAAATCCAACAAATATTTTCCCACTGTCATAATCTCGAACTAAGTAAGTAACCAGCCTCAGTCCCAGCCAAAGCCACCGTCGCAGCCACCGACGTCGTCGTCATACACACGAAAAAAGCCAACCAGTTCGAAAGCCAAGCCAGATTGTATGGCTGGCCTGGCATACCTCTGATGATGCCTCAATACTTAGACAGGCGGCCACACATTCTCACACTCTGAACACACTGAATGTGTATTAGTGTTACCTAAAGGTAAGTCGTCGTTGTCTTATAGGATGATGATGATGATGTTGCTGTTCAACTAATGCGCATGCGCATCGTCGTGATAACTTTGAACTTCAGCCGACAACAATTTTTCGAAATACCAAACAAACAAAAGCAACAACAAACAACTAAACGAGCCACAGTGGCTCCAAAACAAAACAAAGCAAAGCAAAACAAGCGTAAGTGATAATACAGCAAATGGGCGAATGGAATGCTTTTGTTCTGCATTTTATGACCTAGTTTGGGCTAGTTTTCTTGAAAAAATCTTTCGAAAAATGATTTTAATTTTAATAAAAACAAGTAAAAACGGCGATAAGTTCGTCCGGGCCGAACTTTATATACCCTCCACCATGGATTGCATTCCACAGACGCTGTCGATTTTCGTAGAAGTGCAGTAATATTAGAGGAATATATATTTTTTTAAAATAGCAAATCGAATACAAATATTAAAAAAATATAAATAAATATAATATTTTTATTATTTCAAACCACACTTAAAAGGCAAGGCTATCAATACCTTTACACTATACATCGAAATAATACATTAAGTCAAGTGAACAAAAAAATATTCTTATATTTATATTTTCAAAAAAGCATAAATACCATAAATATTGGTAGATAGCGGGTGCTACAGTTGGTTGTATTTCCATTCTATTTTAATTCCAAAAGTACAAATTTTGAAAATCCATTATCTCACGTACATAGTGCAAAATAACTTAACTTCACGATTCAACCAATTTTTGCCGTAAAAGTTCGAATTTGGAAAAATATTTTTATTTTGCGTGTCTTTGCAGTCAGAGGAATGTATACACCGAATTCCATGATTCTAGCTGCGGCCATTTGTTGGTACGAATTTTATCCCCTTTTTCCAATTTTACCCCATCTAGAGTACGTCTATCTAAAATCTCTTTATAGTACGTGTCTACGCAATTAGAGGGATGTACACACCGAATTTCATCATTCTAGCTGTATTCGTTTAGTTAGTACTATTTTTATCCCCTGTTCCCATTGTATCCCTTGAAAGTATGAATTTGGAAAAACCTTTTATTTTTCGTGTCTACGCAGTCAGAGGAATGTATACTTCGAATTTCATGACTCTAGCTGCGGTCATTTGGTTGGTACTATTTTTATCCCCTTTTTCCATTTTAGTCCAAAAAAGTACGAATTTCGAAAAAGCATTCTATTTTGGTTTGTGGGCGGAAAAAGTCAAGCCGGGAGCGACATTTGTATAGGAACTATATATAAATCTAAATCGATCTGACCCATGGGTGTTTCTAGTGGAAATTATATTTTGCCAAATTTGAAAAACATCTGCTAAAATATGTGGTTTCTAGAGCAGAAAAAGTAGAATCGGAAGCGAAATTTGAATGGGAACTATATATAAATCTGAACCGATCTAACCTATTTTTAACACAAGTGTTCCTAGTTTAAATATAAGATATTTTACCCAAAATTTAAGACAATCGAATAAAATATATCTTTTCTAGAGGGGAAAAGGTCAAATTTGAAGCGAAATTTGTATGGAAGCTATATATAAATCTGAACCTATCTAACACATTATCATACTTTGTTAAATTTGAAGAAGATCTTTTAAAATATGTGGTATCTAGAGAGGAAAAAGTCAATCCGAGAGCGAAATTTGTACGGGAGCTATATGTAAATCTGAATCGATCTGACCTATATTCACTATGGGTGTTTCTAGTAGAAATATAAGATATTTTGCCAAATTTGAAGAAGATCTGTAAAAATATCTGGTTTCTAGACCAGAAAAAGTCAATCCGGGAGCGAAATTTGAATGGGAGCTATATACAAATCGGAACCGATCTGACCTATTTTCACCATAGATGTTCCTAGTTTAAATATAAGACGTTTTGCCAAATCTCTAGAAATCTGATACAATATGTGGTTTCTAGAGAGGAAAAAGTCAAATCGGGTACGGAATTTTTATGGGAGCTATATATATAAATCTGAACCGATCTAACACATTTTTACCACAGGTGTTTCTAGTCGAAATATAAGATGTTTTGCCAATTTTGAAGAAAATCCGTTGTAATATGTGGTATCTAGGGTGAAAAGAGTCAAATCGGGAGTGATATTCGTATGGGGACTATATCTAAATCTGAACCGATTTTCTTCAAATTAAATAGCGTTCGTTGATGTCCGCAAAAACTTCGTTGTGCAAAGTATCGTTTGGTTCTGGCTACAAATGCGACATGTATCGTGATTGCAAGACAGACAGACGGACATTGCTAAATCGATTCAAAAAGTGATTTTAAGTCGATCGGTTTAATTAACAATGGGTCTATCTGCCTTCCTTTAGGGTGTTATTCCACTCTCGTGGATTGTATAAATATTAGGGGTTATTATGGGTTTTTTCAGTCCTTGTGAGGGAAAAAATTTTCCCTTTGGCACGATTTATGTTAAATTTGGACGTCCTAGCTCCTTTCGTTTAGATGCTAGCGTGCTTTCAACAGACGGACGGACGGACATTGCTAGATCGTCTTAGAATTTTATGACGATCAAGAATATATATACTTTATAGGGTCTCAGGTCGATATTTCAAGGTGTTACAAACGGAATGACATGGTGAATGTACCCCCACCCTGGAGGTGGAGGGTATAAAAATATATGGTATGTGAAAACTTAAATATTTAGGTTTTTACGATAATGCTTGCTGTACTGGAGCTGATTGACCACGATTCTTATCAAAAGTAAGCGCAAGATATCAGAATCATATGATCAGGAAGTTGTGGAAATCGAATTGAATCATTAACAAGGAATTCTTCTTTTAAATTGGAAGGGTCCCTGTTTTCATTAATTTCAACACAATTTTTTGTATTTAAAAAATCCGATGAAGAGATGTTCCCAGCTCTATCGAGGCAAAAATTGCTACGGAACAACTCTCAAGAATCCACAACAAACCACTACCAATAAATATTGAAGTCGCCGTGAAAAAGTACGTAGTCTTCAATCAAAGTGCTATTCAATTCATTATAAAATATTTTGGAATTTTTTGGATAGAATTAAAACTTGATTTTTTTATTTTTCTATTACCAGCGACATAGACTTCCGTCAAATAAAATAGTATCATTTTCGCCCACTTGCATCATACATTGGCTTTACAACATCATAACTTCAGTTGTAGCTCTTTTTGTTAGTTAGTAACGAAACCAACCCACATTGGTAGCTAGAAATCATAATAAGAAAGTGAGCTGTGCTTCTCATTCGTTTGTGAGAATCATTTACTTAAAGAGACCAAGTATGTTGTCGAAAAGTCGCTGCCAAGCCACCTGAGGAAACCTTTCTCAGGGTGGAAATCATAATAGTGGCAGTCTGCAGTCAAGTAATAAATGTCACTTGTCAATAAATTTGCATTCTATAAAATATAGATGCAAAATGGTCTTGAGCCAGGATAATATCCCAGTTCAAATCAATAATAATACAAACTAATATTGTACAAATTAATATTAAATTAAACATTAGTACAAAATTAATAAACACTACAGATTATTATTGATATTATGTATTTATAATTTAAAAGAAATAAATCAAACATTGTATTATTGTTCTAAGTATTCGACCTTTTATTCGATACTAGCAGTGCTCGTTGCTACGCACAAGAAAAAGTTAGTTATTTGTTATTTGATTGTCGTTTGGTGGATATAGATAAATCTAAAATAGTAATTTGGAAACCTCCTATCAGATAACACTCATATACAGTCAATGGAATGTGCTTGTCGATGTGCATTATTTTAGCAGAACTCCCTTCGTATGTAAAGGGTGATTTTTTAAGAGCTTCATAACTTTTTTAAAAAAAAAAAACGCATAAAATTTGCAAAATCTCATCGGTTCTTTATTTGAAACGTTAGATTGGTCCATGACATTTACTTTTTGAAGATAATTTCATTTAAATGTTGACCGCGGCTGCGTCTTAGGTGGTCCATTCGGAAAGTCCAATTTTGGGCAACTTTTTCGAGCATTTCGGCCGGAATAGCCCGAATTTCTTCGGAAATGTTGTCTTCCAAAGCTGGAATAGTTGCTGGCTTATTTCTGTAGACTTTAGACTTGACGTAGCCCCACAAAAAATAGTCTAAAGGCGTCAAATCGCATGATCTTGGTGGCCAACTTACCGGTCCATTTCTTGAGATGAATTGTTCTCCGAAGTTTTCCCTCAAAATGGCCATAGAATCGCGAGCTGTGTGGCATGTAGCGCCATCTTGTTGAAACCACATGTCAACCAAGTTCAGTTCTTCCATTTTGGGCAAAAAAAAGTTGGATATCATCTCACGGTAGCGCTCACCATTCACAGTTACGTTACGATTCGCATCATCTTTGAAGAAGTACGGTCCAATGATGCCACCAGCCCATAAACCGCACCAAACTGTGACTTTTTCTGGATGCATTGGTAGCTCTTGCAATGCTTCTGGCTGATATTCACTCCAAAATCGACAATTCTGCCTATTTACGTACCCATTGAGCCAAAAATGAGCTTCGTCGCTGAACACAATTTCTTTCTTTCTGAACTTTCTTAACAGAGCACGCATTTTGATAATAAAATTCAATGATTTGCAAGCGTTGCTCGTTAGTAAGTCTATTCATGATGAAATGTCAAAGCATACTGAGCATCTTTCTCTTTGACACCATGTCTGAAATCCCACGTGATCTGTCAAATACTAATGCATGAAAATCCTAACCTCAAAAAAATCACTCTTTATAATTGTTATCATTTTCTACCCAGTTTTGTACAAAAAGGACAACCGCAGAGCCTTTTTTATACTCGACCTCATGTTTCTAGATGCAGTCGACAACCTTTAGCACCTCTTTCCCAAAAAATACTCATTTAGAACAATCACTCATCATGTATTTTTGCATCCCCTAAAAACATGTACTTTATTCCACGTTTATCCCTTGTCGTCCCGCATCCTCCTTATAAGTACACATTTTGTAATATCCATTTCCATACACCATCTTTATCCCTTTTCGTCCCGCGCACCTTTCGCGCAAAAAATTTCGACAAATCCAAATTGACTGTTCTTTTACATGATCAGAGAAATTTACAAAAAATACTAAAATACCCCTAATATTTTAGAGTATTTAAGCATATTTTTATACCCTCCACCTCCAGGATGGGGGTATATTCACTTTGTCATTCCGTTTGTAACACCTCGAAATATTCATCGGAGACCCCATAAAGTATATATATTCTGGGTCGTGGTAAAATTCTAAGACGATATAGCCATGTCCGTCTGTCCGTCTGTCCGTCTGTCCGTCTGTCCGTCTGTCCGTCTGTCCGTCTGTCCGTCTGTCTGTCTGTCTGTCTGTTGAAAGCACGATAGCGGCCGAACGAAATGAGCTAGGAGGTTCAAATTTTTCCCAAATGTGTCTTATGGTTGTAGATCGGTTGGGATTGAAAGTGGACGAAATCGGCCCAGAAGGAAAAATTTTTCCCTCACAAGGACTGAAAATACCCCTAATATTTTGTGTATTTCAGCATGTTTTTTGAACATATTAGCTTGTATTTACTTGATATTCGCAATGCGCCATCCCTTTATAGCATAAAAGGCCACCATAGAGTGATTTTTATTTGCAGGGGGCGAAATGAGACAAAATAGGACAAAAAGGGATAAAAATGGTACCTTTCAAACGACAACAGATAGAAACACGAAATTTGGCGTGTACATTCCTCTAATAGAGTAGATAAATAATATAAAAGTATTTCGTCTAAATTCGTACTTTAAAGGGGTTAAATGGGGCAAAAGGGATAAAAATAGTACCAACATAACGGCTGCACCTTGAATAGTGAAATTCGATATATACATTCCTCTGATTGCGTAGACACGTAAAATAAAAGAACTTTCCAAAATTCGTACTTTTTGGGGTTCAAATGGAAAAAGGGGATAAAAATAGTACCTACCAAATGACAGCAGCTAGAATCATGAAATTCGGAGTATACATTCCTCTGACTGCGTAGACACGAAAAATAAAACGTTTTTTCCAAATTCGTACTTTCAAGGGATACAATGGCTACAGGGGATAAAAATAGTACCAACTAAACGAATACAGCTATGATGAAATTCAGTGTGTACATCCCTCTAATTGTGTAGATACGTAAAATAAAGAGATTTTAGATAGTCGTACTCTTGAGGGGGCAAAATTGGAAAAAGGGGATAAAAATGGTACCAACAAAATGACCGCTGATAGAATCATGGAATTCGGTGTGTACATTCCTCTGACTGCATAGACACGTCAAATATTTTTTTCCCAAATTCGTTTGTTGCTTTTACGACAAAAAATGGTAGAATCATGAAGTTGTCTTATACTGCGTACGTGAGAGATAAGGTATTTTCAAAATTTATACTTTTTAAATTAAAATAGGATGGAAATACAACGAACCAAACGAGTGTAGCTGAAAATACACTCTCTATCCCCCAATATTTATGGTATTTATGATTGCTCCCTTATATTTACTTTATGGATTGAAGTATTATATCCATTATATATAAGTATACAAATATTGGTAGCTTGGCTTAATAATTAAATTTCTTATTTTCATACAGTTAAAATTTGTTGCGGGCATTCCTCTTGTAGCTTCGAAGCACCACAAAGAAAATAAAAGTTTTAGCGGGCGAAATGGAACAAAAAGAGATAAAATATGGTACCAATGATACGACAACAGCTAGAATCATGAAATTCGGTGTGTACATCCCTCTAATTGCATAGACACGTAAAATAGAGGGCTTTTTCGAAATTTGTAATTTTAAGGGATATAATTAAAAAGAGGGATAAAAATGGGACCTACCAAACCGCTGAAGTTGAAATCATGAAATTCGGTGTATACATTCTGACTATGAAGACTTGAAAAAGGGTTTTTTCGAAATTTGTACATTTGGGTGGAGAATGGGGTGAATGGGGATATCTTTAAAAGTCGACATCCTTTAATCTGCTGGTAATACTGTGGAATGCACTCCGTGGTGGAGGGTATATAAGATTCGGCCCGGCCGAACTTAACGCCTTCTTACTTGTTTTAATATGCCTGCTTGTACTTACTTGTTAATGGGTTTGCGCATTCCTAATATAACAAAAACGTGCACCATAAAGTGATTTTTATTCGTAGGGCGTGAAATGGGACAAAAAGGGATAAAAAAGGTACGTATCAAACGACAACAGCTACATTCCTCTTATTGAGTAGATACATAATATAAAAGTATTTTTTCCAAACTCGTACTTTTAAAAGGGCGAAATGGGAATAGAGGGATAAAAACAGTACCGACCAAATGACCGCAGCTAGAGTCATGAAATTCGGAGTATATATACCTCTGACAGCGTAGATACAAAAAATAAAAGGTTTTTTTTCCAAATTCATACTTTCAAGGCATACACTCCGTACAGAGGGATAAAAATAGTACCAGCTAAAAGACTACAGATAGAATGATGAAATTCGGTGAGTACATCCCTCTAAATGCGTAGACACGTAAAATAAAGAGATTTTAGAAAGTCGTACTCTTAAGGGGTAAAATAGAAAAAATGGAATAAAAATGGTAACAACCAAATGGCCGCAGCTAGAATCATGGAATTCGGTGTATACATTCCTCTGACTGCATAGACGCGCAAAATAAAAAGATTTTTCTAAATTCGTACTCATTTACTTTTACGGCAAAAATTGATTGCAGCATGAAGTTAGGTAACTTTGAACTATATACGTGAGGTAATGGATTTTCAAAATTTGTACTTTTGGAATTAAAATAGAATGGAAAGACAACCAACTGTAGCACCCACTATCTACCAATATTTATGGTATTAAGCTTCTTTGAAAATATAAGAATATTTATTTTTTGAATTGTTAATTTGATATATATAGTGTAAACGTATCGGTAGCCTTATAAGCGTTGTGTGAAGTAATAAAAATATTATATTTATTTATATTTTTTTTTAATATTTGTATTCGTTTTGGTTTGGCTATTTTAAAAAGTATATACATTCCTGTAATTTTACTACACTTCTACGAAAATCGACAGCCTCTGTGGAATGCAATCCATGGTGGAGGGCATATAAAGTTTGTATATAAATTTCTCATATACTAAATTTCCCGATTCTAGCTGTAATACTTGTGTTGGTACTATTTTTCTCCCTTTTTGTCCCGCTCGCCTCTTTAAAGTACAAATTACGAAAAATCCATTTATGTTGCAAGTCTACGTTGTCAGAGGAATTTACACACCAAATATCACGACTATAGGTGCAATACTTTAGTTGGTACCATTTTTATACCTTTTTGTCTCGCTTAGTCCTTATAAGTAAAAATTTCGAAAAAAAATATTTAGATTGCGCTTCTACGATGTCAAAATAATTAAGACACCAAATTTTGCGACTACACTTAAATTAGTACCAGTTTTATTGGGGGCGTGGCAAAAGTGTTTTTTTTAGCTATAATGCTGAAAATTTGGTACATATATATTACTGACCACAAGAAAGATAAAAATGATGCCGAAATTTGGATTTTCGTTTCGTGGGCGGTGGGGACGTGGCAAAAGTATTTTTTGAGCTAGAAGACTGATAATTGGAGCTTATATATTACTGATCATGAGAAAGATAAATATGATGCCGGATTATGAATTTTCGTTTCATGGGCGGTGGGGGCGTGGCAAAGTTTTTTTTTTTTTTTGAGCTAGAAGGCTGAAAATTGTAAGGTATAAATCAATATGAAACCTAATTTTAATTTGACCATTTTCGTATATTCATCCGGTTCACAAGCTATGATCAATTTCTCTAAGAAAAATAGACAATTAAGTCGTGCAACGCAAAGAATCGACAATAAAAAATTTTATGCTAGTAGTAAATGGTAATGTTTGAGGTCTCAAGTAGGTGATAACACTCTTCAAAAACTCCTCACAGGATAATGAAATACTTATATGAAAAAAATGTATGTGTAGTTGAATGTGGTTCTCCTCCTTTCTATTGCCGAACAAAAAATTCCTTCGTACGAAGAAATAACTTGATCGAAATGAAGGTATGACAGCCTATAAAGGGATTTTTATAGGAAGTTTTCCCCTCTCACCTGGGTACGATTTCCCGGGATTTCAGGTCTTTCTTCATACCCGAGTTCCGTGAAATTTTCTTTGGGAATTTCTCTTCATTCAATTACGAGCTATATTAGAATATGTTTTTTTTTTCATAATTTAGTTAAGTTTTCTGTGATTCTATATCAAACACGTGTCCAGGTCAGAGCTTATTCAAGACTAATATTAATAAGGGATTTCGGATAAAAAACTGAAAAAAGTTCATTCTCAGTTCCTTTTGTCTTTAATATGTACCTGAGGATCGGTCACGAAAATAAATTGCCGAAATGAAGATTGGTTTTTTTAATGATGATCTACAAAGTATTTCGTCACTGGGTCAAGTCATCTGTGAGTTAAACGCTCCTGAAAACACTTCTAAAGATCATGGTTTTCCCGAGTAATTTTTATACCCTCCACCTCCAGGACGGTGGTATACTAACATTGTCATTCCGTTTGTCACACCTTGAAGTATCGACCTGAGACCGTATAAAGTATATATATGCTTGATCGTCATAAAATTCTAAGACGATCTAGCCATGTCTGTCCGTCCGTCTCTTGAAAGCACGCTAGCATCTAAACGAAAGGAGCTAGGACGTCCAAATTTTACATAAATGCGTCTAATAGTCGTAGATCGGTTGGGATTGAAACGTGGCGAAATCGGCCCAAAAGGGAAAATTTTTTCCCTCACAAGGACTAAAACTACCCATAATAATCCTTAATATTGTAGAGTATTTAAGCAATATCTGCCTGTACTTACTTGATATTGGGTATGCGCATTCCCCCTATAACAAAAACGTGCACCATAAAGTGATGTTTATTCGTAGGGCGTGAAATGCGGCAAAAAGGGATAAAAATGGTACATATTAAACGACAACAGCTAGAAACACGAAATTCGGTGGTAGATACATAATAAAGAGTGATTTTTTTGAGGTTAGGATTTTCATGCATTAGTATTTGACAGATCACGTGGGATTTCAGACATGGTGTCAAAGAGAAAGATGCTCAGTATGCTTTGACATTTCATCATGAATAGACTTACTAACGAGCAACGCTTGCAAATCATTGAATTTTATTATCAAAATGCGTGCTCTGTTAAGAAAGTTCAGAAAGAAAGAAATTGTGTTCAGCGACGAAGCTCATTTTTGGCTCAATGGGTACGTAAATAGGCAGAATTGTCGATTTTGGAGTGAATATCAGCCAGAAGCATTGCAAGAGCTACCAATGCATCCAGAAAAAGTCACAGTTTGGTGCGGTTTATGGGCTGGTGGCATCATTGGACCGTACTTCTTCAAAGATGATGCGAATCGTAACGTAACTGTGAATGGTGAGCGCTACCGTGAGATGATATCCAACTTTTTTTTGCCCAAAATGGAAGAACTGAACTTGGTTGACATGTGGTTTCAACAAGATGGCGCTACATGCCACACAGCTCGCGATTCTATGGCCATTTTGAGGGAAAACTTCGGAGAACAATTCATCTCAAGAAATGGACCGGTAAGTTGGCCACCAAGATCATGCGATTTGACGCCTTTAGACTATTTTTTGTGGGGCTACGTCAAGTCTAAAGTCTACAGAAATAAGCCAGCAACTATTCCAGCTTTGGAAGACAACATTTCCGAAGAAATTCGGGCTATTCCGGCCGAAATGCTCGAAAAAGTTGCCCAAAATTGGACTTTCCGAATGGACCACCTAAGAAGCAGCCGCGGTCAACATTTAAATGAAATTATCTTCAAAAAGTAAATGTCATGGACCAATCTAACGTTTCAAATAAAGAACCGATGAGATTTTGCAAATTTTATGCGTTTTTTTTTTAAAAAAGTTATCAAGCTCTTAAAAAATCACCCTTTATAAAAGTATTTTTTCCAATTTCGTACTTTTAGGGATAAAATAGGAAAAAGTATATAAAAATGGTAAAAACCAAATGGCCGCAGCTAGAATCATGGTGTATACGGTGTATACATTCCTCTGACACGTAAAATAAAAATATTTTTCAAAATTTGTACTTTTACTTTTACGGCAAAAATTGGTTGAATCATGAAGTTAGGTTATTTTGCACTATTATTACGTGAGATTATGGATTTTCAAAATTTTTATTTTTGGAATTAAAATATAATGGAAATACAACCAACTCATTATTTACCAATATTTATAGTATTTAAGCTTTTTTGATAATATAAATACATGAATATTTATTTTTTTAATTGACTTGATGTATTATTTCGATATGTAAACGTATTGGTAGCCTTGCCTTATTAGCGTGGTTTGAAATAATAAAAATATTTTATTTATTTATAAAATAATTTTTTCTATATTTGTATTGGTTGGCTATATTAAAAAAATATATTTTCCTGTAATACTACTGCACTTGTACGAAAATCGACAGCCTCTGCGGAATGCAATCCATGGTGGAGGCTATATAAAGTTCGACCCGGCAGAACTTAACGCCGTGTTTTCGTAAGTTGTTTCCTGCAATGGATATTTAAAGTGAAAAAAATCCAATGAAATCATCCGATCGGTTAATTTAATGAAAAATTTCGGTCGATCAATGAGGTAAGTCTAATTGTATTTAGACAACAATTTCTCGCCGTGTAAAATGTCTGACAATCGTACTCATTTCTCAGCGTCTGGTAACCATAACTTCAATTTTTTGGGGCATTCAACCCCCTCGCAGCCACGTAACGACCTAAATGCTAGCGAACTTTATATTGACACTTAACTTACGCACATTTCGTATCCGCAGAGTTTGTCTAAATAAAATTGAATTTCTCAAGCCACAACTCAACTCCACATATAAATAAATACACATACAGATGTGTGTGCGACTGTGTGCGTACACGTGTACGAGTTTAACGTTTTTTTGTTTTGTTTTAATAGGCGATAGGTCGGCGAATAGCTCTGGCGGTATGTTTGTACATCTGTGTGTGGGCTTTGAAAAGCAGCGTTTTGTTTTGATTGTTACACCATTATCAAGGTAAATTTACAAAATCAACAGCATTCCATACATTCCATCAATATCTCAATACTTATACCATTTCTATGTGAGATACGATGATGAAGAAGGTGATTGTCATGATGATGATGATGGTATTGAAGTTGAACCCAGAACACACACAAACATCCGAGCAAACGAAACGTACTTGCTTAGTGGGATATCAAATTCTTTTGGACTTTTAAATTATTCGACAAACTGGCATTTCGAATTAATCACATAATAAGCTCAATAACCGATTAATCGGGTAATTATTTATACCGAATAGCATAATTAGTAAATGCTGTACGGACAAGTATTTAGTCCAACGTGACAGTTAGTATCGGCTGGTTCAGACTATGACAGATGATAGTTGACATATGGCCAAGAAATTAATCCCTGATTTATGTTGATATATTTGATCAATCTGTTGAATTTGTACCTTTTCCAAACGTTTTGAAAAACTGCATAATTCAAGTTCTACCAAATATGAAAAATTCAAAATTTTGAATCAAAACTAAGATATTGTTCGAAAATATGTCTTTGCCTTTTAATTTTCGTAAGTTCATGCGGTGTTTATCATTAATTAATTCGAGTGCGAGTGCACCACAATTTGTGTCATCACAACATGGGGTCGTATGAGTGACATGAATTAATCACAATATTACTCATTCGCACCGTCGTCCAAGTAACAGGAAACACATCGTTGAGGACGTGGTGAAAATATGAAATAATTATGGCACTCCTAAACTTCTTGACGGATTTTGTTGAAATTTCATGCAGACACAGCTGAATTTCAGACGAACTTAGAAGCGTTTTCTTCAGTCGTTTTGTAGTTTTCACAGAATGACCGATATATGCTGAAAGAAATGATACCAAATTGTATGAAAACTCTATATACCAATAGATGAACTAATAGAAAAATTAGCATTCCTTCGTAAAAATCGCCAGAAGTCCAAAGTAAAAATTTGTAAAGATATAAAACTTGTTAGAATTATAGAATTTGTTTGATTCAGACTTTTCTTCGAAAAAGCTACAGTGGAGACCTTTGATTGTGATAATCTTTGACATGTTTGACAACAGTTTGTATTGAATTAAGTTTGAATTTTTGCTTTTGAATGTGTGAATGATGTTACATTTGCGAAAAAAATCAGCTCATCAACGTTTTTGGACAACGTTAAGTCAGATATGCCGGAAGATTTGTTATCGTTGTTATACACTCCACGAGAGTATTATGTCTTTGTGCATTTGTATGTAACATGCAATTGTATTGCAATTGTAGCCAGAACCAAATGAAACTTTGCACAATAAAGTTTTTCGGGTTAAGAACGAACGATATTTAATTTGGAGAAAATCGGTTCAGATTTAGATATAGCCACCATACGAATTGCACTCCCGATTTGACTCTTTTCACTCTAGATTAGGGTTTGGGGTTTCCCGGACTTTTTTCATTTTCCCGGGAAAACGGGAATGAAAAGTTTCATTCCCGGGAAAAACATAATTTATTTTAGGTACGTCCAATATGCTTTTTAACCCATTAAAGTACACCTTACACGTCCGTGTACACTGTTTAAAGGTTTTCGAACATTTTTGATAATTTTCAATATGAATGCAATTCTTAATAAAACTATATGGCACAAGGAATCGGGAAGAACATAACAAAATATTAATAAAAAAATAAATATAAATTTTTTTAAATATTTTTTTATTAAATATTTTACTTAGAAAGGATTGGAGAATTCATAATATTGGACACTAGCAGTTCCCGCTGCTTCGCATCGAAAAAGCCAGTTCTTTATTATTAGTTTTATCCATCTGGATATTATTTAATTAATTTCCTTTTGGTCGATATAGATAAATCTATAATAGTAATTTGGAAACTTCTTATTAGATAGCTCTCATACAGAGTCAAAGGAATGTACTTGTCGTTTCAATTGGCTAGAAAACAAAAAATTACAACCGCAGAGCCTCTTATAACTCGATCTCACTTTTTCTAGATGCAGCCAGCCACTTCAGAACTCTTTGCACCTCTTTCCCAAAAAGTACACACTTTGACAAAACATTAAAGGTAACATGTGTTTTTGCTTCCCATAATAGCATTTACTTTATTTGGTACCATGTTTATCCCTTGTCGTCCCACATCCTCCTTATAAGTACAAATTTTGTAATATCTATTTATGTTCCGCGTTTACGTAATTAATGGGTTGTACACCATTTTATCCCTTTTTGTCTCGAGCGCACTTAAAAAGTACAAAATTCGACAAATCCAATTTGACTGCGCTTCTACATGGTAAGAAGAATTTACATATCAAATTTACGTTGGCACCATTTTTATCCCTTTTTGTCCTGATCACCCCTTATAAGTACAAATTTCGAAAAATCCATCTATATTGCAAGTCTAAGTTGTCAGAGAAATATAGATACCGACTTTCACGAATATAGCTACAATACTTAAATTGGTACTAATTTTATCCCTTTTTGTCTCTTTCCTCCTTTTTCGAAAAAATCCAATTTGTAGCTCGTCTACATGGCCATTGCAAGGAACACACCGAAATGTCACCTCTTATTTCATCGATTTTTTGGGAAACAAACAATTTAATGTCAGCCATAGTATGATGTTTTATTTCACGATAAAATCTTGCAAATATCAATGTATCTGATTTTCGCAGTTTTCTTTTTTTTTGTATAACTGAATTAGTGCTCAAAATAATCAATAAAATATTTTTTAATATTTCCCGTATTCCCGGCAAATTTAAAATTTTTTCCCGGGAATTCCCGAAAAAATTTGAACGATTCGGGAATTCCCGGGCCCCAAACCCTACTCTAGATGCCACATATTTTAGCAGATTTTATTCAAAATCGGCGAAACATCTAATATTTCAACTAGAAACACCTATGGTAAAAATGTTTTAGATCTGTTCAGATTTATATATAGCTCCCATACAAATTTCGCTCCTAATTTGAGTATATCCGAGTATATAGAAATCACCTATTTTAACAGATCTTTTTCAAATGTGGCAACATATCTTATATTTAAACTAGGAACACTTGTGGTGATAATAGATAAGATCCCGTTTAAATTTCGCTCCCGATTTGACTTTTTCCGCTGTAGAAACTACGTATTTTCAGATTATTTCTTCAAATTGAGCATAACACGTTATACTTGAACCGGAAGAACCTATTGTGCAAGTGGGTCACTTAATTCCATGTTTGGATATAGCCCCGATACAAATATTCTTCGCGATTTGACAAATTGGACCATATCATATCATATTAGCCTATGATTAGGAAACATAAAAAAATCTTTCCCGTTCTCACTTTTTTACCGATTTGAATTGTATTCGGATAGAAAGTGGAGTGCATCATATAGTCGGCCCCGCCTGACTTTAGCCTTTTCTTCCTTTTTTTGAATAGCGAAGCAAAAGTCGACAAATTTGCATCCATAACTTAGAACAAATGATCGAAACATAATTTGTTGAATAAATGTATGATAAATTTCATGGGAAACATTGGAAACGCTCACAAAATTAAGCAATTTTTAGGAAGTATCATAGGAAGGTTGCGTGTGAAATGTCAGACCTGTTTAAATATTTATTGACATCGAGAAATTATATATTTTGAAATTTGACATCACCAGGCTGCTTTTGTTGGATGGTACGAATATTTAATTATATTGTTGATTTGCTTGTTCTGCATAGCAAGTGACATCAAAGTTCTCAGTCCGCCTTTAACAGGTCATACTATTATTTGCTCTATAAACAGCTCGTTGATTTAAGTCACTGCCGCCCTCTGTCCTCATATGAGGACACCTGTTGTCAGACAACTGCACAATAGTTTTCTTTGGGCGTTATTATACGCTCCACCTTCAGGAGGGGGTATACTGACTTCTACTCATTCCGTTTGTAACACCTTGAAATATCGACCTGAGACCTGTAGTATAGATATATATATATTCTTGATCGTCATAAAATTCTTAGACGATCTAGGCATGTCCGTTCGTCTGTTGAAAGCACGCTAGCATCTAAACGATAGGAGCTAGGACGTCCAAATCGAAATCGGCCCAAAGGGAAAAATTATTCCCTCACAAGGACTAAAAATACCCATAATATCCCCTAATATTTTAGAGTATTCAAGCATATTTTTTCAATATGGATTGTACTTACTTGATATTGGGTATGCGCATTCCATCTATAACAAAAACGTGCACCATAAAGTGATTCTTATGCATAGGGGGCAAAAAAGGGATAAAAATGGTACCTACCAAACGACAACAGCTAGAAACACGAAATGTGGTGTGTACATTCCTCTAATTGAGTAGATATATAATATAAAAGTATTTTTCAAAATTCGTACTTTTAAGGTGTAAAATGGGAGTAGAGGGATAAAAATGGTACCAACAAATCGGCTGCATCTAGAATACTGAATTCGGTGCTTACATTCATCTGATTACGTAGACACGCAAAATAATCGCATTTTTTGAAATTCGTACTTTTTTGGGTTAAAATGGAAAAAAGGGGATAAAAATATTACCAACCAAATGACAGTAGCTAGAGTCGCGAAATTCCGAGTATACATTCCTCTGACTGCGTAGACACGAAAAATTAAAGGTTTTTTTCCAAATTCGTACCTTTAAGGGATACAATGGATACAGAGGGATTAAAATAGTACCAACTAAACGACAACAGCTATAATGATGAAATTCGGTGTGTACATTCCTTTAATTGCGTAGAAACGTAAAATAAAGAGATTTTAGAAAGTCATACTCTTAAGGGGGTAAAATTGGAACAAGGGGATAAAAATGGTACCAACCAAATGGCCGCAGGTAGAATCACGGAATTCGGTGTATAAATTTTTTTGAATTCACTTCAATTATTATTTCGATATATATAGTGTAAGCGTATTGCCTTGCCTTATAAGCGTGGTTTGAAGTAATAAAAATATTATATTTGTTTATTTCAATATTTGTATTTGTTTTGGTTTGGCTATATTAAAAAATTTATATTTTCCTGTAATATTACTGCACTTATGCCTCTATGGAATGCAATCCATAGTGGAGGGTATATAAAGTTTGGTCCAGCCGAACTTAACGCCGTTTTTACTAGTTATTATATATTTTTTTATATAATGACCATAGGACTGTGTGTGCTTGTAGCTTTGTATTTGTTATTACTTAGGAGAAGATGGCAAGCTGATGTGTTGGCTTAGCCTGACTTTGGAATTTAATTAAATGTTTATTAAATTTAGACCTCCCACAGGCTAGTTCATTTGCAGAAAATCTCTCGAAGATATTATTGCCATTCAAAGGCTGTTATTGTATTTTTTTAAATCTTCAGTAAGCTATTTTTTGGTGTCACCATATAATTTAACTTATATGAAACGTCTTCAAATTTCACATCGTGCTGAAGACATTCAGCTGCTGCAAAGTGTGTTTTTGTGAGGCACTCTTATAAACATACATACATATATGATTTTATGCAATTGCATACACTTCGAAAATATCACATATGCGACATTCACGCATATTCAATTCAATTCAATTCAATTCAATTCGATATCAGTTCAGAAAGTCATCAGAAATCCGAAAATCGAAATCAGAAAACATGCCACACAAACAGACATTTCGGTTGCCTTCATATCGTCGTTATTGTGGCCGCCGCCGTCGTCGTCGTCGGCGGTGCTTTTTGTTTCATATGAAAATGAGGAATAAATATGTAACATTGATTAAATAAATACAGACTTAAATAAATAAATAAATAGATGCGTATTTACAACAGGTTTAAGTTGTTTTAATGGTTCCAAAACACATGTCCACACATACTTCCATGTATGTATTATTGTGTAAATACATAAATAAATGGATCGGTTCGCTTCGGCTCGGCTCTGTTCAGTTTGGTTTAGTTTCGTTTCGTTTGCTTCGGCATACCCGTGTCGTAGATGTCGTATGTATGCCGTACATATGTGTATTCAATGGGGTCACAAAAAGACAGTTCAGCTAGAAATGGAGAAAAGCTATGTAGCGGATGATAAGAAAATGATAAGAAGGAACTGAAACTGGCCACAATTGTTACCTTTTCTTCGCGGAATTAGCGGATATGTAATAAACATAAATACAGTCCAAACCACATACAAAGACATCATGCGAAAATTGTCATATTCAATAGGCTAGATCGCTTTCAATCACAATCGGTTATAACGACCCAATCTCGCCGGTCCCTTGAATGTCGTTATAAGCCACATTTAACAGTAATGCTATATATATACATTTATTTATTCAGACCTTACCATTCGCCCTACCACTACAAGAAATATACATGATCAATTAGAATTCTTTAGGACAAACAGACATGCCTAGTTCTTCTTCTAGCTTTTGACTTTCGAGGGCCATATACCGATATTTCAGGGTGTTACAAAAGGAATGACAAACTTAACTCGCAGTGCAGCCAACGTTATAGGGTATACAAATTTCAAAAATATCAAGAAAAGGCGTCATTGTTGAAATATTTCATAAAACATGTAGAAAACGTGTCAATGACTTGTAATAATATTTATCATACGACCAAGTGTACAATAGGTTGAGTTACTTTGGGGACGTTTCTGGGCTCACTTATAAAGTGATAGCCAAAATGTACTCTTTGTAAAGAGTGATTTTTTTGAGGTTAGGATTTTCATGCATTAGTATTTGACAGATCACGTGGGATTTCAGACATGGTGTCAAAGAGAAAGATGCTCAGTATGCTTTGACATTTCATCATGAATAGACTTACTAACGAGCAACGCTTGCAAATCATTGAATTTTATTACCAAAATCAGTGTTCGGTTCGAAATGTGTTTCGCGCTTTACGTCCGATTTATGGTCTACATAATCGACCAAGTGAGCAAACAATTAATGCGATTGTGACCAAGTTTCGCACTCAGTTTACTTTATTGGACATTAAACCAACCACACGAATGCGTACAGTGCGTACAGAAGAGAATATTGCGTCTGTTTCTGAGAGTGTTGCTGAAGACCGTGAAATGTCGATTCGTCGCCGTTCGCAGCAATTGGGTTTGTGTTATTCGACCACATGGAAGATTTTACGCAAAGATCTTGGTGTAAAACCGTATAAAATACAGCTCGTGCAAGAACTGAAGCCAAACGATCTGCCACAACGTCGAATTTTCAGTGAATGGGCCCTAGAAAAGTTGGCAGAAAATCCGCTTTTTTATCGACAAATTTTGTTCAGCGATGAGGCTCATTTCTGGTTGAATGGCTACGTAAATAAACAAAATTGCCGCATTTGGAGTGAAGAGCAACCAGAAGCCGTTCAAGAACTGCCCATGCATCCCGAAAAATGCACTGTTTGGTGTGGTTTGTACGCTGGTGGAATCATTGGACCGTATTTTTTCAAAGATGCTGTTGGACGCAACGTTACGGTGAATGGCGATCGCTATCGTTCGATGCTAACAAACTTTTTGTTGCCAAAAATGGAAGAACTGAACTTGGTTGACATGTGGTTTCAACAAGATGGCGCTACACGCCACACAGCTCGCGATTCTATGGCCATTTTGAGGGAAAACTTCGGAGAACAATTCATCTCAAGAAATGGACCGGTAAGTTGGCCACCAAGATCATGCGATTTGACGCCTTTAGACTATTTTTTGTGGGGCTACGTCAAGTCTAAAGTCTACAGAAATAAGCCAGCAACTATTCCAGCTTTGGAAGACAACATTTCCGAAGAAATTCGGGCTATTCCGGCCGAAATGCTCGAAAAAGTTGCCCAAAATTGGACTTTCCGAATGGACCACCTAAGACGCAGCCGCGGTCAACATTTAAATGAAATTATCTTCAAAAAGTAAATGTCATGGACCAATCTAACGTTTCAAATAAAGAACCGATGAGATTTTGCAAATTTTATGCGTTTTTTTTTTTTAAAAAGTTATCAAGCTCTTAAAAAATCACCCATCATCATAAAAAAACATATCTGTGGCGGATATGGATAAAAACGTGTTAGTCATGTCCTCATCCTGTGGCCCCTTAAAAGGACTAACAAGTTTCAAAGGATAACTTTTTTATAAATTTTATATTTACTTTGACTTTGAAGGGTAGAATAACATTCATTTTTATTATACCCTCCACCTCCAGGATGGGGTATACTAACTTTGTCATTCCGTTTGTAACACCTTGAAATATCGACCTGAGACCCTATAAAGTATATAAAGAGTGATTTTTTTGAGGTTAGGATTTTCATGCATTAGTATTTGACAAATCACGTGGGATTTCAGACATGGTGTCAAAGAGAAAGATGCTCAGTATGCTTTGACATTTCATCATGAATCGTCTTACAAACGAACAACGCTTGCAAATTATTGAATTTTATTATCAAAATGCGTGCTCTGTTAAGAAAGTTCATTGCGCGCTTCCATTTTATGGTCAGTTTAATCGACCCACTGAAGCGGCTATTCGGGCTATTGTGACTAAATTTCGCACCAAATTTACATTGTTGGTCATTAAACCACCAACACGCTTACGTAGAGTGCGAACTGAAGAAAATATCGCAGCTGTATCGGCCAGTGTTAATGATGACCACCAATTTTCGATTCGTCGCCGTTCGCACCAATTGGGTCTCTGTTACTCAAAAACGTGGAAATGCCAAAATTGGACTAAGCGGATGGACCACCTAAGACGCAGCCGCGGTCAACATTTAAATGAAATTATCTTCAAAAAGTAAATGTCATGGACCAATCTAACGTTTCAAATAAAGAACCGATGAGATTTTGCAAATTTTATGCGTTTTTTTTTAAAAAAAAGTTATCAAGCTCTTAAAAAATCACCCTTTATATTCTTGATCGTCATAAAATTCTAAGACGATCTAGCTGTGTCCGTCCGTCTTGTGAAAGCACGCTAGCATCTAAACGACGTCCAAATTTTCCATAAATGCGTATTATAGTCGTAGATCGGTTGGTATTGAAATGGGGCGAAATCGTCCCAAAGGGAAACAATTTTCCCTCACAAGGACTAAAAATACCCATAATAATCCCTAATATTTTAGCGTATTTAAGCATGTTTTTTGAATATGTCTGTTTATATTTGCTTGATATTGGGTATGCGCATTCCCCTTATAGCAAAAACGTGCACCATAAAGTGATTCTTATTTGTAGGGAGTGAAATGGGACCAAAAAGGGATAAAAATGGTACACATTAAACGACAACAGCTAGAAACACGAAATTCGATGTGTACATTCCTCTAATTAAGCAGATACATAATATAAAATTTTTTTTTTCAAATTCGTACTTTTAAGGGGTAAAATGGAAATAGAGGGATAGAAATGGTACCAACCAAACGGCTGTACCTAGAATAATGAAATTTAATGTATACATTCCTCTGATTGCATAGACAAGTAAAATACACTGATTTTTCAAAATTCGTACTTTTTGGGGTTAAAATGAAAAAAGGGGATAAAAATAGTACCAATCAAATGACCGCAGCTAGAGTCATGAAATTCGGAGTATACATTCCCCTGACGGTGTATACACGGAAAATAAACTGATTTTTCGAAATTCGTACTTTTTGGGGACAAAATAGAAAAAGGGGATAAAAATATTACCAACCAAATGACCGCATAAATAAAAATAGTACCAACTAAACGACTACAGCTAGAATGATGAAATTCTAATTGCGTCAAGGGGGTAAAAATGGTACCAACCACATGGTTGCAGCTGGAGTTATGGAATTCGGTGTATACATTCCTCTGCCTGCATAGACACGCAAAATAATTTTTTTTTTCCAAATTTGTACCTTTTCTATTACGGCAAAAATTGGTTGAATCATGAAGTTAGGTCTTTTTGCACTATGTACGTCTGATAATGGATTTTCAAAATTTTTACTTTTTGAATTAAAATATAATACCAATATTTATGGTATTTAAGATTTTTGAAAATATAAATATAAGAATATTTATTTTTTGATTTGAAATAAATAATGGTTTGAAATAATTAAAATATTATATTTATTTATAAAATTATTTTTTCAATATTTGTAGTTGTGTTGGTTTGCCTATATTAAAAAATATATATTTCCTGTAATATTACTGCACTTCTACGAAAACCGACAACCTCTGTGGAATGCAATCCATGGTGGAGAGAATATAAAGTTCGACCCGGCCGAACTTAACGCCGTTTTTACTTGTTTTTTTTTATTTAATTAGTACTTTCAAGATATAGTGGGTACAGCGGGATAAAAATAGTACCAACTAAACGGCTACAGCTAGAATGACGAAATTCGGTGCGTACATCCCTCTAATTGCGTAGACACGTAAAATAAAGAGGATAAAAATGGAAAAAAGGATAAAAATGGTACCAACCAAATGGCCGCAGCTAGAATCCGGCTGAATAGACACGCAAAATAAAAAGAATTTGCCAAATTCATACTTTTTTTTGCATTTACGACAAAGATTGGTTGAATCATCTTGCACTGTGTACTAATGGGTAATAGATTTTCAAATTTTGTATATTTGGATTTAAAATAGGAGGGAAATGCAATACAACCAAACTGCTGCACTCACTATCTACAAATATTTATGATATTTAAGCTTTTTTGAAGAATAATGTCTTATATTTACTTTATGAAGTATTGACTTGAAGTATTGTTTAGATATATACCATATAAAGGTTTTGGTAGCCTTGCCTTACAAGCGTAATAATAATAAAAATTTTACATATTTATACAATTATTTTTTCAATATTTTTATTTGTTTTGGTTTGGCTATATTAAAAATATTGACATTTTCCTGTAATGTTTCTACACTTCTACGAAAATCGACAGCTTCTGTGGAATGCAATCCATGGTGGAGGGTATAGAAATTTCGTCCCGGCCGAACTTAACTCCTTCTTTACTTGTTTTATATAGCCGATTCTAATTTGAAGTTTTAAATGACCCACCCTATAATTATTCGCATTCAATGTCAAATTAAAGTGGAGAATATCTGCTAAAAATACTTCAAACTTTGTTATTATATCTGTATTAGTTTAGCATATAACATAGACGTTTATGGCCAGACAACACAATTTTTATTTTTCTTTTTTTTTGTGTGTGTTTTTTTGGAAATTCTTACAAATTAATATCGTTCCGACAAGACCTGCCTTAATGCACATACCTACTATTTATGTTGGTATGTCTTACTTTTGTTAAAGGGGGGCTGTAAAATACCGAATTATATTATATGGTGTTGACAAAAATTAGTCGAATGAAGTTGTGACCGATTTTCGATACGAATACTTTAAGAATTTTGTGTGAGTAACGCATTTTTTATTGGCTTTTATTGAAAATCATTTCCTGAATAGTTTTGACATCGTAAAGTTCGTGCCGAGTGGCTACATTTTGTTAATTTTTCCTTTCATCATGAATGTAAATAATTGGAAGGTTTATTTTGATATGCAATCAAAACCAAATCCAATGACAACATGAATTACTTTTAAAAGAAAAACTGTAATCAAAGTCAGACGTATCATTTTGTTAGAAGGACCCAATGGAAGGAAAGCATCCGTAGAAGCACAAAATATTTCCCTGTTGTGATGTTGTGAAAACTCACAAAAGCACGATTGAATTTAACATAGAGTTGTCATAAGATGGCTGTTGTTTAATTATCCTTAATTTTAGGCAGTATGAATAAGCCCCTGTTTCATTACATTACAACTCGGAAGACAACGTACCTTCCACACACACTAATCAACTAACTTTGATAGCAACATTTTGTAATACTTTAAATATATATACTAGCAGTACCCGCTGCTTCGCACGCGAAAAAGCCAGGTATTTGTTATTAGTCTTATCCGTCTCTGTTTTATGATGTATTTATTTGATTTTTTTCTGAAATAGTAAATTTGGAAACATAGCACTCATATACAGTCAAAGGAATGTGTTTGTCGATGCGCACTGTTTTAGCTGAACTCCTTTCGTATATATATTTTTTATCATTTTCTACACAGTTTTTAACAAAAAATTACAACCGCAGAACATTTTATTCAAAAAATAATACATTTTGATGTCGCTTCTACATGGTCAGAGGAATTTACATACTAAATTTCATGATTCTAGCTGTAATTTTGGTACCATTTTTATCCCTTTTGGTCCCGATCTACCCTTAAAAGTGCAAATTTCGGAAAATCCTTTTATGTTGCAAGTCTACCTTGACAGAGGAATTTACTCACCAAATTTCACGACTATAGCTGCAATACTTAAATTAGTACCATTATTATTGCTTTTTGTCCCTCGTAACCCTTAAAAGTACAAATTTTTAAAGATCCAATTTTACTGCGCTTATTCATGGTCAGAAGAACTTACACATCAAATTTCAAGATTCTAGCTGCAATACTTTAGTTGGTACCATTTGTATCCCTTTTTGTCCCACACAACCCTTAAAAGTACAAAATGCATTTATATAGCGCTTCTATGTGGTGAGAGGAATTTACACATCAAATTTCTCGACTATAGCTGCAATACTTAAATTAGTACCATTTTCACCCCTTTTTGTCCCTCGCAACCCTTAAAAGTACAAATTTTGAAAAATCCAATTTTATCGGGCTTCTACATGGTCAGAGGAATTTTCATATCAAATTTCACGATTCTAAAGAGTGATTTTTTTGAGGTTAGGATTTTCATGCATTAGTATTTGACAGATCACGTGGGATTTCAGACATGGTGTCAAAGAGAAAGATGCTCAGTATGCTTTGACATTTCATCATGAATCGTCTTACAAACGAACAACGCTTGCAAATTATTGAATTTTATTATCAAAATGCGTGCTCTGTTAAGAAAGTTCATTTCGCGCTTCCATTTTATGGTCAGTTTAATCGACCCACTGAAGCGGCTATTCGGTCTATTGTGACTAAATTTCGCACCAAATTTACATTGTTGGACATTAAACCACCAACACGCTTACGTAGAGTGCGAACTGAAGAAAATATCGCAGCTGTATCGGCCAGTGTTAATGATGACCACCAATTTTCGATTCGTCGCCGTTCGCACCAATTGGGTCTCTGTTACTCAAAAACGTGGAAATGCCAAAATTGGACTAAGCGGATGGACCACCTAAGACGCAGCCGCGGTCAACATTTAAATGAAATTATCTTCAAAAAGTAAATGTCATGGACCAATCTAACGTTTCAAATAAAGAACCGATGAGATTTTGCAAATTTTATGCGTTTTTTTTTTAAAAAAAAGTTATCAAGCTCTTAAAAAATCACCCTTTAGCTACAATACTTAACCATTTGTATCCCTTTTTGACCCGCTCGCCCCTTATAAGTACAAATTTCGAAAAATTAATTTATATTGCAAGTCTACGTTGTCAGAGAAATGTAAATACCGATTTTCACGATTCTAGCTGCAATTCTTAAAGAAGGATTGGCAGCAAACTTACACGTAAGATAACAAGTAAGATATCAATGCTGTACTTTGTTACTTGGTGCGATTGCTTTTGAATGAGATTCGGAAAGAGAGTTTTGCTTCTCATTCGTTTGGGTGAACTTATAACTTATGCAAATCTCATGTAAAAATCCCAATTTTTTTAAATATGAATATCGCTATACAAAATATGTTAACTAAAATTGATTTTATAATTGCTTATCATGAGAATCATTTGTGTTGATAACAATATTTTGCATACAATCTAATAACTTAAAAAGAGTTCGTAAATTTTGTTTGTATATCGCCACTCACCAGTTGCAAATAGATTTGCGTTCTATAAAATATAGATGCGAAAAGGTCACGAGCCATGATGATGTCCCAGTTTACACAGAAAGAAATAAATAAATAAACAAATTAAACTTTTCGATATTTCAGAAGTAAGTGAAATTAACTTAACAAAACAAAGGATATCGTTACCAAAATATAAAAAAGACTCGACTAACATTTTTTTTTTGCAAATCGATATTTTTGTTTATTATGACCGAAATTGTTGTGTTTTGTTAATATAATCAAAAATCTCGATTTGCAAAAAATGCTAGTTGAGTCTTTTTTATATTTTGGTAACGATATATACATTTAACATTCAAATGGATCAAGTATTTCAGAAGTTAAAAATGATTTGTGTTCTTTCAATACATACCTCAATTTTTTTCACAGACTCATTTTAATGAAATTTATAGGTTTACTTAACGAAATATGTTCTAATTCTTTTTCAAAAACTGTAATTTTCTAATTGAAAACACCAACGTAAAATTACTGAAAAAATATAAACGTATTCAAACATCGATTATGAACAATGACTGTAAATTTTAGTGCGGAGAATTAACGATTTATATTTACTAACTGAAGTCGAGTTAAAACTCTATTGGCATTGTACCAAAGGAGATCTTTCAAAATTCATTCTATGTGCTTTCCGAAAATTTTCCTGAGATATTTTTCCAAAGATATATATAAACGTCAAGAAAAGTAGAATACTTTTTAATTTTCATGTCGAAAACAAATCTCTTTATGTATTTGCAAAAAATAAATAATATTCACTTGTTGTTATACTGTTTTGACAGTATTTTTTGGCGTCCAGTATAAGTTTATACATTTTGGGAATAGAACTTCATGTTAGTAAACGCAAAAGAACCCAGAAATGGATAACTATAATAACACTGTCCAACAAATTAAACAGAATGGCGACCATATAATTCTGAAAGGGCATGTTGAGTAGATCATTTTTATAGTCCAACTTATAGTCCAGCTGGTCTGAGATTCTTTTTACAGGGCAAAGTTTTAATTTTTTGGTCGAAGGGAGCATTATACTAAGGGAAACTAGTGCTGTAAGTTAATGTCTGAGAGAATTCTCACTGTCAGGACTATATTGTGGAATTGTATGGGGATTATTTTTGTGGAATATCTCTTGCTTCTCTCTTTATGGGTCAAATTGACATTTTTTGGGGAAATCAAAAAGAGTCCTTTCAAAAAGGATATTAAAGCATTAAATATTCCACGAAAAAAATTGCCGAAAAATTTCAGTGGGAGTCACCAAAGGCAGCAATATTGTAAATAAAGCTCTTCATGCTTAAATAGTAAAAACACACGCCAATATTAGTGGTTGCAATTGCATTTATTTCAAATCTCTATCCGTGTTTCTGAAACAAATTCTCAAATATTCCCTATTTAGTCAGCAATCACATGTCGAAAAATAAGAGTGAAATAGGATAAATGTTGGCTGACAGAATTGTTTCAGAAACACAGATAGAGTTGAAATAAATGCAATTTTAACCGTTATTTTTTCTTCATATCCACGATCGAAATTAATTAATGGCGGTTATTTTTCCTATAAAAATCAAATTTTTGGTATTTATTTTCCTGATCCACGATCGAAATTAATTAATGACAGTAATATTTCTAAAAAATCAAATTTTTGGTTTGTTTCAAAAGTAAAACAAATACAAATTCTTGAATTGTTTTAAGAAACATATTAAAAACCCACAATTCCTAAAACGGGGAGAATAAATCCCAAAAATTTGATTTTTTTAGAAAAATTACTGCACTTAATTAATTTTGTCAGATCAGAAAAATAAAAAACAACTAGGACTGAGGCGTTTTCCTGGGAAACCCCCTGATGACTTGTATGTTATTTCATAATGAAATAATCCCCAAAGTAGAATGGAAATGTCGCCCAAAGAAGAAGAAGCCCTAATCAAATGATATTAACTCCAAATATGTTGAATTCATCTGCGTAACAAATTACATATTATACTAAATGTGTAAATGTATATTATACTAAATATGTTACAAGCGCCATTGGTTCTTAATACACATGCAAAGAATCCGCCGGATCCGCTGGATAGATGGCGAGCAGAGTTGCAAGCCTACCCATAATTATCGGCGGCGGCGGCGGCTTTCGGCTGATTTACCGGCTCGTTCTATCATACGATCACCTCTATTACGAAATTTATTTGTCAATTTAGGGAAAATGGAAGGATTAATTTGTATTGCATTTCAATACCTTTTCTTTTATTTTTTGACAAGTATCACTTTTCCCATAATTTCATATTACTATCCCATGCAATTATTTTTTGTGAGTGGGAATCCCCCCTCAAATAATACGGATGAATTTAATATATATAGTTTTTTTTTTTGATTTTTTGATATATGATCAGTCATCTTAAATATCATAATCATTAATACTTTTTACCTACTTTGACCCACTAAAGATGCACAATAATATGGTTCATGTTACAAAAATGACCGAACAGTGCAAAATGAAACATCTTCAGTTTAAACACAACCATCTATCTACATTTCTCTGACAACGATGACTTGCAATATAGATGGATTTTTCGAAATTTTTATTTATAAGGGTTGAGCGGGACAAAAAGAGATACAAATGGTACGAACTAAAGTATTACAGCTAGACTCGTGAAATTTGGTATGTAAACTCCTCTGACCATGTATAAGCACATTAAGATTGGATTTTTCAAAGTTTGTACTTTTAAGGGTTGCGAGGGACAAAAAGGGATAAAGATGGTACTAATTTAAGTATTGCAGCTATAGTCGCGAAATTTGGTGTGCAAATTCCTCAGACAACGTAAAAGCGCAATATAAAAGGATTTTTTTAAATTTGTACTTACAAGGGGTGAGCGGAACAAAAAGGGATAACAATGGTACCAGCTAAAGTATTGCAGCTATAGTCGTGAAATTTGTAGTGCAAATTCCTCTGGCAACGTAGAAACGCAATCTAAATGTATTTTTTTTCGAAAAGGTATAAAAATGGTACCAACTTAAGTATTACAGCTAGTATCGATAAATTCGGTATGTAAATTCTTCTGACCATGTAGAAGCGCGATCAAAATGGATTTTTCGATATTTTTCTTATAAGGGGTGAGCGGGACAAAAAGGGATAAAAATGGTACCATCTAAAGTATTGCAGCTATACTTGTTAAATTTGGTGTGTAAATTCCTCTGACAACATAGAAGCGCAAATCTAAATTGATTTTTCGAAATTTGAACTTATAAGGGGTTAGCGAGACAAAAAAGGATAAAAATGGTACCAACTAAAGTATTACAGATATACAGTTGAACTTCGATTAACCGTGACTCTATTAACCGTGATTATCTATTAACCGTGAAGCTGAGTGGTTGATTTTTTACCTCTATTAACCGTGATGCACATGTTCATATGACTGCTTGTTTGTTTTTTTTTCGTATAATACACACACATCTCTCATATTAAAATTCGGTGATTCCCCTTTTTCATGAAAGTGTAATTTTCATATCAAATTTCATATTCATTCATCATGCCACCGTCAAAAACTAAATCCGCGAAAAGAGCAATTAAAGAAAAAATGGAGCTGATTAATGAATACTCAAAACGTAAAGTACCTTTTAAAATGTTGTCTGAAAAATATGGAGTTGGCATTCAAACTGTATCCGACTTAATAAAAAACAAAGATCGGATTTTAAAATTTTGCTCCGATACTGATTCAATGCTTGGCCTTAAACACAGATATATGTACACTAAAAACATCCGAAAATCCAAAAGTTGATTTCGCAACATATGAATGGTTTCGGCAAGAAAGATTTAAGGGAACTCCAATTTCAGATAAGTTAACTGAAATCGAGATATTGTATGAACTTAAACTGAAATTTGCTTCTGAACTTCAGGCGAAATGATTGTCGAAAAGGCAAAAATGTTCCATTTGAAGTTAAACATGAATTCAGAGTGCACTTATTCATTTGGTTGGTTGGATAAATTCCAAAAAACGTCATGGAATCCGTCGACTGAAATCTACGGGAGAAAAGGAGTGTGATGATTACGAGTCTGCTACGATGTTTGTGGACGACTTGGATGACATAATTAAAAACGAACAACTTACAACTGAACAGATCTACAATGCAGACGAAACCAGTCTATTTTGGAGGTGTTTGCCTCAGAGTTCTTTGGCTAGTGGTAATGAATATTCTATTGAAGGGTACAAGGAGAGAATCACAGTGTTAGTTTGTTCAAATGCTGCAGGAACTCACAAGTAGGGTTTGGGGTCCGGGAATTCCCGAATCGTTTTTCCCGGGAATTCCCGGAAAAATTTGGACGGGAATTCCCGGGAAAATTTTTTCAATTTCCCGGGAATACGGGAAATATTAAAAAATAATTTATTTATTATGTTGATCAATAATTTAATGTTACTATATAAATTGGAATTTTTAGATGTATTTCAAATACATATATGTTACATTACTGACAATAATAAGTATTTGTTGAGTATTTGTTTATATTATATTACTACAAACAAAACTTGTTTATGCGAAACCCAGCTAGGGGATTAAAAACTTTTTGATGCTATTTATGTGAGCCTATTTTATTGTGAAATAAAAATATCATGTCGACAATACTATGGCTTACATAATGTAAATTTTCTTGTTTTCCTAGAAGAATCGAGGTGAACATATTCTTCAAGAACAATTTACTTTACATATGTAGCCAGAAAGAAATGGTCTAAAAATAGGAATAAAATAAAAATTGTTCGCCTGGAAGCTTTTTGGACTATTTCAATATTTTTATGAATTTATTAAATTAATATTAGTTTGTTATGTTTCTATTGTTTTTACAGTTTAGAATATTCCCCCCTGTTTCTATAAAATATTTTTGTCTCCAGACGAATGAATATTCTAAATTAAATGTGTCATAACATTCTCCGTCATATGAGTTATTTGTTTCCTTAATCGTTTTCAATTTTGAATCTAGTGTAGGTGTCAGTCACTTCTGCCTGCGATATAAATGTCCAATTCTGACGATTAGTCTACACCTTTTCAAGTTTATAATGAGAAAATGTGATTTTTAAACAGAATATGTAAGTTCATGATGAGAAATGTAAATTCATAATAGGAGCATGATAATTCACAATCAGCACTCTAAATTCGTAATGTGAAATGTAAATTCATATTGAGAAATATAAAATCATAATAAGAACATACAAATTGATAATGAGATATATAAATAGAAAATGAGAAAATCCAAATTGATAATGAGAAAATATAAATTCTTATTCAGGAATATATATTCATAAAATATAAATTCATAATCAGGAACTGTAAAATTTATAATCGAAGCTATGTATGTACGTTTTTCTATGGATATTTTCGTAGAAACACATATTTTATTATAAACTAGCTGAACCCCGCCCGCTTCGCCAGGCAAAAACACAAATGCCTTCTAGCTAAAATACACTTTTGCCACGCCCCAACTACCCACCAAACGAAAATTCAAACTCCAGCATCATATTTATCTTTCTTGTGGTCAGTAATATATACGTTCCAATTTGCAGCCTTCTGGCTCAAAAAACACTATTGCCACACACATAAAATGAAAATCCAAATTTCGGCATCATATTTATCATTCTCGTGGTCAGTAATATTTATGTACCAATTTTACATCCTATGTCCTTCCTTGGGCCAACACGAATTCATCAAGCCCAAAATCGTGAAAATCAGACGATCTGTTATAAAGTTTTGCGTGTTCACACGGACGGCATTCTCTTTTATAAATATAGATTTAAATTTTTTATGACTTTATATTTTTTCATTATGAATTCATATTTTCTGAATATGAAAACATATTTTCTGATTATGAATTTGGATTTTCTGAAAACAAACTTGTATGAAATGGTATGTTCCTATTATGAATTAATTATTCTCAATATAAATTATCAATTTTCATTATGAATTTATATTTCTCATTATGAATTAACATGTTCCTATTATAAATTTACATTACCCATTATGAATTTATATGTTCCTAATATGAATTTTCATTTCTCAATATAAATTTGTATGTTCCGAATATAATCTTGAAAAGGTGTAGAGTAAAATATTTGGAAAATGAAAAAGGAAAATTTGTAAAATGACAGTATTGAAAAACACACCAGTTATTAAATGTTGATATTTTAAACCATATTGGACATACCTATAAATAAATTACTTTTTCCCGGGAATTCCCGGGAATGAAATTTTTCATTCCCGTTTTCCCGGGAAATGAAAAAAGTCCGGGAAACCCCAAACCCTACTCACAAGTGTAAATTGATGATAATAGGAAAAAGTGCCCATCCAAGAGCTTTAAAAAACGTTGAACACCTACCTGTGATTTATAAATCTAATAAGAAAGCTTGGGTAACACAACAGCTATTTCTGGAGTGGTTTAATCAAAATTTTGTACCAGAAGCAAAGGAACATCAACGGCGCATCGGTCTCAAAAATAACTGTAAAATACTTTTACTATTAGACAACTGTCCCACCAAATTGCACGTCCTTGATTCAGCCTATGGATCAAGGAGTAATTCGGAGCTTCAAATGTCACTACCGTAAACTGATCGTTCAAAAACTTGTTGGTGCTAATGACAGACGTGAGTTCGTTAAATCTTTGAATATTAAGACAGCTTTGTGGGCAGCCGCAGCTTCGTGGGACTCTGTAACTCCACAAGTTTTAAAAAGAGTTTGGAATAACTTACTATCTCATAATGAAGATGCTCCAAATAGCCTTGTTGAGATACAAACAGATATAACCATACCGTCTGGATGTACGATTGATGCTGTCGAAAAGTGGATGGTGTGCGACTCTGATGTCGCTCCGTTTGCTATTATATCTGAAGACGAAATCGTAGACATGGTTACCCAAAGCCAAGAAGATGAGCTTGATTCAAATTCCGAGGAATCAGATGGAGGAAATGTGGACGAAACGCCTACATTGGCTCAGGCAATATAGGCTAGTAGTATTTTGTTTGGTTTTTTAGAAAACTTTAATTGTCCAAGTATTTCAGAACCAGATAAAATGCAAATATATCGCATACAAACTCATTTGTTGGAAGAACAATCAAAAGTTAAGAGCATAAGACAGACTTCCATAAAAGATTTGTTTAAATAAATGTATGTATTCCTAGAGATATGATAAGTCATTTATAGACGCAGATTTACATGTTTTTGTCAAAAATAAATAAAAATAATAAAATTTATACATGTAAATTTTTACCTCTTTTAACCGTGATTTTCGATTATCCGTGATTAGCCCGGTCCCGAGCATCAGGGTTAATCGAAGTTCAACTGTAGTCGTTAAATTTGAAAATTCCTCTGGCAACGTAGAAGCGCAATCTAAATGGATTCTTTTTTGTACTTGTAACAAAAAGGGATAAAAATGGTACCAACTAAAGTATTATAAAATATTGCAGCTAGAATCGTGAAATTTGGTATGTAAATTCCTCTCATCATATAGAAGCGCAATATAAATGGATTTTTGTACTTTTAAGGGCTGAACGGCACAAAAAGGGATAAAAAATGGTGCCAACTCAATTATTGCAACTAGAATCGTGAAATTTTATATGTAAATTCCTCTGACCATGTAGAAGAGCGGTCAAATTGGATTTGTCGAAATTCGTACTTTAAGGTGCGCGCGGGACAAAAGGTACAAAAATGCTGTACAGCCCTTTAATTAGGAAAACGCGGAACATAAATGGATATTACAAAATTTGTACTTAGAAGGAGGATGCGGGACGTCAAGGGATAAACGTGGTACCAAATAATGTACATGTTTTTAGGGGAATCAAAAACTCATTCTACCTATAATGATTTTTCCAAATGTGTATTTTTTTTTTTGGGATGGAGGTGCACAAAGTTATAAAGTGGTCGGCTGTATCTAGAAACATGAGTTGTAATTTTTTGTTCAAAACTGGGTAGAAAATGATAAAAATTATATATACGATAAGAGTTCATCTAAAATAGTGCACATCGACAAGCACATTCCATTGATTGCATATCAAATAGGATGCTATTGATTTGATGCTATCTAATAGAGGGTTTCCAAATTACTATTTTAGATTTATCTATATCCACCAAAAGAAAATCAAATAAATACTATAAAAAACAGAAACGGATGAAACTAATAACAAATAAATGGCTTTTCGCGTGCGTAGCAGCGGGCACTGCTAGTCGTGTAATAAAACAGAATGACCAAAAATAAAATTAATTTATTTTTATCGTTCTTTTTTACTTCAAAAATTCTTAGAAATTTATGAAATATGACATTTTTCACCGCCAGGGTCGAAGTTATATGAAAAGGCAATCAAATTGACTATAAATCATATTTCTTATAAATATGTGGGATGATTCCCATAAAATGAATGTCAAAATTTCATAAATTTTTAGGTGAAATCTGCACGTAAATCATGGGGCAGGGCAGCCCTCAGACTGGGCAAAACATATAACTTTTAGAAGTCACTTAAAAGTCATTTCGAAATTCACCTCTTGAATAAACGGTAGGTCTGTCTTTCGATCTTTCTTTCATTCCGTGTCAGAAGTAATGCATTAATGCCATGTGAAATTGATTCAAAGAGAGATGAGTGGACAAATACCAGAGCTATTTCGTGTTATTTTCGTAATTTCGTAAGGGAAATTAGGAAACAATGACAATACGACGAGTGTAGCGTGGTAGCGCGCAGAGGTACCTTCGAGCAGTTTATGTGCTCTGATTAGCGTTTCATTGCATCTTTGATGGATGGCTATTTTTAGGCGGCCCTCTTGACAAAATTCCGAAAAGAATTTTTGTCTTGTGGAGGGGTGGCCGGCCCTAGGTACTCTTAGTCAGACATACAGAGATTGTTTAAAAGGAAATTAACCTAAATTCTAATGGCTTCTATTTTTAAATGCCCCACCACTCTAATAATCAAATGACGGCCTCCCTCCCTCCTTCCAGCGAGATGTGTATCCACATCCACTTGGACTTCCATCATTGTTCTTCGCACATCCACATCCACACGGAACATTTTAAGACATTTTATGAGGAAACGTCGAACTCTCATCGAACGTGTGTGCGTGTGTGGGTGTATAAAAATAACACACAACTTCCGAGTTGGAACCCCCCTCTAACAAAAACAAACATCACTTTCCGGTTTATTTTTAGTTGCATCTTCTTCGGTGTCAGGCGGTAGGAGGCTGGCAGCTGGAGGGGTGTCGATGCGAAGGCATTTGTTTACGATCACCTCTGGTTATGCGGCAAATGATGAAAATCTGTGGTGCCCTCGTTGTTGGTTCCGGTGTGGAAAGAAGACGACAAACAGCCAAACAACCAGAGGGGCAGCCAGCTTTGGTTGCTTGCCTGTCTCCATGGAGGGAAGTGTTGGTTGGATGCATGTGTGATTTCAACTTTTACCGAAAAAGAAAAGATCCGCGATTGATTTATGACAAAACAGGCGCATAAACGATTAAAAGTGTGGCACGCTAAGATACGACCATTGGCAGGGAGTGTGAGTGTGCTGTAGTTCCTACACATACATACATACGTACATGCAGATGGATGTGTAAATGACTATGGATACTTACACCTCATGGGACACAGTGGTTCTCAGGGAAAAAGATGCTGATAATTATGGACCTAAAGTAGTTATGGGACGGATACAGGCAATCATGGAGCAGAGAAGAAAAAGGATATGGACTAAAAAGTATAAATTTGTGGGATAAAGATGGTACCTATCAAACGACAACAGCTAGAAGCACGAAATTCGATGTGTACATTAGACCGGGTTGCACCCCATACAAAAACAGCGGCCGGGCCGAACTTTATATATTGATTTTCGTTGAAGTGCAGTAATATTACAGGAAAATATAATTATACACTCCACGAGAGTATAATGTCTTTGTGCATTTGTTTGTAACACCCAAAAGGAAGCGAGATAGACCCATTGTTAATTATACCGATCGACTTAGAATCACTTTTTGAATCGATTTAACAATGTCCGTCCGTCCGTCCGTCCGTCTGTCCATCTGTCCATCTGTCCATCTATTCTTGTAATCAAAGTACGGGTCGCAATTGCAGCCAGAACCAAATGAAACTTTGCACAACAAAGTTTTTCGGGATAAGGACGAACGCTATTTAATTTGAAGAAAATCGGTTCAGATTTAGATATAGCCCCCATACGAATTTCACTCCCGATTTGACTTTTTCTGCTGTTGAAACCACATATTTTAACAGATGTTATTCAAAATTGGCAAAACATCTTATATTTCAACTAGAAACACCCACGGTGAAAATGAGCCAGATCGGTTCAGATTTAGATATAGCCCCCATACGAATTTCACTCCCGATTTGACTTTTTCTGCTGTTGAAACCACATATTTTAACAGATGTTATTCAAAATTGGCAAAACATCTTATATTTCAACTAGAAACACCCACGGTGAAAATGAGACAGATCGGTTCAGATTTAGATATAGCCCCCATACGAATTTCACTCCCGATTTGACTTTTTCTGCTGTTGAAACCACATATTTTAACAGATGTTATTCAAAATTGGCAAAACATCTTATATTTCAACTAGAAACACCCACGGTGAAAATGAGCCAGATCGGTTCAGATTTAGATATAGCCCCCATACGAATTTCACTCCCGATTTGACTTTTTCTGCTGTTGAAACCACATATTTTAACAGATGTTCTTCAAAATTGGCAAAACATCTTACATTTTAACTAGAAATACCCACGGTGAAAATGAGCCAGATCGGTTCAGATTTAGATATATCCTCCATACGAATTTCGCTTCCGGCTTGATTTTTCCGCCCCAGAAACCACGAAATTTTCACCGAATTACTTCAAATTGAGAACTGGAAGAACCTATTGTGCAATGGGTCACTTCATTCCATGTTTGGATATAGCCCTGATGCAAATATTCTTCTCTATTTGACAAATTGAACCAGGACATATTAGCCTATGATTAGGAAACATTCAAAAATTCTTCCCGTTTTCACTTTTTTCCGAATTGTATTCTGATAGAAAGTGGAGTGTATCATATAGTCGGCCCCGACCTTTCCTTACTGGTTTTTTTTAATATAGCCAAACCAAAACAAATACAAATATAAAAAAAATAATTTTATAAATAAATATAATATTTTTATCATTTCAAACAATGCTTATAAGGCAACGCTACCAATACAATTACATATCGAAATAATACTTCAAGTCAATTCAAAAAAAAAATATTCTTATATTTATATTTTCAAAATAGCCTTATACCATAAATATTGGTAGGTAGTGGGTGCTACAATTGGTTGTATTTCCAATCTAGTTATATTTCAAAAGTACAAATTTTGATAATCCATTATCTCACGTACATTGTGCAAAATAACCTAACTTCATTATTCAATCAATTTTTGCCGTAAAAGTAAAAATTACGAATTTGGAAAAATGTTTTTATTTTGTGTGTCTATGCAGTCAGAGGAATGTATACACCGAATATCATGATACTAGCTACGGCAATTTAAAGGGTGATTTTTAAAGCTATAGGAAAGTTTTTCCAAAAAACACATAAAATTCAGAAAAATTCATGAAATCTTTATTTGAATCGATAGTACGGTCCATATAATTTAAAGTTTGAAGATTATTTCATGCAAATGTTGACCTTGACTGCGTCTCAAATGGTCCATCCGCTTAGTCCAATTTTGGCATACTCTTTCCAACATTTCGGCCGGTATCTCGCGAATTAATGCTTCAATGTTGTCTTCCAATGCGTCAATTGAAGCGGGCTTGTCTGTATAGACATGAGCTTTAACATAGCCACTCAAAATAGTCTAAAGGCGTTAAATCGCACGATCTAGGCGGCCGGTCCCGAACGTGAAATAAAATGTTCACCGAACTCGCCTCTCAATAAGTCCATTGTTGCGCGTGCTGTGTGGCATGTGGCACCGTCTTGTTGAAACCACATGTCATGCAAGTCAAGCACTTGCATTTTGGGCAAAAAAAAAAGTTGGATATCATCTCACGGTAGCTCTCACCATTCACAGTTACGTTACGATTCGCATCATCTTTGAAGAAGTACGGTCCAATGATGCCACCAGCCCATAAACCGCACCAAACTGTGACTTTCTCTGGATGCATTGGTAGCTCTTGCAATGCTTCTGGCTGATATTTACGTACCCATTGAGCCAAAAATGAGCTTCGTCGCTGAACACAATTTTTCGGTAAATGAACTTTCTTAAGAGAGCAAGCATTTTCATAATAAAATTCAATAATTTGCAAGCGTTGTTCGTTTGTAAGACGATTATTGGTTAAATTATAGACCAAACTGAAGATGTTTGACAGTGAAACAAAACACGAAACGTGCGTCAGATGTTTAAATCAGTGTTGCCAAAAAGATAATAGCTAAAAAATCACCCTTTAGTTGGTACCATTTTTATCCCCTTCTTTCTATTTTACCCCCTTAAAAGAACGACTTTCTAAAATCTCTTTATTTTACGTGTCTACGCAATTAGAGGGTGTACACACCGAATTTCATCATTCTAGCTGTAGTCGTTTAGTTGGTACTATTTTCATCCCTCTATACCCATTGTATCCCTTGAAAGTATGAATTTGAAAAAAAAACATTTATTTTTCGTGTCTACACAGTCTGAGGAATGTATATTGAATTTCATGACTCCAGCTGCGGTTATTTGGTTGGTACTAATGTTATCCCCTTTTTATACCCTCCACCTCCAGGATGGGGGTATATTCACCTTGTCATTCCGTTTGTAACACCTTGAAATATTCATCGGAGACCCCATAAAGTATATATATTCTGGGTCGTGGTAAAATTCTAAGACGATATAGCAATGTCCGTCTGTCTGTCTGTTGAAAGCACGATAACGGCCGAACGAGCTAGGAGGTTAAAATTTTTCCTAAATGTGTCTTATGGTTGCAGATCGGTTGGGATTGAAAGTGGACGAAATCGGCCCAGAGGGAAAAAATTTTCCCTCACAAGGACTGAAAATACCCCAAATATTTAGAGTATTTCAGCATTTTTGTGAACATATTCGCTTGTATTTACTTGATATTTGCAATGCGCATTCCCTTTATAGCATAAAAGGGCACCATAGAGTGATTTTTATTTGTAGGGGGCGAAATGGGATAAAAATGGTACCTATCAAACGACAACAGATAGAAACACGAAATTTGGTGTGTACATTCCTCTAATTGAGTAGATACATAATATAAAAGTATTTTTTCTAAATTCGTACTTTTAAGGGGTTAAATGGGGATAGAGGGATACAAATAGTACCAACCTAACGGCTGCACCTAGAATAATGAAATTCGATATATACATTCCTCTGATTGCGTAGGCACGTAAAATAAAAGAACTTTCCAAAATTCGCACATTTTGGGTAAGTAAAATAGAGGGATTTTTCGAAATTCGTACTTTTAAGGGATATAATTAAAAAGAGGGATAAAAATGGGACCTACCAAAACGCTGAAGTTGAAGTCATGAAATTCGGTGTATATATTCTGACTATGAAGACTCGAAAAAGGGTTTTTTCGAAATTTGTACATTTGGGCGGAGAACTTTGTCTGTATCTGAAAATGTTTCTTTCTAATGGCGACTGACAATCGCCTAATGTTTAGTCATGTTCACTTTCACAATTTCAGCATTTTATTTATATATAGTAGTCGATTTTAAGCAGTGCGCATAAGTATACATTGAGATGGAAATTTTTCGCCCAGTTTCAATCCCAACCGATCTACGACTATAAGTCACATTTATGGAAAATGTGTCCTAGCTCCTTTCGTTTAGATGCTAGCGTGCTTTCAACAGACGGACGGACGGACGGACGGACGGACGGACGGACATGGCTAGATCGTCTTAGAATTTTATGACGATCAAGAATATATACTTTATAGGGTCTCATGTCAATATTTCAAGGTGTTACAAACGGAATGACAAAGTTAGTATACCCCCATCCTGGAGGTGGAGGGTATAAAAAAAGAAACTCAAAAATTGTGGTGCTTACTTACGTCTTTTTGGCAAGAAAGGGCTCAATATGTTCCATATTTTAGGGTAATTTTTCAATGGTTCACATATGGATTACGGTATTGCACCTATTATCATTTTCAAATGTAGGATATACATACGTCAAATGTGGTTTCCTACCACTGTGGCGTACAACTATGCATGTGTGAATGTGTGTGTGTTTGCACGTATGTACATAAAAATACCTTCGGTTAAAGTAATAAATTGAGGCGGCTGCCAAAAGGGTCTTATTTTAAAAATAAAAATATCACGCGTGCCCTACTGAATGAACGAGAATTGAACTGAATTGCTTTGGATTGGATTGCGTAGCGGACGGAGCGAAGTGTAATGAAATGCTATGGAATGCAGTAAATATTTCTTCTGCTTCGTCTTTGGCTTCGACTACTTCTTCTTCTTCCCCATCGTCTTCCTGGTTTCTCCTTCCACTGTTCGTCTGTTTTGTTTTGTTTTCATAGCATGTTTTGTATGTTTTTCTTTTAACGGAACAAACATCGCCAACAAAAACATAATTGAACGTGTAGTGTACAGCAATGTACTCACATATATCCACACGTATGTAGCTATTTACCCATACATGTGGCATATCTCTCAGTAAGAGCATTAAGTTGGGTCGCGGTCCATAACAAGAAGGAAATGTTATCCTGTTCTTTTGAGTTCGCCTCTTTAAATCAGAAAAATATATATTACAAAATCTCGTCTACTGCACCTTTAATAATCAACCTCTCACTTTGTGAAATATAAGCCCGATAATATCCGACTATATGTTCAATAAAAGGTACTTATAATAGCTACAAATGTTGAGAATTTTTTTACTACATATTATATTTATTTTTACTACATATTATATTTATATTTTAAATAAATTGTTATTATTAAAGAGTGATTTTTTTGAGGTTAGGATTTTCATGCATTAGTATTTGACAGATCACGTGGGATTTCAGACATGGTGTCAAAGAGAAAGATGCTCAGTATGCTTTGACATTTCATCATGAATAGACTTACTAACGAGCAACGCTTGCAAATCATTGAATTTTATTATCAAAATGCGTGCTCTGTTAAGAAAGTTCAGAAAGAAAGAAATTGTGTTCAGCGACGAAGCTCATTTTTGGCTCAATGGGTACGGAAATAGGCAGAATTGTCGATTTTGGAGTGAATATCAGCCAGAAGCATTGCAAGAGCTACCAATGCATCCAGAAAAAGTCACAGTTTGGTGCGGTTTATGGGCTGGTGGCATCATTGGACCGTACTTCTTCAAAGATGATGCGAATCGTAACGTAACTGTGAATGGTGAGCGCTACCGTGAGATGATATCCAACTTTTTTTTGCCCAAAATGGAAGAACTGAACTTGGTTGACATGTGGTTTCAACAAGATGGCGCTACATGCCACACAGCTCGCGATTCTATGGCCATTTTGAGGGAAAACTTCGGAGAACAATTCATCTCAAGAAATGGACCGGTAAGTTGGCCACCAAGATCATGCGATTTGACGCCTTTAGACTATTTTTTGTGGGGCTACGTCAAGTCTAAAGTCTACAGAAATAAGCCAGCAACTATTCCAGCTTTGGAAGACAACATTTCCGAAGAAATTCGGGCTATTCCGGCCGAAATGCTCGAAAAAGTTGCCCAAAATTGGACTTTCCGAATGGACCACCTAAGACGCAGCCGCGGTCAACATGAGACCGATGAGATTTTGCAAATTTTATGCGTTTTTTTTTAAAAAAAAGTTATCAAGCTCTTAAAAAATCACCCTTTATAATATTAACATTTCAAGTGTAATCAAAAAGTGAACATGAGGTATCAATCTTCAAAAATATGCCCTAAACAGTCGTTATTAGGTAGAAACAATATCCCTCAGGCCCGATTTCCCACATTTTCAATTTATTGATTCCTGCTATAGCCCAAATATCCGTATTATTTTGATAAGAAAAGTTCTAATATCGAAAATCCAAAATGTTTCGCGTGCCAAATTGAATCCCATTTAGATCCTGAAGGTACGAATATCCAAAGATCTCTTGATTTTACGCGTCTATGCAGTCAGAGCACTGTACACAGCGAATTTCACTATTTTAGCTGCAGCCGTTTGTTTCTTACAGTTTTTATCCCCATTCGTCCCATTTCGAAATTTCGAAAAATTCCTTATGCTACGCGTCTATACAGTCCGATGGATGTATACACCGAATTTCATGAGTTCAAAAGTACAATTGGGGAAAACCTTTCTATTTTAAGTGTCTACATACCGAATTTCATGATTCTAGCTGTTGTTACCATTTTTATCCCTTTTGCCCAAAAGAACGAATTTCGAAAAATCCCTCTATTTTACGTGTCTACCCAATTAGAGGGATGTACGTAACGAATTTCGTGATACTAGCCATTGCCGTATTATTGGTACCACTTTTGTCCCATTTCTTTAAAACTTTTATTTAGTTTATTTATTTTAACTTTGCCATTTCGTTAGTAACACCTTATATCGACCTGAGACCCTATAAAGTATATATATAGACTTGATCGTCATAAAATTCTAAACAAGGTCCAAATGCGTCTTATAGTCGTAGATCGTTTGGAATTGCAACTGGGCGAAATCGTTACAAGGGAAAAAAATTATCCCCCACAAGGACTGAAAATACCCCTAAAAACCCCTAATATTTAGAGTATTTCAGCATGTTTTTCAATACATCTGCTTATATTTACTGGATATTAGTTTTGCGCATTCCCTTTATAGCAAAAACGTGCAACATAAAGCGATTCTTATCTGTAGGGAGTGAAATGGGGCAAAAAGGGATAAAAACGACAGCAGCTAGAAACAAATAAACCTAATATTCGGTGTGTACATTCCTCTAATTGAGTGGATACGGCTGCAGCTAGAATAATGAAATATACATTCCTCTGATTGCGTAAATACAGTGAAGGCTCGTTAATCCGAAGCACCGTTAATCCGAATATCCAGTAATCCGAACTGCATTTTCAAATGCATTAGAGATTCTATAGTCCGAATTGGTTGCAGCTCAATAATCCGAATTGGTTGTTTTGTTTCTTTTTACTTCAATTTTGTCAATAACAAACAACAAATCATAGTTTACAATGAAAAAGCACCGTTAGAATTCTTTTTGAATGGTGTTTTACAGATATATGTGTGTATGTGTATAAGGATGTATACTTGATATATATCATTTCATTTTTTAACGCGTGACGATCGCTTGGTTTATTGCTGCAATAAAATGTCTTCTCTAAAAAGAGCTGATAAAACATTATCTCTTTTGGAAAAATTAAAAGTGATTGAAGATTTGAAAAAAAGGAGTAACTGGTCAGCAATTGGCTCAGAAATATGGTGTCGGAGAAGCTACAACATGCGATATAAAGAAAAAAAGCGCTAGCTTGAAAAGGTAGGTAAAATTTCATATAAAGAGTAAATTTGTGGCTCAAAAGTAACCTTTATAGATTCGCTGAAAATTCTAATCATAAGCTGCTAAAAATCCGTCGAACTCTGAAGCCTGGAGAGCATGAGGACTTCGTATGTCAATTGTATTTATGGTTTGAAACACGGCGATCCAAGAATGTGCCAATATCTAAAGAAATAATATGCGCAAAAGCAAAGTCATTGTTCGTTAAGCTATATGGATCTGAAAGGCAATTTAATGCAAGTACGGGATGGTACCAAAAATTCAAGAAGAGATTCTCTATTCGTAATTTGAAAATATGCGGTGAAAAATTGTCAAGCCGACCGGATCTAGTTCCAGAATTCAGAAGCGAACTAAATCGCATTATTACCACTATGGATTTGCTTGATTGTCAGATATACAACGCAGATGAATCAGCTTTGTTTTGGAAAATGTTGCCGGATAAGACATTGGTACATGCAAAGGAAAAATCTGCTCCCGGAAGGAAAATGTGCAAGGAGAGAGTTACGTTCCTTTGCTGCGCTAACAAATCCGGACTTCATAGACTCGATATTGTTGTTATAGGAAAGTCGCGTAACCCCCGCTCGTTTAAACATCAACCCCCCGTGGAATATTATTCATCCAAGAATGCTTGGATGACATCAAACATTTTTTTGGAATGGTTCCACAAATCTTTCGTTCGCCAAGTAAAATTATATCAAACTGCGAATACTTTGCCACAAAAAGGAATTCTAATTATAGATAACGACCGATGTCACACAAGTGGGGAATTCCTGTCAGAGTGTGGAAATTACAAAACTATTTTCTTGCCTCCGAATTGTACCTGTTTAATTCAACCAATGGACCAAAATGCTATCAGGCTAACAAAAATGAATTATAAAAGGGTCTTTTGTGTAAAGTTGTGAATTACAAAGAGGAAGACTATTCCAAATTTTTAAAAGGTTCTACCATAAAAGATTGTTGCATTTTACTGAAACAGTCTTGGCACAAGATACCCAGAACAGCATTATCATCATGCTGGTCTAAACTTTTTCCGGATGAGTGGAACTCTGAGGACAATATTCCGTTAGCTGTACTACGTGAAGGGCAAACAAATGGTATACACTTTTTAAGGCAGACGTTCAATACGGCCTTACAAATAAATATAACTGAAGCAGAAGTTGAGGATTGGATAAACGAAATAGAAGAGCTCGACGCAGTTGACTTATCGTCTTCGGATAGTGAAGAAGATGTACAGAGCGATATTATGCCAACGGTCTCACGAGTAAAACCCAGTGATGCTATACAGTGTTTCAATACTTGCATCAAATGGGCTGAAGACAATGATGTTAGTATGGAGAATATTCTGGTTCTAAAAGATCTACAAATCTCGGCAATAGAAAAATCGTTGACGAATATTCGTCAATCAACTGTATACGATTTCTTTAAAAAACATGTTGATTAGGATCTTCGTATGTATCTTTTTTCTCTTTATAGTTTTCTTTTTAAATTAAGTTGTGTTTTGTTCGGTTTTATGAGAATTGAATTTTTGTCAACCAACACTTTTTATAAAAATAAATATAATTTTTTTTAATAAATAAGTTCTCTTATTTTTATATGCATATATGTATATATCTTTGTTTGTTTTGAATAAATGGAAGGTATTAAAAAAATATTGATTTCTTAAGCCTGTAATCCGAATTTTTCGATAAACCGAATCGGGGTCTGCAATCAATTATTCGGATTAGCGAGACTACACTGTACGTAAAATAAAAAGATTTTTCTAAACTTGTACTTTTTGGGTTTAAAATGGAAAAATCGGATACATTTTGTACCAACTAAATGGTTGCAGCTAGAGTCATGAAATTCGTAGTATATATTCCTCTGAACACGAAAAATAAAAACGTTTTTCTAAATTTGTACTTTCAAGGGATACAATGGGAAAACAGAGGGATAAAAATGGTACCAACTAAACTACAGCTAGAATGATGAAAATTTGTGTTTACATCCCTCTAATTGCGTGGACACGTAAAATAAAAAGATTTTCGAAAGTCATACTTGTAAGGGGGTAAAATGAGAAAAGGGGATAAAAATGGTACCTACCAAATGACCTCAGCTAGAATCATGGAAATCGGTGTATACATTCCACTGACTGTATAGACACACAAAATAAAAATATTTTAACTTTTGCAGCAAAAATGGGAGATAATGAATTTTTAAAATTTGTACTTTTGGATTAAAATAGGATGAAAATACAACCAACCAATCGGCTGTAGCCGAATATGCAACCACTAGCCCTCAATATTTAGGGTATTTAAGTTTTTTGACGATTGCTGCCTTATATTTACTTTTTTAATTGACTTGAAGTATTATTTCGATATAAAGTATAAATATATTGGTAGCCTTGCCTTATAAGCGTGGTTTGAAATGATTACAATTTTATATTTATTTATAAAATTATTTTTTCGATATGTTTGTTTGGCTATATTAAAATATTAAACATTTTCCTGTAATGTTACTGCACTTCTACTAAAATGAACAGCCTCTGTGGAATGCAATCCATGGCGGAGGATATATAAATTTCGGTCCGGCTTAACTTGTTTTTACTTGTTTGTATTCATAAATACTTTTCCTTGGTTTTATGAAAAATGTCCTTTCAAATGTTGCTCCTTCAATAATGTTATAAATAAATATGATATTTTTATTATTTCAATACGTTTACATATCGAAATAATACTTCAAGTCAATTCAAAAAATAAATATTCTTATATTTATATTTTCATAAAGCTTAAATGCCATAAATATTGGTAGATAGTGTGTGTTGTTTCAATTCTATTTTAATACCAAAAGTACAAATGTTGAAAATCCATTATCTCACGTACATAGTGCAAAATAACATAACTTCAGGGTTCAACCAATTTTTGCCGTAAAAATAAAAACGACGAATTTGGAAGTACGAATTTGAAAAACCTTTTTATTTTTCGTGTCTACGCAGTCAGAGAATGTATACTCCGCATTTCATGACTCTTTTTCCATTTTATCCCCAAAAAGTACGGATTTCGAAAAATCCGTATATTTGACGTGTCTACGTAATCAGAGGAATGTATACACCGAATTTCATTATTCTAGGTGCAGCCGTTTGGTTGGTACCATTTTTATCCCTCTATTCACTTTTTACCCCTCAAAAGTACGAAATTGAAAAAATACTTTTATATTATGTATCTACTCAATTAGAGGAATGTACACACCGAATTTCGTGTTTCTAGCTATTGTCGTTTTATATGTACCATTTTTATCTCTTTTTGCACCATTTCATCCCGAAATAAAAATCACTTCATCGTGCACGTTTCTGTGATAGGGAAATGTGCATACCCAATATCAAGAAGTACAAGCAGATATATTGAAAAAATATGCTTAAATACTCTAAAATATTAGGGTTTTAGTGCTTGTGGGGGGAAAATTTTTCCCTTTGGGCCGATTTCGCTCATTTTCAATCCCAACCGATCTACGACTATAAGACCCATTTATGGAAAATTTTGACGTCCTAGCTGCTTTCGTTTAAATACGCTAGCTTTCAACAGACGGACGGACATAACTAGATGGTCTTAGAATTTTATGACGATCAAGAATATATATACTTTATGGGGTCTCAGGTCGATATTTCAAGGTGTTACAAACGAAATGACAAAGTTAGTATACCCCCATCCTGGAGGGTATCAAAATTGTATTTATTATACTAGGATATGCAGAAAATTACAATAAGTAAGAATTATCTCCAGCAAAAATATCAAGGACTTAAACACAAACTCGGTGTGGCTCGGGAGTAACATAATTGCTTTTCCTATTTCAATAATATACACTGTTCGACATTTCATTTTGAGGGGTGACCACCGTAGGAAGTCCTTTTCAAGACCCACGCCAATGTACCTACAAGTGGCATGTATGATGTACAAATTAATCACAATACAATGTAATGCAAGCATGCAGTTGTACAAGTGGGCATATGGATGTGTGTGTGTGTGTGTGCGAGTGTACTTGTGCCTGATTAATAAAATGCTTAACCACAACAATTCGTTATAGTCTAAATCGGATGTAATGGGGAATTCCGTACTGGCGTCGTTACTTCAATTGCGTTTCCATTGAATTGCACTGGGCTTTCCATAATGTTGTTGTTAGAGAGTTTCAGGCCCACGGACGTATGTGGAGATTTGAGGTAATGCCGCCTACCGGGTATGCACTGGTGAAATCTTGAGCTTCGGAGTACACCCGAAAACAAAATAATGGCCACATCAAAATCAATCAAACACATTGATCTTATTTTATAGCAGAGTACACCAATATGACACTGAACAAGTAAAAACGGCGTTAAGTTCGGCCGGGCCGAACATTATATACCCTCCACCATGTATTGCATTCCACAGAGGATGTCGATTTTCGTAGAAGTGCAGTAATATTACAGGAATATATATTTTTGTAATTTAGTCAAACCAAAACAAATACAAAAAAAATAATTTTATAAATAAATAATAAAATTTTTATTATTTCAAACCACGCTTACAAGGCAAGTCTACCAATACCTTTACACTATATATCAAGTCAATTTCAATTTCAAAAAAGCTTAAATACGATAAATATTGGTTGATAGTGGGTGCTACAGTTGGTTGTATTTCCATTCTATTCTAATTCCAAAAGTACAAATTTTGTAAATCCATTATCTCACGTACATAGTGCAAAATAAACTAACTTCATGATGCAACCAATTTTTGCCGAAAAAGTAATTAGAGAAATATTCTTATTTTGCTGTATATGCAGTCAGAGGAATGTATACAAAGAATTCTATGATTCTAGTTGCGGTCATTTGGTTGGTACCATTTTTATCACCTTTTCTCATTTTACCCCCTTAGAAGCATGACTTCTTTACTTTACGTGTCTACGCAATTATAGGGAACTTCAACCTTCTAGATGTTGGCGCTTAGTTGATACAATTTTTATCCCTATGTCCCCATTATATTGTTTGAAAGTATAAATTTGAATAAACGTTTTCATTTGTCGTGTCTACGCAGTCAGAGGATTGTATATCCCAAATTTCATGACTCTAGCTGCGGTCATTTGGTTGGTACTATCTTTATCCCTTTTTTCCATTTTAACCCCAAAAGGTACAAATTTCGAAAAATCCGTTTTTTATGTATCTACGCAATCAGAGGAATGTATACACCGCATTTCATTATTCTAGGTGCAACCGTTTGGTTTGTACCAATTTCATCCCTCTGTTCTCATTTTATCCCTTAAAAGTACGAATTTGGAAAAATATTTTTATATTATGTATCTACTCAATTAGACGGATGTACATTCCAAATTTCATGTTTCTAGCTGTTATCGTATCATTTTATCCCATTTCGCCCGCAAAACCGAGTATTTACTTTTTTGCGCTTCAAGAGGAATGTACGCAACAAATTTAAGTGGATATAGAGTAGAAATTAAAAAAAATGCTTAAATTTTCTAAGTAGGGAGTACTTTCACCCCTTGTAGGGGAAAAAATTTTCCCTCTGGGTCGATTTTGCCCCATTTCTATCCCAACCGATCTGCAACCATAAGACACATTTAGGGAAAATTGTGCTTTCAACAGACTGACAGAAAAACAGACGGACATGGCTAGATCGTCTTAGAATTTTACCACGAACCAGAATGTATATACTTCATGGAGTCTCCGGTGAATATTTGAAGATGTTACAAAGGGAATGACAAAGTGAATATACCCACAACCATAGGTAGAGGGTATATAATTACAAATTATAATTATAAATTCTTTTCATTGGAGCTAAACAAGACATCATACATGAAAGTAGAGACCGTATGTAGAAAAGCTGTATACTCAGTTTTTTATTTGGCGATCTTTTCTCCTTTTACAAGATTTTTAATTTCCACAGGATATAGAAGTTTTAATAATTTATTTTCGTACTTGGAAAGATAAGAATATCTGTTAAAAATTCTTTTAATTTCATGCATCTATCTGTATCAGTTTAGCGTTACAACTATTTCAAATTTTCCACCTTAAAAAGTTTATTTGTTTCTATACCCTCCACCTCCAGGATGGGAGTATACTAACTTTTCCTTTCCGTTTGTAACACCCGGAAATATCGACCGAGACCCTATAATATAGATATATTTTCTTGATCGTCATAAAATTCCAATACAATCTAGCCATGTTCGTCCGACTGTTGAAAGCATGGTAGCATCTAAACGAAATGGACTAGGACGTCCAGATTTTCTACAAATGCGTCTTATAGTCGTAGATCAGTTGGGATTGCTACTGGGCGAAATCGGTCCAAAGGGAAACATTTTTCGCTCACATGGACTGAAAATACCCATACTTACTTGATATTGGGTGTATACATTCCCCCCATAATAAAAACGTGCACCATACAGTGATTTTTATTCGTTGGGGGCGAAATGGGGCAAAAAGGGATAATCATGGTACCTATCAAACGACAACAGCTAGAAACACGAAATTCGGTGTGTATATTCCTCTAATTGATTAGATACATAATATAAAAGTATTTTTTCAAATTCGTACCTTTAAGGGGTAAATTGGGAATAGAGGGATACAAATAGTAACACCCAAACGGCTGCATCTCGAATAATGAAATTTGGTGTATATATTCCTTTGATTGCATAAACATAAACATTGAACATAAAATAAAGGGATTTTTCGAAATTAGTACTTTTTTGTGGTTAAAATGGAAAAAGGGGATACAAATTTTACCAACCAAAGGACTGCAGCTAGAGTCATGAAATTCGGAGCATACATTCCTCTGACTGCGTAGACACAAAAAATAATAAGGTTTTTCCAAATTCGTACTTTCAAGGGATACAATGGGACAGAGGGATAAAAATGGCACCAACTAAACGGCTACAGCTAGAATGATTAAATTCGGTTTATACAACCCTCTAATTGCGTAGACACGTAAAATAAAGAGATTTTTGAAAGTCGTACTTTTAAGGGGATAAAAATGGTACAAACCAAATGGCAGCAGCTAGAATAATTGAATTCGTTGCATACATTTCTCTGACTGCATAGAATCGCAAAGTAAAAAAATTCCAAATTCGTATGTTTACTTTTACTGCAAAAATTGGTGTAATCATGTAGTTAGGCTATCTTGCACTTTGTACGTGAGAGAAATGGATTTTCAAAATTTGTACTTTTGGAATTAAAATATGATGGAAATACAACCAACTTTAGCACCCATTATCTACCAATATTTATGGTATTTAAGCTTTTTTGAAGATCGCTGTCTTATATTTACCTTTTTAATTGATTTGAAGTATTATTTCGATATATATAGTATATGCATATTGCTAACCTTGCCAGGTTTGAAATATTCAAAAATTTGTATGCATTTAAAGAATTATTTTTTAAATATTTTTATTTGTTTTAGTTTTTCGCTTCTATTTTTATACCCTCCACCTCCAGGATGGGGGTATATTCACTTTGTCATTCCGTTTGTAACACCTTGAAATATTCATCGGAGACCCCATAAAGTATATATATTCTGGGTCGTGGTAAAATTCTAAGACGATATAGCCATGCCCGTCTGTCCGTCTGTCTGTCTGTCTGTTGAAAGCACGATAGCGGCCGAACGAAATGAGCTAGGAGGTTCAAATTTTTCCTAAATGTGTCTTATAGTTGTAGATCGGTTGGGATTGAAAGTGGACGAAATCGGCCCAGAGGGAAAAATTTTTCCCTCACAAGGACTGAAAATACCCCAAATATTTAGAGTATTTCAGCATGTTTTTTGAACATATTAGCTTGTATTTAGTTGATATTAGCAATGCTCATTCCCTCTATAGCATAAAAGGGCACCATAGAGTGATTTTTATTTGTAGGGGGCGAAATGGGACAAAAAGGGATAAAAATGGTACCTATCAAACGTCAACAGATAGAAACACGAAATTTGACGTGTACATTCCTCTGATAGAGTAGATACATAATATAAAAGTATTTTTTCTAAATACGTACTTTTAAGGGGTTAAATGGGGATAGAGGGATAAAAATAGTACCAACCTAACGGCTGCACCTAGAATAATGAAATTCGATATATACATTCCTCTGATTGCGTAGACACGTAAAATAAAAAAAACTTTCCAAAATTCGTACTTTTTGGGGTTCAATTGGAAAAAGGGGATAAAAATAGTACCTACCAAATGACAGCAGCTAGAATCATGAAATTCGGAGTATAAATTCCTCTGACTGCGTAGAAACGAAAAATAAAACGTTTTTTCCAAATTCGTACTTTCAATGGATACAATGGCTACAGGGGATAAACATACATACACGAATACAGCTAGAATGATGAAATTCAGTGAGTACGTCCCTCTAATTGTGTAGATACGTAAAATAAAGAGATTTTAGATAGTCGTACTCTTGAGGGGGGCAAAATTGGAAAAAGGGGATAAAAATGGTACCAACAAAATGCCGCTGATAGAATCATGGAATTCGGTGTATACATTCCTCTGACTGCACAGCCACGTAAAATATTTTTTTCCAAGTTCGTACTTTATTTTGTTGCTTTTACGACAAAAATGGTAGAATCATGAAGTTGTCTTATACTGCGTACGTGAGAGATAAGGTATTTTCAAAATTTATACTTTTGAAATTAAAATAGGATGGAAATACAACCAACCAAACGACTGTAGCTGAAAGTACACTCTCTATCCCCCAATATTGAGGGTATTTATGATTGCTCCCTTATATTTACTTTATGAATTGAAGTATTATATCCATTATATATATAGTATAAAAATATTGGTAGCCTTGGCTTATTAATTAAATTTCTTATTTTCATACAGTTAAAATTTGTTGCGGACATTCCTCTTGTAGCTTGGAAGCACCACAAAGAAAATAAAAGTTTTAGCGGGCGAAATGCGACAAAAAGGGATAAAATATAGTACCAATGATACGACAACAGCTACAATTATGAAATTCGGTGTGTACATCCCTCTAATTGCATAGACACGTAAAATAGAGGGATTTTTTCAAAATTCGTACTTTTAAGGGATATAATTAAAAAGAGGGATACAAATGGAACCTACCAAACCGCTGAAGTTGAAAGCATGAAATTCGGTGTATACATTCTGACTATGAAAACTTGAAAAAGGGTTTTTTCGAAATTTGTACATTTGGGCGGAGAATGGGGTGAATGGGGATATCTTTAAAATTTATACTTTTCTTATCACTTTGTCTGTATCTAATGGCGACTGACAATCGCCTAATATTTAGGCATGTTCACTTTCACAATTTCAGCATTTTATTTAAATATAGTAGTCGATTTTTCAACAGTGCGCATAAGTATACATTATAGTTTGAAATAGCAAACAAATATAGTAATGTGCATAAAAATATCACAATTTTCGTAATATGGTACTGTACTTCTATGTAAAGTCGACTTCCTTTAATCTGCTGGTAATACTATGGAATGCACTCCGTGGTGGAGGGTATATAAGATTCGGCCCGGCCGAACTTAACGCCTTCTTACTTGTTTGGTTTGTAATCAATATTTGATTTGAACTGGGATAATGTCCTGGCTTAAGACCATTTTGCATCTATATTTAATAGAATGCAAATATATTTACAAATGACATGGTGACATTTATTACTTGGCTGCAGACTACCAATATAACTTTTAACGATTAATATAACCTTTAACGAAATATCTACATATTTGAAAAGGTTGAAGGGTTCCCCGTTTTTGTAGCGTAACTTTTGCCCGTTGGAAGATAGAATAAATTTACTGCAAAAAGTAATTTTTTTTTATTTCCAAAACGCAATGTTGTCATTTTCGTTTCATTAACTTTTGACAAGTAGGTACGCAGATAGAAAGATGTAAATAAAATTATTTTTTTTTAATTAGTAAATTTCCTTTATCCTCATGCTAAATGTTACAACAATCGGAGTTCATTTGCCGGAAATACACCCAAAAAACCAAAATTAGCAGACAAATCGAATAACTGCATGAAAACTGCACACATACCTCTTTCTTTGACTTTATCGAACTGTTTCTCACATATTTTAGGAGATTTTGCCCTCCAATTTTTTTTATTAAAAATTGTTGTTTCTTACCTTTACTTTTGATACTATGTTTGTGTCAAATATGGTTCGTTTGTAATAAATATTTAAAAAATATCCTTTTTGTGCCAAATATAGTTCGTTTGTAATAAATATTTAAAAAATATCCTTAAACTGAATCTGAACCCTTCAAAATGGCAACTAAAATTTTTTTGAATTTAATGTTGCATTCTACACATTGGTAAATATTGTAGCCTCATGCAGCACAGCAGATGGCAATCCTTTAAAATTACTCTATAATGACAGTAGTATCACATGTATATCTTTGGTAAATCCCTAAATCTATCCGCAATACGAATGGCGAAACGATGATATTCATTATCAAAAAAATGTCTATAAATGGGACACTTGAACGTGCTGTGGTGGTCTGTCTGACAAAAAATGTCTCATAGTGCTATTGCCCCGCTATTGTAATGACTATGGCCTAATATATGTCTGGCGAGCATAGTCTGCACTACAGTCACTGCATACCAAGACGTACGAAAGTAATAAAAAAAGTCGTACTTATGTAGTTACTGTTAAAAACACAAGAAACAGTAACAAACAATATTCACATACATAGTCAACATTAGCAACAAATAAACATCTAGAGACAAAAACAACAAAAAAAGTTAGATGAAATGCAAACGAACGTAACTGCCACTTTTCCATTTCAACCCCAAAAAGTACGAATTTCGAAAAATCCGTTTAGTTTACGTGTCTACGCAATCAGAGGAATGTATACACCGAATTTCATTATTCTATGTGCAGCCGTTTGATTGGTACCATTTTTATCCCTCTATTCCCATTTTACCCCTTAAAAGTACGAATTTGGAAAAAATACTTTCATATTATGTATCTACTCAATTAGAGGAATGTACACACCGAATTTCGCGTGTCTAGCTGTTGTCGTTCGATATGTACCATTTTTATCCCTTTTTGGCCCATTTCACCCTACAAATAAAAATCACTTTATGGTGCACGTTTTTGTTATAAATGGAATGCGCATACCCAATATGAAGTAAGTACAAGCAGACATATTGAAAAAATATGCTTAAATACTCTAAAATATTAGGGGTTATTATTGGTATTTTTAGGCCTTGTGTGGGAAAAATGTTTCCCTTTGGGCCGATTTCGCCCAGTTTCAGTCCCAACCGATCTACGTGCTTTCAACAGACGGACGGACATGGCTAGAATTTCATATACTTTATAGGGAATATATACTTTATAGGGTCTCAGGTCGATATTTCAAGGTGTTACAAACGGAATGAAAAAGTTGGTATACCCCCATCCTGGAGGATGAGAATTTGAGAATTATGATAGTTTGTTGGAAGCATGCAATATCTTGTTGATCATTATTGTCGGAGAAAATTTTCTACATAATTTCAATATTTCGTTATGATATCTTAATTCCTGTTCAATCAAAAAAAAGCTATTAAAGCTTTGGCCTTGGCTTCTCCAAAATGGTATAACTTTTTTATAAAGAGTGTATTTTCTAATCGAAAATTTTAATAATTTTTGCTTCCCCCAGTGTAAGCACCACATGACATGGATGGCTCATTTCATGTCAAATCGGACAGCGAAATTTTCGCATGACTCCTTCTTTAAAGAATATTTTATACCGGTCTTAGGAAAAAATCCTAAAATTATAGGGATTGCATTTTCATAAAATTTGACAAATCCTGCTGACAAGTGAATATTCAAATCCTTGTATTTCATGTCCTACAAGATCAAAGCGTCTGGCTCTCGTTTAAGTAAAACTGAAGTTAATTCCAATTGCATTTTAGCCGGCTCCATGAACATTTCAGTACACGTAAATGCGTAAGAATGTCTGAGTAATTGTTTTTCATTTTTTTCGTTTTCTTCATTTAATTGGAATTTCTTAAATGCTCGCGTATTTATGTACAAAACTAACCAAATGACTTATTTCTCACTGACAGACAGACACAACATAGTACATAAATTTATATGCTTGTACATAAGTGTTATGTACATATGTATGTATATTTCTACATAGATATGTATGTATGTATGTACAATACTTTGGCACTTAATTGAATGATGCAATGATAAGCAAAGGGGGGAAGAACGATGACGCGCCGAGGCGAGTCATATTCAAATGAACCCTAAAATAAAATTTGGAAATGCCGAACGAAATGAAAGACATTCCAGCCGACTGCCAAAGGGTTAATGGGGTTCGACAGTGCTTCGTTGTCGTCGTTTTCATTTTCAGTTTCATTAGTTTTTATTAGTTTTGTTTTTTTTTTTTTTTTATTATTTTCTATTATTTTGAAATTGTGTCTTATTTTTAATTATGTACATCGCATTCGTGTATAATTTATGATGTTCGCCTTATGGAAGTGAAACCCGCTTCCAGCAGACACTCGATGACCCTTTTTCCCCATTGCATCATGCGCTGATAAGAATTCAAAACTAAATGAATAATAACATTTACACGATAGTTTACAAAATTGTTTATTAATTTTCTGAACAAACAAAAAAAATTATAATAATAAAACAAATGGTTTACATCTGGGCTTTGTTTTGATCAGCCGAAACTTTTAATTACAATGCCGACAAGTTGACGCCATTCTTGGATTATATGGCTGCGGAAGTGTCTAAAAAATTCGGAATTTGAGTTAATGAATATAATATTTATTTATTTATATATGTATATATATATATATATATATATATATATATATATTTTTTTTTTTTTTTTTTTTGATGATTTCATCGTCCATCACTGGCTCCGTGCTTGGACTCTTGAAAAGATCAAAAGTCCATTTCTGGATTGATGGCAACTTTAGGAAGCAAAATTGCTGCTTTTCAAAAAAAAAATGTTTCTTGTGAAAGGGTCCCAATCGGTCATGCTGCACCAGAGCCGCCTCACCCTGTAAATAATTCCGCTGATTAGACTGTCGTTAGCGCCGCATTCCGGCATGTGTGCGTTGGTATTCCATATTTATTCGGTAGATAAAGTTGCGGTTACAGTTGTTGAAATTTCTTAGAAAAAACGCAACTTTCATTGAAATGAATGTCTGGTTTTTTATTTTATTGATAGTTGCTGTTGGTATCGTCGTTGTTGCTGTCCATGTTGGTGATGGTGTTACTGTTGTTATTTCTTTTTAAGGTTTTTTTTGGTTTTAGAGTTGTTGTTTTTTTTGTTTAAAGTTTATTAGTGTTATTTTATATTCATTCAATATTTCAGTATGAAATAAGTGCTCATGTATACATAAACGCATATGGACGTATAGACAAAAGCATTTCTATTGGAATGTGAGTTTAAAGGAAATCCTTGTGGCCCCCGCAAAAGTGGCCTTATTTTGTGGCTTTGGTGCAGCATCTTCTCTGATTGCTCTACTAGAATTCAAAACTTTATACTAAAGGGTGGTTAAATTTTAAGGGGCGATGTTGATTTTGAATAAAACACAAATTATTGAGGAAATTATTGTCATTTCTTTTTATTATGATAATATTGGTATGGTTCAATTATGTATGAAACAAAATATCGGCCAAATGGCCGCCGCGACCTCGGCGGCACACCTCCATCCGATGGTCCAAGTTTTCGATGACACTAAGGCATAATTCATCTCTCATCCTTTAGCTCTTGAATTGTTGCTGGCTTATCGACATACAAAAGAAAAATAAATAAATAACCCCAAAGAAAGAGGGGCAACGGTGTCAAATCACATGATCTTGGCGGCCAATTGACATCGCCACTGTCAGTGCCAATTGACAAGAGCCATTGTTTCGTTAGCTTTGATGCAAGTGGCACCGTCCTGTTGAAACCACATATCGTCCACATCCATATCTTCCAATTCGGGCCATAAAAAGTTCTCACGATAGCGAATACCATTCACAGTAACTGCCTGACCGGCCTCATTTTGGAAAAAATACGGCCCGATGTTGCCGTCAGCCCATAAACCGCACCAAACAGTCACTCTTTGTGGGTGCATTGGTTTTTCGACAATCACTCTTGGATTATCATTCGCCCAAATTCGGCAATTCTGCTTATTGACGAATCCACTGAGGTGAAAATGTACCTCATTTCTTCGAAGTGCACAATATGCATTTTGATTTGAACGCCCATTTTCATAATAATCCTGAATAACTTTAACCTCGATTGTATCTTTCCATGGTTCAAATTGAGTTAGTCTGAAATTGAGAAATTTCAAATGAAATGCAGAAAAAACTTGACGTTTAGGTGTGGTACACATTCAACATCGGCCCTTGCAATGTAACCACCCGCACTATGGTCCCAAATCCATATTTTTTTGGCAGAAATTAAAAAAAAATTAAATTGGAAATTGTTAAATGTGTTTATATTTTCTTAATGGCAACACTCCAACCTATCAAGAAATGTATTGGAGAAAACTAGGTGGCAACACTGCAAGCCTGAGAGGCATTTAAAGTTTGCGTTGAAACAAATTGGATTAAATCGGGTCTAAAGCATGTACACAAAATACTTAAAATTAAGGCGTAAACAAATAATGAAGTGATTTTATTTTTTTGAAATTGAAGGCCGGCGTAAGTAGTTGAAAAATTATATTTAACATTTTGTAATTACTGTAGTCTTGTCAGTTTTCTTAAGTGTTGTAATTTTGTGATTCGTAGTGAGCATAACCTATAAATGTCATGGAACAAAAGTTATACAAGGTGGCGCAAAAGCAATCCTCCTATCAGAAAATGCTATAAATTTTGCGATTGGCCCCTAATGTCAGTTCTGTTTTGATATTTGTGTAGTAAACACATGTGATATACACGTTAATAAACAATGTTATGCTACACTGCTCCAGAACGCGGAAAATTGGTGACTATTTATTTGACCAATAATCGGTCGGTGGCTTTGGCACAACGTGAATTTCGTCGCAGATTTCCTAGCCGTCCAACGCCTACTGGTGAAATACTGCGACGTTTAGCCTCGCCTCGAAGAGACTGGCACAACACGAGATGCTGCCAGGCGTGACAGACCCCGGAGTAGCCGTTCTGCAGAGAATATTGCTGCTGTAGCCGAGGATGTCATGGAAGCGCCGTCGACATCGACCAGACGACGTGCCACGCAAATGGGTATCAGTCGACGGTCTTTACAGCGAATTTTGGTACAAGATTTGAAGATGTTTCCGTACAAAGTCCAGACGGTGCATCAGCTGTTAGCTGCTGACCGCCAATCGCGTCTAACATACGCTCAAGCCATCCTTAATCACCACCAACAGGAAGATGATTTTTCATCAAAAATAATCATGAGTGATGAGGCCCATTTCCATCTTAGCGGGTACATAAATAAGCAAAATTTACGCTTCTGGGGCTCTGAAAATCCGCATGTAACCCACGAAGAGCCATTACACCCGCTCAAAGTCACTGTATGGTGTGCTGTTTTCGCTGGAGGAGTCATCGGACCTTTTTTCTTCGAAGACGTCGCGGGTCAAACGGTTACTGTGAATGGTGAGCGCTACAGAGCAATGATCAACGAGTTCTTTTTGCCGCAACTTGATGAATTGGGATTGGAAAACATGTGGTTCCAACAGGACGGTGGAACGGCACACACTGCACTTGCCACAACCGATATCCTGAAGGATGCATTTCCCGGGCGCCTAATCTCCCGTTTTGGCGATTTGCACTGACCAGCAAGATCGCCTGATTTGACCGCTCCAGACTTCTTTTTGTGGGGCTTTTTCAAGTCGCGGGTTTATGTCAACAAGCCTCAGACTCTTCCAGCTCTTAAAGACAATATCCGTCAAGAATGTGAGGACCTATCGCCGGAAGTTTTGGCCAAAGTAATGGAAAATGCCATAGAAAGGGCTCAAATGACAATCAACTGTGCCGGCGGCCATTTACATGACATCATATTCTCGACTTGATGTAAAAAAATTAAAAGACCAAATAAAAATAATCCAAAAGAAGAATCAAAGTTTTTAATTTTTTTTAAATTACAGCCAAAAACATCGGAAGGTTATTTTTGCGCCACCTTGTATGTAGGACTCAACTTGACCCAAAGTGTAAATGTGAAAGTGTTCGTCTGAGTGTGTAGTTCGTCTGAGATATGGTGAAAATAATATCTCGTCAGCAATTTTCAGCAAACTCCTACAAATGTCATTTTATTTTAGCACAATTTCGGTTAGCCATAGTTTGATCATATCTCTTAATCAGATTTGTGTATGAGACCCATCAACATCTCATTTTAAAGGTGTTGCAAGTACCTTTAAAATGGTATATAACGTCATTTCTGTACACATGTAGACATTTTATATTATTTCCCGAAATAATTATTTAAATTGCAGTATAAAGTAAAATATTTTTATGCTATATTTTGCTTTTGTATTAATATTCAGAAAAACATTGTTCGTCAAAGTGAAATAAGTTGCATTGTTTTAAGCTTTCATAAAATGTTGTTTTTGGTCACCCTGTACTAATACAGGGTGATAATTATATTGGTTATATATTAGGCCTGTTCAATTGGGCTTACTAGCTTAATTTTTGTATGAAATTTGCTCGCTTAACAAGAAAGTAGCTTACTATTCTCTTAGCTGCTTTGCCAGATTTTTCCTGTTAATCCTTTTACGAAAAACCAATGTGTAGCAACGTTGCCAACTTATCAAGTATCTTAATTGTAAGCTAGTAAGCCCAATCGTAAGCCCCATAAGTAAGCCTATTGAGTTTATATGGGAGGTAGGTAGTCGGCGTGGTCCGATCGGCCCAAATCTATTTTTCATTTCGACTTTATGCCATAAAAAATGGATTTGGGACCAGTGTGCACCCCTTGGAAGTCAAAAACATCTCACTTCTTTGACACCGCTTCGGAATAACGAGGGCTTTTCCAGACAACATTCTAATATACATATATATATAATATAGTCGATATATTTTTTACATAAAACCACTCCACCACCACTTTTCCATTCCCTAAAATTCAGTTTTGTGGGACTAAAATTAATTTTAAGCTCAACTTAAGTTAAGTTTAGAGTTTTGGTGTATTCAGAGACTTATAGTATAATTTTTGGCAAATATATTTTAACCCTTATTTATGGGTGGTTCTTACCCCTTTTCATAAAAGGGACCAAAAAGACTGATCGACATTTCAAAGGAATCGGAATGACAATTTTGAGGAAGTATATTAAAAGGGTCTTTTATCACCGAAATATAAGTTTACTGTGGAGGGAGTTCATTCTTTTAATGCGATCAGCCCCAGAAACTGGGTTACGGGATCTGACGGATCTTCGAAAGGGGTACAGTATCGACGGCGCACAAAGTTCTCACCTCTATGGTTGTGTAAATGAATGTATGAATGAATTTCTACATACATACATATACTGTGTGTACACACAAGACATACTTTTACAATACATTTGTACAATTACACGTCTATGCATATCAAGTGGCTGATACCTCGTACTCCTATTCCTATTCGAATTCGAATTTGTTTTCGGACTCCTACTTGTACTTATGCTTATCTCGTACGCATGATAATAAGAAATGAAATGAACTGAAATAAAAAAATTATAAAAACCCCAAATGAAACAGAAGAAGACGAAGACAGGGAAAAAAGTCATGTAGAAATTGTTTTACGATCGGTGCACGCATTCCTCGGGGTACTACTCTGGGCGACATAGAAGGTGACGACATTAATGGCGTGTGTAGGTATGACTGTATGTATGAATGGATGGATGTTAATGTGACTATAGCGGTGTGGTCTGGCAGTGGTGTAATTGGAAAGGCCAGGCTAATGGAAGGCCTGATTGAGAGATTTGACACGTTGTCCATCCCATAGGAGATTGGAGGTTGTTCCATAGATTACACTGCAAAAAATCGTCAAAATGATAAAAAAATTAAAAGGATGAAAAAATGCTAGATTTTTCTTTAAAAAAAATAGCCGAATTTCCAATGTGGGGAAAATGTGTTTCAAAAATTGGGTATTTTTTATTAAAATTTTATACCCTCTACCAGGATGCGGGTATACTAAGTTTTTCATTCCGTTTGTAACACTAGTATATTCTAGATCATGATTAAATTCTAGCCATATCCGTCCGTCCGTCTGTTGAAAACAGGTTAGCATGTAAACAAGAAAGGTGTACAGACGTCCAAATTTTCCAAGAATACATCTAATAGTTGGAATTGACGATGGGCGAAATCGGTCCAGAGGGAAACATGTTTCCCTAACAAGGACAGAAATGCAATTCGATTATTAAAACATGTTTTTTCGAATATGTCTGCTGCTTCTATTTACTTGATATTTGGTATGCACATCAGGGGTGGGATAGTGTTGTATGGGAACTTTAGGAGTTCAATTTTGAATTATGAGGTTCGGAAGAAAATGCATGAGCAAAAAATGTGGTTTGTGGGGTATGTGTAAGAGGGCGCTCATCGGGGTCAAAGGTAAGGAAGAAGGGTAAAAAATACACAAAAAGCCCCAAAAATGCCTCGGAGTCGTCCCCAGAGGGATATAATGTACGACCGACCCCCATTCATTTTCCCTTCCCAACATTTCTTTTGAACACACATACCCCCTATCATCACTCCTTATGGGGGCTCCCATACAAAAACAAGTAAGGAAAGGCTAAAGTCGGGCGGGGCCGACTATATGATACACTCCACTCTCCAACCGAATACAATTCAACTCGGTAAAAAAGTGAAAACGGGAAGAATTTTTGTATGTTTCCTAATAAGAGGCTAATATGACCTGGTTCGATTTGTCAAATCGATAAGAATATATCGGGGCTATATCCAAACATGGAAAAATGTGACTAACTTTCACAATAAGTTCTTCCAGTTCAAATATAAGGTGTTATGCTCACTTTGAAGAAATGCGGTGAAAATTCGTCGTTTCTGGGGCGGAAAAAGTTAAATCGGTAGTGAAATTCGTATGGGAGCTATATATAAATCTGAACCGATCTAACACATTTTTACCGCAGGTGTTTCTAGTTGAAATATAAGATGTTTTGCCAATTTTGAAGAAAATCTCTTCTAATATATGGTATCTAGAGTGAAATGAGTCAAATCGGGAGTGAAATTCGTATGGGAGCTATATGTAAATCTGAACCGACCTGACCCATTTTCACCATGGGTGTTTCTAGGACAAATATAAAATATTTCGCCTAATTTGAAGAGGATCTGTTAAAATATGTGGTTATAGAGCGAAAAAAGTCAAATGGGGAGCGAAATTTGTATGGGAGCTATATACAAATCTGAACCGATCTGACCCATTTTTACCACAGGTGTTTCTAGTTGGAATATAAGATGTTTTGCCAAATCTGAAGACAATCTGATACAATATGTGGTTTCTAGAGTGGAAAAAATCAAATCGGGAGCGAAATTTGTATGGGAGCTATATATAAATCTGAACCGATCTGACCCATTTTTACCACAGGTGTTTCTAGTTGAAATATAAGATGTTTTGCCAAATCTGAAGACAATCTGATACAATATGTGGTTTCTAGAGCGGAAAAGTCAAATCGGGAGCGAAATTTGTATGGGAGCTATATATAAATCTGAACCGATCTGATTTTTTTTACCACAGGTGTTTCCAGTTGTAATATAAAATGGTTTGCCAATTTTGAAGAGAATCTGTTGTTATATGTGGTATCTAGAGTGAAAAGAGTCAAATCGGGATTGAAATTCGTATGGGGGCTATATCTAAATCTGAACCGACCACCACTAATTTTCCCTCCGCAATACTTTTTCCGAAACAAACTCCCATACAAAAACTAATTTTTATAAAATTTGCTCCCACCACTCTAACTGCCCCGAACGAGTGAAGATAGGGGGTATGAGTGTTCGAAAGAAATTTTGGGAAGGGAACATTTTTGGATGTCGGCCTTGCATTTAACCCCTCTTTGGACGACTCTGAGGCAGTTTTGGGGCTTTTTGTGTATTTTTACCCCTTTTCCCTCACCTTTGACCCCGATGAGCTCCCACTTACACTCAACCCACCACCACCATTTTTGGCTCATGAATTTTTTTCCGAAGTGATTTTCAAAATTCGTACTTTTAAGGGGGATATGTGAAAAAAGGATAAAATTGGTACTGACCTGCAGCTGGATATACGTGCAAAATTAAGGTTATTTTCAAAAAATTTACTTTTATAGGGAAATGGTAAGAAAAGGGATAAAATTGGTACCAATTAAGCAGCTGTAGCTAGAATAATGAAAATCGGTGTATATTTTACTCAGGTTGCGTAGTTTTCGAAATATAATGCGATCTTTCGATAATCGTACTTTTTAGACCTAAAGGGGATAAAACTCGTGCCGACCGAATGGCTGCAGGTAGCTAATCATAAAGTTCGGAAATTTTTACTTTTAGGGAAAACGGAGCATATGGTCATAGAAATAGTACCAATCAAACGACTGCAGCTAGAATCATGAATTTCTACATAGAGATTTCTTCAGCTTTCGTAAATATATATTTATCGAAAGCTCCAGGTTTCTTCTTCTTAAATCCAAGGAGAAAGTGAAAATCGGCTGATAACCAAATAAGTTACAGGCTTATAAGTCGGCAGAGGCACTAAAAACCATTTTTTTATCCGTAACTCAAGATGCCAAGGTGTGCCTGGCAACTTTCAAATACAGATTCGTGTTCTCCAGGACAATACCTACCAGATAAATAATATTAATATTACTTCCCAGAATTTTTGTAATGTCACGCCACACAGTGTATTATGCCAAATTTCATGCGACCAAATCTCAAAGAACATTCCTATTAAGCATATTCTAAAAGATATTGCCAATATCGCGGCTAAATTTAGCTGTGGATGCAGTTAAAGTTCATAAATCCTCAAATAGTTGCAAATTTCATCATAAGAGATGTTATTTTATTGGGATGTATCTCGGAAACCATGCATCGTATTGAAATTTCGTTTAGTTCGTAGAAAATAGGAGTTCTTGACTATTTCGCGAGATAGACCGATGCCTCGGCATTTACAAATATTATTAGACTATTGTCCTATTTATTAACTTTAAAAAGAATATTGTGCTTATAGCTGCCAACATTGATTTAATTACTGAAGTGGTAAAACCTTCTAAGCCAAAAATATTCTTTGTTAATGTATTTAGGAAAATTTATTTAAAGCATACTTTAGGGATGTAAGGTTTTATGGCATGCGAGCGCATGTAAATATTGGGTCGATATTAATCTTAAGCCATAAAGCCGTGTGTAATAGATTAAAAAATTAAATATTTTTTATAAAAAATTTCGAAAATCGTAAAATCAAAAAAATTATTTGGGCGCTTCACACTGGTCCCAAATCCATTTTTTGTGGCATAAAGTCGAAAAATAAACATACAGTCTTGTAATTTTGCACATTTGCTAGACATATCATACGCAAAAAATAAAAATAAAATTGGGCCGATCGGACCACGCCCACTACCACCTCCCATATAAACTCAATATATAACCAACATAATTATCACCCTGTATTGGTACAGGGTGACCAAAAACAAAATTGTATGAAAGCTTAAAAGAATGAAGAGTTGTTTATTTTGACGAAATTTGTTTTTCTAAACAATATTACAAAAGCAAAATATAGCATACAAATAGTATACTTTAAACTGCAATTTAAATAATTATTTCAAGAAATAAAGTAAAATGTATACATTTGTACATGTGTACAAAAAGGTGAATGATGTTGTATACCATTTTAAAGGTACTTTCAATACCTTTTAAATAAAATATTGATGGGTCTTGTACACAAACCTAATTCAGAGATATAATCATATATATGTCTATGGCTAATCAAAAACTGTGCTAAAATAAAATGACAATTTTTGGAGTTTGCCGAAAAATGCTGACGAGATATTAATTCCACCATAAACTACAACCTCAGACGAACACTTTCACATTTACACTTTGAGTCAAGTTGAGTCATACATATATCTTTTGGTCCACGACATTTATAGATTATGTTCTCTACAAATCACAAAATTACAATACCTATGAATACTTACAAGACCACAATAATCTTAAAATGTTAAATATAATTTTTCAACTACTAACTCTTGCCGTCAATTTTCATAATATAGTCACTTTATTATTTTCTTTTTAAGTCTTGATTTTAATTAATTTGTAAAACTGCTTTATATCAAAATTAATCCCACTTTTTTTGAACCGCAAAGTTTAAGTACCATTCAGGCTTGTGGTGTTGCCACCTAGTTTTCTCCAATACATTTTCTTGATAGGTTGGAGTGATGCCATTAAGCAAATATATACAAATTTAACAATTTCCAATTTAATTTTTTTGAATTTCTGCCAAAAAAATGGATTTGGGACCATAGTGCGCTGGTACTGGCAATTTTCATTTAATTTTGGACTCAATGTGTGGACTCACAAATATATATTAAAATCAGAAATTTATGACGTTTTTTCATTTTAACTTACATGGGAGGTGGGCGTTCTTGTGAGCGGATTTAAACAAAACAATGTTTTTCATCTAATTTGACGACATAAGGGATGTTTGCGAAATTTCAAGGTCCTAGCTCTATTCTGTCGAATGTTTGCCGCATCTTGTGCTCCATTTCAAATAAAAAACGTGCACAATCACCACATTTTTCTTCTCTGGAGAATGTCCAAAGACGGATTCGGAGTACACACATTTTCTAACTAGGAGTCCTTCGTTGGGGCTCTCTGATTTTTTGTTGCTCTTAAGGAATTTCTTCTTTAGTCTGCTTTTATTGGGCCTTATTCTACACTGAAAGAAAAATGCTTCATTACATCAATTAAACAGTTTCATTAATGTGTTTACATTGATGCAAAGAAATGTTACATACATGCAATGAAATGTTTCATTACAGTAATGAAATATTTCATTAACAATATTTTTAATGATTTTTTGTGTCATTAATACAACGAAATGGTTTTCATTGATGCAATGAAATCTATTTTTTGTATAAATCGAGGCAAATATGGATAATATTATGAGAATCTTTGGCTGGATTATAATGTAGAGGATTAAATATTTGTTTAGCCGATATATTAAGTTTTATTTACTTTCTGCATCACAAACGAAATAATCAAACTCTTTCTTAGCCCGAATGTAACATTTCATTACCAGAATGAACTGGTTTCATTAATGTGTTAAAATTTTTAGTGTGCGTATTTTTGGGTGGCTTACAGGAAGTAAGATATAATTCTCATTCATTTTATAGTTCACTTAGCTTAAGTATTATGGTTTCTGCGCCAAATAATTGCTCCAAACTATAAGTAGATGGTCCATAGCTAAATAAGCAATAATAAGGGTATTTTTAGTATTAATTCTTTTTGATGCAGCAATGAAATATTTGCATTATATCAACGAATCAATGTAATTAAATCAATGAATCTAGTTCATTACTACAACGACAAAAATCACTAATGAACATATCGTTAATAAAACGTGTCTTTACATTAACTTAACCTGCTTCATTAATATAATGAACATGTTTCATTGTATTAATGAGACTTTACATTAATCTAACACTAATGAAACATTGTTCATTGATTGTTAATTTAATGAATCAATGAAGCTCTACTTTGGTCCAAAAACAGTGACAGATTTCATTGTGTGTATTTCTTTCAGTGTAAAGGAATCATTTGAAGGAGTATTGCTATCCTCATATAAAACAATAATAAACTTAATGTGGCTCTGTAAATAGTGTCCACGTTTACAACACTGACAAACCAGTTTCGAAGTCCGGAAAGACCTCTGCATGTGTTTCCAGCTCAAGAACTCTCTTTTTTGCTGGGTAGCTGTGAACATAGTTGATATTTTTTTGGGGGAAAAGTTTTTTTCTATAATTGTTAATTGTGGATGCGACATCAGCCATTGGGTTATATTTAAAGAGCTGTTCCAGAAGAACTGGACTCAAGCAACAGCTTCCCTTTGGTAATAAATGGTAAGATTATGTAAATATAATTATTTTTATAATTTGGACCAAATGTCCCGAAATAAATAGTATTCTCAAATGGCTTTGTTACTATTTTAATCCCCTTTTTATCCCATTTTGACTGTATAGTAATAATAGGCCTGTTCGATTGGGCTTACTAGCTTAATATTTGTATGAAATTTACACGCTTAACAAGAAAGTAGCTTACTACTTACTCTCTTAGTAAGGTGGTACCAGATTTTTATCTCTGATTTATTTAAATAAAACCCATGGATAAAAAATATTGCCACCATATCAAGTTTCTTAATTATAAGCTAGTAAGCCCAATCGAACAAGTCTAATATTTAGAACAAGTAAAAAGGCCGGGTCGAATCTTATATACCCTCCACCACGGAGTGTAATCCCCAGTATTATCGGTAGGTTATGGGCTCTCGACGTTACACAGAAGGAAAATTGTGATTCTTCATTATTATAATATAAGTAGTCTTCTACTATAAAATATCGATATAATTATTAGTCAGACATCTTCAAAAATGTGCCCTTAATATTATTAGGTACAAACAATTTCCCTGAAGCCCTACTTAGACAGGCGAGTGCAAATACTGAATATCATGATTCCGCTACCTCCTGATTGTCGTCAAATTTAATTCCATTTAGATCCTGATGCTACGAATATCGGAAGATCTCTTTATTATTCGCGTCACCGCAGTCAGAGAAGTGTACACACCGAATTTCATTATTATAGCTGCAGCCGTTTGGTTGGCACCATTTTTATCCCCATTCGCCCCATTTTCCGTCTAAAAGTACAAATTTCGAAAAAATCCTCTTTATTTCGCATCTTCACAGTCAGATGAAAGTACACACCGAATTTCATGATTTCAACTTCAGCGGTTAGGTTGGTACCATTTTTATCCCTCTTTTCAAATTGTATCCCTTAATAGTATGAATTTTGAAAAATCTCTCTATTTTACGTATCTACGCAATTAGAGGGATGTACATTCCAAATTTCATGTTTTTAGCTGTTATCGTATCATTGGTACCATTTTTATCCTTTTTTGTCCCAATTCGCCCGCTAAAACGTGTATTTACTTTTTGGTGCTTTTACGCTACAAGAGGAATGTACGCAACAAATTTCAAGTGCATATAAAGCAGAAATTAAAAAAAAAAATGCTTAAATATTCTAAATATTATGGAGTACTTTCAGTCCTTGTTAGGGAAAAATTTTTCCTTCTGGGCCGATATCGGCCACTTTCAATCCCAACCGATCTGCAACCATAAGACACAAAAACATTTTAACTTCCCAGCTCATTTGCTTTCAACAGACAGACAGGCGGACATGGCTAGATCGTCTTAGAATTTTACCATGACCCAGAATATATATATACTTTATGGGGTCTCCGATGAATATTTCAAAGTGTTACAAACGGAATAACAAAGTGAACATACCCCCATCCTTAGGTGGAGGGTATAATAATTTTAATTCACTCGTCTAAGCAGTCCAATGTTATCCTTCTTTCTCCATGTTTATGGATGATTTCTTTATTTTGTGAACTAATCAGTCGGAGCGTAGTTACTCTAGCTACAGACATTTGGTTGGTACCTTTTTTATCCCCTTTTTCCCCTAAGATCAATTTCTCCCTAAAAAAGAATTTCCAAAAATCGCTTTATATGAATGGTTTATTTCTTTAGTTTGCGAACTAAGCAATCAGAGCGAAGCTACTCTAACTGAAGAATTTGTTTGTTACCTTTTTATCCCCTTTTGCACTAAGAACAATTCCGCCCTAAAAAACAATTTCCAAACATCATTTTATATGGATGGATTATGGATGATTTCTTTATTTTGCTAACTAAGCAGTCGGAGCGAAGTTACTCTAGCTGCAGACAAATGTAGGTACCTTTTTTATCCCCTTTATATTGATGATTTCTTTATTTTGTGAACTAAGCAGTCAGAGCGAAGTTACTCTACCTGCAAACATTTGGTTGGTACCATTTTTATCCCCTTTTGCACTAAGAGCAATTCCTCCCTAAAAACAATATCCAAAAACCACTTTATATGGTTTTTATATTATTATTATTTTGCGAACTAATCAGTTGGTACCTTTTTTATCCCCTTTTGTCCCTAAGAAAAATTCCTCCCTAAAAAACAATTTGCAAAAATCGTTTTATATGGATGGATTATGGATGATTTCTTTATTTTGCGAACTATGCAGTCGGAGTGAAGTTACTCTAGCTGCAGAAATTTGGTTGGTACCTTTTTTATCCCCTTTTGCCCCTAAGAATAATTTTTCACAAAAAAAAAACCAATTTCGAAAATCGCTTTATATGCGTGTCTATATGGCTAGATAACTGATTTCAGCTTCATCCATGTGGTTGGTACCGTTTTTATCCCCCTTTTTAACCCCAAAACGTACAAATTCCTTTAATTTACGTATATATTTAATAGAGGTACGGACCTACTTAGAGAAATTTTATGTTTCTAGCTTTTGTCGTTTGATTCGCTTAAAGTATAAATTTTCCAAAAGTCCCTTTTCCGTATTTTGGGGATATTTTCAGACTTCCTTGGGGAAAATTTTCCCCTGTTGACCGATTTTCGATGGCGACGTGGTTGAATCGAAGATAGTGCTGCCAACTATCTGGGCTAGTTTCAGACATTTTGCCGTCATACTTCCGAAAACCATAGCTTCTCAAGAACCCGCTCCCCTCCCCCTGTACAAAAAACTGGATGCAGAATGGAATTACTCTGGAATCACTCGTGACACAATGGGCCACTAACCTAAAATACATGAACTGCATCTCATGCGAGGCCGTTATAATTTTCTCACAGACGAATGGCATTCGTTAACAGTGCAATCACGAATATGAATTTTCATTCAAGAAAACTCTGAATGAAAGCAGTAAAAAGCATGAAGGGGTTTCTTAATGGTTGTTTTTTTTTATTTTTTTTTTATTAAATGGATTCGTATCCACCATAGTTAGCATGTTGATGTAACATTTTCTTCAATTATTACCCACTCACACACTGTCAGTGCACTAAAGCTAAATTAACAACATCACTCTCGTACTCTGGAAATGGTAGGAAGGGGAGAATTCATTGAAGACTTTTCGAGAAATGCACTGGGTGAAAGCAAGTCCTATGGTATGGGAAAGAAGTTGCACGCCATTGCAACTATTGGAATACATCCATTTAATTTTGATCGCAATTTTCGATCCAATCCGTATTATTTGGTCATCTAGATCTAAAATTAAAAAAATATCCACATTTAGAAAATAATGTTTAAGATTCCAACTGAAATATTTATTATTTACTTACTTACTTATATGGCGACAGATGGTGGTAAAATTCAAAAAATGAGTTACTGTCCGTTCTGAGGATATCAAAATGGCGGTAATAGCCCAGTACAAGCAAAATAAAAAAATTGGGAATAAGGATAAGAATCACGATTTACAGTGAGTCTAATTATTATTCGACATTCGCATTGGTGAAAGATCAAACGCACATTAAACCATGTACGTTATTTAAACATAAAACTTTATTTTATAGTCTCAATTCACCATTAGATGAGCTTCAAAATCCGCGAAAAAATAATCATTAACTTATTACAAATAATAAAAAACAACGCATTACTTCATTTACATCAAAAATCATAGTGTCATGAATATTCGGGTTTTCTTAAAAAAATACCGAAATACATCACAATAAAATAAACTCTATTATGATGAAATTTTCAACTATTTTTGCATTTATGAAATACATTCCCAGCTAAAATTAGCCGCGGTATTGGCGATATCTTTTAGAATATGCTTAATTGAATGTTCTTTGAAAAATTTAATCAGTAAAGTTGAGATTTGGGCGCATGAAATTTGAGAGTTTTTGCCGCTGATTACACTAGTCAACAGTCAAAATGTACTCGGGATGCGATAATTTTTTCTGTGTAGATAACCTTGACATGAGCTCGAAAAACGCAATAAAAAATTTTTTTTTCGTTTGGTTTTTTTTTAAATTTTAAAAATTTTTTTTTGGTTAATTTGTTTCGTCCGGCATAACTCGGGAACCACTAGCCCGATTTAATTGAATTAAATTTTAAAAAATTTAAAATTACAATTCCCTTAATCTGTTCATATATTGTTTTCCTATACAAGCAACAGTTTCCAAGTTAAAAATGAATATATAAAGGAAAAAACTTATTTTTTGCCTAAAGATTTAAAATTTTTTTTTTTAAAAATACATAAAAAATTCAAAATGAAAAAAAATGTCAAATCTTATTACTTTTACGTAAAGTCACATAGCCTATGAGCAAAATGAGACAAAGATCATGAAAATCGATGCACGCGTTTCGCTTTTATTCGCAATTGAGTAAAGGTATGAATTTCAAAAATTTGCTCGACATATGCACAACTTTGTCTATGGTAAGGTTTTTTCTTTTTTTTGATTCTCAGAATTAACAAAACGGAATAAAGAAAGGGTTATTTAATTTTTATGATTGCGTAAGCAAAGTAATAAACGCTAATAAATGTGCGTGAACAATTAAAAGGAAAAAAGGAAAGGGGACTTTTTTAATTATTTGGGTTTTCCGTTGGCTACCTGTATGATTTTTTTACAGAAATGCAACCCACATTTAAGGGTGGTCATTATTCGGAAAATTTAAGACTCACACATGGTGAAACAGGTATGTAGCCACCGTAAAAAAATATACACCCATTTATAAGTACCTGGCAGTAAAATACTAAACAATACACAGTATAAATAGGTCTTCATTGATCGATTTTACTCATTCAACAAGTGTCGACGAACGCGATAGTTAAAATGAGCAAACGTTCGCGAGGATTTGAATGCAATACCAATCCAAGTAATTTTTGTTACATGTGCGGAGAATACGTTTCTGAAAAAAACAAGCGTTGTTTTTCACCTAAATTGAGAGATTCATTTGAAGAGAGCTTCAATTTAAAGGTCTCAAACATAGATGAGCGGTGGACACCAAGTGCTCTATGTCCAAGGTGCTACGTACAGCTAGCTGACTCAAGGTAAGTGTAGATTACGAAATTCAAGAACATATATAACTTATTATTGAAATTCTTTCAGACGACAGCCGAGAATCATCATGCCAATGCTTTGGAGAGCTCCGCTTTGCCATGTAACAGATTGCTACTTCTGTCTTAGCAAAAAAACAGGCGTGGGAAAAAATATACGATGGACTTACGCTGCTGTTTCAACAGTGAATTTTCCAGTGCCATTTTCCGAAGAACCAGTGGACCCGCAACCGTCCGTTTCAAGATGGGCATCTAATAATGAGGCGATACATCCAACATCAGATCCGGAGACAGTAGAAACCACATCAGAATGCGAGTCAACATATACATTGCATGGAGGTCAACGCTTATGTTCCCAAGCAGAACTGAACGATTGGGTTAGAGAATTGAAACTCTCCAAGGAAGATGCAGAGTTGCATGCATCGCGCATGCAACAGTTCGGTTTCTTGGCTCCTGGTGTGGTGACAACAATCTACAGGAAGCGTCATGAACCATACGCAAGGTACTACACAAAAAAAGACAACATCTGTTTTTGTAAGGACATTCCCGGATTATTTGGTGAACTCGGGTACTCTTACGATCCAGGAGAGTGGCGTCTTTTCATCGACAGCAACAAGCAGAGCCTTAAAGCAATTTTACTGCACAACGGCAACGAGAAACCTTCGATTCCAATTGCTCATGCCGTTGACACCAAGGAAACATACGAAGTCATGGACAATCTACTAAAGTGCCTTAACTATGAGAGGCACGATTGGAAAGTTTGTGCCGACCTTAAGGTTATCGGTATCCTTTGTGGATTACAAGGTGGATTCACAAAGTACTGTTGTTTTCTCTGCCTTTGGGATAGCCGCGATCGTCAACATCATTACACCAGGAGGAGTTGGACAGAAAGAGTTAACTTCATCCCCGGCAGCGACAACGTGAAATATACACCACTCATAAAAAAGGAAAATGTTTTTCTCCCACCTCTTCACATAAAGCTCGGACTCATAAAAAACTTCGTGAAAGCTATCAACAAACATGGCGAAGCGTTCGCCTATTTAAAAACCATTTTTCCTCACCTTTCATCGGCAAAGATTAAGGAAGGCGTTTTCGACGGTCCGCAAATTAAAAAGTTGTTGCAAGACCAACAGTTTGAGCACATTTTATCACCAAATGAAGCTGCAGCTTGGAACTCATTTAGGCAAATTGTTTCCGGATTTCTTGGAAACAACAAAAGCTCAAATTACAGAGAGATCGTCGAACAACTACTCCAAAATTATAAAAAAAATTAGAGCAAATATGTCGCTTAAGATACATTTTCTACACTCGCACTTGGACTTCTTTCCGGACAACCTGGGCGATGTGAGTGACGAGCATGGCGCACATGTAACAAAAATTACTTGGATTGGTATTGCATTCAAATCCTCGCGAACGTTTGCTCATTTTAACTATCGCGTTCGTCGACACTTGTTGAATGAGTAAAATCGATCAATGAAGACCTATTTATACTGTGTATTGTTTAGTATTTTACTGACAGGTACTTATAAATGGGTGCATATTTTTTTACGGTGGCTACATACCTGTTTCACCATGTGTGAGTCTTAAATTTTCCGAATAATGACCACCCTTAAATGTGGGTTGCATTTCTGTAAAAAAATCATACAGGTAGCCAACGGAAAACCCAAATAATTAAAAAAGTCCCCTTTCCTTTTTTCCTTTTAATTGTTCACGCACATTTATTAGCGTTTATTACTTTGCTTACGTAATCATAAAAATTAAATAACCCTTTGTTTATTCCGTTTTGTTAATTCTGAGAATCAAAAAAAAGAAAAAACCTTACCATAGACAAAGTTGTGCATATGTCGAGCAAATTTTTGAAATTCATACCTTTACTTAATTGCGAATAAAAGCGAAACGCGTGCATCGATTTTCATGATCTTTGTCTCATTTTGCTCATAGGCTATGTGACTTTACGTAAAAGTAATAAGATTTGACATTTTTTTTCATTTTGGATTTTTTATGTATTTTTAAAAAAAAAAATTTTAAATCTTTAGGCAAAAAATAAGTTTTTTCCTTTATATATTCATTTTTAACTTGGAAACTGTTGCTTGTATAGGAAAACAATATATGAACAGATTAAGGGAATTGTAATTTTAAATTTTTTAAAATTTAATTCAATTAAATCGGGCTAGTGGTTCCCGAGTTATGCCGGACGAAACAAATTAACCAAAAAAAATTTTTTAAATTAAAAAAAAAAAAATAAAAAAAAAACCAAACGAAAAAAAAATTTTATTGCGTTTTTCCAGCTCATGTCAAGGTTATCTACACAGAAAAAATTATCGCATCCGGAGTACATGAAATTTTTTTCATTTTGTTGAGTAGTGTTATACACTGATCGGCGGTCCAATTCATCGGTGGGGTTCATGTCTTGGGATTGGGCAGGAGGTTAGAACACTTTTGGACAGTTATAAAGAAACTATTCCTGGATTAAACGTGATTTGTGTTTCGGATCATTGCCCTGATAAAATTTAAAGCTGTCCTGAACACCTAGTTTTTCCGCGTTTGACTTCAATTTTTCTCTTAATATCCTCAGATAACCTTCTTTATTTATAATTCCGCCAAAAAAGGCCAAATTGGCAAATTGCCAATTTGTTCCCCTAAGCCGAGACGTGGCCATTATCACACCTACTGTTCGGTTTCAGATTTTGTAGTCCCAATGCTATAGAGAAAATCAAACGAAGAATTGGGACTACCAAAATTTGAAAACGGACATTATGTTTGATAATGATCACGTATTGGCTTTGGGGGACAAATAGACTTGAAAAATTGGCTTTTTGGTGGAATTAATATTATATTATAACGTCACTGTTAGTATGGACAGGGGTGGTGCAGAATGAGCTATGTACTTTTAGGTTTTTGATTATTATTTTTTCTTTGTTTTTTTTCTCAGCATTTTTGTGAAGAATACATGGGAAATTAAATATAAATAAATACATAATCGAATAATGTACCAAAATGCGAAATGTTATAGAAAATATGTGCGATGCAGAAAATTACTTCCAATTAAAGGATCACATTTTACAAAGCTAATCAAAACAAGTAAGGAAAGGCTAAAGTCGGGCGAATACAATTCAATTCGGTGAAAAAGTGACAAAAAATGTTAAATCGGAAAGGACATTTGTATGAGGATATATTGAAACCTGGAACGAAATAGGTGAAATATAAAATGTATAGTTTGGCCAAAATCGGTTAAACTTTTGGGAGCAACATTTGTATTTGGGTTATATTTAAATCTGAACCGCTCTTACCTACTTTCACCATAGTTTTGTTTAGTTGGATAAGATGTTGTGCCAATTTTAAAGAAAATCGGGTACAATATGTGGTTTCTATAGCGCAAAAGCCAATCGGGAGCGATATTTGTATGGGACCTATATCTAAATCTGAACCGATCTTACCCAATTTTTGCATAGGTGTTTCTAGTTGGATTATAAGATGTTGTGCCAAATTTAAAGAAAATCGGGTGCAATATGTGGCATTTAAATCGGAAAAAGTCAAATCGGGAGCGACATTTATATGGGGGCTATATCTAAATCTGAACCGATCTTACCCAATTTCTACATAGGTGTTTCTAGTAAGATTATAAGATGTTGTGCCAAATTTAAAGAATATCGAGTATAATATGTGGTTTCTATAGCGGAAAATGTCAAATCGGGAGCATCCTTCGTTTGGGGGCTATATCTAAATCTGAACCGATCTTACACAATGTCTGCATAGGTGTTTCTAGTTGGATTATAAGATATTGTCCCAAATTTAAAGAAAATCGGGTGCAATATGTGGCATATGAATCGGAAAAAGTCAAATCGGGAGCGACATTTATATGGGGGCTATATCTAAATCTGAACCGATTTTACCCAATTTCTGTATAGGTATTTCTAGTAAGATTATAAGATGTTGTGCCAAATTTAAAGAATATCGAGTACAATATGTGGTTTCTAGAGCGTAAAATGCCAAATCGGGAGCGACATTTGTATGGGAGCTATATATAAATCTGAACCGATTTGACCTAGTTTCGCCATAGATGTTCCTAGTTTAAATATAAGATGTTTCGCCAAATCTGAAGACAATCTGATACAATATGTGGTTACTAGAGCGGAAAAAGTCAAATCGGGAGCGACATTTGTATGGGAGCTATATATAAATCTGAACCGATTTGACCTAGTTTCGCCATAGATGTTCCTAGTTTAAATATAAGATGTTTTGCCAAATCTGAAGACAATCTGATACAATATGTGGTCTCTAGAGCGGAAAAAGTCAAATCGGGAGCGTAATTTGTATGGGAGCTATATATAAGTCTGAACCGATCTAACATTGTTTTACCACATGTGTTTCTAGTTGAAATATATATAACATGTTTTGCCAATTTTAAAGAAAATCTGTTGCAATATGTGGTATCTAGAGTGAAAAAAGCCAAATCGGGAGTGAAATTCGTATGGGGGCTATATCTAAATCGTCCTTGTTATGTCTACAATTGTGACCTGTATCGTGATTACAAGAATAGATGGACAGACGGACGGACGGACATTGCTAAATCGACTCAAAAAGTGATTCTAAGTCGATCGGTATAATTAACAATGGGTCTACCTCGTTTCCTTTTGGGAAACACTACACTCTCGTGGAGTGTATAAAAACTATATCATAATTAGTGATAATCGCATAAAGATGAAACCACATAGCTGCAAATAAACCTTGGAAATAGTAGCTCAAAATATATGTCGAATTTCTTCAGGGAATGTAATATGGATATTGGCAAAGTTGACACAGCTAGATCCATACCAAATGGACTGATGTCTCGACATAAACCATAACGACTTCGACTCACCTCATGGAATATGGTAACACATCCCAAGATGCAGGCTACGTCATCTGCGTCACCTGATCGAACGAGATCGAACCAATTAGATGACATTACGATTGACCCAGTGCGTTGGACGAGGTTCAAAAACTACACTCCACAATTTCCAGAGGAAATATTATACTAGGAACCATTATATATTGTTATTATACATTAACGCATTTCTGAAGCAATTTGGTCGCCTATACCGCCATGATTAACGTCATTGGAGTAGACAGAGTTACTCAAGTAAACCAGAAACAATTGACGCTTTGAAAGACATGGTACGGTTCATTTGAAATTTCTCAACTTCAGACTAACTCAATTTGAACCATGGAAAGATACACAATCGAGCAACGAGTTAAAGTTATTAAGAATTATTATGAAAATGGGCGTTCAAATCAAAATTCATATCGTGCACTTCGAAGAAATCATCTTCAGTGATGAGGCACATTTTCACCTCAGTGGATTCGTCAATAAGCAGAATTGCCGCATTTGTCGAATGATAATCCAAGAGTGATTGTCGAAAAACCAATGCAACAATTCAAGAGCTAAAGGATGAGATAATTCGGCACATTAACGGCATAGAACCTCAATTATGCCTCAGCGTCATCGAAAATTTGGGCCCTCGGATGGAGGTGTGCCGACGAGGTCGCGGCGGCCATTTGGCTGATATTTTGTTCCATACATAATTGAACCATACCAATATTACCATAATAAAAAGAAATGACAATAATTTCCTAAATAATTTGTGTTTTATTCAAAATCAACATCGGCCCCTAAAATTTAAACACCCTTTACATTATAAATATACAAATGATAAGTTTCCATTCATAATGTGAGTTTAATCTTCATTCAACTCGAACAAAACTTTCCCAGCTTCTCGTACTGAGCATACCTCACCCCACCTAGTCCAAATACATTGACTCACAGTGACGAATATATTTTGGGCCATGTTAAAAGCTGAATAAATCCAACTCCAGCTGCTACGACTTATAGAGCACAGGTTTGGATTGACTCCGACTCAAGCAAAGAGTCATTAGTAGCACAGGAAGGTAGGAGAGTTCAAACGAATCCTTCCAAGAGATCCCCACGGAAACATGTCATCTCTTCGAACGGACAGTTGACAGTAAGTGAGAAGATTGCCTATATATTTTTTATTTATAATAGCATTAGAAAAGAGAAATGAGCAAATAATATAGAAAAACATACGAAAAAAGTGCCATAAACCCACATCTACTGTCTTCGGCGTCAACGTCAACAGACATCAGACCAACCTGCCAGCAAAGCGAACGGAACGGAACCAATGAATGGAATGTGTTCAGTTAGATCTTTTTCTTTTTCGAAATTTCCAAAGCACGAGAGAAATTATGAAGAAGAAAAAGAGAAGTGAAACGCATACCAATGCAGTACAATCACCTTTGGGTTGCACTCCTCCTCTAGTCGTCGACGTCGTCGTCGTGTTGACGATCAATCGATCGTCTCTGTTCGTTGTTGCGTTCGTACGTGTGTGTTAATTATGAATATGATCGAAAATGATCGCTCATTATCACACAATGCCCGTAGGTAGCCACCAATAGGGATGCACAAACATGAATATATAGGATTTGTAAATCTCGAGATGTGAGGGAATCTAAAAAAACTGAGATACCGAGATCACATTAATACCTTCTGGCGATCATGCTCAATTTCAGTTCAATATCTCACGGAATCACAAACTCCAGAGAATCTATAGAGCTGGAGGTCGAATCAAACGGCTTTTGAAAAGTCAATCTTCAATCAAGAGGAGTAGGTTGAGAGTTTCTCTGGTCGGCTATGGCTAAGAGACATTGGTTCGGATATCTTTGAAGGTCGAATCAAACGACTTTTGAAAAGTCAAGCTGCAATCGAAAGGAGTAGGTTGAAAGTTTCTCTGGCCGGCAATGCCAAAGGGAACGTGAGAATCTGCACGGATAGCAAAGCGATCACTTAACCCACGGTGAAATCGCGAACAATATTAGAATGTAAGGATGAAATAGACAAATTCTCCACCAAGGGGCAACTAGAAATCATATGGGTGTCAGGACACTGTATGATCGAAGGCCGATGAACTGGCCAGAGGAGGATCAGGCCTCGAATCTGTCAACATTCCAGACAACGAGAACTAGTGAATTGGACAGCTGCAGGCAATAGATTAATCTGGGACTCTTCAACGATAGGCGGTACTACAAAAATCACAATAAGAGCGAAACTAGACGACTGATGAGGATGAGTAAAATCGAACTCAACAGCACGATAGGACTTCTCACAGGTCACTTACCCCTAAGGGCGCATCTACGCCGCATCGGGCGAAACGGTGGAACACTTTCTTTGTCACTGTCGCGCTTGCTCGAGACTGAGAGCCCATCATCTCTCGTGGTCGTTACCTAACCTGGAGCACCTTAGGCCACAGGATGGTCGAAATTAAGAAAATTCATGATCGACACGGAATTCCTGAATTAGGGAAAATGATTGTTCTCTTTCACTTTCCCAGTTTTTCTTATTAAGAGCGCACAACAGGTCGACTTTCTGACCTAGGTGTATACCACTGGGTATGAGTCACCCTCAACCACTATGGTGTGCGTGACTCCTCTTTTTCAACCTAACCTAACCTTACCTAACCTAACTTAATGCCAAAGGGACATTGTTTCGGATTTCTTGTTTCCAGTGGTGATGACGATAGGATCAGATATTAAGTGGTTGGTTCCCATCACGTGGTATCACAATGGACCTAATCTGATTGGCACAACAACCTGACATATACGTAACCTGGTTCTGGCCAAGACGATCACAAATAAATCGGGTTCGAAACTCAAGAGTTGGGAGGAAGTCAGAAAATACTAGCAACCTGACATATACATTAGAATGGGTCACGAAAATAAATTGCAATGGTCACCCCCTAGAAATTAATTTTGGATTGTTTAATGATCATCTACAAAATATTTCGTCAGTGGGTCAAGCCATCTGTGAGCTAAACGCACCTGAAAACACCTCTAAGACTAATGTTTTTCCCGTGTAATTTTTTATGTTGCATTTTTGCCCATTTTTTTTCTGAATTAATAGACCCTTGGGAACACTTTAAATAAAAATTTTTATTCTTGTCTTAAAATAACTCATTGGTAGAATTATTGGCCGTTTATATTGATTTTTTGTGGGTTTTCAAGGTGACAGCTAAAAACACATATTTCTTTGAAACATTTTGTAAGAGATGCAATGGAAAATAAATGGGAGGAGTAGATACCTTTCGAATGATGCCTAAATGATGAATAACGGACGAAAAATGACGCCACTGACTCCATTTTTGTGAAATAATTTAATGCAGGCGATGGTTTTCACATCCTAATTGTTCAAATTCAAGCACTTTTCACAAAATGTTCACTTTTCCTTCCGATGTTCATCATTTAGGCAATATTCGAAAGGTATTGACTGCAGCTATTATTACTCTAAACGTCCAATAATTCGACCAATAAGTTACTCTAAGACAAGAATCAAAATTTATATTTAAAGTGCTTTCAAGGGTCTATTATTTCAGAAAAAAAATGCAACACAAAAAAATTACACCGGAAAAACATGATTTTTAGGGTTATGTTCAGGAGCGTTTAGCTCACAGATGGCTTGATGTAGTAACGAAATATTTTGAAAATCATCATTAAACAATCCAAACTTTATTTTCCTGTGGTGACTGGAACTTGTTTTTCTATTTGTATGGACGGCGACCCAGCCTAATATACATACTAGCAATAATGAGAGCCGCTCCAAGCAACGAACATATAACGTAAAGATTGTGATAAATCTGATTAGAAGCTGATGGGTCATACGTTGACTATTGATTTGAAATCCAAACATTTCCGATTTTGAGATATCCCCCAAACGGCATCCCTATTAGCCAACGGGTTGGCTCAAACCTTAAGCTGTGATCAGTGATCACGACGATGCTGGATTTTCATTCACTGTTCGTCTCTTTATTTCTATTTCTATTTGTTGTTGTTGTTTTTCTGGGAGGGGGGTCCGTTCATGACACATTCATAAACGTTCGGGCGTTCGATCGGTCGGTCGATCGATCGATCTATTGGTTGGCTGCTCGTGCAGTGAGCAGCAGTGGCACCGAGTCAAATGTAAGAGTGAAGGTTGTTGCTGTTGTTGTTGGTATCTGTCGTTTCTTCGTTTTGTTAATGAAAGATATTAAATATCGTATAATTAGCGTGTGGATGTAACATTTAGTCCAATTGATACTCACAACGCCGAAGAGAGTTCATTGAAGTTGTACGTACCTCGGGATTGGGAAGAATGTGTGTGTATGTGTTGGTCGTGGTGGTGGTGGTGGTGATCTTCGTTAATGATCATTAACCTTTCTTTCATCTTTTTAACACTTAACCTTTTGACGAGCGAACGAACCAACGATCGAACGAACGCACGAATCAATGAATGAAATGAAAATATTCGAAACTTTCATTGATGGAAAGTCTTATGACATTTAAAAAGATAAAAAGATAAAATCGTGGCGCCATCTAGACTGAATTATTTCCACTGTTCCTGATTTGAATGTGGCCTAATTCCCGGCTCATTTAAGACAGATAAGTTTAACTAACTGTGTGTACACACATGACTTAATGATCTTATACTTTCCCTAACCGATTGATTGTCATGATAGTGGAATGCTGTGATGTTTTTCTTGGGCTTTTAGGTAGGGTGGGGATAGACTGAAGTAAATTTAATATACTATAAAATTAAAGCGGATTTTATAGGATTATTATAGCAGTGCATTTAAAAAATATATCAATTAAAATGTTATTAAAAAGTAGCCAACAAATTAGGTAGACTTGATCCACTCGGAACACTTAATCAACATAGGTTTGGCATTTTGATATTGAGATTTCTATAATAGACTAAAGATACTGAATACTTTTGGACCAACTGCATGAATCTTTGTGATTCTATACGTCGGATATACCTCCGGGACAATGAAATACAAACAGGATATTAATCCGGCTTTTGTAGAATACCCGATACTTTCAGTGTTTAGTACTGATATATATTAGGCTGGGGCACGAACAAATATGCTGCGGTCACCTCCCAGAAATAAAGATTGCATTGTTTGATGATGACGGGGAAAATATTTCGTCAAGACATCTGTAAGCTAAACACCCCTGAAAACTCCTCTAAAATTCATGTTTCATGTGTAATTTGTATACCCTCCACCACCACTTTGTCATTCCGTTTGTAACGCCATGAAATACCGATCTGAGACCCTATAAAGTATATATATTCTTCATCGTCATAAAATTCTAAGACGATCTAGCCATGCCCATCCGTCCGTTTGTTGAAAGCACGCTAACATTTAATTTCCCAGAATAAGTCTAATAGTTGTAGATCGCTTGGAATTGAAAGTGGGCGAAATCGGTCTAGAGGGAAACATTTTTCCCTCACAATATCCCAATATTTCGAGTATTTAAGCATGTTTTTTGAAGATGTCTACTTATATTTGATTGATATTTGGTAGCAAAAACGTGCTCTATAAAATGATTTCTATTTGCTGGCGGTGAAATGGGGCAAAAAGGGATAAAAATGGTACCTATCAAACGACAACTGCTAGAAATAATGAAAGGCTGCACCTAAAATAATGAAAGTCGCTGTACACATTCCTCTGATTGCGTAGACACGTAAAATAGAGAGATTTTATGAAATTCGTACTTTTAGGGGGTAAAATGAAAAATGGGGATAACAATTGTACCAACCAAATGGAGGCAGTTAGGGTCATAAAATTCGGACTATACACTCCTCTGACAGCGTAGACAAGAAAAATAGAAAGGTTTTTCCAAATTCGTACTTTCAAGAGTTACAAAGGGAACAGAGGGATAATTTTGGTACCATCTAAACGGTTACAGCTGGAATGATGAAATTCGGTGTGCACATCCCCCTAATTGCGTAGTCATGTAAAATAATCAGATTTTCGAAAGTAGTACTTTTAGGGGTAAAAGAGAGAAAAGGGGATACAAATTGTACCAATCAAATAGCCGGAGCTAGAATGGAGCATGGAATTCGGTGTATACTGCATATACTCGCAAAATAAACGATTTTCCATATGGGCTTCTCCTAAAAAAGGTCTACCAAAAAATGAAATCATACCACACTAATAGCTTTTATCTTTATTTTTTTTCCTTATTTCGACAACTTTTTACTATGAATCTTGAAGGTAACTTGTTCTTTTTTATTTTTATTATTAACAGTTGAAGTGTTGTAGCGAAAATTAATAATTACTACGAGTGGAAATATTTGCAGCGTCCGTATTTCTGCTGTACCTAATTAAAAAAATCTAAGAGATAATTGTCATAGTTCAAAAGTCTACGAACAAAATATATACTCTGACCTTCGTTTACATGTATATAAGGAAAAACAAAGTTCTCAAAAAATCGTTGGATTATGTATAATTCTATAAGAGCTTCAAGAGTAATTCTGTTTTTTGTAGCGTCCGTTTCGATTTTTATTAATTGTTTATTAATTTGTAGTAATTTGTTCTAAATCCTGACGATATATTAATAAGAGTGGCTTCTTTTGGGAGGAAGGAAAAAATTTTGTTGATGTTCCAGACTAAAATGAAAGATTGGTTTGTTTTATGTGTTCTCCTAAAATATTTCGCATTTATCATTGCCCATTCGTGAGCTGGACGCGTTCAAAATAACCTCAATAAATCAGGTTTTTCTTGAATAAAATTCCCATCTGCCCTTTATGCTGGGTCATATTGCAAGTTTTTAATATGGTTTGATAAGGCTCCGACCAGATTTTAATTTCTAGCAGGTTTTTTCTAAATACAATTCTCACCGTGAATGTTATTCAAGAAAAACCTGAAAGGTTACTTTGAACGTGTCCAGCTCACGAACGGACAATGATAATAGCGAAATATTTCGGGAGAACACATAAAACAAACTAATCTTTCATTTTAGTCGGGAACATCCACTACTTTTATTTTGAAGCAACTCTAATATCACCGTTGAACAAATATTAAAAAATTTAAATGCACATCAACCAAAATATATTTTTATGAAAGTAGTGACCCACTATGCCAAAACCTCATACTCAGTTTTTCATTCTCTGGTCGAATTTTCCTTTAAAATGACTTCGAAGTTGCAAAGGACATGTCCCCTTCCACGAATTTTCGCCGTTTTTTGTGCAAGTCGTATTATAACAACATGGATATCACATGAAAGGTGACATTTTGAACTTTCTTCTCAGATTTTTTATTTTTACCATATGGACCTAAAAAGGATAAAACAGTCCTTTCAAATTTTTATTCTTTATTATCTTGAAAATCCGTAGTAGAAAATTCCAGGAAAAATATATTTTATGGGCTCTTGTCTTCTTTTACACTCTTCCAAAATTCAGTTTTGTCTCCAAAAATAGTTTAATTTGTTGTGTATTTATACACTCCACAATAGTATTATGTCTTTGTGCATTTGTTTGTAACACCCAAAGGGAAGGGAGATAGACCCATTGTTAATTCTACCGATCGACCGAGAATCGATTTAGCAATGTCCGTCTGTCACATATTTTAACAGATCTTCTTCAAATATTTTAAAATATCTTATATTTCAACTAGAAACATCCATAGTGAAAATGGGTTAGATCGGTCCAGATTTACATATAGCTTCAATACAAATTTTGCTCCCAGATAGACTTTTTCCGCCTCCAGAAACCACGAATTTTCACCGAATTTCTTCGAACTGAGCGTAACACGTTTTATTTGTACTGGAAGAACTTATTTTGAAAGTTAGTCTATTTATTGTATTTTTGGATATAGGCCCCATACAAATATTCTTCTCGATTTGACAAATTGGACCAGGTCATATTAGCCTATGATTAGGAAACATACAAAAATTCTTCCCGTTTTTACTTCTTTACCGAGTTGAATTAAAATACTTTGTAAATAATTAATATAATATATAAATTATATATAAATATTATATATTAATATTATATATAAATAATTAAAATATTTGAAATAAATTTTGTATATTGATTATTGCCAAATTGATAGCCTCTATAAAGCCATACTTGGCGCTGAGGCATTATGTATATTTGTAAATACAATATTGTAATAAAGACAAATAAATCAAAAAAAAAAAAAAAAATTGTATTCGGATAGAAAATGAAGTGGATTATATAGTCGGCCCGACCGACTTTAACCATTCCTTACTTGTTTTATTTATAAAAAAATTTAATACTCATAATTTTATTATTTATTACTTATTTATTTTTCTTCATTATTGATGATCGGATTATTTCTTCGATCTTTATTTTGATATATATTGGTGTTGGGTGGTTTAATAATAAAGCTCTAGGTCAGTTCTTTTTTTATATTTTGGGGTTTGTTCAATATATCGATGCCCTTCGAGGATCATCTTGAGGAATTAAATTATAAATAAACAAAAACACGCGAAAAGTCAACTTGCATCTACGTCATATCCTGCCGCAACAACCAAACACCCAATTTATTTTCATTTCTACTCTAAACACATTTTAACTGTTTTTATTGAATAGCATCAAAAATTCCAAAATAATATTCAAAAAGTTGAAACTGAACTCTTTAGTCTTATATCCTTGTCAAACTGCATGCGATATCAATCGATTTCAGCTTTAAATGACATAAGATCGATTTTCAAATGTCAAATTTGTATGGAATGTGACATTTGTAAATCTTTGTCATATCAGCTAGATTCGCATGCATTCTGAAAAGGATATTACTCGTTGAAAAATAGTTATTAATAATCCGCCACTTCGATTAACGTTCTCAATTTCGGAATTTTACCCTTGAATATCAGAGAGAAATTTCTCTTCTTCAATAAATTTGTCAGTATTTTGCCTCAAGATGTTTTTATCCTATGACAACTGCTTCACTACCATCAGAAAAATAGCATTTCTAAATCTGTGTAAAATTCAAACTACAATGTAGTTCAACAATTTTACTCCAGTTCAGTAAAAAATTCCTAAAAAGTTGAAAAATTAACTAAGTCAGTTTAAGTAATATGTAAGGAAAAATCAGCTAAATTGTCATCAATTTAAGTAAATATTTACTTGATTTGAGAAAAATTTACTTAGGTTTAGTTTAAATTAAATTTAATAGTTTTAAGAAAAATTTACTTAGATTTAGGAAAATTTCAACAAAATTTTACTTAGATTTAGAAAAAATGTACTTGGTTTGAGGAAAAACTTACTGGAATTTTCCTCAGTTTGAGTAAATATTTACTTAGTTTGAGGAAAATTGAACTGGATTGAAGAATCCAGTTCAAAGCATGTACTACTTTCAAGGAAAAGATTGAACTTGATTTGAGGAAATATTCCTTTAGCGCTATACGAAGTTCAATTTTCCTAAATTTTAGTTCATTTTAACTCATTCAGAAAGTAGAGATTCAACACACTTCACTTGCGTGAAAATCCGAAACCGAGAACAATTATTCCCAGGACATGAATCCGCCCCGAAGACGATTTATACGCATATTCGAAGCCACAGGTTTGATGACCGGTACTTTCAACAGCATAACACAGTTTTCTAAAATAATTTTGATATCAACCGGTGTTATTGCCACTTCCGTAATTTGCAAAATTCTCCCCACTGTGCGTCATTGTGGCATAATTCCCAATTTCCATGCAGAGCAGTGCAAGAACACGTGGTTATCTGTTGATAATAACTGGTCGACAAGGCAAACATAAGTGGCAGCTGTCTTCGTAAAAATTCGAAACGAAATTCAAATTTACTTTATTCAATTCCATCAACATTTCCATACAGCCTTTGTTGCACTTGGCGCCCAGTGAGTAGAACGACCGATGAGCTAAAGAATTCCCAACACCTTGGACATCGCACACAGCTCAGCTCAACTCAGCTCAGCTCAACTCAGCTCAGCTAAGATTGTAGAGCATCCCGGCTAAGGGATCATCCTTTGTCACACACGAAGACATTCGCTTAATGTGAACAGAATAGTACCTACTTAAATATATAACGAAAATTCATGATCCTCTGTTTTTCGGGCATTAGCAGATGTTTAAGAATTTTTTCTGTTTTTGAGGATCACTTTTGTTTTTGTTTGCAAACTTGAACATTCGTGCAAGTTGCCATCTAGATTTCACTCCCTTCTTATTGCGGGTATCTGAGAACAACATAAATATAAATTCGCCCTAAAAAAACCAACGAAAGAGGGTACACGACGGAGGGTATATGGCGCATTACTTTGCCATTATAGGTACGTAAATAATTTCCTTTTGTGTGAAATTATGTACCCTTGAAAAAGTCGTTGCCAAAAGGTAGACGAGTACACACATGCGCGCATGCTTATCAGAGCATTTGACGGAGGGGTGAAAGGAGCCGTTGATTTAGCAGTGAAGAATTGGATAGACTGTGTGTCTACTTAGTAACATGTTGAATAGTTCGGATATTCAATGTTTACATCTGTAAATGAATATTAATTAAATTACACAACTTTGGCAAGTCCTTTGGAATTTGTACAAAGCAGCCCAGTTTATCCCAGACTTTCCTTAACGGCAGCAAAGCACGCAGAGTGAATCAACAGATGAGAAATAACAAGTAAAAAGGCTTTAAGTTCGGCCAGGTCGAAGCGTATAAACCCTCCACCATAGATTGGATTCCACAGTATTACCGGTAGTTTAGAGTGATTAATTTTAAACATCACGCCCATTGTTGGCAATCAACACCTTTCGAATGATACCTAAATGATGAACATCGGAAGGAAATTGACGGCGCAGGGCTCATTTTTGTAAAAGGAGTTTGAAAATTTTGACTCTGAAATGCATCTCCTGTCAGTGACATAATTTTTCGTCCGATATTCATCATTTAGGCAACATTCGAAAAAATATTGAATCCTTCTATTTATTTTCATAACACCTCTTACAAAATGTTTCTAAGAAATATGAGTTTTTAGCTGTCACCTTGAAAAAGCACAAAAAATCAATATAAACGTCTAAGAATACGACCAATGAATTATACTAAGACAATAATAAAAATGTTTTTTTAAGTGCTCTCAATGGTCTATTAATTCAGAAAAAATTTGGACAAAAATGCAACACAGAAGGTTCACCCAGTGACGAAATATTTTGCAGATCATCATTAAATAAACCAATCTTCATTTTCGTGACCCACCCTAATACCCTCACACTCAGACAAGATGTGTATGGAAGGACTTAAATTTAGCTTAGCGCTAGATTATTTGTGTGGGAGGTACTATAAGGTTTGTGGCAAATGGACCCAGTTTCCACATTTGTAAATAATTGTAAAAATTTGACAAATATGAAATCATAGTGGATTTCAGGCACCCTTATAGAAGTTATAAAGGATTTATTTTTACCTAGGATAGTACTGGAAGGGACGTGGCTAAAGCATAAATATTTTTTTGTTTAGTGTGATTATAAAACAAAAAATTCAATTAACTCTCCATCCTATGATCTTTGTAAATTTATTGTTGACATTTTAAAGAACCTGACAAAAGATTCATCTTACAACGTAAAAGACGCAGTTGAATTTAAATCTAGAATCAACAACACACACATTGACGACAACGAGATACTAATTTCATTTGACGTGGTGTCCTTATTCCCTAGTATTCCTGTAAACCTAGCCATTAAAACTATTGAGAGAAAGTGGGAGAAAATAGAGACATTTACCAAAATACCAAAGGACTTATTTCTAAAAATATTAACATTCTGCATAAAGGACACGCGATACTTTAAATATAATGACCACATATATGAACAAAGGAAAGGAATGCCCATGGGCTCCCCGGCTTCTCCTGTGATCGCTGACATTGTGATGGAAGAACTGCTGGACGCTACAATGGAGAAATTGACGACAAAACCAAGAATTCTCACAAAATATGTAGACGATTTGTTTGGGATACTAAGGTAGGAAGAAGTTGACAATACCCTAAAAACACTGAACTCATTTGATCGACAAATACAATTCACTATGGAAAAAGATGAAGACAATAAACTCCCATATCTTGACTCTATAATTCATAGACAAGGAAACCTGCTAAAATTGAACTGGTACCAGAAGCCAACGTCATCAGGAAGACTTATAAATTTTCATTCCAAACACCATAGACGAACAATAATCAACACAGCGACGAATTTTATAAATAGGGTATTCAATATAAGTGACTCATCATTTCACAAAGACAATGAACGCAAAATCAAGAAAATTCTACGATCAAATGACTTCCCTAAACAAACCATCGACGATCTGATAAACCATACTAAGATGAAAAACATACAAGTGACAAAGAGAAGGAGGAGAAAATCTATAAACCGCTGACGTATGTACAAGGATTTTCTGAAAGGTTCAAAAATGCTGACATTTATAACAAAGACAATTTTCAATTAGCTCTCAAAACAAATAGTACAGTAAATAATTTATTCAGCAAAACTAAATCTAAGATAAAAAAGAGGACAAGTCTAATGTAGTTTATAAGATTCCTTGTAATGGTGACAAGTCCAACATATGCCAAAAGGTATATGTTGGTACTACCAAGACGAAACTAAAAACTAGACTTTCTTCACATAAATCGGACCAAAAAGCAACTGACAAACCAATAGAGCAAAAAACAGCTCTTGCGGCCCACTGTACTCTGACAGGCCATACGCCAAACTTCAAAGACGTACAAATATTAGCAGAGGAGAGAAATTACAAACGAAGATTCACTCTTGAAGTATTGAACATTATTGACGTTCCCACGGAGAAGAGGATGAACTACAAAACAGACACAGAGAATTGCGCGAAAGCTTATCGACATATAGTACAAAAATACAGCCGACAAAGAGAGACTTTTAGTTGACAATTATTTGTACACACAACAGGACGACGCCTATTAATTTTTAATGTAATTATTTTTGAATTTTTGTGATATTGATAGTGATTATTTGTTATAAATTGTATATATTTTTGTTTAGTGTTTATCCCCTGATGATGGTTGACGAAGGCAACCGAAATATTGGGAAAATAAAATAAAAATAAATAATAAAACAACACCACCAGTTTTTTCCATGGCCTCAAGCTGAATAAATCGATAAGAAAATTAAATACATAAAAAGGTCAACGATACATAAAGAAAACATTTTCAATTATCAAATTGCAACTGATTTTGACTACCCGAATGCAAGTTATATAGGTTTTATTGTAACCGAGGGGGTGGAAAAATATCACCCATAGTGCAGGTTAATGTAACGCCTATAAAAGCATTCCCAAAGGTGAACTTTCACAGTATTCCGATCATCCGTATATATGATACAACAGCTTTGATTCTACGTAGATTAAGGTGATTTTGTGCGGGAGTTACTCTTTGTACGCTTAATGTAATTATAAAAACTTTATCAAACATCAAAATAAAGCTGATTCCGAATATCCGTATGGAAGTTACATTGGTTTTAATTTAACATGGAATATGGACTATTTGTGTGGGAGGTACCAGAAGACGCGTGGCAGTTTAGCCCATCTTAAACTAAGTTTGGGAAAAATATTAACACGTGCAAAGTTTGAATAGATTCCTTAACTCATTTCTTTATGAAAAAAAAAAACAAACTGTAAAATTAAAATCAGCTTTCATATCGATATTTCTCCAGATCGGTAATGTACCAATTATAATCAAGGTGCTTCCCTGAGATACTGGAGAACGTTAGTTTACGGCGAATAATGGAAGAAATGTCAAAAATCAAATTGATTTTTTGTTCTGTGTGATTCCCATCCTTTCCATTACCTAAACAAAAAACTTCATTCGTAAGAAGAAATTACATTACATTCAAAACACATAGAAAATCAATCAAATTGTTCACTAATCAAATAACATAAAAACTAAAAAAAATAATATAATTTCCGCTTTATTGACTTAATTCGGCTGTTGACGAATGAATATTTCTCTTTTTGTAACCTTTCTTTACTATTATGCTAAGAAAATCCAAAGAAAACGTGTAATTTTACAAAATTCAAATCAAAAATGCCCCAACTTTCAAATCCCGCCCATATGTATATTGTCTAAGCAGGCTACAACTAAATTAACTCACACAACAATAAAGGAATCTCGGAGTCGAATATACTCAAAAACAGGTTTTAATTTCGTATTGGAAGGGTCACGCCCACTTACCGCCCATCTTTGCACAACTAGTTACACTGGATAAACTCACACAAAAGTTCAGCACTCTAGGTGTCATAGAACTGACAGTATTCGACAATAGGTTTTAACCTCATATGTGATGTACCACGCCCACTTTCCCAATACCGCCCATTTTTGACACAGTTACTCACATTGTATCTGTCATAGAACGGAATATATTCGATAATGGGTTTTAACTTCGTATGGGAGGTACCACGCCCACTTTTCCATTAAAGTCCACTTTTGTCACAACTACGCACATTGATGCTAGATGCACTCTAGGTGTCATAGAACTGACAATATTCAATAACAGGTGTTAACTTAGTATGGGAGGTGCCACGCCCACTTTTTCATTACCGACAATTTTTGGCACAACTACGCACATTGATGATGGATGCACCTACACAAAAAAATTGCAGCACTCTAGGTGTCATAGAACTGACAATATTCAATAATAGATTTTAACTTCGTATGGGAGGTGCCACGCCCACTATTCCAATACCGCCCATTTTTGGCACAACAGACCAACAATTAGTGAACTTTCACAAAAATTCAAGACTCTAGCTGCAACAGTATTCCGAATATGCTAATTTATAAAAACCGAATAAATCCCCAATTAAAATCCCCACTGAAAATATGAAAAATTTATATAGCCTATTTTCTCCACCCGTTCAACATACTGTAAAAATTTCAAGAAGATAGTTCCAGTAGTTTAGGCTGCTATAAAGAACAAACACAGATTCATTTTTATACCCTCCACCTCCAGGATGGGGGTATATTCACTTTGTCATTCCGTTTGTAACACCTTGAAATATTCATCGGAGACCCCATAAAGTATATATATTCTGGGTCGTGGTAAAATTCTAAGACGATATAGCCATGTCCGTCTGTCCGTCTGTCCGTCTGTCCGTCTGTCTGTTGAAAGCACGATAGCGGCCGAACGAAATGAGCTAGGAGGTTCAAATTTTTCCTAAATGTGTCTTATGGTTGTAGATCGGTTGGGATTGAAAGTGGACGAAATCGGCCCAGAGGGAAAAATTTATCCCTCACAACTACTGAAAATACCCCTAATATTTTGTGTATTTCAGCATGTTTTTTGAACATATTAGCTTGTATTTTCTTGATATTCGCAATGCGCATTCCCTTTATAGCATAAAAGGGCACCATAGAGAGATTTTTATTTGTAGGGGGCGAAATGGGACAAAAAGGGATAAAAATGGTACCTTCCAAACGACAACAGATAGAAACACGAAATTTGGCGTGTACATTCCTCTAATAGAGTAGATAAATAATATAAAAGTAAAATTCGTACCTTAAAGGGGTTAAATGGGGCAAAAGAGATAAAAATAGTACCAACCTTACGGCTGCACCTAGAATAGTGAAATTCGATATATACATTCCTCTGATTGCGTAGACACGTAAAATAAAATTACTTTCCAATATTCGTACTTTTTGGGGTTCAAATGGTAAAAGGGGATAAAAATATTACCTACCAAATGACAGCAGCTAGAATCATGAAATTCGGAGTATACATTCTTCTGACTGTGTAGACACGAAAAATAAAACGTTTTTCCCAAATTCGTACTTTCAAGGTATACAATGGCTACAGGGGATAAAAATAGTACCAACTAAACGAATACAGCTATGATGAAATTCAGTGTGTACATCCCTCTAATTGTGTAGATACGTAAAATAAATAGGTTTTAGATAGTCGTACTCTGAGGGGGCAAAATTGGAAAAAGGGGATACAAATGGTACCAACAAAATGACCACTGATAGAATCATGGAATTCGGTGTATACATTCCTCTAACTGCATAGCCACATAAAATATTTTTTTCCCAAATTCGTTTGTTGCTTTTACGACAAAAAATGGTAGAATCATGAAGTTGTCTTATACTGCGTACGTGAGAGAGATAAGGTATTTTCAAAATTTATACTTTTGAAATTAAAATAGGATGGAAATACAACCAACCAAACGACTGTAGCTGAAAATACACTCTCTATCCCCCAATATTTAGGGTATTTATGATTGCTCCCTTATATTTACTTTATGAATTGAAGTATTATATCCATTATATATATAGTATACAAATATTGGTAGCTTGGCTTGGCTTTCGCCAAATATTTATTCATGTTCACTTTCAGAATTTCATCATTTTATTTATATATAGTAGTCGATTTTAAACAGTGCGCATAAGTATACATTATAGTTTGAAATAGTAAACAAATATAGTAATGTGCATAAAAATATCACAATTTTCGTAATATGGTACTGTGCTTCTATGTAAAGTCGACATTTTTTAATCTGCTGGTAATACTGTGGAATGCACTCCGTGGTGGAGGGTATATAAGATTCGGCCCGGCCGAACTTAACGCCTTCTTACTTGTTCGATTTATTTTCCTCGTTTCAGGAATTATGTGATTTTTGAAATTCAAGAATATGTAATCGTATTAACACATTTTGGTGATACCTCATACAAAAATCTCATCTGGAAACACCCCGGTTCCGTTCGATAGTTAAATTAAGTCAAAAAATGGAATGGGAACCACTGTACACTAGGATGGGTCACGAAAATAAATTGCAGCGGTCACCTCCCACAAATGAAGATTGGATTGTTTAATGATGATGTACAAAATATTTCGTCACTGGGTCAAGCCATCTGTAAGCTAAACGCTCCTGAAAACACCTCTAAAAATCATGTTTTTCGCGTGTAATTTTTTTTATGTTGCTTTTTTGCCCTTTTTTCTGAATTAATAGAACCTTGGAAGCACATTAAATAGAAATCTTTATTCTTGTCTTAGAATAAATCATTGGTAGAATTATTGGGCGTTTATATTTATATTTTGTGTGTTTTCAAGGTGACAGCTAATAACTCATATTTCTTGGAAACATTTTGTAAGAGGTGTAATGAAAAATAAATAAGGGGAATCAATACCTTCCGAATGATGTCTAAATGATGAATATCGGGCGATAAATGACGTCACTGACTCCATTTTTGTGAAATAATTTAATGCAGGCGATGATTTTCACAGCCAAAATGTTCAAACGCTTTTTACAAAAATGGGCGCTGCGGCTTCAATTTCATTCCGATGTTCATCATTTAGGCAACATTTGAAAGGTATTGACTGCAGCTATTTTTTTTTTATAAAATACTACCGCCGAACACGACAATTGTTTAGTACCCACTGTGAAAATCCACAAAAAACTACTACTAAACGTCCAATAATTCGACTAATGAGTTACTCTAAAACAAGGGTCTATTATTTCATAAAAATTTGAGAAAAAATGTAACACAAAAAAAATTACTCCGGATTATTTTATTTATTTATTTTTAGGATTATTTTCAGGAGCGTTTAGCACACAAAAGGCTTGATCTAGTAACGAAATATTTTGCAAATCATCATTAAACAATCCAAACTTTATGTTCGTGGGGTGGCTGGAACTTGTTTCTCCATTTGTATGGACGGCGACCCAGCCTACGTGACCCACAGGTCACGTAGGCCAGGTTCGTGATGTGACCCACAGGCCATACATGAGATAGCTAAATATGATTGCTTTAGAAATGTTATAGAAAGGAAGCTGTCTAACACATCCTATTGCAATTTCCAAAAAAATCATTAACAAAATACATTAGACAAATTAAGAGATAAATTGTTAAACTTCCAAAGTTAAGTTAAATTATTAAATAACCTTTTCAGTCTACATGTCAGATAGAGCTGAAATTTACATAAGGTTGATTTTTAGCGTCAAATTTGAATGGGATCAGACATTTGCAGATTGCCCTTGTTAAATTTCGGCTTGATTTCGCATGGAGTCTGAAAAGGGCAATAATGAGCTTTACCCTATTTTTCCAAATTATCAACATATTAATACGTCCTATAAGAGAAATCTCTCCAATGTTTACATTCATTCCTTCTATGTTTGCGCTCGATCTGCTCTAATCCACACCCATATCCATTTGCCCATTTCAGGTAGGTATAACAATTTGCATAATGTTGTCACTATCAAATGGCTAAAACATACCGACACGTTGTCATTAGACTACTAATAAAGTTATATGATCTGTACATCATTGTGTTGGATCTGCAGCTGCAATGCCTAGAAAACGGGGTAATTATTCGGTAACCGCTGGATAATGTTTTTACAGCACTAATTTGAATACGACGACTGCGACAGCTACTACGCTCAAACGGCTGTAGCGGATAAATGGCATAAATGTTTTAGTTTCAGTTTTTATTGTGTGTTTTGGGAGCGAGAATGAGGGTACCTTTTTTGTAATGCGTTTCCCTTAGTTCCGCTTTTCAGTGGTCGTATATCATCGCATTGTCTATGGGCATAATATTTATACCACCCTAAAAAATTCAAAAAATGTGAAAACAATGGAAACGACGACTACGACAATCAACAGTCTGTTGCCAGTTGGCTGGTTGGCCTTTTCTTTTCTTGAAGGAACAACAAAAAAAAACAGGGATGAGGTAGACAAGATTAAACATGCAGCCATATTTTCTTCTTTCATCAGCAGCATGAACATACTGGTTGGGAGAGGTTCACATGCACATCTGTTGAGGTATTCGTATAATTGGTTTATTATTATTATTATGATTATTATGACTGTTAATACTATAGTGTTTCATAAAAATATGAATTTTAATTAAGAATAAATTGAATACAACTAAAGACGAGTACAGATGTACCCCAGCGAGTGCGCATGTGCATATGCCTGCTGCAAAACGGATATACATGTCTACAGTCGCTGTCAAAAATAAGGGCACAAACATACTATTGGGAGTAGAGATGGGCGCGTGAGTGATTTCTGACTCATGTTCACGCACGCTCACGAAGGAAAAAAATTAATCACGCACGTTCACGTGAGTCGCGACCATCTCTAATTGGGAGTAAGAAGACGAGGGATGGGCAAATATATTTTCATTTCTCATGTTAAAGGGAGATAGCCGAAATCACAAATTTGCGACCAATTTTTATAAAGAGTGATTTTTTTGAGGTTAGGATTTTCATGCATTAGTATTTGACAGATCACGTGGGATTTCAGACATGGTGTCAAAGAGAAAGATGCTCAGTATGCTTTGACATTTCATCATGAATCGTCTTACAAACGAACAACGCTTGCAAATTATTGAATTTTATTATCAAAATGCGTGCTCTGTTAAGAAAGTTCATTGCGCGCTTCCATTTTATGGTCAGTTTAATCGACCCACTGAAGCGGCTATTCGGGCTATTGTGACTAAATTTCGCACCAAATTTACATTGTTGGACATTAAACCACCAACACGCTTACGTAGAGTGCGAACTGAAGAAAATATCGCAGCTGTATCGGCCAGTGTTAATGATGACCACCAATTTTCGATTCGTCGCCGTTCGCACCAATTGGGTCTCTGTTACTCAAAAACGTGGAAATGCCAAAATTGGACTAAGCGGATGGACCACCTAAGACGCAGCCGCGGTCAACATTTAAATGAAATTATCTTCAAAAAGTAAATGTCATGGACCAATCTAACGTTTCAAAAAAAGAACCGATGAGATTTTGCAAATTTTATGGGTTTTTTTTTTTAAAAAAAGTTATCAAGCTCTTAAAAAATCACCCTTTACCACTTAAAAGTGGACAAAAATGGTACCAAGCAAACGACAACAGCTATAATTATGAAATTCAGTGTTCTAGTTGCATAGACACCTGAAATAAATGGAATTTTTCGAAATTCGTACTTTTTAAGAGTGAAATTGGGAAAAAGGGTTAAAATCGAAAAATAAAGGATTTTTTCGTAATTTATATTTTTAGGGGAAAACAGGGCGAAGGGATGCAACCGGATGCAATTGTAATAAAGGAATTCGGACGTATACGTCGACTGCATAGACACGTAAATTAAGAGATATTTCGATAATCGTACTTTAATGGTGAAAATTGGGAAAAAGGGTTAATTACTATCGCTAGAGTCATAAAATTCGGTGTCCTTTTCGTAATTTATAATTTTAGGTGAAAACGGTAAGAAAGGGGATATAAATGGTACTCACCGAACGGATGTAGATAGAAATGAAATGATAATGAAGTTCCGTGTATACATCGCTCTGAGTACGTATCCGGTTTTATGGTGAAAATTAGGGAAAAGGGCTACAATTGGCACCAATCAAATGGCTGTAGCTAAAGTCATAAACGTCGGCGTCCACATCAATTCAAAATTTGTACTTTTAGGGGAAAACGATATGAAAGGGGATACAAATGGTACTCACCGAAAGGATACAGATAGAATAATAAAATTCGGTGTATACGTCGCTCTCAGTGCGTAGTCGAAAGAAAGAAATATTTCGATATTCGTGCTTTTGGGATGAAACTAGGGAAAAAGGCCTTCAATTAGTACCAATAGCAGCAGCTAGAGTCATAAAATTATTCATCTATTCATCTATATTCTATATTCTATATTCATCTGACAATTAAGACGCACAGCATAAAGGATTTTGTTTAAATGTGTACTTTTAGGGTAAAAATGGGAAAAGGGATAAAATTGGTTTCAACCAAATAGTTGCAACTAGAATAATAAAATTCAGTGTATTCGTCGCTCTGACGCGAAAATAAGTGATATTTCGGAATTCGTACTTTTAGGGCGAAAATTAGGAAAGAGGGATGAAAATGGTACTAACCAAATATAATCATAAAATTCGGTGTTAAAATTCCCCTGACTGTGTAAACTTCCACCATAAACGAAAATTGTACTTTAAGGGAATAAATGGGATAAAAATCGTACCAACCAAATGTGTTACGAAATTCGTTGTATACATAAGCACGCAAAATAAAAGAGTTTTCCCAAATCCGTACTTTTAGGGCGGTTCTAAATATTTTTGTCGTGAGAGCAAGGATTTTTTTCATTGGTGGGTCCTCCAAAAAATCAAAAAAAAAAAAAAAAACAAGTAAGAAAACATCAGTCAGCTAAACTGACTTATAAAGGGTGGTTAAATTTTAAGGGCCGATGTTGATTTTGAGTAAAACACAAACTATTTAGGAAATTATTGTCATTTCTTTTTATTATGATAATATTGGATGGTTCAATTATGTATGGAACAAAATATCGGCCAAATAGCCGCCGCAACCTCGGCGGCACACCACCATCCGATAGTCCACATTTTCGATGACGCTGAGGCATAATTGAGGTTCTATGCCGTTAATGTGCCGAATTATCTCATCCTTTAGCTCTTGAATTGTTGCTGGCTTATAGTCGTACACTTTTTCTTTCAAATAACCCCAAGTCCAACGGTGTCAAATCACATAATCTTGGCGTCCAATTGACATTGCCACCACGTGAGATAACACGGCCATTGAATTTGTCGCCCAAAAGTCCCATTGTATCGTCAGCTGTGTGGCAAGTGGAACCGTCCTGTTGAAACCACATATCATCCACATCCATATCTTCCAATTCGGGCCATAAATAGTTCGTTATCATCTCACGATAGCGAAGACCATTCACAGTAACTGCCTGACCGGCCTCATTTTGGAAAAAATACGGCCCGATGATGCCACCAGCCCATAAACCGCACCAAACAGTCACTCTTTGTGGGTGTATTGGTTTTTCGACAATCACTCTTGGATTATCATTCGCCCAAATGCGCCAATTCTGCTTATTGACGAATCCACTGAGGTGAAAATGTGCCTCATCACTGAAGATGAAAAAATCACGAAGTACGATATCCATTTTGATTTGAACGCCCATTTTCATAATAAGCCTGAATAACTTTAACGCGTTGCTCGATTGTATCTTTCCATGGTTCAAATGAGTTAGTCTGAAATTGAGAAATGTCAAATGAAATGCAGAAAAAACTTGACGTTTAAGTGTGGTTCACATTCAACATCGGCCCTTGCAATTTAACCAGAACTTTGAGAGGGAGGTACCAGAAGGGGTGTGGCAATCCATGTGAATATAACCACTAAAAAAACATTGCTAAATATCAAATTTCACAATATTCCGATCATCAGTATAGAAGTTATAATAGCTTTAATTTTACATAGTGTCGCGTGATTTGTGTGAGAGGTACTGGAAAGGGCGTGGCAAAACCCGCCATATTTAGTACACTTGAAGTGATTGATAAAAACATTATCAAATACCAAAATAGAGCTGATTCCGAAGATCCATGTGGAGGTTACATTAGTTTTAATTTGACGTAGGAATATGGGGCATTTGTGTGGGAGGTACCAGAAGTGGCGTGGCCATTTCGCCCACCTTAGAACATAAACTAAGTTTGGGAAAAATATTACGAGAATAATATTCGAGAGTTATCGTGTATAACAGCCAGACGGACAGACACGGCTCAAACAAATTAAATAGTCGTGAAACGGATTAGCTCCAAACATACTTAGGGTCTTAATGCGGTACACTTTTTTCTGTCCCAAATGATATATACCCTCCTACTCTGTAGAGTGAGGGTATAGAAATAATTAGAACCACTCTAATGCATATGTAAGCATGTGTTGTGTAGTTACTTCAAAGTCGTTCTTATACCTTTTATCGCAATTAAAGACGTCAATTTATTTCCGCTTCACCCCAACATGGACCCACACTGTGGAATCCCTATTACACCTTCAGGTTCCTATCGCAAAACTTAAACTATGTGTCTGTGTTTCAATTTCATCAACATGTTAAAACCGTATTTGAATTTATCCAATGTTAAATTTCCAATATTTCTATTTATTCTAATTACCAACTCACTTTTGCTTGCTACTGTACTTCTACAAAACACGTTGGGAAATATCAATTTCTTGAAATATTCGTTGTTAGTTAATAAGTTAATAAATGACAACAACAAAAGGTTATGTAAATGCATTATTCAACGTGCAGGCTAGCTAATGAGAATTATTCTAAAAATGGTTTAATAAATGCGGGTACCATTGCATTTTGCGTTGCAATCAATCAGCTAAGCGATTAAAGAAAATATATATAAACGACAGAGTTGTAGAAATGCGTGTTGGAATTTGAAAAGACGCAGTTCGTTCTATTCCCTAAACCGCTCTAAATCTCCCATTACAATCTTAGACAAGAAGTATAATATGTCTTTGAAAAGACGCAGTTAATTTGATGAACATCTTTGTGGTATTTACAGTTGTAAGTAATTTACAATAATTTAATTTAAGCTTCTGCAAGATAATGTGAGCCCACCACACAAACTTGCCCGTGTCTATGCCGTCGCCATAGTAATTGTTTCCGCTCGCTGCAAACGCTCGCTTTTCATCAACGTCGCTGCAACTAAAACTTCCGATCCACCATATCCGCACTGGAAGCACTTAAAGAATAAAAGCAATAAACCCATTTAATGTTGACAAGGACGGAAGTGAAATATATGTACCAGCGAACAGAGCGACGCGAGTAGAGACATACTCAAGTCGAACAGGCATGACTCTATATTGCCATTCGGCCAAATACAAATATTACAATATCACATCCAGGTTTTTAGAATGCTTAATAATATTTCGTCAGAAGCTTGCACACTTATCGGGAAATAATAACGGCAATCTTAATGGATTAAACCGAATTTCTCGCAGAATATCTAGATGTCAAATATTACAACTTTTTTAAAGCAATGGGGTCCGTAACTCGGCACACTCTTGTCCTTCGAGGCTTACGGTTTGTTCCCAGAGAAAACAAGGAAGGAAAGGCTAAAATCGGACGGGGCCGACTATATGATACCCTCCGCTTTCTACCTAATTGCAATTCAATTTGGTAAAAAAGTAAAATCGAGAAGGATTTTTGTTTTGTCCTAATCAAGGACCCACTCTCATAATGTACGTTTCAAGGTAAAATATATTCAGATAATTTGTATTGGGACTATATCTAAATCTGAACCGATCTTACCCGCTTTCACCACAGATATTGATAGCTGGATTATAGAGCGTTTGCTGTGCCAAATTTGAGGAAAATGGAGTAAAATATGTGGTTTCTAGATCGAAGAAAGTCATATCGGGAGCGTCAATTGTAGGGGGCTACATCTAAATCTGAACCGATCTTACCCGCTTTATAAGATGTTGTGCCAACTTTAAAGAAAATCGTGTACAATATGTGGTTTCTAGAGCGGAAACGATTTTACTCGCTTTCAACATAGGTGTCTCTAGTTGGATTCTAAGGTACTGTGCAAATTTGAAGAGAGTCCGGTAAAATATGTGGTTTCCAGAGCGGAAAATGTCAAGTTGGGAGCGACATTTGTATGGAGCGTGTAAATCGACTCAGAAAGTGATTCTAAGCCGATCTGTATAATAAACGATGGGTCTAACTCGTTTCCTTTTGGGTGTTACAAAGACATAACAGCCTAGTGGAGTGTATAATAATCTAGAGGCAGCAATTCATACGATCTCAGTGGTCAATTTACTAGCCCATATCGATGAATGACCTATTCAAGCGACCATAAGCCGATGACTTGTAGGGAAAGACCCGGCGAGAAGTGCATGGCTAGTGTCTACTAGCCAGCCTAAGAATCACTCTAGATGATAGGGAAATTCTTTCTGATAACCAGTTTGGATATCGCCGGGGTCTTTCGGTGTCCCATGCGTCCTTGGGGATTATGTTCCCACGAACCTAAATAGGAGACGTATTACGATAGCTATTAGCTTTTGATAGTGTATGGCATGGAATCTATATGGAACCTGTCCGGTACAATACGTTCCGTGATATTCCGCAGCTCTTGGTATATGTTGATGACATTCGTATTGCTTTGTCAGGAGCAGCAGCGGCTATCACAAACTCAAGGGCAAAGGTTTACCTTGAGAATGAGAGATTCTTCGAGAAGTGGAAAATGTGACTGAAAGTGCAAGGGATTTTTTCAAGGGCTAAAGGCGATTCCTCTACCCTAGTGCGGGGGTTGATCTCTCTATTAGAGGCAATATGATTCGTACTTCCAATAGAACCAAATATTAATTATGATCCATATTTTGGCCAAAGTGAAAACTGTTTCCTGGAGTTATCTGCAAGTTTTACGAAGAATTAAACTATTGTTATATCAACAAGTCCATGATCTCCAACGCATTTCCAGTTTGGCATGAGATTTCTTCCCACCGAATGGAAAACTTAGAATCTGGGAAAGGGGGAGGATTCTGGTGTGCTATCTGGGAATGCGGCCCCACTGGCATCTAGGTGGTACCACCGTCGACCACAACCATCTCCACAGATTTTGAGTTATAGAAAATGCTTCCTTTCTAGAAAACGGACTGGTTAAGGACAGTCTTCTTTATGACAATAGTCTGCAGAGACTAACGACGGACAACTACAGACCTGTATTCTGACCTTAGATAGGGAGGGTGTTCTCTTTAGGAATGATAGGCTTTTCTTTTATCACAGTAGGTTAGGAACCCTGAATATTTATGAGACGATGTACAACACCATTCAATAACTTTCTACCTTTTATGTATTATAAATAATATTTTTTAGAAATAAATATTAGCTTGTAAATTAAAAACAAGAGTCTTAAGAAACTCCCATTTCCTTGTTCCATATTTGGGAGAATATCGTACATTATCTACTCCAAATGCGGCAATTTTGCTTATTGACATGTCCAAAAATCGTTCACTGAGTATAGACAGCGGTGGTTTGTTCGATTCTGCTATATAGCGTGTTGGTTTGGTGGACAACCGTGCTATTTGTATCCGCTTAAGGCTTGCATTATCATAAGGAAGCAAAAAGGGCAACTACTAGAGAGGTATTATAGTTTCTGCGTCAACCATATTATGACAACTAGAGCGGCAATTAGATTTAATTGTATTTTCCTTTGGATCAATAGGAACGTAGGTCATATGGACATTTCATGTCAGGCCATTGTGATTTTAAATGGTCCACCCTATACTACAGGGGCTTTGGGTATCTGTCTCCACATCCTTCTATCGACAAGCTGTTCATGGTAATTAATAGGCCATCTCGGAGATCTGTCACCGGATCTTGAAGAAACAAAACATAGGAACAACCCCGCTTTATTAAACAAGTAAGGAAGGTTAAAGTCGGGCGTGGCCGACTATATGATACCCTACACCTAGTCAATATACTCTGTGGTGGGTGTGTAGGGTATAAAATGGTCGTTACATTTGAACCGGGTATATATATATATATATATATATATATACTATAAATTGCATAATTCTATCTGTATTTGTAAGAAACTTTGAATAAGAGCAATATATAAATCTGAACCGATCTGACACATTTTTAACCGACACATTTAGGTTTTCTGAAATATAAGACGCTTTCCCAAATTTGATGGAAATCGGTAAAACATGTGGTTTATAGAGCGGAAAGAATTAAATCATTTATATGGGAGCTATATATAAATCTGAACCGATTTGACAAACTTTCGCCATGGATGTTTGTAGTTAAAATATGAGAAGTTTTGCCAAATTTTAAGCAAATCTGCTTAAATATGCTATTTCTAGAGGGGAAATAATCAATTCAGTGGCGAAATATGTATTGGAGCTATATATATATATATATATGTTTCAACTAAAAACAGCTCTGATAAAAATGGGAAAGATCTGTTTAGATATATATATATATAGTTGAAATATAAGTTGTTTTGCCAAATTTGAAGAAAATCTGATAAAATATGTGGTTTCTAGAGCGGAAATAATCAAATCGGGGGAGACGTTTGTGTGGGAGCTATATATAAATTTGAACCGATGTGACCCACTTTCGCCATAATATCTATTGTAGTTGAAATATGATCTGATTTGCCAAATTTTAGGCAAATCTGTTGAAATATGTTATTTTTAGAGCGGAAAGAATCAATTCAGTGGCGAAATTTGTATTGGAGCTATATATATATCTGAACCGATTTTGGCCATTTTTACCAGAGTTGTTTCTAGTTGAAATATAAGCTGTTTTGCCAAATTTGAAGAAAATCTGTTAAAATATGTGGTTTCTAGAGCGGAAAGAGTCAAATCATAGGAGACATTTGTATGGGAGCTATATATAAATCACAACTGATCTGGCCTATTTTTACCAGAGCTATTTTTAGTTAAAATATATGACGTTTTGCTAAATTTGAAGAAAATCTGTTGAAAAATGTGGTTTCTTGAGCGAAAAAAGTAAAATTGGGAGAACAAATTTTATGGGAGCTAAATCTGAACAGATTTGCTTCAAATTAAATAGCGTTCGTCCTTATCCCATAAAACTTCGTTGTGCACAGTTTCATTTAGTTCTAACCACAATTGCGACCTGGACTTTGATTACAAGAATAGATGGACAGGCGGACGGACATCGCTAAATCGACTCAAAAAGTGATTCTAAGTCGATCGGTAAATAAACGATGGGTCTATCTGGTTTCGTTTTGGGTGTTACAAACAAATGCACAAAGACATTATACCCTGTGGTGTAGAGTATAAAAAGTTCCTCACATACTTCGACCTCTACCCGATTACAGCAATCCTAAGATGATATTCGCAAAGCCATTCGAAGTCACATTTCCTTCAAAAATGGAGAATAAAATTGTCGAATATTGAATTTAGATATACACAGACGGCTCCAAAATGGAATAAGCTCGACTAGCATGTTCATTCGGACTTCGTGACAGTTGCCGCAAAAGTCTTCGCAATTAAGAAAGAAAGCAGTAGGGATCTATAAATCGACTTTCGACTAATCGACTTTTGTGAGGAAGAAGTCCAAAAGTCGAACTCGACTTTACCATTGCCAAAAGTCCACTTTTTGTATCAATGAATTTAAGTTATTGAATACCGATTTTACTTTTTTCGCTCTAGAAAACATATCCTTTATGCGATTTTCTTAAAATTTGGCACAACAACTAGAAACATCTATGCGAAAAGTGGGTAAGATCGGTTCAGATTTAAATGTCCAATATAAATGTCTCTCGATTTTGTTTTGATTTGATCTATTCGTCTTTTCATTAATTTGCAATGTCGTCTTTTCATTTATTTGCAACAGTCGAAAAATCGATTTTTCAAAAGTCGAAAAATCGACTTTTTGCTCCAAACATACATCCCTAGAAAGCAGTAAACTTTCCTCTTTAGGCACAAGGGGTCCCATAGGAATCTTTGTAGACAGTCAAGCTGCCAATTGGAAACCATGCGCGGCGAATGAAGCCGCAATTCAACGATCACTGCCATAGCTGCGACAACGAAGATGAAGAAGAGAACGTCGAACACTTCTTATGCGATTGCCCGGATCTAATAAACCACAACACAACGGCCTTGGGATATTAGAGATCTAATCATATATCTCAATCTTTGAGGCTTAATATAACATACCCTTCCAAGCGTTGTGGTTCATTCAAAACGGTGCATTACTTGATGCTCTGGTGAAGGAGAGCGGCCGCAGAAGACAACCTGCCAACCAGGGTATCATCAGATCCGAGGACTTGTTGACCATAAATTCAAGAAATGCAAAACATCTCTTCAGGAGATGGCCAAGCAGTTTGATGTCCACCCTTTTGGGTACCAGGGCATAAGGACATCTCAGGGAACATTAAAGCTAACAAACTTGTCAGCCTTGATTAGGAACGACTCTACATGTTCCACAGGAGCTTGCCTTTAAAAGTACATCGCTGTCGACGTACAAGCTACAGCTCAGGCAGAAGGTGCTGACGAACAACAGGTGGGTCTACCTGAACACATGCATGATCGCGAAAATGGTCTGGCGATAGTATGATATGAAGGTCTAGTTAGTTTCTTTCACTTGGAAGATTTCAATTGTCTATGTTGATTTCATACCCAGAGACTGAATATTGAGTTAAACTACTTTTGAGGGAGCTCTGAGGACGATGGCGAGTTTGAGAGTGTTTAACACTTCCTCTGTTTCTCTATGAAGACGTTACACTGTGGACAACATTTAGTGGTACTATATTCAACTTTCTTTGAAGGCTTGGGCGGCATGACCAGTAGAGTCGTCGGCAAGATAAATCATTTCGTGAATCGCATAGGTTGTTTTCAAGCCCGTGGTATCACAATAGACCTGTTCTGGTTGAAGTAAGTCAGATGCCTATCTTCCACCATAACCTATCATATCCTATATTGACCTTAGCGATCACGGTCTTTGGACTCAGATAAAGTCTGTATATTACGCGCATCAAACTTATTGAAGTACTACTTCTCCGACAAATAACATTTTCTCCTTCTGGATCTTATGAGTTCAGATCAATAGCGGCGGCATTGTCATTAATACGATCGTCGATCATGTAATTCTCAAAAGCAACACAAGGGAAGTGTCTATATCAGTTCCTTTGACATGATTTTTGCGACAATTGATGAAAATATCGTCTATCTTCTACCATAACCTATCCTATCCTATACTGTCCTTAGCGATCACGGTCTTTGGACTCAGATAAAATCTGTATATTACGCGCATCAAACTTATTGAAGTACTACTTCTCCGACAAATAACATTTTCTCCTTCTGGATTTTATGAGTTCAGATCAATAGTGGCGGCATTGTCATTAATGCGATCGTCGATCATGTAATTCTCAAAAGCAACACAAGGGAAGTGTCTATATCAGTTCCTTTGTCATGATTTTTGCGACAATTGATGAAAATATCGTCGATGATTTGCATGGACTTTCACCGATTTGACCTCAAATATGTCCTGCATATTTTTAAAGAAAATCTTACTAAATTTAAGAATCAATTTTTGAGAGCAAAAACTTCACCATTTAGTGAAACAGTGCAAACAACTTCAACCAGACTCAACAAACAAACCTCGTAGCGTATCGTTCATCGTACATTTGGAGATGTCAGAGTGCTGACAATCATCGGTGGAACTTGACGTCATTTTGTTAATAACGTCACCGATCAAAAGTGGACATAAATACTGTATTCAGCAGAAGTATTTCAGTTGTACTCCACGTGCAAACCAACTCGTACTCGTATGAATGGATGTGTGGATGTCCGTCGTCGGATGGTTCCGATGGTAACGGATATTTCCACTAAACCACGCTCTAAGTTTATGTCTTTCTTTGTCCAAAATCCAATTCCAAATCCAGCCGCTACGCAAGCGTAATGAAGCGTTAGCGTCGTAGTTGTCGTCGTTGATGACAGAACAAACCGGATTCAGACGAAAAGCAATAATGCGACGACTACGACGACTATAATTTCAAATTGCGTGTGTTTTTGTATTAGTTGTTGTTATTGTTATTGTTGTTGCTGTTGTTTTATTTTACGGAACTTCCATAAAGCCGTTTTTAATGGCATTTTTGCAACTATATTTGAACAAATACTGGCATTTAACCGAATTTGTATTCAATAATTTTACGATGAATCATCCGCGACAGAAGCAGCATTTGCGTTGGAGTGTGTGAGTGTTTCCGCACTCGCGCGCATGTGCGTGCGTGAGTGGGCATTACAGTATCTGTGTCCGGGTGTGTGTGTGTTTTGTGAAAACAAACAACTTCATTCATTCATAAAAATGCTTTTGGAAGTAGGAAACATTTGTGGTCGGCCCCGGCCCCGGCCCCAGCCCGGCCAAACAAACTTAAACAGAAAGCCCATTTGCAACAAAGTAGTGCGTCTGAAAAAAACGCAAAAATTGCAAATAAATAAATCGTTCACACATTCACTGTGTGAATGCGTTTGTGCGTGTGTGCGTATAACTGAGTGCAAACGTACAGTGTCCAGTCGAAAAAATTCCTAACAATATTTATTCCCTCCACCACGGGATGTTTGTCATTCCGTTTGTGTTACAAACTTGAAAAATCTAATGAAATGAAAAAATTATAATTTTGATGATTTTTCACTGTTTCACTGGATGATTTTGTAAAAAAATTAAAAAAAATCGTAAAAAATAGAAGCCATCATTTCACCACTTTTAAACTCACGCAGTCGCTTAAAAATAGACCTAAGCAAACTTCTTTAAATTTTCAACAAAATGGACTAGTGTAATCATTTCGAAAATTAAAATTACAAAAACTTAAAAAAAGCTAACCCTACTATTACACTGCACATCAATATATTAAAAGAAATTGAAATTACCTTCAAAAGAAGGTATAACACATTAAAATCGGTAAAGAATTTCAGGAGTTCCAGGCGATTAAATGAACAAACCTTTTGAAAAAAGTAGTATTTTTTTCACTGTTCAGGTGGTCATAACTAGTGAAAAAAAAATTCAAAATTTTTTCCATAAATATATATACGTATATTTTTATGAGAAGAATACATACACAAACTTTCAAAACAATCGCAGCTATCGAGGTTAAAAACCGTACCGCTTGACATGGAATGACTCATATATAAAATTCTAAGACGATCTAGCCATGTCCGTCCGACCGTCTGTTAAAAGCACGCCAGCAACTAAACGAAAGGAAATTATAGTCATAGATCGGTTGGGATTACAACTTGGCGAAATCGGTCCAAAGGGAAAATGTTTTCCCTCTCAAGGACTGAAAATACCCCTAATATTTATAGTATTTAGAAATGTTTTTTCTATATGTCTCTTGATATTTACTTGATGTTGAGTATGCGCATTACCATTATAGCAAAAAGGTACGCCATATAATGATTCTTTTTCGTAGAGGCTGAAATGGGGCAAAAAGGGAACACAATTTTACCTCTAATTGAGTAGATACATAATAAAAAGTATTTTTTCCAAATTCGTACTTTTAAGGCGTAAAATGGTAATAGAGGGATAAAAATGGTACCAAAAAAGCGGCTGCAGCTAGAATAATGAAATTCGGTGCATGCATTACTCCGATTGCGTAGACACGCAACATAAAGGGATTTTTCGAAATTCGTACTTTTAGGGGCTAAAATGGGAAAAAGGGATAAAAATTGTGCCATCCAAATGGCCGCAACTGGAATCATGAAGTTCGATGTATACATTCCTACGACTGCGTAGACACGAAAAATAAAAAGGTTTTTCCAAATTCGTTTTTTTAAGGGATACAATGGGAACAAAGGGATAAAAATGATACCCACTAAACGGCAACAGCTAGAATGATGAAATTCGGTGTGTAAATCACTCTAATTACATAGACACGTAAAATAAAGGGATTTTTCTAAATTCGTACTTTTAGGGATTAAAAAGGGACAAAAACTGTACCTTCCAAATGGCCGCAGCTAGAATCATGGAATTCTATGATTCCACTACCTAGACCAAGATGATTTCAAGCGGAGAAACATGAGAATGTCCAGACATGCTGGATAAAACAGGTCTTTTCGAGTGATGCACTCAGGCTCAGGTAAATGTCTAGTTTGCAGCATATCTAATTTCTATAATTTAATGCGAGTCATTTCTACAAAGATTACTAAAAAGGGCTATGACAAGTTCTGCAAAAAAGAAAACAATTAAAAACGGCGATAAGTTCGGCCGGGCCGAACTTTATATAAAGTCCGCCATCTAACTTTCAAATAAAAAAAGAAAATTGAGAAAATATTCTGTAGTTTTTTTATAGCATTTTCAAAAAAAAAAGTTATTTGGCGGACCTATACCCTCCTCTATGGATTGTATTCCACAGAGACGTAGAAGTGCAGTAGTATTACAGGCAAAAACAAAAATTGTTAATATAGCCAAACCAAAACAAACACAAATATTGAAAAGATAATTTTATAAAAAATATAATATTTTTATTATTTCAAACCACGCTTATAAGGCTACAAATACGTTTACATATCGAAATAATACTTCAAGTCATTTCAAAAACTAAATATTCTTATATTTATATTTTCAAAAAAGCTTAAATACCATAAATATTGGTAGATAGTGGGTGCTACAGTTGGTTGGCTTTCCATTCTATTAATTCCAAAAGTACAAATTTTGAAAATCCATTATCTCACGTAAATAGTGCAAAATAAACCAACTTCATGATTCAACCAAATTTTTGCCGTAAAAGTAAAAAGTACGAATTTGGAAAAATCTCTTTATTTTGCGTCAGAGGAATGTATACACCGAATTCCATGATTCTAGCTGCGGCCATTTGGTTGGTACCATTTTTATCCCCCTTCCTAGTTTACTCCCTTAAGAGTACGACTTTCTAAAATCTCTTTATTTTACGTGTCTACGCAATTAGAGGAATGTACACACCGAAATTCATCATTCTAGCTGTAATCGTTTAGTTGGTACTATTTTTATCCCTCTGTACCCATTTTATCCCTTGAAAGTACAAATTTGGAAAAAAAACTTTTATTTTTCGTGTCTACGCAGTCAGAGGAATGTATACTCCGAATTTCATGACTCTAGTTGCGGTCATTTGGTTGATACTACTTTTATCCCCTTTTTCCATTTGAACCCCAAAAAGTACGATTTTCGAAAAATCCGTTTATTTCACGCGTCTACGCAATCAGAGTAATGTATACGCCGAATTTCATTATTCTAGGTGCAGCCGTTTGGTTGGTACCATTTTTATCCCTTTATTCCCATTTTATTAAAAGTACGAATTTAGAAAAAATACTTTAATATTATGTATCTACCTAATTAGAGAAATTTACACACCGAATGTTTCTAGCTGCTGTTTTTATACCTTTTTGCCCCATTTCACTCTCTACGAAAAAATCACTCTATGGAGCACTTTTTTGTTATAGGGGGAATGTGCATACCCAATATCAAGTAAGTACAAGCAGACATATTGGAAAAATTTGCTTAAATACTCTAAAATATTAGAGGTTATTATGTGTTATTTCAGTCCTTGTGAGGGAAAAATTGTTCCCTTTGGGCCGATTTCGTCCAATTTCAATCCCAACCGATCTACGCAAATTTATGCAAATTTGGACCTCCTAGCTCCTTTCGTTTAGATGCTATCGTGCTTTCAACAGACGGACGGACGGTCGTCTTAGAATTTTATGACGATCAATAATATATATACTTTATAGGGTATCAGGTCGATATTTCAAGGTTTGTAACACCATCCCGGAGGTGGAGGGTATAAAAATCAAACATTAGAGGGGCATCCTTAATGAAGTTATTAAGGCATTATTTTGATTGATATTTTGATAATTGAAATGGAGCAGTAGAATCATTCACGTTTTTCATTAAATACCAAATCTTGTGGACCATGTCCGTCTGGCCTGTCGCCAGTCTGTCTGACTGGTGTATAAGATAACTTCTGAAGGTCTTAAGGAACTTGTTCAAACATTTTCATATTTTCTCCAACTGACAGTTCCAACCAAAAAACAGCATCGCCACATTTATGGCTCCTGGACCGGAAGTCATCCGTTCAGCTCTACTGTTGTATCATAGATTGGACCAACCGGTCTGTATAGGAACAATATGTTTCACCAGTGCATTAGTGACTGGTAAATCGATTCCGATTGTAATCGGGAATCGATTTTAGGGATACAAAACCCTATTCTTTTGGAATCGATTACATGCATCCAACTTTATACTGGAATCGATTAGTGATGCTTCGGAATAGAAATTTAATTTAATTATTACTTTATGTATTGCTATTGGGGGTAACAATTTGTGAAATTTAAAAGAAAGTTTAAGTTTAAGTTGTGAATTCTATAATTAAAAAAAAAAAAAACAAAAACAAAAAAAATGTGGCATTATTATAATGCAATTGAAAATGGTACAAAAGATAGGAAATCAATATGTACCAAACAATTTTCTATTTGTGGAAGTAGATCCACACATTCCAAGCATTTGGAAAAGTCAACAAAATGTTGCGTAGATATGCCAACATATACTCAAAGTTTTGTGAATTATTTCAGTCGATTTTTTATCAATGTCTGCCACCAATGTAATATTTCCCGAACGTTTGGAAATCATTTTCGTACTATTTTCAATTTATGCGTTTTTTAATTAATTAATATGTTGTAAACATTTATTTTATTTATTTCTTAATTTCTTTTTAACTGAAAAACTGAAGCCATCTACCAAATTTTTAAAAATATAATTTTTGTGATTTGAAATCATTATTTTAGTTAGTTATCCTGGACATTAAATACATTGGTCTACTTCGAGAAAAATAATAAATATATTATTTATTTTTGTTCCCAAGAAAAAATATTTTATTGATTTAAATTAATTTTTATAGCTCAACAGGAATCTTCTAAATTATGCAAAAAACCGCGTGAAAATTTTTAATTGTTGATCCGTTTTGCAAAACATTTCAACCGATTCCGATTAGTAATCGATTATCAGGTCCGTTTCTTCAATTCTACGAATCGGATAGAAAAATAGTTGATCGGGGAATCGAGAATCGATTCTCGTCCTTGATTACCGTTCACTACAGTGCACTAGAAGCAAGGGTGTCATTCAGCCTGAAACCTAGCAGGATATTGCCTAGGTTTCAGGCTGTTCTCTTCAGTGTCATCAATTTAGTGCCATAAAAACTCGTTGATCATGTTTCTGCATCATAAATGTTACAAAATCGTTAATAGTGGCAAAATTGCGTTATCAATTCTTTGGCGGGTAACTGTATGCCTTAAATTGTACTGTACTGTATTGTATGTAAAATGTCTTAAGCAATAATCGTCAATTATGTGTAAATTATTATGAATGAACGGAAAACTGGCGATTTGCGCTAAAAAAGGAACACCAGCCACCAGTGAATGCGTGAGACTATGGCTGTATGTGTGTGTGTGTCTGCGACTCTATGCCATAGGCAAACCAAACCAAATCTAGTTATACTCGTACGCACACATGCAACTGATATGGGGAGAGAGAGGCAGAAGGAGGGAGGGACGAATGGATAGCAAAAAGTGATTTCCATCCGCTGTTTTTGGGTGGTCAACGCCACTCGAGGCTGGCACAGACAGACGGACAAAAGAGAAAAAGGACGGACAGACATCAGGTATTTACGTACTTATTGTAAAGGAACGAACACTCGCTATATATGAATTATATACGAGGATAGATGGGGAAGTTTTCCTGGCAAAAATCCACTATAGGATAAATTTATTTCTCAGGTTTCTGGATTCTGCATGAGTACAAAAACGACAATCCAAAAATGCATGTTGCCATTCCCTTTGCACGAAATATTCATCGGAGACCGAATAAAGGGTTGCCGTAAGACGATCTAGCCATGTTGTCTGTATGAGTCCATAATTTTCATATGCAATTGTGTGATTGAAGCTGATAAAAATCGGTCAAGAGGACAAATACTTTCCCTCAAAAAAGAAAGAAGATACCTGTAAAAATTTAAGGTTATGTTTGTAATACTTAAAACCAATATTGGATGATGTAGGGTATTTTGAATGTAGGATCAACCCTTATTAACTTAGATCGCAAGAAGCCACATATAAGAGACAATTTACCATATGCCATTATATTTCACCTACAAACGTCTTCACCTACAAAGTCTATGGAAAATGAGCCTCATAGATTAATTCTATATTTTCCGTGTACAACCGATCGTTAAATAGTCCGCTTCATATTTATAAACATATATGAAATTATACTTTGGAACTCTATAAAATTTACCTTGCATTTTTTGAATTGGGTATAAATTGACAGAATCTCAGTTATTAAAATATTCATTTGGTTGAATCAGTTATGTATTGTTGTCCACGATAATGAGTGTTTTCAGAAGACAGTTTTTCCGATTTTCATAAAAAGCTATCAATTTCCAAAATATCACGAATAATTGGCCAAAGTCGAAGGCTAATCGAAAATTTTTTGAATGATAAACAAATGATGGAACCAAGAATAGAAATGGTAGAAATCGAAAACGAAATAACATCAGTAATTATTAAGAGAAGTAGAATGAACGCTGTTCTACGACTTTTTTCGCAGAGTTAAACATGATCACAAATTGGAACACGGTATGACAAAATGTCGATATCTCTTTTTCACAAATTAGTCCTTCTTTCACTTCAGCTGATATCATTATAGGCGCGATCTGCGTAGAGAAAACGATACTTCGAAATTTTGGGTGTCGAAGATGTCATGATGTGGAAAACGTTTTCTTCAGCAATTCACATTATCAAGAATCAACAGTTCCGATTATACTGCTGTATTGCAGTTTGGTTCCCGATTTACGAGACCACCCAAAGGGAAACTGAATTTTCGATTAAATGGAATACAATATCAGCAACGAAACTAATGGTGATAGACATCTGAAACTCTAGGCATAATGGATTTTTTAGTTGGCATTTTTAGTTTTTCATTTCCTCATCCTGACATGACGACAAAGTTTCAAAGGATACATTTGTATACACTCCACGAGAGTATTATGTTTTTGTGCAGGAAGCGAGATAGACCCATTGTTAATTATACCGATCGACTTAGAATCACTTTTTGAGTAGATTTAGCAATGTCCCTCCGTCTGTCTGTCCATCTATTCTTGTAATCAAAGTACAGGTCACAATTGGAGCCAGAACAAAATGAAACTTTGCACAACGAAGTTTTTTGGGATAAGGACGAAAGCTATTTAATTTGAAGAAAATCGGTTCAGATTTAGATATAGCCCCTATACGAATTTCACTCCCGATTTGACTCGATTCTCACTCTAGATACCACATATTTTAACCGATTTTCTTCAAAATTGGCAAAACATCTTATATTTCAACTACAAACACCCACGCCGAAAATAGGTCAGATCGGTTCAGATTTATGTATAGCTCCCATACAAATTTCGCTCTCAATTTGAGTTTTCCCGCTCTAGAAAACATCTATTTTATCAGATTGTCTTCAAATTTGGCATAACATCTTATATTTAATCTAGGAACATGTATGGAGAAAAAAAGTCAAATCGGCTCAGATTAAAATATAGATCCCACACAAATTTCCCTCCCAGCTTGACTTTTTCCGCCGCAGAAACCACGTATTTTCACCGAATTTCTTCCAATTGAGCATAACACGTAATACTTGAACTGGAGGAACCTATTGTGTAAGTGGGCCACTTCATTCCATGATTGGATATAGCCCCGATACAAATATTCTTCTCGATTTGACAAATTGGGTCAGGTTATTTTAGCCTATGATTAGGAAACATGCAAAAATCCTTCCCGTTTTCACTTTATTTACCGAATTGAATTGTATTCGGATAGAAAGTGGAGTGTATCATATAGTCGGACCCGCCCGACTTAAGTCTTTCCTTACTTGTTTTAATTAAGGTGGAAACTTGAAATGATGGAATTTAAAGTATTTTGTTTGACATATATATCGGTAATATAGGACACGCATTTAAAAAAAAAATGAAAAATTGTATCCTTTGGAATTTTGAAGTTTTGTAGAAGACCAACCGATCGAAGAAATGGAAACCCAAAAAACCCCAATAAACTACATTTTGGCTATAGTTTAACGCATATCATCCGACTTATTTTTAAAAATTGTCGTACGGTGTATCATTCTAACTGGCACATAAATTCTGGGTCGTTGTAAAATTCTAAGACAATCTAGCCATGTCCGTCCGTCTCTCTGTTAAAATTTTCCCTAAATGTGTCTTATGGTTGCAGATCGGTTGGGATTGAAAGTGGGTGAAATCGGGCCAGAGGGAAATTTTTCTCTCTAAAAAGGACTGAAAATGTCAAATGTTTAAGTATTTTTTTTAATAAGAATAATTTTAAAGAAATAATTTTAAAAGTAAATACAAGTTTAGGCGGGCAAAATGGGACGAAAAGGGATAAAAATGGTACCAATTATACAACAACAGATTGAATCATGAAATTCGGTATGTACGTCCCTCTAATTGCGTAGACACGTCAAATAGAATGATTTTTCGAAATTCCTACAACTGAAAAAGAGGCATAAAAATGGTAGCAACCAAACCGCTGATGTTGAAATCATGAAATTCATCTGTTTGTAGAGACGCGGAACATAAAGGAATTTTTCGAAAATTGTACTTTTGGGCGGAAAATGGGGTGAATGGGATAATAATGATACCAACCAATCGGCTACAAGTAATATAGTGAAATTCGCTGTGTACATTGTTCTGACTTCGTAGAAGTGAAAAATAATAAGATTTTTCGATATTCGTACCTTCAGGACATAAATGGGATTAATTTTGCCACCTATGAAGCGGTTGTAGCAAGTTTCGTGAAATGCGTGTAGAGACGCGGAAAATAAGACGACTTTTTCCAAATCCGTACTTTTAGGGTCAAAATGAAAAAAGAATAAAATTGGTATCAAGCAAAAAGCTGCCACTAAAATCGTAAAACTTATTGGATCTTCAATATTATTACTTTTTCTATTAAAATGGTACGGACTGGACTGTAGCTGGAATCATGAAATTGCAAATTGGAAAATCGGCCCAGAGGGAAATTGTTTCTACCTAATAACGACTGACAATGCACCTGATAATTAGGGCATACTTTTAAAGATTGCTGTCACATGTCCACTTTTTGCTTGCTCTTGAAGTTTTATTTAATTATTAATATTATAATAATGAAACACCACTATTTATTTAAAACAAATATTGTGACACACTTCTACCTTCTATGCAAAGCTGACAGCCTCTAATCTACCGGCAATACTGTGGAATGCACTCCGTAGTGGAGGGTATATAAGATTCGGCTCGGCCGAACTTAACGCTTTTTTTACTTGTTTGATTTGAAACTGTTAACCTAACAAACTTATTTGTTTATGGTGTGATTAGAATCCTGACATTTTATGGAACAAATACAGCTAAGCGGAAAATCCGCTAGTTTGCAAATAAAACACGTTAGTTGTTTTAGCATACAATTTGATTGTCGAAATAGCTACAAAAGCGTGCTCTGAACTAGCAGAGGTACTAAATGTTTGTTAAAACAGGAAATACAAAAATATCATTTTCCAAAACACAACGTTTTGGTATTATTTAAAGCGTTAAAATTCACTTAATAGCCTTGTCACACTGCATGCCAAACCTAGCTGAAATGACATAAGGTCGAATTACAAATCAGATCAGATCTCATACAAATTTGACATTTGCAAAACGACCTTATGTCATTTCAGCTAGTTTTTGCATGCAGTGTGACATGGCTATAAGTGATTTCTTTCATAGAATCAGTTTTCTGTTTCGGTTCCGTTAATTTTTGATATATCGGTTTGTAATGGTTTCTTTTTCTAAAGAATAAAATAATTGTGGACAAACATCGCGATGATACCATTCTCCAGCGTCCACTCACTTTAATTTACAAAACTGAGTGGATCAGAATTTACTTATTATACACTCCACGAGAGTATTATGTCTTTGTGCATATGTTTCTAACACCCAAAAGGAAGAGAGATAGACCCATTGTTAATTATACCGATCGACTTAGAATCACTTTTTGAATCGATTTAGCAATGTCCGTCCGTCTGTCTGTCCATCTATTCTTGTAATCACGATACAGGTCGCAATTGTAGACAGAACCAAATGAAACTTTGCACAACGAAGTTTTTCGGGATGAGAACGAACGCTATTTAATTTGAAGAAAATCGGTTCAGATTTAGATATAGCCCTCATACGAATTTCACTCCCGATTTGACTCTTTTCACTCTAGATACCACATATAACAACAGATTTTCTTCAAAATTGGCAAAACATCTTATATTTCAACTAGAAGCATCTGTGGTAAAAATGGGTCACATCGGTTCAGATTTATATATAGCTCCCATACAAATTTCGCTCCCGATTTGACTCTTTTCACTCTAGATACCACATATTACAACAGATTTCCTTCAGATTTGGCAAAACATCTTATATTTAAACTAGGAACACCTATGGTGAAAATTGGTCAGATCGGTTCAGATTTATATATAGTTCCCATACAAATTTCGCTCCCGATTTGACTTTTTCCGCTCTAGAAACCACAGATTACAACAGATTTTCTTCAAAATTGGCAAAACATCTTATATTTCAAATAGAAACACCTGTGGTAAAAATGGGTCACATCGGTTCATATTTATATATAGCTCCCATACAAATTTCACTCCCGATTTGACTCTTTTCACTCTAGATACCACATATTACAACATATTTTCTTCAAAATTGGCAAAACATCTTATATTTCAACTAGAAACACCTGTGTAAAAATGTGTTAGATCGATTCAGATTTATATATAGCTCCCATACAAATTTCGCTCCCGATTTAACCTTTTCCGCCCCAGAAACCACGAATTTTCACCGAATTTCTTCAAAGTGAGCAGAACACGTTATATTTGAACTGGAAGAACTTATTGTGAAAGTTTGTCACATTTTTCCATGTTTGGATATAGCCCAGATACAAATATTCTTATCGATTTGACCAGGTCATATTAGCCTATGATTAGGAAACATACAAAAATTCTTCCTGTTTTCACTTTTTTACCGAGTTGAATTGTATCCGGTTGGAAAGTGGAGGGTATCATATAGTCGGCCCCGCCCGACTTTATCCTTTCCTTACTTGTTTTATTTTAATGAACTATGTTGAATTCACATTGGAGCTACATAAATCGCCCAGATCTCGTGTGATTCATTTGAAAGGAAGCGACACTTTCGGCAAACAACATTTCCTTCGCATTGAGGTCGGAAGGTTGTGTCAATCCACCCTCGTATGCAGTACGAGTGTCCGAGTGTGTATGTGTAAAAGTTCGAAATCAACGGACAATTTTGTATTTTGTTGTTGTTATAGTGGTACGCGGCGAATGAAAACAAAATTAAATAAATAAATTACACACATGTTCATATCCATATGCATACTCGCATGTGAATGTATGAGATCTTTTAAGCAGCAGCAGCAGTAGTAGCAGAAGCAGCAGTTCATTGTGTATGAATGGCACAAACAGCCAAACAACAAACAACAGTCATGGCAGCAAGAAGTTGAGCCAGCCGCAGCTGTGACGGCAGCGCAACATAACATAACATAGCACAGCACAACGCAACATCAACATCGAAATCAACTGAAAGAAAAGAAGGCGCAGACGACGATGAAGAAGAAGAAAACGGAAGTTCAACTAACTCATTTCCGTTAATGAATTTAAACAAGCGCGAGTACGAATGTATGTCGTCCGTCGTTCGCCGTCTATCTGTATGCGACGGCGAATATGTACGCCGACTGTCATTCGCACCATTCATGATGTTATTGTTATTGCTGTTGTTGTTGCCGTTGCTGTTAGATTGAACAATTTTTCGTTCATTCCTGTTGTATGGATGTTGTGGTACGGACATACATCCATCCAACCATCCATTCATACACACGTGTATATTTGTATGTTTGTTTGTTTGTAAAAATTGAAATGTTCTTAATAGAGTTGTAAGCGTTAAATACAGCAAAAGACCACAATTGCGTCGTTTCTTATTTGTTTTGTTTTTATTACGTACGTACACATGTACGTACGAGTACATGCGAGTTCATGTGTACGTATGTACGCATGTACGTAAGTACGTACATATGTACGTTATATGCTTCCGCTTATCTTTAAGACGATTTTAAAAATTTGGGTCACACTCATTTACTCAGTCGACGACACTATACTTGAGACTTTTGCCTGTTGCCGCTGTTATTGTTGTTGTTGGCTGTCGCCGCAGCCTGCCTTAGCGTTGTTGCCGTTTTGTAGTTATGTACATATATGTATGTATGTTCAATTTTCAGTTCAGTGTTCGCTGGTGGTATAGTTCAATTCATTCATTACTTGATTTTTCATTGATACATTGAAACGGCGACCACCGGACAGACAAACGACAACGCAACAGATGAATGGTCGGACGCCGGACAACCGGAGGGACGGACATATCTACATATATGTATGCATGTACCGACAAGTACTTGTTGTTATTACAAGCATATGTACATACATATGTATGCCTGACACTGTACCGTATATGAGCAATTATAATCTCTTGAATTTGAAAAATATTCGTACTCATATTTAAGAACATACGTACACTCAAGATAATCAAATTTCCTAGGTGGACTGGGGCATTTTTTTTTAATTTTTCAAGAATCCCAGATGTCAAATCCAAAAAGGGATATTTAATTTTATATTTTGATATCGGTTTGACTCGTTCAGAGAGAGGTATTCACGCCTTCTTTGGGTCAGGAAACCAACTTCCGGTTTCTTTAAAAGTTCCGTTTTTAACAGTAGAACTAAAATGTGATATAACGAGTAAGTAAGTCGAAGGTTCAGTCGGTTAAACCGACTTATAAACACTCTAACCTTCAGTGTCCTAATTTCACGATTTTGAGATTTTAATGCAAATAAAGGGTGATTTTTTAAATGCTATGGGAAAGTTTTTCAAAAAAAAAACACATAAAATTCAGAAAAATGCATGAAATCTTTATTTGAATCGATAGTACGGTCCATATAATTTGATGTTTGAAGATTATTTCATGCAAATGTTGACCTTGACTGGTCCATCCTCAAATGGTCCATCCGCTTAGTCTAATTTTGGCATTTCCACGTTTTTGAGTAACATAGGTCCAATTGCTGCGAACGGCGACGAATCGATAATTGATGGTCATCATTAACACTGGCCGATACAGCTGCGATATTTTCTTCAGTTCGCACTCTACGTAAGCGTGGATTGGTTCAATGTCCAACAATGTAAATTTGGTGCGAAATTTAGTCACAATAGCCCGAATAGAATATTCTTAACAGAGCACGCATTTTGATAATAAAATTCAATAATTTGCAAGCGTTGTTCGTTTGTAAGACGATTCATGGTTAAATTATAGACCAAACTGAAGATGTTTGACAGTGAAACAAAACACTAAACGTGCGTCAACTGTTTAAACCAGTGTTGTCAAAAAGATAATAGCTAAAAAATCACCCTTTATGTGGACATGGACCGATTTTCGTTGTAGATGTTCCTGGCTGAAATATGTTCAACTTCCGATCATTGGCGTAGGAGAGATATTCTTCTGGGGGTGGCTAACAATTTGTTTGTTAAAAAATCAAAAAAATATTCATAGTCGCACGGATAATAAGGCTGTTTTTCTTTAAGACTGGATACTTAACCTGTGATACCAAAATGCTAAAATTTCACTCGAATTAAAAAAATATTTTTTAATTATTATTTAATTTTTATTTAATTTAATTCATTTCTGCCAACAGCAATATCAATGTGTGTATGGAAACAATTTTTGAAAAAATAATTTTATGTTAAAAATTCCCTACTTAGCCTGGATAATTATCCAGTGCAAGTCAAATTTATTGTTATCGAGGCTAAGAGCAAAAAGTCAATACAAATATTTATATTGTTTGGCGACAATGTAAAAAATATTTTTTATTTTGAGCAAAAAATTAAATTTTAATTAACGTTTTTGTTATCGCAGCTTGTTATTCCGGCTTAAAGAAAAAGTCCTAATTTAGCACTGCACACTGGTCCCAAATCCATTTTTATGGCATAAAGTCGAAAAACAAACATACAGTCTTGTAATTTTGCACATTTGCTAGACATATCATATGCAAAAAATAAAAATAAAATTGGGCCGATCGGACCACGCCCACTACCACCTCCCATATAAACTCAATATATAACCAACATAATTATCACCCTGTATTGGTACAGGGTGACCAAAAACAAAATTTTATGAAAGCTTAAAAGAATGAAGAGTTGTTTATTTTGACGAAATGTGTTTTTCTAAACATTATTACAAAAGCAAAATATATCATACAGGCTTGTGGTGTTGCCACCTAATTTTCTCCAGTATATTTTCTTGATTGCTTGGAGTGTTGCCATAAAGAAAATATATACACATTTACCACTTTCCAATTTTAATTTTTTTTTAATTTCTGCAAAAAAAAAATGGTCGGTACACTGAAGACGGTTTTAAGTTGTTTGTGTAAATATTACAGCTAAAGAAATCATGATTTGAAACATTAGGGGTGTTTACACATGAATATGTTTTGACATTTAATTTTTTAATAAAATTTTGGTAAATAAACATCAATGCTAAAATAACTTAGAAGCGGCTGTAGCCCTTATTTGTGAAATTATAAAAACTGATGAAACAACTTTAATTAAATCCAACCTTTTTTCACGTTCAATTTGAAAACTCTTTTTGTGTTGACAATGATTTTTACTTTTTCCAAAACGTATTTAAAAATAAGATTTTGGTGTGACGCAGACAAATAGTACAAATTGTATTATACTAATTTAAAATTCTGGGGGGGGGGCTAAAATTTTTCTGGGGTGGGCTTAGCCCCCCCCCCCCAGGACCACCCGTCCAACCCCAATGCTTCTGATCATTTTTATACTTTCCACCTCCAGGGGTTATATTCACTTTGTCATTCCGTTTGTAACGCCTTGAAATATTCAACGGAGACCCATAAAGTATATATATTCTGTATCCTGGTAAAATTCTAAGACGATGTATGTCCGTCTGTCTATCTGTTGAAAGCACTCTAGCTTCCGAACTTAATGGGCTATTGAGAAATTGAAATTTTCCTTAAATGTGTCTTATGGTTGCAGATCGGTTGGGATTGAAAATGTGTGAAATCGGTCCAGAGGGAAAACATTTTCACTAACAAGGACTGAAAATACGCCTAATTTTTAGATTATTTAACCAATTTTTTTGAAAATTTCTGATTTTTTTACACTTGAAATTTATTTCGTACCTTCCTCTAGTGTAATCACCAAAAAGTACAAGAAAATATTCTGCGGGTGAAATGGGGCAAAAGGGATAAAAATGGTACCAATGATACAACAACAGCTACAAATATGAAATTCGGTGTGTGTACGTCCCTATAATTACGTAGAAACGTAAAATGGAGAGATTTTTCGAAATTTTTGCTTTTAAGGGACCAACCAAACCGCTGAAGATAAAATCATGAAATTCGATGTATGCATTTATCTGACTGTGTAGACGCGAAAGATAAAGGAATTTTTGTAAAATTTGTACCTTTAGACAGAAAATGGGACGAAAGGGGATATCGAGGATGTAAACGGATATATGGGTTATTTTTTGTTTTGTTCTAAACGGTAGAAAATGATCATCGGCAAGCACATCTGAGCTTTTTTTAAAGGAGGTTTCAAAATTACTACTTTAGATTTGAATACATTTTAAGTATTATTTTCATATATCTAGACGATATATCATAGTCTCACCCTATATTCAAAATTATATTAATGATTTATTGAAATAGAATAAACATATTAGTAACAAATATTGAATATTGCATAATAAATATCATAAATTTCCTAATATTTTACTGCACTTATACGTAAAGTCGACAGCCTCTAATGCGCCGGTATGACTGTGGAATTCACTCCATGATGGAGGGTGTATAAAATGCAGTCCGGTCGAACTTAATTGTTTTTTTACATGTTACATTACATTAAAACAAGGTATAGATCAGCACCTTGCCAAATGATTTCTTGTTTATTTCAAGATGCACTTTTTTCTGCGTGTAGCCATCCTACTCTATAGTATGAGTATTTTACACATGTTATGTAGATTGGTTTTCATTCATATCATCAAACAAACATGTGGAGCAACATGCGAGTACGACTATTGTCGATACAAGTGTAGTAGAGTACGGGTATGTATCGATGTATCCATGTATTTCTACAGTGTATGAACGTAAGTATTACGACATTTTGCACATATAGATACATATAATACTTGAGACTTTACTATAATATTTTAAGTATTAATACGCATGAAGTATTAATACGCATGCACATATGCAACTCTTATATTCTACTTTCTTACATACATACAGTGATGGATATTCGTCTATGATTTCAATCAGATTGGATTATTTTGAAAGTAACATAAGTCAGGTAGTTTTACAAGTGCCAGGTGTATAAGTAATTCCATATATTTAGTATCCACCACAAATACTCTTTTTATGTTACAGACTGAAAAAAATGTGATCTCATAAGCATTACATATTTTTAATGTAATGTATTTAACGACTAGCCGACGCCGCTGCATGTTTCAGCAAGAGCCGCGCCGCTGCCGATTTCATCAGCTCAAATCGACTTCAACCACGCCGCCGATATTTTTTTCTGCTATCAAAATAGATAACCACCAACCTGTATATATTTATGAAAACACACATATTTTGGTCTCGAAATCTAAATGTTTAACCCAAATTGTATTGATGAAAGTGGATTGTACTTAAAGATGGTGTTTCAAGAATATATAAGATTATGTTCCGTTTGGTCCTACGACACACAAATCAGGCAAAGATGATCTTCGCCGGCACACACATGTATATTTAGGACTTAAAGTTGCACTGTCCTCCGACTATAATACCAATTGCAATGCTAAAGTCTGCCCCAGACTATATGATACACTCTACTTTCTATCCGAATACAATTCAATTCAGTAAAAAAATGAAAACGGGAAGGATTTTTCTGACCCAATTTGTCAAATTGAGAAGAATATTTGTATTGGGGCTATATCCAAACATGGAATGAAGTGATCCATTTTCACAATAGGTGCTTCCAGTTCAAGTATAACGTGTTATGCTCAATTTGAAGAAATTCGGTGAAAATACGTGGTTTCTGGGGCCGAAATTTGTATGTAAATCTGAACCGATCTGACCCATTTTCACCATGGGTGTTTCTAGTAGAAATATAAAATGTTACGGCAATTTTGAAGAAATCGGTTATAATATCTGGTAACTAGAGTGAAATGAGTCTAACCGGGAGTGAAATTCGTATGGGGGCTATATCTAAATCTGATCCGATTTTTTTTTTTCAAATTAAATAGTTCGTCCTTATCCCGAAAAACTTCGTTGTGCAAAGAATAGATGGACAGACAGACAGGCAGACGGACGGACAGACGAACAGATAGACAGACAGACGGACATTGATATATCGATTCAAAAAGTGATTCTAAGTCGATCGGTATAATTAACAACGAGTATATCTCGCTTCCTTTTCGCAAATGCACAAAGACATAATACTCTCGTGGAGTGTATAAAAAATAATTGTATGGGACAATAATATGAAATTATGGGAACATTGGCTAATATCGGGGGTTAATTTTAATGAATATTAATATACTGATCAATAAATAAAAGAAAAGGTATTAAAAGCCAATTCAAATTGTCCCTTCCCTTTTCCCAAAATTGGCAAATAAAATTCGTAATGGGGGTGATCAAATGGAAGAACGAGCCGATAAATCAGCCGAAAGCCGCCGACCCATTTTGGGTAGCGCCGCCGATAATTATGGGTCGGCTTGTAACTCTGTTGCCTTACAACTACAAAGAGGATCATAACCGATACGTTAAAATGTACACTCATGAATAAAATAAAAATTGGTGTTGTGTTGTTCTGACAAAGGCCCATACCATTCTTTGTATGTGCATAGGGAGTGGTTGTTATATGTATAATCTTAGATCAAAGTTGAAGAATAATTTCCCGTCTCCAGGAAATACAAATAATTAAAAAACAAGTAAGGATAGGCTAAAGTCGGACGGAGCCGACTATATGATACACTCCACTTTCTATCCTATTGCAATTCAATTCGATAAAAAAGTGAAATCGGAAAGGATTTTGTATCCTGTAAATGTATGTGTTTGACAAAAAATGTTAAATCGGAAAGGACGTCTGCATGGGGGTATATTGAAACTTGGAAGGATGTGACCCGCTTTCACCATGTATGTTTATAGGTGAAATATAATACGTAAAGTTTGGCCAAAATCGGTATAGATGTATATATAAATAAATTTAATTCTAAATCTGAACCGATCTAACCCGCTTTCGCCACAGGTGTTTCTAGTTTCAATCCTAACTTATCAACTAATATAAGACGCATTTATTTGGACCTCCAATCGTTTAGATGCTAGCGTGCTTTCAACAGACGGACGCACCGACGGACATTAGGGCGTACCTCAAAAAAAAGTTCGCCGTACACCTTCGAATATGAAGTATTATTGAAAGGTAGTTTCAAAAAAAAAATTTTTATTTTTTTATGCCGAACGTAGGGGTCGCGCTTTTACATTTTTCTATATAACTTGTATTTATAAACGGATTTTAAAGTGTGATACATCGATGTTTTTGTCTCGACGAGGCCGATTTTTTTGTCTTTGAAGTCATTGAGCTCAAGCACCCCCTTCTGGTACTTACCCATCATTTCTCAGTTGCTACTACCCTAATGTACCACTCTAATAATCGAAAATTAAAGCTCGCATAAAATCATGAATCATGTTTGAGCTCAATGACTTCAAAGACAAAAAAATCGGACAAAAACATCGATGTATCACACTTTAAAATCCGTTTATAAATGCAGAAGTTATATAGAAAAATGTAAAAGCGCGACCCCTACGTTCGGCATAAAAAAATAAAAAAAATTTTTTTGAAACTACCTTTCAATAATACTTCATATTCGAAGGTGTACGGCGAACTTTTTTTTTTTTACTTGTAACCTGGTACGCTCTAACGGACATGGCTAGATCGTCTTATAATTGTATTACGATATATATATATACTTATAGGGTCTCAGGTCGAAATTTCAAGGTGTTGCAAACGGAATGACAAAGTTAGTATACCCCCATCCTGGTGGTGTAAAAATGTACTATTGTTATAGAACAACTTATTGGTCGAAACATTGGACGTTTAAGTATTTTTGTGGCTATTCACAGTAATAACAGAAAACTTTTTCGAATTTTATGGGAATATGTTGTAAAAAAATAAATAGCTGCAATCAATATATTTCGAATGGTTCCTTCTATTTACAAAATGTTTCCAAGATATGCGAGTTTTTAGTTGTCACTTTGAAAACCCACAAAAATGACTATAAACGCCCAATTGGTTATTCAAAAGCAAGAGAAAATATTTACTGTTAAAGTGCTCTATATATTAAACAAAATTGGAAAAAAATGCATCATGAAAAAACTACATTTAAAAAATGATCTTTAGGGTTGTTCACGAGCATTTACCTCATCAATAAAGAATCAATTCTTCATTTTTGTGTGGTGACCGCAGCAATTTTCATTCGTGACTCCGCCTATTACACATACTTTTGATTTGACGTATATTCGGGGTTATACTCCCAAAACTATGGTACACAATACTGGGGTATTTTCAGACCTAGAACCCTTTCGACCAATTTTAGCCGTCCACATAGTCAGAAAAGCCTATACACTGTATTACTAATGTTTGTTTTTCGAATTACTTTGTTTCTATCATCTGTATCCCTTTTCCCATTTTTATTTCGAAAACTTCCTCTACGCAACCCGAGGAACGTACATGCCGAATTTTAAGATTCTAGATGTAGCCGTTTGGTTGGTACTATTTTGATCCATTTTCGTCTCTATTACTTTCTTAAAGTACACATTTTCAAATTTTTCTTTATGTTTACCGAGTCTACACAGTCAGAGGAATATATACCCAGAATCTCATGATTTCATGAATGGCACTTTTTTCAGGTCTCTTTTCCCATTTAGCATGTCCACGCAATTAGAGGGATGTCCATTCCAAATATCATGTTTCAAGCTGTTGTCGTCTGCTTCGATTCATTTTTCATCCTTCTTTGTCCTATTTCACCCCGTAAAAGTATAAATTAAAAAAATCACTCTTTTTATACCCTCACTGTACAGAGTAGGTGATATATACCTTTATCATTTGTTTGGGACAGAAAAAAGTGTAACGCATTGAAGGAATGCCTTAAGACCCTAAGTATGTTTGGACCAAATCCGTGTCACGACTTTTTAAGGTGTTTGAGCCATGTCCGTCCGTCTCGAAAGGAATTAAGGAATCGATTCAAACTTAGCACATAGTAATATCTTTCCCAAACTTAGTTTAAGTTCGAAGATGGCCGAAATTGCCACGCCCCTTCTGGTACCTCCCACACAAATAGCCCATATTCCAATGTTAAATTAAAACCCATATAACTTTCACACGGATAATCGGAATCAGCAATATTTTGGTATTTGATAATATTGCTGGTTTTGATACGCCCCTTCCAGTACCTCCCACACAAATCACGCAAAACTACGTAAAATTAAAGCTGTTGTAACTTCTATACTGATGATCGGAATACTGTGAAATTTCATATTTAGCAATGCTTTTTTAGTGGTTACATTAGCATGGAATATCGTCGAAATTGCCACACCCCTTCTGGTACCTCCCAGACAATTGTCTCTATCCTAGATAATATAAAATTGGTTACAATAAAACTGACATAACATCCATACGGGTTATCAAAATTATTTGCAATTTGATATTTAAAAATGTTTTATAATCACTTTTAACATAAAAAATATTTACGCTTTAGCCACGCTCCTTCTTGTACTTCCCACACAATTGTCTCTATCCTAGATAATATTAAATCCTTCATACTTCTATGAAGGATGGATGGAATCCACTACGACTTGATATTTGATCATGTTTTTACAACTGGAAACTGGGATCATGTGACACGAACCTTATAGCACCTTCCACACAAATTATCCGTATATATGTTCTCTAAGAGTGAGGGTATATATAAGTCGGTTTAGCCGACTGAAGCTTACTTACTTGTTTTAAATTAAATTTGCAGTCCTTCTTGGGGAAACCATTTTTCATATTTGCAATCTCAAAAGATCTGCAACCATTGGAATTTTTTAACGCCCCTCAGCTCATTTCGTTCGCAAACTAGTCTGCTTCCAATAGAAAGAAGGACATGACCTCGACCCAGAATATGTATACGGTAGGGGTTTGAAATATTTATTTCAAGTTGTTGTAATTGTAATGTTAAAATGAATGTTTAAAAATATCCATATGTTTTATGTCGTTTTCGAGTATAAGGACTGCAAAATATATTAGGAAATGGTATACTTTGCCATTCGACAAAATAATGTAATTAGTGAAATTTTAGAATTTTCCCGAAATATGAGAGAATTAACAATACAGACACTTTTTGACTTAGATTTTGGTGTGTTACTGACTGAATGGTAAACACGTTTCCGGATAACGGTGTCCTGATCATATGTAAATGCGCAATGGTGTAATATGCTTTTTTGTATACGATTCTTTATGAGGAAGTACTTAACATGTACACCACCGCCAACCACCACCAGTACAACGACGGCAAGTATTATCTTGAGTATGTTCGGATGATTATGAATATAAGAAATGTTCGTGTGAGTGTGTAGTACGAGCGAGTACTTGCTCGCATTGTCTTTGGACGCGTATGAACGGATCTGTACCTTCTTCTTCTAAACATCCGCATATGGATATGTATGTATGTATGTGTGTGTGTGTGTGTCTAAACACATACCCGTGCACATTTTAGCATACTGGCACTCGTATGTATGCATGTGTGTACGAATAGTTTTCAGACAACTAAATGGCGTTGTTGTTTCTTCATCTTGAACGTGTAATTGCTGGGTCACGCTATGCGAGGAGCGTAGGTACCTACGATTTATAAATAAAAAAGGCAGCCGCAGCAGCAGCAGTAGCATCAGCTAATTGAATGAAATGAAATATTTTCGTATTCAATTATTAATCATAAGTACACATTTGAAAGTGTAGCCAGCCAAGCCAGTGTATTCATCGGTATTGTATTCAAATGATATTTCTCTACCTCCAACAACAACCACGACAACCACAACAGCAATATCCAGAAGATAGAAGAGAAAAAAACTACAACAACCAAGTGCATTTGTTATGCAAAATAGTTAATGCACTTTGAGGTAATGCATGAATGAATGACTGACTAATTTACACTTACAATTCTTTCGTTCATTCATAAAATGATGCTGGTGCAGTCGTTAAAGGAGTGCAATCATAAAGTAAAGAGTGATTTTTTTGAGGTTAGGATTTTCATGCATTAGTATTTGACAGATCACGTGGGATTTCAGACATGGTGTCAAAGAGAAAGATGCTCAGTATGCTTTGACATTTCATCATGAATAGACTTACTAACGAGAAACGCTTGCAAATCGTTGAATTTTATTATCAAAATGCGTGCTCTGTTAAGAAAGTTCATCGCACGCTTCCATTTTATGGTCAGTTTAATCGACCCACTGAAGCGGCTATTCGGGCTATTGTGACTAAATTTCGCACCAAATTTACATTGTTGGACATTAAACCACCAAGACGCTTACGTAGAGTACGAACTGAAGAAAATATCGCAGCTGTATCGGCCAATGTTAATGATGACCATCAATTATCGATTCGTCGCCGTTCGCAGCAATTGGGCCTCTGTTACTCAAAAACGTGGAAATGCCAAAATTGGACTAAGCGGATGGACCACTTGAGGCGCAGCCGCGGTCAACATTTAAATGAAATTATCTTCAAAAAGTAAATGTCATGGACCAATCTAACGTTTCAAATAAAGAACCGATGAGATTTTGCAAATTTTATGCGTTTTTTTTTTTAAAAAAGTTATCAAGTCTAAAAAAATCACCCTTTAGCTCTACACTGAAAGAATTATCATCATAGTATTTATGATTTTGTCTTAACCTCAGTGAAAATTTTCATTAAAAAGTCATCAATGTAAGACTTTATAAAATGTATGAAACATGTTTCATAAAGCACAAATCAATGAAAAGTGTCATAGAATTTATGAAAAATTTCTTAAAAATTGTGAAAAGCAGTTCTTCTTTCGATGAATGTTTGTCATACACATTCATAATTTTTCATTATATGATTTATGAAAAATTTCATAGATTTTATGAAGAAACTTCATTAATTCTATGAAAAAGTTTCATAAATATTAATAATTTATACTGAAGTTTCCAATATAAATAAAAAATCAAAAAAAAATCCAACCATTCAATACACACCACCATTGCGAGAGTTTTTGCAATGAGTATGCCTTTGACCTAAGTCAGGGTAAATACTTATGTCAGTGTTAACAGAGGACAAACCGAATAAAGTCGACACACTAAAAATGTAGTTGTAAGTTATAAAACATTTCATAAAAACTAAATCCTTTATTATATTTATGAAGACATGTCATAACACAAATATTTAATTGGTTATGACATATTTCATAATATTTAAGAATTGTTTCTTTAATACAATGAAATCTTTCTTCGATCTTATGAAACTAATCTTCACTAATTTAACAATTTTGGTTTATGGAATATGAAATGTTTATGAAAAAATTATATGAAAGAAACATTTTATTTATGAATTTTTCATACATATTAAGAAAAAAAATCACTAAATTTATGAAAAACCTTCTATGAGATCGCTTCATATATATTATGAAGGAAAATTCAAAATCCAAGCCAAGTCCGAGTCTCCAAGAGGTCTGACTATATTTTTGGAAAGAGTACCTCAAATAATATTGTTATCGAGGATGTTAAAATTTTGATAAATAAAAAAAATCTAAAAAAATGAATATTTTCGATAAATATATTACTTATCGATAAAATAAATCGATTATTTTTTAAATTTTTATTATTTCAGCTCATTTGAATGAAAAATCGAACAAATCGGGTAAAGTTTTTCGATAACTTTCGCGTTATCGAAATCAAAAATATCGGAAAACACAGACTTTTTTAGAAAGCTTAAAAATAGGCAGAAAATGTAAAGTAAAATTTTCAATAACTAGCATAGTTATCGAAATATTGTATAATATTGTCGAAAATGGTGCCCAGGTGCAGAAGTTCCATGCTAATGGAGTGACATCGTTTTGCTTCATTTTATATTTTAGAAGAAGTAAAAACGGCGGGGCCGAATTTTATATACACTCCACGATGGATTGCATTCCACAGAGGCTGTCGATTTTCGTAGAAGTGCAGTAACATTGCAGGAAAATGTCAATTTTTTATTATAGCTAATCCAAAGCAACCAAAATAAGACAATACTACCAACACGTTTATACTATATATATCGAAATAATGCTTCAAGTCAATTCAAAAAGAAAATATAAGACAACAATCTTCAAAAAAAAATTAAATTCCATGAATATTGGTAGATAATGGGTGCTATAGTTGGTTGTATTTCCATCCTATTTTAATTCCAAAAGTAAAAACTTTGAAAATCCACAGTGCAAGATAACCTAACTTCAAGAGTCAACCAATTTTTACTGCAAAAGTAAATGAGTACGAATTTGGAAAAAATCTTTTTATTTTGCGTGGCTGTACATTCAGAGGAATGTAAAAAACCAATTCTATGATTCTAGCCGTTGACATTTGGTTGGTACCATTTTTATCCCCTTTATCCTATTTTACCCCTTTAAGAGTAAGGCTTTCTAAAATCTTTTTACTTTACCAAATTTCATCATTATAGCTGTAGCCGTTTAGTTGGTACCATTTTTATCCCTTTGTTCCCATTGTATCCCTTGAAAGTACGAATTGGAAAAAAAAACTTTTTTTATTTTTCGTGTCTACGCAGCTAGAGGAATGTATACTCCAAATTTCATGACCCTAGCAGCTGCCTTTTGGTTGGTACCTTTTTTAACCCCTTTTTCCATTTTAACCCCAAAAAGTACGAATTTCGGAAAATCCCTTTATTTTACGTGTCTACGCAATGAGAGGAATATATACACCGATTTACATTATTTTATGTGCTGCCGTTTAGTTGGTACCATTTTTATCCCTCTATTCCCATTTTAACCCTTAAAATGAAGAATTTGGAAAATATACTTTCATGTTATATATCTACTCAATTTGAGGAATATACATACCGAACTTCGTGTTTCTAGCTGTTGTAGTTTGATAGTTACCATTTTTATCCCTTTTTGCCCTATTTCACCCCCTACGAATAAGAATCACTTTACCCAATATCATGTAAGTATAAGCAGACATATTGCAACGTCGTGCTTAAATACTCTAAAATATTAGGGGTTATTATGGGTATTTTCAGTCCTTGTGAGGGAAAACATGTTCCCTTTGGGCCGATTTCGCCCAGTTGCAATCCCAACCGATCTACGACTATAAGACGCATTTATGGAAAATTTGGACGTCCTAGCTCCGAATATATATACTTTATAGGGTCTCAGTTTGATATTTCAAGGTCTTACAAACGGAATGACAAAGTTAGTATACCTCCACCCTGGAGGTGGAGGGTATAAAAAATTAATAGTGACCGATTAAAATCTATATTATCGTCTACGTTCACTTTAAAAAAATCTTTCTAATATTGAATCCGAAAATATATTTTCCATGCTGATTATAAAACCTTGTTGCCGAAAAATTATTTAAAAAAATTGCGAAATTTTTACAATAAAATTTCCTTTCTAGATTTCTTTGAAGTACATTGAATAAATATTTTTTATTGAATTCCGTTTTTGATATATATAAGTTTTAATTTTGCTTTAAATAAAAATACACATAAATATTTTAATCGAATTTCCAGAGTCGATAACTGTGGAAGTTATCGCATACTAAGGTAGTTATCAATAACTAAAAATTACATAATTTAAGTCAATTGGCACGAAAAAAATATATTTTTTAAACTTCCGAGATATCGATAACATGCCGACCATTTTTTTCTTCTTATGTTGAGGTCCTCTATCCAAAAATTTTGTTGCCTCGGCTATCATGATCTCCCCAGCATTTCAAACTGAGGTCGAAAATGAGTTTAACTTGAATAATTTATGGGATACAACAAGGTCCCTAAAGATTGCATTAGGGAAACCAAAAATAAGGGGTCCGACCACGAAATATGTACTTTTTGTTTTCTTTGATTTTGTAGAATAAACACAGAAAAGTCTTGTGGATACCTTTTTTTTTAAATTATGTATTTTCTAAAATTCCAATTTTCGTACTTCCAAAATGAGTACAAATATTAGTACTGCCATTTTGGAAAAACGAGTTCGATCATTCAAAATGTAATATGTTACCGATCGGCTGTGTATTACCAGATGAGTTGATTTAAAGAATTTTTAGCGGACTTTTATTATGTCCCAGATGTTGAAAATGCCGTTTTTGAATTTCGAAAAAAAAAAACAAAAGTTGTGCTGAATTGTGCTTGGTTTGTGCCGTAAAAAGTTTTTCGAAAAATTGAAAATTCACCGAGATATTGCGAAAAACTTGTTTCCAAAAAAAATCGCTGTGATTGCCTATTTTCGAAAAAATCCTAGAATTGCCATTTTGTTTTTTTTTTGCAAAAACAAAAGTTATGCCCACCCAGCAAAAAGTTTTTCGAAAAAAAAAATGAAAATTGTTAAATCGACATCTAGAGGCAAGTGGAAACACCACAAGAAATTGTATGTATGTAGTCATGACAACAACCTATGTAATGCGCCATCTATCGGTGTATAGCCAAAAGATCGCGTAGTATGGAAGATAATTCACAACTAGATGCACTAATAGTTTCTGTAAAATTTTGAGTATGGCGACAACCAGGAGATGTCGTATCATCAATAATTTGTGATTCGTTATCTGTCAATACGAATCCGGCAGATATTTTGAAACTTATGAATAAATTGCGAACAGAAATTATTGAGTTAAAACAATTGGTATTTGGCAGTTTCGATATGTACTACAACTTGCTGCATCCCGAACATAATTTTCCTTGAGCTGCTGGGCTACAGACTGTACAGTACTTTCGTTAATTATTAATAATTTTATTTGTAAAGTATCAAACGTCACAGTGGTTTATGTTCGCAATAAATAACGAACTTGGCTCATTTTGTGTGGACAACACACCAAGCGCCACCAAAAGATTAAAATATTTTATTATCATAGACAACATCCAGTCGTTAAGTCAACAATGGGTGGTACAAATAAAAATAATAAATAAAAAGTCAGTCTTTCAAACTGTAACACTAGTTTATAAAGGGTGATTTTTTAAGAGCTTGATAACTTTTTTTAAAAAAAAAACGCATAAAATTTGCAAAATCTCATCGGTTCTTTATTTGAAACGTTAGATTGGTCCATGACATTTACTTTTTGAAGATAATTTCATTTAAATGTTGACCGCGGCTGCGTCTTAGGTGGTCCATCCGCTTAGTCCAATTTTGGCATTTCCACGTTTTTGAGTAACAGAGACCCAATTGGTGCGAACGGCGACGAATCGAAAATTGGTGGTCATCATTAACACTGGCCGATACAGCTGCGATATTTTCTTCAGTTCGCACTCTACGTAAGCGTATTGGTGGTTTAATGTCCAACAATGTAAATTTGGTGCGAAATTTAGTCACAATAGCCCGAATAGCCGCTTCAGTGGGTCGATTAAACTGACCATAAAATGGAAGCGCGCAATGAACTTTCTTAACAGAGCACGCATTTTGATAATAAAATTCAATAATTTGCAAGCGTTGTTCGTTTGTAAGACGATTCATGATGAAATGTCAAAGCATACTGAGCATCTTTCTCTTTGACACCATGTCTGAAATCCCATGTGATCTGTCAAATACTAATGCATGAAAATCCTAACCTCAAAAAAATCACTCTTTACAAAATTTTTGTCGGAGGGCTGTATGTGTACAATATATTCCGATGTTTGTGGATTTCTTTATTAAATTCAATTTTCCGTCAAAGGTAACATAAATGTATGTACAATAATAAAATGTTGGCGCTGATCCCCCCTCACCTCAGATGTACACCACCCCTTCAAAGCAACAAAAAATAAAATATTTTCTCTGAGATCTAGAAAAATCCCTATCCCTATTAATATTATAAAACCTTAGTGTAAGTTTGTTTGTTTCGCAATCACGTGTACAGATAGACGCAGGTCTGGAAGGAACTATAGGCTATAGAATTTTTAAACACTTGCTCTGTGGGCGGAGAGGGCGTGGCAATAGTGTTTTTGAGAGCTAGAAGGTTGAAAATTGGTACATATATATTACTGACCACAAGAATGATAAATATGATGCCGAAATTTGGATTTTCATTTTGTGGGCGGAGTGGGCGTGGCAATAGTGTTTTTTTTTGAGCTAGAAGACTGAAAATTGGAACGTATATATTACTGACCACGAGAATGATAATTATGATGACGAAATTTGGATTTTCGTTTTGTGGGCGGAGTGGGCGTGGCAAAAGTGTTTTTGAGAGATAGTAGGCTGAAAATTGGTACATATATATTACTGACCACGATAAAGATAATTTGATGCGGAAATTTTGATTTTCTTTTTGTGGGCGGATTGGACGTGGTTGGGGCGTGGCAAAAGTGTTTTTAGCTAGAAGGCTGAAAATTAGAACTTATATATTACTGACAACGATAATATCAATATGATAAGATCAATATGAAACCTGATTTTAATTTTACCATTTGTTTTTTTTTTGTGCCTGGCGAAGCGGGAGGGGTTCAGCTAGTGTTTCATAAAATCAACAGCAAGCAATTTTATGGATATTTATACACTATACCATTTCGTGGAAAAAGGTATTATAAGTAAGTTTTCGCCAAATGTTATTTACACCAAGAAATGACCGATCTAGATCGAGCCAACTTTATAATCAACAGCTGAATCGATTTATCAATATCTGTATGTCCGTTTGCTAAATTACAGGTCGCAAATGTGGCAGAAGAAATTTTTTGAGTTAAGGACGATCTCTATTGAATTTCGATGAAAACAAATCCATCCAATTTACCCTACTACTACTATAGAATACACATTTTACATTGGAACTTGATAACATTTTCAGGATCATGTTATATTTGAACTAGAAACAGCTGATATGAAAGTGGGTTACATGAGTTTATGTTTTGATATAGCCCCCATACAAATGGGTCCCAGCTTACACTATTAACGCTCTAAAACCTACATTTTACATTGGAACTTGATAACATTTTCAGGATCATGTTACATTTGAATGAGAAACGGCTGACGTGGGTTACATGAGTCCATACGAATGTACCTCCGATTTACAGTATTACTGGATTACAATGAACGTTTTATATCGGATCAAATTTCCCACATAATATGTCTATTATATAATATGTCTATTATTAAACTAGAAACACCTACTATGAAAGTCATGGACCCATATATACATATGTATTGATATAGCCCCCATACAAAATGGTCCCCAGTTTACACTACTATCGCTCTAAAACGTAAGACGTGCGAGTCTTCATAAAATTTTGCAGATATTACAACTAAGTGAAAATTTTGTGAAAATTATCTATATGGGTCCACTTTTTTGGTGTAGTACCCTTAAAGTGGGCCACTATTTTACACTATTACCGGTCTAGAACCCCATCTTACACCTCCGATTTGTTTACATAGCACTCAAGATTCAACTTATTAAATCAATCATGATGAAAATTATCGTTATATTTCTTCCCTAGGAGCAGCTACAAAAGATATCCATCCATTTTGCCATATTCATTGCATTTGACTAAAAATGCTATTTGTATAATTTATAAGGACTACATATATGTAAAGGGTGATTTTTTAAGAGCTTGATAACTTTTTTTAAAAAAAAAACGCATAAAATTTGCAAAATCTCATCGGTTCTTTATTTGAAACGTTAGATTGGTCCATGACATTTACTTTTTTAAGATAATTTCATTTAAATGTTGACCGCGGCTGCGTCTTAGGTGGTCCATCCGCTTAGTCCAATTTTGGCATTTCCACGTTTTTGAGTAACAGAGACCCAATTGGTGCGAACGGCGACGAATCGAAAATTGGTGGTCATCATTAACACTGGCCGATACAGCTACGATATTTTCTTCAGTTCGCACTCTACGTAAGCGTGTTGGTGGTTTAATGTCCAACAATGTAAATTTGGTGCGAAATTTAGTCACAATAGCCCGAATAGCCGCTTCAGTGGGTCGATTAAACTGACCATAAAATGGAAGCGCGCAATGAACTTTCTTAACAGAGCACGCATTTTGATAATAAAATTCAATAATTTGCAAGCGTTGTTCGTTTGTAAGACGATTCATGATGAAATGTCAAAGCATACTGAGCATCTATCTCTTTGACACCATGTCTGAAATCCCACGTGATCTGTCAAATACTAATGCATGAAAATCCTAACCTCAAAAAAATCACTCTTTACATAAAGGGTGATTTTTTAAGAGCTTGATAACTTTTTTTTTTAAAAAAAACGCATAAAATTTGCAAAATCTCATCGGTTCTTTATTTGAAACGTTAGATTGGTCCATGACATTTACTTTTTGAAGATAATTTCATTTAAATGTTGACCGCGGCTGCGTCTTAGGTGGTCCATCCGCTTAGTCCAATTTTGGCATTTCCACGTTTTTGAGTAACAGAGACCCAATTGGTGCGAACGGCGACGAATCGAAAATTGGTGGTCATCATTAACACTGGCCGATACAGCTGCGATATTTTCTTCAGTTCGCACTCTACGTAAGCGTGTTGGTGGTTTAATGTCCAACAATGTAAATTTGGTGCAAAATTTAGTCACAATAGCCCGAATAGCCGCTTCAGTGGGTCGATTAAACTGACCATAAAATGGAAGCGCGCAATGAACTTTCTTAACAGAGCACGCATTTTGATAATAAAATTCAATAATTTGCAAGCGTTGTTCGTTTGTAAGACGATTCATGATGAAATGTCAAAGCATACTGAGCATCTATCTCTTTGACACCATGTCTGAAATCCCACGTGATCTGTCAAATACTAATGCATGAAAATCCTAACCTCAAAAAAATCACTCTTTACATCGTGAAACACCTAGGTTTAGTAATCAAAAACAAGTATAGACGCAGGGTATGATGTAGGGTATCACATAGTCGGCCCAGACCGACTTTAGATGTATTTTGGCGGCTTAAACTCGAAAACGATACATGGATATTTTATTTAATTCCAGTTTTCGTCGACGCACAGTGCTTCAGAATCAAAATCCATCGGCCAAAATTCAATAACGTTTATTCTAGTAGTTCAAAATTAGACGAGGACCCAAGGATTATTTTGAGATATTAACATTAAAATATATTTTAGAAATCGACCCAAAGTTGGCCACTTTTCGTATTTTTCGATTTTAAAGAAAATTATTTTTTTTTGTTTTTATGTTTTTAACATATTTTTACGTATTTGTCATATCATAATGTGATGAAAAAAATTAAATTTTTTTGTATTACAGATTTTCACGTTTTGCAGATTTTGAAAATTGAAAAAAAAAACGTAATTACTTTTTTAGATTTTGTCGAACTGTTTCTCACACATTTTAATGCAATTTCGTGCATGCAAAAGTTACCCTATAAAAATGGGGAATCCTTCAACCCTTCCAAATATGTATATATTTCGTCGTTAAAGGCTGTTGGTTCAAAGTCAGACATTTGTTCAAAAAGGATATTTTTTACAATATTCATTACAAACATAATTATTTTCTGTGATACAAAGAAATAATTTTTTTTCTTCTCATTATGAATAAATACGTAAAAATATGTTAAAAAACATAAAAACAAAAAAATAAAAATTTTAATTTACTTTAAAATCAAAAACTATCATTTCTAAAATATATCTGATTTCCCTGTTAATATCTCAAAATAATTTTTTGCCTAATTTTGGTTTTTTTACAGAACTCAAAAATGTCGACTAGAACAAAAGTTATTGAATTTTGGCCGATGGATTTTGATTCTGAACCACTGTGCGACGGTGCCTTCAACTTCTGTTCCACAATAACATTTTCGGTATACTATGATCCTCCTCAATTCAATGAACACTATGCAGTAAAAAATAAAAGCGTCGTGTCCGAGATCTAAACAAATGTTCGTGTGTTTATTGAGACATGTTGCTTCATAAAATCAACACTAACTAAAACCAGTAAGGAAAGGCTAAAGTCGGGCGGGGCCGACTCAATGATACACTCCACTTTCAATCCGAATACAATTCAATTCGGTGAAAAAGTGAAAACGGGAAGGTTTTTTGTATCCTGTAAATGTATGTGTTTGACAAAAAATTTTATATCGGAAAGGACATTTGTATGAGGATATATTGAAACCTGGAACGAAATAGGTGAAATATAAAATGTATAGTTTGGCCAAAATCGGTTAAACTTATGGGAGCAACATTTGAATTTGGGCTATATATAAATCTGAACCGACCTTACCCACTTTCACCATAGTTTTGTTTAGTTAGATTATAAGATGTTGTGCGAAATTTAAAGACAATCGAGCACAATATGTGGCTTTTAAAGCGACAAAAGTCAAATCGGGAGCGACATTTATATGGGGGCTATATCTAAATCTGAACCGATCCAATTTCTGCATAGGTGTTTCTAGTAAGATTATAAGATGTTGTGCCAAATTTAAAAAAAATCGAGTACAATATGTGGTTTCTACAGAGGAAAATGTCAAATCGGGAACGACATTTGTATGGGGGCTATATCTAAATCTGAACCGATTTTCACCATAGATGTTCTTAGTTTAAATATAAGATGTTTTGCCAAATCTGAAGACAATCTGATACAATATGTGGTTTCTAGAGCGGAAAAAGTCAAATCGGGAGCGAAATTTGTATGGGAGGTATATATAAATCTGAACCGATCTAACACATTTTTACCACAGGTGTTTCTAGTTACAATATAAGATGTTTTGCCAATTTTAAAGAAAATCTGTTGTAATATGTGGTATCTAGAGTGAAAAGAGTCAAATCGGGAGTGAAATTCGTATGTGTGAGGTTTAAATTTTCCGAATAATGACCACCCCTAAATGTGAAAAACCCAAATAAATAAAAGTTACTTTGCTTACTATGGGTTTTTCAGTTGGCTACCTGTTTTTTACAGAAATTCAACGCACATTTAGGGGTCGTCATTATTCGCAAATGTATTTAAAACAGGTATTCTGAACGGACCTGATATTCGGAAATTGATCAAAAGTGATTCTTTCATGAACAACCTACGAAGAAAACAGAACCACAAGCGTCGACTTCTGCAAGCATGGATATTGCCAATAATTGAAAAAATGTTCTGAATTTTGTTTTTATGCATATTATAATTGCGTATTAATTGCATATTATTTTATTTTCATAAAGTTTTTATAAATTAATTTTTTTTTGCATGATAACTTTTTAATTTTTATTTTTATTTTATTTTTTGAAATTCATACCTTTACTCAATTGCGAATAAAAGCGAAACGCGTGCATCGATTTTCATGATCTTTGTCTCATTTTGCTCATAGGTTAAAAGTAAAAAAAGTAACTACACTTGAAACTTATTTCGGTTTTGTATTTTTTATGAATTTAAAAAAAATGTTCTTCATTTTTTATTGGAAACTTATTTTTAACTTGGAAACTGTTGCTTGTATAGGAAAACAATATATGAACAGATTAAGGGAATTGTAATTCTTAATTTTTTTAAATTTATTTCAACTAAATCTAGTGGCTGTCGAGCTATGTCAAACAACAGGGCCTAAAACGTGATAAATTCCCCTATACGATAGTACTAACTTCAAATCGATATTAAAAATATTTCGGCAGGTAAGAAGACAAAACGAATGATGCAGAAATTATTCTTTTTGGGTATAATTTCACATACTGTTCTCAGAATTGAGTTGGCAAATCATGTGTTGTACTGTGTAATTGTCATTTGAAGGGAATTCATTTTTCACAGAGCTAATTTCTTTATATCGTCGGTTATATGGACTTAGTGATGCAAAAGCGTTCCAAAAGTCATAGTCTACGCCCTGTAAAAAAACTCCTACATCTACTGTCTTTTTAAATATTGTTCTATATTGTTCTTGTATTAGAATTAGGAAAATTTAAGAAAAATGAACGGAAGGAATACAATAATGTATAATGATGAACATCGGACGATTAATGATGAATGACGTCTCTGACTCCATTTTTGTGAAACTAATTTAATACAAAAGATTTTATGAACCAAAAATTTCAGCCAACTCTTTTTATAAAATGTTAATTTTCAATTTTAGGCATCATTAGCACTATGAACAAACACAAGGTGGGGGTCAATTTTAAACGCGTTTTCTACAATTTGATTTTTTTACATACAACATACACGCGAATCATTTTTTGTACGTTTCACGTAAACTATAAATCTTGTAAACAGTAATATTTTGATGAAAGAAAATTATATTGCGTAAAATCTGCTGGAATTGGCATATCATAAAAAATTAACATTTTGTTTTTGAAATAAAAAAATAAACAAACATTTATTTTTGGCACGAAAAAAAAAACTAATAAAAATAGCAAAATCTGAAAAGACATATGTATATTAGGATGGGTCACGAAAATAAATTGCAACGGTCACCCCCCAAAAATGTAGTTTGGATTGTATAATGATGAAATTAAAAGCACTTTAAATATAAATGTTAATTCGTGTCTGAAAATCACTCATTGCTCGTATTTTTAGACGTTTAGTTTGATTTTTAGCGTTTTTTTTTAAATGACAACTAAAAACACTTATTTCTTGGGAACATTTTATAAAAGATGTTATAAAAAATAAATAGTATGTATCAATACCTTTCGAATGAATACCTAAGTGATAAATATCGGACGAAAAATGACGTCACTGACTCTATGTTTGTAAAAGAATTTAATACAGGAGATGGATTTGCAGAGCCAAAATTTTTACAAATATGAGCGCTGCTGCGTCAATTTCCTTCCGATTTTCAAAATTTATGTATCATTCGAAAGGTATTGACTACAGCTATTTATTTTTCATAAAAGACAACCAACAAATACGGAAAAGTTTTCAGTTTTCAATATGAAAAAAAAAACTACTATAAACGTCCAATAATTCGACCAATAAGTTACTCTAAGACGAGAGTCAAAATTTTTATTTAAAGTTCTTCTTCAATTAATTCAGAAAAAAAATTGGGCAAAAATTCAACGTAAAGAAGTTACACCGGAAAAACATGATTTATATGGCTATTTTCAGGAGCTTTAGCTCACAGATGGCTTGATCTAGGAACGAAATATTTTGCAAATCAATCCAAACTTTATTTTCGTGAGGTGACTGGAAATTGTTTTTCCATTTGTATGGCCCGCGACCCAGCCTAATGCATATTGTATGTAATATTGTCAAGCGGTATTATGTTTGATTTCGACAGCTTGGATTGTTTCGAAAATCACATCTTTACATTATGGCCAATTTAACAGTTGTAAAATTACGATTTTCTCAAAATGGCGATTAAATGCAATCGCCTGAAATACATGTTTGGAAGGTAATTTCAGATACTTTTGAAATATTGAAGAGGATTTTTTAAATTTTTACAATTTTCTTTCTTTTATTTTGAATTTCAAATTGATTAAATTAATTATTTTTTTCAATTTTAAACTACTATTCTTACTATTCTACTGTCTTTTGGAAGGTGTTAGTTTGGAAGTATTAATGATTGAATATTCTATTTTTACCATTTTTTTTTAAATCAACCAAAATTTCAATGAAAAATAATCAGAATGATACATTTCTTAAATAGTTTACTAACACAAGGTATAAAACAATAAAAATAAAGTAATTAATGGAAAACATATATATTTTTAATTTTTTTTTGTTGGTGCAATCGCTCACTACAAAAAAACTGAAAAAAATGCAAACGAAAAAACTGAAAAAAAAAATAAAATTTTTCCGTCAAATATCATCTTATATTGTGTTATGCCGCCAGTTAATGAAGAAATAATCATTATAATACGATGATTTATCAGCATTGTTAAATTGGTCATAACTCAGAAAAATAGCATTCCTAAATCTGAGTAAAATCCATACTCCAATTTAGTTCTACAATTTTACTCCAGTTCAGTATAAATTTCCTAAAAGGTTAGAAGATTAACTAAATATGAGTAAAGTTACCCTCTTTCAAAGCCATAGTAAATAGTTCATTTACTAGAAATAGGGTAGTAAATTTACTTAAAAACATTTCATCGAATCTAAGAAAAAATTCTTACAATTGATATAGTTGTGTGGAATATTATTTCCAAGGTTTTCAGTAAGAAAAATATTAAGAAATTTTTTCTATTTAAAAAATCCATTTAGGAAATTTTAACTTAAAAATGAAAATTTTCAAGTTAAAATTTATGAATTTATGCCGAGTTCTTCATACATTTAAGTATTAATAAACTTATAAAAAAATCACATGAAATTGTTTAGAAAATTCTTGAATATGAATCTAAGAACCAATTCTCGTTCGTTTGCAGAGACTTATTTCATAAATACTTCAAGTATTATTTTAATCAACCACTACGAAGACGCCAATCTTGCCTTCGCAGCAATCACGGAGTAAACGCTCAATTCTTTATGGCAGAGGTAGCATGAAACTTTTGAGAAATATTTCATGTTTTTTTATTAGATTTGCATACTTGTTTAAATTATTTCAGTTAAATTGAACTTATTTTAAGTTCACTTTTTTCCTAGTATCAAGCAAAATTTTCCTTAGCTTAAGTAAAATATTACTTGATTTGAGTAAAAATTTACATAGTTTTAGGAAAATTTTGCTTAGTTTTAGGACCATTTTACTCGAATTTAGTAGAAATTTATTTGGTTTTAGGAAAAATTTACTTAGATTTAGGACAACTTCATCAAAATTTTATTTAGATTTAGTAAAAATGTACTTGGTTTGAGGAAAAACTTACTGGAATTTTCCTCAGTTTGTTTAAATATTTACTTGGTTCGAAGATAATTGAACTAGAATTAAGTTCAAAGCATGTACAACTTTTAAGGAAAATTTTGAACTTGATATGAAGAAATATTACTTTAGCGCTATAAATTTTAGTTCATTTTAACTCATTATAGGGTTCACATTTTTCTGAGTGAAAAGAAATTGTTTTTCCAAAATACAAAAATTTTACCAATTTGTAACAAAATTTGACTAGGACCATATATTTATATATTTATAATTTAGTTAAAATGTCCACAGTTTTTCAACCTTATCAAAAATTAGATTTTGATGAAAAATAAGTATATTTTTTTAATCCAAACCAATATGAATATAAAGAGTGATTTTTTTGAGGTTAGGATTTTCATGCATTAGTATTTGACAGATCACGTGGGATTTCAGACATGGTGTCAAAGAGAAAGATGCTCAGTATGCTTTGACATTTCATCATGAATAGACTTACTAACGAGCAACGCTTGCAAATCATTGAATTTTATTATCAAAATGCGTGCTCTGTTAAGAAAGTTCATCGCACGCTTCCATTTTATGGTCAGTTTAATCGACCCACTGAAGCGGCTATTCGGGCTATTGTGACTAAATTTCGCACCAAATTTACATTGTTGGACATTAAACCACCAAGACGCTTACGTAGAGTACGAACTGAAGAAAATATCGCAGCTGTATCGGCCAATGTTAATGATGACCATCAATTATCGATTCGTCGCCGTTCGCAGCAATTGGGCCTCTGTTACTCAAAAACGTGGAAATGCCAAAATTGGACTAAGCGGATGGACCACTTGAGGCGCAGCCGCGGTCAACATTTAAATGAAATTATCTTCAAAAAGTAAATGTCATGGACCAATCTAACGTTTCAAATAAAGAACCGATGAGATTTTGCAAATTTTATGCGTTTTTTTTTAAAAAAAAAAGTTATCAAGATCTTAAAAAATCACCCTGTAGTAAAATCTGTTACTTTAAAGCGCGAACAAATAAATATGACCAAATACAAGCGACCATAATCTGTACTTCTTTAATAATTCAGAAAGACAATTAGGTGACTTAAGATCTTTTTGCAGTATACCGACGATAATCATTGTGTAGCACAGGTGGTCCATAAACACTCTAAAAAATATCATTCTAATGAGGATATTTTACATTTCTTCGGATGTTTTTTTTTTGCTGGGGTGTGTCATCTTCTGTTGATGGACTCTTTTTATTCAGATTCTTTGTGAAGTACCTGGCCCTGGCGTCTTTCCCCTGCGGATATTCTTTAAAGGTGTGCCACGGTGAAGAAGCCCTCTTTATAATAATTATCGCTCTTAAATGGTCTGTTTTTTGTGATAGCACGAAATCGGATTTGAAATTCAAACTATCCCAATAACGATTATAATAAAAAAACCTCTCAATAATTTGTTTCCATTTACGTTTTTTACCATTCATACCTTACCTCCAAGCGCATTCGCAATGCCTTATCTTGCTGCCAAGGGTTATTTAAGAATGTTGGCACGTTCCTTTAAGGAACGCTATAAGCGCCCATAAACATTGGCGCATGCGCCGCCACGTCAGTATGATTTCTTCTTATTGTCGCGATGCAAAAACCCCTCTTATAATAATTATCACTTTAAAATGGTTTGTTTTCTTTTATTGTGATATCCCGAAATCGGATACAAGCTACCCCAATAACGATGATAATAAAAAACCTCTCGATAATTTGTTTCCATTTAAGTTTTTTACCATTCATACCTTTTGTAAGCGCGTGCGCAATGGCTTATCTTGCTGTCAAGGGTTCTTTAAGAATGTTGGCACGTTCCTTTAAGGAACACCATAAACACAGGCGCATGCGCCGCCACGCCAATCGTATTTCTTGCAACAGGGGGTGAAAGCAAAAGGGAAGTCAAACAATTTGGCAATTTGGCATGAGCTAATATTTGCTCAGAAAAGATTGAAAAGGTTTTTCATTTTTTAAATCGTGATCGTAGATTCAACATCCAACCAACCATGCATCGTGTCATACCCTTCGTAATTATCCAATAAACTATTTGAGAAAATTTACGCTGGCAGCTGTCGCCTTAAGAGGATTATTGATGTTCCCCGTTCTTTTGTTTTTGTTTTAAAAATTGCCTGAATTTTTGTGCAGTTTTTTTTCCCATTTTTAAATGACATTCTTTTTTTAGGAAAAACACAAAAAAAAAAACAAAAACTGTCACTTGGGAAGAAATATCGATCATTTATTATTTTATTTGCTATGAATTTAGGTCACTGATACAACGCAATTTATGTGCTCATCCTTAATAACCGGCAGACAGAGATCGTGTGCATGTGACCCACATGTGACCGAGCGACCGACCCAACGACACGGGGCACAATGCAGGTCAGCAACGGCTGTTAAAAGGGTTCACAACCCCTTTAACGTTGTCGTAATGGGACACATTTTTTGTGTCCTTTTTTTGCCATGAAAATCCCTAAAAATTAAATACAATTTCTTTTTCCCAAAAAAATAAAAATTGCGAAATTTGTTGTTGTTGCTGTTGTTTGCACAAGAAAATGTAATTAATAAATGCGATTTTTTCACCCAAATGATGTTTGGTTCCATTGTTGTTTGTGTGTCTCGTGTTTTTTTTTGTTGGATTTTACACTCTTTGCAATGACGCATAACGAATTCCGGAATCCTTTGTTTACACAGTGGCCGGATTGCATGGCCAAGGACATTGGATGCCGTGTGAGTGCATTCGTGTGTGCGAATGTGACCCTTTTTTCGCGCGGATTACACACCATTTAGGGGTTCGAAAATTTAATGGCAATTTCAGTTCAGTATTTTTTCTATAGTTTTTATAGAATTTTCAAATGGTTTTCATTCTTTCTGTTGTTGTTGTTGTTGTCGTTGTCGTTGCTGTGCTCCGTCTGCATTGTTTTGCAAAAATGTCAAGAATTGCAAAATGAAAAATTGAAAAGTAACTCTTTCGTTTGAAAGGATTGAAAGGCTGGATTTGGTGGTGGAATATTTCACGTACTTTTTGTGTTATTTTGTAGAATTTCGTTTTGAATTCATTTATTATGATTAGAGTGGTTTGCTTTGGGGTGATGTATTTTTTTCACTACAGGGTTGTGTATGTTAGTTCCAAGCGAATTGCTTAACATCATAAGGTAGACTCAATTATATATATTTTTTAATTTGAATCGCTTTGGGCTACACTGATCAACAGCATTTCTGGAAGAGAGTAGCGAAAGTACTGAAAGGGTGTGGTGAGTAGAGCATTTTTACAAAATATACGTCCAGCTGATCTGAATTTCTATTTACAGAGGGTCAAAGTTTTAATTTTTTGGTCACTATAAAAAATCAAAAATCCCAAACCGCAGACATGCACGTGAAGCTGATATAATAAAGATTTTATTCCACCATAGCATTCATTCCATCGAAGCGAAATTTTGATTTCTTTTAAACTCGTTTAACAATTTGTTTTTTATGAATAAAGGACGAATATAATAACATATAGAGGGGTAACATTTTATATGTACTTCTCATACAAAATCTGTAAACGTAGCTTACCAGAGTAATACGCTAAAGTGAACATGGACTTATTTGTTACATTACTACACTACAAACAATAATTTGAATCAGAACTTTCGGAACGTGTTCGACTTACGGGTTTTACAAAACCGGGTTTTTAATATAGGGTGATTTTTTAAAAGCTATAGGAAAGTTTTTCAAAAAAAAACACATAAAATTCAGAAAAATGCATGAAATCTTTATTTGAATCGATAGTACGGTCCATATAATTTAATGTTTGAAGATTATTCCATGCAAATGTTGACCTTGACTGCGCCTCAAATGGTCCATCCGCTTAGTCCAATTTTGGCATACTCTTTGCAACATTTCGGCCGGTATCTTACGAATAAATGCTTCAATGTTGTCTTCCAATGCGTCAATTGAAGCGGGCTTGTCTGTATAGACATGAGCTTTAACATAGCCCCCACCGGTCAATTGACCGGTCCCAAACGTGAAATAAAATGTTCACCGAACTCGCCTCTCAATAAGTCCATTGTTGCGCGTGCTGTTTGGCATGTGGCACCGTCTTGTTGAAACCACATGTCATGCAAGTCAAGCTCTTGCATTTTGGGCAAAAAAAGTTGGATATCATCTCACGGTAGCGCTCACCATTCACAGTTACGTTACGATTCGCATCATCTTTGAAGAAGTACGGTCCAATGATGCCACCAGCCCATAAACCGCACCAAACTGTGACTTTTTCTGGATGCATTGGTAGCTCTTGCAATGCTTCTGGCTGAAAATCACTCCAAAATCGACAATTCTGCCTATTTACGTACCCATTGAGCCAAAATGAGCTTCGTCGCTGAACACCATTTTTCGGTAAAAAAGTGGATTTTCGGCTTTCTTGAACTTTCTTAACAGAAATTATTTAGGAAATTATTGTCATTTCTTTTTATACCCTCCACCTCCAGGATGTGGGTATATTCACTTTGTCATTCCGTTTGTAACACCATATATTCTGGGTCGTGGTAAAATTCTAAGACGATATAGCCATGTCCGTCTGTCTGTCTGTTGAAAGCACGATAGCGGCCGAACGAAATGAGCTAGGAGGTTCAAATTTTTCCTAAATGTGTCTTATGGTTGCAGATCGGTTGGGATTGAAAATGGGCGAAATCGGCCCAGAGGGAAAAAATTTTTCCTCACAAGGACTGAAAATACCCCTAATAGTTAGAGTATTTCAGCATGTTTTTTGAACATAATAGCTTGTATTTACTTGATATTTGCAATTCGCATTCCCTTTATAGCATAAAAGGACACCATAGAGTGATTTTTGTTTGTAGGGGGCGAAATGGGACGAAAAGGGATAAAAATAGTACCTATCAAGCGACAACAGATAGAAACACGAAATTTGGCGTGTACATACCAATACATAATATACAAGTATTTTTTCTAAATTTGTACTTTTAAGGGGTTAAATGGGGATAGAGGGATAAAAATAGTACCAACCAAACGGCTGCACCTAGAATAATGAAATTCGGTGTATATATTCCTCTGATTGCGTACACACATAAAATAAAAGAAATTTTCGAAATTCGTACTTTTAAAATGGAAAAAGGGGATAAAAATTGTACCAAACAAATGGATGCAGCTAGAACCATGAAATTCGCGGTATACATTCCTCTGACTGAGTGACTCGAAAAAAAAACGTTTTTCCAAATTCGTACTTTCAAGGGATTCAATGGGAGCAGAGTGATAAAAATGGTACCAACTAAAAGGCTACAGCTATAATGATGAAATTTTCGAAAGTCGTACTTTTACGGAGTAAAATACGAAAAAGGGGATAAAAATCGTACCAACAAAATGGCCGCAGATAGTATCATGGAATTGGGTATATACATTCCTCTGAGTGCATAGCCACTTAAAATATTTTTTTTCCAAATTCGTACTTTATTTTGTTGCTTTTACGACAAAAAATGGTAGAATCATGAAGTTGTCTTATACTGCGTACGTGAGAGATAAGGTATTTTCAAAATGTATACTTTTGAATTTAAAATAGATGGAAATACAACCAACCAAAGGAATGCAGCTGAAAATACACTCTCTATCCCCCAATATTTATGGTATTTATGATTGCTGCCTTATATTTACTTTATGAATTTAAGTATTATTTCCATTATATATGTATATACATAGTAAAGAAATATTGGTAGCCTTAGCTTCTTAAATAAATTTCTGATTTTCATACATTTGAAATTTGTTACGGACATTCCTCTTGTAGCTTGGAAGCACCACAAAGAAAATAAATGTTTTAGCGGGCGAAATGGGACAAAAATGGATAAAATATGGTACCAATGATACGACAACAGCTAGAATCATGAAATTCGGTGTGTACATCCCTCTAATTGCATAGACACGTAAAATAGAGGGATTTTTCGAAATTCGTACTTTTAAGGTATATAATTGAAAAAGAGGGATAAAAAGGGATCTACCAAACCGCTGAAGTTGACATCATGAAATTCGGTTTATATATTCTGACTATGAAGACTCGAAACAAAAAGGTTTTTTTCCAAATGTGTACATTTGGGCGGAGAATGGGGCTAATGGGGATATCTTTAAAATTTGTACTTTTCTTATCAAAATAATGCAGTCGCTTTGTCTATATCTGAAAATGTTTCTCCCTAATGGCGACTGACAATGGACTAATATATTCGGCATGTTCACTTTCACAATTACAGCATTGTATTTATTTATAGTAGTAGATTTTAAACAGTGCGCATAAGTATACATTATAGTTTGAAATAGTAATCAAATATAGTAATGTGCATAAACATATCAAAATTTTCGTAATATGATTCTATACTTCTATGTCGTGGTGGAGGGTATATAAGATTCGGCCCGGCCGAACTTAACGCCTTCTTACTTGTTATTATGATAATATTGGTATGGCTCAATTATGTATGGAATAAAATATCGGCCAAATGTCCGCCGCGACCTCGGCGGCACACCTTCATCCGATGGTCCAAGTTTTCGATGACGCTGAGGCATAATTGATGATCTATGCCGTTAATGTGTCGAATTATCTCATCCTTTAGCTCTTGAATTGTTGCTGACTTATCGACGTGTACCTTTTCTTTCAAATAACCCCAAAGAGAGAAGTCCAACGGTGTCAAATCACATCATCTTGGCGGACAATTGACATCGCCGCCACGTGAGATATTACGGCCATTGAATTTTCCGCGCAAAAGAGCCATTGTTTCGTTAGCTGTGTGGCAACGAAACCACATATCGTCCACATCCATATCTTCCAATTCGGACCATAAAAAGTTCGTTATCATCTCACGATGGCGAAGACCATTCAAAGTAACTGCCTGACGGGCCTCATTTTCTAAAAAAATATGGCCCGATGATGCCGCCAGCCCAGCGACCGCACCGCAACAGTCAGTCTTTGTGGGTGCATTGGTTTTTCGACAATCACTCTTGGATTATCATTCGCCGAAATGCGAATGAGGTGAAAATGTGCCCCATCACTGAAGATGATTTTCTTCGAAAATTGATCATCCACTGTTGCCATTTCCTGCCACCATTCTGACCATTGACGTCGTTTGGAATGGTCAAGAGCCTTTATTTATTGAGTCAATTGCACCTTGTTAGCGTGTAAATGCAAATATTTATGCATAATGTTCATCAACGACGAGTGTGAGATGTGCAATTGTTTGGCACGATGACGAGTTAATGTGGAAGGTGGCTCTTCAACCACACTATCCCGAACATCAGCAATATTTTCTGCTGTACGAGCATGCACTGGTGTTATCACATCTCCTACAGACCCGGTTTGCTCGATTGTTTCGATTGTACGCACATTTGGACGATTAAATTGACCGAAAAAAACACGAAGTGCACGATATGCATTTTGATTTGAAGGCCCATTTTCATAATAAGCCTAAATAACTTTAACGCGTTGCTCGATTGTGTATCTTTCCATGGTTCAAATTGTGTTAATCTGAAATTGAGAAATGTCAAATGAAATGCAGAAAAAAGCTTGACGTTTAGGTGTGGTTCACATTCAACAGCGGTCATTGGAATTTAACCAGCCTATATATTGTACAAACATATTGGTGGCATTGCCTAATAAGAGTGGTTTAAAATACCTAAAATTTTATATTTATTTATAAAATTATTTTTTATATTTTTTGTTATGGTTTGGTATATTTAAAAAAAATTACATATTCCTGTAATGTTACTGCACTTCTGTTAAATCGATGTTAAATTTTTTTAGATTTTCCTGTAATGTTACTGCACTTGTGTTAAATCGACACCCTCTGTGGAATCCAATCCATGGTGGAGGGTATATAAGGTTTGGCGATGTTATCTAGATTTCTTCTGGACGATAATCTCTCAAAATAGTTCATTTATCATCCAGAAGTATTGCTTTCGCATTGCTTTGGACTATCGCCCTGGGCTCACAAACTTCTCCACTTGAGGTTACTTCTGCAATGCGAATATGATTGTTGCCGTAATATTCAAGACAATACGATTTTGAATCATTTTCGTATTACTTTGGTTGTTGGGTAATTTTATAATGAATAACAAAGAAGAACTAAAGGGTGATTTTTTAGCTATTATCTTTTTGGCAACACTGGTTTAAACAGCTGACGCACGTTTCGTGTTTTGTTTCACTGTCAAACATCTTCAGTTTGGTCTATAATTTAATCATGAATCGTCTTACGAACGAACAACGCTTGCAAATTATTGAATTTTATTATCAAAATGCGTGCTCTGTTAAGAAAGTTCATCGCGCTCTTCTTCCATTTTATGGTCACTGAAGCGGCTATTCGGGCTATTGTGACTAAATTTGGTACCAAATTTACATTGTTGGACATTAAACCACCAACATGCTTACGTAGAGCGCGAACTGAAGAAAATATCGCAGCTGTATCGGCCAGTGTTAATGATGACCATCAATTATCGATTCGTTGCCGTTCGCAGCAATTGGGCCTCTGTTACTCAAAAACGTGGAAATGTCAAAATTAGACTAAGCGGATGGACCATTTGAGGCGCAGTCAGGGTCAACATTTGCATGAAATAATCTTCAAACATTAAAAAATCATCCTCCATTATATGCATTTTATATGTTATATGATGATGATGATAACCTCACAAAATCATCGAATTATCATTCAGAAGTATTGCTTTCGCATTACTTTGGGCTATCGCCCTGGGCGCACAAACTTCTCCAATTGAGGTTACTTCCGCAATACGAATATGATTCTTGCCGTAATATCATCATTTTCATATTATTTTGCTTGTTGGGTAATTTTATAATGAATAACAAAGAAGAACTACAACCAAAAACCTGTTGTTGCTTTGAATATATTGTAAATGCTCCCATACGATAGAAATTGATAAGTTGAGAACTATTCAGAAAAATTATAAAAAAAATCAGAATCCTTTCAACATTCTATCACCCCAATCCCTACTGTCCTGCTTCAATCACCGTCGGCTTAGAAAAAGGATTCTGTTCTTCTGTTGTTCAATTTATGGCAACAGTTTTGAATCTTGTGAGGACAGCACCATACAAATGAGTGCTGGTGGGTAAAGGGTTGTTTTGGGTGCCGGTTTTTTGGCACTACTTTTGCAAAATGTTCTAGTGTTGTTGTTGTTGCCCATTAAACCCTTGTGTCATCGAATTTTATGATTTGTTGCGTTCGTGTCACACAGACACACAATGCACGAGGGCAGGCAGTCGAATGGATGGACAGACAGACAGACAGACAGATTTACTCAACTATAAAATAGAATAGTGTTTGCTATTGTTGTTGTTGTTGCTTGCATTTACCCCTTTTTTGGGTTAAAATTTAACAGATTTTCACTGAAAACTATTGGAAATTTACAATAGCTGACACGCATGAGTGCAGCATGCCAACATTAAAGGGCGAGTTGGAAATGGAAGTATGTCATCTATACAACGATTGATTTTCGATACTTTTCAAATGCTGGAGTTTATTGAACCGACTGAAAGGAGAGAAAAGGGTTTACAGCAAACATACCAACGTACATATGGCTGTCCGTCTGCCGATAGACTTACGTACATCTGTAACTTTCGTGGCATTGTTTGTATGTGTGTCTGTACATTCGAAATGTGCCAGCCAGCGCAGTTGCTGTTGCTCACACTTTTGGGGCATGCGACGGACAACGCAGCTATTTGCTGTGTCACACGCGTTTCAATTTACTTTTGTGCAGATGTTTTTTTCCTATTTTGTTGTTTGTCTTACCACTGGGGGTTTTCGGGTTGGTTGTTCGCTTTGTTTTTAATTTATCGAAAATTCTTTAAATTTTTATTAATTTTCGAAAAGGGGTGAAGTATTTATTGCTATCAAGAAATTTGTTATAGAACAAATGCACATTTTTCTACTGTTTGTTTTTAGGGGAATGTTTTTGTTTTATGAATGATATCCGATAAGAAATTTCCATGAAACTTTTGTTTCCTCGGTTAGGGTGTTTCTTAAAACGATTGACAGGAAAAAGAATGAGGAAGATAGTTGATCACTTTTAATCTCCTTAATAAAGTTACTTCAAGGTAATATCCTTAAAGTCAAGGATATCAATCGAAGTGTGGCTTTGAACAAAGCAGCTTAGGAAAGGCCAGAAATATATGTTTTTGTTTTAAAATGATAACATCTAATTAAACCTATTTTGTGGGAATAATTACACGTCAATAAAACTAGATTAAAGCTCTTTAGCACTGAAGCTGCAGCATTTTAAATCTCGATAAATATGAACAAAGATATTAATTTAGTTCTTATGTTATATGGACGAAGTGGATCCAACAAGAGTATTTATCAGAATTTAATACTTCACTATGTCAACAAAGGTAAAAGGGAAATAATTCACATCAAATGTTCTCAATGGAGTGTGGATTTACTTGTCACCTTCTTATCCCTCTCCAAATAGGATGAAACAATAAAATAAAATTGGCATTGCACCATTTCAAACGATATGAAAAAAAGACACCCAACCACGATGATGACGATGACACATCTACGCAGTAAAAAACAAAGTAATTTAATTAAATTCTTTCCATGGAAATTTTAAACAAGGGATACGAAAAAATTTCATGAACGCTGTAAAATTTTAACAAGAAAGATGATGGAAATATTTATATGAAATATACAGTAGAGTGCCATCTCGAAACTTGCTCAGCGTAGTATCGTATTGTGTGCATTGAGACATAATGATTCATAAAATCAACACAAATATGATTTATTGGTATTTTTTTTTAATTTTTTACTAAAATTCCAGTTTTTGCCCAAGGAACCTTTAATATTTCGGAAATATATGTCATTTTATGCTCGATTTTACGTTATAGCTAAGGTCAGAATGAAGGCTACATATGTTGTGAATATCACTTTCATGTTGAAAAAGTGTTTTAGGAATAGTCTCCAAAAATTGATAAACATGAAACAAAAAATACGCAAAAACTCGGAATAAAATATTTGGATTTAATGTCTAACGAATATACATATTAGAGTGGCTTCAAAATAAAAGTTGTCGGTTTTTCAAACTAAAATGAAAGTTTGGTTTATTTTATTTATTCTCCCAAAGTATTTCGCTTTTTATCGTTGTCCGTTCGTGAGCTGAACGCAATTTTCCAAAAAATAGCTTTGTATAAGACTAGAATATGTTTACTGTGCAAATAACCCCATATTTACATTTTTACTTCACGTCTATAATTTAAAAGTTTTTTTTATTTTTCTGGATTGTCTGGCTCGAGGTCATCAAAAAAAATTAAAAATAATATATGTTTTAATTTTATTACAATTGTTTTATTTTTAATTTTCCGACATTTCGATCGTCATCGACGATCATCCTCAGGGCTATTCACTGCAAAATACAGGACAAAATTATCACCAAGGAATTCCATGTAAATTAACTAGAAATTTTCGAAGGTCTTCCAATTTTGATGGAATTTGGTGAATTTGTTTAGTATTGGACGAAAGTTTTTTTTGAAAAATATTGAAAACAGTGGCATGTTTTACAAAATGGGGTTTACTTAACCAGCCATAAGTTTTGTTCAGCAAAATATATTGAGAGAATCTTTTCTACATCAAAATTATTGGTTCTCAGCGCAAACAATCAAATAGAAATTAAAAAAAATATTTCTTTTGATAAATTTTTTCTACAAAACAATATTGAAATTTATTTTTGAAAATAAAAAGTACTGCAGAGCCAACTCTGAAATAGCTGACAAAAAATAATAAGGATTTTTTTTTTCAAAAAATAAATATCAATGTTTATAAAAAACAAGTAAGGAAAGGCCAAAGTCGGGCGGGGCCGACTCTATGATACACTCCACTTTCTATCCGAATACAATTTAATTCTGTGAAAAAGTGAAATCGGGAAGGATTTTTGTATCCTGTAAATGTATGTGTTTGACAAAAAATGTTAAATCTGGAACGAAATAGGTGAAATATAATATGTATAGTTTGGCCAAAATCGGTTAAACATTTGGGTGCAACATTTGTATTTGGGCTATATCTAAATCTGAACCGATCTTACCGAATTTCTGCATAGGTATTTCTAGTTAGATTATAATATGTTGTGTCAAATTTAAAGAAAATCGGGTACAATATGTGGTTTCTTGAGCGGAAAATGTCAAATCGGGAGCGACATTTGTATGGGTGCTATATCTAAATCTGAACCGATCTTACCCAATTTTTGCATAGGTGTTTGTAGTTGGATTATAAGATGTTGTGCCAAATTTAAAGAAAATCGGGTACAATATGTGGTTTCTAGAGCGGAAAATGTCAAATCGGGAGCGACATTTGTATGGGGGCTATATCTAAATCTGAACCGATTTGCCTCAAATTAAATAGCATTCGTCCTTATCCCGAAAAACTTCGTTGTTTAGATACCACATATTTTAACAGATTTTCTTCAAAATTGGCAAAACATATTATATTTCAACTAGAAACACCTGTGTTGAAATTGTGTTAGATCGGTTCAGATTTATATATAGCTCCCATACAAATTTCGCTCCCAATTTGAATTTTTCCGCTTCAGAAACTACATATTGTATCAGATTGTCTTCAGATTTGGCAAAACATCTTATATTTCCACTAGAAATACCGACAGTGAATATGGGTCAGATCGGTTCAGATTTATATATAGCTCCCACACAAATTTCACTCCCGATTTGACCTTTTTGCTCTAGAAACCACATTTTTAACAGATCTTCTTCAAATCTTGCAAAATATGTTATATTTCAACCAGAAACACCCATGGTGAAAATGGGTCAGATCGGTTCAGATTTATATATAGTCCAATACAAATTTCGCTCCCGGCTTGACTTTTTCCGCACCAGAATCCACGGTTTTTCACCGAATTTCTTCAAATTAAGCATAACACGTTATATTTGAACTGGAAGAACTTATCGTGAAAGTTGGTTACTTTATTCCATGTTTGGATATAGCCCCGATACAAATATTCTTCTCGATTTGACAAATTGGACCAGGTCATATTAGCCTATGATTAGGAAACATACAAAAATCCTTCCCGTTTTCACTTTTTTACCGAATTGATTTGTATTCGTATAGAAAGTAGAGTGTATCATATAGTCGGCCTCGCCCGACTTTAGCCTTTCCTTTCTTGTTTTGATATGCGCATTCCCCTTATAGCGTAAACATGGACCATAAAGCGATTCTTATTTGAAATGGGATAAAAAGGGATAAAAATGGTACCTATTAAACGACAACAGCTAGAAACACGAATTTCGGTGTGTACATTCCTCTCGTTGAGTAGAGACGTAAAATAAAGCGATAAAAAAAATTCAGCGTGTACGTCCCTTTAACAGCATGTACACTTCGCAAAATAAAGTGATTTTCAAAATTAGTACTTTTAAGTTCGCGCCAAACAAAAGTATTTCTCCAAATTCGTACTTTTAGGAATAAAATGGGGTAAAAGAGATGAAACTGGTACCACGCAAATGGCTGTAGCTAGAATTGTTAATTTAGGTGTATACATTATATTTCCACAATAGAAATATAATATAATTTCGAAATTCATGCTTTGCTTTTCTGAATAGTTACTTTGATATTTAGTCAAGGGCTATCAAGCAATAAAAAGTATTTGTAGACACGACCCTAACTGGGTTCATTAAAATAATTAATTAATTTCATTTCAAAATTATTATAATGAAACATCACAATTTAATTAACAAATATCACTATTATCAAAATATCATAATTTTCATAATATTTCATTGCACTTAAAAGTGCGTGTAATAATAGTGCAATCCATTGTGAAGGGTATATACGCATTTTTACTTGTTTTAATTTCTATTTGCTTTTTTTCTGGGCTAAAAACAACAATTCTGCTGCAAAAGAATCGTTTTTGAATGACTGCTGGCATACGTTGAACTTGTTCCCATTATATTTTATCTTCTTTACTTTTATTTGTATTTGGTGAGGCACTCTAATGTAGAGATGTTTGTATGACGACTGCAAATTTGGTTTGAATAATTTCATGAAAATATTTTCAATTCATCACACCACGCACACATACTTACGTATATTAAGTCAATACTTATCCATTCCTTTTATGGCGTTTGCAGTAAAATATTTTACAGGAATTCGGAGAATAGCTTAAAATTTTGAACGAAACGAACGTTCGTTAAGGCAGATCAACAATATAAAGGACACAGAAATATTTTTGTCATCCATCAGCTTTTCTTTGTTTTTCTCCATCAGCATATATACACACACACCTGTGGAAACGAAGTAATGTATGAAGTATGAAGAATTTATATTTGATAGCAAAAAGAGCATGTTGCAAACAAACATCATATATTCCCTAAAAACACTAACGTTGTTTTTTTGTAATATTTGCAAAATCCTAAATATATTTCCAAAACGAGTATGATAACAAATTAAAATGTATGACTTGTATTTAAAAAAACATTTAGAACGTCGGCATTAGTTTCACAATGTTGATTATATCGAGCCCTTAGCGCGGAATGATCGCAAGCGCCAAAATACACATTTTATAGGAGAAGGTTTTTATTGATTATTTTGAAATATTTGCGTAAAATGAAATATATTTTAATGCAAAATGTTTTAATTCCGCCGTACCCAACGAATTATTACTAAAAATTTATCATTTGTTTACACCATACGGTACTTTTGGCGCTTGCGATACAAATATTGTACTTGCGGCTACAAATACTGAAAAAACTATGGCGCTTACGATATATGTTTCTTTCGATTAAACCTCGAAATTTTAGCAAAAACACACTTTTTAATATACAAAAATTAATAAAACAACATAATAAAATAGATAACACTACTTTTATAAAGGGAAAATGAACAGTAAAGTAATTCAAATCGTTAATAAAAAACTATTTTAGACACATTTGAATTCCTATGATTAATAGTTAAATTCCATATAAAGGTTTTTAGGTAATATCGATATTGAATTTTTTTTGAACGAATAATTAAATTAATATTCATTTCATCCACCCTACTATCAGCAAAATATCCATATTTAAATTTTGCGCAAAATCCCAGTTTTTCAAAATGTGCCGATCTCAAACCATTAAATTTTATTTTAATGTTTGGCGGTAGAAATGCTGTAGAAAATGAATGCCGGTCCTTAAAATCTAAATGATTTAATAAAATACTTTCATAACACTTCGGTATCATGCGGGAATTTGTAATTATGGTCGGCCACTCAGAAGGGGCCCAAATTAATAAGTGTATAGAATCAACTGGCATCGTTGTATGACCGGGAAGTAAAAATGTTATGCTACGAAAACTGAAGTATACCCTCCACCTCCAGGATGGGGGTATACCAATTTTGTCATTTCGTTTGTAACACCTTGAAATCTCGACCTGAGACCCTATAAAGTATATATATTCTTGATCGTCATAAAATGCAAAGACGATCTGGCCATGTCCGTCCGTCTGTTGAAAGCACGCTAGCATCTGAACGAAAGGAGTTAGGACGTCCAAATTTTCCATAAATGCGTCTTATAGTCGAAGATCGGTTGGGATTAAAACTGGGCGAAATCGGCCCAAAGGGAAAATTTTTTCCCTCACAAGGACTAAAAATATCCATAATAACCCCTAATATTTTAGACTATTTAAGCACGTCTTTTTCAATATGTCTGTTTGTACTTACTTGACATTGAGTATGCTCATTCCATCTATAACAAAAAGTGCACCATAAAGTGATTCTTATTCGTAGGTGGTGAATTGGGGCAAAAATGGACAAAAATGGTACCTATGAAACGACAACAGCTATAAACACGAAATTCGGTGTGTACGTTCCTTTAATTGAGTAGATACATAATATAAAAGTTATTTTTCCAAATTTGTACTTTTAAGGGGTAAAATTGATATAGAGGGATAAAAATGGTACTGCATCTAGAATAATGAAATTCGGTGTATACATTTCTCAGATTGCGTAGACACGCAAAATAAAGGGATTTTTCGAAATTCGTACTTTTTGGGGTTAAAGTGGGAAAAGTTGATAAAAATGGTACCAACCAAATGACCGCATCTGGAGTCATGAAATTCGTATACATTGAAAGATTTTTTTAAATTTAATCTTTTTACTTTTACATAAAAAAATTGGCTGAATCATTACTTTGCACTATGCACGAGAGATAATGGATTTTCATAATTTGTACATATGGAATTAAAATTTAATGGAAACACAGCCAACTGTAGCATCCACTATCAATATTTACGGTATGTAAGCTTTTTTGAAAATATAAATATAAGAATATTTATTTTTTTAAATTGACTTGAAGTATTACTTCTTTATATATAGTGTAAACGTATTGGTAGTCTTGCCTTATAAACGTGGTTTAAAATAATAAAAATATTATATTTATTTATAAAATTACTTTTTCTATATTTTTATTTGGTTTGGCTTGGCTATATTAAAAAAATTATATTTTCCTGTAATATTACTGCACTTCTACGAAAATTGAAAGCCTCTGTGGATTGCAATCCATGGTGCCGAGTATATAAAGTTCGGCCCGACCGAACTTAACGCCGGTTTTACTTGTTTACTCTTTAACTCTATAGAATTGTGGGCAATGTGCCCATGTCATCACTATTTTAAGCTAAATGTTTTGGTTCTTTGTCAAATTTGAATTAAATAAATGTTAACGTTTACCCACAATAATAGGGAAATGATACCAAACCCATGTATATTAGAGCGTACCAGGTTACAAGTAAAAAAAAAAAGTTCGCCGTACACCTTCGAATATGAAGTATTATTGAAAGGTAGTTTCAAAAAAATTTTTTTTATTTTTTTATGCCGAACGTAGGGGTCGCGCTTTTACATTTTTCTATATAACTTCTGCATTTATAAACGGATTTTAAAGTGTGATACATCGATGTTTTTGTCCGATTTTTTTGTCTTTGAAGTCATTGAGCTCAAACATGATTCATGATTTTATGCGAGCTTTAATTTTCGATTATTAGAGTGGTACATTAGGGTAGTAGCAACTGAGAAATGATGGGTAAGTACCAGAAGGGGGTGCTTGAGCTCAATGACTTCAAAGACAAAAAAATCGGCCTCGTCGAGACAAAAACATCGATGTATCACACTTTAAAATCCGTTTATAAATACAAGTTATATAGAAAAATGTAAAAGCGCGACCCCTACGTTCGGCATAAAAAAATAAAATTTTTTTTTTTGAAACTACCTTTCAATAATACTTCATATTCGAAGGTGTACGGCGAACTTTTTTTTTGAGGTACGCCCTAATGTATATAGTATTTGGCTTAATATACGAATATTCCAAGAAGTATACTAAATTATTGTATATAAGGCACAAATCATACAAACAGACTTTGTGTTCTCCAAAAAGACAATAATTTAGAGCTACTTTCAGTTCTTGTGGGTAAACTTTTTTCTTCTTGATCGATAAAAAATATATAAAACCAATATCTGGGAACTTCGAACCTCTTAGCTTAGTTCGTTCGTAACCTATCGTACTTTCAACCAACAGATGAACACTTCATTCTATGCCCAAGGGTATAAAAATACACTTATTATTGCATCAATATATTGATAGACATATCTAAAACATTTATAAATATCTCTTATCTATCTCTGACAGTTTTTGCCTAAATTCATAAATTGTCGCTTACGATAACATTGCTTTCTTTGAAAATGTGAGCTGCGACTTACGATAAAATCTTATCCCCATTTTTTATATAAACGTTAACAATTTTGACATTTTGACAATTTTTATTTATGTATCAGCCCATAAAATTTTAAATTCAACAATAAAAAATATTTTCAGAAAATGTCGCTTACGATAATTCCGCGCTAAGGGCTCGATATTTTAAAACAGAAACACCCAATCCAAAATTAATATGACCTCAATTTCGAGGCCATCCCGATTCCATCCTGAAATTTTGACAGGTTTTATAGAAAATTGTTTCCTGTTTTCTGACAAATTTTGCAAAAATCCTAATAGCGTTATGTAGGGGTATTCAAGGATAATAGATATTTTGACATTTTTAACATCCTTGTTCCACCAGGACATGGACAATGTACTATGTATAACGTTTTAAAGCAATCGTCAAGAGCTTTCCGATGATAACTAAGTTTTATAATCCGATGATGCATTTGTACAATAATTCAACATATATTGCCAACTTTGACGAATCATAAAATACAATCTACATTGAATAGCCACAATTTTAACGTCCAAAAAATTCGCATCAACGAGGAGAACAAACGTGGCAAAATGGCCGTTTTTTGTGTCGATTTATTTTGGAATCAACTTTTTATAACATTTTACTAAGCTTACAAATTTACATTTTTCAAAAAAAGAAAACGAATTCCCAAAGTGGTGAAAATACGTTCTAAAAATTGAGATTTTTTTCATAAACTTTAAATTTAAATTTTCCTTCCTTAAAAAGATAAAGTTTATTTATTTTTATACTAAATAATTTATACTAAATTCGTCATTCCGTTTGTAACACCTTGAAATATCGGCATGAGGCCCTATAAAGTGTATATATCATCATAACATTCTATGATATATGTCCGTCCGTCGTCTGTCCCTCGCAAGCTCTGAAAATACCCCTAATAACCCCAAATATTTAGAGTATATAAGCATAATTTTTTTAACATGTTTGCTTATATTTACTTAATATTGGCTATGCGCATTCCCCTTTTAGCACCATAAAGTGATTCTTATTCGTAAGGGGTGACAAGGGCAAAAAAGGATAAAAATGGCACCTATCAAACGACAAAAACCAGAAACACGACAGAAAACACGGTGTGTACATCCCTCTAATTGGTGTGATACATAATATAAAAGTATTTTTTTAATTAGTACTTTTAAGGGTAAAATGGGAGTAGAGGGATAAAAAATGGTACTAAGCAAAGAGCTGTGCCTAGAATAATGAAATTCAGTGTATGCACTCCTCTGATTGCGTAGACACGTAAAATAAAGGAATTTTTCGAAATTCGTACTTTTAGGGGGATAAAATGAAACAGGTTATGAAAATTGTACCAACCAAATGGAAACAGCCAGAATCATGAAATTCGGCATGTAGATTCCTCATACTGCGTAAACACGAAAAATAAAAAGATTTTTCCAAGTTCGTACGTTCAAGGGATAAAAATGGTACCAAATTAACGGCTACAACTAAATAATGAAATTAGGTGTATACATTCCTCTAATTGCGTAGACACTAGAGATGGGCGCGGCTCACGTGAATTGCGTGAATCACGTGATTCACGCGTGATCGTGAGCAAAATTTATTTTACTCACGTGAGCGTGCGTGAACGTGAGTAACGAAAAAATGTTCGTGCGTGAATGTGCGTGAGTCTAATTTCTGCGTGCATCACGTGATTATTTCGTGAGTCGCACATATTTATTAATTCTTTTATTTTCATTTTATTTCGTTTAAAAATGTGAAGTTTTCATTCAAAATAAAAATCATATATAATTTTTTTCTAAAACAAAGTGCTTCAATGCAGGTATAATTTCTATTTTTATATTATTTAAGCAAGCATTTCCTGCACCAACAATAGACACTGCATTTATATGGGCTTTAGTGTTAATTCAATAAAAACAAATAAGTGATATCGGGATATATGCTTTGATTTCAACTTCGATTTTATGCTTATTTTGCGTTAAACTATAGGATATATCACACTGTAATTTTGTATATTACTTTAAAAATATGAATTTAGGACAAACATCGCAAACGTAGAGTGATTTAAATAATATAATTTTCGGATTTGCGCGGCGTTACTCATTTCGATTTAGAATGTATATATTATTTTCTTTCTGGAAATTGTTTGCGTGATTTACGTGAATCACGTGATTCACGTGTGAATCACGCGTGATCGTGAGCAAAATTAATTTTACTCACGTTACTCTTCGTGCGTGAACGTGCGTGATTCAATTTTTTTCCTTCGTGAACGTGAGCCAATAATCACTCACGCGCACATCTCTAGTAGACACGTAAAATAAAGAGAGTTTCGAAAGTCGTACTTTTTGTGGGGTAACATATAAAAAGGGGATAAAAATAGTACCAACCAAATGGTCGCAACTAGAATGCCATTCTCGCCAAATCGTCTGCTCGTTCGTTTCCACAAAAGTCCTTATGTCCAGGAATCCATATAAGACTAACTTCAGACGGATAGCTCATCAATGCACTGACCTACTAATGTAGATGCTATGCGGCTAGATCTTAGAGACAAAAGGGCAGCTTGACTGTTTACAAAGATTTTTAAGCGACCCGTTGCACCTAAAGAAGAAAGTCTACTACTTTAAGCTTCCTTAATTGCAACACAGGAACCAAATCCACAATCCATTTTCGAGACGTCTGTGTATATCTCAGCAGAGTTACAAGCCGACCCAGAATTATGGGCGGCGCTACTCAAAATGGGTCGGCGGCTTTCGGTTGATTTGCCGGCTCGTTCTGTCACTCGATCACCCCTATCTATTTGACAATTTTGAAAAAAAAAGGAACAATTTCTATTGGTTTTTAATACGTTTTCTTTTATTTATTGGCAAGTAATAGCAAATGTTCCCATAATTTCATATTCACCGTTATCGCGAATAAAAGGGGAATTTTTTTACGTGGAATTTTGTATTTCCCTATCGGCGTAGAATGGATCAAATCCAAGTAAGAAAGCGAAGAAACATGAAAAATCACCATAAATCGCGATTGGAAATTTAAGGGAACAATTCATTGTCGGGGAAATTTTATTCGCGATAGATATTATCAAATACAATTATTTTTGGGGAGTAAGAATCCATTACAAAATGTATAATATGGATGCATTTAATAAATATTTTTACAATTACAGCTTCTCATGTGAGGCATTATAGGAAATAAATCTATATACGTCATTATATATTGGGATACCAAATTCAAAGAAAGATCCATATATTTCAGAGTAGTAGGTTGTCGACAGTTATATTTTTTTGTAGATTTTTTTTTGTGGATTGATTGATTGGCGGCGTGGTTGAAGTCGATGTAAGCCGATGAAATCGGTTGGCTTGTATCTCTGTATCGTTCCCACTCCATTCTTATAGACCTCGAATGGCTTATACAAATAAGTTGTCTGGTATATCTTTATAGAATTAGTTACGTTAATAATTATATATTTTTATAATTTTCGCCTTGAGTGCTTTCTGTTACAGAAGACTAAACTCAGTAGCACAGTAGAGTCAATAAAACCAGAATTAAAAATAAAAAACCTGAACATAAAAAAATAACTATCAAATCTCAAATATCTTAATGTATAATCTAAACTATAGATTTAAATATTTTCTCTTCGCTTTCTGTTCAGGAGTTAATCGAGTAGATTCTGATCCAACCAACCATCCATACATCAATGTTTATTTTACAACACATACGAGTGGTCCGATGAAAATCCTTGAAAATTATATACAACGTACTTGTGAGCTCGTAAAAGCAACATATCAAAATTTACCCAAAATCAAAAGGCGAACAGTTGATTATTCCGGTTTCTTTTTATAGAGTACATGTATTCATTATGCCATGCCGTTTGTGACGCCTAAATAACTACACATACATTAGGGTGAGTTTAAAGAAATGCTAAAAAGTCTGACTTTATTTAGAGAACAATTTTCAAAAAATAATACAAAATTTTTTTGTCATAGTTATTATAGCCTCTAAAATGAGGATTCAAGTTTCACTATTTCCAATATAAATATTACTCTGTGCAGTAGTTTAAGAACAATGAGCAAAAAATTAGTAGTATTGTTTAAAAAAATTCCGAGCATCTGTATGAAATAGAAGGGCTTTAATTTTAATCAGGGCTGCATTATTAGTGTGTGTTTATTCTAGTTTTGTCTTAGTGTTCTGCCGTTGTAGATTTGTTGTAGAGTATATATGATTCGGGCCGGTCAAGCTATGGTTTACGACGCTTTTACTTGTTTCACTCGGCTTTATACGACACGTTGTACGTTATAAAATCCGACAAAATTAATACACAAGTACGAGTGAACTGAGTAAATCACATCCTTTGCTTAAACTAGACACACAAACGCACATAAACAACATTTTGACATTCACCAACAGACTCACACCCAGGCACAAACACACATACTCGTGTGCTCGTATCCTCCATGAGCGTTTAACATCCACACACACGTGCTCCTTAAAGGTCAAACATTGGAGTGAAGACAAACATGAATAAGTATGTGAATGTGATTGCGAATGAGGAGAGTGTGAAAGTGAATGTGGCTGTAGCTGTGGCTGCGGATGGGCATGGGAGAGTGGTAATTTCTTTTGTGAAAAAGTCGAATGAAAAAGAAAATTGATGAAAATTAGAGGAAAGTATGTATGTATGTATGTATGTATGCGTGTGTGTTTGCATGTTTCTTCTCATTTTTCTCAATTTTATGCTTTTTTCGTTACATTTCGATTATTTTTACTTTGAAAAGTCTAAACCAGGCAACGGACGTGTGCATATGTATGCCGGCATGTGTGTGGAGGATACATGCACGTAGGCCGCTACATCAGCTTTGGCTTTGGATTGCCCCCGTTGCGGTGTTATGCAGTTAATGGATTTTAACTGGAAATATAGCCCACGTACTCTCTGCTCTCCTACCAGTTGTCCGAATGCGTAGCATCAAACCACCCATTGTTATAACATACGCTAGCAATATTCTCGTATGTATGTGTCTTTGTCCAGGGCCGGATCAAGGATATCTTTTGCCACTTCATTATGAGTTACCCATTATACTCAATTTCAATTTTTTTCTTCATGCTAGGAAGCATTTGCAGGATACAAAAATCCTTCTCATTTTCACTTTTTTGCCGAAATTAATTGTAATCGGATAGAAAGTGGAGTATATCATATAGTCGGTCCCGCCCGACTATAGCCTTCCTTACTTGTTATGTTTTAATTAACAGCAGCCATCTTTAGCTGACTGCAAAATCTTTCTATTTGATGCCGAAATTTAAATTTTCGTTTTGTGGACGGAGTGGGCGTGGCAAAAGCGTTTTTGAGAGCTAGAAGACTGGGGGGTTCAGCTAGTAGAATATATATAGATAAAATACCAATATCAATTTGGGTATTTCAACAAGTAATTATTTATTAGATTTTTCGTTTAGCAATTTTTAATTTCCTGACGTATTTGAAGTATAGGAAATGTTCAGCAATATTACTTTGAACACTACGAGGAACATTTTTGTGGAACACTTTAACCCTCTAGCTACTCAATAGAGGGGTCTTTTGGTCATTTGAATGCAAAATGGCAAAAACAGGTTTTTAACGGGTCAAAATGTTCTACAGAAATATTTGTCATAAAATTCCACTATAAGTCTCTGAATACACCAAAATTCAATACTCAGCTTAAATGAGTCAGTGTGAATGCTGATGCAAGATTGCAGAAAAACTGCTGTTATGACAGAAAAACTTCCCGCTGCTGCAAATAACAGACTTTTTTCTCTAAGTGTTCAAACATTATATACATGAGTTTAAGATCACTGGATATTAAAAAGGAGCAAACCCGTCTGCCACGTGCCACACTACCAGTTATTTGTTATAAGTTTTATTCATCTCTGTTTTAGTATTTATTCAATTCTCTTTCGATGGATATAGATAAATCTAACATAGTAATTTTGAAACCTCCTTTTAGATAGCTCACATACGCAGTCAGAGGGATGTGCTTGTCAAATTGCACTATTCTAGCTAAATTACTTTTGAGTGTATGATTTTTATTATTTTCTACCAAGTTTCGAATACAAAACTACACCCGCAGGTCCTTGATCTTATGATTCTAGATGCAGCCGGCCGTTTTATCACTTTTTGTTCCTATTTCCCAAAAAGTAATAATTTTAAACAAGTAAGGAAAGACTAAAGTCGGGCGGGGCCGAGTATATAATACCCCACACCACTCCCTGCGTAGGTGTTTCATGGGACCAATTTTATGCAGTTCATATAGGTTATACAGAATACTATAAATTTGTCTTTAGTTAAATTTTACTAATATGGTAAATAATATGGTTATTGATCCAATTTTCCGGCAAATATTCCGAGTAAAGTAAATATAACATGATCTGGAAAAATTGATCAAGATCCAATGAAAATGCAGATCCAATCAACAAATGCAGCGGCAATAAGATGAATCGGACGGTCATTTGAATGGGCATATAACAACACTTGGGGTCTGTGTCAAAACATGGGCCTTTATAAAGGGTGATTTTTTAAGAGCTTGATAACTTTTTTTTAAAAAAAAACGCATAAAATTTGCAAAATCTCATCGGTTCTTTATTTGAAACGTTAGATTGGTCCATGACATTTACTTTTTGAAGATAATTTCATTTAAATGTTGACCGCGGCTGCGTCTTAGGTGGTCCATCCGCTTAGTCCAATTTTGGCATTTCCACGTTTTTGAGTAACAGAGACCCAATTGGTGCGAACGGCGACGAATCGAAAATTGGTGGTCATCATTAACACTGGCCGATACAGCTGCGATATTTTCTTCAGTTCGCACTCTACGTAAGCGTGTTGGTGGTTTAATGTCCAACAATGTAAATTTGGTGCGAAATTTAGTCACAATAGCCCGAATAGCCGCTTCAGTGGGTCGATTAAACTGACCATAAAATGGAAGCGCGCAATGAACTTTCTTAACAGAGCACGCATTTTGATAATAAAATTCAATAATTTGCAAGCGTTGTTCGTTTGTAAGACGATTCATGATGAAATGTCAAAGCATACTGAGCACTTTCTCTTTGACACCATGTCTGAAATCCCACGTGATCTGTCAAATACTAATGCATGAAAATCCTAACCTCAAAAAAATCACTCTTTAGTTCGCATTAGTGGTTGGTATTCCCCAAAAGTTGATCAAGATCCGATGTAAGATGTAGGTCCTCGAGTTGTAATAGAGTAGAATGGGGGCGCCATTTGGGTTATATCAAAGTATGGACATTCATAGTATGTATTCTTAGATGAAATATAATTTAATCTGCTAAATTTTAAAAACTTCCGACGTAAGATGTAGGTCCTAAAGGGATAATAATATAAATTTCCATTTCTTAGGACGCTATATTACAAATTGGGCCCTTATACTTTCAAAGTAGGTATTCTTAGTTGAAATATAACATGATCTGCAAAATAGTATCGAGATCCAATGCACGATGTGGGTTCTAGAGCTGTAATAGGGTAGAATGGGGGCCCAATATGTATGGGGGTTATACCAAAATATGGACCCATATATTTGACTTTCATAGTATGTATTCTTAGTTGAAATATAATATAATCTGCAAAATTTGATAAATTTCCGATGTAAAATGTGGGTCCTAGAGGGGTAATAATTTAAAATGTGGGCCCTTATATATCACTTTCAATGTAAGTATTATTTATTGAAATATAAATTTCATCAAGATCAAATGTATGATGTGGGTCCTACAGAGATAATAATGTTTACTAGGGGCCCATTTGTATGGGGGCTATACCAAAACATAGATGTATATAGCTGGCTTTCAAAATAGATTTTTCTAGTCACAAGTAACATTGTGTTGGAAATTTGATCAAGATCCGATGTAAAATGTGCATTTTGGAGCATTTTAATATTGTAAATCGGAGGTATATTTGTATGGGGGCTATATCAAAACATGGACACATTTTCACTTCCCCTTTAGCTGTTTCTAGTTCAAATATAACATGACATGATCCCATGTAAAATGTGTATTCTAGAGCAGTAATAGTTTAAATTATAGAGATATTTGTATGGAGGCTATATCTAAATCTGACCCGATTTCCTCCAAATTCAATACAAATCGTCCTTGGGCAAAAAAATAACTTATGCCAAATTTCATTAAAATTGGACTACAATTGCGACCTGTAGAGTGCGAACAAGCTTAGATGGACAGCAGACGGACGGACAGATAGACATCGTTAAATCGATTCAGCTAGTGATTCTAAGCCGATCCGTATGTCTAAGGTGAGTCTAGCTCGATTATTTCTTGGTGTTACAAACATTTGGCGCGAAGCTAACTTATAATAGTCCACGAAGTGGTATAGGGTATAAAAACACTTTAATTGGCACACGTTTATTCCTTTTCGACCCGTAAAAATTTTATAAAATCTATTTTTGTTACGTGTCTACATAGTTAGATCGACTTTCACGATTTCAGCTACAATCGGTTGCCAGCATTTTGATCAATACACCGAAAGACAATTTTTAAGAAAAGTCGTATGAAACTATTAGCAAAATTGAATTACTTGGCGTTTTTAGTTTTTCACCCCGTTGCCTGTAGATACTTGAAATTTATAGTATTCATATTCATTTATACCGGTATCATAAGGTGTGAGCAAGTATTTAAAATAATTTTCGAGGAATTGTATCCTTTGGAACTTCGTAGTCTATTTAAGGGGTAACAGGATAAGGAAATGAAAAACTAAAAACGGCAATTAACTCCATAATATAGGGTGATTTTTTAAGAGCTTAATAACTTTTTTTTTTAAAAAAACGCATAAAATTTGCAAAATCTCATCGGTTCTTTATTTGAAACGTTAGATTGGTCCATGACATTTACTTTTTGAAGATAATTTCATTTAAATGTTGACCGCGGCTGCGTCTTAGGTGGTCCATCCGCTTAGTCCAATTTTGGCATTTCCACGTTTTTGAGTAACAGCACCCAATTGGTGCGAACGGCGACGAATCGAAAATTGGTGGTCATCATTAACACTGGCCGATACAGCTGCGATATTTTCTTCAGTTCGCACTCTACGTAAGCGTGTTGGTGGTTTAATGTCCAACAATGTAAATTTGGTGCGAAATTTAGTCACAATAGCCCGAATAGCCGCTTCAGTGGGTCGATTAAACTGACCATAAAATGGAAGCGCGCAATGAACTTTCTTAACAGAGCACGCATTTTGATAATAAAATTCAATAATTTGCAAGCGTTGTTCGTTTGTAAGACGATTCATGATGAAATGTCAAAGCATACTGAGCATCTTTCTCTTTGACACCATGTCTGAAATCCCACGTGATCTGTCAAATACTAATGCATGAAAATCCTAACCTCAAAAAAATCACTCTTTATATATAGTTACAAACGTATATTTTACTCTTTCCAAATAAAGAACATCCCTTAATGAAGAGCCCCAATTTTCACAACTTCAGAATCACAACATCATTTTCACTTCTTCGGATGCTATCTTTTTGGAAAAAGAGTTTGTGTTACATCACCTCGAAAATTTTCGTTTTTTTTTTCTTTTCTCTAAAAATTTTATATATATACTTTACAAATTTTTTTAAGCATATCCGCATAACGAAATTCAAGTTACTTAAGCTTAGAAATTCGGGCGGCAGAGTGAGTACAAAGCAGAATTTTTGTCGTTTGCGCTTCTCTCAACACGTCATTTTTCAACCTGGTGTACAGAATATACTGAAACCAATTTCGCTCAATTTTTTTTATTTATTCATTACAGTCTTGTCTATAGTCCAGTTTGTTTTCATAGGTTTTATAATTGCCACGCAATAAAAATACTTTTTTATGTCTGTTTTTTGGACTGTCAGGACGGTGTAACACCTTAGCTATTTTCACAAAAATGGACTTAGTGATACCAATTTTCGTTTAATATTCTTCATTTAGGCATTATTCGAAAGGTACTGACGTTAATTTTTCAGAAATCTTTTAACAAAATGTACTCCAGAAATTGGAGAATAGAAATTTATATTTAAATTTCTTTCTATAATTGGACAAAAGTGCAACATAAAAAATTTACACTAGAAAAACATGATTTTTAGGGGTGTTTTCAGGAGCGTTTAGCTAACATATGCCATGACGTAGGACCGAAATATTTTGCAAATCACCATTAGACAATCCTATTATTATTATTATTCCTGGCTGTTGACCCAATGTTTGGTTCAATATGAACATTTCAAGGTTTCTACTTCATTTCGAATGATGAATTCAGTTATCTATTCGATTTTTTATGGCATAAAGTCGAAAAATAAAGATACAATCTTGTAATTTTGCACATTTGCTACACATAACCTACTTAAAAAATGCAAAATAAAATTGGGTCGATCGGACTACGCCCACTACCACCTCCCATATAAACTCAATATATAACCAACATAATGATCACCCTGTATTAGTACAGGGTGACCAAAAACAAAATTTTATGAAAGCTTAAAAGAATGAAACTTATTTCGCTTTGACGAAAAATGTTTTTCTGAACATTATTACAAAAACAAAATATAGCATACAAATATTCTACTTGACACTGCAATTTAAATAATTATTTCAGAAAATAATATGAAAATAATCTACATGTGTACAGAAAAGTGAATGACTTCATATACCATTAAACTTACTTACAATACCTTTAAAATGAGATATTGATGGGTCTTATACGCAAATCTGATTCAGAGATAGGATCAAATATGTGTACTATGGCTAAACGAAATTGTGCTAAAATAAAGTGGCAATTGTAGGAGTTTGCCGAAAAATGCTGACTAGATATTAATTCTACCATAAACTACACACTCAAACGAACACTTTCACATTTACACTTTGAGTCAAGTTGAGTCCTACATATAACTTTTGGTCCACGACTTTTATAGGTTATGCTCACTACGAATCACAAAATCACAACACTTAAGAAAACTGACAAGACACAGTAATCACAAAATTTTAAATATAATTTTTAAATTACATACGCCAGCCTTCGGTTTCAATAATAAAGTCACTTCATTATTTTCTTTTTACGCCTTAATTTTAAGTATTTTGTATAATTGTTTTAGATCGGAATTAATCGCACTTGTTTCAACGGCAAACTTTAAATGCTTCTCAGGATTGCAGTGTTGCCACCTAGTTTTCTCCAACACATTTTCTTAATAGCTTGGAGTGTTACCATTAAGAAAATTTAACAATTTCCAATTTATTTTTTTCAGCCAAAAAATATGGATTTGGGACCATAGTGCGCCCCACGGTAAATACCCCAATTGGCTATAGGCAGAACCAGTCCTGCATATGTCTTTCCGTACATATTCAACTTAAGAAAACTTAACACATTCAAGTTAACACATCAGACACTCGCAAACTCACACACACACAATCACAAACCCACAGCGGAGGGTTTGGGTGGGTGACCGTGTCCACGTATACTAAAACAGCACAGCCTAAAATGTTTCAATATTTGCTTGTGGATGTGCAAAACACCCCTTACCATCCGTCAGTTCATTAAAAAAAAGAAAAATCCTGAAGGGATACAAACCAGTTACCAACATGCGAATGTACTTATGAGTGCCTCAGCGTTGAAGGTTTCGGAAAAAGTAGCGCCAGTAGTGTCTAAGGGCTTCACAGGCGTTTTGAAAAGATATTAAATATAGGCATTCTTTCTAAAAATCTTGATAAATTTACCAGCGCATTTTTTAGAATTTCTAGAGTGATTTTAGTGAAAATAAAATTAAAGTTAAAGCTACAAAAAGTAGGTTTTCACATAGCTAATACATTTGAGTATTTATATTACTTTTTATTAGACTAACTGGGGATGCCACATAGTATTCTATTTCATTTAATAATACTGCTTGCCATTTCAAATTGATAATATTATTATATAGCTTCTTAAGAATTTAGCCACCAAAGCATAAAATATCCTCCCGAAAACACAAAAGGGAGGATCTTCCCATGAGCCTGTTCAACTTTTACTACAAAAAATGCTAGTGTCCTTTATGGCTTCAAAAGATACTACTACTGCCACGCTTTGGAGCTGTGTATGCGAAATTTATTAAATTCATGATAATTTTACATCTGGTAGATGAAAGGTGGATGCCGGTGGTAGTTCTATTAGCAAATGTATTTAATTTATTATTTAAATTTTACTACGCTCTTTATTTATGATTAGCGGCTAGGCTAGTATGAGAGCAAACCCTTTTTTATTATTTTTATGGCAGGACTGTGTTCGGTTGGTTTTCAAAGCCAGCCAAAACAGAAATTGAACTATGAACAACTATGGCCCTTATCAGTGATCATGGAAATGTTTAATAAAAAATAAATGAATATGAGAAAATGACAATAACAATGACAATGCATACGTACGACAGAGCTGTTGTAAAACCAACACCAACTACACACACACACACTCGCACACACGTAGCAATAACATTTACAATTTAAATGTGTCCAAACAAATACGCACAACCAAATTCAAATGCCACCTGCCTGCCCCACTCAACACATACGTAGGTGCCCGCACCCACGTTCACAAATTGTATATGAATTCACATTACAATACAGTATGCGGTCATTGAATTGGGACTGACTACGCAGTTTTTCATATTTAATTTAAATTTAATAATGCTCAACAAATTGAAAAAAATTTCATGTACTCCGGATGCGATAATTTTTTCTGTGTAGATAACCTTGACATGAGCTCGAAAAACGCAATAAAATTTTTTTTTCGTTTGGTTTTTTTTTTATTATTTTTTTTTTTAAATTTTAAAATTTTTTTTTGGTTAATTTGTTTCGTCCGGCATAACTCGGGAACCAGTAGCCCGATTTAATTGAATTAAATTTTAAAAAATTTAAAATTACAATTCCCTTAATCTGTTCATATATTGTTTTCCTATACAAGCAACAGTTTCCAAGTTAAAAATGAATATATAAAGGAAAAAACTTATTTTTTGCCTAAAGATTTAATTTTTTTTTTTTTTTAAATCCATAAAAAATCCAAAATGGAAAAAAATGTCAAATCTTATTACTTTTACGTAAAGTCACATAACCTATGAGCAAAATGAGACAAAGATCATGAAAATCGATGCACGCGTTTCGCTTTTATTCGCAATTGAGTAAAGGCATGAATTTCAAAAATTTAAAAATTTTTTTTTTGGTTAATTTGTTTCGTCCGGCATAACTCGGGAACCACTAGCCCGATTTAATTGAATTAAATTTTAAAAAATTTAAAATTACAATTCCCTTAATCTGTTCATATATTGTTTTCCTATACAAGCAACAGTTTCCAAGTTAAAAATGAATATATAAAGGAAAAAACTTATTTTTTGCCTAAAGATTTAAATTTTTTTTTTAAAAATCCATAAAAAATCCAAAATGAAAAAAAATGTCAAATCTTATTACTTTTACGTAAAGTCACATAACCTATGAGCAAAATGAGACAAAGATCATGAAAATCGATGCACGCGTTTCGCTTTTATTCGCAATTGAGTAAAAGTATGAATTTCAACAAGTAAGAAGGCGTTAAGTTCGGCCGGGCCGAATCTTATATACCCTCCACCACGGAGTGCATTCCACAGTATTACCAGTAGATTAAAGAATGTCGAGGGAATGCGAATTGCAAATATCAAGTAAATAGAAGCTAATATGTTCAAAAAACATGCTGAAATACTCTAAATATTAGGGGTATTTTCAGTACTTGTGAGGGAAAAATTTTTCCCTCTGGACCGATTTCGTCCACTTTCAATCCCAAGCGATCTACAACCATAAGACACATTTAGGAAAAATTTGAACCTTCTAGCTCATTTCGTTCGGCCGCTATCGTGCTTTCAACAGACAGACGGACAGACGGACAGACGGACATGGCTATATCGTCTTAGAATTTTACCACGACCCAGAATATATATACTTTATGGGGTCTCCGATAAATATTTCAAGGTGTTACAAACGGAATGACAAAGTGAATATACCCCCATCCTGGAGGTGGAGGGTATAAAAATTTGCTCGACATATGCACAACTTTGTCTATGGTAAGGTTTTTTCTTTTTTTTTTGATTCTCAGAATTAACAAAACGGAATAAACAAAGGGTTATTTAATTTTTATGATTGCGTAAGCAAAGTAATAAACGCTAATAAATGTGCGTGAACAATTAAAAGGAAAAAAAGGTACTCTTACGATCCAGGAGAGTGGCGTCTTTTCATCGACAGCAACAAGCAGAGCCTTAAAGCAATTTTACTGCACAACGGCAACGAGAAACCTTCGATTCCAATTGCTCATGCCGTTGACACCAAGGAAACATACGAAGTCATGGACAATCTACTAAAGTGCCTTACCTATGAGAGGCACGATTGGAAAGTTTGTGCCGACCTTAAGGTTATCGGTATCCTTTGTGGATTACAAGGTCGATTCACAAAGTACTGTTGTTTTCTCTGCCTTTGGGACAGCCGCGATCGTCAACATCATTACACCAGGAGGAGTTGGACAGAAAGAGTTAACTTCATCCCGGCAGCGACAACGTGAAATATACACCACTCATAAGAAAGGAAAATGTTTTTCTCCCACCTCTTCACATAAAGCTCGGACTCATAAAAAACTTCGTGAAAGCTATCAACAAAGATGGCGAAGCGTTCGCCTATTTAAAAACCATTTTTCCTTACCTTTCATCGGCAAAGATAAAGGAAGGCGTTTTCGACGGTCCGCAAATTAAAAAGTTGTTGCAAGACCAACAGTTTGAGCACATTTTATCACCAAATGAAGCTGCAGCTTGGAACTCATTTCGGCAAATTGTTTCCGGATTTCTTGGAAACAACAAAAGCTCAAATTACAGAGAGATCGTCGAACAACTACTCCAAAATTATAAAAAAAAATTAGAGCAAATATGTCGCTTAAGATACATTTTCTACACTCGCACTTGGACTTCTTTCCGGACAACCTGGGCGATGTGAGTGACGAGCATGGCGCACATGTAACAAAAATTACTTGGATTGGTATTGCATTCAAATCCTCGCGAACGTTTGCTCATTTTAACTATCGCGTTCGTCGACACTTGTTGAATGAGTAAAATCGATCAATGAAGACCTATTTATACTGTGTATTGTTTAGTATTTTACTGACAGGTACTTATAAATGGGTGTATATTTTTTTACGGTGGCTACATACCTGTTTCACCATGTGTGAGTCTTAAATTTTCCGAACAATGACCACCCTTAAATGTGGGTTGCATTTCTGTAAAAAAATCATACAGGTAGCCAACGGAAAACCCAAATAATTAAAAAAGTCCCCTTTCCTTTTTTCCTTTTAATTGTTCACGCACATTTATTAGCGTTTATTACTTTGCTTACGCAATCATAAAAATTAAATAACCCTTTGTTTATTCCGTTTTGTTAATTCTGAGAATCAAAAAAAAAAGAAAAAACCTTACCATAGACAAAGTTGTACATATGTCGAGCAAATTTTTGAAATTCATACCTTTACTCAATTGCGAATAAAAGCGAAACGCGTGCATCGATTTTCATGATCTTTGTCTCATTTTGCTCATAGGTTATGTGACTTTACGTAAAAGTAATAAGATTTGACATTTTTTTTTCATTTTGGATTTTTTATGGATTTAAAAAAAAAAAAATTAAATCTTTAGGCAAAAAATAAGTTTTTTCCTTTATATATTCATTTTTAACTTGGAAACTGTTGCTTGGAAAACAATATATGAACAGATTAAGGGAATTGTAATTTTAAATTTTTTTAAAATTTAATTCAATTAAATCGGGCTAGTGGTTCCCGAGTTATGCCGGGCGAAACAAATTAACCAAAAAAAAAATTTTTAAATTTTTGAAATTCATACCTTTACTCAATTGCGAATAAAAGCGAAACGCGTGCATCGATTTTCATGATCTTTGTCTCATTTTGCTCATAGGTTATGTGACTTTACGTAAAAGTAATAAGATTTGACATTTTTTTTTTCATTTTGGATTTTTTATGGATTTAAAAAAAAAAAAAATTAAATCTTTAGGCAAAAAATAAGTTTTTTCCTTTATATATTCATTTTTAACTTGGAAACTGTTGCTTGTATAGGAAAACAATATATGAACAGATTAAGGGAATTGTAATTTTAAATTTTTTAAAATTTAATTCAATTAAATCGGGCTAGTGGTTCCCGAGTTATGCCGGACGAAACAAATTAACCAAAAAAAATTTTTAAAATTTAAAAAAAAAATAATAAAAAAAAAAACCAAACGAAAAAAAAAATTTTTTATTGCGTTTTTCGAGCTCATGTCAAGGTTATCTACACAGAAAAAATTATCGCATCCCGAGTACATTTTGACTGTTGACTAGTGTTATTGTCACTTTTATGCTTTTTTCGTTACATTTCGATTACTTTTACTTTGAAAGTCAAATTTAATGAAAATGGTAAATAATAAAGTAATTAACATGATCTCGAAAAATTGATCAAGATCCAATGATAATTATACAGCGGTAATAGGCCTGAAATATAATATGTAAAGCTTGGCCAAAATCGTTTACACATTCGGGAGCAACATTTGTATTGGGGCTATATCTAAATCTGAACCGATCTTATCCACTGTCAACATAGGTGTATTTAGTTGGATTATAAGATGTTGTGCCAATTTTAAAGAAAATCGGGTACAATATGTGGAGTCTAGAGCGGAAAATGTCAAATCGGGAGCGACATTTGTATGGGGGTTATATCTAAATCTGAACCGATCTTACCCACTTTCAACGTAGGTGTTTTTAGTTGGATTATAATTATTGTAGTGCGTCTAACTGACACTATAAACTGTTCATAAAAAAATTATTTTATTAAAATTATTTTATTCAGAGGTACTTTTTTATTTATACCAAAATAAACACTTTTTAGGATCGCCAAATTGCTGAAAATTCGACCAAAATATATATTTTTTTGAAAATTACCTTATGATAAAAAGTAAACTTTATTTTCGATCAACCCTAGTTTCTACAATTTCATATTTTTTTTTTGAAAATCGCGTTAGAAAAGTACAACTTTGCAAACTTTCATTTAAATCGTAGACCACAGGCAATATTTATTTATATTCAAACTATTCGAAAATACCTTTAAAACGTGCACTAGTTTTCAAAATACTTCATTTTTAATTTTAGTTTGTCTTTAGATTCTTCACATTTTCCTTTACGTCCTCACATCTGGGATGAGATCTCGAATATCCGAAGAACAAACAACATGCAATTACACTGAGCGACAGTCCAAAAACTCTGGGAAGTGATAGTATTTTTCTGGTATGTATTGTCGAGTAGAACACGAATCTGTATATGAATTTTGCCAGACACACCCAAAATCTTGAGTTACTGGTAAGGAACCGGGTTTTCGTACTTTTGCATACTTATAAGCCTGCAACATAGTTGGTTATCGACCGATTTTAACTTTATCCGAATTTGAAAAGTAGAAACCTGGAACTTTCGATAGATATATAGCTTAATTAACAAATCTTAAGAAATCTGTATACCTTTGTCCAGCAAACACATTTTTTAAGCAATGTTTAACCATTTTTCAACTTAGACAATGTTTTTGCACATAAGTTTGTTTGGTTACCGTACCACAAGTAAACTTATTTAAGTAACAAGTAAGGCCGCTTTGTTTTAAAAAATCCGCCAGTAATTGACTGAGTTATTGAAGTTTTTATAAACACCAAATTTTGGAAATTCTAGTTTGTTCATTCTAGTTCAAATCTCTCATTATCTTACGAATTAAATACCAATAAAAATACTTAAAATTCATCAAAATAGATAAAAATGTAAAAAAAACATACCATTTTAATAAAAAAATGCCCCATTTTAGAACACATTTCCCCCATTTAGAAATTCTTTATATTTCCATAGTAACGTTGCCTATAGGCAAAATTGGGACGTTCTTTTCGCTTGGATATTTACTACTGACCAAATATTTATAAATTTCTTTGTTTTTTTTTTTCAAAACTAAAAATTTTCTCATCGATTCTAAACAAACTCTGTAAATTTTAGATTGTAGAAATATATTAAAAATAGTTAGACCGAAAACACTTTTTTTTTACACGAATGTGTACATTAAAGTGACCTAGAATAGATTTTTGTAAATGCATTGTATATAATGGACATATTTTTCCTTTCCATCTAAAAATAACTGAAATGAAATTTAGGGGAAATTGTACCAATAGCAATTCCATTCGATCTACATCATTAGATATACCTCGAAATCTTTATCGAGTAAAGATTTAGCCGTTCACACTCGTTATATCAAAGTTTCACAGTGGCTAAGTAAGTTGATTCATAGTTAAATGTGGAAAAATATATATATACAATCTTAATTCCATGACACACAACTGTACTTAATGTAAATGACGAAAAGTTCTGAATATGTTAAAAAATGTGATTTAAAATGGGAACTGAATTTCGCGATTTTCAAATACATCTTGAAAAAAGGTAATTTAAAACAAGTAAGGAAAGGCTAAAGTCGGTCGGGGCCGACTATATTATACACTTCACTTTCTATCCGAATATAATCCAACTCGGTAAAAAAAGTGAAAACGGGAAGAATTTTTATATGTTTCCTAATCATAGGCTAATATGACCTGGTCCGATTTGCCAAATCGATAAGAATATTTGTATCGGTGCTATATCCAAAGTGACTAACTTCCACAATAACTTCTTCCAGTTCAAATATAACGTGTTATGCTAACATTGATGAAATTCGGTGAAAATTCGTGGTTTCTGGGGGCGGAAAAAGTCTATCCGGGAGCGAAATTTGTATGGGAGCTATATGTAAATCTGAATCGATCTGACCTACTTTCACCATAGGTGTTCCTATTTTAAATATAAGATGTTTTGCCAAATCTGAAGATAATCTGATACAATTTGTGGTTTCTAGAGCGGAAAAAATCAAATCGGGAGCGAAATTTGTATGGGAGCTATATATAAATCTGAACCGATCTAACACATTTTACCACAGGTGTTTCTAGTTGAAATGTAAGATGTTTTGACAAGTTTGAAGAAAATCTGTTGTAATATGTGGTATCTAGCGTGAAAAGAGTCAAATCGGGAGTGAAAATCGTATGGGGGCTTTATCTAAATCTGAACCGATTTTCTTCAAATTAAATAGCGTTCGTCCTTGTTCCGAAAAACTTCGTTGTGCAAAGTTTCGTTTGGTTCTGGCTACAATTGCGTCCTTTATCGTGATTACAAGAGTAGATGGGCAGACAGACATTGCTAAATCGATTCAAAAAGTGATTCTAAGTCGATCGGTATAATTAACAATGGGTCTATCTCCCTTCCTTTTGGGTGTTACAAACAAATGCAAAAAGAAATTTTAATCTCGTGGAGTGTATAAAAAATCGTAACTTTTTTCTGGTACGAAATATAAATATGATTTTTTGTCGAATTTAAAGTAAATTGCTTCTAGTTTAATATAGAAATAATTTAAACAACTTAAAATAAATTGTAGATGTTCCCTGCTAAAATTAATGCGTTGTCCAAAAATATTTTGGCTTTTCGTTCGATTAATCGACTAATTTTTTTTTAAATATTTGTTCGAATACTCAAAAAATCATGATTTTCGAATAACAAATAATTCGAATAAATTGACCAAAATAATCGATTAATCGATATTATAAGTTTTGCATAAAAATACTGAAATTAATATTGTAAATTTACTGTTTTGTATATGTCCAACCATAATAAAAGCACTCTATATGAATTAAATCATAAATTTGAGTGAAATCCAGAATTCTTCATGAAGATAATATACGCGTAGATTATTATTAATTGCTATTATTAAAATACTCTAAAATCCAATTAGATATTTCCATCGACTACATACAAATTCTGCTTTCAACTTATTCTGAATTTCGAATTAAAACCTAAGTATATAAGTATAAAAACAAGTAAAAACGGCGTTAAGTTCGGCCGGGCCGAACTTTATATACCCTCCACCATGGATTGCATTCCACAGAGGTTGTCGGTTTTCGTAGAAGTGCTGTAATATTTCAGGAAAAAAATAATTTTTTTAATATAGCCAATCCAAAACAAATACAAATATTGAAAAATTAATTTTATAAATAAATATAATATTTTAATTATTTCAAACCACGCTTATAAGGCAAGGCTACCAATACGTCAATTCAAAAAATAATTATTCTTCTATATTGGTAGATAGTGGGTGTTACAGTTGGTTGTATTTCCATTCTATTTGAATTTCAAAAGTACAAATTTTAAAAATCCATTATCAGACGTACATAGTGCAAAATAACCTAACTTCATGATTCAGCCAATTTTTGCCGTAAAAGAAAAAGTACGAATTTGGAAAAAACTTTTTATTTTGCGTGTCTATGCAGTCAGAGGAATGTATACACCGAATTCCATGATTCCATTTGGTTGGTACCATTTTTACCTCCTTGACGTTTCTACGCAATTAGAATTTTATCATTCTAGTTGTAGTCATTTAGTTGGTACTATTTTTATCCCTCTGTACCATTGTATCCCTTGAAAGTACTAATTTCTAAAAAATCGTCTATTTTCCGCGTCTTCACACTCAGAGGAATGTATACTCCGAATTTCATGACTCTAGCTGCGGTCATTAGATTGGTACTATTTTTATCCCCTTTTTTCATTTTAACCCCAAAAAGTACGAATTTTGAAAAATCCGTGTATTTTACTTATCTTTGCAATCAGAGGAATGTATACACCGAATTTCATTATTCTAGGTACAGCCGTTTGGTTGGTACCATTTGTATCCCTCTATTCCTATTTTACCCCTTAAAAGTACGAATTTGGAAAAAATACTTTTATATTATGTATCTACACACCGAATTTCGTGTTTCTAGCTGTTGTCGTTTAATATGTACCATTTTTATCCCTTTTTTGCCCCATTTCACCCACTACAAATAAGAATCACTTTCTGGTGCACGTTTTTGCTATAAGGGGAATGCGCATACCAAATATCAAGGAAATATTCAAAAAACATGCTTAAATACGATCAAGAATATATATACTTTATAGGTGTTTATCCCCTCTGACAGCATAGGCTCGCCAAATAAAAAGATTTTTCAAATTCGTACTTTTTTACTTTTACATTGCACAGTGTACGAGAGGGATAATACATTTTCAAAATTTATACTTTTGTAAATAAAATATGATAGAAATACAACCAACAAAACGGCTATAGCTGAGAATGCACCCACTATCCCCCAATATTTAGTGTATTCAAGTTTTTTTTTGAACATTGCTGCCTTATATTTTGGATTGACTTCAAGTATGATTTCGATATATATAGTATAAACATGTCGTTTGCCTTGCCTTATAAGCTTCGTTTAAAATAATTAAAATTTTATATTCATTTATAAAATTATTTTTTCAGTATTTTTATTCGTTTTTGTTTGGCATATGAAAAAATAACATATACAAATAACGCCCTTTATACTTGTTTTATAGTAATACTAGCAGTACCCGCTGCTTCGCACGCGAAAAAGCTAGTTATTTGTTAATTTTTCCGTCTCTGTTTTTGGATAGTATTTATTTAATTTTCTTTTGGTGGATATAGATAAATCTAAAATAGTAATTTTGAATCCTCCTATTAGATAGCACTCACATACAGTCAAAGTAATGTGCTTGTCGATATACACTCCTTCGTATGTATAATTTTTAACTAAGTTTTGAACAAAAAATTACCACCATTTATATCCTCGATTTCATGTTTCTAGATGCAGCCAGCTACTTTATAACTTTTTGCACCTCTTTCCCAAAAAGTACACATTTTGAAAAACCACTATAGGTAACATGTGTTTTTGCTTCCCCTAAAAATATGTACTTTATTTGGTAACACATTTATTTCTTGTCGGGACGTATCCTCCTTTTAAGTACAAATTTTGAAATATCCATTTATGTTTTTTTTATCCATTTTCGTCCCGCGCAGCCCTTAAAAGCACAAATTTCGAAAAGTCCAATTTTACTGCGCTTCTACGTGGTCAGAGGAATTTACATACTAAATCAAGAAATCCATTTCTGTTGCAAGTCTACGTTGTCAGAGGAATTTACACTTCAAACTTCTCGACTATAACTGCAATACTTTAGTTGGTACCATTTGTATCCCTTATTTGTACAACTCACCACCTATAAGTACAAATTTCAAAAAAAATGAATTTATGTTGTCAGGGAATTAACACTCCAAATTTCGCAACTGTAGCTGCAATATTTTAGTTGGTACTATTTTTATCCCACTCACCGTTTTTAAGTACAAATTTCGAAAAATTCATTAAATGCGCTTCTAAATTGTCAGAGGAACTTACACACCACTTTTCACGACTATAGCTCCAATACTTTAGTTGGTACTACTTTTATCCGTTGCCAGAGGAGTTTACACTCCAAATTTCAAGATTGTAGCTACAATACTTTGGTTGGTACAATGTTTATCCCTTTTTATTCCACTCACCCCTAATAAGTAACAAATTTCGAAAAATCCATTTAGATTTGCGCTACTACGTTGTCAGTGGAATTTATACACCAAATTTCACGATTATAGCTGCAATACTTAAATTGGTACAACTTGTATCCCTTGAAAGTACAAATTTCGAAAAATCCAATTTTACTTCGCTTTTATAAGGTCAGTGGAATTTACATACCAAGTTTCACGATTCTATGTGTACCATATTGGTACCATTTTTATCCCTTTTTGTCCCGCTCGCCCCTTAAAGTATAAATTTCGAAAAATCCAATTTTACTTCGCTTTTATATGGTGAGAGGAATTTACATACCAAATTTCACTATTCTAGGTGTAATACTTTAGTTGGTACCATTTTTATCCCTTTCTGTCCCGCACGCCCCTTAAAAGTACAATTTTCGAAAAATCCAATTTTACTTCGCTTTTATTCAGAGGAGTTTATATACCAAATTTCACGATTTTAGGTGTAATACTTTAGTTGGTACCATTTTTATCCCTTTTTGTCCTGCTCGCCCACTAAAAAGTACAAATTTCGAAAAATCCAATTTTACTTCGCTTTTATATGACCAGAGGAATTTACATACCAAATTTCACGATTCTAGGTGTAATACTTTTGTTGGTACCATTTTTATCCCTTTTTGTCCCGCACGCCCATTAAAAGTACAATCTTCGAAAAATCAATTTATATTGCAAGTCTACGTTGCCAGAGAAATGTAAATACCGATGTTTACGATTCTAGCTTCAATTCTTAAATTGGTACCATTTTTATCCGTTTTTGTCTCTTTCCTCCCTTAAAAGTACAAATTTTGAAAAATCCCAATTTGTTGCTCGTCTGCATGGTCATTGCAAGGAACACACCGAATTCGAATCATGTTTCTAGCTAATACAGTTTGGTCAGGACGAAGGTTCGATGTTTATCCCTTTTTGTCCCATTTTACCCCCTAAAAGTACGAATTTCGTAAAACCCTTTCTTAGTCGACGTCTGCGTCATATTTGGGAACTACCCTGAAAATTGCATGAACCTGGCTTCAGCCGTTTGGTCTGGGAGCTGGTCAATGATAAGTCAGTCAGTAACGCAACTCTTTTATATATATATAGATTTTCCTTTGTTTGAATTAATTTTGATTCAGCTTGAAAAAAAATAAAATAATTTTAAGGAAAATTTGAAGAAGTGTGGAATATTTGGTCCCGTGTTTTTTTTCTTTTTAAATATTTTTACAGTTTGGGTACATATAGTTCTACCAAACCCTATTATTACATTTCTTCCTAGTGCTTCGGTTAGACATAACTATGCAAATTAGTATAGCAATAAAATAATAAAAACAAAATAATTTTATTTTTGTCTGCTCATTTCGTATCTCTTTCAGTGCCTCCACATACGAGTGCACAGTCACACTCGTAATTCATAATATTTTTCGGAAATTATAATTATCCACTCCTCAGCAGTAAACTAATAATACTGTCTACAAACGCCAATAGGAATAGAGCAAAAGCCTGTCCATTCTCCCCTGCCACATCATAAAATTCAAATTCAAAAAACCCTAGAAATGGGAAATGGGGGTTCCGATTAAAATACCAGTGCCACGAGATACCCCCACCACAGGTTTGGCGTGTGTGTGTGTGTTTTACTTTATTCATATTTTATAATACGTATTTGGCATATTTATTGTTGAATATATTGCGTTTTAATAAAAACGGGAAAAGAGATTAGATAAGTTTGGTAAATAGTCTTCCATTAGGTTGATCTAAATTGTGGAAGGGATTTTATACAAATTTCAAAAACATAATTGTTACGCGGGTAAGCTGTCTGTTTGTGGTTTCATAACGATTAACGCTAATGATGTATGGAATTCAAAATGTAAACCTAAATTAAGATCTCGACAAGGTTTTCACTACTGCGACACTACTACGAAAAACAATTAGTTTATAATCGATTTTACAAGGACACGCACCAATATGTCCAATGGGAGGGGCGGGTTGGTCGGGGGAATTACTCCAAACACCTCCTTCTCTATAGGCCATTCGAAAAGAATATCCCCTACACCCACACATATGCTACAATTTCCCTTTCTCGATATGTCACCAAATGGATATGAAATTAGTTCTCAATAAAATATATTTACATACGAACATACTCGCATGTACGTGTGTATGTACTATGTCATGGTATGGGCATATGAAAATTTGTATTTAGTACGTGTTCATTTATAAAAACTGTTTCCATTTTTATTTTTCCGAACATATGCCCAATCATTTATGCCCAACTACGCACATTCCCACAGCCAGACTACACCACTGCTGCTCGCACTCACACTCGCACTCACACTACCCGCCGACCTTAATGTGAGTATATCAAAAATTTTGATATCAATTTAAATAATTGTAACCCAGCTACCCAGTCAGCAGTCATTCGAAGCCACAGCGCGTGTCATATTTTCCAACCCCCTAAAACGCGCTAAGGACGCATATTTCCAATTCCGTTTCCTCTGGGCTTTTGTTTTTGGTTGTATTTTTCAGAAACAGAAACTAAACAAATTGTTTTGAAATTATTTCTTCGACTAATGACATGTATTAGAGCAGCCAGTGGTTGGCACCGAAATGAGGACAACTTGCCGTACGAGGACTCAAATGTGTGGCAGGATACCACCGCGGCGTTGTAAACTCGCTCGCTCGCTGGTCTGGTGTGGCGCACAACACAAGGTGTTGGAGTTTTCAAAACAAACTTTAATGGTGATTTGGATTATTTTCAAAATGTAAATAGCAATTAAGTAGTTTTTCCCGAAAAAAAAAAACGAAAAAACTGAAACGAAAACAATGAAAGTGTGATTACTTTGTCGGCAGACATGCCTTAATAGCGGGCAGTAATGTAGGTCTCGTTGTACATACGTACAAACATATTTCAATGGTTACAATTATATACTGTTTTTTAAAATCAATTTTTCTTTCCTTCAAACCCCTCCTCCCTTCCACAAAATGACAGCCAATCACAACAATGATTTATAATAATTAAAATATCATTAGAGGACATATTCAGTAGATATTCCATTTTGATTTGTAGTTATTTTAAATATTCAAGTTTGAATAAACGATTACAATGTTAGACATTGAACTATAGTCTCAATGAATAAACAAGTAATGGTGGCAAGATTATGGCCCCTAGATCATATAGAGGGCTGAAAATGCTATAGCTTTGCATATTCAGATGACAACATTTTTAGAAAAGAATGTAAAACCATTTTTTGAAAACGAAAATGGAATTTCAAGTCAAAGTGCAGAAATAATACATGTTTTGTCAGAAACAAAAACACCATTAGAGTTAAAATGTGTAAAGAAATAATGCGTTCGGACCACAGCCAACTAAAGGGTCCGCCATCTAACGTTTTTTTCAACTATTCAACCGTTGGACTATTATTTGTGAGGTGCCCTCAGCAGCTATTTGAATGCAATTATTTTCCATTATTAACCGGAAGGATTGTACTTTCAAATAAAAAAAAAAATTTGAGAAAACATTCAGTAGTTTTTTTATAGCATTTTCAAAAAAAAAAGTTATTTGTTGAAATATGTGGTTTTTATATGATAACCGTCATCACTTCCTACTCTCTGCCACAGTTGTGTATTCTGTGAAAATATAGTTAGAACTTTTCCACCTATAGTTGGAAATATCCAAAGTGGTAGAACGATGTTGGGTTAACACGAGCCACGAAACAAATATAGAAAGAACTTTGCACTTTGGAGGCGATATGAAATCATGGACCGATCTAACCCAATTTCACCATATATGTTTAGATATAATGTAATGAGGCAAATCTGATCAATATCAATATCAACAATTGTATGGGGAATAGAGGTGGGATAGTGTATGACTTTTCGATTTCCATAATTTTGTGAGGTTCGGAAAAAAATATCATTGACCAGCCCCCAGACCAAATATGACGTAGACGTCGACTAAGAAAGGGTTTTACGAAATTCGTACTTTTAGGGGGTAAAATGGGACAAAAAGTGATAAACATCGAACCTTCGTCCTGACTAAACGACAGTAGCTAGAAACATGAAATTAGGCGTGTTCCTTGCAAAGACCGTGCAGACGAGCTACAAATAGGGATTCAGTCGTATGTCAACGATCGTCTGAGTAATCGCTCTAGAGTGCATGTCTTTCTGCCACCGCATTGGCTTGTGTTCTCACACCAAGAGGACCAGGAAAGCTACGTCTACTGCTGAATTCTGGAGGAGCACAGACGATCCTCTTATCAAGTCTAGTGGAGAGGTTGAAACTTAAAACTACAGAAAAGGACAACAAGGAGTACTGCGTCATTAATTTACAATCATATAACGATCCATCGGCAAAAATACAAATTACTGGCTTAGTAAGGACACAATTCAACACCACCTTACCAGAAGACACAACAGAGAAAAAACTGGAAAGCATCTACAATCACTTGACGGATTTGGCCGATCCCCACTTTTTCAGGCCAACGTCCATCGAAGTAATGCTCGCGAACGATCAACTGCCCGATTCCTACGAGCTGGTCTAATCCAAACGTCTTCCACAATGCCCATTGCACAAAGTACAGTTTTCGGTTGGACTATATCCGGAGCCTGTCAGTATTGAACTTGCAATCCTGCAAAGGGGGCGGCATGTTGAATCGTGTTTCAACAACATAAATGAATTATCATGAATTATATTTAATTGAAATTAGTAAAATTAGTTCACCATTAACTTTTATAATTTACTGTTTTTACTGTTGTACTTTTATAATTTGTACTGCGATGGCAACTCTTTATCCAATCCCTTCTACGAAGGGAAAGCTTTTACTCAAACGGATAAAGAGTTTCCATCTTTACTAAAATTCAGCTATTGTTAATGCTGAATTGCATCTTTGTGGCTAATTGTATCTGTATGTTCGTATGCTGTTTTCCCTGCAACACTCTTTCACTTGGGTGTCCACAACAGAAGCGGTAAGCAGCACAAAACTGAAATTTAAATTGAAACTGAAACTGCCTTGTCCTTTCTCTTTCTTTCTGTTTCATATATTTCTGAAAACTACCAATAATTTATATAATTTTGGGAGTTTACGAGGAAAACATACAGTCCACTTCGAGAACTGCTCCCAGGATTGTACAGGAGGGAAGAGACAAAAAGGGATAAAAATGGTTCCAATTTAAGAATTGCAGCTAGAATCGTGAAAATCGGTATTTACATTTCTCTGACAACGTAGACTTGCAATATAAATCGATTTTTCGCAATTTGTACTTATAAGAGGTGAGCGGGACAAAAAGGGATAAAAATGGTACCAACTAAACTATTGCAGCTATAGTCGTGAAATTGGTATGTTAATTCCTCTCACCACATAAAAGCGGAATATAAATGCATTTTGTACTTTTAAGGGTTGCGATGGACAAAAAAGGATAAAAATGGTACCAACTAAAGTATTGCGGCTAGAATCTTGAAATTTGATGTGTAAGTAAAATTTGATTTTTCGAAATTTGAACTTATAAGAGGTGAGCGGGACACAAAGGGATACAATTAGTACCAACTACATTATTATAGCAAGAATCGTGATATTTGGTATGTAAATTCCCCTGACCATGTATAAGCGCATTAAAATTGAATTTTTCAAAATTTGTACTTTTAAGGGTTACGAGGGACAAAAAGAAATAATAATGGTACTAATTTAATTATTGCAGCTATAGTCGTGAAATTGGTATGTTAATTCCTCTCACCACATAAAAGCGGACAAAAAATGCATTTTGTACTTTTAAGGGTTGCGCGGGACAAAAAGGGATAAAAATAGTACCACCTAAAGCATTGCAGCTAGAATCTTCAAATTTGATGTGTAAGTTCTTCTGACCATGTAGAAGGGCACTAAAATTTGATTTTTCGAAATTTGTATTTATAAGAGGTGAGCGGGACACAAAGGGATACAAATAGTACCAACTAAATTATTATAGCAAGAATCGTGAAATTTTGTATGTAAATTCCTCTGACCATGTATAAGCGCATTAAAATTGGATTTTTCAAAATTTGTACTTTAAAGGATTGCGAGGGACAAAAAGGAATAATAATGGTACTAATTTAAGTCGTGAAATTTGGTGTGTAAATTCCTCTGACAAGGTTGAAACGCAAATCCTAATGGATTTTTTCGAAATTTATACTTATAATGTGTGAGCGGGACAAAAAGGGATAAAAATAGTACCATATAAAATATTGCTGCTATAGTCGTGAAATTTGGTGCGTAAATTCCTCTGACAACGTAGACTTGCAACATAAATGGATTTTTCGAAAGGGGATAAAAATGGTACCAACTTTAGGATTATAGCTAGAATCATGATATTTAGTATGTAAATTCCTCTGACTATGTAGAAGCGCCATCAAAATGGATTTTTTTTGAATAAAAGGGTCTGCGGTTTTAATTTTTTGTTAAAAACTGGGTAGAAAATAATATAAAATATATATACGAAGGGAGTTCAGCTAAAACAGTGCACATCGACAAGCACATTCCTTTGACTGCATATGAGTGCTATGTTACCAATTTACTATTTTAGAAAAGAAAATCAAATAAATGATACCCTAAAATAGAGGCGGATAAAACTAATAACAAATACCTGGCCTTTTCGCGTGCGAAGCAGCGTGTACTGCTAGTGAATATAATATTTTTATTATTTCAAACCACGTTTATAAAACAAGGCTACCAATACGTTTACATAACGAAATAATACTTATAGTCAATTCAAAAGATAAATCTATATTTATAAAAGAGAATGCCGTCCGTGTGAACACGCAAAACTTTATAACGGATCGTCTGATTTTCACGATTTTGGGCTTGATGAATTCGTGTTGGCCCTAGGAAGGACATAGGATGTAGGACAATTTCCAGAAAAACGTATATATTACTGACCACGGGAAAAAAGTGTTTTTTAGTTAGAAGGATGAAAATTAGAACGTATATATTACAAACCACGATAATATCAATATGATAAGAACAATATATATTACTGACCACGGGAAAAAAGTGTTTTTTAGTTAGAAGGCTGAAAATTGGAATCTATATATTACAAACCACGATAATATCAATATGATAAGATCAATATGAAACCTGATTTTAATTTTACCATTTGTATTTTGCCTGGCGAAGCGGGCGGGGTTCAGCTAGTATTCTTATATTTTCTTAAATACCATAAATATTGGTAAATAGTGGGTGCTACAGTTGGTTGTATTTACAATGATAAAAGCGAAATATTTTGGGAGAACACATAAAACAAACCTATCTATCATTTTAGTCCGGAACATGGACAACTCTAATGTATATTGACATACAAATTTTGGGTTTGTGGAATAACGCAATAATTTGCAAACACCGCCAACATTTGTTAACCTATGGCCAGCCCACTCTGATTTTTTTATTTGTAGAGTATAAAATAAACTAAAATATAAAAAATAAAGATATGTTTTTCAGGATATCCTTGAACAACAAAGACCGGTTTGGCATCAATAAAGAAGACATATCTTCAAAAAAACCTGAGACAACAAACTTTGGACAAATGTAAAATTAAAACCACTAACAATTTGTCTGGACCAAATTCTGTTGTTCGGATATTTCCGATACTTTTAAATGATTTTGAAGAACAAATACAATGAGGCAGCCCTTCAATGTTATACAGCATATTTGTGGCCAAATATGAAAATTTAAAGAACAGATCAAAACAACTGTATATTGTCAAATTCAATTAGATAGTTTTAAGGTGACAAGTGTGCTTTTGTGCGATTGTTTTTGACTGATATTGGAAAAGTGAGTTGTTGTTTTCATTCATTTGGGAGAATTAAAGTGAAGATGGTCTTCACGGTCAAAAATGATAAAAACGTATAAATGTCATCATGCAATTTGCAAATAAAATTACATTTTATAAAATATAGATTCAAAATGATATTGAGACAAGACAATACAAGACAATGCAAACTGCTCGAGAACTAAATTTTTGGTAGTCGATATAAATGTTCTGACCCGAATTTGATGTGGATACAAACAATAATCTATTTGTGCTCGTGGTTTCAGTCAGTGGAAAATAGTGGATTTAAGAAGAGAATGAAGAACACCTAAATATGATTTTATTTTTTTTTGGAAATTTTAATAACACAATTCTTCTACAGCGGAACTGAAAATTGCTGGAATTTATCTTCTTCGAAGATAAATTGATTTCTGTTTGCAAAACAAAGATATTTGAACTTAGTGCCTGTACTGATTTATCAGTCCTAAAATAATTACCAAAATACTCAAACCACGATGCTGCAACATCCCCTCGTTCACACCACTTCAGGTTCTACCTTGTATTCTGCGAAAGTTTAATCAAAATCGTCGTGAAGTTTTTTTCATTCGTTATTACTTACGAGTATTTTCCTTCGATAAGTATTGATTTATCTTTATTGAAAATCAAAAATATGTCATAATTTTCTTGGTTCTTTCATTCTCCCATATCCACATCACACTACCCACATCACTCCCCCTCGCGAAAGTTGTGCGTCCACCAGGCAGAAGAGGGATGGAAAATGTCTCATCCAAAGGACTAGAGCAAGAGCAGCAGCAGCAACATATCACAAGGGTGTCTGTGATACTTAAATTGTTTGAGCACTTCAACATTGATGCCTGTCAAAGTCACCGAGAAATGTGCCTGCTTCACATACTCACTTGTGTACACATCAGACAGTGGCACAAAGTGATATTGATGGTAAACTGGAAATAGATGGAATTTCGAACGAAGCTTTCAGCTTCAGATATGATTTATAACACTGTGCCACAAACCTTTAATGATTCTACAGATTTGCTCATGTACTTTACGAATCTGAAATCAAATATTGCCCATCATTTTGATCAACTTAAAATTTTCTTTAAAGGCGAGCAAAAAGTCGAATCAGAAAAAATTGCTATGAAAAATTATTAAATGTTGCCAATGTTAATTATGCTCCAATTCCTACTGTGAGCCACTGTTCCTAATCACGTTGTAGTAATTTTGTTTTAAGTAAAACTGAAAATATCGAACTTTTCCCCCCCCCAAAAAGCAACTACTGGCCATACGAAGAGTATGAAAAGGAAAATGTGGAATGTGTTGTATTTTAAGTGGTGATATGGACAAATACTTGACACAATCAGATTATCGAAGGAACGAAGGTACAACAACAAACACCAGTAACTGGGCACTGAGCGCAGAGCACTGGGTACGAGTACGAGACCATATCCTAGCCGTGAATCGTCGTCCAATAAGACACACTCAGATGTGTACCTGACAATGCCAGATAAGGTTGTTAACAATACACTCACATACTCACACACGCCTACAGAGGGAAAAATCTTTTCACTTTCCTTCGACATCGTCTTAAGGGACACATACTCACCGACTCACATACAGGGAAAAATCACAGCAGAAAATTGTGTAATGCTTAAGTTTTATGCTTTTTTATAACACATCCGAGTTTTCGCCACATTTAATTGTGTGACGTTTATGTTCGGGGGTTTTTGTTTTCAAAAAAAGAAAAGTCGATACTTTTGTTAGGGGATCATGACAGCATTAAAAACCACCCGCTCGAAGTTATGCCTGGCGTCCACAGCGTCACAGGATATGAGATGTCTGCAGTGAGGTTTGCCAGGATGTGATATCAAGTCATATTGTGCCTCTGTGCACTGCAAAATAATCCCATTTAATAAGTAAATAAATTTAAGTAACCCCCGACTGCATGTCCCCACCTCCAAGTCCATTGACCAGTCAATCATGGGATAATCTTTACACGATATTGTTTCTTTTTATAAAATCTTGAAATATGCAAGGATATAATTGCATCTCTATTTTATGCGTTCCCTCGTAGTTTAATACATCATAAGGTGGAATATACATATATATTAATTTTGCCTTGGAGACTCTGTTAATATATTTAAAAGATTTTCCAATAGGGACATATAGATGTCGATAGTTGTTTTATCTTCTGTTATTTTTTACACAATAAATATTAATCAGCACATGCAAACGTTAAACTTAAAATAAACAAGTAAAAAGGCGTTAAGTTTGGCCTGGCCGAATCTTATATACCCTCCACCATGGAGTGTATTTTACAGTATTATCGGTAGATTAGGAAAATTGTGATTCTTCATTATTATAATATAAATAGTCCTCTACTACATATAAATTTTAATATAATTATTAGTCAGAAATATTCAAAAATGTGGCCTAAATATTAGGCCACATTAGATATTAGGTATAAAAAATGTCCCTCAAGCCCGATTTTCCCCATTTGCAATTTCTTGATTCCAGCTACATCCTAAATTCGTACCTCTTATTTTCCGTGTCTACGTAGACAGGCGAGTGCAAATACTGAATATCATTATTTAGCTACAACCGTTTGTTTGTAGCCAAATTTTATTCCAATTAGATCACGAAACTACGAATATCGGAAGATATCTTTATTATTCGCGTCATCGCCGTCAGAGAATTGTACACACTGAATTTCATTATTATAGCTGCAGCCATTCACCCCATTTTCCGACTAATAAAGGGTGATTTTTTAAGAGCTTGATAACTTTTTTTAAAAAAAAAACGCATAAAATTTGCAAAATCTCATCGGTTCTTTATTTGAAACGTTAGATTGGTCCATGACATTTACTTTTTGAAGATAATTTCATTTAAATGTTGACCGCGGCTGCGCCTCAAGTGGTCCATCCGCTTAGTCCAATTTTGGCATTTCCACGTTTTTGAGTAACAGAGGCCCAATTGCTGCGAACGGCGACGAATCGATAATTGATGGTCATCATTAACATTGGCCGATACAGCTGCGATATTTTCTTCAGTTCGTACTCTACGTAAGCGTCTTGGTGGTTTAATGTCCAACAATGTAAATTTGGTGCGAAATTTAGTCACAATAGCCCGAATAGCCGCTTCAGTGGGTCGATTAAACTGACCATAAAATGGAAGCGTGCGATGAACTTTCTTAACAGACACCATGACACCATGTCTGAAATCCCACGTGATCTGTCAAATACTAATGCATGAAAATCCTAACCTCAAAAAAATCACTCTTTAGAATAATGAAATTCGGTGTATACATTTGTCTGATTGCGTAGACACGTAAAATAAACGGATTTTTGGAAATTCGTACTTTTTGGGGTTAAAATAAAAAAGGGGATAAAAATAGTACCAACCAAATGACAGCAGCTAGAGTCGTGAAATTCAGAGAATACATTCCTCTGACTGCGTAGACACGAAAAATAAAAGTTTTTTCAAATTCGTACTTTCAAGAGATATAATGGGTACAGAGGGATAAAAATAGTACCAACTAAACGGCTACAGATAGAATGATGAAATTCGTTGTGTACATTCCTTCAATTGCGTAGACACGTAAAATAAGGAGATTTTAGAAAGTCGTACTCATAGGGGGTAAAATTGAAAAAAGGGATAAAAACGGTACCAACCAAATGACTGCAGCTAGAATCATGGGATTTGGTGTATACATTCCTCTAACTGCATAGACACGCGGAATAAAAAGATTTTTCCAAATTCGTACTTTTTACTTTAGTTAAGTTGTTTTGTACTATGTACGTGAGATAATGGATTTTCAAAATTTGTGCTTTTATAATTAAAATAGAATCGAAATACAACCAACTGTAGCACTCACTATCTACCAATATTTGTGGTATTTAAGCTTTTTTGAAAATATAAATATTTGTAAGAATATTTACATTTGACTTTATTTGAATTGACTTGCCTTATAAGCGTGGTTTGAAGTAATAAAAATAAATAAAATTCAAACGAAAAAACTAAAATATTATATTTATTTACAAAATTATTTGTCAATATTTGTATTTGTTTTGGTTTGCCTATATTAATTATAAAAATATTTTCCTGTAATATTACTGCGCTTCTACGAAACTCGTCAGCCTCTGTGGAATGCAATCCATGGTGGAGGGTATATAAAGTTCGGCCGAGCCGAACTTAACGCCGTTTTTACTTGTTGTACTTTTTGATGATTACACGTTACTAGAGGAAGGTACGAAACAAATTTGAAGTGTATAAGAATCGGAAATTTTCAAAATAATTCCTTAAATAGTCAAAATATTAGGGGTATTTTCAGTCATTGTTAGGGAAAAAATTGTCCCTTTGGGCCGATTTCGCCCACTTTCAATCCCAACCGATCTGCAACCATAAGACACATTTACGGAAAATATCAACCTCCTAGCTCATTTCGTTCGGCCGCTGTCGTGCTTTCAACAGACAGACAGACGGACATGGCTAAATCGTCATAGAATTTTACCAGGATACAGAATATATATATACTTTATGGGGTCTCCGTTGAATATTTCAAGGTGTTACAAACGAAATGACAAAGTGAATATACACCATCCAATTAAAATAAAAAATCTTGTATGAAAATTTGTGACCTTGGTACTGCTTAAAATTTGGTCATGTTCAACATCTTAAGTGTGAAAATTAAAAAAATCTTCCATAAATAATTTATTTATGTAAAAAATACATTTTAATTATTTAAATCTAGATGAGCTAAAACGGATGTGAAAAAAATAAAGAGAGCTGAAAACAGCGGTGAGAATGTAGAAAGAAGATCAGCTAAAATTACAAAACATTAAATTAAAAAAAAACAAAATTTTGTTGTTTGCTTTTATTATGTGAGAATAAATACATTGAATGATTCTGTTGATTAAAAATATATACATTACCTATAATTTCGCAAAAAAGTACAACAGAAACAACATAAATACCTTGATGGAAAACAATGTCACGTTCGATAGGGCTTAAAGTTAAATTACAAAAGAAATATTAATAATTTTTGGATAAAATCAAAACCATTTGTGCATCAGTCATCAGTGCACAACATTCAAAAATTTGCCACATTAAAACACTGCCACAGGTTTCGCTGAAATCGACGTTTTAATTGTTGGCCGCGAAAACGAAATCGAAAAATTATCCAAAATCGACATTAGCACTAATTATACAGTCAATTAAGAGCTATAAGTTAAACATAAGGTCAAAATAAAAATCCGTTTTATTTTCACCTTTTTGCCACTTTAAATGTGTACGACGGCCACGTTCGACATCATGGAAATGCCCATATGTAATCAAGAGCTATAAGTTAAGCATAAGGTCAAAATAAAAATCCGTTTTATTTTAACCTTTTTGTCACTTTAAATGTGTACGACGGCCACGTTCGACGTCATGGAAGTGCCCATATGTATTCTATTCTTCAAAGGCTTTCAAACGAATAAGGTTATGATGGTCGTAGATTTTTTCAAAAAAGTTGTTTTTTTTATTTATTACAAACAAACTTTATTTGTCACAAACTCATTTTTAGTGTCATAATAAAGCTAAGAAACCACAATTTCTAATAAAACAGATTGGAGTGCAAAATCTCTTAAATTGTGAGAGAAACTGTTTGACAAAATCGAAATAAGAAGTTACGTTTTCTAAATTTTCAAAATCTGAAAAAGGTGCAAATATGTAACACGAACAAATTAAAATTTTCTGCTTCCTCGGCTTCCACATTTGTAAATAATTGAAAAACATGATCAAATATGAAGTCATAGTGGACTTCATGCACATTTATAGATGTTGTAATGGATTTAATTTTACCAGTTTAGATTTTCAAATACCAAATCACAACTGATTTTGACGACCCGTATGGAAGTTATATCAATTTTATGTTAACTAAAACTTATGCCACTGTGTGTGACAGGTACCAGAAGGGGTGTGGCAATATCGCCCATATAAGGAGAATATAAAACAGGATAATATAAAAACATTGCCGAAGGTCAAATTTGAGATCATTCCGATCATCCGTATGTAAGATACGACAGCTTTAATTTTGCGTACTATATGGTGGTTTGTGTGGGAGGTACTAGAAGGGACGTGGCAAAACCCGCCACATATTGCACACTTAAAGTGATTCTAAAAACTTTAACAACCACCAAAATATAAAGGGGCGTGACAATTTCGTCCATCTTCGGACTTAAACAAGTTTGGAGAAAATATTACTGTGTGCAAACTTTAAATTGATTCCTTAACTCCTTTCGACAGTTATCGTATACACCAGCCAGCCAGACGGATGGATGAACGGATGAACATGGCTCAAACATCTTATAAAGTCGTGAAACGGATTTGGTCCAAACATACGTAGGGCCTTAAGTCACTCCTTCAATGCGTTACACTTTTTTATGTCCCAAATGATATATACCCTACTCTACTCTGTAGAGTAAGGGTATACAAATCTACAAACCCGGCCCAAGGCCTGCAACGCTTAAATATTTTCTACTCTGGGGAGTGTCGGCTACACGAACTTAAATATTTTTTCCTGCAGAATATGTGCAAAGCCGGGTACGTAAGAAGTCGCTCATTGCATAAGTTCATGTTTGAACCTTATTAGGTGCACCAAATGTGCCCAAATTTTACGAAATAACTTGGGCTTTGTGACACTGCACAATACTGTGACTCTGTGTGGCAATGCGCCACTTTAAGGCATTGGTCGTTATGATATTGCACTATTTAAATGTTTGGGTTATTTTCTTAAAAAAACCAAACCAGCTTACGTACATCAGTTTTTGGGCTTTGTGTCGATTGTCGTTTTGGGCAAAATAACGCCCAAATGCCTGACATATGTACATTAAAACGATCCACTATTTCGTGCCCTATTTCCTCTGGTATTGACTAACTAAAAGTCCATCTCATGCTCAGTCATGAGGCGATTCTTTCCCATTAGAAATACGGTTAAGTGCGTTTCCACAGAAGAAAAATAAGTGAGGGACAATAGGAAGAAAGAAAGAATGTATGAAAATGAAAGTAGTGATTTTAGTTTGTCGCACTTTGTTTACCCGCAGCCCAATAAGTCATATACCCTCCGATATCCTTTTTGGACGATTTAGCAGTGTATAATATTTATATTGGTGATAGTCAAAACCATCATTTATTTCAATCAATCTGGTAAAAATAATCAGGTTGCAACATATGTGAAATGACCGACGAAAAATTATCCTGATCGGTACATAAGAACCTAGAAATGTCTCTCAAAATATCCACTGGACACTTTTGAAATGCAGACGTTATTATGAAATATAGACGTAATTAACATCAAAATTCGAAATCTCCAATAAGAGATGATAAGGGGTGGTTAAATTGTAAGGACCGATGTTGAATGTGAACCGCACCTAAACGTCAAGTTTTTTTCTGCGTTTCATTTGACATTTCAGACTAACTCAATTTGAACCATGGAAAGATACACAATCGAGCAACGAGTTAAAGTTATTAAAGATTATTATGAAAATGGGCGTTCAAATCATAATGCATATTGTGCACTTCGTGATTTTTTCGGCCAATTTAATCGTCCAAATGTGCGTACAATCGGAAAAATCGTTCGAAAATTTGAGCAAACCGGGTCTGTAGGAGATGTGAAAACACCAGTGCATTCTCGTACTGCAGCAAATATTGCTGCTGTTCGGGATAGTGTGGCTGAAGAGCCGTCCACCTCAACTCGTCGTCGTAACTAACAATTGCACCTATCACGCTCGTCATAGAGCATGAGACTTGCATTTACACGCTTACAAGGTACAATTGACTCAAGAACTAAAGCCTCTTGACCATTCCAAACGTCGTCAATGGTCAGAGTGGTGGTAAGAAATGGCAACAGAGGATGCTCAATTTTCAAAGAAAACTTTCTTCAGTGATGAGGCACATTTTCACCTCAGTGGATTCGTCAATAAGCAGAATAGCCGCATTTGGGCGAATGATAATCCAAGAGTGATTGTCGAAAAACCAATGCACCCACAAAGAGTGACTGTTTGGTGCGGTCGCTGGGCTGGCGGCATCATCGGGCCGTATTTTTTCCAGAATGAAGCCGGTCAGGCAGTTACTGTGAATTGTCTTCGCTATCGTGAGATGATAACGAACTTTTTATGGCCCGAATTGGAAGATATGGATGTGGACGATATGTGGTTTCAACAGGACGGTGCCACTTACCACACAGCTATCGAAACAATGGCTCTTTTGAGCGACAAATTCAATGGCCGTGTTATCTCACGTGGTGGCGATGTCAATTGGCCGCCAAGATCATGTGATTTGACACCGTTAAACTTCTTTCTTTGGGGTTATTTGAAAGAAAAGGTGTATGTCGAAAAGCCAGCAACAATTCAAGAACTAAAGGATGTGATAATTCGGCACATTAACGGCATAGAACCTCAATTATGCCTCAACGTCATCAAAATTTTGGACCATCGGATGGATGTGTGCCGCCGAAGTCGCGGCGGCCATTTGGCCGATATTTTGTTACATACATAGTTGAACCATACCAATACTATCATAATAATAAAAAGAAATTACAATAATTAACTAAATAATTTGTGTTTTATTCAAAATCAACATCGGCCCTTATAATTAATGTGCTATCAAAGACAAAATTATAGGTTTCGATGGAATTCGATTCTTATTGGAGATAAATAAGGGCTCTGATATATATTACATATGTTATATATGATAATATACTTCCGCTCCCTATCCTGTAATCTAAAACACCACGAATAAATAATTCCCTTATAATAACTGTTAACCAAATTTCAAGAATATTCGAATTGACAAAGAAAATTCATAACATTTCCGTAATCCGAAACTATTTCAATTCGCCCCCATTAGAGTTTTTATACCCTCCACCTCCAGGATGGGGGTATACTAACTTTGTCATTCCGTTTGTAACACCTTGAAATATCGACCTGAGACCCTATAGATCCGAAATCGGCCCAAAGGGAAAAATTTTTCCCTCACAAGGACTAAAAATACCGATAATAATCCCTAATATTTTAGCGTATTTAAACATGTTTTTTGAATATGTCTGTTTATATTGCTTGATATAGACACGGAAAATAGACGAATTTTTCGAAATTCGTTCTTTCAAGGGATACAATGGTACAGAGGGATAAAAATAGTACCAACTAAACGACTACAGCTAGAATGATAAAATTCTAATTGCGTAGAAACGTCAAGGGGTAAAAATGGTACCAACCAAATGGGCGCAGCTGGAATCATGGAATTCGGTGTATACATTCCTCTGACTGCATAGACACGAAAAATAAAAAGTTTTTTTCCCAATTCGTACTTTTTCTTTTACGTCGAAAATTGGTTGAATCATGAAGTTAGGTTATTTTGCACTATGTACGTCTGATAATGGATTTTCAAAATTTGTACTTCTGGAATTCAAATAGAATGGAAATACAACCAACTGTAGCACCCACTATCTACCAATATTTATAGCTTTGAAAATATGTTTGAAGATATAAATATAAGAATATTTATTTTTGAATTGACGTATTTGTAGCGTAACCTTATAAACGTGGTTTGAAATAATTAAAATATTATTTTTATTTATAAAATTAATTTTTCAATATTTGTATTTGTTTTGGTTTGGCTATTTAAAACCAGTAAGGAAAGGCTAAAGTCGGGCGGGGCCGACTATATGATACACTCCACTTTCTATCAGAATACAATTCAATTCGGAAAAAAAGTGAAAACGGGAAGAATTTTTGTATGTTTCCTAATCATAGGCTAATATGTCCTGGTACCAGGACTATATCCAAACATGGAATGAAGTGACCCATTTCACAATAGGTTCTTCCAGTTCTCAATTTGAAGTAATTCGATGAAAATACGTGGATTCTGGGGGGTAAAAATCAAGTCGGGAGCGAAATTTGAAGCTATATGGAGAAATAGGAGCTATATATAAATCTGAACCGATCTGACTAATTTTCATCCTGGGTGTTTCTCATGCAAATATAAGATATTTTGCCAAATTTGAAGAAAATCTGTTAAAATATGTGGTTTCTGGAGCGGAAAACTTAAATCGGGAGTGAAATTCGTATGGGGGCTATATCTAAATCTGAACCGATCTGGCTAATTTTCACCGCTGGTGTTTCTAGCTGAAATAAAGGGTGATTTTTTAAGAGCTTGATAACTTTTTTTTTAAAAAAAACGCATAAAATTTGCAAAATCTCATCGGTTCTTTATTTGAAACGTTAGATTGGTCCATGACATTTACTTTTTGAAGATAATTTCATTTAAATGTTGACCGCGGCTGCGTCTTAGGTGGTCCATCCGCTTAGTCCAATTTTGGCATTTCCACGTTTTTGAGTAACAGAGACCCAATTGGTGTGAACGGCGACGAATCGAAAATTGGTGGTCATCATTAACACTGGCCGATACAGCTGCGATATTTTCTTCAGTTCGCACTCTACGTAAGCGTGTTGGTGGTTTAATGTCCAACAATGTAAATTTGGTGCGAAATTTAGTCACAATAGCCCGAATAGCCGCTTCAGTGGGTCGATTAAACTGACCATAAAATGGAAGCGCGCAATGAACTTTCTTAACAGAGCACGCATTTTGATAATAAAATTCAATAATTTGCAAGCGTTGTTCGTTTGTAAGACGATTCATGATGAAATGTCAAAGCATACTGAGCATCTTTCTCTTTGACACCATGTCTGAAATCCCACGTGATCTGTCAAATACTAATGCATGAAAATCCTAACCTCAAAAAAATCACTCTTTATCAGATGTTTTGCCAATTTTGAAGAACATCTGTTAAAAAATGTGGTTTCTACAGCAGAAAAAGTCAAATCGGGAGTGAAATTCGTATGGGGACTATATCCAAATCTGAACCGATCTGACCAACTTTCACCATAGGTGTTTCTAGTTGAAATGTAAGATGTTTGCCAAGTTTGAGGAAAATCTGTTGTAATATGTGGTATCTAGCGGGAAAAGAGTCAAATCGGCAGTGAAATTCGTATGGGGACTATATCTAAATCTGAACCGATCTGACCAATTTTCGCCGTAGGTGTTTCTAGTTGAAATGTAAGATGTTTTGCCAATTTTGAAGAACATCTGTTAAAACATGTGGTTTCTACAGCAGAAAAAGTCAAATCGGGAGTGAAATTCGTATGGGGGCTATATCCAAATCTGAACCGAATTTCTTCAAATTAAATAGCGTTCGTCCTTATCCCGAAAAACTTTGTTGTGCAAAGTTTCATTTGGCTCTGGCTACAATTGCGACCTGTACTTTGATTACAAGAATAGATGGACAGACGGACGGACGGACGGACATCGTTAAATCGATTCAAAAAGTGATTCTAAGTCGATCGGTATAATTAACAATGGGTCTATCTCGCTTCCTTTTGGGTGTTACAAACAAATGCACAAAGACATAATACTCTCGTGGAGTGTATAAAAAATATATTTTCCTGTAATATTACTGGAATGCAGTCCATGGTGGAGGGTATATAAAGTTCGGCCCGGCCGAACTTAACGCCTTTTTTACTTGTTTTATTTGGTATTACTGTATTGTGTTTATCGACAAAGCTATTTTACCCTAATTAACGCACTCCTTTGTGGATTCGGGCCCATTTTATGAATTATCAGAAAAAATACGTTTCCATAAAATATGGTTTAATATAGTTTTCCTGATTTGGTGTAAATATCTACGATAAATAAACGTAGACATAAATCCACTTGTTACTCCGACGCACCCATTCAACCACACGTACTTACCTACATACATCTCCAAATCTTGACAACAATATAAACGACGAGTATAATTGAAATAAATACACAGTCCATTTTATGGAGAGATTTTGAAATAAAAGTTTATTGAGTTTTTTTCTTGTCTGTTTATAATTTAAAACACATGTATTTTATTTTTTGGGAGGGGTTTTTTGTTCTTGTTGTTGTATTATAATTATAATTTTGTTTGTTTGTTTGTTTGATAAATGTTATAATTTTGTTTATACTCTTTATACTTATGAAATAATATGTTTATCATGTTTTATAATGTTTCTTTGTCATAATTATATGCCATAATTGTTGTTGTTAAAGTTTTTTTTGTTTGAATTTTTAAATGTTTGCTGTTGTTTACTCTTTATAACAAATGCTGTTGTTGTTGTTTGTAAATTATTATTTACCTTTTTTCTGAATAAATGTAAATTTATTTATTTATTTATTTTGTTTATATGGTTGTTATTTTCATCTTCCACCTCTTTCTTTTGACTTTTTAAATATAATTTTGAATTGTTTTTTGTTTGTTTTTAATATGGGTTTGTTTTTTTTTTCTTAAATTTAGATATTTTGAATAATTTTTGATTCTTTGCTCACCTTCCTTTCGTCATACTTAAAAAATTAAGGTTTGTTTTATAACTTAATAAAACATTTAAGTTGTCTTTCTTCGTCTACATCGTTTTGTTTCGTCTTTCTTTCTTCGTGTTTTTGTTTTATTTTTTGATTTATTTTAAAAGTGTAAATATTTTGCCAATGTTGATGTTGTTGTTGGTTTTCTTTCTTTTAGCCAATTATGGTTGAAACTTAAAACTAATTTTGATTTGTGGCTCAAAGGGGAAAAAATTCTCGATTGAATCCATTTTGATTTTGCGCTCTTTTTGTTGTTTTGGTTTTGTTTTGTTTTTTTTTGTTGCAAAAAGATAGGTACTTAAATAAAACATTTATTGAATAATTTTAAATTTTGGGTTTTTTTCCATAATTGTTTGAAATAAAAATACAGTTTTTTCCAATTGGAAATCATAATAAATTATGATGTTTGTTTCGTTTTAATTTTGATTTTGATTTGGATTTTGCTTACAACTAGGTTTGGATTAATCCAAAAATTTTGATTTTGTGCTCGTTTCTTAAAAGCTAATTTGAAATAAAAACATTTTAAATTGTATTAAACGTAAACTAAAACTAAACTACTACACGAAACAGAAAACAATAAGTGATCCATTCCAATAAAAAATATTAATATAAAAATGTTGTGTTAGTAATTTCAATTGTTTTTTTTTTTTTGTTAATTAATTTATGCCTGTCTGTCAAAGGTCCATTTAATTTTTTTTATTTTTGTAATGAAATAATCATGAAAATTATGAGTGTCATTTGAATACTAGAAAAATGTCCGCTTGAAAATTTTTATAAAATGCCATTAAACTTAGAACTGCGTGTTCTAGTGTTTTTGCTTTTGTTATTTTTTGTGTTTTGTAAACGTACTAATATTTTTGTTTTGAAGCATGCATCCAACATAAAATATAAAATGAAAAGTTTATGTAATTATGTAAAAAAAGTCAGTCATTCTTTTGATTAATCCACCATTTTTTGAGTCAATTAAGGGTACTGCCATTGCACACTGCGAATTATGTATATATATTCCTATATAAACCAACTCCTAGGTTTCCTTTAATGTGAATATTATTTGAAAATTTAAAGAAATAAACAATTCCATCTTAGACAGAGAAATAGCCAAGATACCAAACAATAAAGTCCATCTACGAATAATATTATGGGCCAAGAAACCCCGATCAAACAATGCTCTGCACTGAGTTTTTGATTATGTGTCATTGTTTTCATTTAAAAAACTTTACATTATTCAAGGATATGATGTCCTTGACTAAAACTTTGTCAACTCTATTATAAACAAAAATTATAGAAAATGATACTAATGTTCTTTTGGCTGTCAGAAAGTAGAAAAAATCCACCAATTTAAGTGCAACATTCATAATAATTTATTGATTTTAATTTTGTTTTGTAATCCTTTATGTTTTAATTTTGTATGTTTTCGAAATATTTAAAGTTTACGTTTTAGACTATTTTCCTTGACCTTTTTGTTCTACTCTTGGAAAATCAAAACTGAATTGAGGATCTTCTAAATGTCTTTTATTGCATTTTCGTATTGTAGCCATACCCCTTTCTAAAATTTCATGAAATGGCTCCACGCACAAAAAAATGATTGTGAAGATGAAACCAAAAAAAAAATACTCAATTTAAGTACATTGTAGTTTCAATGAGAAAATAAAAAACATTTTGATTAAGTTGTACATGATTTGAGTACGTTACATACGTAAATTCAAATCAAACATAAACTTAAATTGAATAAAGGCATATAGGGTATCAAACAAATGTTATTTTCCTAAATTTAAGTGCGGACAAACGAGTTTTAATAATTTTTCACAAAATGTTTTATATCCGTAAAATGCGAACAGATAAGTTTTTTCTCCAGATAATCGATTTTCTTCCGCAAAAGCTTGATAAAAAATATGAGTTGCTGAATTTATGTGATGTTTGTCTGTGGGGTTGGTTCCCGTCTTCAATTTTAATTCAACGACTTGTGCAAAATTTTATTTCAATGCTACTCGCATAGTCCGCGAGTTTATAAAATTTTCGGTAGAGAAAGTTTTCCAAAAATGTTTATATAAAATGCAATTAGTAAAATATCTATCACTATCGGAAAAAATTACTATAAAAATCCATTTAAATTGATTTTAGACGTCCGAATTTTGTTCCAATAACATTTGTATTGTTCCACCAATATGAAGAGAAATTTGACAAAACCTAAATGTTGAGGAACGCGATTAAGCTTGAGAACAATATAAAGTGGACATTCAGCAAAGTTAAAACTCAAAAATAAAAAAGTTTCCTATAAAATAATATTATTCCATGAACCATGTGACTTTGTAACTGAGCCAATAGAGTTTATAGGCATTTTCTGCTGTTTGGGAAATGTTTTTATGGAAATTTTTTTATTTTTATTTTAACTTTTTAATTAGAAACCCAATTTTCATCGAAGGCGCCTTTTTGGAGTATAACAGCCCGATCACGCCCGGTTGTACATTAAATTGAAGGTAATATTTAGGTGGACAAATGTTGAGTGCTTCTCGATGAAACCGCGCTTTAGGAAAAATCGTCAAAAAAAAAGATTTTTTTAATTTCATTTTTATTGACACTAAAAGAACCATATGAACTAGAAAAATATTTTATTATTTTTAATAGCTATCTAAACACTGAAGAAATTATCTTCCGTAATATTTATAAAGCGACTTCATATATTTTTTTTAAATTCAGAGAATTTCTTCTACTATGATAATGAAATATATTATAAAAATTTGCTTTTCACAAATGGGTGATTCCACGTTTTTACAAAATTTCAAAATCAATTTATAATTAACAAAAACACCATAAAAATTTTTAATTATATTTCAAAAAAATAATGTCAACAATACCTCTGATCATTTCCTTTTACAAATATAGACTGGTGTCGTAACATAATTTCCGTCAAAATGTCACACCCGTTACAATTTAAATATCCTATATTTACTATATTCATAAAGAGATGTCGGTACGAATATTGTTGAAGAAAGTGTATGAACTACTTTTTCGATTAGCAAAAATGAATAAAGTCAAGTAACGGAAGAACATTGCAGAATTCAAGAAATTAAGTAAAAGCTCAATATTTTCTTCAAAGCTAAGGTCACACCCGTGACGCTCTAGTTTGTTGTATATCTCCAATATTCAAAACGCTAAGCCATATTTACATATTTATTTATTATGAATTACAATACAAAGTAAATTTATATTCTAATGTTTGGTCCAGGGCTAATTATTGCAGCGACAGACCAGAGCCTCTGGTGGGAATCGAATCCACAACCTCCACGCTGATAGCCGAGCACGCTACCAACTCCACTACCGGCGCGCTCATATTTAAACATATTTAAGGAAAAATGTCACACCCCTTCCAATGGGTCACCCGTCACCCAAATACAATGAATAATGTTATTGTATTTAGAAAGACTTCAAAATATGGTAAATATATTTCTGGTGTGTCGACTTTATTTGAAGAAGTACTTAACAGTACAGCAATCCTCATGTCTGCAATGTGAGTTCTGACATAAAAATGATTCCATTGGAACGGATGTGACACTTTTGCTTAAATATGTTTAAGTATCTTCCATATTGATTGATTGAGATTTTTATTATATTGCCAATTAAAAACCTTAGATGATAAGGTACATATAACCGATAACACTATACGAATATAGTAACTATAGGATATATAAATTGTAACGGGCGTGACATTTTGATGGTAATTCCTTTACTACACCGCACTATATTTGGAAAAGGAAGTGTTCAAACCTATTGTTGACATTATTTTTTTAAATATAAAAACATATCTATTATGAGAAGTATAAACATTTTGAATGTCTATTGGCGTTGTTTTAAATTATAAATTGTTTTGAAATTTTGTGCGAATCACTTATAAGTATGTACTCTCCCTAGAGAAAATCCTGACGTCGATAGGTATATACCACAAAACTAGTCCCAATGTGTGAACAGAGTGTGTCAACTCTCATGTTTAAATAAGAGTAGGCCAATTAATAATAAATTGATTTTTTTTTATAAAAATGATGAAATTTCATTATATAAACAAAGTGATTAAAATCATCTGCTGTATAACAAAATTCTGATTTTTATGAAACAATTCATAAATATAAAGAAATATCGAGAGCATCAATAGTTCACTGAAATGTTTCATTAAACCTCTGACAAAAATAAAGACTTACATTTCATAGTTCCTAAGAAAATTTTCAGGGAAACTATGACACTTTCCATTAACTTGTAATGTACTTACTTACTTTGATTTTGAAAGGTAGAATAACATTCAATTTTATTTTTATTTTCAGGTTTATGTTTGACATTTGCCAAATGGGACGCTATACGCTCGAACAAAATTGGGAAATATTAAAAACTTGCTTCCATAGTAGGGAGTCTTCAAAGCAAACTGTAAGAAATTTACGTGAAAATTTTTCGTGATTTCCGCTGAAGCTCATTTCAATATGTCAATAAGCAAAATTGGCGTATATGGGGTGCAGAGAACCCCACGTGACTATTTAGAAGCCAATTGATCCACAACGAGTCACTGTTTGGTGTGGATTTTGGGCTGGCGGCATCATTGGGCCATGTACTAAAAAATTGGATAGATCGGATGAGTTACTGCCGAGGCAGTCGTGGTAGTCATATGAATGATATTGTGTTCCATTATTAAATGAAAAAGGTCAACCGTTCCAATAAAACTAGAAATTTGAAGAAATAATCAATAGTTTTTTATAACCGATTCTAATTTAAAATTTTAAATAACCCACCCTATATATCACCCGCTTTCAGTTCAGTTCCAATAAAACTAGAAATTTGAAGAAATAATCAATAGTTTTTTATAACCGATTCTAATTTAAAATTTTAAATGGCCCACCCAATATATCACCCGCTTTCAGTGTAATACGCACTATGTTATACACAATCATTCTAAAAAATGGTTGTGATCTAGTGCAATTGGTTCACTTTTTGAAACAGAAGAAGGTTAAGTTTTTTCTTAATCATCATCATGCTTGCTACTCAAGAATACAGCATAAATTGGGCGCCTCAGAAAAGTCGCTACCAAGGAAAAATTTCTATCATGGAAAAAACTTAAAATATATATTTTTTATTGTCAAAATATGTAATGATCAACAACTGCATATTATTTCCTTTTCATTTTAACACATTAATATAAATTTTGTCGAAACCGAACATGAAAATAAATGCGTTTTGTCGTCCAGTGTATGTATTTGATTTTACAGAAATTATTCAGGGTGTATCAGTAATTTTGAAATTTTAAAATTAAAAAAAAATAATTTGTGAAAATGCTCAACGTAAACGAAATTTTACTATCAAATCCTACGAATAGTTGATTTGGAAAGTATCTCTTATTTTTTTTTTGTATTTTTTAATTTAATTTTAATTCACTACAAATCATGAATTTGCCAGTTGAAATTGATTTAAATTTTAATCATATTAAAACACGGCTGTAATTCATTTTCAATCCATGACAATATTTCTCCTTCATTAATAGCTCATTTTTATGACAGACATTTTTGAAAAATTTAAAGAAGAACTTAAAATTCGAATGAATTAAAATTGAGTAAAATTCTAGTTCATATCTTTATAATTTTTATTTTTGTGACAACGCCTAATATTTGATTTTGAAGTTGGTAATTCAATTGAAATGGCTACTACGTAATACAAAAACACATATCGATCATTCCATCTCAAACCGAACACCTTTTTTACATCACCATTTCCGATTTCGTTGAAACGATAACTAAACTTTATAAAATATTTGATTCGTAGAAGACGAAAAAAAAAACGAAATTTTTTTCGAAATATATAACCAATTGAAAATTGCAAAAATCAAGAAAAACATGCCGAGGTATGAACATTGAAATGGTGTAGTGAGAAAACGCGTGGGCACAGCGTTCTGATGTTTCTTCTTCTTTTTATTTTTCACTATGAAAACACCAACCTAAAAATTCAGAAAAAATATAGGCAGATTCTCTGATCGATTCTAAACATAACGGGTTGTATTAAAAAAAAAAATACTAAATGTAGTCGCCCGAATAAAGTATTTTCTGAACGATTATTCATAAAATAACATACACAAATGTTTTATTGATGTCTTTGTGTTTTCATAGTGAAAAATACCAAAGAAGAAGAAAAATCAGAAATATACAAAATTGTTGTCAGTAGCAGTCAATAGACAAGAACGCCGGCGAAAAGAACTTGTAATTGCCTTTAAAATAAGCCACCATTCTTTGAATTGTGCCCACGCGTTTGCTCACTACACCATTTTCAATGTTCATCCCTCGGCACGTTTTTCTTGATTTTTCTAATCTTCGTATGGTCCTATCTTTCGAAAAAAAATCGCTTTTTTTTTTAGAAAAATACGTGTAAAATATTTTTAACAATAGAATATGTCTACGAAAAATCGTTAAAGTCGGAGTCGTGGTCGTATTTTGTTTACGAAAATCGTTCGGTTTGATATGGAATGAATGATATACATATTTATGTATTTATTTCTATGTTCTTTCATATCTACAGATGTGTCTCCAACCCCATGACAATGTGCTGCAACTGACCCTGTGCACAATTAATATAAAAACTAAAGTAAAATATTGGTAAGTACGTCACATGTCTAAGAATAGTACATGGCAATATCCTTGGTGGGTAACATCTAATTTTATTCTGGATTCAATGGAAGTATGACGCTGCTGTTCGTCATCGACATCCCTGCATAATTAAATCGCACGTGGCCATGCAAATTTCCAATAGTCCTCCGAAGGATTTGTGTTTCTCGTAATCACCATGACAACAATTATAATTATTATTATTTCCGATATTTGATACTTTTCGATACGATACAACACGACTTACTGTAGTCTGACTAAAAATCACATTATTACAGTTTCGTGTTTGCATGCTGATGTTGATAAATGTTTGAATGTAAATGGTTTGATATTCCGCCCGTCTTGCTCCTTGGAAAAGCGCACCACGCCGAACGGCAACCACCCTTAAGATAACGCTCGCTCACGGCCTATTCAATGGAAATACGTTGACGACCTTTGTCTTGGGTTCAAATTCACAAATGGAAAAATTGATTTTTCGTTTCCTTTTTAAGGGAATTTATGCCAATTTATAATAGTATTTTTTCGGTTGTTTTGTTACCATTTCCATCCATTTGAAAACTAATCCTCGATTTTTATTGCTGGGGTATAGACGTTCGATCGACGACACACATATAGGGGTGGTTCGATGGTTCGCAAGGAATGCTGAATATTTGCATGTTTAAAAATTTCTAAAAATTCATATGCATGCCAAATAACAATGGAACAAAAAAAAACCAAGAGAAGAATGGAAATTTATTGAACAGCAATTCACCCAAAAATAATGCCGCAGACGAAAGAAAATCATAAATGGCAATTTAGTTTTTAGGGTGGGGGGACGGTGATTTCTTTTATGCACTATTGTTGTTGCTGGAAATTGTGACAATTTTTATTTGTATTTGTAGACCATTAGAAATGCACCCCTATTTTGTCGCTTGGCAAACATACAAACATACGATATCTCGTGGTTTCTGCACATTTTGCAAAAGGACAGACACAGACACATGCAAATGCAAATGGATGTGTGTCAGAAGACATATCCGTATGACAGTTTCCATTATAAATGCGATATGCAAATTCAAAGCATTACAACATTAACATAATATTGCAATTGTTTGAGTTATTCAAAACTCGATGGAATTTTATCCCAAAAAATCGCAATCAAACAGAAAACCTAATGAAAAATGACAGTTTTTTTCTTTTGTGCACGCGTGTGAGCCTGTCATTTGGCAAATTTTAATTTATGGCTATTGTTACACAGCGTTGTGCTAGTCTTAGCAAAAAGGTTTCCGGCGGGAGTTTTGCTTTTTCCTGCTACAGTGGACAATCTCTTAAATATCTATGAAATTTTTGAATATGAATCAGCGAACCGATCAATATTCTGAATGAATTAGAATGAAATGATCGGTGAGTCAATGTTTAAAAGCTCTCCATGTCTTACAAAAAACCTTAAACTAATCATAAGATCGCAGACATCAAAAATGCATTTCAAAATCGCATTTTTACATACAACTATGTATTCCAACGTTTTCTGTCGGAAATTAAAAAACTTCAATTCTGCGATTTTAAAATTAAGGTTACGAGGTAATTTTCATATTTAAAAAGTCCAATAGAGTAGTTAATTAAAGGACTGAGTCGCTATCAATTAATGTGTCCGGCTCCGAATGGTTAATGCATTTTAATATAACACAATGTGGATGACACATGAGCAATTATAGGTGTTTTTTATTGGGGTATAGAACTTTAAGTTGGCATCACTTTTTTAACTGGCGGCCATTTTTTCAGCTGTCAAGTGATTAATATTTAGTTTGGTTTGCCATTTCATCATGAACAGGTTGACAAAAGAACAACGCTTGCAAAGTTCACCGCAAGCTCCGTCCATATGGTCGACATAATCGTCCATCAGAGCAATTAATTCGGTTAACCATGGATCGTTTTCGCACTACGTTTACTCTATGTGATAATACGCATCCGCAGAGACGTCGAAACAATTGCCGCTGTAGAGCAAAGTGTTGAAGAGGACCCGAATGAATCGATTCGCCACCGTGCACAGCAATTGGAGTGGTTGAAAATTGGACCTGTAGAATTGGCTATATTCGAGCCAGCCGCGGCGGCCACATGCCCGAAATCATATTTAAACATTAATGGCATAAAATTATCCTTCCAATAAAGCCAAATTGATGGACATTTAAAACGATTTTCTTGTGTTTTATTTCAATTCGAAGTTCTATACCTCAATAAAAAAACACCCTTTACAAGCAACGTGGAAACGTTGAATGCCTTCCGATTTTGATGGGAATTGGTGATACTGTTAGAATATTAATATTAGACGAAATTATTTTATTATTTTTTTTATGTGTGAAGTTCAGCATGCTTTGAGTAAGAGGGTTTATTCGACCAGTAATACATTTTGTTATTTGAAATATATTAAGATAATTTTGTTCATGATTTTTTTTTTTTTAATTTATTTTTTATTTTTTCCAGTACAAACAAAATTTCAGAGTGAAATCACCAGCAATTTCTGAAAGAACTAAAATTTTGGAAGAATTTAACTTAAACGTTAGCGTTAAAGCGATATTTCCTCATGTAGGACATACTTTCGACTTGATTCTATTTCAATTTTCCTCAAATGAAGTAAATATTTACTCAAACTGAGGATATAAAGAAAAACGTGAACTTAAAAATAAGTTCAATTAAAATAAAACTTAGGAAACTTAAAATAAGTTCCAATAACCAAAATTCAGGAAAGTGTTTCGCAATAATTCAAACAAATGAATTAGCTTGAAAGTATGCAAAAAATACATACAACATGACAACATGAAGTATTTCTCAAACGTTTTATAATATTTCTGCCATCAAGAGTTGAGCTATTATTCAATGATTGCTGAGAAGGTGTGGTAGGCGCCTTCGCAGTGGTTGTTTAGATTAATAACACCGTCCGACAGTCTGTATTACACTTGAAGCCGAAACTAAGGGCAAAACGGAGTAATTTGGCCCCCCAAAAGAAATACAAAGTTTCAAAGGATACAATTAAAAAAAAATATTTTAGATATTATTCGCACTTTATCAAAGTGTCAAATTAAATGGTTGTTAAAGCTAAACTAATAGAGATAGAAGCATGGGATTTGAAGTATTTTTAACAGATAAAATATTAATTAAAAACATTTTTTTTTTAAAATGTTATCTTTTGAAATTTGTAGTGTTTTGTATGAGGAAATGAAAAACTTAAGACGCCAATAAAGTCAATTTTGCCTATAGTTTCAGATGTATATTATGCAGTTCAAGTGTAACGACTTTTTTAAATTGTCGTACGGTGTGATTGATGTTTGAAAGTTTGTACAAACGAACGAGAAGCGTTTTTTGTTTCTATTCAATTATTTTTTAAACACATTGATATGTTTTTTATAAGTTCATAATTACTTGAAAATATTTCATATAATATTAAATTAATTTAATGAATAAACATATTTTTTAGATAGAATTTTGCAAATGAAATTTTGACTAAAATAATATAAAGGGTGATTTTTTAAGAGCTTGATAACTTTTTTTTTAAAAAAAACGCATAAAATTTGCAAAATCTCATCGGTTCTTTATTTGAAACGTTAGATTGGTCCATGACATTTACTTTTTGAAGATAATTTCATTTAAATGTTGACCGCGGCTGCGTCTTAGGTGGTCCATCCGCTTAGTCCAATTTTGGCATTTCCACGTTTTTGAGTAACAGAGACCCAATTGGTGCGAACGGCGACGAATCGAAAATTGGTGGTCATCATTAACACTGACCGATACAGCTGCGATATTTTCTTCAGTTCGCACTCTACGTAAGCGTGTTGGTGGTTTAATGTCCAACAATGTAAATTTGGTGCGAAATTTAGTCACAATAGCCCGAATAGCCGCTTCAGTGGGTCGATTAAACTGACCATAAAATGGAAGCGCGCAATGAACTTTCTTAACAGAGCACGCATTTTGATAATAAAATTCAATAATTTGCAAGCGTTGTTCGTTTGTAAGACGATTCATGATGAAATGTCAAAGCATACTGAGCATCTTTCTCTTTGACACCATGTCTGAAATCCCACGTGATCTGTCAAATACTAATGCATGAAAATCCTAACCTCAAAAAAATCACTCTTTATATACGACAACAGGTAGAAACATGAAATTCGATGAGTACATCCCTATAATTGAGTAGACTTGTAAAATAGAGGGATTTTTCGAAAATTTTACTTTTTAGGGATACAATTGAAAAAGAGGGTTACAAGTGGTACCAACCTAACCACTGATGTTGAAATCGTGAAACTCTGTGTGTATATTCATCAGAATGTGTAGACGCGAAAAATAAATGAATTTTTCCAAATATGTCCTTTTAGGCGGTAAAATGGAGCGAATGGGATAAAAATGGTACTAACCAAACCGCTCAAGTTAAAATCATGCAATTTGGAGTATTCATTCAACTGACTGTGTAGACGCGAAACATAAAGAAATTTTTCAAAATGTTTACTTTTAGGCACAAAAAGGGGGGAAATGGGATAAAAATGGTATCAACCAGACGGCTGTAGTTAGATTAGTGAAATTCAATGTGTACATTGTTCAGACTGCGTAGACACGAAAAATAAAGATATCTATTGACATTCGCACCTTAAGATCAAAATTGGATAAAGTTGGTACCAACCAAGCGACTGTAGCTAGAATTATAAAATTCCGCGTTTACATTCGTCTGGCTGCGTAGACCCGCAAAAGAAGAGGATTCCAAATTCGTACTTTATCAAGCAAACGGTTGTAGCTAGAATCATGAAATTAGGTGTGAAAATTCCAATGTGTATGCGAAGCATAATGGATCTTCAGTATGAGTACTTTTCGTATCAAAATGGTACAGACATTTGGTCTGTAGCTGAAATCATGATATTCAGCTGGAGGAAATCGGCCCCGAGGGAATAAATGAATAGTAAAGCATCTCCATTTATGTAAAGCAATGGACATAACAAGTATGCCTTGTAGTTTGAAATAGTAAACAAATATCGTAATGTTCATAAAATATATTATAATTTCCCACACTTCTATGTTAAAAACTCAGTTATATTAGATTGGTACTTGTATTTGTAAAATTATTCAAATAATTATCAAAAATTGGGCTTTTCTTAAGCAACCGTTAACCCCGTTCCTTGGTATAGTTCGCATATTAAAAGAACGATAATTCAACATTCATTGTTGCAAGGCTTTTCTTTATAAATTTGAATTTGAACCTGGGTGTCTATGCACGTTTGGCGCCCACACAATCAATAACGACGGCCTATGTTTATTAAAAATGCAGCACTACTCTATCGGTGAGCAATATATTAAAATGCATGAACAAAATCTTTATTCGAACCGTGGATCATTTTCATCCCGATGGCTTTGTTAAGTGTCAAAATTGTCGCTTTTGGGATTCAAAATATCCGTGAATGGTTTTTAACCCATTAGAGTCCAGCTAAATTATTTTTTGACGTTTCTAACTGTTCACTGTTCGATTGATCGAACAATGGGTCAAATGGGAATTAAAACCGGTGAACGAAAAGTGATTTCAACAAAACGGTGCCACAAATCAAGCAGCCTGAGACAGAATTGCATTACTGCCTGATCTATTTCCTGACCATCTAATTTACCCTTTTGCCATTCAGAACTGGTACACCAGAGCCATTGAATTTGAAATCTAAGATTAAAGTTAACGGTCATATACATTTTCCCACTATCCCACATCTTATTTTATGATTTAGATACATCGAAAAGAAGTAAAAACATATTAGAAGTCTCCTCCGATAATTTCATTTCAACGTGGTAACACATTTTTTATTATTTATTGGCGTAAGATTTTAAGTGTTTAGAAAAAGTATCAGTTTTGTGTTGCTTATAAAAAATAACATTTCCAAAACCTGATAAAATTTAAAAATGCAGAATGAGGACACTACTACGTCCTAAGACTTAATACAGCCAAATTGGGTTGTGATCGGTTGAGTTCAAATGAGGAAGTCAGTGATTATGGAAGATCACTGATTTAAGACTCGCGAATTTTCTAGAATAGTACACAACTCTCTTCTATGATCGTGTTTAGTTGAAAAAACTTTCAGCCGCATTGGCTTACACTTTGTCAACAATAGTACGATCACTTCTCAACCTAATTTGGAGACGTTTTAGTGTAACAGTGAGGAGTTTTACGTTGGCGTAAGCAACAAGGATTCATCACTATACTCCAGAAACCCAACATTTATCAAAACAGTGGACTTCCTTCTAGCGAAAGAGTTCCAAAAAGTCAGTTCATTCGCCTACAAGGTAGTGTCAGATTATTATTGGATGATCTGGGAAAATATAGAAAAATAATAACTGGTCAGCCCCACGCATAACTTTTCGAAAAACCGGATTAAAAAAATATATAAAAAAGTCACTCAATGAAGTCTCATTCATCATATATTCCAATGGGAAAATTGATTTAATTGAGGCTCACTCCGAATATTCCCTATTTTAAAACTACAGTGTCGCTGGGGAAAAGTGTTCCGCTCCCCATTTCCCTATCAGGCTCGGTATATTTAAAGAAACCTACAAGTTTAAAGGTCATAGGAATCACTTAAAGGGATTTTTTCTTATCTTCCAAGAAAGCATTATCTCTTTGCTTCAGATGGACACCGAGCGATAGAATTTTTGATAGAAAGAAAAGTCATCATCAAAATCAATATGGGACTGTTGAGCCATGGACACGAATTACAACATCTTGAAATTGTCTGGCATTTGTTCTCCGGCACACGCTCGACCTTTGCGAAGACACTCTGTTGCCAGGCCCGTGCCAATGCCATCACGGCCATTATGATAAGAGTTATCATTGATCTCTGTAGTCTGTGTCATTAACCAATAGTTTTTTGCACAAGGGATGCTAATTTAGACAATACTGAAAGCCAAAAAAGACATAAGAGAAATTCGCATCATGCAAATCATTGTTTTAAATAACGAAATGTTTTTTGTTGTTGTTTTTCTTTAGTTTTTGCAAATCATCCACAGGACATTCAAATTGTGTGCGATATTATCGGACAATACAAGGACAAAGCCAACAAACAACAGGCATTTTAACATGCAACCCCCGTAAAGTCAACCCCTGTCCACCGGTCGTGGTTACCCAAAAATCGTCCACATGTAACCAAATCTTTTTTTTTGGGCATTGATCCTCCTTCCTTTTTTTTAAATGACCATTATAATTTTTTGGATTTTTTGAATAATCAAAAAATCTAATGGTTTTTATAACGTTTCCCCCCTAAATTTTTATGTAAAAAACAATGCTTTGTTTTATCCCTAAGTAGCCTGGCTAGCACTAGACCTATAGACCAGCAGCCTGCAGCAGTGGCAGTAGCAGCTGGATCCGCTTTAATGTATGTCTGTATGCATGCATGCACGCTGGTATGGGTGCATTTCCGTCCTGTCTGAATGGGAAATTTGAATAGAATCATTTGACCGTATTATGTTTTATTTTATTTTATTTTTTTCTATCCATTTCCAAATCCATGCACGACGTACACAAGTGCTTGTTATGGACATTTGGTGGCTTTTGTTCCTTGGCGGGCACGTGTATTGTTACTTGCGTTTTTTTCACTCTCTCCCTGGGATAGGGGAGTGTTTTTTTTTTGGGAGAAGAAGTGCAGATGCATTTTTTATTAGAATACCGGGAGATTTGTTTGTTGGCTTTTGTTTTGTTTTGTTTTTGGGACTAGAACTCTTATTGAACTCAGCAGGACCCTATGGTGACGATGATGACGATGATTATTGACTGTTTTATGTGATTCGTTTTCATGGTATTTTTTTATGCAGCAGTTCCTTTTCACAGCTAAATCGTTTTTAATACGGAAGTGATTTCGATTTCATTTCTTTCTCTCTTCTTTTTTTACATCGAAATAAACAACGCATATTGATGAGGGCGTTTATTTGGTTACAATTGTATCGCATAAGGACACCCAATTCAATGTTTGGCTGTTTGTTTGTTTCACAAATGTTAATTAGTAGTTTCTCATTATGGACAGAATATTGAACATTTGCAATGCAATCGATAAGAGATGTTATACAAAATCCCCGCATATTTGAATTAGTTGGATATTGGATTTTTTTATCGAATATTCATTTAATTTGGGTTCTCTAATAGCTGTCATATGATGCCGCTTGTTAATGTGCTGATTATGGGAAAAATTAAGAAAAAATAATAAAAAACATTTTTTGAGACTTTCTTACACTGTTTTTGTGGGAAAATTCTTTTTTTAATAAAATTCCTATGTTTACTAATTAATGTTCAAAAGAATGCCGTAGAGTAACTTAGGCTCATTAATCTTCGGAAAAAAAGAAACATTACCTTCCCATGAACAGAAATATTTATGTCACTTTTGGGGATATTTCTTTTCTCTTTGGGGATTGTCTGAATTTTTGGATTATTAAGCTTTATCACAATAAATATTGAACTTTTGCAATGATCGATAAGAGATGTTATATTCCCGCATATTTGAATTAATTGCATATTAGATGGCCAAATGTTAAACGATACCTCATATTTATGTGTTGATTATGGGAATACTAAGAAAGAAATTAAAAGAATGTTTCCAGAGACTTTCGTGAGTCACACAGAGTACTTTTGGGAAAAATTCTTTCAATTTTTTTATAAAAAGGTGAAGATTTTCAAACAAATTACTTAGAATAGCATTTGCTTGAATCTTCGAAAAAAAATTAAACAAGAACAAAAATCGTTATGTCAATTTTGGGAATTTTTATTTATTCTTCGGGGACTGTCTGAATTTTTGGTTTATTAAACTTTCTTCACTGAACGCAAATCTACCTCAGAAAGAATCCATTATGGAGCATTAGTGACAAACACCGTTTTAAAACTATATTTTTTACCTTTTCAAGTTAAATTTCTTGCACACGGAAGACGGCAGACACTTTCAGATTCGTTTTATTTTGGTTCTGTGTTCAAAACTTAATAAATGCAAATTACATTACATTGTGTGTAATTTTTTAAGTCATTGATATATAACCATATACGGACACCACTACGTGGTAAAAGACCAAAAAACAAGACCCGTGTCTCCCAGTATTTCCCAAAGTCATGCACTATGTTTTATGGGCCCCCAAAAATTTGGAGCCTCGGTGTCATTTTTGCAAAAAAGTGATCATTTGCTCAGGCTCATATCTTGGAAATTTTATTTACTCTCTGAGGCAAAGTTGTAGCACTCTATACAGAAACGCCACTGAAGAGTTATCCCACCAATAATTTCTCACATCAAGTACAAACTTTTCCGTGAAAATAGGACATGCTTTGAACTTGATTCCAGTTCAACTTGTCCTCAAAGCAATTAAAATTTACTCAAACTAAGGAAAATTGTTCTTCAAATCAAGTAAATCTTTAGTTAATCCGAGGAAAAATTTTAAGAAAATGTACTCAAATCAAGTAAATTTATACTTAAGCTGAGGAAAATATTCCGATTTTTTCCTCAATCCAAGTAAAGTAAAGTATGCAACACTCATATGAAAAATGACAACATGGAATAGTTCTCAAACGTCTCATCTTACTTATACCATAAAGAGTTGAGCTATTTCAACATGACTGCTGCGGAGGCTAGGTAGGCGCCTTCGCAGTGATTGTTTAGAGTAATATTTGAAGTCTTTGCTAACGAACGAGAATTGCTTTTAGACTACTATTCATGTATTTTTCTAAACACACTGAAGTATTTTTTATAAGTTCATTTTGTACTTGAATGTATGAGGAACATGGAATAAATTTCATTACATATATTTACTTTATTTGAAGTAAGAAACATATTTTTAAGTAAAAACTTTCTAAATCGATTTTTTCCATACAAACATTTTCATCGTTATTTTCTTATTGTCAGACGTATTTACTAGATCCTAAGAAATGTTTTAAAGTAAATTTACTACCCTATTTTGATTATATGTACTATTTCTTCTGTCTTTGAGATAAGGAAACTGTACTCATATCTAGTTAATTTTCCTTCTCGCAAGGAAATTTTAACTAAACTGGAGTAAAATTGTTAAACTAAATTGGAGTATGGATTTTACTCAGATTGAAGAATGCCATTTTTCTGAGTGTATTTGGATGGTTGAGTGTGATTCTCGTTTTTTCCATTACCAAACAAAAATGTCCTTCGTAAGAAAAAAACTTGATCGAAATATCGGAAATTCCAATGTTTTATTAGATTTAAAACACAAAATATATACTTTCTTTTCACAAAAAAATATTTTCTCGATGTTGATCAATTTATTACATGCGACGAATGTAATCTTTTTTGTTACTCCTAAACGAAACTGTGCACAAAAACTAAAACTAGAGACTAAATGTAGCACAACTACGCACTCAGTTTTTTATTTCGTACTTTTCCTTTTTAAAGGGCTTTCAAATTCCAAATGATATAGAAGTTTGAAAAAAAAAAACGTTTTTGTACTTTTGAAATACATACAATTGCGATATGGCTAAAGAGCAGAATCTTTCGCTTTTGGCTGTAATAGTTAAGCATTAGCAAGTTTTCCTCTTTAAAATGTTAAATATGAATAAATTCAATAAGATGAATAAATATGATAAATATGAATAAATTAAATAGATACCCATATAGCCATTGTAAAACTTGTAGTTCAAACTTCTACATCATTTGAAAATTAAAAGCCTTTTAAGAATGAAACAATACCACGAAATTAAATACTACTATGCCATTGGGATTTTTGTTTCATCTTTGGGAATTGTCTGGATAGGTTTGAGTTGGATGCTTAATAATTTTAGTTTATTAAGCATTCAACCCAAACCTGAAACTCGAGAGTTTTCCCACAAACGTTAGATATTATGTGAGTGACAAAAATTTATTAGACAATTCCGCTGTCCCTAATACACCTAGATGGCCCTGCCACAGAACCTTAGCTCGTCAAAACTTCATATAATCCGCCGTTAGCGGAGGAAAAATATTTTTTAATTTTTGATGTTAATGAATTTACATTCTTAGTGTTCTATTACAATCTACACTCAAGCAAAAGTTGACAAAATTAGTTTGAATGAACAGTTTAGGAAATTAATATCAAATCTATCTTCAAACTTTATTCTAAACATACACAGGGCAAGAACATATTAAAAATCTGAATTCTTTAAAGTGTTTAGGAAAATGTGTTCAAATCAAATCGAATTGAATTATTTTTTTTAAGTTCATTTGTTTTAAGTAAAAAAACTGTGTATGAGTAAACAATCAGTTGAATTGGACTTATTGTACATTCCTTACTGACTTATTTGAAGTAATTTTCGCACAAATAAAGAGAAAACAAAATATTTTGTTTGAGGAATATTTATGGAGTTTTTCCTCACTTAGAGGTCAATTTATAATTCTTAAGAAAACTGATTAATTATTCGATACCAAATTGTATATGAAGTTTATCGACATTATAAGTCCTGATTATTTTCTTTCTGATACATTAGCAATTACATTATATGCGAAAGTGAAATCTTCCAGATTATCCCAGCAGAATTTCATACAAAGATTTCAGGTCGAAATTTTAACTTCATATGCAAGAAAGTGACAAATATGCAAGAAGGCAGTAAATCGAACCTAATAGAGGAACAACCTGTAGACAATTCTAACATATTTCTATGTTGAGCAGTAGCACTAAAATCAAAAAAAAAAATTAGAGACAGAAAAGATTCTCCTCTAGCAATGCTCGAAAATTCTATGACAAATGTATTTAATTGTATTTAGACTTCTTTTTTATCAGAATTTATTGTACGAAAATTTAAAAGAATCCCGCCTGGTGGCACGTTGGTCGCCATTATATACGCATTCAAACGCAATAAGATTAATAAATTCATTTGTGAATTGAACCTGAGGATGGCTAACTTCAATGCGAAAGAAAATCCGAAATAATATTTTTTGAGCCTACTTGCTGTGCTATTCTCAAAAAAAGCATGTTTAAAAACTAGCACCAATATCAAAAACTCATTAAGGAGCCTACTTGCAGCGCTATTCTTAAGAAAATATGTTTAAAAACTAGCACCAAAATAAAGACCGATTAAGGACACAAAGTTGTCTCAATATCAAAGAAAAATTCTATATCCGAAGACTTCGTATGGCAATTTACTTTAATTTTGATGTTCTCTTTACTTATATCATACAGAATTAATTCTAATTGAAACTGAATCTAAAATAATCCGTTTTGATGCCCCATTGGGCGCCATTTCATTTATATTCAAGCTCAAAAAGTTTGTACAATTCATAGGAATTACTAACTTCCACGCTGATGACCGTTTTGAAAAATATCGCCAAAATCTAAAACCAAGACAGACAAATAGCTTAAAAAAATTTCCATGTCTGAGGACATTGAGGACTGAGAAATGAGGGAAATGGATAATGATCACATAGAAACTAAATCGTAAAGAAATAACTTATATTCAAACTTCAAATCAACATTTAATGAAAAATCATTTACGAATTGCACTTGAGGAGGTCAAAACTTCACTGCGAATGTAAATCTTAAAGCCAACGTCATTTTGGGCGCCGCTTTCAAAAGCGAAACAAAAATTTTCGAATTATTGTTACATGACAAAGACACCAGACGAAAGTGAAGGTTGCACAGTGTCCACTGTGGTATTGCCCGGATATTTATAAACACTTCTTACAAATAATGAGTAGGAAATAATCTCTTAGAGACCCAAGTTGAGCACCATTTTATTCAAACGACACAAGATTGATCATTTGCAAAGTGAACTTGAGGACATAAATTTTCAACGGGAATGCAAATCGGAATGAACAACGTTTGTTCTTACGTTGGGCGCCATTTAAATTCAAAAACCAATTCAGGTCGGAAAAGGGCAACAATACCAAAAAAGTCCTAATATTTGAGGACATTTTATTATTGTGATGCTAGATTGCATTAAAACTAAATATGCGTTGGTCGCCATTTTATTCATATTGAAACAAAATTTTGATTAATGAACCAAAATTTCGCTGTGCAGGTAAATCGGAAAGATAGGTTTGAAAAATTCCACAAAGATATGTGAGTTCGATTTATAGTTACATGGCAGCTAATACAGCTAAATAGCAGCTAATATGTTATTGGCCGAGACTTCAGAAACGCTTCCTTTAAATTATAATCTCTCTTCTGCAATTTGGGAAAATTCCCGGTTGTGTAGAAAAGTCTTCCCTACAAAAAATCTGTTGAATGAGTCTGCGGAATCTATACAGCTCTTTTTGATTACCACAAAGATAGCACATCATCAAACATCATTAAAAATTACAAGTTTTTCAATTAGTTTCCCTTGTCATTATGACAAATAGAGTTATTAACCGAAAAAAAACACACATTTTCCGTATCTTTAAAATCAAATCTAATTGAAACAAATGTGTTGTGTTGTGCCAGTTTAAGATTTCCAGTCAATGACATTCGAAAACATTCACACAACAAACAACAAAACATTAATTGAAAACAACCCATGTACGAACAGTATCTAATTAAAATGTCATTTGTTACAGAAACCCTACAAAAAAACACTAAACAGACGCTAGAATCACAGCATGAAGAGACCCAAATTAGAAAGATCAATAAAAAAATAAAAATACAAAAAACACACAAGATTGCATTACATGAAATTAAATGACAACCATATTAAAAAGGCGTTAAACCAGCCAGCGCCAGCATCTCAAACCACCGAAAACAAAAGAACTCGAAGAACCCGTATCACCAAGAAAATTAATAAAAGATGATGGGAAAAACCGCCACGAGAGGAAATGCTGCCCAGCCACACTAACAACAACTAACACCCCTTGGAAAACGAAGAATGAGGGAAAGGCGGCCAAACTACAAGACGAAGGCGATGAATGAAAGCCCAAACCCCGGGATAAGCAAGTGACGAGTGTGAATGGCAATACCGTCGTTGTTGACATTTAATGAAGGGGTTCCCTTAATGGCACAGTGGGTATAGATTAGCTATTTGATTGTTGTTGTTTTTTGTTGTTTCTTCTACAATGGGATAAGTGTGGTTTACACGTGCGGAGATAAAAAATAATATCAAATTACAAAAAATAAAAACAAATTATAAGCGTTTTTTTCTGGATAAAGAACAAATAATATTTTATTGGGGTATATATGCGTTTTTTTATGGTTATAAATTATAAATAAAATTATAGTAAATTGAATTAACTTAAATGAATGTAAATTAAACTAAATTAAAACTAAAACAAACTTAAAATTGTTTTAAAACTTAAAATTAAATTTTTTATAAACATTTATACAAATTATAATAAGAATTTTGTTTTGCGAACATATATATGTATATATATACTTGTATAGTTAAATCATTATAATTGTTGTAAAATTTTGGTGGTTATTTTTTTTTTTGGTTTTTTGCTTTTTGGTTTTCTTCTGGCAATTACTATTAAGGCACGCAGCTTTTTCAAAAAAATGTTTCAAAAATGTTGAAATAGTAATTGCTTAATTTTGTTTTTCGTTTTCGTTACAAAGTAAAATGGCTTAAATATGAAATGGCTTTGTTTCTTGTTGTCGTCGTCAATTTTTTAGAATTTCTTGTACAAACTAGAATTTTGTATCAAAAGTTAAGTGAAAAAAATGTTGAAAATCCTTCCCTCAGGTTTAATGTGTAAAAAAGAAATAGTGTGACCTGGATAGAGACTACATCAAATTTCACCACTGGTAAAAAATTATTAATGGCGAAATTGTTTAATGATTTCCTCGGATTAAGATCGGGAAAGTATTTATTTATATTTTCCTCAGAATCAAGGCTGTTTTTTTACTTTTGCATGCGCTAAAATAATGTCATAGATAATTGTAGCCGTCACAGCTTCGCTAATGGTGTTTTCAGACTGCAGGCCAAATCAAGCTTAACTCGATTTTTAGTGCCAAATTTGAATGAGATCTGTATTTGAAATTTACCTTATGTCAATTGACAACTTGAAATGACAAAAAGTCAATTTACAAATGTCAAATTTGTATGAGATCTGTATTTGAAATTGACCATATTTCGAATTCAGCTCGATTTCACCTGTAGTCTGAAAAGGCTATAAGACTGGGAGTTGTTTTTAGTCATGCAGTGTTGTCATCTGTTTAAGGAACTGGAATATATTATTGCGAATCAATCAGCTGTTTCGAAAAATACTTTTTAAAGTGAAATTATATTTTTTTAAACTTATTTTCTATATTTTAAAAGTGTATAAAATTTATGTCTTATTAAGAAATTAAAACATTTCAAACTTTCAATTTCCTTATCCGGCAACACTGCGAAGAGAAAATAATTAATAATACGTTCGGTTGTGTGCCAAAATCAATTGAAAATCTTCCGGATTTCCAATATTTGCAAAATGTATTTTTCCAAGGAATTTTGCCAAAATCTAGTAGAGTTTTAGTGCTCCCAGTTTAAAAATTCTTCTTTTAACATCCCTTTCTACCTTCAAGCGACCAGAAAACCTAAATCTGAATTGGTCTGTGCTCAAGGAAGCAGAGAAAAACAATTACACTAGTTTACCACCAAATTGTTTATTTGAGGTTATGACCATTTTATAAAATCCATGTTAATCCATATGTTAACTGAATCTATTTTTAGATTTTTTTAGAAAATCCTGAAAAAGTGGATTTCGTTAATATTGGCATAACTGTATTTGATCATCTGAGTTCATTTAGAATGTTCATACAAAATTTAGCAGATTTCTTGACCAAATCCCGAAAAAGTGGATTTAGTTAACATATTCGAACGGTACATAAATATATTTGGGCTTTCTGATTTCAGCAAAAAATATAAAAAATATATTTGAATATTTTTCCGAAATTTTGCATTGTAGATAGTCTCCACTGAATGCTCGTTTCTCTCAGGATATTGAAATACCTTCGACGTAAATTAAAAAATACTTTTATTTTATTACACAAAAAATAAATTTTCAATTTCGGAAAAATAACAAAAATATTTTGTAAACTAGTGTAATTTATATTTTTATAATTTTATTTTCCACTCGAGAGTCTTTTTGTAAACAATGTTTGAGGTAAACAGCTGTTAAATCGAACAGCTGTTTTCTAAAAATCCGTTCAAATGCAAACATTAGGTTTTTTCATTAGATTTTGATGCAAAATCTGTTCATTTTTTACATATCCGAACGTAGTATTAAAGCTCAAGCATGTGGAAGGTTTTTATTTTCGATGCTGTGTTTCATTCAACTACCATTTGGTTGTGGGTTTGTTTACACTTAACGATATTTTTGTAGATTATGATAAAAAACTTAAAACAATTAAAATTGTTCGATGAAAAATAACTTTTATGAGTTATTTAACTCTAAGATCTACTAAACTATTCAATATTTTCCTCTGGAAGTCTTACTAGAATTGGAATCGATAAATATTTAAGTGTAAACTCCCCTCTTCATGGTGGTTGGCAAATCAGCTGTTCAATTAAAAACAGGATAAACAAGAAAATACTTCGCAAGCTTTTATTTTTAGTAAGTGTAAACTCCCCGATTATTGTCAGTAGCCAAATCAGCTGTTCAAAAGCAGTGTTGACAATAAAAAGCTGCGCCGTTCAGCAGCTTTATTCCTAATAATCGTTATCATTGATCATTGTAACCGTGACGGCTTGTTTATTACTAATAGCCCGATACTTTTAAGGATTTTTAGGATAAGGATAAAAGATATTTGTTTGAAGAGGAATCTCTCTTGGCCTATCTATATTGTTTGTAAGGGAATTTGAGTTTTATGTCTATACACGCTAGGCATGCAGAGAATTTTGCAAAATTAAATTTATCTTTTTTTTGACTAGATTTGTTAATTTTTTAAAATTGCATTGCATTTTTATTTTGGTTGGTTGGGGGAAGGGGAATGTTGACTAGCTTCGATTGATTGGGAATGAAATGGAATGGTTAAACTTAAAGAAAGGCGTAAAACTAAAAAGTATAAATCTAAGTATAATTTTTTAAATTAAGATAAAATTATTGTTTTTTATGCGTTTTCGTTTTGTGTTTTGTTTTTTTTTTTCTTTGAGGTAGCCTTTGTTTTAACATTACATTTATAGGTTTTTGTTTTATATTTTTGTTTTATGTTTTTTTTTGTTTAATATTCCGTAGATGTTTTCGTCTATATTTTTGTTTTTGATTTTTCATTTTTGGTTGATGAAAACTACAGAAATTGTACTTTTGCCCTGAGAAAAGTTTATCTTTAACCATTTTAGTTTGATTTAGATATACCTGATGTTCGTGATTTCTTTTTCGTGTCTTTTTCCTACGCTTTCCATGTTAATACTTCATCTTCTTTGTTTTTTGTGTGTTGAGGGGGATTTGGGGGGAATTGTTCTATATACAAAGTGCACTTAACACTTTTGGCCTATATCTTTTTTGTGTGTTAATATTAAATCTATAGGTTTGGAGGATTTAATATATTTTTTCGTATATAAATCATATTTCCTTCGTTTTGTCGTTTTAGTTAATAAATTCTTGTCATTTAACAGATATCTTGAGCAAAGCAGTTTTCTTTTCGTTCTTTCTTTGAGGGGGGGGGGGATATATGTATGTATATGTTTAGTATTATATTATATAATATATATTTATATATAGATATAGATATAAACAGATGTCGGTTTGTTGTGTCAATTAAATTCTTTTGTAAACCCTGCTATGTAATTTTTAACTACTGGCCTTGTTTAGACGTCTTTTTTGTCGCCGCTATTTGGTATGTCTGTCTGTCTGTCGGTAGTGTAGCGTTTGTGTACTTGGTTTAACTGATATTCTCTAAGTTACGTATGTGTTAATTTTAAGACATTTCTTCTACATAAAAATTCCATCGTCTTCAGCTTAAATATTAAATCAAAACTTATAAAATAAACAAATGAACAGAACTAAAAACGAACTTTTGATTTTACTGCTTTTTGATTTTTTTTTTTTTGAGAACAACATATAGGAACTTTTCTAATCCAGAAAATAAACCATAACAAAACAATAACATACTAATACACTCCTTCTCCTCTTTTCTCCTCACACAATCCCCAAAATCACCTCGTGGCCAGATTTCGTTATTTCATGTCATGTTCAATCTTTGTTCGTCCTTTGCAACACTCAGTCTTTTAAAGTTCACTATTTTCTCTGGGGGGTTTTTTTGGTAAAAAATAATTCTTTTTTGGGAATGTTCTCATAATCTGGCCTTGTCTGGGGGTGCTGGGGATTGCCAGCACAAAGAGAGCAAGGAGTTGCCATACCATCGCCGTCATTTAAAAATAAGTCCAACAAATAGCTTAAACTGGGGTTAGGTTAAACGATAATTTCATGGAGCCTGTTATGCGTTCCTTAACCGGTAAATAGATAATAGCGGGCACAAACCTGTTACACTCGTCCGTCTGTTCCGTGGCGGAGTGCTGCTCTATGACGAAGGCCTGCATTTGGGGCGCAGGACTGTCGTCGCCGGTCCGTGGTTCACGTGGCACGGCATACGAAGCGGTCTTGCCAAACTGCTCGGCCACTTCCTGCAGCAATTGCTGCTGCATATTGAATATCGGCGAGCATGCTGTGGACTGGACTGTATGCTTGGTACGAGAGTTGACCATGAAATCCCTGTCGGCACTAATCGAGTTCTCGCGCGACAAGGCCAGCAATGGTGAGGCTGAGAGTTCCTTGATCAGCTCCTCTTTAATGCTGGCCGGCCTGGGCGATGGCGTGCGCATCGACAAATTTGTGGGCTGGGATTCATCGATAAGCTCGTTGGGCATGGCCTCGTTCTCCTTGTCCACTTCCATACGCCTCTGTTGCTCCTCCTCCTCCTCCACCTCCTCCTCGGCCTCAACATCCTCCATATGCTTCACCTTATCTTCCGTTGCCTGCTGATGATGCTCCTCACCGCCGCTATTCATTATGGAATGGGTGCGTTCATGTATGAACAGGAATGCATAGTAGGGTGTCGTGAAGGAACACAATGAACACTGATACTCCTTGAGTTGGGGAGATTGTACGTTCGAGTGTTCGCTATTGTAAGCCTGGTGGTTCTTGGGCATATTCTGCAACAACTGCTGGGCATTCAGATTCTGCAATGCCTGAGCCAGTTGAGCCGGCGAGGGTACACTGTTCTGGGGTGTGGCAGTGTTGGAGGTGGAGCCAGCGGAATTCGTGCCATTGGGTATCTTCAGAGTGGGACTGGAGGGTTTGCTGCTTAGACCGCCGTATTGTTGCTCCATTTCGCGTATCTTCTCGACGCCGCTGGGTCCGTGATCGTTGAGCAAATGTGATCGCAGCCATTTGGGACTGCGGAAACGCCTATTGCATATGGGGCAGTTTTCGGTGTATGTGGCATATGTTGTGCTTTCGGTTTTACCCTCGGAGCCGGCGCTTCCGAAGGGACTCATATTGAGATTTCTATTCAGATTCTCCGGTTCTGCTGCCGGTGGTGGCGGTGGCGGCGGCTGTGGCTGTGCCTGTGCCTGTGTTTCGGCATTCAAGCCATTCTGTCTGGGCTGCGGCAGTGGGGAGCCCTCTTCAATGATGCCGTGCGTATTGTGTTTGTGTACCCTTAGAAAGTATTTGCTGCACAACTCCTTGTTGCAGATGTTGCACACTACACCACCGATCTGGGCACCGTTCTCAATCTCAATGCCATGCATGCGTTGCATGTGCGTCTTCATGAAGTACTTGTTGCACAGTTCCTTGTTGCAAATTTCACAATAACTGCTAGTCGGCGTCAGCGTGTAGGGTGGCCTCGTTGCCGGTGCCGCAATGGCGGCAGTGACCTTCCTGTCGGGCGTCACGAAACCTTCACGCAGTGGGCTACCCTTGGTGGTGTTGTTGTTGGGCAAGAGATGAACTTCGGTGATATGTTTTTGAAATTCTGGCAAATTGGAAAATTCTCGATCGCACGGTGTGCAGCGCAATTCCCCTCCCAAACCGGCCATACCACCCATGACGGGCATCAGGGAACCTGGCGAACCGTTCGGTGACTGCTTGAGCAAAGCCTGCTGCTGCAACATCAGCTGTGAGGGGAAATTCATTGGCGGCATGCCCTCCATTCCTCCGCTGTGCTCCGACATGATGTGAGCTTGCAGGGCATACTGGTTCTCCATTTCACGTCCGCACAAATGGCAAGGTACGGGTCGTTTGCCGTTCAGATCATTCAGCTGTTGGATCATTGACTGCAATTTTTGCAGGTTCTGCAGTCCCATGGCTGCCTCGGCACTGGGCACCCCAGTCGGTGCATCCGGATGCAACTTGTGCGGTTCGGGAGTGGTTGGTATGCTTAGGTTCTGATTGTTTTCACTGCGATTTTCCTGATTCTCATCGTTGGCAGATTCCTTCACCATAACCTCTTCATCCAAGTCGGGTGCTTCCAGTTTGATCCGTTTGCTGGGCTGTTGCTGCGACTGTGGCTGCTGTTGATCCAACTCTTCGGTGTTGTGCTCGGCACCGGCCATCATCCGTTGAGCCATCATCAGGTTAACCGGCATACCGGACATACCGGGCATATTCATGAAACGCCAGTTGGGCAACTTCTGCAGACTCTCAGTTTCTTCGGCGGGCATGAAGATGCCGTGGCGCTTCCATTTGTGGGTGCGCAGAAAGTATTTGTTGCAGTACTCCTTGCAGCACAACTCGCAGAACGATTCCGGGTTGACGACTCCCAAACGTTTCAATTTGTCGTGAGCAAAATTCGCATCTCTGGCCTGTTGCTGGGACTGGGGCGACAACTTGCGTGGCTGGGGTGTAAAGGAGACTTCCTCCTGTTCCAAGGCGAAGTCTTGCCGGAAACCGTCGGGCATTTGGAACTGTTTGTCTGCAGCGGATGTATTGGCCTCCGAGTTGCTTTGCGATGCATTGGGACTGCTGCGCTGCGAGTTGGTGGCGCTGGCATTTTGTTCGTGCGCCTTGGCGCGATGACGTCTCATGGCGAAGACATTGGTGAAGCGTTTTGAGCAAATGTCACAATAAACGGGCGATGGTCCTTGTTGTTGGCTATTCGAGGATTTCTCATCCCTGTCCTTGCGAGGGTTCTCATTCAACATCTTGGGATGTGGGGGCTGCTGGTGTTGTTGCTGCTGCTGCTGCTGTTGGGCCGCCAGTTCTATTTGCATTTGATGCTGCTGTTGCAAATGTTGCTGCTGTTGTTGCATTTGCAGCTGGAACATTTGATTCATGGCATTCATTGTGTTGTTTTGCTGCGAGGCACCACCAGCTACATCACCGACCGGATCATAGATGCCATGTTTGTTGGCCTTGTGGGTTTTCAGAAAGTATTTGTTGCAGAACTCTTTGTTGCACAGCTCGCAGAATGCTTCGGGATTGAAAATTCTCAAAGGCGGGCGGTTCAAACCGTCCACGCCGGGAAAGCCGGGCACGGCCAACAAGGGCAAATATCCGCCAGCCTGGAGAGCAGCAGCCGCTGCTGCCTCGGGTGGAAAGGGGAAACCCATCGGCGGCATTTGCGGTTGTCGCATCCAGGGCTGCTGCTCCTTACCGTTCGCTGCCAGATGTGCATTGTGCGGTTCACCGGCATTTCCCTGATTGGAGTTGTGGCCCGACGAGGGGCTGTCACATTCCGGTCTTTCCATTTTCACCTTAACCGAGGCCAATATATCCAAGGGCGACATTTCACCCGGCGGTTGTTGTTCCGCCACGCCCTGGGATTCGTTGTGCTCTTGCAGCATGTGCAGGCTCAGTTTAAATTCGTTCTCGAAATTCTCACCACATTCCTTGCAGAATGTCTGATATGGATTGTTGTTGTAGGCCTCCTCCTCGGCTTGTCGGTGCAGCTGCAACTGTTGACGGTACTGTTCGGCCATATCGTGGTGTCCCCGGTGTTGCGACTTGGCTTCGTTACTTTTGTGAGTTTTTGATATGTTTTCAAGTTGTTTTTGCTGTTGTTGCTGCTGTTGCAATAGCTCAAAAGTTTCCTTCAGATGCTCCATGGATTTGGGCAAGAACATTTTCGACAATTTATCCTCGTAATCAACGGCCGGGTTGTGGCTGCTGCTGCTGCTGCTTCGGCCCGGTGAGACCTGTTCGCGTTTAATGGCACGCATACCATGCTCATGCTGCTGTTGCTGCTGCTGATGATGATGATCGTTGTGGTTGTGGGGATGGTGCTGATGCTGTTGTTGGTCATCATCATCATCACCGCCACTGCCATGTTTATCATCATCATCCATACGCGTGGGATTATGTTGTTTGCGACGTTTTTTGGCCGCATCATTTAGGGCTTCCAAGAGCTGCATTTGCATGGCTGCATTGGCAGCAGCTGCCACAGCCGCCATGGCTGCATTGCTGCTGCTTGAATGCTCCGCGACGGCACTGTCATCATCGTGGGAGGCGGCAGCATGTGTGGAGCTTCCCCCTTGGGCAAAGCTGGAAGAACTATTGTGGTGTGTTGCCCCCATCGTCGTCGTCGTCGCCATCGTCATCGACGTCCTATCCTTGAAGACATCGGCAATTGTACGTTTGGATTTACTGGTGCTCAATTTCGGCGTTGGTGATGACTTCAACTCACAGGTGTTGGTCATTGTTGTTGGTTTACTGCTGTGGTGTTGCTGTTGATGGTGGGCGTTGTGGTTGTGGTGTTGCTGTTGCTGATTTAATGAAGACGTGGACGAGGATGACGACGAAGAGGTAGATGATACGGCTACGGATGATGAGGCTGTTACTGCTGCTGCTGTTGCATTGTTTGTGTTCGATGAAGTATTAGATACATCGGAAAGGGCTGTATCCTCACTACTTAAATCGGGCGGTGGGGTTGCGTATATAGAAGCGGCCATTTTTGGTATTACTGTAAACGGCATAACGATATACAAAAAGAAGAAGAGGGCAAATGTTAATAAAGATTTGATATGATTGACAAGCAAGGATAAAGTTTAATGTTATATATATGTAGCTAGTTTGTATGTATAGTATATGGGGAATAGTCAATACTAGATTATGCTTACATGCATAGTCATGCAATATGGTATTCGATATATACAAATTTGTTGGATATTCTTCGCAATAAATACAGGTTTTTGAGAAATATGGCAACGTGTTGCAAAACCTTAAAAAATGCTGTAAATCCAGTGATTACATTTGGATAGGATTTCCATGTCTTTTTCGTTGGATTATCAGCATTTCGATCTTTGAGTTTATAAAATTCGGTCAGAGCCGATCATATCTTATCCTGAAAATTAAAGGAACCTGTTGCAGATCGATCATATGGTCGTTCTCAACTGATGCGTTTATGGCAATGCTATAAAATCCACGTGTAGATGGCGGTATCGTTTCTGTTATGGTTGTCAAATCAGTAGTAGTTTTGTGTGCTCCGTACGAAGCAGCAACACTTGCTCAAATAAAATATTAAAAATCCAAATTTGTGTTGTTTTAATAAATTGTCTCCACTAGACTCCGTCTAGGGGAGACCAACAGGACCACCATATTGGTTGGAACCAGTTCAGAACCGAATTATGGATTTCGATAATTCGGTTTCTGTGGTTTTCTCACAATATGCTGGAGGGGATATTGGAAATTTCTTAAACGCAAAATATCGACAAATCCATATGAAGCCATTAAAACAATACTTCCGAACCTAACCTATCCAACATGTGAAAGCTCATAGTTTGAAGAAGCCGATCAAATGGCCAAAATATAAAATACTAATATTCAATACGAATTTTAAAAATTGTAATCGATCAAATAGGAAGCTTACAGATATTACAAAGAGCCGGCAATTTTTAACAACTAAGTAAGGGAATTTATGAATATTCCAAATAATCCCACAAACATCCCAGTAGCAACAAAGAGGAGCTTTTCTCAATTGGTGAGCTGTGGGTGGTATAATTAGCCTTCTCTTCGAAAGGGGATTGAGGGTACAAGAAGTGTCACAACTTCTACATTTATTTATAGATTTTCAGATAGTTTCTCTGCTATAATATCAGCTGTTAGAAAATATATTTGCTTTAATTTTATGACAGAAAAATTAAAAAACTCGATTTTTCTATTTTTGTAGGATTTTTTCGTGCCAACAAAAACGATTTAAAAAAATCATGGTTTATTGATTTCTACGTGCCAAAATAATGGGCACCACTTAAGGTAATTTTATGATAAGAAAAGATATATTCATAATTTTTTGTGTGTGGATTTTATTTGTTTATAAATAAACACAAAAAATAAATAGAATTTTTAATAATTTATTTCCGTATTTTTGAGGGTCTTTTTAACAGGATTTCTAATTTCCAAAGGATGTAGGTATTTTAATAATAATTTTATTTTTGGCAGTTCACAGAATGGTGATATGGACATCAAATGAAAGAGGAGAATATGTGCTAAAAACACCTCAAATTGTGTCGTGTTTATATCTAAATTATTTGAGCTGTAACAACAATTTCAAAATTTGCCCTTAAAAATTAAATTAAATATGAATAAATAACTAAAATTTGAAATGATTGTTAATGCTAATACTAATACAGTTAGAAGCATGGAATTAAAAGTATTTTTAGCAGATATTCTCCTCTTTCATTTGACATCCATATCACCACTGTGTGAACTGCCAAAATACGAAAATAAATTGTTAAAATACCTACTTCCAAAGGATGGAAGATTAGAAATCCTGTTAAAAAACAAACGATCGCGGAATAAAAAGAACTGAATATGCAGTTTTGCTACTGGTAACCTAAAGTTTCCTTATATACAGACTAATCCTTAGGAGGGCCAAATTTTTATTTAAAAATAAAAAAATAAAAATTTCACAAAAAAATTAAAATGCATCATATCATTCAAACATAGTTTATCTCGACATTCGCGTCATCTAATGAAAATAGAGACAGTTCAGAATGATTGTTTTTTTTACTATAATTACATGAATGCAATTTTGAAAATTCAATATATTTAAGAAATTTTAAAAATTTATTAGTAATTTAGAAAATTATAAGAGAGAAATTAAATATTCAATAATGTAATAATAATGTATGAGTTTTAATTTTGAATACAAATTTTAATTTTTCAAAATTTTTAAATTTTGTTTTTAGATTTTTAAAACTCTCGACATTTTCTAAATTTCCAATTTTTTATAATTATTTTATTATTTATATTTTCTGATTTGTATCAAGTATCCGAAACGTAGAGCGAAAATTCTATATTAGAAATTTGCTATATATTTCAAATTTACTAAATTTCTTATTTATTTAATTTGTTTTTTTATTATTTTTTTCTTTAATTTCCTATTTCTTATTTGTCAAATTTTTTAATGTTTTCTAAATTTCTTAAATTATTGCAAATTGCTAATTTTTCTATTTTTTCCTAATAATTTTATTACCGGCATAGGGAAAGTTATGTATTAGAATATCTCTTAATATTCAATAGAGACAGTTCAGAAAGATTTTTTTACTATAATTATATTATATAATATAATATTTATATGGCAACAAAATTAAAATATAATTTTTATGCTAGATTTGGGCGATTTCAACAATAGTCTTTGTAACCAGACTCAATATCGGGACTCAAATTTGTCAATGAATTTCTTTCGAGTTTCAGAATTTTGCATATCTTCGCAAAATTGCTCGGCAGAAAATAAAGAATTTTTAAAAACTAATAAAAAATATTCATTGAAAGAATTGCTGAAGTCAGAGCAGGACGAGATATTTAATATATAATGTAATTTATTAAATTAATTAATAGTTATGTTAATTGAAGAAGACTTTCCAGTTATGGAATCAAATGTCCTTTAAAAAGAATTTTTAAAAACTTAAAAAAAAATATTCATTGAAAAAACTCTTGAAGTCTGAACAGGCCGAAATATTTAATTTATATTGTAAATTAATTTTTATGTTATATTATGGAGACTTTCCAGTTATGGATTCAAATGTCCTTTAAACATAATTTATTATTATTAAATCCTCCAAAGTATTATCCTTAATTTAAGCAACATCATTTATCTAATTAAATTCCCTACCAATTTCAATTATAATCTACCAAAGTCCCCGTGACTTAATTTTTGCATTTGCATCGTGCCACCGTATACGAGAGAGAGAAAGACATTTCATCAACAAATTTACCCCCCCCCCCCTTTATTCGGTGGAACGTTTAATGGGGAGGGCAGGCAACCAACAGGGAAGAGAAGAAATTTAATAAAAATGTTTAATTAAAATATTTTCCAATATTGAGATTTTTTGCGCATGACTAATTTATTTTGTTATTTTTCCCTTTTTTCCCTTACATTTATTTATACAACACACACACACACATATATACATACAAGCAAATACTTGTAGACGTACTACGTACATATGTATTTATTTATGTATGTATGTATGGCTGTATATATTTCATTATTAAACTTTTTATAATAAGCTTTTCCACACACACACACTCACTCGTACATACTCCCACAGCCCCATCATCATTCACCTCCCCCCAAACAAGGCACACTGCAATACGCCATGGGCTTTGCCTGTGTGGAGAAGGGGGTGTATGGAGAGCAAGTTGGAGAGTGAGCGAGAGTGGGGGATTGAGGTGGGGGTGGTTGATAAACTTAAAGGAAAAAATTGAAATTTTTTCCTGGCAAACAATAAGTATTTTGTTGTTGTTGTTACTGTGTATTTCATATAACATTCGCTATCACCACACACACACATACACGGCCCTCCGTACATGTGTATGCACACATATGTACATATGTATGGATGTATGCACACACATACCCAGTATACCCACATCCATCCTTACCCTACCACAGAATTTATTTTATTTTTGTTTAGTTTTTTTTTCATTTTTGTGCAAAATTCTTTGAAAAGAAATTTTCCATTATACATAATTTTTCGGTTTTTCTTCGTTTTTGGCATGCCTCACCCTTATCTTGCTGCGGCGGCGGCGGCTTTGGGAGCAGAAGAAATATGAGAAAAATTGTAAGAAAGCAAAATATAAAAATTAAAGGGAAATATCAACCGGCCTAGCAAGAGGCAGAGGCAGTGGCAGAGTCAGAGGCAAACAGTCAGTCAGTGAGCCTGCCAGCCAGCCAGCCGAACAGCCTGCCATCCGGCCAAAACAGCCAACCAATATTCACGCCCCCACCATCTAACCACTTCGACACAAACACACACACACATACAAACACATGCATACAGGATTCTCGGAAAGTAGAGGCAACCAACACCAACGAGGACAGGGGCAACAAAAATGAAATGAAATAAAATAACGAAGAAAAGAAATTTTATACAAAGTCATCCGATTTAAGGAATACAAAAACGTTCATCGTCGTTGTCGTTCTCATTGTTGTTGTTGCCGTTGTTACTGCTGCCGCTTTTATAACCATACACACATATGCCTACACACACACACACACAATCACACCATGTTATAAACTTCCTATCATCCTCTCACCCTTCATCATTTGCCATTCACTACTGGTGGCGGCCAGGCCAGCTCCTTGCTTTTCACCCACACCACCCCCTTTCTTTTGGCAACGCAAAGCCTCCTCCTCGTGTTATTACTTGAGCTCTGTGTTCATTGTGTTGTTGTTGTTGCCGGGCATGAGTTGATGTCTTTTATAAAACTTATAATTTTTTTCCTCCTCTTCTTCCTCTTGTTCTGCTTCTTGTTCCCCGTCATCATGTTTTTGCTTTCATTCTGCAACATGACTTGCTTGAAATAAATTTCATTCTTAAGAAACTTTTGAGCCTGAAATGAAAATACATGTCCGTCCTTCCGCCCAGCACAGTGGGGAGTAGTAGTAGTAGTTTATAAACTATGGAAAGGCTTTCTTAAAGTTTATTGTGTCACTCTGCTTAAATACAGGCGGGCGAAATTGAATTTACTGTGGTAAAAGTGGGGGATGTTAATGAAACTTAAGAAGGTTTTAATGTATATATTGTTCTAATTAGAAAAAAGTTCCCTAAAAAATATCCAATCCAATTAATATTAAAGAATTCAACTGATATCTCAACATCAAGACATTTTTAATTTAGGGAAATTAATTTAAGGAAATTAATTTAAGGAAATTAAGAACAGTGAAGGAATTTAAGTAATTTAGAAAATGATGACAGGGAAATTTTGAAAATTATAAGAGAGCAATTTTGAAAATTCAATAAATTTAAGAAATTTTAAAAATTTATTAGTTTAATTTAAGTAATTTAGAAATTATACGAAAGAAATTTTGAAAATTCCAAAAATGTAAGTAATTTAGAAAATTATAAGAGAGAAATATTGAAAATTCAATAAATTTAAGAAATTTTAAAAATTTATGAGTTTTAATTTTCAATAAAAATTTTAATTTTTCTAAATTTTTAAATTTTGTTTTTGGATTTTAAAACTTTCGACATTTTCTAGATTTCCATTTTTTATAATTATTTATATTTTCTGATTTTATATCAAGTATCGGAGATGTAGAGCGAAAATTCTATGTTAGAAAATTTCTAAATATTTCAAATTTACTAAATATCTATTTTTTTTTTAATTTTTATTTATTTATTATATTATTATATTATATTATTTTACTATATTATTTTACTTTTTATTTATTTACTTTTGAATTTTTATATTTTTTAATTTTCTATTTTATTATTTATCATATTTTCTAATATTTTCTAAATTTCTTAAATTATTGCAATTTGCTAATTTTTCTATCTTTTTTTTTAATAATTTTATTACAGGCATAGAGGGAAAATTATGTATTAGTAAATTTCTTAATATTCGAAATGTACTAAATTTCCTAATTTTTCAATATTTACGTTTTTTTTCAAATTATTTTTTATTTTCTTATTTTTTCTCTTTTTTAAATTTTCTAAGTTTTCATATTTTTTAAATTAAAAAAAAAAATAATTATTTGATTTTTAATTTTCTATTTTTTTCTAAATTTTCTGTATGTATTAGAAATTTTCTAAATATTTAAAATTTATTAAATTTTTAAAAATCATTTAAATTTTCTTATTTTTTCTCTTTTTTAAATTTTCTAAGTTTTCATATTTTTTAATTTTTTAAATTAGAAAAAAAATAATTATTTGATTTTTATAAGTTTTCCATTTTTTTTCTAAATTTTCTGTATGTATTAGAAATTTTCTAAATATTTAAAATTTATTACATTTTTAAAAATCTTTTAAATTTTCTTATTATTCTATTTTTAAAATTTCCAAAAAAAACTGCATTTTAAAAACTCATAAATGAATATGATAAATTTTCTTTTTTTTTTCTAAATCTTCTGAATTTAGAAAATTTATATTTTAAAAATTTTAGATTTGGAAAAATTAAAAAATTTTGAATTAAATTTTATCAAAATCTTTTAAAATTTCTTTTTTTGTATTTCTTTTGAACATTCTAATTTATCAAAATTTCATAAAAAATAAACTTTAAAAATTCTTACATTATTTGAATTTAATCAATTTTATATTTTTTCTAAATCTTCTAAATTTACAAAATTTATATTTTCAAAATTCTTAATTAAATTATTTGAATTTATTCAATTTTCCATTTTTTTCTAACTCTTCTAAATTTAAAAAATATATATTTTCAAAATTTTAGATTTCGAAATATTAAAAATTTTTGAATTAAATTTTTTTCAAAATCTTAAATTTTCATATCTTTTAATTTTCTAATTTTTCACATTTTTTTCAAAATTTCATTTCATTTTCAAATCTATATTTTAAAAATTCTTAAATAATTTGAATTTAATCAATTTTCTATTTTATTCTAAATCTTCTAAATTTAGAAAATGTATATATTTTCAAAATTTTAGATTTAGAAAAATTAAAAATTTTTGTATTCATTTTTTTTCAAAATCTTAAATTTTCATATTTTTTAATTTTACCAAATAAATAAAATAACAAATTTAGAAAATTTATATTTTCAAAATTTTAGATTTAGAAAAAATTGAAAACAAATGTATTAATTTTTTCAAAATCTTTTAAATATTCCTTTTTTTCTATTTTTTTAAATTTTATGAAAATTAAATATATATATTATACATTTTTTTCAAAATTTCAAAAATTCAAATTATTTAAATTTGAGCAAATTTCTATTTTTTTCTAAATTTAGAAATTATTTTTTTAATTCAAACAATTTATTTTTTAATTTAGAAAATTTTTGATATTTGAAAAAAAAAAAAATAATATAGAAAATTAAAAAACTAGATAATTTAAAAAATTAGAAAAATAAGAAATTTTATGAAATATTTAAATTCAAGAATTTAAGAACTTTAGTAAATTTGTAATATTTAATATTTAGAAACTTTCTAATATAGGTATAAATGACTTTTTAATTCCTCAATTCATCTTCGAACCCACCACACCTTTGCAATTTGAATGTATATATCTCCATGGCATCAAACACAATTTTAAGTGTTTGGAACCACTGTCACGCTGTCGTCCTTCCGCCGACTTCCACTCATACAGTGGAAGGCATATTTCCCAAAAGAAGCTGAGTTGAAAAGTGGAAGCCAAAAACAAAATCAGAAAAATAAGCAGCAGCAGAAAATTAAAAAAAACTCTCGCACACATACAAATACACATACACCCAAACAGAAAGAAAAAATAAAACGAAGACGTTGACGAGCACGAAAACATCGTAGATGAGCAAGAGGATGGAGATGGCAGGACGGAGGACGGAGGACGACGTCAAGAAAAGCCCAAACAAACTGAGAAACCCACAAAAATAAACTGGAAAAAGGAGGCAAATTTTTTGATATAAATTCTTAAACTACATTTGTGATGGTGGGGGGAGGGAGCCAGGCGGTTGGGGAGGTGGGCGAACATAAATTAAGTTTCCATGGTTGAAATTGTTGGTTAGTTGTTGCTGCAGCGCCAACGCCGCTGCCTACTGCCAATGTTATTATTATTGTTATTTGTGTGTGCGAGAGAGAGTGTGGGTGCGTGTGTGTGTTCATAGTTTTGGCCTGGCTTTATTTTTCATAATACACAATTCTGTATAATTTTTTTCAGTTTTTTTTTTGCATTTTTTCCAATTTAGTTTCGGTAGTAAAGTTAAAGGGATTTCTGTCGGTAGTTTGTATGTATAGTTGTTGTTAGTATTAGTGTGTACATACGAGTGGGTGGGGTTCTTTTACGTGCATACATACTGACACTTACTTTGTATGAAGTTGGCTGTAGGCATAGTTTTTCTAAGATGTTGTTTTTCGTGTTGCTGTAACTTTTAGTTGAAACGCTGCAGCCGCAGCAACAACAACAAAAAACCTTATCAATTGACATTAAGGAAATCGAGAAAATTTCCCCAGTGATGTTGGAAAATTTTCGATTTCGACATAGGGAAATGTTTAGATGAAATATGGATAATTTAAATTTTTTTAATTAAAAAATATTTAATTTATCTATTTTTTTTTGAGTTTTCAAAATTTTCTAATTTCTCTAAATCTTTTAAATTTTCTGAATTATTTATCTCTACATTTCAGAAAAAATAGAAATTTATAATTTAAATATTCATATTCATATTAATATTGATAAAAATGAGGAAAATTAAAAAAAAAAACATGTAACTAAAGCTTAGTAGGACCTCCAGGTTATAATATAATTTATACTAGTGAAGGTTTGGAATTTGTTTGACAAAAAAGCCAGGAAAATAATGACATTTTTTATTTTAGTTAAAATTTTTGTAATTTTTGTTTAATTCAATTAAAAAAGTTAATTGATTGAAGTTAAATACCAATTCTATTAATTAATCTACTAATTGATTGCTTCAAATCAATTAATTGTCTATTGAATTCGATTAAAAAATTAATTGATTGAAGTGAAATATCAATTATATTAATTAATAAATTAATTGGTTTTAAATAATTGATTTTCTTTTTTAATTAATCTATTAATTGATATTCGTTACATGCTTCAAATCAATTAATTGTCTATTGAATTCGATTAAAAATTAATTGATTGAAGTGAAATATCAATTATATTAATTAATAAATTAATTGATTTTCTTTGCAGGCTTTAGAGCAATTTTGATTGTGGGCCCGCTACGCCCACGTAGACCCTTAAGGGTTAAAATGAACTTCGATAACTTCGTCTTTGCTTAGAAATTGTTGCAAAATATGATTCCACGACAGAACGTATCTGGAAGTCCTTATCACCCTCATTGTGAAGCCTTTGGTGGTGATAAATCACGTGTTTGTTTTTATGGCAAACTGGCGATAAGAGGATGATAACAGCCATGAAATACTTGTAATTGTTGAGTTTCAAACCAAAATACTTTTCCGTAAAATCAATAGTTTATCCAGCCATCAACCACCAGGAATAATTTAATTAGAATCAAAAGATTGCATTTAATACGAACATAAATTGAATGACAAAGAATTGAAGAAGAAAACAAAATATTTTTAAATATTTAGAACAAGAATTATATAGAAATACGTGTACCCAAATATAAATAGTTGTACTTGAAAAACAAATATGTTTTCTATCTAATTCCAGCTATTTTTTTTTTCAAGGATATAGAAAAAACTAACTAAAAAGTAAGGATAATATAAAACGAAGTGCTTAATATTTATTATCATTTGAATGACGAAACGTTGGCTCTTCGTAAATACAACGAAACCTGTTCTAAATTGTAATTATACTATGCATCAAATTAAAAAAAATTCTGAGATCGAATATCTATATATTTTTCGAGTATTATGGTCACTCCAACTACAAAAACAACACAACTTTTTATTTTTAGTTTTAGTGTTTGACTTTTAGGTGGTTTTACGAACGTAATAATGATTGCCTGCTAGTTCGTTTTCCGTATCCTGTGAGGGGATAACTCATCAGTGGAACTTCTGTATAGTGTGCTTCCATTGCCATGTACATGTAAATAAGTAAATACATATATAATACGGCTGCTAGCAATATGATTGGGTTATCATACTCTATACTGAAGTTCCACTTATGAGTTATCCACTCACAGGATACGAAATACGTATATGGACAAAATTTGTATAGATGAATATTATCCATTACCAGGAAACACAAAATTTTTTCCTTATTATTGAAGTAAGGGAATCTAAAAAATCGTGTCAATTTTTACAAAATTTTTGTCTATATTTATTTAATCATACGTGATGACTTCTACAAAATGGATCATAACTTCTGCATTTATTTATACATGTTCTACAAATATGCCTTTATTTCTTCATTAAAATCCCACAGCTATTGCCACATAGCGCAATACATTTTGGTATATAGTTTGTAAAGGTGTTGTTAAACAAAAATTTAAAAAATCATGATTTTTTTTTAATTTTCACGTCTACAAAGAGTGGCATAACTTCTACATTTATACACACATCTTTTTCATATATACTTTGCCTTCTTCGTTAGAATGTCAATGAAAAATAAAAATAATAAAAAAATAAATAAAAATATTTTCTCTAATTTTTCTATTATTTTTTAACCAGTATTTTTTTCTATTTTTAAAATTTCTTTTGCCTCTACAAAGAGTGTCATAACTTCTATATTTATCCATAGATATTTTTCATATATACGTTGCCTTCCTCGTTAGAATGCTATTGAAAAATAGAAATATAAACAATAAAACAAAGTATTTTTTCCGATTTTGTTTCTATTATTTTCGTAACCAGTGAAACAAAATATTTTTCTCAATTTTTTTCTATTATTATGGTATTAACAATTTTTTTTCTTTTCCAAAGAAAAAAAATCAATTTACATCAATTAACACTTTGCAATGTATTAATGCCTTCTAAACTCGAAAAAGATCTTAAATTCTTTTTATGGTTAACTTTTTATTATTTTTTAATATTCCAATTTTTGTTGAGGGTACTTTTAATATTTTTACTTTCATTTTGGAAATATAAGTTCGATCATGCCCGGTTATATATTCAATAAATGGTATTTATGATGGTTAAGAATATTGTAAATTTTAAATTCAAATAGAATAGTGGTTTAGGAACAATGACTAAAAAATTGAGAAAAAATCTTAAAAATAGAAAAAAATATATATTTTGTTTTATTTTTTAATAGCTGAATTCTATCGAATAGAACAACGTATATTAATTGATCTATGAAAAAATGTAGAAGTTACGACCCACGACGCCACAGATTTTTTAAACAATTTTGTATTTTTATTTTTTGCTTAAAAAGTCCGAAAAAGTTTTTACAAATTAATAGACATTTCACGGCGAAAATACAAGAAAGAAAATTGAACGAAGAAATTTTAAATTGAAAAAAAAACGTATCCGTACTATTTGTACTCTTTTGAAATTTCAAAATTATATTATTTGTGTTATTTATTTCGATGACACTTTTCGTAAATATAACGAAGAATCCAAATGTGTATATGTAGCTCTAAATAAATTAGCAAGTGTAATTTTAAACAAACACCAATTAATCACATTATAAGTTTTATATGACCTTGAAAAGGCTAAATGAACACATTTTATATAAATTTTCCCTTTATATAGAATATTTTATTTTTAATTGTTCAAACTTTTTTTGGCACTTAAACTTTGTCAATATTCTTTAGAATTTTCTTTTTAGCATTTCATATTCAAACCGATTATCAGAAAAATCACATTAACAAATTTTAAAAATATTTATATTCTAAAAAAAAATACGTACTCATAAAATTTTGTATATAGGTAGTTGTTTTTTTGTTGTTGTTTTCTTTAATAACAATTTAAAATTTTATTTTAAATTTGTGCACAATTTTCGAAAATTAAATTCCATTTATTTTTTTGTGTATTTTTTTTTTCAATTTTGAAAACAACAAAATATTTTCCACTTGTTTATTATTGTTTGACGTAAACATGCGATTTTTCTCTCGGGAGTACTTTTTTTCGAAAACAAAAAAATATTTAGTTTAAACTGCTCATGCGCAACGTTGCTGTTTCACGTGTGTATCCTTTGGAACGTGCACTTAAACACTGGATGATGCAGCAAAAAAATCAACACCATAAAAGCACCAGTTTTTTCCCCTAAAAATGCATTCAATTTTTCCTTTTTTGTATTTCAATTGTTGTTGTTGTGTTCCTTGTGATTTTACAGCGAACGAGTGGGAAAAGCGGCGCCGCCAACCACACAAATCAACCAAATCGAAAATCGAACGAGAACACACGGAGATCAAATGGTGGAAAAAGTGAACAACCCCGTCCCTACACTGCCACTGTAGCGTAGTGTGGTGTGTGTGGCAGGCAGTAAGTAACGTACGTACACACGGTGTTGCACTTTTATTGCGACAATTTTTTCCATATCTTTTCACCGTTTTTTTCTTTCTGTTTTTGATAACAATAACAAAACACACACACACATACGTTGTCTGTGGCATGGGGGGAGAGAGAGAATTATGTTTATTTTTTTTGGTGTAGTTGGAAAATTTGTGAAAAACCTCAATAAAAACACCCCAAAATATCAAAAATCAAAGATTTTCCCTCAAAAACAGAGGACAGAGGCACACACTCGCTCAGAGGAATAGAAAGACGGAAGGGCGGACATGCATACATGCTCTCATACATCCGGAGAACAAACAACTCATACCGTCCGTAGTAATAGTAAAAAGTTATAATAATATGAGTAATGTTTACCAAGTAAATATGAATATGAGAGTGAGCGTAAGTGTAAGTGTGAGTGTTAGTGCGATAGCGAGTGTGTGCCTGCTGCCGCTGCTGTCACTATATGAGTGAGAGTTTTCATTGTAGTAAATTGTGAATGTGGTGTTGGGAAAACCTATCAGGCTCCGCCTCTTTTACTACTAATAATTTTTATTTTCCAATTTGCTTTTGTTGTTGTTGCTGCTGTTGCTATTGTTGTTTTTACAATTTTCTTATACTCTCGTTATATTGTTGTTTTTGTTATTTTAGTTATCGTCACACATACTCGTACACAGACAATGATTCTGATGACAATATTCAATAGTTGACTTGTTATTTTCTTTTCAGTTGATATGCTATAGTAGTTGGTGTTGTTGTTGTTATGATAACATTGAATGCCAGTGTGTGAGTGACTTACTACCTTTGGATACAGCCACAATCAATATTATCAATTGTCGAAATTTTAAGCAACTGAAAAACTTCAGAAAATTGTGCTTTTTTCGCCCAGCTCATTTTAGCCGAATGTTTTTGTTACTGCCTTTTTTCAAAGGCGTTTGAGTACAGAACGAAAAATTTCAATTGTATTTATTATTTGAAAATAAATAAAAAAGCAATCAAATCGTACGACAATTTTTGAAAAAAGTCGTTATACTTCAACCGGATGATATACGTATGGAACTGTAGACAAAATTGAGTTATTTGGCGTTTTTAGTTTTTCATTTCCCCATCCTGTTGCCCCGCCCCACAGGACTACAAAGTTCCAAAAGGATAAGATTTGTTCAAAAATTATTTTAAATACTGTCAAATTAAAGAGGAGAATATCTATTAAAAATACTTCAAATATCGTGCTTCTATATGTATTAGTTCAGCATTAATAACTATTTCAAGTTTACCCTAGTTCTAGTTTGAAGTGGTTGTTTTTGCTAAACTAATACAGACGGAAGCTTGAAATTTAAAGTATTTATAGCTCATGTTCTCTTCTTTAATTTGGCACACATGCTGGTATCATAGGGTGAGAGTAAGTATTTAAAATAATTTTTAAAAAAATTTATCCTTGGGAATTTTGTAGCCCTTTTAAGGGGCGACATGATGAGGAAATGAAAAACTAAAAACGCCAATTAACTCCATTTTACCTATAGTTTCAGACGTACGTACATCATGTGTAATATGGACTGTCGGACAGTGTAAGGGGTGAAATACCAATGACGAATTTTTTATGAAATTATTGCTATTTCTGATCTCCCATAATCTTCTACCTCAAGTCCCTTTATGATTCGATACTTGTACTACTGTAAAAACTCATCGAAATTAGGAATACAGTATGATTCATTTAGAGGTTTGATTTTCATTTGATTGATGATTTTTGACTGGTCTCAAGATGTCATCTTATTTTTTGAAAAAAAAACTTACATTCGCGCCGAATGTGACGGGCACATTTCAATCGTCAATAAACAAAATTGACACAAATTTGTGCGAAGTTATTCTCCAACTGCAGTTACATCCACAGAAATGGATTGAAGAGCTTTATTGAGAAATTATTTTAATTTCGCCATTCGAACTCTGACCAACATTTGAGATAGTTTTTCGGCCTATAATAAAGGTTTTAATTGAAATTAAACAAGTAGGAAGGCATTAAGTTCGACCCTCCACCACGGAGTGTATTCCACAGTATTTCTTCATTTTTGGCGTCTACGCAGTCAGTGCGACTTATACACCGAATTTCATTTCATTCTTCCTACAGTCGTCTGGTTGTTACCATTTTTATACCCTTTCGCCCGTCCCCACGTAAAAATACGAATTCCTAAAAATTATTTTATGAAAATTATTTAAAGAAATAAATAAATGCTACCTAACCTAAAGTATATTTTGCTTAAATAATTTTGTTTGCCCTTTTTGAATTGCAAATGGAATAATTTTTGAATTACAAATGGAATAATTTTTGAATTTCAAATGGTGTCTTTTGAATTACTTATGACTTTTGAATTACAAATGATGGCTTTTGAATTACAAATGACGAGTTTCGAATTACAAATGAAGAGTTTCGAATTTCAAATGATGTCTTTTGAATTACAAATGACGACTTTTGAATTTCAAATGTTGTCTTTTGAATTACAAATGACGAGTTTTGAAATTCAATTGCCATTTTTATACCCTCCACCACCAGGATGGGGGTATACTCACTTTGTCATTCCGTTTGTAACACCTTGAAATATCGACCTGAGACCCTATAAAGTATATATATTCTTGATCGTCATAAAATTCTAAGACGATTTAGCCATGTCCGTCCGTCCGTCCGCCCGTCTGTTGAAAGCACGCTAGCTTCTAAACGAAAGGAGCTAGGACGTCCAAAATTTCCACAAATGCGTCTTATAGTCTTAGATCGGTTGGGTTGAAACGGGGCGAAATCGACCCAAAGGGAAACATTTTTCCCTCACAAGGACTAAAAATACTCATAATAATCCCTATTTTTTTAGCGTATTTAAGCATGTTTTTTGAATATGTCTGTTTATATTTGCTTGATATTTGGTATGCGCATTCCACTTATAGCAAAAACGTGCACCATAAAGTGATTCTTATTTGTAGGGGGTGAAATAGGGCAAAAAAGGGATAAAAATGGTACTTATTAAACGACAATAGCAAGAAACACGAAATTCGGTATGTACGTTCCTCTAATTGAGTAGATACATAATATAAAAGTATTTTTTCAAATTCGTACTTTTAAGGGGTGAAATGGGAATAGAGGGATAAAAATGGTACCAACCAAACGGCTGTACCTAGAATAATGAAATTCGGTGTATACATTCCTCTGATTGCATAGACAAGTAAAATACACGGATTTTTTCAAAATTCGTACTTTTTGGGGTTAAAATGAAAAAGGGGATAAAAATAGTACCAATCAAATGACCGCAGCTAGAGTCATGAAATTTGGAGTATACATTCCTCTGACTGTGTATACACGGAAAATAAACTGATTTTTCAAAATTCGTACTTTTTGGGGTCAAAAGAGAAAAAGGGGATAAAAATAGTAAGCTTTTTGAAAATATAAATATAAGAATATTTATTTTTTGATTTTAAATAAATAATGGTTAGAAATAATTAAAATATTATATTTATTTATAAAATTATTTTCCAATATCTGTATTTGTTTTGGTTTGCCTATATTAAAAATTTTATATTTTCCTTCTTCTACGAAAACCGACAAACTCTGTGGAATGCAATCCATGGTGGAGGGTATATAAAGTTCGGCCCGGCCGAACTTAACGCCGTTTTTACTTGTTGAATTTCAAATGGAATTTTTGAATTTCAAGTGATATTTTTTGAATTACAAATGGAATTTTTGAATTTCAAGTGATGTCTTTTGAATTACAATTGAAAAAGGTGTAGTTTAGTATTAACAACAATTTCAACTTTTCCTTAATAAACTTAATAAATAAGTGGAGAAAATTGCATTGGTTGTTTATGCTAATCTAATACAGATAGAAACATGATATTAAAAGTATTTTGAAAAGATATTCTAATGAAGAACCTGAACCTGGCCCTGTATAATATACAATAATATACAATTATATGATTTTAGCACGATTCTTCGCCACCAGTGTTCCTCACAGGTGTTCTGGCCCATTTTCTGGTTATAGTTCTTATTCCCGTTTATTAACGTATACTATCTGCTTTGCATCAAAACATGTTCTTTCTCTTATTGTTTTGTTTTTCTAAATTTTCATATATATTTTCATGTTTCTATATTTTCACGTTTGGAAAATCAAAATTATTTGATTAGTGGAATAAATTTTACTAGGCACCCTACCACAAACGCATTGATAACAGCACAGCCCGCTATCATATCATACCTGTATAACAGGAATTTTGTGCCCTAGAGGGGTATAGTACTGGATTTCCAAACAAGAGGACATCAGAAGGAATCTAATAATTCCGAATCAAAAATATAAATATTTGCTACCATGAATGACATCCACGTATGTAAAGGTAAATTTAAATTGAAGTTGATGCATTAAACTTAAGTCAAAATGAATTAAAAGTTCGTGCTGTAAATCACGTAGATTATAATTAAATTATTACGATCCTATGCAACCCAAAAAAAAACTTTATACATGTGTACCATGAACTGACGAACCCTCAAAATCTAAATTTGTGCTGGACTTAACGAAAACTTCCTCCTTGAAATTATCTCCTTGATGGACAATGTCATCAGAATGACAAACGATTTGGGAGATGCACAAGAAAACAACTTCTGATGGCAGTGTTCTTAATTAAAATCATGAGCAGAGAAAGGACAACTGATTTGTTATGCTCTTCATGCTGGACTCAATAAACATTGATTTGTCATAGTTATTGCCAGCACGAGTCCTGATGCACTTTCCTTCCCCTTTCCACTGTTGCTGTCGCCTTCCTTTCAATTATTGTTATGCAAAATGCATATGGCTGGGATGACCTCGTTTCAATCCCCCTTTTTTTAATGTCGTTATCTATAACATATGTATAGATAGATGTATAGATGGATGGATGTATTTACATTTCCTTTTATTTACAGTGATGTAACATTTGTGTAGCGATTACAGTCTTTTTTTATGGATAATGTTTTTTTATCATTGATATGTAAGGGTTCACACTTACTTAGGCACGCACACACAAACTCACATGTACACGCGCGCATACTCTTATGTGCGTGTGTGTGAGTGTTCGTAATGGGTGTTAGTGCGTGAATGTTTCTTTAATGGGTTTGTTGTTGTCATAGTCATCGTTGTCATCATAATCACCATCATCATCATCGTCAACATCTTCCTCGACGACGGCATAATCACCAACATCATCGAAATGGTGTTACTGTCACTTAATGATTTAATGTATTTTCGAGTTCTTTGCTTCTACGAATAATAAATACAACGTCAAGACTGTTGGAACATTTGCAAATATGTATGTCTTTGGAAAGGAGTTGATGAAATTTTGTTTTTTGTTTTATTTCTTTTTTAATTTTTGAAGCAATATGCCAATTTCTCATCTCTGTCCCTGACCATGGACATTTCAATAAGTTATCTGTCGGAAGATGAGAACGAAAACTCTAGCAACTCCCTCCTTTATTTTCCTCTTCCAGCAAGAAATTCTTAAACCAGGTTTCTCCGATTTATCAAGTCCTCTTCATTCATTTATTACACTCTTTCCTCAAAATAGTTCCCTAATATCTACATCATTGATTATAATTTGGTCTATGCCGAGAAATTATAATCGCCAATTTCATTCAATTCATCAAAAATAAGTCAGTTGGAGTTCAAAACATCATAGTCGAGTCAGTCTAGTTCACTTCATAAATAAACACAAAAAAAGTACCCAGCAAAAAAATTGGAAGTACTTCCGTAGGAAGCACAATTTAATCGTATCTCAAAATACAAATGTGCATATTTCCCGCTTTTGAGGAAGTTTTTTTAAACAACTTCCTAAAAAGTCGATAATAAGTTATTATTCCTTAACATTTTACGAATAGAATTTTCACAAGTAAATGGGAACGATTTTTTAGTATGGGGTCACAGAGGTAAGGTATTCGCTTTGCACCCAGAAGGTCACGGGTTCGAATCGTGGCTCAGGAAAAAATTGTTTTTGTTTTTTATTACTTTTATAAGTTGCCAATATTAATAATTTGCTTGTATAATTATACAATTTAATTATATAATTTACAATTATAATTAACAATTTAAAATTGTTTGCTTAAAAAATAAAAATGTATTTTATTAATGTACTTCAAATATTTCATCTTTTATTAATTATTAATACTACAAAATATTCGTATTGTGTGGTGTTAATTTATTTAATGTTTATTTAATTTAACATTAATTTCCTTTATAAAGAGTGATTTTTTTGAGGTTAGGATTTTCATGCATTAGTATTTGACAGATCACGTGGGATTTCAGACATGGTGTCAAAGAGAAAGATGCTCAGTATGCTTTGACATTTCATCATGAATAGACTTACTAACGAGCAACGCTTGCAAATCATTGAATTTTATTACCAAAATCAGTGTTCGGTTCGAAATTTTTTATCGACAAATTTTGTTCAGCGATGAGGCTCATTTCTGGTTGAATGGCTACGTAAATAAACAAAATTGCCGCATTTGGAGTGAAGAGCAACCAGAAGCCGTTCAAGAACTGCCCATGCATCCCGAAAAATGCACTGTTTGGTGTGGTTTGTACGCTGGTGGAATCATTGGACCGTATTTTTTCAAAGATGCTGTTGGACGCAACGTTACGGTGAATGGCGATCGCTATCGTTCGATGCTAACAAACTTTTTGTTGCCAAAAATGGAAGAACTGAACTTGGTTGACATGTGGTTTCAACAAGATGGCGCTACATGCCACACAGCTCGCGATTCTATGGCCATTTTGAGGGAAAACTTCGGAGAACAATTCATCTCAAGAAATGGACCGGTAAGTTGGCCACCAAGATCATGCGATTTGACGCCTTTAGACTATATTTTGTGGGGCTACGTCAAGTCTAAAGTCTACAGAAATAAGCCAGCAACTATTCCAGCTTTGGAAGACAACATTTCCGAAGAAATTCGGGCTATTCCGGCCGAAATGCTCGAAAAAGTTGCCCAAAATTGGACTTTCCGAATGGACCACCTAAGACGCAGCCGCGGTCAACATTTAAATGAAATTATCTTCAAAAAGTAAATGTCATGGACCAATCTAACGTTTCAAATAAAGAACCGATGAGATTTTGCAAATTTTATGCGTTTTTTAAAAAAAAAAAGTTATCAAGCTCTTAAAAAATCACCCTTTATATTAATTCACACTAAATAAATATTTTGTTAAGTTTCCTATTGTCAGTTCTACCGAACAAAATGTTTTGCTTTAGTTATTCACCACTCACAACAGAGGATAGCTGAGATGGTTAGAGTGCCGTAGTAGCAACCAGAAGGTCCGATGTTCACCCTCGGTAGCGGCGGATTTTTTTAAAACAGAAATGGGAACTAGTGAAAAAGTGGTTCCTTTGCAACACTTTAAAATAAATTTTAAGTCTTTCAAATAAAGGACATCCCTCCTATGACAACTCCATGTTAAATTCATTGGTGAAGATCCCCAATTTTCACTACTTCCGAATCACAAGATGAACATCTTTTTCACTTCTTTGGGTGCCATCTTTTTACTGGATATTGATATCTTTTTTTAATTGTTTACTAAAATTGCATTACGTACTCTCAAATTGCTTCAAAAATTAAGCAAAATACTTTTATTCGACTTTTTTATTATTTATGATTTTAATAAAATAAAATAATTAATAATAAAATATTTTTTTTATAATCACATATATCGTTCAATTCGTCGAAAATAAGGCAGTTGGAGTTCAAAACATCATGAGCGACTCAGTCTAGTTCACCTCAGGAATGCTGATCCATAAAATCCACACAAAAAAATTTATGGATATCTTTTTTTTAATTTTTTACTAAAATTACATTACATACTCTCAAATTGCTTAAAAATAAGCAAAATACTTTTTTCCGACTATTTATACCCTCCACCGCCAGGATGTGGGTATACTAACTCTGTCATTCTGTTTGTAACACCTTGAAATATCGACATGAGACCCTATAAAGTATATATATTATTGATCGTCGACGATCTAACCACGTCTGTCCGTCAAAAGGAGCTAGGGCATCCAAATGTCCTATAAATGCGTCTTATAGTCGTAGATCGGTTGGGATTGAAGCTGGGCGAAATCGGCCCAAAAGGGAAAAAAATTCTAAGTCGATCTAACCATGTCTGTCCGTCTGTTGAAAGCACGCTAGCATTTAAACGAAAGGGGTTAGGACGTCCAAATTTTCCCTAAATGAGTCTTATAGTCGTAGATTGATTGAGATAGGCTGGGATTGAAACTGGGCGAAATCTGCCCAAAGCGGTTTCCCTCACGAGGACTAAAAACCCATAATAACCCTTAATATTTTAAAGTATTCAAGCATTTTTTTCCAATATGTCTGCTTATACTTACTTGATATTGGGTGTGAGCATTCACCCCATAACAAAAACGTACACCATAAAGTGATTCTTATTCGTAGGGGGTGAAATGGGGCAAAAAGGGATAAAAATGGTACATATCAAACGGCAACAGCTAAAAACACGAAATTCGGTGTGTGTGAGTAGATACATAATAAAAAAGTATTTTTTCCAAATTCGTACTTTTAAGGGATCAAATGGGAATAGAGGGATAAAAATGGTACCCACCAAACGGCTGAACCTAGAATAATGATATTCGGTGTATACATTCCTCTGATTGCGTAGACACGCAAAATAAACGAATTTTTCGAAATTCGTACTTTTTGGGCTTAAAATGGAAAAGGGGGATACAAATAGTACCAACAAAATGACCGCAGCGACAGTCATGAAATTCGGAATATACATTCCTCTGACTGCGTAGACACGAGAACTAAAATGTTTTAAAATGTGGGATAAAAAGAGTACCAACTAAACGTTTACAGCTAGAATGATGAAATTCGGTGTGTACATTAGGGCGTACCTCAAAAAAAAAGTTCGCCGTACACCTTCGAATATGAAGTATTATTGAAAGGTAGTTTCAAAAAAAAAAATTTTTATTTTTTTATGCCGAACGTAGGGGTCGCGCTTTTACATTTTTCTATATAACTTGTATTTATAAACGGATTTTAAAGTGTGATACATCGATGTTTTTGTCTCGACGAGGCCGATTTTTTTGTCTTTGAAGTCATTGAGCTCAAGCACCCCCTTCTGGTACTTACCCATCATTTCTCAGTTGCTACTACCCTAATGTACCACTCTAATAATCGAAAATTAAAGCTCGCATAAAATCATGAATCATGTTTGAGCTCAATGACTTCAAAGACAAAAAAATCGGACAAAAACATCGATGTATCACACTTTAAAATCCGTTTATAAATGCAGAAGTTATATAGAAAAATGTAAAAGCGCGACCCCTACGTTCGGCATAAAAAAATAAAAAAAATTTTTTTGAAACTACCTTTCAATAATACTTCATATTCGAAGGTGTACGGCGAACTTTTTTTTTTTACTTGTAACCTGGTACGCTCTAGTGTACATCCCTCTAATTGCGTAGACACATAAAATAACGAGATTTTAGAAAGTCGTACTCTTAAGGGGGTAAAATAGGAAAAAGGGGATAAAAATGGTACCAACCAAATGGCCGCAGCGACAGTCATGGAATTCGGTGTATACATTCCTCTGACTGCATAGACATGCAAACTAAAAAGATTTTTGCAAATTCGTACTTTTTACTTTTACGGCAAAAATTAGTTGAATCATGAAGTTAGGTTATCCTGCCCTGTGTATTTTCAGGTAATGGATTTTCAAAATTTGTACTTTTGGAATTAAAATAGAATGGAAATACAACCAACTGTAGCACCCACTATCTACCAATAAGCTTTTTTGAAAATATAAATATAAGAAAATTTATTTTTGAGTTGAATTGAAGTATTATTTCTATATATATGTAGTGTAAACGTATTGGTGGCCTTGCCTTATATATTTATTTATAAAATATTTTTTTCAATAAGGGTGATTTTTTAGCTATTATCTTTTTGGCAACACTGGTTTAAACAGCTGACGCACGTTTCGTGTTTTGTTTCACTGTCAAACATCTTCAGTTTGGTCTATAATTTAACCATGAATCGTCTTACAAACGAACAACGCTTGCAAATTATTGAATTTTATTATCAAAATGCGTGCTCTGTTAAGAAAGTTCAAGAAAGCCGAAGATCCACTTTTTTACCGAAAAATTGTGTTCAGCGACGAAGCTCATTTTTGGCTCAATGGGTACGTAAATAGGCAAAATTGTCGATTTTGGAGTGAATATCAGCCAGAAGCATTGCATCCAGAAAAAGTCACAGTTTGGTGCGGTTTATGAGCTGGTGGCATCATTGGACCGTACTTCTTTAAAGATGATGCGAATCGTAACGTAACTGTGAATGGTGAGCGCTACCGTGAGATGATATCCAACTTTTTTTTGCCCAAAATGCAAGAGCTTGACATGCATGACATGTGGTTTCTACAAGACGGTGCCACATGCCACACAGCACGCGCAACAATGGACTTATTGAGAGGCGAGTTCGGTGAACATTTTATTTCACGTTCGGGACCGGTCAATTGGCCGCCTAGATCGTCCGATTTAACGCCTTTTAGACTATTTTTTGTGGGGCTATGCTAAAGCTCATGTCTATACAAACAAGCCCGCTTCAATGGACACATTGGAAGACAACATTGAAGCATTTATTCGTGAGATACCGGCCGAAATGTTGGAAAGAGTATGCCTAAATTGGACTAAGCGGATGGACCATTTGAGGCGCAGTCAAGGTCAACATTTGCATGAAATAATCTTCAAACATTAAATTATATGAACCGTACTATCGATTCAAATAAAAATTTCATGCATTCTTCTGGATTTTATGTGTTTTTTTTTGAAAAACTTTCCTATAGCTTTTAAAAAATCACCTATACTGCACTTCTACGAAAATCGACAGCCTCTATGGAATACAATCCATGGTGGAGGGTATATAAAGTTCGTCGCGATTTTAAATAAAATAATTTTTTCGCACTTATTCTATTTGAAAGTGTAGTTCGGAATATTTGTAGCCATCCTTTAATTTAACATATAACCGGGTGTTATCGCACATATACATATTTCCAAAATAAGAGTGCAAATATTTAATGAACATTTGCCGAAAATTGGTATTTTAGCTACAGTTCTAATCATATTTATAAATTTAGAAAGAATTTTTAATTTTAAACATAAAAATCAATTTTAGTTCGTATTAATTTTTCTGTGTACTTCAATTAATTACATTTCAGAAAATAATTACATATAAAAATGTTAAAATTATTATAGATTTGTCACAAAGTCAGATTTTGACCTGGGGATGGTTTTCAACTAATCTTAGATTTAAAAGTACATTTCAGACAAATTATTTAAAAAGTATTTACAAATTCTTAATTTTATAGCTATAAAAGTCTAGAAAGATTGTAAGAATATTTATTCGAAAACTCTCTGGAGGGGTGGAACCCACAACACCCCCCTCTTCGCATGAACCTGCATCTATAAATTTGACAATCAAAATATTGAATTGAAAAAAAATTAATCAGCTGTTCGAGCGACGCTACCCCTGTTATTGTGCCATGCAATAACATTTAAATAAAACAAGAAAAAACATCTTCTTCACGAAATTATACGATTACTGATTCAATAAAACACTCTTTAAATTTGCACAATGACCTCTCCCACCCTACAATTTTCAAAAATATCCTCAATTCAATACGTACACACACGTCCCTAAACCAAACATTCAACTGTAAATTATATTCGTGCAGAGAAAATCTTTAAGTTCTCTTTAAAGAACTTTCAACATCAGACAATTTAAACGCCAGACGAACATTGAAAGCACATGTTTAAAGTTATTTTAAACTTTCAAGGCTAAACGTATAAAAATAACCACATTTGGGAGGGAGGGTACATTTTTAAATGTCATCCCCCCGGCATGAAATGCGAAACGTAACATGCGAAATGTGCCAATTCAACAGGTTAGATAGAATGTGTATCCATCCAAGCAACCAGCCAGCCAGCCAACCAACCATCCATTCATCCAGCCAACCTAACATACGCACGCCGCACAAGGACGGACGGACGGACAGTGCAAAGCTAAGCCGAAGAAATGTATGTACATCCATACATACGAATGTTTGGTAGGTTGGTTGGATGTCGGCTGGTGTATGTATGTACTCTTTTGTAGAATTTCAGGACATAAATACGCACACACAAACACACACGTACAAACGAAGAGATATATGTTTGTATGACAGACAGACATTGCGACCTGCATTTCAACCACGACATACATACATACAATCAAATCATCGCACAAAATATGCTAATATATCCACACACACTCACGCATACAGACACATTGTAAATCTGCAGATTCGTACACAAAATGTTAATATATGGGTTATATATGGTATCTACATTGTACATACATACATACATGATTGTGTGCCAACTGTGTATGTGTCCGTTACTCTATGTATTAGATAAGAAATGGTACAAAAATATTTACAATCAAAATAATAATTACAAATGTACAAAACAAAAACAATCCCCCTGCTTCATAGAATGTTGATTAGATATAGAAATCAAATTCTAAACAGGCGAGAGGACATCAATTCACTCAATGGCTGTTCAGTTAAGCAAGGATTCTGCGCTGTGTGCCACACACACGGAAAGAGAAAGAGAGCCGACGAAGAGAGCTACAACATGAGAGTCTCCCCGAGTGTAATGGGGGGCCAAAAAAAACAAACAAACTGTGCGATGAAAGCCGGTTAAACTCACAAATGTGTGTGCCTGTGTGTTGCTCACACACTCAGGGAAAAGCACGAGCATTTGAATTCGGTCGGTAAGCCTGCTGTGTGTGTATGTGGGTTTGTGCGAACAAGAGTGCGTGCGTTTGAGTATGCGAGAGTGCTTACTTTGCAGAGTGCACTCGTGCGAATGTACGGCATTTGTTGGTGTTGTTGTTGTTGTTCTTGTTCTCGGTTGGTTGGGGATGTCTGTCTGTCTGCCTGTTCGTTCGTTCGTTCGTTTGTTCATATGTACACAACATGTTCTCTCCCTCCCCACTTGTGTGTTGGCTGGCACATTCATGTGTACATGTGTGTATATGGGTTTATTGTATTTGAAAACATGGTTAGCTTTCAAAACCATTGGTCAGTCAGCGGCGGCGGTGGCGGCAGCAGCAAATGGTCAAGGTTTTCTATTGACTTTCACTTTCAAAAAGAGCTACATCCATATGGACATACATTTCTCAATTTTCACTTTCGTTTTCAATGTGTTTTTTCCCCTCGGCAATTCTAAGCGCCCCAGCACATGTGTGCATGTATGTGTGTGTGTGTGTGCGAGTTCTCTGTGTGTACATTGAACTTGTTAAATATACTAGAAATGTATGTGATGTAGACGTTGTTGGTACGTACGTACGTATTCAGGTTGGCATTTCTTTTTCTGTTCGTTGTCGTAGTTGTGTTCATACACATATGTATGTATGTGACATGCAATGTAGGACTGAGCTTTCAAATTGATATGTAAACAAAAGTTCGTGTCAGTGTGTAATTTATTTTAGTTTTAGATGTCGGCTTTTTAAACGTTGCCAACACACACACACGAACACACGCAGCCGTCTGTATGTGTGAAAATTGAAATGGCATTTTACAACGGATACAGAAAACTACAACATACTTCAACATTCATTTCCGGTTAATGATTTGCCATAAATTATGAACTTGTATGTATTCATGTACGCACATACATATGAATGTACGAATGCTAGCATGTCTGTGTGTGTGTGGAAATTCATTTCCGAAAATGAAAACGGAACTTTGTCGCAGGATTTGCAAAATTGATTTTTCTTGTCGTTGGTTAGGGAAATTATTGTTGTGGTTTAATATGGTAGTTAGTGTGCCAAACTTGCATATATCAAAGGCTCGATAGAAAACATAATCAAAATAGCGGATTTAATTAAATGTTTATATGTTTAGGTTTTATGAAAAAACTATGCTATTAAATACACTGTGCACGATCCAGCAAACATAATTTGAAATTATTAATCCTGTGTACTATTATTATTTAAAGTTCCTCGTAAAAGCAAAAAATTCCATTTATTGCATATAAATCGATTATCACCGATCGAGTAAATATATATCAGAGAATAAACATAGAATATAATGTTCGTGCTCAAAACAAAATATACTGTTTGCATGAAAATAGGTTCAAGTAAATTAATTTTATAACGATTTTCTATAGCGTATAGTACGAAGACAGTGCGTATGAGTAATATTGTATTTAATTAATATTACGTATACGGCACACAGTGGTATTTTGCTGGCAAAGGAGATATTTTTCGGCAACTAATTTTCACAAATTAATAATTCAGTGTTTCACTGAGAAAAATTATAATTTGTTTTATTAAAAATGTTAAAAAAATCTTAAGAAAAATCTAGTGAAGTCACGAAAACTGATGAAAATTTTCATGCAACTCAGAATTTCATACACGTATCATATTTTCACTGCTAACTTTCTAATGGCGGTTTTATTCAAAAACAACACCTTCCTTTTAATATACAAAATATTTGCAGTTTTCCTTGGGGAAGAAAAGGGTTAGTTCCGTCTACCCACGTTTTCTCACAGCGACAAAAAGAAGCGCGAGAGTCTATTCTTTAAATGTACCACCAAAAAAATCCGCAAACTTCTACCAATACATTCGGAACAAAACAAACAATTTTGTTTGAAAAATACAGTTTGAGTTATATTATGGGCGGTATGTGATTTACCGATTTGGATGAAATTTTCAGAATTTTTTCATTTCGTTAAGTTTAATTTCTATACAAAATTTCACAGTATTCGGAACAAAACAGAAAATTTTGTAAGAAAAATTCTTTTTGATTTATATGGACGGTAAGTGATGGGCGCGACCGATTTTGATGAAACTTCATATTCTCTGAAACTAAATTAAGAAAGAGTTTGGCGCCAATTTTCATCACTCTACGATCACTCCTTATATCTTTTGCACCCGGGTGATATCAGAATTTTAACAATTTCTATCATTATCAAACGACGTATTATAAAGGGTGTCCCAAGAAGAGCGCAATTTTTAAATCTGGCAACATTCGAAGTGTCATTGTTTGACATTTGAACAATTGTTATTGTTTGTTAGTAGAAGGTACGAGGTTAGTAAAAATGGAGCGCTACACGAATGAACAACGCATTCTCATTGTGAAATTGTTTTACCAAAATGGTGAAAGTTTTGCGGCTACAGTTCGCAAATTGCGATCAATTTGGGGTCACAATAATGCTCCAAAAGAGTCAACTGTAAAGAGATTAATGGATAAATTTGCCGAAACTGGGTCTGTTAGTGATGTAAAGACAACAACGCGCCATCGACCAGGTCGCAGCTGTACGTGATGATGTCGCTCAAACTCCATCCACCTCAATTCGACACCGAGCTCAGCAAATTGGTGTCTCCAAATCCACTTTGCAGCGAATTTTGACGAAAGATTTGCATCTTCATGCATACAAAGTTCAATTGACTCAGGAACTGAAGCCAACTGACCATGGACAGCGAAGGGAGTTCGTTAATTGGGTATTGGAGAGACAACATGAAAATGCTGATTTTGCCGATAAAATCATCTTCAGTGACGAGGCCCATTTTCATCTTGATGGCTTCGTCAATAGCAGAATTGTCGCATTTGGGGTGCGGAAAATCCTCGAGTGATTCGCGAGAAGCAAATGCATCCTCATGCCTAGAATTGAAGAAATGAATGTGGAGGGCATGTGGTTCCAACAAGACGGCGCCACATGTCATACAGCCAGAGAAACAATTCAATTGCTGCATCAGTCATATCCCGGTCGTGTTATTTCGCGTTTTGGAGATCAGAATTGGCCGCCTAGATCGTGCGATTTAACACCATTAGATTTTTTTCTTTGGGGTTTTTTGAAGTCGATGGTTTACGCGAATAAGCCGACGACGACTCAAGCCTTAAAAGACGAAATTGGACGCTGCATTAATAAAATACCGCAGCATTCATGCAAAACGGTCATTGAAAATTTCATTAAAAGATCGCGTGCATGCCAGCAAAGCCGCGGCGGCCATCTGCACGATATATTGTTCCATACATAACCTCATTCTGTCTACTTTACGATATAATAAAGTTTCACGATTTTTTCTTAAATATCTGTGTTTTATTTAAAATTAAAAAATTGTGCTCTTCTTGGGACACCCTTTACGAGATATGTCGTTCCTGTGAAAGTGTGCAGCCACGTAACTATTATTCAGTTGTATGTCTTGTTGTAAAAAATAAATAAAAAATATATTTTTGCAAGGAATAAACTTTTTTAAAAAAAGTGCTATTAGAGAAGCCAACTTTCCGATAACGATTAACGGTATTATAAATTGTGATCAGTTTGAGTTGTCATTTCATCATGTATAAATTAAAGGCAGAGGAAATCTTTATTTTACTTAGCGAACGGCAATATCTCAATATTCCGTTCTGTGATTAGGCTCATTTTTGGATCAATGGACATGTCAATACGCAAACTTGCCTTGAAGTGAAGAAAATCCACCAGACATTCGCGATAAACCCTTGCTTCCACAAAAACTCACTTTTTGGTATCTATTAAAATAAAAACGGGCTCATACGGTGAGCTCTATAGACCGATGATTTCTGATTATTTCGTACAACACTTCAATGGAATGTTGACTCAAGACAATCTTCTCCAAACAGGAACTTATTAAAGGAAAGTCAATATTCCGTTCTGTGATGTGGCTCAGTTTTGGATCAATGTACATGTCAATACGCAAACTTGCCTTGAAGTGAAGAAAATCCACCAGACATTCGCGATAAACCCTTGCTTCTACAAAAACTCACATTTTGGTATCTATTAAAATAAAATCGGGCTCATACGGTGAGCTCTATAGACCCATGATTTCTGATTATTTCGTACAACACTTCAATGGAATGTTGACTCAAGACAATTTTCTCCAACAGGAACTTATTAAAGGCCCTATCGGCTTTAGATTACACTGTGCGTGCGACAGTCCAAAACACCTGATGCTGATGGTGATGCTGGTTTTCGTGTAGGTACTGTCGAGTACAACAACATTCTGTGTGTGGAATTTCCCAGGCATCCTAAAAATCTTGACTTACGGGTAAAAAACCGGTTTTGCTTATGTATTATAAACCGGATTTAAAAAAAACGTATATCCTTCGAACGATATACATATACAGTGGTTGTCGTACAATTAGAAACGAATCGTTTTGATTTTCACTTTAGATCAGCAGTACTTACATAAAACAACAAGAAACATTTATACCCAACATTGTAAGCCTTACTTACTTACTACATTTTCAATAGATATTAGAAGATGTAGCTATATTCTTGAAAGGTCGAAACCAATTTTACTGAAAAAACTCGAAATTTTCTTTTTATACGCTCACTCTACAGAGTAGGAGGGTATATATCATTTGGGATAGAAACAAGTAAGGAAAGGCTAAAGTCGGGCGGGGCCGACTCTATGATACACTCCACTTTCTATCCGAATACAATTTAATTCGGTGAACAAGTGAAAACGGGCAGGATTTTTACATCCTGTAAATATGTGTGTTTGACAAAAAATATTAAATCGGAAAGGACATTTGTATGGGGTATATTGAAATCTGGAACAAAATAGGTGAAATATAATATGTATAGTTTGGCCAAAATCGGTTAAACATTTGGGAGCAACATTTGTATTTGCGCTATATCTAAATCTGAACCGATCTTAACCACTTTCACCTTTCACCTTTTTTACTTGGTATAAGCTGTTGTGCCAAATTTAAAGAAAATCGAGTACAATATGTGGTTTCTAAAGCGGCTAAAGTCAAATAGGGAGCTACATTTGTTTGGGGGCTTTATCTAAATCTGAACCGATCTTACACAATTTTTGCATAGGTGTTTCTAGTTGGATTATAAGATGTTGTGCCACATTTAAAGAAAATCGGGTACAATATGTAGTTTCTACAGCGGAAAATGTCAAATCGGTGGCGACATTTGTATGGAGACTATATCTAAATCTAACCAATCTTACCCAATTTTAGAATAGGTGTTTCTAGTTGGATTATAAGATGTCGTGCCAAATTTAAAGAAAATCGGATACAATATGTGGTTTCTAGAGCGGAAAATGTCAAATCGGGAGCGACATTTGTATGGGGGCTATATCTAAATCTGAACCGATTTTACATAATTTTTGCATATGTGTTTCTTGTTGGTTTATAAGATGTTGTGCCAAATTTAAAGAAAATCGAGTATAATATGTGGTTTCTAGAGCGAAAAATTTCAAATCGGGAGCGACATTTGTATGGGGGCTATATCTAAATCTGAACCGATCTTACCGAATTTCTGCATAGGTGTTTCTAGTTAGATTGTAAGATGTTGTGTCAAATTTAAAGAAAATCGGGTACAATATGTCGTTTCTAGAGCGGAAAATGTCAAATCGGGAGCGACATTTGTATGGGGGCTATATCTAAATCTGAACCGATTTGTCTCAAATTAAATAGTGTTCGTCCTTGATCCACAAAACTTACTTGTGCCAATTTTTGTTAAGATCGGACTATAATTGCGACCTGTAGTTTGATTACAACAATAGATGGACAGACAGACAGACAGACGGACAGACGGACATTGCTAAATCGACTCAGAAAGTGATTCTAAGTCGATCGGTATACTTAACAATGGGTCTATCCCGCTTCCTTTTGGGTGTTACAAACAAATGCACAAAGCCATAATACTCTCGTGGAGTGTATAAAAAGTGTAACGCATTGAAGGAGTGACTTAAGAAACCAAATATATTTGGAACAATCCGTTTCACAACTTTTTAAGTTGTTTGAGCAATGTCCGTCCGTCCGACCGTCTGTCTGGCTGGCTGGTGTACACGATAACTCTCGAAAGGAGTTAAGGACTCAATTCATATTTTGCACTTTGATAATATTTTTCCCAAACTTAGTTTATGTTCGAAGATGGGCGAAATTGCCACGCTCCTTCTGGTATCTCCCACACAAATGACCCATATTCCTATATTAAATTAAAAACCCATGTAACTTCCAAACGGATATTCGGAATCCGCTATATATTGGTATCTGATTATGTTTTTAAGTGTACTACATATGGAGGGTTTTGCCTAACAGAGAATATATAACGGGACATATCCAAAGTTAGATGCTTTAATAGAAAGTTATGAGAAAATTTATAATTTTAGAGCAACGTTTCTAATTGTATGGCCGCCACTGTACAATGTTTAAGAAATCAGTGTGCATCTGTCAAATTTTTATACCCTAGACCACGAAGTGGTATTATAAGTTAGTTTCGCGCCAAATGTTTGTAACACCAAGAAATAATCGAGTATACCGATCCGATCGGCTTAGAATCACCAGCTGAGTCGATTTAACGATGTCTGTCTGTCTGTCCGTCCGTCCGTCCGTCTGCTGACCATCTAAGCTTGTTCGCACTCTACAGGTCGCAATTGTTGTCCGATTATCGTGAAATTTGGCAGAAGTTATTTTTTCTGGCCAAGGACCATCGGTATTGAATTTGCAGGAAATCGGTTCAGATTTAGATATAGCCCCCATACAAATGTCGCTCCCCATTTCACTTTTTCCGCTTTAGAAACCACATATTGTACCCGATTTTCTTTAAAATTGGCACAACATCTTATAATCCAACTAGAAACACCTGTGCAAAAATTGGGTAAGATCGGTTCAGATTTAGATATAGCCCCCATACAAATGTCGCTCCCGATTTGACATTTTCCGCTCTAGGAACGACACATTGTACCCGATTTTCTTTAAATTTTGCACAACATCTTATAATCCAACTAGAAACACGTATTCAAAAATTGGATAAGATCGGTTCAGATTTAGATATAGCCCGCATACAAATGTCGCACCCGATTTGACATTTTCCGCTGTAGAAACCGCATATAGTTCCCGATTTTCTTTAAAATTGGCACAACATCTTATAATCTAACTGAAAACACCTATGCTGAAAGTGGGTAAGATCGGTTCAGATTTAGATATAGTCCCCATACAAATGTCGCTCCCGATTTCACTTTTTTCGCTGTAGAAACCGCATATTGTTCCCGTTTTTCTTTAAAATTGGCACAACATCTTATAATCCAACTAAAAAACATATGGTGAAAGTGGGTAAGATCGGTTCAGATTTAGATATAGCCCTCATACAAATGTTGCTACCGAATGTTTAACCGATTTTGGCCAAATTTTACATATTATATTTCACCAATAAACAGACATGGTGAAAGCGGGTCACATCGTTCCAGGTTTCAATATACCCCCATACAAATGTCCTTTCTGATTTAACATTTTTTGTCAAACACATACATTTACAGGATGCAAAAATCCTTCCCGATTTCACTTTTTTACCGAATTGAATTGCAATGAGAATTGTTTGGGTGATGCCCATATGTCCATACTTTGGTATGACTTTGGTTAACTACTGTATAATTTGTATTTGTCTGTCGGACAATTGGATCAATTACCATATTATTTACCATATTCGTTAAATTTGACTAAAGATGAATTTATAGCATATAAAATATATGAATATAATTTATATAATTTGTATGAACTACATAAAATTGCTCCCATGAAATACCTGGGTTTAGTAATCAAAGCGAGGTACATATGCAGGGAGTGGTGTAGGGTATTATATAGTCGGCCCCGCCCGACTTTAGCCTTTCCTTACTTGTTTAATTTGTTTTCATTTTTCAATTTTTTGTACGTTAATCCTACTATTTCTGAATTTATTTTAAATAGATGTTCACTAAGGAGTAAATCGCCACTTGTGTGTACAAACGGTTGGTACTTGACTGATGATGTCTTCACTAAAACTAAATTTCTGCAAAGATACAAGTTTTGATCAACCCAGTTCACATCTCTCAAAATATTAGGTACAACAAAAAAAGAAATATTCATCAAAACAGACAAGATTTGCAGATTTTGTATTTTTGCAGTAAAAAAGTTTTATTCCCAAAGAGGAGAATAATCCAAAATATGTGGATTTTTACCAAAATGCTCGTCATTTCTTTATTTAACGTTTTCATTTGTTTTGATGAACGTTAGTTATTTTTTCTGGACCTCAAATTATTTTTTTTAATACTAAATGTCCCTTTTTTGAAAAGCGTACTTTTAGGGCAATAGTTTCTCTTACATTCAAATATGTGTATTGATTGATTTGTACATATAACACCCACAACAAACTATGTCAACAGTAACATGCTCCAATCAGCCGATAACTTTATTGGCTTTAACTTTATGAGCTTTATTTATTTATTAAAATACCAAAAGTGTAAAAAATAAAAATTTCGCTATATTACAGACCGGAATAAAACCTATAACTACTCGAAGATTTTTACTTATTTTTGAAGAAATCATTGGATAAACTCATTTGAAAGAGTTGAACTGCACAACTTATTACCAAAAAATGGTTTTTAGCAATATTCCTTTTGCAACAGTTGATAAATTTTGTTTTCATGAACTCTTTACTTCATATACATTGATTTTCACCAGAGGCAGGTATATAAATTGTTTCGGTGAAATCCAGAATAGTAGAGAATATAGTATTAATTTTTTTTTGATTACACTTTTGTCCCATTCCAATGACCCAGAAAGAAAGTGTGTGGATAGGAGAGTGTTGGGCAATTTGTTGACCATCAAAACTGAGAGGAATATTTAGTTTCCTAAATATAACTGGAATTTCTAATAACATTGTCGCTAACATATTCTGCGTCCATAATCAATTAAACTCTAAAATCTTGTAAGAAATTCTCCAAACTGTCAATACTGTTTCGATTGCCATAAACTTTATCATATTACAAAATTTGCATTTATTTAAACAACCAACAAAGTACGATGACCTATAGAGTTCAACAAATCCATAACAAACGCTAGACAATTTTTGATTTTTATTAAAATGTACATTAATTACATTTAAATATTCTTCATGTATGAGATCTCAGCTGAAATTTTCGTTTCGTGTTATTGCTGATGCTGAATCTTACACAGAATTATTTTTTTTTAATTTTAATTTTCAACCCCTAGTAAATCCATTAATTCCTGTCACTCACAATGCGCAGACACACACGCACGCACAAGCTGTTTACATTCGAACACCTACACCAACAATAGTGGCCTGTAATTAAAGTTTGAATTGAAATGATAAAACCAACTCGTACTCACAAAGCAATAATCCTATTAAGGATACACACATGCGTTCCTGTCGCCCACACACTCACACACTAAACTGAAAATACACCGGCACATGTTACGGTGAATACATTTCCATTCATGCCCAAACGCCCGATGAAACTCATTAGGTCCAATAACACACCCCTTCAATAATTAGAAATTTTAAAATAAAACAAAAACAACAGCGAGCTGTTATCCTTCACCAATTCATTTATAATAATTATGAATTTCTTTTTGAATATGTTGCTGTTGATTTATGATTGATTTGAGGTTACTTGCTACTTGTTTGTTGTACTGCCGTGCATGCATATCCTGCAGCCGGACATTAAATTCTAACACCTTTCGTAGAAACATGACATTTACACGAAGAAAACCCACCCACCCTTCCTTTCTCACTGCTCTACTGGCCACATACTCATGGGATAGTAGTGCAACACACAACTCGCCCCACAGTCGACCTGTCTATCTGTCAATTATGATATGAAGTAAAGGACACAAATGTTGGTGTGTACTAGTGTGAGTGTGAATGTGTGTGTGTGTACCTGTAATGATCAACCATCGCAATCATCCCTAAAATTGTTATTTGAGATAATGTTAGATTTTGCATCTGTAGAGCAAGTAAATGTATTCGATAGTTAATGATTTTATTTGGAGATTAGAACAGAAGCATTGTAGTCCAAATCGCCCGCTTAAAAATGTAAATTCTCTAGAAAATGGTTTTAAAAAGAAGAAGGAGGAAGACTTCAATGTATATTAAGGACACCTTTTTTCGAATTGTAATAAATAAATTAATTAATTCTATTATAGATAAAAGAAAGTGTCCGAAGCAATGTAATCCCATAACTCGACATTGGCCAAACCGATTTTGATGATTTGTACTTTGTTGGAAAGGTATTTTCTCAGCACGGGTTTTAAAAAAATGGAAATTTGGATTTTCAGTTTGTGGGCGGAGTGGGCGTGGCAGTAGTGTTTTTGGGAGCTAGAAGGCTGAAAATTGGTACATATATACTACTGACCACGAAAATGATAAATATGATGCCGAAATTTGGATTTTCGTTTTGTGGGCGGAGTGTGCGTGGCAATAGTGTTTTTGAGCTAGAAGACTGAAAATTGGAACGTATATATTACTGAACACGAGAATGATAAATATGATACCGAAATTTGGATTTTCATTTTGTGGGCGGAGTGGGCGTGGCAATAGTGTTTTTGGGAGCTAGAAGGCTGAATATTGGTACATATATTACTGACCACGAGAAACATCAATTTGATGCCAATATTTGGAATTTCGTTTTGTGTGCAAAGTTGGCAAATAAATAAATAAATAATAATAATAAATAATAAATAGTGTTTTTTAGGTAGAATGCTGAAAATTGTAACGTATATATTACTGATCATTACAAAGATGAATTTGATGGCGTATTTTGGATTTTCATTTTGTGGGTGGAGTGGGCGTGGCAAAAGTGTTATTGAGAGCTAGAAGGCTGAAAATTGGAACGTAATTTAACCATTTGTTTTTTTTTTTTTTGCCTGGCGAAGCGGGCGGGGTTCAGCTAGTTCTATTATAGATTAACACTATCCTGTAGTCGAAAAAATATTATTTTATATTTAGAAATACAACAGTTTTGAAGTACAAGGCATATTATCAATCTGTTCTTTTGAGCGTCTGCCTATGTGTCCGTCTATTCGTGTTATAGTCTTTCCACTTGTTTGTCCATCTGATGTCCAGATAAAAATTCTTATTAGAATTCAGATCGGACAAAAGTCCCAGTGAATTTGTAGCCCAAATCATTATGAAATTTTCGGCCAGCGAAATTTGTATTTGTATCCCACACCACAAAAAAGGCATAAACAACAAAACAAAAATGCTTTTGTCGACAGGAATTTCATTAAATAAAAATGTTTCTCCTGATGAAGTTGGAAAAAACAACCAACGAAACGTTGAGAAGTAAAATGAAACGAAATAGTTTTATTTAAATCATAAGGATAACACTGACCAACATTAGCCCAACAACAATCAATAATTAAACATAAACAACAAATTGGTCGTAAACAAACATCAAAAAAATCTTTATATTCGATCAATCCTAGTGTCTACAATTTCTTTGTTCACCTTATCGAAAAGTACATATTTGGAAAATTTCATCAAAACCAGAGAGAAGAACCAAAATGTATGTGATCGCTCCACATGAAATTTCTCATTTGTACTCTCATTTTGGAAATATATGTCCTATATATGTCCTTATGCTGACCAAAAATGTTGGGAATTGTTTAAAGGGTTTAAATCTATTGTACCTACAAAGTGGTCTCTACATTTATCAGCATTTTCAACGAATCAGATTCGTTATTGCCATTCCGTTGCAGCAACGAAATATTACGTTCCCAAAACAATCCGACATGTTGCTGCAACGATGTGAACGTTTATGGTATGAAACCGATTTTTCGTACTTTTCGTAGTTTCGTTCTTGCGACAATTCAATAGTCGTTGAAGCAACGCAAATACTCTGTTTCATTTTTTACATGGGAAAACATAAATTAATACAGAATATAAATAAATAAATTTCTGATTAAAATCATTGTTTTTATAAAAATCCATATTATTCTGTCAAAATTTATTAAATTAATGGAATGGAACACTTTGCATCGACAACTCATTCATTGAAAGTCAACCAACGTCGGCGTTCGTTGTTGCAACGAACAAAGTTTTGGTGGTACAACTACTCTGTTTCGTTTCTGCAACAACGCGGTTACCTTGCTGAAACAATGTGGTTTCGAAAACATTCGTGGCATTAAATTAAACATTTTCGTTGCAGCACCGAGTTCTGCCTTAAGTAGTTGAGCTGCTATTGCGAATAATCACTTCGAAGTCCACTGCCGGTGGTGATCATGGAACTAAATTATCTATAGTGAAAGAAAAACGTTCGAGACCGGGACGAATTTAGTTTTTAAAAATCAACTAACGTCGGCGTTCGTTGCTGCAACGAAAATGTTTAATTTAATGCCACGAATATTTTCGAAACCACATCGTTTCAGCAAGGAAACCGCGCTGTTGTAGCAACGAAACAGAGTTGTTGCAGCAACGAACGCCGACGTTCTTTGACCAAATACGTTGCAGCAACGTACAATTTCGTTCCGGTTACGTACGTTTTTCTTTCAGTGAAGTAGAAATTGTTTTCAACTTTTACATGTAGAGTACTTTTTTTACTTTGCTAGAATTTTAACTATTAAAAACTGAAACAACACATTTTTTCTGATATTTTTATTTTCTTCTACTTTTATGGGTTTTTTCGTAGCAGCAAAAAATAAAGAAAAACACTAAACCACTTATGTGAAAGTCAAATGAGTAACTTTTGTAGCCATCATAATTATCTTTATTTTAACGTTTAACCGTCCTTTATATCTAAAGATACTTCTACAAAAATTATAATTTTAGTAAAAAATTAAAAACAAAATCCATAAAACATAATATCGTTTCGAATTTAGGAAGTCAAAATATATAGAATGCATTTTATTAACAGCAATGGTTTAAAATTTTTCAAATTTTGGAATTAAAAAATTGTTTTTTCCTCTTCTTCAAGAAAATCCAAAAAATCCATTTTTTTTAATTTTCAAAATTTCAAAATAAGCTAAAATTTGTGCACACTACAAACAATTACTTCAACATTTGTCAAAACATAAAAACAAAAATTTCAAATCGAACAATAAAAAGTTTTGAGTTCCGTTCGTTATTCCCAAACGAATTTTAATAGAATTGAATAATATTCCCAAAAACATATTATATCGCTGAGAAATGAGACCATCTACACTTTTTCGAGTTTATAATGAGAAAATGTAATTTATAATCAGAATATGTAAATTCATAATGAGAAATGTAAATTCATAGTTGGAACATATAAATTGAATTTGAGAAATTAAAATTCATAATAGGAACATGTTAATTCACAATCAGCATTGTAAATTCATAATGATAAATGTAAATTCATATTGAGAAATATACATTCATAATAGGAACATACAAATTCATAATATGAAATATAAATTAAAAATGAGAAAATCCAAATTGATAATGAGAAAATATAAATTCATATTCAGAAAATATATATTCATAATGAGAAAATATAGAAACAGTAAAATTTATAATTGAAGCTACAGTTCTTGGAATGATCGATAGAAAAATCTTTCGTAAGATGCGTTCACGAAGATTATCGTCATCTCATGAAGACCATGTATCAACCGCTCGTGGTCCGGAAGAGAATACAGTACTTCGAAAAGAGAATGCAGTACTTCGTGAGCGTTGTGGATGAGACAAAGATAACTATAACTGGAGGAGGCTGCGCAAGAGCAGAGCAAAGTGCAAGCACATTCACTCAGATGCACTATCTTCAAATGAATGTGAGAGAATAATCATAGTTCATATTATTGTTCATTATATTTTCCTATATCAATCTGAACTAAAATATTCTCAATGTTCTCATTATAAATTTACATTTTCTCAATATGATTTTATATTTTCTCATAAGGCATTTATATTTTCTGAATATGAAAATATATTTTCTCATTACGAATTTGGATTTTCTGATTATGAACTTGCATTTCCCGTTATGAATTGGTATGTTCCTATTATGAATCAATAGTTCTCATTATAAATTTACATTTCTCATTATGAATTTACATTTCTCATTATGAATTAACATGTTCCTATTATAAATTTCTCATTATGAATTTATATGTTCTTAATATGAATTTACATTTCTCAATATAAATTTGTATGTTCTGATTATAGTCTTGAAAAGGTGTAGTAGAACCTGATTTATTTTACAGAAAAAACCTTTCGACTTTTTTTGTTCTCGCAAGTTGTACAGGGACGCGCAGAATGAGCTATTTGGTTTGAGTTCTTTATAACTTTTTTAATTATTATTTTTTTCCGTTTTTGTGAAGAAGGTTTAGATAATTTAATATGAATCACTACTCAATCGACAACTGCATTTTATTTTTCAAACCGAAATCTTGCAAGAAGTTATGGAAAATACGTTAAAATGAGCACGTATATGTGTGGAGCAGAAAGTGACGTCAATCTTTTATTTACCGTTTTGATAAATTTTAGGTATTTTTTGTAAAATTTTGTGAGATTTTGGAACACATTTCCCTCACATTGGTAATTCGGCTTTTTTATACCCTACACCACTTCGTGGTCTAGGGTATTATAAGTTAGTTTCGCGCCAAATGTTTGTAACACCAAGAAATAATCGAGCTGGACCCACCTTTAAGTATACCGATCGGCTTAGAATCACCAGCTGAGTCGATTTAACGATGTCTGTCTGTCCGTCCGTCCGTCCGTCCGTCTGCTGTCCATCTAAGCTTGTTCGCACTCTACAGGTCGCAATTGTTGTCCGATTATCATGAAACCTGGCAGAAGTTATTTTTTCTGGCCAAGGACCATTGGTATTGAATTTGGAGAAAATCGGTTCAGATTTAGATATAGCCTCCATACAAATGTCGCTCCCGATTTGACATTTTCCGCTCTAGAAACCACATATTGTACCCGATTTTCTTTAAATTTGGCACAACATCTTATAATCCAACTAGAAACACCTATGCCGAAATTGGGTAAGATCGGTTCAGATTTAGATATAGCCCCCACGCTTTAAAAACCACATATTGTACCCGATTTTCTTTAAAATTGGCACAACATCTTATAATACAACTAGAAACACGTATGCAAAAATTGGGTAAGATCGGCTCAGATTTAGATATAGCCCCATACAAATGTCGCTCCCGATTTGACATTTTCTGCTCTAGAAACGATATATTGTACCCGATTTTCTTTAAATTTTGCAGAACATCTTATAATCCAACTAGAAACACGTATGCAAAAATTGTGTAAGATCGGTTCAGATTTAGATATAGCCCCCATACAAATGTCGCTCCCGATTTGACATTTTCCGCTCTAGAAACGACATATTGTACTCGGTTTTCTTTAAATTTTGCAGAACATCTTATAATCCAACTAGAAACACGTATGCAAAAATTGTGTAAGATCGGTTCAGATTTAGATATAGCCCCCATACAAATGTCGCTCCCGATTTGACATTTTCCGCTCTAGAAAAAACATATTGTACCCGATTTTCTTTACATTTTGCAGAACATCTTATAATGCAACTAGACACACGTATGCAAAAATTGAGTAAGATCGGTTCAGATTTAGATATAGCCCCCATACAAGTGTCGCTCCCGAATTCACTTTTTCCGCTTTAGAAACCACTTATTGTACCCGATTTTCTTTAAAATTGGCACAACATTTTATAATCGAACTAGAAACACCTATGCTGATAGTGGGTGTGATCGGTTCAGATTTAGATATAGCCCCCATACAAATGTCGCTCCCGATTTGACTTTTTCCGCTCTAAAATCCACATATTGTACCCGTTTTCTTTAAAATTGGCACAACATCTTATAATCCAACTAAAAAACCGATGGTGAAAGTGGGTAAGATCGGTTCAGATTTAGATATAGCCCTCATTCAAATGTTGCTCCCGAATGTTTAACCGATTTTGGCCAAATTTTACATATTATATTTCACCAATAAACAGACATGGTGAAAGCGCGTCACATCGTTCGTGGTTTCAATATACCCCCATACAAATGTCCTTTCCGATTTAACATTTTTTGTCAAACACATACATTTACAGGATGCAAAAATCCTTCCCGATTTCACTTTTTTACCGAATTGAATTGCAATGAGAATTGTTTGGGTGATGCCCATATGTCCATACTTTGGTATGACTTTGGTATACTACTGTATAATTTGTATTTGTCTGTCGGACAATTGGATCAATTACCATATTATTTACCATATTCGTTAAATTTGACTAAAGATGAATTTATAGCATATAAATTATATTCATATAATTTATATAATTTGTATGAACTACATAAAATTGCTCCCATGAAATACCTGGGTTTAGTAATCAAAGCGAGGTACATACGCAGGGAGTGGTGTAGGGTATTATATAGTCGGCCCCGCCCGACTTTAGCCTTTCCTTACTTGTTTTTTTTGCAAAAATGCAAATCTATTATTTTTTAATAATTTTTATCTTTTCTAATTTACCATCTGCTTTTAGTTTTGAGATTTTGAAAAAGTCACAACATTTAGAATGAAAATACTTGATTTTGACCTGGTCTTCGTGTCAATATTGAAATGTGTGGGACAGCATGTCCCATCAGATTCTGAATGTGTCAAACACGCCCAACTTCATCTGCATCTGTGGCAAAAAAATCTAATCTAATTGGACAACGGAATCAATAAAAGAATAGATGAATTACTGGAACTTTTTCCTATAAGACCAATTTACCCACAGACACACATCGATTACATACACATGTTCAAATCGCACACACACACATACACTCCTCCATCCATTCATTTATCCTTGCATACATACATATGTATGTACAGCCATCTGAACATACTCAGGGAGACGTGTAATGAAAGAAACTGAAGCGAAACTCATATTTTATTCTTTTGAGTGTCAAAAATGGAAAAAGAAAATAATTTGATGGTTTACAAAGTCGCAATTTATAGAGGAATACAAACATACATACATGCACACATCCATGTGTACATACACATGTTAGTACATCCATACATACATACGTATAGATGTAAGTAACTATGACTAGGAGTTGGAGGTGGGGTGTTTGGCTTTTACTTCATCTGTTTGCAGAAGGGTGGTCGTTGGGTCGGTCGGTTGGTCGTCCCGCCGAGCCAACTTAACAAATGTCGGAAAGTTGTAGTTGTGAAGGAACCACCAGCAACAACAAAACTAAAGAAAAGCATTCCTGTTTTTGTTGCTTTTGTAATTTTCTCGAATTCCTTATTTCTCATTTTTCTTACTTATCTCCCTCCCGGCAGAGACGAACAATTCGAGGAATTTTCAGCAACTTTTCTGAATATTTTCCACTGTTTTTCAAAGATTTACCCCTCCCCCCCCCCCCCCCCACACCGTTATGATACGGTACGGTATCATGGTATGGCATGGTTTGGTTTGGTTTTTAGAATATTTATATTGTGTGACTGTTGTGTGTGGGTGGTGTTGGTGTTGGTGGCTGGCTGATTTGAGCAGAAAGGATATTTGGGGTTGTAACGTTGTATTTGTTTTCTGTCGCACACACACCCGCACACACGTTGTAACTTTCTGTAGGAAAGCATTCTTTTTCCGGCCAAGGCGAAAAAAAGTTTTGTGTTTTTGAACAAAAACAACCGAAAAAAGAAAAATCTCAAAGATAAAATTCAGCAAAGTGATGATAATTACTGGAAATGAAAAGCAGCAAAGGGGTGGCGGTGGCGATGAAGTCTTCGCCCGCACTGGCACTCGCACTCATACTCACACTCACGTGCATATAATGATGTAAATATATGTGTGTATGTGTGTTCCTGTGCGTGTGAGTGTATGTGTGTATGTAATGTCTTATAAGTTATAACTTTGTTTTTGCCGTATGGCGTATGGCGTACGGGGAATTTTCATATCAGTCACATACACTTGTGTTGTAATTATGAAATTTGTAAAGAAAATTTATTTTTTTCTTTTACTTCTTTTTTCTTTCGCCTTTCTTCTTCTATTCTATCTTAACTATTTATTTTGGCAGGGCCTTTCTTCTATTTGTTTTGTTTGGCTTGGCATTCCTGGAGCGTAGGATTGCGTCTGAGTTTCGAAGGAGGAAAGAATACATTTCTTTTACTTTTCGCCCATCAAAAGAAATTTTGAATAAAATAAGTTGTGGGTATATTTGTTTGGAGGGAGTCATGTGGGACAATATTCGATATTCTGATATGTGTTTACATTAACAAAGTCTTACCACCCCCTCCAGTCCAAGAAAAACCAAATGTCTTGAAAATATTTTTTCGCTTCCAGTGATATAAAGAGTGATTTTTTTGAGGTTAGGATTTTCATGCATTAGTATTTGACAGATCACGTGGGATTTCAGACATGGTGTCAAAGAGAAAGATGCTCAGTATGCTTTGACATTTCATCATGAATAGACTTACTAACGAGCAACGCTGGCAAATCATTGAATTTTATTACCAAAATCAGTGTTCGGTTCGAAATTTTTTATCGACAAATTTTGTTCAGCGATGAGGCTCATTTCTGGTTGAATGGCTACGTAAATAAACAAAATTGCCGCATTTGGAGTGAAGAGCAACCAAAAGCCGTTCAAGAACTGCCCATGCATCCCGAAAAATGCACTGTTTGGTGTGGTTTGTACGCTGGTGGAATCATTGGGCCGTATTTTTTCAAAGATGCTGTTGGACGCAACGTTACGGTGAATGGCGATCGCTATCGTTCGATGCTAACAAACTTTTTGTTGCCAAAAATGGAAGAACTGAACTTGGTTGACATGTGGTTTCAACAAGATGGCGCTACATGCCACACAGCTCGCGATTCTATGGCCATTTTGAGGGAAAACTTCGGAGAACAATTCATCTCAAGAAATGGACCGGTAAGTTGGCCACCAAGATCATGCGATTTGAAGCCTTTAGACTATTTTTTGTGGGGCTACGTCAAGTCTAAAGTCTACAGAAATAAGCCAGCAACTATTCCAGCTTTGGAAGACAACATTTCCGAAGAAATTCGGGCTATTCCGGCCGAAATGCTCGAAAAAGTTGCCCAAAATTGGACTTTCCGAATGGACCACCTAAGACGCAGCCGCGGTCAACATTTAAATGAAATTATCTTCAAAAAGTAAATGCCATGGACCAATCGAACGTTTCAAATAAAGAACCGATGAGATTTTGCAAATTTTATGCGTTTTTTTTAAAAAAAAAGTTATCAAGCTCTTAAAAAATCACCCTTTACGTATGCTTCTTGCTCCAGCCATTTCCCTTGGCGGACAACAAAACGAAGTATATGTTTCGAAAATTATACATAATTATCTAAAATATGTACATATATTTTCTATTTTTTTGCATTCATCCAAAGATAGTTTGTAAATGCACAAAGTCGCGTGAACATTGTTTTGAAATCGAAAACAAAAAATTGTTGCAAAATTAAAATTTTAAAAATCTCTTTGGTTTGCGCCCGACAAAATTCACTCGAATTCATGTTTGCTGATGCGATTTTTTGCTTGGAAATCATCTTCATTTTTAAAATTCAAACCTCCAAGAATATTTGCCGGTTTCAAATCGACTCGAAAGTCATTTTTTGCTTGAAAATCGTTTTCATTTTTAAAATTTAAACCACCAAGAATATTTGCCGGTTTCAAATCGACTCGAAAGTCATTTTGTTGAGCCTCTGTTACGAAAAATGCTACATCTTCAGAGTTTGTTAACATAATAATTTATTTATAAGACTATAGACATCATGCACAAACAGATAGACTGTCATGTACCCGTTATATTTACCACTTACAATTTCTTTTGATACCCTCCACTAGGGTATTATGTGGAGGTTTCCCCAACGGGAAACGAGATAGAAACATCGTTTATTATAAAAATCGACTTGGAATCACTTTCTGAGTCGATTTCTGTCCGTCCATATATTCTTATAATCAAAGTACAGGTCACAATTATTGTTCGATCCTAACAAAAATTGCCACACGGAAGTTCTGCGGGCCAAGGACGAACGTTATTTAATTTGAAGAAAATCGGTTCAGATTTAGATATAACCCCCATACAAATGTCGCTGTATAAACTGCATATTTTACTCGCTTTGCTTCACAGTTGGCACAGTACCTTATAATTAACTGGAAACATCTGTGGTGAAAATTGGTTCAGATGTAGATATAGCTCTCATACACATTTCGCTCTCAATTTGACTTATTCCGCTCTAGAGACCACATATAGTAGTAGAATGAGCCACGAAAATAAATTGCAGCGGTCACCCCCAAGAAAAGAAGATAGGATTGTTTAATGACGATCTGCAAAATATTTCCTCGCTGGGTCAAGCCATCTGTGAACTAAACGCTTTTGAAAACAAACTCTAAAAATCATGCTTTTCCCGTGTAATTTTTTGATGTTGCATTTTTGTCCAAATTATTTTTCTGAATTAATAGGCCCTTGAAAGCACTTTAAATAAAAATTTTTGTTCTTGTCTTAGAATAACTCATTAGTCATATTATTGGACGTTTATATTGATTTTTGTGGTTTTTCAATGTGACAACTAAAAGCTCATAATTCTTGGAAACATTTTGTAAGAGGCGTTAAAAATAAATATAAGGAGAGAATACCTTCGAATTCGAATGATGCCTAAATGATGAATATCGGACGAATAATGACGTCACTGTTCCCATGTTTGTAAAATAATAATAATATTCAGAGCCAAAATTTTCAAACTCTTTTTACAAAAATGAGCGCTGCGGCGTCAATTTCCTTCTCATGTTCATCATTTAGGCATCATTCGAAAGGTATTGACTTTCGCTATTTATTTTTTATTAAATGCTAATATCAAATACGAAAAATTTTCCAGTTGTCACTATGAAAGAACACAAAAATTACTATAACGGTCCAATAATTCGACCAATAAGTTACACTAAGACAAGAATCAAAATTTATTTTGTAAGTGCTTTCAAGGGTCTATTATTTCAGAAAAAAATTACAAAAATGCAAAAAAAAGAAAAAACAAAAAAATACACGTAAAGGGGCCATGTACATAAGTATGAATGTCCTCATACAAATGTGCCACTGCACTATGGCCCCAAATCCATTTTTTTTGGCAGAAATTCAAAAAAATTAAAATTGGAAAGTGGTAAATGTGTATATATTTTCTTTATGGCAACACTCCAAGCAATCAAGAAAATATACTGGAGAAAATTAGGTGGCAACACCACAAGCCTGATTGGTACTTAAACTTTGCGGTTCAAAAAAAGTGGGATTAATTTTGATATAAAGCAGTTTTACAACATAATTAAAATCAAGACTTAAAAAGAAAATAATAAAGTGACTATATTATGAAAATTGACGGCAAGAGTTAGTAGTTGAAAAATTATATTTAACATTTTATGATTATTGTGGTCTTGTTAGTATTCATAGGTATTGTAATTTTGTGATTTGTAGAGAACGTAATCTATAAATGCCGTGGACCAAAAGTTATATGTATGACTCAACTTGACTCAAAGTGTAAATGCGAAAGTGTTCGTCTGAGGTTGTAGTTTATGGTGGAATTAATGTCTCGTCAGCATTTTTCGGCAAACTCCAAAAATTTTCATTTTATTTTAGCACAGTTTTTGATTAGCCATAGTCATATATATATGATTGTATCTCTGAATTAGTTTTTGTGCATTAGTTTTGAGGTATTGAAAGTACCTTTAAAATGGTATACAACATCATTCACCTTTTTGTACACTTGTATACATTTTACTTTATTTCTTGAAATAATTATTTAAATTGCAGTTTAAAGTATACTATTTGTATGCTATATTTTTCTTTTGTAATAATGTTTAGGAAAACACATTTCGTCAAAATAAACAACTCTTCATTCTTTTAAGCTTTCGTAAAATTTTGTTTTTGGTCACCCTGTACCAATACAGGGTGATAATTATGCTGGTTATATATTGAGTTTATATGGGAGGTGGTAGTGGGCGTATGATATGTCTAGCAAATGTGCAAAATTACAAGACTGTATGTTTATTTTTCGACTTTATGCCATAAAAAATGGATTTGGGACCAGTGTGCACTGATTAACTCGATTTGTCTGCTAAATCAGTTATTAGTTCCTGCAAATGAACTCCGGTTGATATAAACTTTGACTTGCTGATAAAGGAAATTCGTTCATATTTTTAGCTGCGTACTCACTTTTAAAAAGTTAATGAGAAAAAATGAGTAATTCGCGTTTTGGACTTTTTGCACTAAATGTATCCTATCTTCCAAGGGTGCAATTTCGTGCAGGCAAAATTTATCCTGCAAAAGCGGTGAACATAAATAAATATAAATACATAATTTAGAATTCTTCAAATGTGTAATTTAGAATTATGTTGGTCCAAAGTCAGACACTTCTTGTTATAAATATTTATTACATCATTTGGCGTCATTATAAAGCTAAGAAACCAAAACTTCTCATAAAAAAATTTTCAAAATCTGAAAAACGTAAAAATCTGCTACACAAACAAAATAGAAATTTGTCTTCGCATTAGGAAAAAACGTAAAATAATGTTAAAAACGTAATAACAAAAAATAAACAAGTAAGGAAAGGCTAAAGTCGGGCGGGACCGACTATATGATACACTCCACTTTCTATCCGAATACAATTCAATTCGGTAAAAAGTGAAAACGGGAAGAATTTTTGTATGTTTCCTAATCATAGGCTAATATGACCTGCTCCAATTTGTTAAATCGAGAAGAATATTTGTATCGGTGCTGTATCCAAACATAGAATGAAGTGACTAACTTTCACAATTAGTTCTTTCAGTTCAAGTAAACGTGTTATGCTCATTTTGAAATTCGGTGAAAATACGTGGTTTCTGGGTCGGAAAAAGTCAATCCGGGTGCGAAATTTGCATGGGAGCTATATGTAAATCTGAACCGATCTGACTCATTTTCACTATGGGTGAATCTAGTTGAAATATAAGATATTTTGCAAGATTTGAAGAAGATCTGTTAAAAAGTATGGTTTATAGAGTGGAAAAAGTGAAATCGGGAGTGAAATTTGTGAGGTAGTTATATATAAATCTGAACCGATCTGACTCATTTTCACCATGGGTGTTTCTAGTGGAAATATAAGATATTTTGGCAAATTTGAAGAAGATCTGTAAAAATATGTGATTTCTAGACCAGAAAAAGTCAATTCGGGAGCGAAATTTGTATGGGTGCTATATATAAATCTGAACCGATCTAACACATTTTCATCACAGGTGTTTTAGTTGAAATATAAAATGTTAAAAGATGTGGTATCTTGAGTGAAAAGGGTCAAATCGGGAGTGAAATTCGTATGGGGGCTATATCCAAATCTGAACCGATTTCCTTCAAATCAAATAGCGATCGTTCTTGTCCCAAAAGACTTCGTTGTGCTAAGTTTCATTTGGTGCTGGCTATAATTGCGACCTGTATCGTGATTACAAGAATAGATGGACAGACAAACAGACAGATGGAAATCGATTCAAAAAGTGATTCTAAGTCGATCGGTATAATTAACAATGGGTCTATCTCCCTTCCTTTTGGGTGTTACAAACAAATGCACAAAGAATGAAAGAGATCAAAACAAAATATGAAAGAGATCGCCAAATGGAAAACTGTTTAAACAGCTTTTCTATATACGATCTCTAGTTTCATATGCATATTAACTCGTTTCATTCACAATTATCAATTTACTTTTTAGGGCGTAATTAAATAATTAATAATTTGTGTTTCTACTAATGACTTCTACAAAGTTTTCGTCGAATTCGACATTCAATGACATGGATTTTTCGAAGTGATGAATTCATGTTTTATAATTCATAGAAATACAAAAATAACGTAAATAAAGTGTCACAGTGGCGTCGTGAAATTGTCTCCAAAATAATATAGGCGCACTCCTCGCCGCAAAGTAGTGCACCACGAAGAAATTCATACAGGAGTGTTTAAGTAATGCTACAGTACAAACAATCAACATATTAACGTGACCTCCCAGCCTTAGCTCCTTCTCCACCCATAATTCACCACCTGCTAAATGTATGCGTTCATAGTTCATCGCCGTACAAACGAAGAATTTTCAAGCGAAAATATTTTAACCACTTGACGAAGAAATTTCGCAAAAAAGAACCGGAATCCTTAAACAAAAAAATATGAAAGTCTGAAGTATGCACTTTCCAACCAACCAGGATATGACTACAAAGGCAACAACCGAACAAACGAATTTTACATCACAATAAAGGAAAACAAGAAATTGTTATGAAAAATAACTGTAAAATAATAATGATTTCGTTTTATATTGGGACAGGATATTATACCTCAAAAAACGACGGCGGATAACTCCACCTCCCCCCCCCCTCACATACCACTACCGTAACGTACATTCAGGCAAAATGTGTGCGGAAATGTGTATGAGTTGACTTCGCGCCTAGGCAGGAGCACGGGATGTACGAGCACAATAAAAATAAATAATAATAATAATAATTCTCGTAAACAAACAGAAAGTATGATGAGACGCGTATGAAATTGAAAATATTATTAATGTGCCAGAGTGAGCGTCATCGACACATCGAAATGAGTGACGAAGAAATGCCATACACAGCGACTGACAAAGTCCCTAACTATAGTAGAGAGTATAGAAGATAATACAAAATTTCAATGGAAATTCTGTTACACCGACTTTGGGATAATAATCACTCCTTAAGAGAACATAAATGTACATGACTGTTGATTCGTTGACAAACCCCTAATTTTTTATTGCGCCGATTTCTAAAATTTTAACGCCAAATAATAATTTTTTAGAACAGAGGTAGTTAAAAATAATATAAAAATCTTAAAATTCCTAAAAGGAATTCTTTTTCCAAAAGATTATAGAAAATTACCTGAAAAATAAAATAGATGAAATATGAATCACCACAAACTCCCTCCCCCGAATTCAAAAAAACAAATCATTCTCGTTAATCGGTTAATCAATAACTTATGGCCATCTCTCCTATCCTTCTGCTTGACACATGTCGATTGGTGTAGGGTGAAAGTAAAACGAGAAAAATAAACGAAAAACATCGTAAAAAAGGAGTATGGCATATTTTGCGGAAAAACAAAACCCCACCCACAACGAAGCAAGGGGAACACAGGAGACGAGAAGAGAGGAAAAGCGAAGACAACAACAATAAAAAGTAAACACGCCGAACCGTATAGAATTTATTGATTTTTTTTTATATAAAAACAAATATTTTTAGCCCCAAAACTTTATTTCCCTGCGTTGCTGTTTAGATTGCGTTGCTGTCGCACACACATACACACACTCACACACTTTTCTTATCGCCTATGAGTGATGGTAGATGGGGTGTTTGGCACTGTGTGTGTATAGGTAAGGGAAGAATTTTATATTTTCATTACTGAACATTATTAAAAATTGTTTTAATCTCTGGCAAATAACTCATAACAATAGCCATCATACCGACGCCCAACCACCCACCCACTCAGCCACCAACACACATACATAGCCAATCCTACCCTCCCGAAACTGGCACTCGCAGCACACAACCACAGTCCACACACAGTCCATAGTCCACCGTCCGGCCAAACAAACATCCAATCCAACACTTAAAACCACCCCCACGATTTCCACTTCTTGTGTTTCCACGAAGATAGAAATTTTCGGAAAACGTGTGCAACACATTATGTGAAATATTATCGAGGCCAGAAAAATAATAACAGCAACAACAGTAACAACAACAACAACAAAAGTTACATTATCGCAAAAAAAATACTTTATTGTATTTTGTTGATAATGATAGACGCGGCACAGTGGCCCGGAAAAATGTGGTACACAGCCCTTTTAGAAAACGTTAGGGGCGAATCGAAATCGATTTATTATTAACCCTTAGAAAATTCCTTTATTTTCCATGTCTTCGCGATTATGTTTCTAGCTGCTCTCGTTAGATTGGTACTATTTTTATCCCTTTTTGCCTTTGAAAGTATAAATCAATTTATAGTACACGTTCACGTTATAAAATAATTGAACCTACCAAATATCAAGTAAATACAAGGAAGAAATCTTCAAAAAGGTGCTCGAAAAACTACTCGAGATATTTGGGGATGTTGAGGCTATTTTATGTACTTGTTAGGGGAAAACCCCTCTGGACCGATTTCGCCCATTTGCAATTCCAGCCGATCTAAAACTATTGACATATTATTGGAGCATATGAACCGAGCTCTTTACGTTTAGATACTGGTGTGCTCTGAACAGATGACGATTAAGAATATATACAGTAGGCTGGGTCGCCGTCCATACAAATGGAAAAACAAGTTCCAGTCACCCTACGAAAATAAAGTTTGGATTTTTTTACGATGATTTGCAAAATATTTCGTTCGTAGATCAAACCATCTGTGAGCTAAACGCTCCTGAAAATAACCCTAAAAAACATGTTTTCCCGGTGTATATTTTACACATTTTTTCCCAAAACTTTTCTCTGAAATAATAGACTCTTGAAAGCACTTTAAATACAAATTTTGATTATTGTCTTAGAGGAACTTATTGGTCGAATTATTGGACGTTTATACTAATTTTTTGTGGATTTTCACGGTGACGACTGAAAATTTTTTATTTTTATTTGGTGGTTATATTTAAAAAAATAAATAGCTGCAGTCAATACCTTTCGAATGATGCCTAAATGATGAACATCGGAAGGAAATTGGCGCCGCAGCGCTCATTTTTGTAAAAAGTGTTTAGACATTTTGGCTGTGAAAACCATCGCCTGCATTAAATTAGTTCACAAAAATGAAGCCAGTGACGTAATTTATCGTCCGTTATTCATCATTTAGGCATCATCCGAAAGGTATTAATTCATCCTATTTATTTTTCATTACACCTCTTACAAAAAGTTTGTTTTTAGCTGTCACCTTGAAAACCAGTAAAAAAATCAATATAAACGCCCAATAATTCTACCAATGATTTATTCTAAGACAAGAATACAAATTTTTATAGAAAGTGTTTCCGAGGGTATATTAATTCAGATTCGGATTAACTACATATGTTTTTTTAAAATTAATGTTGGGACAAAAAATACTTTTCAACCAAAATATAAAGAAAGAAAATTTTAAATTAAAATCATGAAAAATAGCAACAAGAAATTTCCAAAGAAATTCAATCGATAACATTTTGAAAAAGAAAAAAAAAAAACAAGTAAGGAAAGGCTAAAGTCGGGCGGGGCCGACTATATAATACCCTACACCACTCCCTGCGTATATACCTCCCTTTGATTACTAAACCCAGGTATTTCATGGGAGCAATTTAAATTTACTCTAAATTCGTTTTTAGTCATATTTAACAAATTTGGTAAATAATAATATAATTGATCCAATTTTCTAGCAGATGTTCCGAGTAAAGTAAATATAACATGATCTGGAAAAATTGATCAACATCGAATGATAAATACAGATTATACAGCGGTAATAGGATGAATCGGACGGACACATGAAGGGGGCCTATAACAACACTTGACGCTTGTGCCAAAACATGCGCCTATATATTTCTCATCCACTATAGGTATTCCTAGTTGAAACATAGAATGATCTGCAAAATTTGATGAAGATCCGATAAAAGATGTAGTTTCTAGAGCTGTAATAGAGCAGAGTGGGTTATACCAAAATATGGACATATGGGCATCTCCCAAACAAGTTAGGAAAGGCTAAAGACGGACGGAGCCACTATATGATACACACCACTTTCTATCTCATTACAATTCAATTCGGTAAAAAAGTGAAATTGCGAAGGATTTTTGAATCATGTAAATGGCAAAAAATGTAAAATCGGAAAGGACATCATTTGTATGGGGGTATATAGATACCTGGAATGATGTGACCCGCTTTCACCATGTATGTTTATTGGTAAAATATAATATGCAAAGTTTGGCCAAAATCGGTTAAACATTCGGGAGAGACATCGATCTTACCCACTTTCACCATAGGTGTTTCTAGTTCGATTATAAAATGTTGTGCCAATTTTAAAGAAAATCGGGTACAATATGTGGATTTTAGAGCGAAAAAAGACAAATCGGGAGCGACATTTGTATGGGGGCTATATCTAAATCTGAACCGATTTCCTCCAAATTCAATACCGATCGTCCTTGGCCATAAAAATTCTTCTTCTTCTGCCAAATTTCATGATAATCGGAACACAATTGCGACCTGTAGAGTGCGAACAAGCTTAGATGGACAGCAGACGGACGACTGGTGATTCTAAGCCGATCCGCATACTTAAAGGTGGATCTAGCTCGATTATTTGTTGGTGTTACAAACATTTGGCGGTAAAATAACTTATAATACCCTAGTCCACGAAGTGGTGTAGGGTATAAAAACAGTACTACTGTCAGCGTACAAACACCAGAGAATTTAATATAGGATCCGCAAGTTAATAAATACTTTTTCCGAAAGATGGGGACTAACATAAATCCTCAGTCGTTTGTAAGCGAGTGCTACAGTTTTTCTTCATCTTCATCTACAGAGAACGTTCAATTACCGTGATAACAGACAGACTTACGTTGTTTGTAAATATTAAAATTTAAATGTTATTCGACATTTAAATTGTGCGACAGTCCAAAAACTTTTATTTTTCTTGTAGGTATTGCCGATTAGAATAAGAATCTGTATTTGAATTTTCCCAGACACCCCCAAAATCTTGAATTAAACGGGTAAAAAACGGACTTTCGTACCTTTTCACACTTATAAGTCTGTAACTTAGTGTGTTGTGGGCCGATTTCACTTTATCTGTTTTGATAAATCTTATGTATTTTTAAAAAATAATACCACTTCCCAGAGTTTTCTACATAATTTTTTGTAATCAATCGATTGAATTGTTTCAATTGAATTATTTTTAAATTAGATATTACATCTAACTTTTAAATAAAAAAACTTATAAAAAGAAGGTTTAGCATACGCAATTCAAGATATATATTTTTTTAGTTTTGGAAATAAGCACTGTGCAATTTCCACCGGAGCCAGTTAATTTGAATTCACACAGCACAACAGTACTCCGAAACTGTCCAGTTCTTTGCGTTTTCATCTCTTTTAAAAAGACCTTAAAAAGTCAAAACAAGGGTTTTGCAGGTATATTGACAACTAATTTAAAAGCCAATGGCACTGCAAAAATATAAAATAAGCTGTAAATTAAGCCAAATGGTCTAGATTGAAATCTCTTGTTTTTTTTACAGCAAGTTTTACTTTATAAAAAATTATTCTGTTTGACCGGCCATTTTGTTTGCGCAACCACTGTGCATCGGCCGTATCATATATTCATCTGGATTGTAGTCCAATGTATATGAGTGTGTGGGTGTGCGTGAAAGTGTGTTCCTCTGCCACAAGTTGTTCAAACTGGTCGGGAATGGCAACGCGAGGAGCAGAGTGTCACGGAGTTCACAGTCGAATTGTGATGTAAAAAAATATTTATTAATAACGAATGTCTATTTGGATGTGTGTGTGTGTGTGTGTGCGTATGAATATATGTTTGGCTCTGTAGTATCCTTCGTTTTATGACGCTTTTGGGTACAGTTTTCAATTTAATAGCAAAATTTATAATAATAATAATGACAAAACAAAAATGAAAATGAAATCGATAAAAATGACTGATTACAGTCGATTGGCTTAACTCCGCTTGGTTCCACTCCACTGTCGAATGTTTAATTTTTTGTTTGTTTCGTGCCTTCTTACGGCGCTATTTCAGCGTAATTAGTATAAGGAAAATGAATGAACGATACATTCAACATATGTCCACGTAAATCTACGCATGAGTGTGTTCGTTTATTAGAGCGTAATGATAATATTTTTCTTAGCTTTGCTATAGAAGTGGAGCAAATAATCCTTGCCCAAAATCTTGTTGATGGAAGCATAGCTATCACATAGGCTCGGATGTTGGACATCGAGTCTAGGTACTCTAGATACTGTAAGGACGAGAAGTAGGTTGAGAGTGCGTGCCTATTCGACTGTTGGTTAGGTGTCATTTGGAGGCACTGGTAGCGGAATAATAATACCTCAAACCAGAAAGTAATCTCTAAATCTAGACAAGATTGGGAAGTGCTTATTACTCAGAAACGAAATAAATTATGAACGGCAACAAATGCAACCAAATACAAAATAACCTATCATAGGTTCCCCATGATTCTATTTAACATACAGTAGACGCTCGCTAGAGTGAAAATAACAATTCGAATGATGTTCATTCTAATGAATTGTTCACTGTATCAAATGTAATAATGGGTTAATTTTTGTATATGGAAACAATAACTTCCCAAATCTACTATAAATTAACATCGCGTCATTTTATGAAATTTTGAGAAAAAAACAAGTAAGGAAAGGCTAAAGTCGGGCGAGGCCGACTATACGATACACTCCACTTTCTATCCGAATACAATTCAATTCGGTAAAAAACGGAAAACGGGAAGAATTTGTGTATGTTTCCTAATCACAGACTAATATGACCTGGTCCAATTTGTCAAATCGAGTAGAATATTTGTATCGGTATCACAATCAATTTGAAGAAATTCGGTGAAAATATGTGGTTTCTGGGGCGGAAAAAGTCAATACGGTAGCGAAATTTGAATGGGAGCTATATATAAATCTGAACCGATCTGACAAATTTTCACCATGGGTCTTTCAAGTGAAAGTAAAAGATATTTTAGCAAATTTGAAGAAGATCTGGTAAAATGTGTGATTTCTAGAGCAGAAAAAGTAAAATCGTGGGGTGAAATTTGAATGCAAGCTATATATAAATCTGAACCGATCTGAACTATTTTCACCATAGGTGTTTTTAGTTTAAATATAAGATGTTTTGCCCAATCTGATACAATTGTGGTTTCTGGACCAGAAAAAGTCAAATCGGGCGCGAAATTTGAATGGGGGCTATATATAAAACTGAACCGATCTAACACATTGTTACCACAGGTGTTTCTAGTTCAAATATAAGATGTTTTGCCAATTTTAAAGAAAATCTGTTGTAATATGTGGTATCTAGAGTGAAAAGAGTCAAATCGGGAGTGGAATTCGTATGGGGGCTATATCCAAATCTGAACAGATTTTCTTCAAATTAAATAGCGTTCGTCCGTGTGCCGAAAAACTTCGTTGAGCAAAGTTTCATTTGGTTCTGTCAACAAGTGCGACCTGTATCGTGATTACAAGAATAGATGGACAGACGGACGGACGGACATTGCTAAATCGATTCAAAAAGTGATTCTAAGTCGATCGGTATAATTAACAATGGGTCTATCTCATTTTCTTTTGGGTGTTACAAACAAATGCACAAAGACATAATACTCTCGTGGAGTGTATAAAACTATTTTTTTTTTTGACGAAAAATATTTGTTAACCTTTTTTCATCGGTTTATCAAACCAAAATAAAATATTGACATTAAACTATTCAAAAGTCATTTACGGTATTCAATGTAGGATGATCACTTTATAAGAATGTCAATGTAAGAATTCCGTGTTCATACTACTAAGCTGTTCACCCGACCCCTTTATTCACTCAAGCGAAATTCTACCCCCTTATTCACTCAAGCTTCTTTAATATTTCAAATCGTCTCCAATTTTAAATTTCTAAGAAATGCCTATGGTTATGTGCCTTTGGAGATACATTACTTTACACGTTAGAATAGGCAAGATGAACTGTTATACGCCTCTAGACTTTTTAAAAAAGTTTATCCTTCAGTATGATTCAGCTACCGGTCAAGAAGTCTTATAAATTTAAATAGTTTTTTGCCTCCCAAGTAGAAAAATGTGAATCATGGTGGCCAAAAATTTTATTAAGGTCTGTTTTCTTTAAGACTAAGCTGCGATAATAAAATCTTAAATAAAAAGTTAAAATTTCACTAAAAATAAAAAAAAATATGTTAAAAATATTAAACTTATCCTGGATAATTAGCTAGTGTAAGTCAAATTTATATATTTTTTATTTTGAGTAAAAAATCCCATTAATATTATAAAACCTTAGTGTAAGTCTGTCTGTCTGTCTGTCTGTCTGTCTGTCTGTCTGTCTGTTTGTTTGTTTGTTCCGCAATCACGTGTAAACGGCTGAACCGATGTTGTTGAAATTTTCAGTACAGATAGATGCAGGTCTGGAAGGAACTATAGGCTATAGAATTTTTAAAAAATTTGCTCTGTGGGCGGAGGTGGCGTGGCAATAGTGTTTTTGAGAGCTAGAAGGCTGAACATTGGTACATATATATTACTGACCACGAGAATGATAAATATGATGCCGAAATTTGGATTTTCATTTTGTGGGCGGCGTGGGCGTGGCAATAGTGTTTTTGAGAGCTAGAAGGCTGAAAATTGGAACGTATATATTACTGACCACGAGAATGATAAATATGATGCCGAAATTTGTATTTTCATTTTGTGGGCGGAGTGGGCGTGGCAATAGTGTTTTTCAGAGCTAGAAGGCTGAAAATTGGAACGTATATATTACTGACCACGAGAATGATAAATATGATGCCGAAATTTGGATTTTCATTTTCTGGGCGGAGTGGGCGTGGCAATAGTGTTTATGAGAGGTAGTAGGCTGAAAATTGGTACATATATATTACTGACCACGAGAAAGATAAATATGATGCCGGATTTTGAATATTCTTTTCATAGGTGGTGGTGGCGTGGCAAAAGTGTTTTTTAGCTAGAAGGCTGAAAATTGGAAAATTGTATATATTACTGACCACGATAATATCAATATGAAACCTAATTTTAATTTTACCATTTGTTTTTTTGCCTGGCGAAGCGGGCGGGGTTCAGCTAGTTAAATTTATATTTGTTGTCGCAGCTTCTTATGCCGGCGTAAAGAAAACCAGCCCTATTATCAATTATGGTCAGTTTGGTTTGCCATTTCATCATGAGTGCACTAACGACAATACAACGCTTGCAAATTGTGGACATTTATTTTGAAAATGATGCTCAGATTTGGCTCAATGGCCATGTCAATAAACAAAATTAATTCTTTAAAAATTATTGATAGATTACTTGTTTTCAAATCATTGGTTTATGCAACAAATTGCCAAGATACAGAGAGGGTATTGCTCTCTCGAAAACTGGACATCTAGAATGGATCATATCCGATCCATTCGAGGCGGCCACATGCCAATTACATATCAAATCTAATGTCTTAAAACTATCATTTTATGAAATTATATAATCACTATGAAATTATATCATCATTTCATTTCAATTTATTATAACCTTTATAAATATTACTTCACTTTTCAGAGTATGTTAGGTAGACTGCAAGTTTACCATAAAGGCAAACCCGGTTTAGAGTTCGATTCAATTTGTTTTTTTTTTTTGGGCCGAAGCCGAATGTCTTGCAAAACATTTGCATATATGAAAAAATCGATAAGAAACTAGATGCCGGTTCCATTAGATACAGTGTGCGGCAAAAGACGCGAAGGGATTTGAAAAATAAATAACTTTTCTAATTTAATTCTCCCCCTTTTCTTTTTAGGACTTGTAAAATAAATCTGGGAGATTAATCATGGAAAGTTACAACGTTATCCAACGAACCAAAATCATAGAACTTTCCAAAAATTCAGCATTCAATTGGCCGGCATGTTCGCCGGATTTAACATCACCTGATTATTTCCTTTGAGGATATTTAAAAGAGAGGATTTATATCAACCCTTCAACAGCTGAAGGAGAATATTCGAGCCGAAATAAGAGCTTTGCGGCCAGATCTGATTCATGGAAAATGCTCTTTGCGCGACTGCAAATGGTGGTCACTTACGTGACGTATTCTTTCGTAATCTTATTTTGTAAGAAAAATGAATTTAAATTATAAATTAAATAAGTTATCTGTATTATCCTGTATTATCAGGTATGTATATGGATTCGAAATAAAGAACACTACACACGAGCCTTCGGGTAGTTTTAACATTTGAATACGAAGACAGTTTACAAAGCAGTCGACCACCTAGAGGTGGATCCCATAAGCAATCGAATTTATGTTTGCCAAAAAGAATCTCTCAGTAGGTCACATTAAAATAGTCAGATCAATATGTCATTTAAGAAGCAAACAGCTTCTAATTTAAAAAAAAATAATAATAAATTTTAATTACAAGCGACCATTACACATTACTTTTATATGGAAACCCACGAAGGAAAAACTTGATCAATTTGTATCAACTCCGTTGCAAACGGTTGATTATCTATTTGAAGAATTTAAACCTGCTCTCAACAGTATACAATATTATCACGGACAAGAACGACACAGTAAAAATCGTAAAAAATAAAAAATAATGTATAAAAGAAGTATGTGATATTATGGAATATAAAAATACTATCTTCGCCCTAATGAGCATGTGGAGAACAGGCCTCAATAAAAGTAATAATTATTATAAACATTCATAATTACCGATGTCGAATAATAGGTAAAATATAAATAAACTTGGAATAGTAGTTAATACTAAACTAATACCGATAGAAGTTTCCCAAAGTTTCAAAAGATAACATTTTTCAAAAAGTTTTAAAATGTTATTTCGCACACTAAGGTACCTACTTTATTGTCAAATTAAAGAGGAGAATAGCTGCTAAAAATACTTTTAATTTATTCTATTTATATCAGTTTAGCATTAACAACTATTTCTAGTTTTTTTCCCATGAGTTTGTTTAGTTTTCTCATATTTTATTTTTTTTTTGAAGAGGGGGGAGGAACTTGAAATGGCTGGTTACACTATTACAAATAAATTCAAGAAATTTAAAGTATTTTTAACGCATATTCTCTTCTTTAATTTGACACTTATAACAGTATCATAGGGTGCGAAGAAGTATTCAAAATAATTTGATTTGGCATGATGACATGATTTGAAAATAATATTTTGAAATTTTTTAGGCCATTTAAGAGGTAACTGGGTGAGAAAATAAAAAAAAACTAAAAACGTCATTTATCTTCATTTTGCCTAGATATTAAGACGTGTATCATCCAACTCAAGACTGTAAGACTTTTTAATCATGATAGTGGATAGTGATGGTCTGCAGCCAAGTAATAAATGTCACCATGCCATTTGTAAAATTATCAATCGATTTGATTTGAACTACGATATTGTCCTGTTTCAAGATCACTTTGCATGTGTATGTTGTGGTTTATGTGGTCGCACACTTCCATGGGAAAGTATATTTTTAAAATGAAAATGACATGGTGACAATTATTACTTGACTGCCTTCATCACATCTCAAAGAAAAACACCGAAAATATTTTAACTGTAAGTTCACCCAAACGAATGAGAAGCACAACTTGCTTTTCGAAAGCAATCACATCAAGCAACAAAGCATAATAATGTCATCTCAAAACCATCTCATCGAGTTGCATGTGTATATGGTCACACACAACAAAGCTATTTGTAGAGACGCGCATTTATTTGTTTCATTTCGGGCGATTGTTTTGCTTTTGACTGGCATTCGAAAAGTGAGTTGTAGTTCTCATTCGTTTGGTGAAACGTATAACTTAAATAGTTCGGGTGTTTTGTTGAGGAATTCTTCTGCAAGTCCTTCTAATGAAGATCATCAGAGACAAGAAATCATAATAAAGGTAATAGACATCCAAGTAATAAATGTCGCAATAAACATTTCTATATAAATTTACATATGCAAAAGGTCAGGTCAGTTCAAAAATACTAATTTTGTATTAACTTAGCCTGGTAAGAAAAATTTGTGGTTTTTGATGTCCAGCCCAAAAATGATAATTTTTTAAATTGTTTCAATACAAACATACAGATATGGACATCTCCCAAAAAAGGTCTACCAAAAAAATGAAATCAGACCGCACTAATAGCTTTTAACTTTATTTTGTCCTTATTTCGACAACTTTTTTTATTATGAAACTTGAAGTTAACTTGTTCTCTGTTATTTTTATTAAAAGTTGAAGTGTTATAACGAAAATTACAACGTTTTTTACTACGAGTGGAAATATTTGTAGCGTCCGTATTTCTGCTGTACCTTACTAAAAAAATCTAAGAGATAATTCTCATATTTCATAAATCTACGAACAAAATATATCCTTCATTTTCATGAATATATGGAAAAACAAAGTTCTCAGAAAATCGCTGAACTTTGTGTATTTCTATAAGAGCTTCAAAAGTACTTTTTTTCTGTGTCGCGTCCGTTTCAATGTAAAATTGTTCATAATTTTGTACTAATTTGTACTAAATCCTGACAATATATATTTTAAAATGGAGTACTCTTTAAGCGCTTTAGAACACTAAAAAGGCTGATCGACTTTTTCAGTTTCTTTCCTGTTTTTCGTGTAGTTTAAGGCGTGCGAATGTCGCGTCCGGGCCACTGGGATATGGCCATATGTATACAATGAGAATAGCATTTTTTTAATTTGAGTAGAAAATTATTTTAGTATTCAGGTTTCTGTTGCCTCAGCTTCAGCCTTTGACTATCCCCTCCAGGGAGTACAAAATTTGCCCTCAGCAAAGTGATTGAGAAAAGCTCCCCATTTTACCCTCTAGAATGTTTACGGGTGACCTATTTCTTGTAGCTTGAATTAGTATATTTACATTTGACAGTAATATCCTTTCCAATATCCCTTATCCTAATCAATTATCCATACGATCGAAACCAGAAACCGTAGGCTTCAAAATGATTCGTTATCGTATAAATCCCCTTGGAAATTTACTCAAAGTCCCAATATTAATATAATTGTTAAATATTTATTAATTATTATTAATATGAGTATTATATAGGTTAGCAATAATTGATTGTAAATACGAGTATATATGTATATGTATATATTGATATATTTGTATTTATGTACACATACATACATACGTATGTATGTATATATTATTATGTATTACTCTACATATGTATGCCTGTAAGTATGCTTAATATGTACAGCTTTACAAATACGAGCATGAAAAGGATTCCTGGAGAGGGATTTATTAATTTTGTGTTTTCTTCTTCTTTTGATCTGAAGATTCCAATTCGATTTTGTGTGCAAATTTTGAACAAGCTTATTTTACGAACGCAGTTAGTCCAATTCGTTGTAATTTCGGGCCATGTTTATGGAGGAAACGGATGCGGATATGGTACGGATGGGGTGGGGGGTGTTTTATATATGTATGTATGGTTGCCAAACAAACTATTTATGCATATTGATATGGAATAGTAGTATTTTGCGGGGTAAGGGTAAAGGTAGCTAGCTTTAGTATGATTTGTGGGACTCACAATGTCTCTAGGCATAGTCCTTTCATAACTTAACTGTAAATGTATATCAAAAGAGCTTGCGAGTGCCAACATGGCCATTAACGTCAACATGTTTTGGTCGTCTTTGTTTAAACACTTTTGTTTTACTTTTTAAATATTTTTCAAATTTCTTATTTAATTGTTTTTCTTTTTTGGATTTTAAATTAAGAGTCCTTGAAGTTCACTGTAGCCCGGCTTCATTTATCCACACTTGAGCAAAACAAAAGGCCACCATTACAGCTGTCAGTCTGTGATAATTTGAAAAAGGAAACCACACAAATCTGAAAAGGTCCTTGTTAACTTTCATGACTGGCTTTAAGACTAACTGCTGTTTATTTATTTTAATTTTTTATTTATTATAATTTTAATTGTATGTATCCATCCATGCATCCGTTTATCCATCCATGTAATCAAGCGCTTTTAAAGTCATTCACATTTGCTGTGCAAATTTTTTCAGTTGTTGCTGTTGTTTCTTTGTTTTATTTTTATTATTTTCATTTTTTAATTTATCAAAATTATTATCCTTGCTTTGAGGTCCTTTTTACGACAACAATACGCTTTGTGTTTGTGGGGGGGGAGAGACTTGAACATTACCCGAAGATTGCATTGTTTTGTTTGGAATTTTTTTATTATTTTGTTTTTTGTTCATTTCTTTTTGCTCCTTTCTTGTTTAAATACAAAAAAGACAGTGGTGATATGGGGGGCGACAGGGAGGGAGAGAGAGAGCTCCCCAACGTGTACTCGTCGTCGTCGAGTATTTGCTTAAATGGCAGTTATTCCTTTGAATTGTTGTTATTTTTTTTTTAACTTTGACTTTCTTTAATAGCTTTGAATTGATTTTATAGAAATGTGTGTGTTTTCTTGTTTTTGTTTTAGCTGGTATTAATTAGCTTGTGCTCAACTTACAGAACTTTTACAGGGTGTATCACTTATTTATCATACCGACAAAATATTACACGCCGAAAGTGTAGCCACGACCGGCTACTTCTTGTTCACGTACGCGTTTTCTGTAGACTGATTTGAATTTTCCGCCTTGAGTCGTTTTCGAGCTGTTAACGCCAAAAAGGATGCGAGGAGAGCACAACAACAACAACAACAACACAACATTTTCCAACTGCACACACTCGTTTCGTCTCTTCGCTCTGCTGTAGCGGTGGTGGTGGCGGTGGCAGTGTTCTTGTTGTTGTTGCAACTCTGGCTGTAGCTGTAGCTGTATTTGTCGCCGTCGTCATTGTTGCCGTTGCTGTTGTTCCTTCCTTCACCAATACACTGACACACACACACACACTCACTCACCCACACACTTGATGAAGTGGTTGTGGAGTTGTTTTCCTTCTCTGCTCTTGTTTCCTTACATGGATGGCTCTGAGTAGTTGTTATTCCCATTTGGCACTACCACCATCAAACCCACCCACACTCGCAACCTGTGAGGACGGCGGCAGCAGCAGCAGCACCACCACCAACAACAACAACACTGCCACTTTCTTTTGGGCTCAAAAACAGAAAACGAAGAAAAACAACAAAGAAGAAAGCATGTTCTGTTGTTGCTGTTGTGTGTTGTTTTTTCTGTTTTCAACTGTATTTTGTGTGTTTGTTGGTCGGACGGACGGTCGGTTGGTCGGCTGGTCGGTTGGTTCGCTGTATTGTTTACATTTTCCTCTCGTAATTGTTCAGAGCAAGGACCAAATTTATGAAATCTTCAATTTCCTCACACACACACACCCTCACCCACACTCTCGTACTCTCGTGCATACATATGTTTTTGAGCGGGTGTATGTTCATCTGTGTGTGTGAGTGTTTTTGAATGTGGTTGTGGTAAGCGCACCACAAAATTAGCGAAACTTGTCTCTATTATTGTTGTCAAAAAGGATTTCGCCTCAAATCTGTGACGATTTTATTCACTAAAATTGAAATACGCAGTTCATGTCGGCATCTACACATTCGCATGTTTGCCGGTGTTTGTGTGTGTATGTGTCGTGTTTGTGTATGCGTGAGTATATCAATCTTCCATCGCAGAGGCCTTGTGTGATTTATGGCCGTTTAATAAATTCGTTTCAGTTGTCACCAGCCGATGGGGTTTCCTCAATTATTGTCGAAATCTCTTTAGCCCATTTTAAATTTGCCAATAATAATTATTGGGATAATTTCAAGTATGTATGTATTAGACGACAATCATTCGTTACTTAATTGGTTCAAAATTGGAAAAACAGATTCATTATAAAGTAAAAACCCTTTAGTTAGAGATAATTTGAAAACGATTTAGATCCAACATATTTTAGGGAGATATTTTTTTATTTTTTTTTTTGATCCATACAAAATGAGGCGCTTTAATATACATACACTAAGAAAAAAATGTCTGCTATTAACAGCAGGGATTGTTTGCTACCTATCAGCAGGCAGTTTTTCTGATATTAAAGCAGGTCTTCTGCCATAACAACAGTTTATCTGCAGTTTTGTGTCAGCATTCAAACTGCTGAAGAGTTTGTAGCCTGCTAAAAATTACTGCTGTTTATTAAAATATAAAAATAAGATACAGAATGAGCGTTCTGGAGTTAAAAGCCATTGGTTAATGTGTGCAGAATAGCCCGAAGATAATCATATTGATACGACACGTTAAAAAATACTAGATATGATAGATATTTCTGAAAAAAATATTGTTATAATCGTTAATATTGTATAAAACTTATATATGTACAATAAATCTTAAAATGTTAACTCTTTTAAGAGTTTTTTTTTGCAGGGACAATCTGTTGTCACTTTTTCAGCAGAAAATCTGCTTTTTTCAGCAGTATTTTTGCTTTCTCTTACTAACAAATTCTTTTGAGTGTATATAATCTTATTTGACACAAAATTATTTTATCCTAATTTACCAGAAAAATAATGCCAAAAAAAATACCAAAAAAAGTCTAAAATTCTCCCAAAAGAATGAGAACCACAGCTCACTTTTCGAATATCATTCTAAAACAATCGCACCAAGCAACAAAGCACGCCAATGCCATCTCTCAAGCATCTCATTGAGTTGTATATGTATGTAAGTGCGTGTATATGAAAACTTGAAATGCTAAACTAATACAGATATAATCAAGAAATTTAAAATATTTTTAACAGACATTCTTCACTTTCATTTGATACCCATGTCATTCTTGTATGACGGGCAAAAGTACGAAAATAACAGCTATATCCACTTGAGCACACAACATATGATCTCTAGTTTCTTCTAGTCCAATAAAAAATGTAAAATTCTCTAGCGGCGAAGAACTGGCTCACGAATGCCTATTCGAAAAATTCTATGGATTATTATAAAAGTGGAGGCCAGTATTGCCAATTTAATTTTCATCTGGACCTTAATAAATGACTAGGTTTTGTTTAGCTATAAATGTACTGCTTAATCCTAACTACAATATCTAGCCTTTTTATTTATATTGAGTTTGTTAATCGTTGTTTTTTAATAAGTGATTGGTCTTGTATTATTACTATGATCTAATTGATGCATTATTGAATCTCTTATCGAATAAATACTTATAACTAGCAAGTTATGCCCAAAAGTGGAAGAAATAAACGCCAGATAAATAAATTAGAACTAGAATAAATTACGGCGAACGATCAAAAATCACTCAACTATTAAAACTATATTAAAATTAAAATTGTTATTAAAAATTAAAATTGTTATTGAATAATTGCAACATCTACAATAAAGCAATTTGGTAATAAAATTAAAAAATAATGTCTTAATGAAATTTTTCCTTTTTTTAAGATTATTGACAACCCAAATTGGTCAATATGATTTATTCAAACCTTTTTCCAATAATAGAACACATTTAACACTATTTGTTATACCCTCCACCTCCAGGCTTACAATTCAGTTAGTAACACTTTGAAATATCGACCTGAGGCCCTATAAAGTATATATTCGTCATGAAATTCTAAGACGATCTAACGATGTCCGTCTGTTGAAAGCATACTAGCATCTAAACGAAAGGATCTAGGACGTCCAAATTTTCCATAAATGCGTCTTATAGTCGTAGATCGGTTGGGATTGCAACTGGGCGAAATCGGTCCAAAGAGAAAAAAATTTCCCTTACAAGGGCTGAAAATACCCATAATAACCCCTAGTATTTAAGCATGTTTTTCAATACTCACTTGATATTGGGTATAACAAAAACGTGCACCATGACGTTATTCTTATGCGTGGGGGGTGAAATGGTTCAAAAAGGGATATAAATGGTACCTATCAAACAACAACAGCTTGAAACACGAAATTCGGTGTGTACATTCCTCTAATTGAGTAGATACATAATATAAAAGTATTTTCTTCCAAATTCATACTTTTAAGGGGTAAACTGGGAATAGAGGGATAAAAATGGTACCAACCAAACGGCTGTACTTAAAATAATGAAATTCCTCTGATTGCATAGGCACGTAAAATAAAAATAAGATAGAAATAAAATATTTTTATTATAAGGTATATACTTTTTTCTAATTCTAAATAAAAATTTCAAATCTTATATAAAAATTTCTTATTTTTTGAGAATCGGGTAATGCAGCACTATCCGTCTTTTAGAAATGTATATAATTTGAATTTTTATAAAAATCGGAGAGAAGAGACAAAATGTGCGTGTGATCGCTTCACATGAAATTACTCATATAGGTTCTTGTACCAACAACTAAAACCTGATGGATCACATTTTGCAAGCAAAAATAGCAGAAAAACGAAAGAAAACAAATCAAATATGAATTAAATAAAAATTATAAAAACATGACACACTCAACTATCCCAGAGACAATCTACAACCCAAAGTGTAAAAAAAGTACACTAGCCTGTTAAGAAATTTCAAACAACACTCGTTTTCAATGAAATGAGAACATTAGTTTCTTTTTGATATTTTATTTTTCTGCCTTTATTTATTGCAATCCAAATTGTTCTTCTGTTGAACGTAAAGCAAAAATATAAATATATTTTATTGATGTTGTTCGAAATTTAACATGATTTCGAACAACATCAATTGTAGATTGTTCATAAATTATAGTGATTGTTTTCTTCTTTTGATAGGTATTAAAAAATAGAACACAATAATTTTTCTCCATTTTTATACCCTCCACCTCCAGGATGGGGGTATATTTACTTTGTCATTCCGTTTGTAACACCTTAAAATATTCATCGGAGACCCCATAAAGTATATATATTCTGGGTCGTGGTAAAATTCTTAGACGATATAGCCATGTCCGTCTGTCTGTATGTCTGTTGAAAGCACGATAGCGGGCGAACGAAATGAGCTAGGAGGTTTAAATTTTTCCTAAATGTGTCTTATGGCTGTAGATCGGTTGGGATTGAAAGTGGGTGAAATCGGCCCAGAGTGAAAAATTTTTCCCTCATAAGGACTGAAAATACTCCTAATATTTAGAGTATTTCAGCATGTTTTTTTTAACATATTACCTAGTATTTACTTGATATTTGCAATGCGCATTCCCTTTATAGCATAAAAGGGCACCATAAAGTAATTTTTATTTGTAGGGGGCGAAATGGGACAAAAATGGTACGTATCAAACGACAGCAGATAGAAACACGAAGTTTGGCGTGTACATTCCTCTAATATAAAAGTATTTTTTATAAATTCGTACATTTAAGGGGTTAAATGGGGATAGAGGGATAAAAATAGTACCAACCTAACGACTGCACCTAGAATAATTAAATTCGGTGTATACATTACTCTGATTGCGTAGACACGTAAAAACAAAGAACTTTCCAAAATTCGTACTTTTTGGGGTTCAAATGGAAAAAGGGGATAAAAATAGTACCTACCAAATGACAACAGCTAGAAATGAAATTCGGAGTATACATTCCTCTGACTGCGTAGACACGACAAATAAAACGTTTTTTCCAAATTCGTACTTTCAAGGGATACAATGGCTACAGGGGATAAAAATAGTACCAACTAAACGAATACAGCTAGAATGATGAAATTCGGTGTGTACATCCCTCTAATTATGTAGATACGTAAAATAAACAGAGTTTAGATACTCGTGCTCTTGAGGGGGCAAAATTGGAAAAAGGGGATAAAAATGGTACCAACAAAATGACCGCTGATAGAATCATGGAATTCGGTGTATACATTCCTCTGACTGCATAGCCACGTAAAATATTTTTTTACAAATTCTTACTTTATTTTGTTGCTTTTACGACAAAAAATGATAGAATCATGAAGTTGTCTTATATTGCGTACATGAGAGATAAGGTATATTCAAAATTTATAGTAGCTGAAAATACGCTCTCTATCCCCCAATATTTAGGTATTTATGATTGCTCCCTTATATTTACTTTATGAATTGAAATATTATATCCATTATATATATAGTATACAAATATTGGTAGCCTTGGCTTATTAATTAAATTTCTGATTTTCATACAGTTAAAATTTGTTGCGGACATTCCTCTTGTAGCTTGGAAGCACCACAAAGAAAATAAAAGTTTTAGCTTGCGAAATGAGACAAAAAGGGATAAAAAAATATAGTACCAATAATACGACAACAGCTAGAATCATGAAATTCGGTGTGTACGTCCTAATAATTTGTAGACACGTAAAATAGACAGATTGTTCGAAATTTGTACTTTTAAGGGATATAATTAAAAAGTGGGATAAAAAATGGGGCCTACCAAACTGCTGAAGTTGAAATCATGAAATTCGGTGTATACATTCTGACTATGAAGACTCGAAAAAGGTTTTTTTTCGAAATTTTTACATTTGGTCGGGGAATGGGGCGAATCTTGGTATATCTTTAAACTTTATACTTTTTTATCACTTTGTCTGTATCTGAAAATGCTTCTTTCTAATGGCGACTGACAATCGCCTAATATTTAGGCATGTTCGTTCACTTTCACAATTACAACATTTTATTTATATATAGTAGTCGATTTTAAACAGTGCGCATAAGTATACATTATAGTCTGAAATAGTAAACAATTATAGTAAATGTGCATAAAAATATCACAATTTTCGTAATATGGTACTGTGCTTCTATGTAAAGTCGACATCCTTTAATCTGCTGGTAATACAGTGAAATGCACTCCGTGGTGGAGGGTATATCTTATTCGGCCCGGCCGAACTTAACGCCTTCTTACTTGTTTGAATTGACTTGAAGTATTATTTCGATATATATGTATATATATAATGTAAACGTATTGGTAGTCTTGTCTTATAAGCGCGGCTTGAAATAATAAAAATATTATGAAGCCACCTGAATGAAACCTTTAGACAGGGTGGAAATCATGATAGTGGTAGTCTGCAGCCAAGTAATAAATGTCACCATGCCATTTGTAAATAAATTTGCATTCTATTAAATATAGATGCAAAATGGTCTTGAGCCAGGACAATATCCCAGTTCAAATCAAATAAAAATATTATATTTATTTATATATATATATTTTTTTTAATATTTGTATTTGTTTTGGTTTGGCTGTATTAAAAAATATATATTGTCGTGTAATATTACTGCACTTCTACGAAAATCGGCAGCCTCTGTGGAATGTAATCCATGGTGGAGGGTATATAAAGTTCGGCCCGGCCGAACTTAACGCCGTTTTTACTTGTATATTTTTGGAGTCGTTTTAATATACATATATAATAGTATTTGGTACAAACTCAATTTACCTTAGTTTACTGACAAATTATGTTTGGTAAATAAAAAATCTCTACAAAGCCTTCTGAAGCTTCATTTTTTAACTGGATATCCGTTTGGGAGATCTAAATCTTTTCACTTTTCGAATATCATTCCTTTATATAAAAATTCTATTAACATAATGAAAAATATATGTAGCGTAGCCTATTACACTGTCCGCCAGTCCGCTTATTACACTTGAACCAGATGGTGAAAGGATTACAAACTTTCAAAGGATACAGTTTTTCAAAAATTATTTTAAATACTTATTCGCACCCTGTGATACCGGTATAAGTGCCCAAAGTAAAGAAGAGAATATGAGTAAAAATTACTTTAAATTGCAAGCTTCTATCTCTCTGCATTAGTTTAGCATTGACAACCACTTCAAGATTATCGATGTTTGAAGTATTTTTAACAGATATTCTCCTCTTTAATTTGACACAAATACCGTTATCATATAGGCTGAGAATAAGTATTTAAAATAATTATTGAAAAATTGTATCCTTTTGGAACTTTGTAGTACTGTGTAACAGGGTGAGGGACAAAAGTTGTCACTTTCTTGAAAAAAGAAAATATAATAAAGCAGGTCAATAACAACAATGCTAGAAATAGCTAGAAAATAAAAAGTATTTTGTGTTTGTTACAAAACAAACGACCTTACTTAAAAACAAGTAAGGAAAGACTAAAGTCGGACGGGGCCGTCTATATGATACCCTCAACTTTCTTCCCCATTCGAATTGAATTGTGTACTATATATGGGGTCTATGGTGCGGAAAAAGTCAAAAAGTAATTTGGCAACTCATACAGAACAGCAAAATCTTTTATTTAATTTTTGTTGAAATTGAGTTTTTTGTTGGAACGCAAAAATAGAAAATATAAGAATTTCTATTTTCTAATAGAATTATAGCGAAGAAAACAGGACTTATTTCTGTGAATAAATGTAGTAGATATGACTCTTATTGTAATGGTCAACTTACATACAAATCGATGAAAAGATTTTCTTCTTTCTTCGTAAAGATTCGATTTATTTTCTACTGATTTTTTCCAGTTTGATAAATATTTGTATAAAAAAACTATTCTAAAGAATTGGCCCAGAACTAAAAAACTAGTCTTGAAAATTTGAAATAGAGTCTAAACAAGTAAGAAGTCGTTAAGTTCGGCCGGGCCGAATCTTATATACCCTCCACCACGGAGTGCATTCCACAGTATTACCAGCAGATTAAAGGATGTCGACTTTACATAGAAGCACAGTACCATATTACAAAAATTGTGATATTTTTATGCACATATATTTGTTTACTATTTCAAACTATAATGTATGCTTATGCGCACTGTTTAAAATCGACTACTATATATAAAGAATGCTGTAATTGTGAAAGTGAACATGCCTAAATATTAGGCGATTGTCAGTCGCCATTAGAAAGAAGCATTTTCAGATACAGACAAAGTGATAAGAAAAGTATAAATTCTAAAGATATCCCCATTCCCCATATCCCCAGATTCGCCCCATTCCCCGACCAAATGTAAAAATTTCGAAAAAAAACCTTTTTCGAGTCTTCATAGTCAGAATGTATACACCGAATTTCATGATTTCAACTTCAGCAGTTTGGTAGGCCCCATTTTTTATCCCTCTTTTTAATTATATCCCTTAAAAGTACGAATTTCGAAAAATGTCTCTATTCTACGTGTCTACGAATTATTGGGACGTACACACCGAATTTCATGATTCTAGCTGTTGTCTTATCATTTTTACTATATTTTATACCTTTTTGTCCCACTTCGCAAGCTAAAACTTTTATTTTCTTTGTGGTGCTTCCAAGCTACAAGAGGAATGTCCGCAACAAATTTTAACTCTATGAAAATCAGAAATTTAATTAATAAGCCAAGGCTACCAATATTTGTATACTATATATATATATAATGGATATAATATTTCAATTCATAAACGCCCTAAATATTGGGGGATAGAGAGTGTATTTTCAGCTACAGCCGTTTGGTTGGTTGTAAAGAGTGATTTTTTTGAGGTTAGGATTTTCATGCATTAGTATTTGACAGATCACGTGGGATTTCAGACATGGTGTCAAAGAGAAAGATGCTCAGTATGCTTTGACATTTCATCATGAATCGTCTTACAAACGAACAACGCTTGCAAATTATTGAATTTTATTATCAAAATGCGTGCTCTGTTAAGAAAGTTCATTGCACGCTTCCATTTTATGGTCAGTTTAATCGACCCACTGAAGCGGCTATTCGGGCTATTGTGACTAAATTTCGCACCAAATTTACATTGTTGGACATTAAACCACCAACACGCTTACGTAGAGTGCGAACTGAAGAAAATATCGCAGCTGTATCGGCCAGTGTTAATGATGACCACCAATTTTCGATTCGTCGCCGTTCGCACCAATTGGGTCTCTGTTACTCAAAAACGTGGAAATGCCAAAATTGGACTAAGCGGATGGACCACCTAAGACGCAGCCGCGGTCAACATTTAAATGAAATTATCTTCAAAAAGTAAATGTCATGGACCAATCTAACGTTTCAAATAAAGAACCGATGAGATTTTGCAAATTTTATGCGTTTTTTAAAAAAAAAAAAGTTATCAAGCTCTTAAAAAATCACCCTTTATTTCCATCCTATTTTAATTTCAAAAGTATAAATTTTGAAAATACCTTATCTCTCACGTACGCAGTATCAGACAACTTCATGATTCTATCATTTTTTGTCGTAAAAGCAACAAAATAAAGTACGAATTTGTAAAAAAATATTTTACGTGGCTATGCAGACAGAGGAATGTATACACCGAATTCCATGATTCTATCAGCGGTCATTTTGTTGGTACCATTTTTATCCCCTTTTTCCAATGTTGCCCCCTCAAGAGTACGACTATCTAAACTTTGTTTATTTTACGTATCTACATAATTAGAGGGATGTACACACCGAATTTCATCATTCTAGCTGTATTCGATTAGTTGGTACTATTTTTATCCCCAGTAGCCATTGTATCCCTTGAAAGTACGAATTTGGAAAAAACGTTTTATTTTTCGTGTCTACGCAGTGAGAGGAATGTATACTCCGAATTTTATGATTTTAGCTGCGGTCATTTGGTAGGTACTATTTTTATCCCCTTTTTCCATTTGAACCCCAAAAAGTACGAATTTTGGAAAGTTCTTTTATTTTACGTGTCTACGCAATCAGAGTAATGTATACACCGAATTTCATTATTCTAGGTGCAGTCGTTAGGTTGGTACTATTTTTATCCCTCTATCCCCATTTAACCCCTTAAATGTACGAATTTAGAAAAAATACTTTTATATTATGTATCTACTCTATTAGAGGAATGTACACGCCAATTTTGCAAATTTCTATCTGTTGTCGTTTGATAGGTACCATTTAATAATTTAATACAAATAAAAATCACTCTATGGTGCCCTTTTATGTTATAAAGGGAATGCGCATTGCAAATATCAAGTAAATACAAGCTAATATGTTCAAAAAAACAGGATGAAATACTCTAAATATTAGGGGTATTTTCAGTCCTTGTGAGGGAAAAATGTTTCCCTCTGGGCCGATTTCGCCCACTTTCAATCCCAACCGATCTACAACCATAAGACACATTTAGGAAAAATTTGAACCTCCTAGCTCATTTCGTTCGGCCGCTATCGTGCTTTCCACAGACAGACAGACGGACATGGCTATATCGTCTTAGAATTTTACCACGACCCAGAATATATATACTTTATAGGGTCTCCGATGAATATTTCAAGGTGTTACAAACGGAATGACAAAGTGAATATACTCCCATCCTGGAGGTGGAGGGTATAAAAACGTATCGATTTTTTTTGGAGATCGTAATACAAACAAAAAATAAATTTTTATTTGAAAACAAAAAATAGTTTTTCTTTACAGTTGTTCTAAAGTGTGCCCTTTCCTTACAAAGCAGGATAAGAAATTAAAGCAGGCATAGTCCTTCAAAAGATGCGATGCTTAATACCAGCCAATTTTTTGTTCTGCTAGCCTAGCTTTGTACATGCAACATTGTTGCTCCACATTAATATACACACCGACCATGCATAAATAACTGTATTTATAGTTATGATGACGATGATTTAAGCCAATTTCAAAAATGGCTCCCCAAAGCATAAATTTGCCATACCTCCCTCCCTCCTACCGCATGACAATTTGCCGTGAGTCGAAAATATCGCGACGTAAAACTTTTTAACAAATATGAATTTTGGAAATAATTCATGACTCCACATTCAAACATACAGACGTACATATCAACAACAATAACAACAACATTGGCTACAAAACAATCTAAAAAGGAAAAACTATAAAATTGAAACGCACACAAAATAAAAATTTGAATATCTCGTGTTAAACACAAATTCAAATGAGTGCGCCGCCGTTTTATATTTATTTTAATATTAGAAAACATGGAGTCATTTCCGGTTGATATTTAGCAAACAGTTGCCTTTTTTCATTTATATGTACAAACATATATATATTTTAAATACAAACCCCTAATGGCTGCGGCACAAAAACGAAACCCTCAAATTGGGAAATCATAAAAATTACTAACGAACACACACACTCGCACTCTCTCAACCACCCACTAACCCTACACACACACACAGCCACACACACAATTCATATTCATAATTTCCCTTTTGGAAAATGAGACGAACGGGAAAATAGTTAAAACTATAAAATTAGGTCAGTTGCTATTTTAGAATTGTGCGAATGTGTTTGTGGAAATAGGCTAAGAACGGCTTACCAACCGGGCTATAATTCTCTAACGGGGAATTTTTAGCGATTCCCTACCAATGCATGGTATGAACTTGTGTGTACAAGTGCTGCCATCTTTTGCAGTTGTTTCACATAATTCTTAGAGATTAGAGCAATCAGAGTTGTAACCGAAAACCGGATAGAATTTATTTCTCCTAGCCCAAGACGAAGTTTCTAAACTCTGAATTGTTATAAATTGCATGGTACGGATTTAGCTGCCCACTTATTTCTACGCAATTTCTGGAATGTGAAATCCGTGTTTTTTAGGTAAAATGTTCCACTGACCAAATAATCAAAAAATAAATTTTTCATCTTATACTTCAAATATACCCAAAAAAACTACGATCGGCTTAGAATCACTTCTGGAATCGATTAAGCCATGTCCGCCTGTCTCTCCGTCCATATATTCTTGTTATCAAAGTACAGGTTGTAAAATATACCGATCCTAAAAAAAGTTGGCACAATTAAGTTTTGCTGGTCAAGGACGGACGCTACTTAATTTGAAGCAGATCGGCTCAGATTTATATATAGCCCCCATACAAATGTCGTTCCCGATTTGACTTTTTCCGCTCTAGAAACCACATAAATTAACCGATTTTGTTCAAATTTCACACAACATCTTACATTTCAACTAGAAATATCTATCGTAAAAATGGGTCAAATCGGTTCACATTTATATACAAATACCACGATACAAAGACAACACATATTTCAATAGATTTTGATCAGAACACGTTATAGTTCACCTGGAAACTTGCATTGTGAAAGTGGTTACATCTGTCCATGATGTAGGACACTCACCGAATTGAATTGTAATGGCATAAAAAGTGAAGTGTATTATATAGTCGACTCTGCCCGAGTTTAGTTTTTCCTTACTTGTTTTAATTCAGATTTACTTCGAATAAATTTATAGAGTTACTTGGCGTTTTTACTTTTTCACTTCTACGTTCCAAAGAATAAAATGTTTAAAAAAATATTTTATATACTTGTTCACATCCTATGATAACGGTATTAGTATTGAATTAAAGAGGAGAGTATATATTAAGAATACTTATGATATCACGATTCTATCTGCATTAGTCTAGCATTAACATCTTTTCAAGTTTACCTTTTAGTTTTTCTAGTTTATTCATACCTTGCTTTTTAAGAGGTAAAATTTTAAATTAATGTTAATGCTAAACTAATACATATAGAAGGTTGAAATTTTAAATATTTTTAGCACATACTCTATTCTTTAACTTGGCATTTATGCCGGCATAATATTAAATAAAAATATTTTTTGAAAAATTGTATTCTTTGGAACTGTGTGGTCCTTTTAGGGGGCAACATAATGAGAAAATGAAAAACTAAAAACGCAAATTAACTCCAAAAAAACTATAGGTTAAGTTTCAGATGTGTGTCATCTGGTTCAAGTGTAATATGGACTGTCAGACAGTGTAATAAGTCCATCCAATATATATTTAGAAGCAGTGGTTTAGGATCAGTCGCCAGTAAGTAAGGAAAGGCTAAAGTCGGGCGGGGCCGACTATATAATACCCTACACTACTCTCTGCGTATATACCTCGCTTTGATTACTAAACCCAGGTATTTCATGGTAGTAATTGTATGTAGTTCATACAAATTATATAAATTATATGAATATAATTTATATGCTATAAATTCATCTTTAGTCAAATTTAACGAATATGGTAAATAATATGGTAATTGATCCAATTGTCCGACAGACAAATACAAATTATACAGTAGTTAACCAAAGTCATACCAAAGTATGGACATATGGGCATCACCCAAACAATTCTCATTGCAATTCAATTCGGTAAAAAATTGAAATCGGGAAGGATTTTTGCATCCTGTAAATGTATGTGTTTGACAAAAAATGTTAAATCGGAAAGGACATTTGTATGGGGGTATATTGAACCGATCTTACCCAATTTTTGCATACGTGTTTCTAGTTGCATTATAAGATGTTCTGCAAAATGTAAAGAAAATCGGGTACAATATGTCGTTTCTAGAGCGGGAAATCTCAAATCGGGAGCGACATTTGTATGGGGGCTATATCTAAATCTGAACCGATCTTACCCAATTTTTGCATACGTGTTTCTAGTTGGATTATAAGATGTTCTGCAAAATGTAAAGAAAATCGGGTGCAATATGTCGTTTCTAGAGCGGGAAATCTCAAATCGGGAGCGACATTTGTATGGGGGCTATATCTAAATCTGAACCGATCTTACCCAATTTTTGCATACGTGTTTCTAGTTGCATTATAAGATGTTCTGCAAAATGTAAAGAAAATCGGGTGCAATATGTCGTTTCTAGAGCGGGAAATCTCAAATCGGGAGCGACATTTGTATGGGGGCTATATCTAAATCTGAACCGATCTTACCCAATTTTTGCATACGTGTTTCTAGTTGGATTATAAGATGTTCCGCAAAATTTAAAGAAAATCGGGTGCAATATGTCGTTTCTAGAGCGGGAAATCTCAAATCGGGAGCGACATTTGTATGGGGGCTATATCTAAATCTGAACCGATCTTACCCAATTTTTGCATACGTGTTTCTAGTTGGATTATAAGATGTTAAGCAAAATTTAAAGAAAACCGAGTACAATATGTCGTTTCTAGAGCGGAAAATGTCAAATCGGGAGCGACATTTGTATGGGGGCTATATCTAAATCTGAACCGATTTTACCCAATTTTTGCATACGTGTTTCTAGTTCGATTATAAGATGTTCTGCATAATTTAAAGAAAATCGGGAACAGTGTGTGGTTTCTAGAGCGGAAAAAGTCAAATCGGGAGCGACATTTGTATGGGGGCTATATCTAAATCTGAACCGATTTCCTCCAAATTCAATACCGATGGTCCTTGGCCAGAAAAAATAACTTCTGCCAAGTTTCATGACAATCGGACAACAATTGCGACCTGTAGAGTGCGAACAAGCTTACATGGACAGCAGACGGACGGACGGACAGACAGACATCGTTAAATCGACTCAGCTGGCGATTCTAAGCCGATCGGTATACTTAAAGGTGGGTCTAGCTTGATTATTTCTTGGTGTTACAAACATTTGGCGCGAAACTAACTTATAATACCCTAGACCACGAAGTGGTGTAGGGTATAAAAAATCGGGAACAATATGCGGTTTCTACAGTGGAAAAAGTGAAATCGGGAGCGACATTTGTATGGGGGCTTTATCTAAATCTGAACCGATCTAACCCGCTTTCGCCACAGGTATTTCTAGTTTGATTATAAGGTGTTAAACCAAATTTGAAGAAAATCGGGTACTATATGTGCTTTATAGGGCGGAAAAAGTCAAATCGGGAGCGACATTTGTATGGGGGCTATATCTAAATCTGAACCGATTTCCTCCAAATTCAATACCGATGGTCCTTGGCCAGAAAAAATAACTTCTGCCAAGTTTCATGACAATCGGACAACAATTGCGACCTGTAGAGTGAGAACAATCTTAGATGGACAGCAGACGGACAGACAGACATCGGTAAATCGATTCAGCTGGTGATTCTAAGCCGATCCGTATACTTAAAGGTGGGTCTAGCTCGATTATTTATTGGTGTTACAAACATTTGGCGCGAAACTAACTTATAATACCCTAGTCCACGAAGTGGTGTAGGGTATAATAACAATAATAACTCTATGCAAAAATGATGCCGAAGGGCTATGTATAAAAGTTTCTGTTCAATATTTATTATTGATCAAATATTCAAATCAAATATTGATTACAGACCAAAAAAATACAAACGAAAAAACTTAAAACAAATGAGTGTTGGCACAGAAGAAGTATTGTTGGGTAACTATACCTACATATACACATACTTACATATGCAACTCAATGAGATGCTTGTAAGATGGCATGTGTACTTTATTCCTTGGTGCGATTATTTAAACGCAAATTCGACAAGTGAGTTGTGCTTCTCGTTCGTTTGTGAGAATCATCTCCTTTTAGAGGCCGGGTTTGATGTTGAAAAGTCGCTGCGAAGCCACTTGAAAAAACTTTTGACATGGTCGAAATCATGATCGTGGTAGTCTGCAGCCAAGTAATAAATGTCACCATGCCATTTGTATATAAATTCTATTAAATATAGATGCAAAATGGTCTTGAGCCAGGACAATATCCCAGTTCAAATCAAATATTGATTACAGACCAAAAAAATACAAACGAAAAAACTTAAAAAAATATATATCGATATTTTTTAAATAAAATTACAAATTTAGACGAAGTTACCTTTATATATTTGTACTCTCTTTTTGGTAATATATGTCCGATAATACCCTTTTATATGTTCAATTAAAGGTAATTATGTTAGCTACAAATACTGTACAGTTCACTTTCACACAGAAGCAGTAAAAGTCACTTAAAAAATGAAAAACAATAGATTTTTTCGAGAAACCCCATAAAAATAGAAAAATTAAAAAAAAATAGATTTTAAATTCTAACGAAGAAAACAATGTCTATATGTAAAAGATCTATGGATAAATGTAGAGCTGTGAGCTAAACGCTCTTGAAAATACCCATGGAATTGTTTTTGTGCTGCATCTTTGTCAAAATGTTTTTTTTTTAAATAATAGGCTCTTGAAAGCACTTTAAATATAAATATTGATTCCTGTCTTGGAGTATGGTTTGGTTTGGTTTAAAGGACCGGAAAGCTTACGCAATCCGTGCACTCGGAGACCCTAATGGATCCATTGTACATATCCTTGTACCTGAAAAATAAGTATATAAAATGATAAATTAGATGAGAGGATAGGGGCTGAGGGGGGGGGGGGTTGAGGGAAAGCGGGAATATGGGTTGTGATGGAATAGGAGTGAGTGAAGGAGCTAGGAAGTCGAGTTTAGTTTGACTGTGTATTTGTCAGGTAATACTCTTTCTTCCTTGTAATTGTTATGTCCTATGAGTAAAACGGGGATACCTCTGGGTAGCTTGACTTTGGCATACATTATGGTTCCCATTTTTACTGGTAGGTACAGGATTCAATGTTATCATCAGTGTGATTCAGAAATCAGAAACCACCCATAATCCAGTCCAAGCCCTTCGAGAATCTCAGCAGGTCCTGGATGGTGCGGGTTGCGATTTCATCAATGTTCCTAATTAAATAATCTCCTAGGTATTTTTTCCTACGTACACAGAGAGAGGGGCACATGCATAAAATGTGCTCTATCGTCTCAATCTCATCCTCGTCCTCACGCAGTCGGCAAAAGTCCACAGTACCTGTGTGCCATCTGCTGAGCCTGCTTCTAATGTTACAGTGCCCTGTGTAGATTCCTATGAGTGTACGCAACTCTACTTTGCCTAACTTTAATAAAGTTCTGGTTTTCTGCTTGTCTGCCTTTGGCCAGGTGGCCCTAGCAATCCTATAGGTTGGTAAGTTAGTCCATGCTGAGTTCATCATTGCCCATTTGCGTGACTCAATCAGTCTATAGAAAACGCCTATCGGTGGTTTTACTGAGTTTTCGGCTTGCGAGACTTCCATGGATGAACCATTTCTGGCCAGTTCGTCTGCTATTTCGTTCCCACTGATATTGCTATGCCCGGGAACCCAGCAGAGACGGACCACATGGTTTCTGAGGTCATCTAGCGAGCGCTTGCAACTCAGTAAAAGCTTTGATTTGACGTTATGCGACTATGTAAAAGTTTATCTCTGTCTCAGCCGGAATTTCTATCTCCACTAGAAATTCTGCTGCTTTTTTTATTGCAAGGATTTCAGCTTGATAAACGCTACAGTTATCGTTGAGTCTGAAAGATTTACGTATCTGTAGAGATTCAATGTAGAAACCCGCACCTGTGCCTATATCCATCTTAGAGCCGTCAGTGTAGACAGCCAAGCCTGTGAAGGGCTCGCCATTGTCCCAATCTGCTCTTTTTGGTATAATTATCTGTGGTACTGTTGAGAAGTCCAGAACCGGTACCAAATAGCCGGTACCTTCATTGAAGACGTGTTCTGGCTGTAAGTTTTCCCCATTTCTTTGAAAAACGGTCGCATGACCGTATGGTCTACTCTTCCAGTAGCCTGATTCTCTGAGCCTAAAAGCGCTTTTTGCAGCAGCCATCTCCGTGAAATGATCCAGAGGTAGCTGATGTAACAATACATCCAATACTGAGTGCGGTGTGCTTTTGAGGGCTCCTGTGATACTCAGACTAGCTAGTCTCTGTGTCTTGGTTAGTTTCGCTAATAGTTTCCCATTTCTCATGGCTCTCCACCATACTAAACAGCCATAGGTAGTAATGGGTCTGACTACCGACCGGTAGATCCAATCTACAACTTTCGGTTTCAGACCCCAGCTCTTGCCTATGGAGTTCCTGCACATGTAAAGAGCATTTAGGCCTTTCTTATATCTCTCTTCAGTGTTCCTGACCCAGTTTAGCCTGCGATCTAAAAACACCCCAAGATATTTAGCCTCCTGTGAAAGTGGGAGTTCGGTACCATCCAGTACTGGTTTCCTGAATGGATCTATGTTGTATTTCCTTGTAAAAAGAACTAGTTCTGTTTTCCTAGGATTAATGCCTAGACCACTACTACTAGCCCATCCTGATAATTTCCTCAGTGCTCCTTGCATTAAGTCGCTGATAGTTGGTAAAAATTTTCCCCCTACCAAGATAACTACATCATCGGCATATGCAACTACCTTATTGCCATCATCAGAAAGGGATCTGAGGATACTGTTCACAGCGAGTAGCCACAGGAGTGGGGATAGGACCCCTCCCTGTGGTGTTCCCCTTGTCACCAGTTTCCGAATCATTCCGATCCCCAGAGTCGAATTGATAATACGATGCCTTAGCACCGAGTCTATCCACTCGACGATGAAGTTCGGAACGTGAAGATCCCTTAGAGCGCTACTGATGGTTTCGGACTCTATGTTATTAAAGGCTCCTTCTATGTCTAGAAATGCTGCAAGGGTATACTCCTTCAATTCTAGATTTCTTTCTATGTAACTTACAACCTCATGAAGTGCGCTCTCAGTAGATTTGCCTTTGAGATAGGCATGCTGTGCGTCACTTATCAGGTTGTTATCTATGCTATCTCTTAGATATGCATCTAAGATACGTTCCATTGTCTTAAGGTGGAAGGATGACAGGCTGATTGGTCTTGGAGTAACTTTTCGGTCGAATTATTGGACCCTTATAGTAATTTTTAGGTATTTGGTGTTAGTATTTTAGTATTTCACTACCGTTCGAATGATGCATAAATTATGATCATTGGAAAGAAATTGAAGCCGCAGCGAAATTTCGGCTCTGAAAATCCATATCCTGTATTAAATTATTTTACAAACATGGAGTCAGTGACGTCATTTTTCGTCCGATATTCATCATTTAGACATCATTCGAAAGGTATTGATTCCTTCTATTTATTTTTTATAACACCTCTTACAAAATGTTTCCAAGAAATATGAGTTTTTAGCTGTCACCTTGAAAACCCACAAAAAATCAATATAAACGTCCAATAATACGACCATTGAGTTATTCTAAGACAAGAATAAACATTTCTATTTAAAGTGCTTCCAAGGATCTATTAATTCAGAAAAAAATTGGGCAAAAATGCAACATAACAAATTACACGGGAAAAACATAATTTTTAGATGTGTGTGTCAGGAGCGTTTATCTTACAGATGGATGACCCTGTGACGAAATATTTTGTAGATCATCATTAAACAATACAATCTTCATTTCTGGGGGTGACCGCTGCAATTTATTTTCGTGATCCAGTTGTGGCAATTTCGCCCATCTTCGAAGTTAAACTAAGTTTGGGAAAAATATTATCATGTGCAAAGTTTGAATTGATTCCTTAGCTCCCTTCGAAATTTATCGTTTATCGTGTGATTGGCCAGACAAATAAATAATAAAAACACTAAATTGAACCGGATGCATATGTTCGGTTTGTGATTAAAATGAAAACCCGGGTTTTGGCAAGAACATTCTCAAAGATCTTCAGGCCGCTATGCATGTATGTACTCGTATGTAGTTTAGTGTCATTCATTTCGAAAAGTCGATGTTCGAAAGAAACTCACTTTTATTCTTAACAATGTGCTATTTGCCAATGTCTGTGTGTGTGTGCATGTGTGAGTGTGTGGCAGGACCCATGAAATAATGTATGAGTGTGTCTGTGCGTCTGTATGTTTGTGCTGTAATACAATATTAATAATGATGTTGAATTTTATCAATCGCAATGATAACGAACATCCATCCATCCATCTATCCGTGTTGTTCTCATGTGTGCGCCGTCGTCCATTGTCCATCGTCCTTATAAAATACAAAGTAACAACAACAACAACTGCTACTACAATAACAAAATCATTATCGACAACAAACAAACAAAAGTCGCACGCACGCACACACATTGAGTTTAGTTTCCTTTTTCCCAGCTTTCATTTTCCGTTTCCACACTCATCCTGAAGGAGAACTTTCTCTTCTTGTCGGCTCACCACACTTCAGCTGTCATTTTGAGAGTGAGCACACTTTCGAGCGGCGCATGTTTCGCTCACTTGCGACCGCCGCCGCCACGGTGCTCCTGGCTCCCACCACACACTTCCCCCCACCAGTCCAACAGAACACGTTTGAGTGAAATTTGATATTTTTATTTCAAGTCCGAAACCAGGGAGACCAACGAACCAACCGACCGACAGACCGATGCCACACACACAGAATACAACACAGTGTGGCAACAGTATAATATTATGTTGCGGAAGAGGGTTGGGGCGAAGGGTGGGTGGGTGGTTGGTTGGTTGGTTGAATGAAGGTATTTTCTTATCATCAAGTGTCCGTGTAAATAATATAAGAACAAATAACGTATTTTTATGCTAAAAGTCCGATTTATTGAAGCGAGCTGTGACGAGACGAGACGAGACGAATATGGGGATTTACTTCCAGTATTGCCGGTTTTGTTTTTGTAAAATATGGCAAGATTTTTCTATTTTCTTTTTGATTTTTCTTTTTTTTTTTGAAATGGAATATAGGTTTATACACTCGCACACATGCACGCACCCACTTCGATTCATACGATACATACTTGTGTGTACGTGTATGATCGAATGTACGTATGTAGGCAAGTAAATGTATTAAATTCACTGTACGTATGTGTTTATGTACGTCTATGGGGATAATAATCTGTCCTGTCCAGAGTAAAAACTGAAAGTTGTTACATTTTGATGAGTAAAATTTGAAGAGTAATTAAAAAAAATATATTGACCCACTTTACCTTCCACTTTCTCATATATGTATATTAGTGCATGACTTTTCGATTTTGTGAGGTTCGGAAAAAAGTTCATGAACCAAAAAATGAGGGCGGTGGGGTAAGAGTAAGATGTCGCTCATCGGGGTCAAAGGTGAGGGAAAAGGGGTAAAAATACACCAAAATCCTCAAAACTGTCTCGGAGAAGTCCCCAAGATGTGTTAAATGTAAGACCGACCCCCCATTAATTTTCCCTCGCCAACATTTATTTCGAACACACATACCCCCTATCTCCACTCGTTAGGGGGGGGCTTCCATACAAATATTATTTTTTTTATAAAATTTTTTCCCATCGCTCTTACTGATCCAAGTAGGCCGCTAGTGGTGTCAAATGTATTACCGACCCCCAATATTTTTGCAACCTCCGCATTTTCTCCGAACATACTTATCTTCTATCTTCAACCGTTAAGGTCCTCTCCATACGATCTTTTTATTTTTTATAATTTTTGTTATGACAGAAAGGCCCAAAACTGCCCGGAGTCGCCCCTAGCTGGGTTAAATGTAAGACCGCTCTCCACTAATTTTGCCTCCACAACATTTTTTCCGATCAAACTCTTTCCTTAAAGGGGCACCCACACAAAAGCCATTTTTTATAAAATTTGCTCCCACGTCTCCAACTGCCCCAAGGAGGCCCCTTGTGGAGTCGAATGTATGACCAACCCCCAATATTTTCTCAGAACACAACTACCCTCCAACTGCAACTCTTAAGGTGGCACCCATACATTTGCCTATTTATACACTCCACGAGAGTATTATGTCTTTGTGCATTTGTTTGTAACACCCAAAAGGAAACGAGATAGACCCATTGTTAATTATACCGAGCGACTTAGAATCAATTTAGGAAACGATTTAGCAATGTCCGTCCGTCCGTCTGTCCATCTATTCTTGTAATCACGATACAGGTCGCAATTGTAGACATAACTAAATGAAACTTTGCACAATGAAGTTTTTCGGGATAAGGACGAACGCTATTTAATTTGAAGAAAATCGGTTCAGATTTAGATATAGCCCCCATACGAATTTCACTCCCGATTTTACTCTTTTCACATATTACAACAGATTTTCTTTAAAATTGGCAAAACATCTTATATTTCAACTAGAAACACCTGTGGTAAAAATGTGTTAGATCGGTTCAGATTTATATATAGCTCCCATACAAATTTCGCTCCCGATTTGACTTTTTACGCTCTAGAAACCACATATTGTATCAGATTGTCTTCAGATTTGGCAAAACAAACAATTAGGAACATCTATGGTGAAAATAGGTCAAATCGGTTCAGATTTATATATAGCCCCCATACAAATTTCGCTCCCGATTTGACATATTCCGCTCTAGAAACCACATATTGTACTCGATTTTCATTAAATTTGGCACAACATCTTATAATCTTACTAGAAACATCTATGCTGAAATTGGGTAAGATCGGTTCAGATTTAGATATAGCTCCCATACAAATGTCGCTCCCGATTTGACATTTTCCGCTCTAGAAACCACATATTGTACTCGATTTTCTTTAAATTTGGCACAACATCTTATAATCCATCTAGAAACACCAATGCAGAAACAAAATGATGGGTAAGTACCAGAAGGGGGTGCTTGAGCTCAATGACTTCAAAGACAAAAAAATCGGACAAAAACATCGATGTATCACACTTTAAAATCCGTTTATAAATACAAGTTATATAGAAAAATGTAAAAGCGCGACCCCTACGTTCGGCATAAAAAAATAAAAATTTTTTTTTTTGAAACTACCTTTCAATAATACTTCATATTCGAAGGTGTACGGCGAACTTTTTTTTTGAGGTACGCCCTAATGTATACACCTAATCTCACGATCCTAATCTCTAGCTACAGAAGCACAGAAATAGCCTTCGGGACAGGTAATGTTTATATTTTTTCAATATTTATACCATAATTAGTAAGAGAAAACTTAATTTGAGTACAATTTAGTGGAAAAAATGTTCTTCCTAGAAAATAAATTAATAATCCGTCCGTGTATATATTCTTGTGATCGAAGTACAAGTCGCAATTATTATCCAATCCCAGCAGAACTTGGTACAGCAAATTTTTTCGCATCAATGACGGACGCTATTAAATTTGAAGCAAATCAGTTCAGATTTAGATATAACTTCCATACAAATGTCACTCCCGGTTCAGATTTAGATATAGCTCCCATACAAATGTCGCTCCCGATTTGACATTTTCCGCTCTAGAAACCACATATTGTACTCGATTTTCTTTAAATTTGGCACAACATCTTATAATCCATCTAGAAACACCAATGCAGAAACTGGGTAAGATCGGTTCAGATTTAGATATAGCCCGCAAACAAACGACGCCCCTATTTGACATTTTCCGCTCTAGAACCCACCCGAATTACGTACCGATGTACCCGATTTTCTTTAAATTTGGCACAATATCTTATAATCCAACTAGAAACACCTATGTAGAAATTGGGTAAGATCGGTTCAGATCTACATATATAGCCCCCATACAAATGTCGCTCCCGATTTGACTTTTGACGCTTTAAAAGCCACAACATCTTATAATCTAACTAAACAATACTATGGTGTAACTGGGTAAGATCGGTTCAGATTTAAATATAGCCCAAATACAAATGTTGCTCCCAAAAGTTTAACCGATTTTGGCCAAACTATACATTTAAATTTCACCTATTTCGTTCCAGGTTCCAATATATCCTCATACAAATGTCCTTTCCGATTTAACATTTTTTGTCAAACGCATACATTTACAGGATACAAAAAACTTTCCCATTTTCACTTTTTCACCGAATTGAATAGTATTCGGATAGAAAGTGGAGTGTATCGTAGAGTCGGCCCCGCCCGACTTTAGCCTTTCCTAACTTGTTTTTAATTTTTCTATGAAATAAAGGCCCAAATCTGCCCCGCAGTAGACCCTAGAGGAGAGAAGTTTGCGTTAAAACAACATTCGGTAAGATCTCTGACCGATGTCCGCTTCTCAATAGGACACTTTTGTCGACATTCCGAGCGAGTTCGAATGAAATTGTTCTACTTCACTTTAACGCCTAAGTGTCACTTCCATTTGTATCCCCAATGCAATTGTTCGTAATATTGAGACAACAGAACTGGACAGTTCAGAATGTTCTCCCCACATATAAATATGTACAATGTGGGCCTAACCATATTTCCATTGTATGTCGTTGATACTCGGATATACGTATGTATGTATGTACATATCATACATTTGAATTAAATTCTGTGTGTATGGGAAGGAGATGACCGTTTTTATTAAATATCGACGACTGATGGAAGGCAGCTCCACATCATGGCAATGGCCTCCTCATGGTAACCATTTTAATTCAATTTTATGCCTCCATTCATTGTTATTATTGTCTTTTTATCCCCGCACATCTTCCTATAATTAGCATAGCCGATGAGACGATGTGAGAAGGGGTTGAACTTAAAGGTTTGTAGCAAAGGTAATTATAATAAAGTTTGGTGAAGTTTAAGAGGAAGTGCTCCAGAAACTTGCGAAGAGAAAAAAACATATTTTTTTCGGTAAAAATCTTAGGTATAATATGACAACCACGGGTAAAGATGTGCTTAAAAAATAAAACAAGAAGATTTTTTTTTCATTGCTTCGGATAACCAAAATATCCGATGCTTTTAACATCGTTTAATAACATTTTATCATTGGCTAAAATCTCAAAAATGGTCTTCTCCAAGTGTTCATACTGGAAATGCGGCGGGAATGGCATATCCTCGAATGTCAACATCTCCACATTGCCTCTGTCATTGCCGACAGCCACGGAGCGGCCACACAGTGTTAACCTGTAATTATAGGAAAAAATATTTAAAAATGAAACATGAATTACGAGTATTTCGAAATCAAACTTTACTTCAAATTCGTATAGAAGGCGGTATTATCGATCCTTGTGGAGGAGGCCGGCTTTAAAATACTACGCTTCAAGTCCCAGACATCGACAGCGTCGCGATGCAGGGCCACTATGATGGACGAGTGCACCGTGCTCCAACATGCGGCATAGACTGGGCTCATGTGGTATTTTAATGTTATCAGCGGTTTAAAAATGCCCAGCAGCCAGATACGAATGCACCTGGAATTTGAAGAAATTGTTAGATCTGCGAGTGTTTTAGGATAAAATTTAAGATTAAAGGACTATTTTTGCATATTCACAATATCAAGAAATAGTTAAATTTCTGACCTTGAAGATATATGAAACTAACTAAAACTGATAGCGATATTTTTTAAATAAATTGTGTCTACAAATTTGTTTCTTATTGCTTGATAGCTCTTGACTATTTACATCAAAGTAATTATTCAGAAAGGTAACGTACGAATTTCGAAATTTCATTATATTTCGGGTTCACAATGGAATGTATACACCTAATCTCACGATCCTAATCTCTAGCTACAGAAGCACAGAAATAGCCTTCGGGACAGGTAATGTTTATATTTTTTCAATATTTATACCATAATTAGTAAGAGAAAACTTAATTTGAGTACAATTTAGTGGAAAAAAAGTTCTTCCTAGAAAATAAATTAATAATCCGTCCGTGTATATATTCTTGTGATCGAAGTACAAGTCGCAATTATTATCCAATCCCAGCAGAACTTGGTACAGCAAATTTTTTCGCATCAATGACGGACGCTATTAAATTTGAAGCAAATCTGTTCATATTTATATATAACTTCCATACAAATGTCACTCCCGATTTGACTTTTTTCGCTCCAATAGAAATTAAGAATTTTCATTTCATAATGAGAAATTTCCAATTGAAATTGAGAATTTCACTTTTTCAGTTGAGAAAATTCCAATTGAAACTGAGAATTTCCATTTCAAATTGAGAAAATTCCAATTGAAATTAAGAATTTTCATTTCAATTTGAGAAATTTTCAAATAAAAATGAGAACTTACATTTCAATTTGAGAAATTTTCAAATAAAATTGAGAATTTTCAAATTTTTGAAGCACTTAAAATAAAATGTTGTCTTGACCAGTCTTGTCATTGGTCATATTATTGGACGTTTAAATTGATTTTTTGTGGGTTTTCAAAGTGACAGCTACAAACTCTAATTTCTTGGTAACATTTTGTAAATAAATATAAGAAATCAATACCGGTCGAATGATGCCTAAATGATGAATATCGGACGATAAATGACGTCACTGACTCCATATTTGTGAAATAATTTAATACAGGAGATGGTTTTTCAGAGCCAAAATGTTCAAACTCTTCTAACAAAAATGAGCGGTCCGACGTCAATTTATTTCCGATAGGCATCATTCGAAAGGTATTGACTACAGCTATTTATTATACCCTACACCACTTCGTGGACTAGGGTATCATAAGTTAGTTTCGCGCCAAATGTTTGTAACACAAAGAAATAATTGAGCTAGACCCACCTTTAAGTATGCGGATCGGCTTAGAATCACCAGCTGAATCGATTTAACGATGTTTGTCTGTCCGTCCGTCTGCTGTCCATCTAAGCTTGTTCGCACTCTACAGGTCGCAATTGTGGTCCGATTGACATGAAATTTGGCAGAAGTTACTTTTTTGGCCAAGGACGATTGGTATTGAAAAATCGGTTCAGATTTAGATATTTGACTTTTTCCGCCCTATAAAGCACATATGTACTATATGATAACCCCTTATAATATAACTAGAAACACTTATGCTGAAAGTGGGTAAGATCGGTTCAGATTTAGATATAGCCCCCATACAAATGTCGCTCCCGATTTCACTTCTTCCGCTTTAGAAACCGCATATTGTTCCAGATTTTCTTTAAAATTGGCACAACATTTTATAATCGAACTAAAAACACTTATGCTGAAAGTGGGTAAGATCGGTTCAGATTTAGATATAGCCCCCATACAAATGTCGCTACCGATTTCACTTCTTCCGCTTTAGAAACCGCATATTGTTCCAGATTTTCTTTAAAATTGGCACAACATTTTATAATCGAACTAAAAACACTTATGCTGAAAGTGGGTAGGATCGGTTCAGATTTAGGTTCAGATACAAATATCCCTATAATTTACCCTATTACTGCTCTAGAATACACATTTTACATGGGATCATGACCAATTTTTCAGGATCGTATTATATTTTAACTAGAAACAGCTCACGGGAAAGTGGATCACATGGGGCTATATTTTGATATAGCCCCCATACAAATGTACCTCCGATTTACAATATTACTGCTCTAAAATGCACATTCTACATCGGATCTTGATCAAATATTCCACACAATGTTATATTTAGACAAGAACCACCTATTTTGAAAGCCAGCTATATAGGTCAAAGTTTTGGTATAGCCCCACACAAATGGGCCCCCAGTTTACACTATTAGCGCTCTAGAACCCACATCTTACATTGGATCTTGATAAAATTTTGCAGACCATGTTATATTTCAATAAAGAATACCTACTTTGAATGTGATCTATAATGGCCCACTTTTTAATGTAGCGCCCTTACGAATGGCCCGCATTTTAATTATTACCTCTCTAGGACCTACATTTTACATCAGAAGTTTTTCAAAGTTTGCAGATTATATTATATTTCAACTAATATTACATACTTTGAAAGTCTAATACATGGGTCCATATTTTGGTATAACCCCCATACAAATTGGGCCCCCATTGAACTCTAATACAGCTCTGCAACCCATATCGTGCATTGGATCATCATACAATTTTGCATATCATGTTATTTTCAACTAAGAATACCTACTTTGAAAGTGATCTATATGGAACCACTTTTAATGTAGCGCCCTTACAAATGGGCCCCATTTTTATTGTTACTCCTTTATGACCCACATTTTACATCGGAAGTTTTTCAAATTTTGCAGATTATATTATATTTCAACTAAGAATATATACTATGAAAGTCAGATATATAGGTCCATACTTTGATATAACCCCCATTCTACTCTATTACAGCTTTAGAAACTACATCTTACATCGGATCTTGATCAAATTTTTCAGATCATGATATATTCCCACTAGGAATAACTACCGCGAATAAGAACTGTATAGGCCCATGTTTTGGCACATGCCCCAAGTGTTGTTATAGTCCCCCTCAAATGACCGTCCGATTCATCCTATTACCGCTGAATAATCTACATTTGTCATTTTTCCAGATCATGTTATATTTTCTTTACTCGGAATATCTGCCGGAAATTTTGACTAATTATCTTATTATTTACCATATTCGTTAAATTTAGTCAAATTGAATTGATGAATTTATAGTGCACTGAACTTCATAAAATTGATCGCTTTAGTAATAAAAGCGAGGTATATACGCAGGGAGTGGTGTAGGGTATTATATAGTCGGCCCCGCCCGACTTTAGCCTTTCCTTACTTGTTTTTTTTATAAAATACTGACACCAAATACGAAAAAGTTTTCAGTTGTCACTATGAAAAACGGAAAAATTGCTATAAACGTCCAATAAGTTACTCTAGGACAAGAATCAAAATTTATATTTAAAGTGCTATTAATTCAAAAAAATTTGGACAAAACTGCAACGCAAAAAAATTACACGGGAAAAACATGATTTTTGGAGGTGTTTTCAGGTGCGTTTAGCTCACAGAAGGCTTGAACCAGTGACGAAATATTTTGCAGATCATCATTAAACAATCCAAACTAGGGTGACTGGAAATTGTTTTTCCATTTGTATGGCCCGCGACACAGCCTAATGTATTTGCACCCATAAAGCGTGACTATTTGCACAATTTATTTAATAAAATAAATTAGCGCAAAAACGCGCAGCGTGTAATTGCGGAATATTGAAGCTAACACATTGTAATTTAATTGGAAATTCGCCATCTGGCAGTATGCTACAGAATTCACATTTAAAACTCCACATATATTATGAAAATTCTTTAAATTTAGACATATTTTCAAAATTTTTTCCTACAATACTTTCGTTAAAACAGTATTTTTGTAAATATACTCTAAAATAACTGAAGTTGAAGATTCCATAATCAAAGTGTTACTTTTTATTAATGGCCAAGAAGATATTAAAATATGTCAATTTGAACTTTTCTCAACTGATCGCGTAAATCTCAAAACTTTCGTGAATTTAAGGCAGTACAACTGGGAAAGTAGACAACACATGTCATTGATATTTTCGGTAGTGATGTAGAGTTTTATATTCTTTAACCGCATAATAATTTTCAAAAAAATAAATATTGATTTTTTGAATTAATTAATTATTTTTTGGCGATTTCAACCCTCTGTGAGACATCTACTTGATACCTGTTTTATCTCTTCTACCCCATTTTATAGCTAAAAGTACGAATATGGAGAAATCCCTTTGTTTTGTGCATTACGAAGTCAGAGAAATTTATAAATAATGATTCTGGCTGCAGCCGTTTGATTGGTACCATTTTTATCCCCTTTTTACTCGTTTCCCCTAAAAGTACAAGTTTACAAAGAATCCTTTATGTTGAGCGTCTATACAATCAGAGGAATGCACACGCCGAACTTTATAATTATATATCTGCAGCCATTTGGTCGGCATCAATTTTATTCATTTGGCCATAAAAGTACGAGTATCGAAGGATTGCATTATATTTCAAATCTACGTTACCTGAGCGAAATTTACACCGATTTTAATTTTTCTAGCTGCAGCTGTTTGATTGGTACCAATTATATCCCTTTTCTCACCGTTTCCCATAAAAGTATAAATTTTGACAATTTCCCTGACGTTGCAAGTCTATACAGTCATGGTGATGTACATACCGAATTTCGTTATTCTAGCTGCAGCCATTTGGTCGGTACCAATTTTATCCCTTTTTTTAAATGTCCACCCTAAAAGTGCGAATATTGAAAGTCACTTTATTTTAACTAAATAAATATGAAGTAAATAAACAGCAGAAATCATTACCCCAGCTGTATCCGATTGGTTGGTACCATTTTTATCCCTATTAAAAGTACAAATTAAGAAAGAAAAACTTTTTAGTTTGCATGTCTACTCAATCTGAGGAATAAGTGTCATTATTCTAGCTGCAGCCGTTTGGTTGGTACCATTTTTACCTCTATTACCATTTTACCCCCTTAAAAGTACCAATTTAGAAAAGGCCTTTTATTTTCCGTGTCTGCTCAATTAGAGGAATGTACACACCGAATTTCGTGTTTCTAGCTGTTTTCGATTGATAGGTACTATTTTTATACCTTTTTGCCCCATTGAAAATATCATTATGGTGCACGTTTCTGCTATTAGGGTAATGCGCATACCTAATATCAAGTAAATTTAAGCAGACATATTGTAATAACATGCTTAAATACTCTAAATATTAGGGATATTTTCAGTCCTTGTGAGGGAAATTTTTATACACTCCGAGAGAGTATTATGTCTTTTTGCATTTGTTTGTAACACCCACAAGGAAGCGAGATAGACCCATTGTTAAGTATACCGATCGACTTAGAATCACTTTTTGAATCGATTTAGCAATGTCCGTCTGTCCGTCTGTCTGTCTGTCTGTCTGTCAGTCCGTCCGTCTGTCCATCTATTCTTGTAATCACGATACAGGTCGCAAGTGTAGCCAGAACCAAACGAAACTTTGCACAACGAAGTTTTTCGGGATAAGGACGAACGCTATTTAATTTGAAGAAAGTCGGTTCAGATTTAGATATAGCCCCCATACGAATTTCACTCCCGATTTGACTCTTTTCGCGCTAGATACCATATATTTTAACAGATTTTGTTCAAATTTGGTACAACATCTTATATTTCCACTAGAAACACCCACGATGGAAATGAGTCAGATCGGTTCAGATTTATATAGCTCCCATACAAATTTGACTCCCGATTTGACTTTTTCTGCTCTAGATACCACATATTTTAACAGATCTTCTTCAAAATTGTCAAAATATCTTATGTTTCAACTAGAAACACCAGTGGTGAAAATGGGTCAGATCGGTTCAGATTTATATAGCTCCCATACAAATTTGGCTCCCAATATCACTTTTTCTGCTCTAGAAATCACGATTTTATCAGATTGTTTTCAAAATTGGCAAAACATCTTATATTTCATCTAGAAACACCTGTGGTGAAAATGTGTTAGACCGGTTCAGATTTATATATATCTCCCATTCAAATTTCTCTCCCGATTTGACTTTTTCTGCTCAAATTTGGTAAAACATCTTATATTTAAACTAGGAAGACATGTGGTGAAAATAGGTCAGATCGGTTCAGATTTATATATAGCTCCCATTCAAATTTCGCTCTCGATTTGACTTTTAGTGCTCTACATACCACATATTTTAACAGATCTTATTCAAATTTGGCAAATGTTTCCACTAGAAACACCCATGGAGAAAACGGTTCAGATTTATATTTATTTTCCCTCTCAGCTTGACTTTTCTCCCCAGAAACCACGTATTTTCAGAGAATTTCTTCATATTTCTTGTTTCCTTTTGGATCGATTTCACCCAGTTGCAATCCCAATCCCGATCTACGACTATAAGACGCATTTATGGAAAATTTGGACCTCCTAGCTCCTTTTCGGTTAGATGCTAGCGTGCTTTCAAGGTTAGATCGGACAAGGCTACATCGTCTGATAATTAATAGGGTCTCAGGTCGATATTTCAAGGTGTTACAAACTGAATGATAAAGTTAGTATACCCCCATCCTGTGGTGGGGGGTATACCAATTATAACAGTATAAGAGACACTCTTGAAGATATGTTCCGAAGTTAGTCTTCATATTTACCAGTCATTGCCGCACGTCAGATACATTTTGGGCGACCACGGTGAGAACTCCATGTAATTGACACCAGCCTCGTGCAGTTGCAAAACCTCCAGCTGTTGGTTGGGATAATTCGTTGAGCACTTGTGTTTGCAGCCTTCATCGGTGAGTATGTGATAGACATCCTTGTGCAACGCATCCAGGCAGATATGCAAGCCCTGCGGATGACGATTCGCCTCCAGCAGTGCTGGTTTGTTCTCAAGCATCAGACCCTCGGCATTGCCATCGACACGATCCAGTTTCATTAGCGCGTAACCCAACAGATGAGGGCTGTTTATGAGCGTGTAACGGGTAATGGAGCCGTCTCGGGCCAATACCAAGAAAGGCTCGATATCGTAGAGTTTAGTTTCGCCCGCGTTGTGGGGAATCCATTTGATGCACGTTATCGGCTCACAGCAGGGCGAAGTTGAACGCTGGGAGACGGCTATCTGTGGCCGTTCTATGTTGCTGATGTCGTACACATAGACGGTGCCATCATACAGGCCAATGGCCAGCAGCTGAGGAGCAAAAGGGGAGAATTCCACCGATTGCACGGGAGCATTGAAGTAATACATTCGCTCCGGATTCACGGGATTCTTTATATTCCAAATACAAACACAGCCCCTTTTGGGCACATGCGCACTAACGGTGGCAAACGTGCCATAGCTCACAGCCAATATGTCACCATGACTGGGGCACCAACTCATATCGGAGATATCATGGCTGTCGCCCGATTGCAACGCCATGCTGAATGTCCAAAGGAGATCAACGCGATAGCGATAGCGCACCTCCAAAGCCAACGGATCTGGCAACATCATATTGCGGAATCTTCTCTGGTGATTTTCGAAATTATTTCCGGCCAAGATGCGCATTGTCAGCATCAAGGCCAGATTGAATTGTGGCGTCTTGTTGATTGCCACAAACTGATCGACACCACCCACCTTGTAGGTGGTCACCTGCATCTTCTTGGTGCCATCCACATCGACACTTTGTGTCGTCTTCTCCAGATCCTTGTAGGTATCGAACATTTCGAAATTCGAAACATACGAGCCCACATTGTCCTTGGCAATGGAATCGGTATTAACACCTCGCGTCTTGGTGAGCAGGAGGGGTGTCTGTGACTCCACCGCAAAGCAAGTGCGTTTACGTCCCTGACCCTGTGTCAAATATTCGTAGCGTTCGTTGTCTGCCTCCACCAGGCGGCCCTCTTCGGTGTCTTTCAGCACCGTGGTACTGCGTTGTTCGTATAAAACGATGTCGGGCGTCTTCTTGAGAGTTATTTTGATGAAAGGATTCAGGCGTTTCAATTGTTTGGCACGCTTGGCGCTGCGCAATTGACACGATGCATCCGGCTGCACGTCTATGGTGAGTTTACTTTGTTTGATCTGAAAGAGGTCATGAGTTCCTGGATAAATTATGGAAGTCAACTTCAACATACCCCATTTTCAATATCCTCCAAAGTGGTCCTTATCGAGCCCAGTCCCTGATGCTGCTGTAACATTAAATCATCGTGTTCTTCGGATTTCACCGATTCCTGGCTTTGCAGAGTTTCGTGTTTATTAATTTTAATATTTAATTTTTCAAATTTTTCCTTTAGATATTCCTCCGGATTTAAGGACATTTTCATGTTCGGCTCACAGCTAGTAATGTTTGATTCATAATATTGCCTTAACGTTGTGTTATTTTCATTTTGTATATGTGGCGCTGGTTTCCAAGTGGAGGGTGGGTGGTTATCATAGCAACTGTCAGTTGACAGTAACGAAGGCCAATGTATTCCGCGGAATATTTGAAAATTTTGTGCAGGGAAGCCTTCCACAAATTTGCAATGCTTATTCCCTTTTTGGTTAACAACTTTACTAGAAATTTGTTAATTATCACTTAAAAACAAGTAAAAACGGGCGTTAAGTTCGGCCGGGACGAACCTTATATACCCTCCATCGTGGATTGCATTCCACAGATGCTCCCGATTTTCGTAGAAATGTAGTAACATTTTTATATAGCCTACCAAAACAAATAAAAATGTTGAAAAAAAAATTATTTTATAAATAAATATAAAATTGAAGTTATTTTAAACCACGCTTATAAGGAAAGACTGCCAATATGATTATACTAAGGCTGTTTTTATACCCTCCACCTCCAGAATGGGGTATACTAACTTTGTCATTCCGTTTGTAACACCTTGAAATATCGACCTGAGACCCTATAAAGTATATATATTCTTGATCGTCATAAAATTCTAAGACGATCTAGCCATGTCCGTCCGTCTGTCCGTCGAAACGGAAGGAGCTAGAACGTTCAAATTTTCCATAAATGAAATGGGGCGAAATCGGCCCAATGGGAAAATATTTTCCCTCACAAGGACTAAAAATACCCATAATAATCCCTAATATTTTAGCGTATTTAAGCATGTTTTTTGAATATGTCTTTTATATTTGCTTGATATTTGGTATGCGCATTCCCCTTATATCAAAAACGTGCACCATAAAGTGATTCTTATTTGTAGGGGGTGTAATGGGGGAAAAAAGGGGATAAAAATGGTACATATTAAACGACAACAGCTAGAAACACGAAATTCGGTGTGTACATTCCTCCAATTGAGTAGATACATAATATAAAAGTATTTTTTCCAAATTCGTACTTTTAAGGGGTAAAATAGGAATAGAGGGATAAAATGGTACCAACCAAACGGCTGTACCTAGAATAATGAAATTCGGTGTATACATTCCTCTGACTGCATAGACACGCAAAATAAAAAGTTTTTTCAAAATTCGTACTTTTTCTTTTACGGCAAAAATTGGTTGAATCATGAAGTTAGGTTATTTTGCACTATGTACGTCTGTTAATGGATTTTCAAAATTTGTACTTTTGGAATTAAAATAGAATGGAAATACAACCAACTGTAGCACCCACTATCTACCAATATTTATGGCTTTGAAAATATTTTTGAAAATATAAATATAAGAATATTTATTTTTTGAATTGACGTACTTATAAGCGTGGTTTGAAATAATTAAAATATTATATTTATTTATAAAATTAACTTTTCAATATTTGTATTTGTATTGCTTTGGCTATATTAAAAAAATTATATTTTTTGTAATATTACTGCACTTCTACGAAAGTCGACAACCTGTGTGGAATGCAATCCATGATGGAGGGTATATAAAGTTCGGCCTGGCCGAACTTAACGCCGTTTTTACTTGTTTTCTTTAAGCCGGGATAACAAGCTGCGATAACAGAAACGTTAATAAAAATGTAATTGTTTGCTCAAAATACAAAATTCTTTTTTCACATTGTCGCCAACCACAGTATAAATATTGAACTTTTTTTGACTGAGCCTCGATAACCTGGATAATTATGCAGGCTAAGTCCAAATTTTTTAACTCCACATTATTTTTTCAAAATTTGTTTTCGTACACATATTGATATTGCTTTTGGCGACAATTTTAAAAAATATTTTTTTATTTTGAGTGAAATTTTAACATTTTATTTAAATTTTTGCTATCGCAGCTCTTGCTACCCAGTCTTAAAGAGAAACAGCCATACTATATACAGGGTTTTCCAACAAGAGGTGTTATTTTGAATCACCCGGTATTTCGGTAGCTGTCACTTTTGAAGCTTTTATTCTTTGACATTTGACAAGTAGAAACTACGCCCTTACTACACGCCTTATACACGCTTCAACAACGCATTGCAATTAGTAAAATTCATGAATGAAAATGATCCGGAATTCCATCGAAAAATCATCTTGACTGCTGAGGCCCATTTTCACCTCGGTGGCTACGTCAACAAGCAAAATTGTCGCATCTGGGGCTCGGAAAACACAAGAGTTATTGTTGAGAAGCCTCTCCATCCTCATGTTTGGTGCGGTTTATGGTCTGGCGGGGTCATTGGACCTTACTTTTTCGAAAATGACGTTGGATCAACAGTTACGGTGAATGGATTGCGCTATCGAGAGATGATTAATGATTTTTTTATGGTCGGAGTTGGATGGCATTGATCTGGACAACGTTTACCTTCAACAAGACGGCGCTACGTGTCACACAAGAAACGAAACCATTGCTCTTTTACGGGAAAAGTTTCCGGACCGTGTTGTCTCTCGAAGAGGTGATCACAATTGGCCACCGAATTCTTGTGATTTAACACCTTGCGACTTCTTCCTTTGGGGCCACGTGAACGATAAGTTGTACGTCAACAGCCCAGCGTCGATTCAAGACGATCAAAGATAGAATTCGTGAGGCTATCGTGGACATAGGGCAGCCACTTTGCGATTTGTTTATGGAAAATTTCATGAAAAGGATATGGTTCTGTAAGCGTGGTCGTGGTGGCCATTTGGCAGATGTTGTTTTTCATTATTAACAGCATAACTTCCTCTTTATTATGAAATAAACATCCGATCATTTATCTCAAAAATGGCATTTTTTCTTTGAATACCAAAATAACACCTCTTGTTGGAAAACCCTGTATATGTCCAAATAATACTTCAAGCCAATTCAAGAAGTTAATATAAAGCATAAAATTTTTTTATTTTTTTATACCGAACGTAGGGGTCTCGCTTTTAAATTTTTCTATATAACTTCTGCATTTATAAACGGATTTTAAAGTGTGATACAGCGATGTTTTTGTCTCGATGAGGCCGATTTTTTTGTCTTTGAAGTCAGAAGAGTTTCATGATTTTATGCAAGCTTTAATTTTCTGATATTAGAGTGGTACATTAGGGTAGTAGCAACTGAGATATGATGGGTAAGTACCAGAAGGGGATGCTTGAGCTCAATGACTTCAAAGACAAAAAAATCGGCCTCGTCGAGACAAAAACATCGATGTATCACACTTTAAAATCCGTTTATAAATGCAGAAGTTATATAGAAAAATGTAAAAGCGCGACCCCTACGTTCGGCATAAAAAATAAAAAAAAATTTTTTGAAACTACCTTTCAATAATACTTCATATTCGAAGGTGTACGGCGAACTTTTTTTTGAGGTACGCCCTAATGTACACACCTAATTAAGTGTTTCTAGCTGTTGTCGTTTGATAGGTACGATTTTTATCCATTTGCGCTCATTTCACCACCTGCGAATAAGAATCACTGTATGGTGCACGTTTTTGTTATAGTGGATACCGCATACCCAATATCAAGTAAGTACAAGCAGACATAATAAAAAAACATACTTAAATACTCAAAATATTAAGGGGTTTTCAGTCCTTGTGAGGGATTTTTTCCTTATGGATCGATTTCACCCAGTTGCAATCCCAACCGATCTACGAGTATAAGACGCATTTATGGAAAATTTGGACGTCCTAGCTCCATTCGTGCTTTCAACAGATGGACATGGCTAGATCGCCTTAGAATTTTGTGACGATCAAAAATATATATCGAGGGCTTTTATTCGTAAGTGGCTATGAACAATTTTTTCGAAAATGAGTTTTTGAGGCCAAACTATTCTCAGATTTGGATGTCATCTGTCATATAAATTTGGAGAAGAAATTTTGTTCTAAAGCCATTTTATTTTAAAATTTTTCTGATTTGGCTATCAACTCACACGTTAGTTTGTGGCTGCATAAGTGGTTATGAACATATAAATAATATAGTTAAAAAATGGAACAGCATATAACCGAAGGTGTAATTCGCTACAACGATTTTGTTTAAAACATTTTTCTACATTTAGGACATATCGTACTATCAAATTCCATCATTACGCGGTTAATAGCATTTTGGTTCCCAAGTTATCAGGCTAAAATAGGATAAAAAGTGGCTGTAAAGAAGATGTAGTGAAATACTTAGGTATACACATATGTAGATAAATTCCTCTATTTTAATGGCCATATCAAAACACAAATCCCAAAAGCAAGGAGAGCCTTCTTCAATTATAAAGCTTTATTCATTTCAAAATACATAATACCAGAAGTTAAAATATTATTATATAAACCTTTAATAAGACCAATTTTAACATACGGTTGTCCCATATGGTTCAACATATCGCCATCTTATATGGAACGGATAAGGAAATTCGAAAGAACTTGCCTCCGAGCTTGTACAGGTGGCGCAAAAATAACCTTCCGATGTTTTTTGGCTGTAATTTAAAAAAAAAAATGAAAAACTTTGATTCTTCTTGTGGATTATTTTTCTGGAGCAGTGTAGCGTAACATTGTTTATTAACGTGTATTTCGCATGTGTTTACTACACAAATGTCAAAACAGAACTGACATTAGGGTCCAATCGCAAAATTTATGGCATTTTCTGATAGGAGGATTACTTTTGCCCCACCTTGTACTTCTCTTCATAGATCTCCGAACAGTAATTATACTAAATATATTTCTAACCGCATATTGTATAACTCCTCAAACATAACAAGAATTGATATTTTTATTATAAATAATTTTTTTGTAACTTTTTCATTACATATATTATAACATAAGTGTATGAATTTACATATACTAGAAAATGTAAAAATGTATAAATGTACTATATGTATATATTAAGCGTACCTGAGTTCACAAAATAAACAATAAAAAAGTGGCTGTAAAGTCAAAAATTGTGAAAAGTATCTTTAGAAAAACCCGCATAACTTTTTATCATATTGAGAATACCAAAACATATGATTGCTGACTTCATTCGGAATATTTGTGTCAGAAAAGTTTCAGAATCCTGAACAGAGAAAGTTTAAATATAAGCAAATGCAACAGCGAATTTGGGATTTTTCAAAAATTGCAACGATTTTCGCGACTGGCTACATACATATATTTAAACTTTCTCTGTTCAGGATTCTGAAACTTTTCTGACACAAATATTCCGAATGAAGTCAGCAATCATATGTTTTGGTATGGTGGCTGATGAATGATACTACATTAAGAAACTAAAATAACTTTTTGTCTAATTCAGGTATATTACTTTTTCTTTGTTCATTTAACAACTGATACATTTTTATTAAACCTTTTTAACGGATTTTAAAAATAATAGAATTTAAATGACATGACGATAGTCGGTGGCGTATGTGCAAAGTTCATTATTCATTACTTCCGGCAGAGTTGCTGTAAGAATTGTCTCAATTGTTGTTCGAATGCATTGCTTTAAATCATCCATTTTGTTTTGATTTGTTTTTTGAACTTCCAGATGAAATAACCCCACAAGAAAAATATAGGTCAGTGAGGTCACGAGACTTTGGGGCCAACTAAATGTCGAGTTTCTAGAAATCAGCTTCTTAGGGAACTTTCGCAGCAATTCTCTCTCATAGCAAGACCTGGCTATGTGACAAAGTCGCATCATCCAGTTGAAACCACATAGTGTTGAAAGGGATTCACTTTCGATGCAGTTCTGCAAAGAAAAAGTACTTTAACAACAGCATTAAGTAGCATGGTAGCAGCATTCATCAGCCACCCTGTATATGATACAAGCGACATTTGTTCTTATTACACAAACAACAATTCAGTCGGGTCCGTTGGCTGGAACGCGAGAAAATCATAAAACAAAAATGTCATGTGTGAAAATCATTTTAGCCATATTTGCCGCGAAAATGGATATTTTCCAAATATCCGCAAATACCGCAATATCCACTTTTTTTAAAAAATTTTTGAAAAAAGGATAAAAAAATGGCACCAATCTGGCGGATGAAGCTGGAAACTTTAAATTCGCCGGGTACATCCAAGAAAATACGTTTTCTACACAACATTGCCAACATTTCATAAAAAAACGTTATCGAGTTTACAATAAGCCTTATTTATATATTTCAGCATTAATGGTTATGTGCTTATTTCAAAATCCACAGTGCTCAATTTTAAACGTGCAAAAGTGGCTATGAACCATAAAACCGCGAATAATATTTGAAATTTCCTATTATTCGCGGTTTTATGGTTCGTAGCCACTTTTTAATCGTAGCAATTTGTAATGCTCTTTAGATTAAACTGTAGAAGAATGATTCATAATTACTCTTAAAATTAAGGAGTAAATCAGTTTTTTCGCTCTCCTGAAAAGTTGTGTTTTTGTTCATAGCCACTTATGAATACAAACCCTCGATATACTTTATAGGGTCTCAGTCGATATTTCAAGGTGATACAAACGGAATGACAAAGTAGGTCTCAATGTTTGTACACCACACACCTCAGCTTCGGTTAGCCCAATATGTCTCATCTTCCAGATTTTTAGCTATAATCCCTCACAGTTCATGTTAGCTATAAAGTATTTCAGCTGTTTCTACATGAAATTTCATTCAAATATTTATAAATTGGGACGCAAATACTTTTGGCGATTTACATACCGAGTCAAGACGGAAAGCAAGATCTGCCGATTTTACCGATGCGGGGTTTGAAGTGATTGGTCCGTAGTACTCGCTCGAACGATTAATGAATCCAAATGGTCATCAACAATGACGGCACCCATGTGATCGATATAATCTTCGAATTATATAAGGAACAGGTTGATCTGTGCATATTATTAAGAAATTAAAAAAACCTTGTTCAGATTCTTTACATTAGAATCAAATTTCGTTTTCAACCTAGAAATAATACACAAACTTCACTAAAGAAGCAGAATTTATTTATGCGCTAATTTCGAAAGCAAACGCTTTTTAGTTTGTGATCCACCCTGTGCACTATGTCCTCAACTTAGAGGACTGACTGGAACAGTGTAATTGTCACAGATTTTCCCTTAAATTTAAATAAGGCCCGACCGATTGAACTCACTAGCTTAAAACTACGAGACTGTATAAAGTGGCAGCATTGTTATCCATTGAAGGGAAATCTTGAAATCTGTCACCATACACGATACTCTTTAATTCTTGCTAAATTCCTAAGCCTAAATGCTAAGCTAGTAAACCCGATCGGTCAGGTCTTTAGTATGCTTAGTAACAGGGATTTAGAAATGTACGACCATTGCTGACTGAATGATCCCGAAGACTACATAAAGTTATTAATATTTAATATGTAATGTGTCTTAAATATGCCCCAATTAATCGCACAATAATAATTCCAATTAAGAACTTTCCATTTTTTAATTCGGCTGCAGAATCGACAACAATACCGAATCCTTCAAACGTCTCGGCAGTCCTGCCATCCTCTTCGTATTCGAAGTTATCTATCGATTGATATATTGTTGTATTCGGTGGCAGATAAGTGCCGGTTTTACTCATTAATGCGGTGCCATCGAATGCCAAAAGATCTCGAAAGTAGTGCTCCTATATGTATGGGCAAATAGAGAAAAGTGTATATTCGATTTAATTGCTTGATGATAATTAATTGAATTATACCTCATTGGTATTTATGTAGATGGGTTGCGGATAATCCAACCATATGACATCGCCGCCACCACCACATGATTCCGATTGTGTGATCGTGCTTTTGCCTATGTATACATAATACTCAGGATTAATTTGAATCACCTCGAATAGACCCAATGTCTTCATTTGTGACAATTCGGTTTTCTCGTCGGGATTGCGAATATCACCCAAAGGTTCACAAAAGTGGTAACTATATTTCGACTTCCTAACCTAGAACATTGTAAATTGTTTAAATGATACAAAAAGGAGCAAAGCTTGGTGGTAGAAATTGGGAATAAATCAGCCATTTCAAAATAAAGGGTGATTTTTTAGCTATTATCTTTTTGGCAACACTGGTTTAAACAGCTGACGCACGTTTCGTGTTTTGTTTCACTAACAAACATCTTCACCATGAATCGTCTTACAAACGAACAACGCTTGCAAATTATTGAATTTTATTATCAAAATGCGTGCTCTGTTAAGAAAGTTCATCGCGCGCTTCCATTTTATGGTCAGTTTAATCTACCCACTGAAGCTGCTATTCGGGCTATTGTGACTAAATTTCGCACCAAATTTACATTGTTGGACATTAAACCACCAACACGCTTACGTAGAGTGCGAACTGAAGAAAATATCGCAGCTGTATCGGCCAGTGTTAATGATGACCATCAATTATCGATTCGTCGCCGTTCACAGCAATTGGGCCTCTGTTACTCAAAAACGTGGAAATGCCAAAATTGGACTAAGCGGATGGATCATTTGAGGCGCAGCCAAGGTCAACATTTGCATGAAATAATCTTCAAACATTAAATTATATGGACCGCACTATCGATTCAAATAAAGATTTCATGCATTTTTCTGAATTTTTTGCGTTTTTTTTTTTTTGAAAAACTTTCCTATAGCTTTTAAAAAATCACCCTTTATAAGGTGGGCCATTTAAAATTTTAAATTTGAATTGTAGAATAACATTCATTTTTTACCCTCCACCTAAGGATGGGAGTATATTCACTTTGTCATTCCGTTTGTAACACCCTGAATTATTCATCGGAGACTCCATAAAGTGTATATATTTTGGGTTGTGGCAAAAATCCTAAAACGATCTAACCATGTCCGTCTGTCTGTCTGTTGAAAGCACGTTAGCCGCCGAAAGAGGTGATCTAGGAGGTTCAAATTTTCTCTGAATGTGGGACGAAAAGGGATAAAAATGGTACCAGTGATACAACAACAGTAGAATCATGAAATTCGCTATGTACATCCCTCTAAATGAGTAGACACGTAAAATAGAAGGATTTTTGAAATTCTTACTTTTTCAATTGAAAAAGAGGGATAAAAATGGTACTAACCATACCGCTGAAGTTGAAATCATGAAATTGGATGTATACATTAATTATACTTTAATTGTGTAGACGCGAAACATAAAGGAATTTTTCTAAATTTATATTTATATGGGTAAAATTACGCAAAAGGGGATAAAAATGGTACCAACTATTGAGAAGACTCGAAAAATAAATATATCTTTCGATAGTCGGTATAAAATTGGTACCAACTAAACCGCAGAAGTTGAAATCGTATACATTCATTTGACTCTATAGACGCGAAACATGAAGGAATTTTTTGAAATTTGTACTTTTAAACGGAAAATGGAGCGATTGGGGATACAAATGGTACCAATCAAACGTGAAATTAGGTATGTACATTGCTCTGACTGCGTAGACGCGAAAAATAAAGAGATCTTTCGATATTCGTACCTTCAGGATCTAAATGGAATTAAATTTGGCACCAATCAAACGGCTGTAGCTAGAATCATGAAATTTGGCTTCGGCCTTCATGAAGCTCATTTTCATCTCGGTGGCTATCTCAATAAGCCAAATTGCCGCATATGGGTTTCAGAAAACCCACACGTGACTATTGAGAAGCCAATGCATCCATAACGAGTCTGTGTTTGGTGTGGATTTTGGGCTGTACTTAAAAATTGGGTTGATGGGATGAGTTACTGCCGAGCCAGAAGTTGTATATCATATGAATGACATTGTGTTCCATTAATAATTGACAAAGTTCGATCTTTCCTATAACACCAGAAATTTGAAAAAATGATCAGTACTTTTTTATAACTGAATCTAATTTAAAGTTTTAAATGGCCCATCCTATACCTGGCCTTATGAGAAGCTTTACTATATAGTATATTATAGCTTTATGCAAAATTATTCTTAAAATTAATGCCATTTTTATATGAATCCATTATCGATTCTATGTAAAATCATCAAATTTATTTTCCCGAGCTTTAAAAATTTTCCATCAAGAGACTTCGTAATGACGAGCTGATCTAATCGACCATTTCAGGCGCGTTATTCCAATGAATTGAAATTGGTTTACCACAATGAGACTTGCTATCCTCGTTGACCCAAGGCTAAGTACTTAAACACTTTTCTATTTGTAGTTAATGAGAATTATTACGGGCCATTCTGTTCGTTGTGTATTTTGTACACATTACTTGTATATACTCCATGGCTTAACAATGTTGATAAGCTTAATTAAAATATCAGCTAATTTACAAACCTCATACTTGAAGGACATGATAACAATTCCCAAATTTTTCGTTGAGGCCCACTCCAAATTTCCGTATCTGATGTTTGTGAACACCATATGCAGCTCCACTGGTAAATATCTTCTGGCATCTTGCCGTTCAACATCAGCTGGGCTTTCGTTCAACCAATTCAAGTAGATATATTCGAAACGATATTTTTCAGCGCCAAGCGGACCATTTTCAATAGTTGGTATACCATTTTTTGGATATGTATGCTTTATTATAATCGAACGACCATTATTTTCGTAAGTGGTCTTGATTGGAAGTCGGGCAAATAGATTATAAATCAGTTCACTGAAGTTCCTTTTGAGAATATTGAAATTATTATCAGCCAGAGGTATGTGATATTTTCCCATGCATGCAGAACTCTCGACAAACGCTGAAAATTAAAATGAAGAACAAAAAAATATGATTTAAAATTAACTCGAACAGATTAATCTAAATAAAGATTGAAAAAATAGAATTTCGGTATGAAAGTGATATTACAACTTTTGGTTTTGTTTTTAGATCACCATTATCTGATACATACCCGATCAGATAAGAAATGCGAGGATAGTTCATCAAGTGGTCGATATTTGTTAGATAACATTTCAAAATCATGGGGTTTAAAAAAATAGTTTGAATACTGAAAATGCCAAACTAATTAAAAACAACGGTTGTTTAGAATAATAACTGTTGGACAGCATTTTTGGAACAGAGCAGCGACCCCATAATTCTGATGGGGCATGTTGAGTATATAATTTTTGTAGCACCAAAAAGTAAATAAAAGTTTTAGCGGGCGAAATGGGACAAAAAGGTATAAAAATGGTACCAATGATACGACAACAGCTAGAAACATGAAATTTGGAATGTACATCCCTCTCATTGCGTAGATACGTAAAGTAGAGAAATTTTTGAAAATGAAAATCCTAATAAACTGATTTAATTTAATAGAAATAATATTCACTCCATAATTCCACAGTCGTGATATGGAGTGAATGATGTTTCATGTTTTCCATATGTCCTCACACAAAGAAGTAGAAAGAAAGGCAACTTTCGATATTCATAATATCGATTTACTTCTAATGGAAATTGGTTGAAAGGACATTGATCTTAACCAATTTTCGAAAATTAACTTACCAAATTGCATCAGTACTACTGAGCATAATAAGAACAACATTTCAAACGTACTAATATAAAACATATTTTTATATTTGGAAACTCAATCCTTTTCAAATAAATCTCAACTTTAAAATGGCGAAAATATCAAAAGTATTTTTCAAAAGTGATTTACATAATTGCATGTTGTTGGGTAGCCAACCTTGATTACGGCACAGGAGAGTACAAAAGTTAGACAATAGTTTGAATAAAATACATACATAACCATGCAATTGCAATGGGTAAATTCCAATGGGAATGCACATTTATGAAGCAAATACTTTCAGATGTACATAAATACGAGGATCGTATGCCAAGTCAAGTAAAACAAGTAAAAACGCGGCTAAGTTCGGCCGGGCCGAACTTTATATACCCTCCACCATGTATTGCATTCCACAGAGGCTGTCGATTTTCGTAGAAGTGCAGTAATATTACAGGAAAATATATATTTTTTTAATATAGGCAAACCAAAACAAATAAAAATATTGAAAAAATTATTTTATAAATAAATATAATATTTTTATTATTTCAAGCCACACTTATATTATTTATATTTTTAAAAAAGCTTAAATACCATAAATATTGGTAGGTAGTGGGTGCTACAGTTTCTATTTTAATTCCAAAAGTGCAGATTTTGAAAATCCATTATCTCACGTACATAATGCAAAATAACTTATCTCATGATTCAGCCAATTTTTGCCGTAAAAGTACGAATTTGGATTTTTTATTTTGCGTGTCTATGTAGTCAGAGGAATGTATACACCGAATTCCATGATTCTAGCTGCGGCCATTTGGTTGGTACCATTTTTATCCCCTTTTTCCAATTTTACCCCCTTAAGAGTACGACTATCTAAAATCTCTTCATTATACGTGTCTACGCAATTAGAGGGATGTACACACCGAATTTCATCATTCTAGCATTCGTTTAGTTGGTACTATTTTTATCCCTCTGTACCCATTATATCCCTTGAAAGTACGAATTTGGAAAAACCTTTTATTTTTCGTGTCTACGCAGTCAGGGGAATCTATACTCCAAATTTCGTAATTCTAGCTGCGGTCATTTGGTTGGTACTATTTTTATCCCCTTTTTTCCATTTGAACCCCAAAAAGGACGAATTTCGAAAAATTCTTCTATTTTACGAGTCTACGTAATCAGAGGAATGTCTACACCGAATTTCATTATTCTAGGTGCAGCCGTTTGGTTGGTACTATTTTTATCCCTCTTTTCCCATTTTATCCCTTAATAGTACGAATTAAGAAAAAATAATTTCATATTATGTATCTACTCAATTAGAGGAATGTACACACCGAATTTCGTGTTTCTAGCTGTTGTCGTTTGATAGGTACCATTTTTATACCTTTTTGTCCCATTTCACCCTCTACGAAAAAAAGCACGTTTTTGTTACAGGGGAAATGCGCATATCCAATATCAAGTAAGTACAAGCCGACATATTGAACAAATATGCCCAACCGATCTACGACTATAAGAAGTATTTATGCAAATTTTGGACCTCCTAGCTCCTTTCGTTTAGATCCTAGTGTGCTTTCAACGGACATGGCTAGATCGTCTTAGAATTTTATGACGATCAAAAATATATATACTTTATATGGTCTCACGTCGATATTTCAAGGTGTTACAAACGGAATGACAAAGTTAGTATACCCCCATCCTGGAGGTGGAGGGTATAAAAAGTATATATACATATAACAAGTAAACTGGCGTAAATTTCACAAAAACGTTGCACGGCGGGTTTCAAATAGATTTGTTAATCAATTCCGTAACTTTTGAACAAAAAAGTTATTTTGACGAAATGTTACATGCAGATCCGTTGATCAAAATAATTCAAGATGGGTATTAATTACATCTAAATTATGTCTTCTACACGAAAAGTGAAATAAATTAGCATCCGCAGGCAGAAAAATTACAAGCGAAATAAAGTTGTCGCCTTTTTGAAAAAATAAAACGAAAAAAGGATATTTTTTATAAATTTTGTCTTTAGAAGCGTATAAATTCTGATTGAAGTGACACATTTTCACCAATTCCATTGTCTGAAATTTCGTAAGCACTCTAAAAATATAAATATCTAATAAATCTATATAAAGGGAGGTTAAATTGTAAGGGTCGATGTTGAATGTGAACCACACCTAAAAGTCAAGTTTTGTTCTGCATTTCATTTGATATTTCTCAATTTCGAGCAACGCTTTAAAGTTATTCAGGCTTATTGTGAAAATGGGCGTTCAAATCAAAATACATATCGTGCACTTCGTGATTTTTTCGGTCAATTTAATCGTCCAAATGTGCGTACAATCGGAAAAATCGTGCAAAAATTTTAGCAAACCGGGTCTTTAGGAGATATGAAAACACCAGTGCATGCTCGTACTGCAGAAAATATTGCTGCTGTTCGGGATAGTGTGGCTGAAAAGCCGTCCACCTCAACTCGTCGTCGTGCCCAACAATTGCAGCTCTCACGCTCGCCGTTGATGAACAATATGCATAAAGACTTGCACGCTTACAAGGTGCAATTGACTCAAGAACTAAAGCCTCTTGACCATTCCAAACGTCGTCAATGGTCAGAATGGTGGCAAGAAATGGCAACAGTGGATTAACAATTTTCTAAGAAAATCATCTTCACTGATGAGGCACATTTTCACCTCAGTGGATTCGTCAATAAGCAGAATTGCCGCATTTGGGCGAATGATAATCCAAGAGTGATTGTCGAAAAACCAATGCACCCACAAAGAGTGGCTGTTTGGTGCGGTTTATGGGCTGGCGGCATCATCGGGCCGTATTTATACACTCCACGAGAGTATTATGTCTTTGTGCATTTGTTTGTAACACCCAAAAGGAAACGAGATAGACCCATTGTTAATTATACCGATCGTGTTAGAATCACTTTCTGAGTCGATTTAGCAATGTCCGTCTGTCTGTCCGTCCGTCCGTCCGTCCGTCCGTCCGTCCGTCCGTCCATCTATTCTTGTAATCACGATACAGGTCGCAATTGTAGACAGAACCAAATGAAACTTTGCACAACGATGTTTTTCGGGATAAGGACAAACGCTATTTAATTTGAAGAAAATCGGTTCAGATTTAGATATAGCCCCCATACGAATTTCACTCCCGATTTGACTCTTTTCACTCTAGATACCACATATTACAACAGATTTTCTTTAAATTTGGCAAAACATCTTATATTGTAACTAGAAACACCTGTGGTAAAAATGTGTTAGATCGGTTCAGATTTATATATAGCTCCCATACAAATTTCTCTCCCGATTTGACTTTTTCCGCTCTAGAGACCACATAATGTATCATATTGTCTTCAGATTTGGTAAAACATCTTATATTTCCACTAGAAACACCCATGGTGAATATCGGTCAGATCGGTTCAGATTTATATATAGCTCCCATACAAATTTCGCTCCCGATTTGACTTTTTCCGCTCTAGAAACCACATATTGTATCAGATTGTCTTCAGATTTGGTAAAACATCTTATATTCCCACTAGAAACTCCCGTGGTGAATATCGGACAGATCGGTTCAGATTTATATATAGCTCCCATACAAATTTCGCTCCCGATTTGACTTTTTCCGCTCTAGAAACCACATATTGTATCAGAATGTCTTCAGATTTGGCAAAACATCTTATATTTAAACTAAGAACATCTGTGGTGAAAATAGGACAAATCGGTTCAGATTTATATATAGCTCCCATACAAATTTCGCTCCCGATTTGACTTTTTCCGCTCTAGAAACCACATATTGTATCAGAATGTCTTCAGATTTGGCAAAACATCTTATATTTAAACTAAGAACATCTGTGGTGAAAATAGGACAAATCGGTTCAGATTTAGATATAGCACCCATACAAATGTCGTTCCCGATTTGACATTTTCCTCTGTAGAAACCACATATTGTACTCGATTTTCTTTAAATTTGGCACAACATCTTATAATCTTACTAGAAACACCTATGCAGAAATTGGGTAAGATCGGTTCAGATTTAGATATAGCCCCCATATAAATGTCGCTCCCGAATTGACTTTTTCCGCTTTAAATGCCACATATTCTAATCGATTTTCTTTAAATTTGGCACAACATCTTATAATCTAACTAGAAACACCTGTGGCTAAAGCGGGCTAGATCGGTTCAGATTTAGATATAGGCCCCATACAAATGTCGCTCCCGATTTGAATTTTGCGCTCTAAAAACCATATATTGTACCCGATTTTCTTTAAATTTGGGACAACATCTTATAATCCAACTAGAAACACTATTCAGAAATTGGGTAAGATCGGTTCAGATTTAGATATAGCCCCCATACAAATGTCGCTCCCGATTTGACTTTTGCCGCTTTAAAAGCCACATATTGTGCTCGATTTTCTATAAATTTCGCACAACATCTTATAATCTTACTAAACAAAACTATGGTGAAAGTGGGTATGATCGGTTCAGATTTAAATATAGCCCAAATTCAAATGTTGCTCCCATAAGTTTAACCGATTTTGGCCAAACTATACATTTTATATACCACCTATTTCGTTCCAGCTTTTAATATATCCTCAGACAAATGTCCTTTCCGATATAAAATTTTTTGTCAAACACATATATTTACAGGATACAAAAAACCTTCCCGTTTTAACTTTTTCACCGAATTGAATTGTATTCGGATTGAAAGTGGAGTGTATCATAGAGTCGGCTCCGCCCGACTTTAGCCTTTCCTTACTGGTTTTTTTTTTGCAAAACGAGACCGGTCAGGCAGTTACTGTGAATGATCTTCGCTATCGTGAGATGATAACGAACTTTTTATGGTCCGAATTGATGAAAGATATGGATGTGAACGAAACAATGGCTCTTTAGCGCGGAAAATTCAATGGGCGTATTATCTCAATGTCAATTGTCCGCCAAGGTCATGTGATTTGACTCCGTTGGACTTCTCTCTTTGGGGTTATTTGAAAGAAAAGGTACACGTCGATAAGCCAGCAACAAATCAGGAGCTAAAGGATGAAATAATTCGGTACATTAACGGCATAGAACCTCAATTATGCCTCAGCGTCATCGAAAATTTGGACCATCGGATGCAGGTGTGCCTCGTCGCAGCGGCAGCGGCCATTTGGCCGATATTTTGTTCCATACATAATTGAACCATACCAATATTATCATAATAAAAAGAAATGACAATAATTTTCTAAATAATTTGTGTTTATTCAAAATCAACATCGGCCCTTAAAATTTAACCACCCTTTATATATATAAAGAGTGATTTTTTTGAGGTTAGGATTTTCATGCATTAGTATTTGACAGATCACGTGGGATTTCAGACATGGTGTCAAAGAGAAAGATGCTCAGTATGCTTTGACATTTCATCATGAATCGTCTTACAAACGAACAACGCTTGCAAATTATTGAATTTTATTATCAAAATGCGTGCTCTGTTAAGAAAGTTCATTGCGCGCTTCCATTTTATGGTCAGTTTAATCGACCCACTGAAGCGGCTATTCGGGCTATTGTGACTAAATTTCGCACCAAATTGTTAATGATGACCACCAATTTTCGATTCGTCGCCGTTCGCACCAATTGGGTCTCTGTTACTCAAAAACGTGGAAATGCCAAAATTGGACTAAGCGGATGGACCACCTAAGACGCAGCCGCGGTAAACATTTAAATGAAATTATCTTCAAAAAGTAAATGTCATGGACCAATCTAACGTTTCAAATAAAGAACCGATGAGATTTTGCAAATTTTATGCGTTTTTTTTTTTTTAAAAGTTATCAAGCTCTTAAAAAATCACCCTTTATAAGTGTTGCGTGATTGAGTGACTGACTGATCACTGTCCTGACAAAACGGCTAGAGCCAGAATCATGAAATTTGGTGTGTACATTTCTCTTACTGTGTGATAAGAAGGGATGATGCGAAATTCGTACTTTTAAGAGGTCAAATAGTGTAAAAAGGGATAAAAATAGTACCACCGCCCTGACCAAACGGCTGGGCGTAGAATATTGAAAATTCCTCTTATAGCTTCAACGCACCCAATAAAATATTTTTTAATTCGTACTTTTTGGGGATAAAATCGGGTAAAAAGGGATAAAAATGGTAACAATCAAACGGATGGAGCTGGAATCATAATTTGGTGTGTTCATCCTTCAAAATGCTTAGAAACACAAAATGAACGAGTTTTTCGAAATTCGTAATTTTTAAGGGGTGAACGAGGAAAAGGGGATAAACAGATACGAACAACTGGCTGAAGCTGCAATTTTGCAATTTGGTGTGTATATTCGTCTTACAGTGTAGATGAGTGATAACAAGGAATTTTCCTTGTACTTTTAAGGAATTAAATGGGTTAAAAATTGTACCACCGCCCTGACCAAACGACTGGGCCTGGAATCTTGAAATTTGGAACACATTATAACACGGATGCGACGTAGACGCCCAACATGAATTATTTTTTCGAAATTTGTACGTTTAAGGCCACAAGCGACATAAAAAATGATTAAAAATTGTACTTACTAAAAATGTTACTTTCTTTAACTCCCTTCCAACTACGCCAAAAATGTGAATTTTTTCTTGTACTTCCTATATCTCTTAAACTAATTGAGGCACCCACACATGTGGGATCATTTTTTGTCGATATTCACGAGCAGAATATCACTTATCTTTGTAATCGGTTCATAATTGTACTTTTGACAATCATTTTAAAATTTTACATTATCAAGATGATCCCTCTATAACTACTAGTGATTTTGCAAAGCATCTGAAAAACAGTTTTTCCGTTCAAAAGTTAACAATTAAAACAAATCAAAACAAAATCGATTTGGAGCCACTGTGTGGCGGCCTGATACCTGATCGATATAAGGAACTGTTTCAGTGCATTATATATTAAGGAAATATGTAAAACATCCACATATTTTTTTCATCACAATTAAATTTAATTTTCCATAAAATAATACACAAACTTCACTATTTAACTGATGAAGCAGAATTTATTTGTGCGCTAATTACGAAAGTGCAGGCTTTTTAGTTTGCGATCCACCCTTATGTGTACTAAGTCCTCAACTTGGAGGACTAACTGGTGTAGTGTAATTGTCATCGATCTTCTCTCGACAGTTCTTAAATTAAAAAAAAGTTCTGTTCGATTGGACTCACTAGCTTAAAACCAAGAGACTGAATATAGTGACAGCAGCATACTCCTTAACAAAGAGACGCTTAATTTTTTTGTAAATTTCATCCAAATATAAAGCTATTAAGCCCAACCGATCAGGCTTATAGTATGTTTAGTATCAGAATTTTAAAAATGTTCTCCAAGACACGATCATAGCTGAGGGGATGATCCTAAAGACTACATAAAAATATCCCCCAATTAATCGCATTGCCTCTTGCACAATAATAATTCCAATTAAGAACTCTCCTTTTTTGAATTCAGCTGCAGAATCGACAACGATTCCAAAACCTTCAAACGTTTCGGCAGTCCAATTATTTTTGGCGTACTTATAATTATCTATCGATTGATATATTGTGGTATTCGGTGGCAGATAAGTGCCGGTTTGACTCATTAAAGCGGAGCCATCGAGTGCCAAAAGATCGCGAAAGTAGAGTTCCTATATGAAAATAAAGATTGGATTTAATTGCTTGTAGAATTAATGAACTAATTAAATTAATGGAATATTACATCAGTTGCATTTATTACGATGGGTACCGGATAGTCCAACCATATAACATCACCACCACATGATTCCACCTGATGTTTGAACGTGCTTTTGCCTATATATGCATAGTATTCAGAGTTAAATTCAGCCGCACTGAATAGATCTGTAGCCATTGTTCCCAACACTTCAGTTTTCTCATTTGGATTAGGAATATCAACCAAAGGTTTACCAAATTCGTAATCATAATTCCACTCGATTACCTAGAAAGTTGTAGTGTTTAAAAGATCAAAAAAAAAAACGATGGCAATGAACAAAGTTTGTGGGAGAGTTCGGAAATAGATATATATATATATATATGTATGTTCAATTAAAGATAATATACCTTATACGTAAATGACATGACAACAATTCCCAAATTTTTCGTTGAGGCCCACTCGAAATTTCCGAATCTGATGTTTGTGAACACCATGTGCAGCTCCAATGGTAAAGAGTGTTTTGCATCAGCTAGGCTTTCGTTCAGCCAATTGAAGTAGATAAATTCGAAACGATATTTTTCATCGCCCAGCGGACCATTTTCAATAGTTGGTATAGCATTTTTTTGATATTCATACTTTATAATAATTGTATGACCATTATTTTCGTAAGTGGCTTTGATGGGAAATCGGGAAAATCGATTATAAGACAATGCACTGAAGTTCCTTTTGAGAATATTGAAATCGTTATCAGCTGAAGGTATGTGGTATTTTCCTAAGCATGCAGAACTCTCGACAAATTCTGAAAGTACAGTAAAGAGCAAAAGATATGATATTGAATAAACTCGTGCAAGATTGGAGATAGAATATCCCTCAAACTAAATTTTCTTCAGTGCCATTTGGAGTTTTTTCCCAAAAACTTTGGTGTTAGGAGCAGTGACGCACAGTGGTTCAGAATCACAATCCATCGGCCAAAATTCAATAACTTTTGTTCTAGTAGATATTTTTATACCCTCCACCTCCAGGAAGGGGGTATACTAACTTTGTCATTCCGTTTGTAACACCTTGAAATATTGACCTGAGACCCTATAAAGTATATATATTCTTGATCGTCATAAAATTCTAAGACGATCTAGCCATGTCCGTCCGTCCGTCTGTTGAAAGCACGCTAGCATCTAAACGAAAGGAGCTAGAACGTTCAAATTTTCCATAAATGTGTCTTATAGTCGTAGATCGGTTGGGATTGAAATGGGGCGAAATCGGCCCAAAGGGAAAATTTTTTCCCTCACAAGGACTAAAAATACCCATAATAATCCTTAATATTTTAGTGTATTAATGCATGCTTTTTGAATATGTCTGTTTATATTTGCTTGATAATGGGTATGCGCATTCCCCCGGTAACAAAAACGTGCACCATAAAGTGATTCTTATTTGTAGAGGGTGAAATGGGGCAAAAAGGGATAAAAATGGTACATATTAAACGACAACAGCTAGAAACACAAAATTCAGTGTGTATATTTCTCTAATGGAGTAGATACATAATATAAAAGTATTTTTTCCAAATTAGTACTTTTAAGGGGTAAAATGGGAATAGAGGGATAAAAATGGTACCAACCAAACGGCTGTCCCTAGAATAATCAAATTCGGTGTATACATTCCTCTGATTGCACAGACACGTAAAATACACGGATTTTTCAAAATTCGTACTTTTTGGGGTTATAATGAAAAAAAGGGATAAAAATAGTACCAATCAAATGACCGCAGCTATAGTCATGAAATTTGGAGTATACATTCCTCTGACTGTGTATACACGAAAAATAATGGGATTTTTCGAAATTGGTACTTTTTGGGGTCAAAATGGAAAAAGGGGATAAAAATAGTACCAATCAAATGACCACAGCAATAGTCATGAAATTTGGAGTATACATTCCTCTGACTGTGTAGACACGGAAAATAAAGGGATTTTTCGAAATTGGTACTTTTTGGGGTCAAAATGGAAAAAGGGAATAAAAATAGTACCAACCTAATGACCGCATCTAGAGTCATAAAATTCGGTGTATACACTCCTTTGGCTACGTAGACATGGAAAATAATAGGTTTTTTCCAAATTCTTACTTTCAAGGGATACAATGGGTACAGAGGGATAAAAATGGTACCAATCAAACGGCTACACCTAGAATAAAGAAATTCGGTGTATACATTCCTCTGATTGCGTAGACACTTAAAATAAACAGATTTTTCGAAATTCGTAATTTTTGGGGTTAATATGAAAAAAGGGGATAAAAATAGTACCAATCAAATGACCGCAGCTAGAGTCATGTAATTCGAAGTATACATTCTTCTGACTGCGTAAACACGGAAAATAAACGAATTTTTCGAAATTCGTACTTTCAAGGGATACAATGGATAAAAATTGTACTAACTAAACGACTACAGCTAGAATGATGAAATTCTAATTGGGTAGAAACGTCAAATAAAGAGATTTTAGATAGTCTACTCTTAAGGGGGTAAAAATGGTACCAACCAAATGGCCGCAGCTGGAATCATGGAATTCGGTGTATACATTTTTTCAAATTTTTGCTTTTTCTTTTACGGCAAAAATTGGTTGAATAATGAAGATAGGTTATTTTGCACTATGTACTTCTGATTATGGATTTTCAAAATGTAGACTTTTGGAATTAAAATAGAATGGAAATACCACCAACTGTAGCAGCCATTATCTACCAATATTTATGGTATTTAAGCTTTTTGAAATATATATATAGAAGAATATTTATTTTTTGAATTGACGTATTGGTAGCCTTGCCTTATAGGCGTGGTTTGAAATAATTAAAATATTATATTTATTAATAATTTTTTTAATAGTTATACTTGTTTTGGTTTGGCAATATAAAAAATTTTATTTTCCTGTAATATTACTGCAGTTCTACGAAAATGGACATCCTCTGTGGAATGCAATCAATGGTGGAGGGTATATAAAGTTCGGCCTGGCCGAACTTAACGCCGTTTTTACTTGTTAATTCTGTAACAAACCAAAATTAGACAAAGACCCAAGGGTTATTTTGCGATATTAACATTAAAAATTGGTTTTTTACATATTTGTTCATAATGCGAAGAAAAAAATATTTTTTGTATTACAGATTTTCACCCTTTTTCAGATTTTGAAAATTGAAAAGCATAATTTCTTTTTTTGATTTTGTCGAACTGTTTCACACACCTTTTAACCGATTTTGCAAATTTGTTTTTATTAGAAATTGTGGTTTCTTAGCTTTATTATGACGCCAAAATTATGTTTTTGACAAATATAGTTTGGTTGCAATGAATATTCTAAAAAATATCCTTTTTGAATAAATGTCTGACTTTGGACCAACACAACTTTTTCCCTTCAAATGCATTTAACGAAATATATACATATTTGGAAAGGTTGAAGGGTTTCCCTTTTTTGTTGGGTAACTTTTGCAAAAAGTCCGATTTTTTAGTTCCAAAACTCAATTTACTCATTTTCTTCTCATTAACTTCTAAAAAGTTAGTATGCAGATAAAAAGATAAGTAAATTTCCTTTATGCTCATGCTAAATTTTATAACAATCGGAGTTCATTTGCCGATACTATTCCCAAAAAGCCCTAATAACACTTGATTTAGCATCATTATTTTTTTTGCATATTTCCGGAAAATGAACTCCGATTGTTATAAAATTTAGCATGAGGATAATGGAAATTTACTTATCTTTTTATATGCATACTAACTTTTCAGAAGTTAATGAGAAGAAAATGTGTAAATTGCGTTTTGGAACTAAAAAATCTTACTTTTTGCATTACATGTATCCTATCTTCCAAGGGTGCAATTTCGTGCAGGCAAAAGTTACCCTACAAGAACGGGTAAAGGTTTTGAAGGAAAAAAGTTGTGTTGGTCCAAAGTCATATATTTGTTCATAAAAGATATTTTTACAATGTTGATTACAACAAAGCCATATTTGATAAATAAAGCTAAGAAACCACAATTTCTAATAAAACCAATTTGAGTGCAAAATCTCTTAAAATGTGTTCGACAAAATAAAAAAAAACTTTTTTTTCAATTTTCAAAATTTGTATATGTTAAAAACTGTAATACAAAAAAATTATTTTTTTCTTCGCATTATGAACAAATGCGTAAAAATATGTTAATAAAACATAAAAACAAAAAATAACAATTTCAATTTTCTTTAAAATTGAAAAATACAAAATGTAGTAAACTTTGGGCCATTTCTAGAATATATCCGATTTCCCTATTTTTAATGTTAATATCTGAAAATAATCCTTGGATCTTTGTCTAATTTTGGTTTTTTACAGAACTCAAAAATGTCTACTAGAACAAAAGTTATTGAATATTGGCCGATGGATTTTGATTCTGAACCATTGTGTGACGTGCCAGAGGAGCGACTACGCCAGGCTTTTCCGAAAAACGAAAGATGATATCTAGGATTTTGGGACGGGGGCATGGTGAGCGACTATCGTTGGACTGTAATGCCTTAAACTTTTTTATTTTTTTTCGCTCTTCACATCGATTCCGTAGCGTTAGTTAGATCTGTTTTCACGCCAAAAAAATAGAAAAGTAACTTTCGATATATGTACATATTAACGATATACTTCCCATGAAAAATTCCCAATATTTATGTTAGCATTTTGTATTTCTACCGATGCCATTGCCCTGTCAATATTGATCTTTATTGAATTATTGGCAAATTTTCAAAAAATAACTTACCAAATTGCAACAGTCCGACCGCAAATAAAATCAACACTTCAAACGTGCTACAAAGGAACATATTACCCTTTTCAAACAATCTCAACTTTAAAATGGCGAAAATATCAAACGTTTTTTCCAAAAGTGATTTACATTAATGCGTATTTTTTCTTGATTGCGGGTCCCCAGTGGCTACAAAAGTTACACAATATTTAAAAAAAATACATAACCGAAATACATGCACTTGCAATGGATACGTTCCAATGGGAATGCATATTTATGAAGCAAAAATACTTTCATACGAAGGTCGTATGCCAAGTCAAGTAAAAATATAAATATTTATGCCAACTACAATTTATCATTATAAAACATACACCTTTTAATTATAATACATTTGCTCGAATATTTTTATAATTATACCCTCCACCTCCAGTATGGTAGTATACTAACTTTGTCATTCCGTTTGTAACACCTTGAAATATCGACCTGAGACCCTATAAAGTATATATATTCTTGAACGTCATAAAATTCTAAGACGATCTAGCCATGTCCGTCCGTCCGTCTGTTGAAAGCACGCTAGCATCTAAACGAAAGGAGCTAGGAAGTCCAAATTTTCCATAAATGCGTCTTATAGTCGTAGATCGGTTAAGATTGAAACCGGGCGAAATCGGCCCAGAGGGAAACATTTTTCTCTCACAAGGACTAAAAATAATAACCCCTAATTTTTCAATATGTCTGCTTTGAAATTTGGCACATGCTTATATAGCAACTAAATATGATTACGGGTGGAATTTCGAAAAAAAATTGGATATGGTTAACACACGAAAAAAATTCCATATCGCTCCGATTTTCCGAAAAATTCTGAAAATATTCTTCTTTAAAAAAGTGTCTTAGGCAAACACAAGTAAGGAAAGGCTAAAGTCGGGCGGGGCCGACTATATAATACCCTACACCACTCTCTGCGTATATACCTCGCTTTGATTACTAAACCCAGGTGTTTCAGGGGAGTAATTGTATGTAGTTCATATAAATTATACAGTTACAATAATTATATATAAATAATAAAGTAATTGATTCAGCAGATATTCCGAGTAAAGTAAATATAAGATGATATGGATAAATTGATCTACATCCAATGAGCCTATAACAATGGGCCTATAACAACACTTGAGGCTTGTGCCAAAACATGCGCCTATATATTTCTCATTCACGGTAGGTATTCCTAGTTGAAACATATAATGATCTGCAAAATTTGATGAAGATCCGATGTAAGATGTAATTTCTAGAGATGTAATTGAGCAGAGTGGGGCCCCTTTGGGTTATACCAAAGACATATGGGCATCTCCCAAACAAGTAAGGAAAGGCTAAAGACGGATAGTCGGCTCCATCCACTCCAAGACACACTCCACTTTCTATCCGAATACAATTCAATTCGGTAAAAAAGTGAAATCGGGAAGGGTTTTTGAATCCTGTAAATGTATGTGTTTGACAAAAAATTTTAAATCGGAAAGGACATTTGTATGGGGGTATATTGAAACCTGGAACGATGTGACCATGTCTATCACCATAGGTGTTTGTAGTTGGATTATAAGATGTTGTGTCAATTTTAAAGACAATCGAGAACAATTTGCGGTTTCTAGAGCGGAAAAAGCCAAATCGGGGGTGACACTTGTATGGGGGCTATATCTAAATCTGAACCGATCTTACCCACTTTCAGCATAGGTGTTTCTAGCTCAATTATAAAATGTGCCAATTTAAAAAAAAATCGGGAACAATATGCGGTTTCTACAGCGGAAAAAGTGAAATCGGAAGCGACATTTGTATGGGGACTATATCTAAATCTGAACCGATCTTTCCCCATTTTCAACATAGGTGTTTTTAGTTTGATTATAAGATGTTGTGCCAATTTTAAAGAAAATTGGGAACAATATGCGGTTTCTACAGCGGAAAAAGTGAAATCGGGAGCGACATTTGTATGGGGACTATATCTAAATCTGAACCGATCTAAACCGCTTTCGCCACAGGTATTTCTAGTTTGATTATAAGGTGTTAAACCAAATTTGAAGAAAATCAGGTACTATATGTGCTTTATAGGGCGGAAAAAGTCAAATCGGGAGCGACATTTGTATGGGGGCTATATCTAAATCTGAACCGATTTCCTCCAAATTCAATACCGATGGTCCTTGGCCAGAAAAAATAATTTCTGCCAAGTTTCATGACAATCGGACAGCAATTGCGAACAAGCTTAGATGGACAACAGACGGACGGACGGACAGCCAGACATCGGTAAATCGATTCAGCTGGTGATTCTAAGCCGATCCGTATACTTAAAGGTGGGTCTAGCTCGATTATTTATTGGTGTTACAAACATTTGGCGCGAAACTAACTTATAATACCCTAGTCCACGAAGTGGTGTAGGGTATAAAAATAGAAAATTTTGCTGACCATTGTATATTCAAATGATCTAAGATCATTCTAAATGTATTTTCCATGAATATTTTAAGCAGCAGATTTAATGGGTTATATTTAAAAATACCCAACATAACTTTATTCACCAAATATAACAGAAATAATACAAACAACACAGATAACTTCCCATCTGCTTAATTTTTACGAAAATTTATTTTCAGAAATTTAAAAAATGGATAATATAAAAAAAATATAAAATTAAAAAAACAAGTAAGGAAAGGCTAAAGTCGGATTATAAGATGTTGTGCCAATTTTAAAGAAAAAACGGGTACAATATGTGGTACAGTGCAATAACTCCCAAATGAAATAAGTCCCAATAGATAAATGAAATAAATCCCAAAATATTTTCCATACAAATTGGGACTTATTTCATTATGAACTAAGTCCCAATGCTTTGGGACTTATTTCATAATTTTTGTTGGGAGTTATTTCATTATGAAAAAACTCCCAAATGAAATAAGTCCCAACTTTTTTTTGGTTGGGAGTTATTTCATTTGTGAGTTAGCATTGGGACTTATTTCATCGCAGTTGGGACTTATTTCATTTTAATTGCAAGCACTATTTTACCATTGGGAGTTATTTCATTTTCGTTGGGAGTTATTTCATTTTTCTTAAAATTGCATTTTAGTAAATTTTGATGGTTTTGTTACGGTTCTTAAAACTGTCTTAAAACAATCAGGTATTTCACTTAATAAAACAGTGTAAACATCATCAGTTCTTGTTAGAATTTTGTTTAGTGAAGATCGGTGTTACAGTGATAAAAAAATGACAACTCTCGCGTTTGAAATAATGAGTGGCAAAAGAAGAAATAGTAAAGTGCTATACATTATAGATGAAAAACAATTGTATATAAAAAAATCTGAAGCCAAAGGAAGGCAATATTATACGTGTTACGAACGAAATTGCAAGTCGCGAGTGATTTTAGAAAAGGGGCAGTGTCGTAAGGCAACTGATTTCATTGAACATAACCATAGAGACCAACAGCAACTGTATGATGAGCTAAAGGCCCTCAACGAAATTAAGGATAAATGTTTGGATGTTTCAACTACTTTGGGCGCAGCTAACGTTGTAAACGGAATACGGGCGAATTTTGGGAACGTTTGCGTAAGGTAAGTGAATAGTGGTGTAAACCATTTTTACTTTCATTGTGTGATTAACAATGCTTTTCTTTAATAAAGCAACCAGGAAGCAGCAAAAAATATTGATTTTAACAAAGTCAAACGAGGTCTGCAATATTTCACATCAACAGTTTTTGCAGCATCTCCGAAGACTCCAACCGATGTTGTCAGTATGTTTCAGAAGGAAAATATCTTCACAAATTTTGGACTTACTTTGCATGAGGGCCAAGAGAAAACACCGTTTTTTAAAGTGTGCCACGACTCGAAAGACTTTTCATACTGCGTCTTTGGATCCGAGAAGATAGTCAAGCTCATTAATGAAAATATTCCCGACAACAACAATAAAAAGATTTTGATCGATGGAACATTTTCAATTGTACCGCTGGGATGTTTTAAACAATTGATTTTGCTGCATATCGATTATTATGAAAAGGTTTGTCATCGCTGTGGGGGGAGGCGGTAGCGCGGCCGCGCTCGCGCTCGCGAAAGCAAACCACGCCGCATAGCGCGCGGTAGCGCGGCCGCGCTCGCGAAAGCAAACCACGCCGCATAGCGCGCGCCGCCACGCGATTTCTTATACAATAATTAGATTAAACAAACAATTACAAACAAATTACAATTAAATTATATATAATATACATAAATTTATACATATAATTATTATTACTATTATGTATATGCTTACATATAATTATGAAATAAAAAGCGTTCTGTAAAAGGAAACCAAAAAAATTGGGAGTTGATTCATTTTTGTTGGGACTTATTTCATTGGGATTTAATTCATTTTTATTGGGATTTATTTTCACATTCTGAAATAAGTCCCAAAAATTGGGACTTATTTCATTTTTGCCTTTGGAAGTTATTTCATTTTTTTCAGTTGGGCGTTCTTTCATTTTTCATGGGACTTATTTCATTGGGACTTATTTCATTTGGGAGTTATTGCACTGTACCCAATATGTGGTTTCTAAAGAGGAAAAAGGGAATTCGGGAGCGACATTTGTATGGGGCTATATCTAAATCTGAACCGATATTACCCAATTCCGGCATAGGTGTTTCTAGTTGGATTATAAGATGTTGTACCAAATTTAAAGAAAATCGGGTACAATATGTGGTTTCTAGAGCGGAAAATGTCAAATCGGGACCGATATTTGTATGGGGGCTATATCTAAATCTGAACCGATTTCCTCCAAATTCAATACCAATGGTCCTTGGCCAGAAAAAATAACTTCTGCCAAGTTTCATGACAATCGGGCAACAATTGCGACCTGTAGAGTGCGAACAAGCTTAGATGGACAGCAGACGGACAGACGGACGGACGGACGGACGGACAGACAGACATCGTTAAATCGACTCAGCTGGTGATTCTAAGCCGATCGGTACACTTAAAGGTGGGTCTAGCTCGATTATTTCTTGGTGTTACAAACATTTGGCGCGAAACTAACTTATAAAGAGTGATTTTTTTGAGGTTAGGATTTTCATGCATTAGTATTTGACAGATCACGTGGGATTTCAGACATGGTGTCAAAGAGAAAGATGCTCAGTATGCTTTGACATTTCATCATGAATCGTCTTACAAACGGACAACGCTTGCAAATTATTGAATTTTATTATCAAAATGCGTGCTCTGTTAAGAAAGTTCATTGCGCGCTTCCATTTTATGGTCAGTTTAATCGACCCACTGAAGCGGCTATTCGGGCTATTGTGACTAAATTTCGCACCAAATTTACATTGTTGGACATTAAACCACCAACACGCTTACGTAGAGTGCGAACTGAAGAAAATATCGCAGCTGTATCGGCCAGTGTTAATGATGACCACCAATTTTCGATTCGTCGCCGTTCGCACCAATTGGGTCTCTGTTACTCAAAAACGTGGAAATGCCAAAATTGGACTAAGCGGATGGACCACCTAAGACGCAGCCGCGGTCAACATTTAAATGAAATTATCTTCAAAAAGTAAATGTCATGGACCAATCTAACGTTTCAAATAAAGAACCGATGAGATTTTGCAAATTTTATGCGTTTTTTTTAAAAAAAAAGTTATCAAGCTCTTAAAAAATCACCCTTTAATACCCTAGACCACGAAGTGGTGTAGGGTATAACAATGTCTTACCTATTTGCGATAAGCGTTATTTTAGTCCAGTTTCAATTCCATTTCATCAATTTGGTTTTTGAAATGACAATTTTCTTCCAATATTTAGTCATAAATTTGCTTAAACGATCCGGTTGCACGTCTATGGTGAGTTTGCTTTGTTTGATCTGAAAGAGGTCATGAGTTTCTGAATAAATTATGGAAATCAACTTCAACTTACCCCATTTTCAATATCCTCCAAAGTGGTCCTTATCGAGCCCAGTCCCTGATGCTGCTGTAACATTAAATCATCCTGCTCTTCGGATTTCACCGATTTCTGGCTTTGCAGAGTTTGGTGTTTATTAATTTTAATATTTAATTTTTCAAATTTTTCTTTTAGATATTCCTTAAGGACATTTTCTTGTTCGGCTCACAGCTAGTAATGTTTGATTCATAATATTTCCTTAACGTTGTGTTATTTGCATTTTGGATATGTTGCTCTGGTTTCCAAATGGAGGGTGGATGGGTATCATAGCAACTGTCAGTTGGCAGTAACTAAGGCAAATGCATTCCGCGGAATATTTGAAAATTTTGTGATTCATATTCCGTTTCAGTTTAACAACATTGCTAGAATTTAGTTAATTAATACTTAAATATAAGAAACACTATCTGAATCCCGCCCGCTTCGCCAGGCAAAAAAAAAAAACAAATGGTAAAATTAAGTTCAGTTTTCATATTGATTTTTATCGTGATCAGTAATATGTACGTACCTACTTTCAGCCTTCTAGCACTAAAAACACTTTGGCCATGTCCCCACCGCCCACAAAATGAAAATTCAAAATCCGGCATCATATTTATCTATCTTGTGGTCAGTAATATATACGTTCCAATTTTCAGCCTTCTAGCTTAAAAAATACTATTGCCGCGCCCACTCCGCCCACAAAACGAAAATCCAAATTTCAACATCAAATTGATCTTTCTCATGTTCATTAATATACGTACGAATTTTCAGTCTTCTAGCTCTCAAAAACACTTTTGCCACGCCCCCTCCGCCAACAGAGCAAATTTGTAAAAATTCTTCTATAGCCTATAGTTCATTCCAAACATTCGAACTTTAATAAAGAAAATTATTATATTTCGCTTAAAAAACATATTGAAATCAAGTTTAAAAGAATTTGTAAAAATAACCCTCATCCTATTTGTAGAGAAATTCTCCTGGTTCAAAAGAATCAATGGAAATACAGACTAAAATATGAGATAAACCCACTCATCATTCATTCCTTCGCCCTACTTTCTAAATCCTTTTTTTTCCTAACCTATAAAAGATGGAAAAATAATTAAACATGTATCTGTAGGCATATTTTTGAAAGTAACAGGTTTTCAGAAATATAGAAAGTTTTTAAAACATGCAACACATTGCACACTCGAGAGATGTATTATTAATTGTTAATAAATCTTAAATGGTCAGTTCCATTTCCTACATTTATATTTTGTGGCAGCAATATTGTCCTTTTTTTAATACATAGTTATTGCTTTAGATTATATGGATATTGTTTTAATTTATTAGTAAAATTGTAATATAATACGATTTCTCCACAGATTTTAGCATATCAGAAGAACAGTTTATCGGACTTTATTCACAAAGATATCAAAAATTCTGAAATTTTTGTATCGCCTAGCTGGCACATATCTAATTCAAAGTGATCTATGTTAAATTATTTTGGTACCTTTTACCATTTTATGGTGAAAACGTGGCGAAAAAATGTGCGAGAAATTTCCCGGGATAAGGGAAACAAAAACCCTACTTAGATCGATTCCTACGGAAGCCATACTGTCGATCATTAAGTAAGTAAGTAAGGTCTCTAAATACCTCACAAGATGGTGGTTAACCACACTCTCCATAACCTTCAAGAGCGGATAAAAAAGCACAATTAGTAGGGTTATTAGCTTCAACTTTTTAGAAATGAGATGGATATTTGTATGGGGGCTAAATCAAGGCAAGGAAGCTATGTGATCCACTTTTACAACTACTGATTTCCCAGGTGAAATATAATGCTATGTGAAAAATCTGTTTCCAGAGCCGAGTGATGAATATGATGAATGACCAATAAGCGACAGATCAGAGTCAAATCGACAACCGCCTATCAACTCGACTACCGGAGCACTCTCTTAAAACTATATAGAGAACTGTTTCTTCGGATTTTTTATATCGGAATGAAAATTAATTAATTTTCGAAAAACAAACATCACTATTTGGCTAATGAAGCAGAATTTATTTATACGCTAATTTCGAAAGTGATTACATTTTAGATTTCGACAATCCATTATGTGTATTTCGAAGACTATCTTATGTAGTGTAATTGTCAGCAATCTCATCTTGTCGTTGACACATTCATAAATTCAAATGGGGCTCACTAGCTAAAAATTAAGACACTTGTTAAGTATTGTTATTCATTGGCTTTTCATAAATTGATCAGGAAGAAAATCGGCAAAATAGCAAGCTACTTTCTTGCTAAAATCCAATTAAATATTAAGCTAGTAAGCTCCATCGTTCGATCTATAATATGATTAGTAACAGGGCTTTAGAAATATTCTCCGCGATACGACCATTGCTGACTGGATAATCCTGAAGACTACACTCAGAGCAATTTTTCTGTAAAAGAAAACATAAAGTCTGCTGAAAGAGAAGATTTTCTGTTGAAAAAGAGACAGCAGATTTATATCTGCTGAAATAGCAAACAAAAAAACTCTATTTTGAAACTTTAAGAAGAATATACAGTATGGCCAGTTGAATATACGTGTTAACAACACTTTTTAGAATAAGAAATATTATAAGGCAGTTTATTACCATTGAAAGATATTGCGATTGTCCTTTTAATGATACGCATATTGTCCCAAGCTAATATAAAATGAAATTCGAGCTTAACTCGTTTTCTCTGAAAGGCTTTTATATTATGAACTCTTATTATTTATCTATTTTTATATTTTAATTAACAGCAGCAATTTTTAGCAGACTGCAAACTCTTTTGCAGATTGCAGAAAAACTGCTGTAATAGCAGAAAAGTGCCTGATGGTAGGCAGCAGACAATGTTAATAACATACTTTCTTTCTCTAAGTGTACATAAAGTTATTAATATTTAATATGTAATGTGTCTTAAATATCCCGCAATTAATCGTACAATAATAATTCCAATTAAGAACTTTCCATTTTTGAATTCGGCTGCAGAATCGACAACAATGCCAAATCCTTCAAACGTCTCGGCAGTCCAGCCATTCTCCTCGTATTCGAAGTTATCTATCGATTGATATATTGTGGTATTCGGTGGCAGATAAGTGCCGGTTTGACTCATTAAAGCGGAGCCATCGAGTGCCAAAAGATCGCGAAAATAGAGTTCCTATATGAAAACAGAGATAGGATTTAATTGCTTGTAGAACTAATGAACTAATTAAATTAATTGAATATTACATCAGTTGCATTTATTACGATGGGTAACGGATAGTCCAACCATATGACATCACCACCACATGATTCCACCTGATGTGTGAACGTGCTTTTGCCTATGTATGCATAGTATTCAGAGTTAATTTCAGCCACACTGAATAGATCTGTAGCCATTGTTCCTAACACTTCAGTTTTCTCATTTGGATTAGGAATATCAACCAAAGGTTTACCAAAATCATAATCATAATTCCACTCGATTACCTAGAAAGTTTTAAAGTGTTTAAAAAAGAACGATGACAATGAACAAAGTTTGTGGGAGAGTTCGGAAATAGATATATATATATATATATATGTTCAATTTAAGATAATATACCTTATACGTAAATGACATGACAACAATGCCCAAATTTTTCGTTGAGGCCCACTCGAAATTTCCGAATCTGATGTTTGTGAACACCATATGCAGCTCCACTGGTAAAGATTGTTTTGCATCAGCTAGGCTTTCGTTCAGCCAATTGAAGTAGATAAATTCGAAACGATATTTTTCATCGCCCAGCGGACCATTTTCAATAGTTGGTATAGCATTTTTTTGATATTCATACTTTATAATAATTGTATGACCATTATTTTCGTAAGTGGCTTTGATGGGAAATCGGGAAAATCGATTATAAGACAATGCACTGAAGTTCCTTTTGAGAATATTGAAATCGTTATCAGCTGAAGGTATGTGGTATTTTCCTATGCATGCAGAACTTTCGACAAACGCTGAAAGTACAGTAAAGAGCAAAAGATATGATATTGAGCTACAATATCTCTCAAAATACATTTCCTTCAGTGCCATTTGGAGTTTTTCCCTAAAAACTTTGGTGTTAGGAGCAGAGACGCACAGTGGTTCAGAATCACAATCCATCGGCCAAAATTCAATAACTTTTGTTCTAGTAGACATTTTTGAGTTCTGTAAAAAACCAAAAATTAGACAAAGACCCAAGGATTATTTTGAGATATTAACATTAAAAATCGGGAAATAGGATATATTTTATAAATCTGCCCAAAGTTGACTACTTTTTGTATTTTTCGATTTTAAAGAAAATTAATTTTTTTATTTTTTTTTGACATATTTTTACGTGTTTGTTCATAATGCGAAAAAAAAATATTTTTTTTGTATTACAGATTTTCACCTTTTTCAGGTTTTGAAAACTGAAAAGCGCAATTTCGTTTTTTGACTTTGTCGAACTGTTTCTCACACATTTTAAGAGATTTTGCACTCAAATTTGTTTTTATTAGAAATTGTGGTTTCTTAGCTTTATTATGACGCCAAAACTATGTTTTTGCCAAATATAGTTTGGTTGCAATGAATATTGGAAAAATATCATTTTTGAACAAATGTCTGACTTTGGACCAACACAACTTTTTTCCTTCAAATGCGTTTAACGAAATAAAGGGTGATTTTTTAAGAGCTTGATAATTTTAAAAAAAAAAAACGCATAAAATTTGCAAAATCTCATCGGTTCTTTATTTGAAACGTTAGATTGGTCCATGACATTTACTTTTTGAAGATAATTTCATTTAAATGTTGACCGCGGCTGCGTCTTAGGTGGTCCATCCGCTTAGTCCAATTTTGGCATTTCCACGTTTTTGAGTAACAGAGACCCAATTGGTGCGAACGGCGACAAATCGAAAATTGGTGGTCATCATTAACACTGGCCGATACAGCTGCGATATTTTCTTCAGTTCGCACTCTACGTAAGCGTGTTGGTGGTTTAATGTCCAACAATGTAAATTTGGTGCGAAATTTAGTCACAATAGCCCGAATAGCCGCTTCAGTGGGTCGATTAAACTGACCATAAAATGGAAGCGCGCAATGAACTTTCTTAACAGAGCACGCATTTTGATAATAAAATTCAATAATTTGCAAGCGGTGTTCGTTTGTAAGACGATTCATGATGAAATGTCAAAGCATACTGAGCATCTTTCTCTTTGACACCATGTCTGAAATCCCACGTGATCTGTCAAATACTAATGCATGAAAATCCTAACCTCAAAAAAATCACTCTTTATATACATATTTGGAAACTTTTGCCTGAACTCCTGCAGGCAAAAGTTACCCTACAAGAACGGGTAAAGGCTTTGAAGGAAAAAAGTTGTGTTGGTCCAAAGTCATACATTTCTTCAAAAAGGATATTTTTTACAATATTCATTACAACAAAACCATATTTGGCACAAACATAATAAATAAAGCTAAGAAACCATAATTTCTAATAAAACAAATTTCAGTGCAAAATCTCTTAAAATGTGTAAGAAACAGTTCGACAAAATAAAAAAATACGTTCTTTTTCAATTTTCAAAATTTGAAAAAGTTAAAAACTGTAATACAAAAAAATTATTTTTTTTCTTCGCATTATGAACAAATTCGTACAAATATGTTAATAAAACATAAAAACAAAAAAATAACAATTTCAATTTTCTTTAAAATCGAAAAATACAAGAAACTTTGAGCCATTTCTAGAATATATCCGATTTCCCTATTTTTAATGTTAATATCTCAAAATTTCTCTTGAGTCTTTGTCTAATTTTGTTTTTACAGAACTCAAAAATGTCGATGGATTTTGATTCTGAACCACTGTGTGACGTGCCAGAGGGGCGACTACGCCAGGCTTTTCCGAAAATCGAAAGATGATATCAAGGATTTTGGGACGGGGGCATGGTGAGCGACTATCGTTGGACTGTAATGCCTAAAACTTTTTTATTTTTTTTTAGCCCTTCACATCGATTCCGTAGCGTTAGTTAGATCTGTTTTCACGCCAAAAAATAGAAAAGTAACTTTCGATATACATACATATTAACGATATACTTCCCATGAAAAATTCCCAATATTTATGTTAGCATTTTGTATTTCTACCGATGCCATTGCCCTGTCAATATTGATCTTTATTGAATTATTGGCAAATTTTCAAAAAATAACTTACCAAATTGCAACAGTCCGACCGCAAATAAAATCAACACTTCAAACGTGCTACAAAGGAACATATTACCCTTTTCAAACAATCTCAACTTTAAAATGGCGAAAATATCAAACGTTTTTTCCAAAAGTGATTTACATTAATGCGTATTTTTTCTTGATTGCGGGTCCCCAGTGGCTACAAAAGTTACACAATATTTAAAAAAATACATAACCGAAATACATGCACTTGCAATGGATAAGTTCCAATGGGAATGCATATTTATGAAGCAAAAATACTTTCATACGAAGGTCGTATGCCAAGTCAAGTAAAAATATAAATATTTATGCCAACTACAATTTATCTTTATAAAACATACACCTTTTAATTATAATACATTTGCTCGAATATTTTTATAATTATAGCCTCCACCTGCAGTATGGTAGTATACTAACTTTGTCATTCCGTTTGTAACACCTTGAAATATCGACCTGAGACCCTATAAAGTGTATATATTCTTGAACGTCATAAAATTCTAAGACGATCTAGCCATGTCCGTCCGTCCGTCTGTTGAAAGCACGCTAGCATCTAAACGAAAGAAGCTAGAACGTTCAAATTTTCCATAAATGCGTCTTATAGTCGTAGATCAGTTGGGATTGAAACTGGGCGAAATCGGCCCAGAGGGAAACATTTTTCTCTCACAAGGACTAAAAATAATAACCCCTAACATTTTAGAGTATTTATATATATATTTGTTCAATATGTCTGCATTGAAATTTGGCACATGCTTATATAGCAACTAAATATGATTACATGTTAAATTTCGAAAAAATCGGATATGGTTATTAAAAAAAATTCCATATCGCTCCGATTTTCCCGAAAAATTCGGAAAATATTCTTCTTTAAAAAAGTGTCTTAGGCAAAAAAATAGAAAATCGTGCTGACCATTCAAATCATAGTATTTCGCAATCCCTTTAACCGATGTTTAAGTTTTTATTATCTTTGGAAGGTCCTCAGGAATACTTTAACCCTTTTTGTAATTTATGTCAATTCCGGTTGCGTTTTACAAACAATTAATTATTTTCAATTTTGGTATTGATGTTTTAAAATGATTACATCAATACATTACCCAACAACATTACCCAAAACACTCTAACATCATTCTAAATGTGTATTCCATTTTCCATGAACATTTTAAGCAGCAGATTTAATGAGTTATATTTAATAAAAATAACCAACATAACTTTATGAACCAAATATAACAGAAATAATACAAACAACACAGATAACTTCCCATCTGCTTAATTTTTACGAAAATTTATTTTCAGAAATTTAAAAAATGGAGTTTATAGAAAAAACTTAAAAAAATAATGTCTTACATATTTGCTATAAGAGTTATTTTAGTCCAGTTTCAATTCCATTTCATAAATTTGGTTTTTGAAATGACAATTTTCTTCTAATATTTAGTCTTAAATTATTAAATCTGATTCGTGAATTAATATCATATTTATTGGGTAGCCACTTGGAATAGTCATATTTTCTATTAATTTAGGACCAGTTTCCAGAATGTCGGTGCCGTATTCACATCATTACTCAAACCATATCCAGTCTTCACCATGTCGACATATAACCCCATTTCATTATACCCTACACCACTTCGTGGACTAGGGTATTATAAGTTAGTTTCGCGCCAAATGTTTGTAGCACCAAGAAATAATCGAGCTAGACCCACCTTTAAGTATACGGATCGGCTTAGAATCACCAGCTGAATCGATTTAACGATGTCTGTCTGTCCGTCCGTCCGTCTGCTGTCCATCTATGATTGTTCGCACTCTACAGGTCGCAATTGTGGTCCGATTGTCATGAAATTTGGCAGAGGTTACTTTTTTTGGCCAAGGACGATTGGTATTGAATTTGAAGAAAAATCGGTTTAGATTTAGATATAGCCCCCATACAAATGTCGCTCCCGATTTGGCTTTTTCCGCTCTAGAAACCGCATATTGTGCCCGATTTTCTTTAAAATTGGCAGAACATTTTAGAATCCGACTAGAAACCCCTATGCTGAAAGTGGGTAAGATCGGTTCAGATTTAGATATAGCCCCCATACAAATGTCGCTCCCGATTTGACTTTTTCCGCTCTAGAAACCACATATTGTTCCCGATTTTCTTTAAAATTGGCACAACATTTTATAATTGAGCTACAAACACCTATGCTGAAAGTGGGTAAGATCGGTTCAGATTTAGATATAGTCTCCATACAAATGTCGCTCCCGATTTGACTTTTTCCGCTGTAGAAACCGCATATTGTTCCCGGTTTTCTTTAAAATTGGCACAACATTTTATAATTGAACTATGAACACCTATGCTGAAAGTGGGTAAGATCGGTTCAGATTTATATATAGTCCCCATACAAATGTCGCTCCCGATTTCAATTTTTCCGCTGTAGAAATCGCATATGGTTCCCGATTTTCTTTAAAATTAGCACAACATTTATAATTGAACTAGAAACACCTATTCTGAAAGTGGGTAAGATCGGTTCAGATTTAGATATAGCCCCAATACAAATGATGCTCCCTTTACATATTATATTTCACCAATGAACATACATGGGTCACATCGTTCCAGGTTTCAATATACCCCCATACAAATGTCCTTTCCGATTTAACATTTTTTGTCAAACACATACATTTACAGGATTCAAAAATCCTTCCCGATTTCACTTTTTTACCGAATTGAATTGTAGTGAGATAGAAAGTGGGGTGTATCATATAGTCGGCTCCGTCCGTCTTTAGCCTTTCCATACTTGTTTGGGAGATGTCCATACTTTGGTATAACTCAAATGGGGCCCCATTCATCTCTATTACAGCTCTAGAAACTACATCTTACATCGGATCTTCATCAAATTTTGCAGATCATTATATGTTTCAACTAGGAACACCTACCGTGAATGAGAAATATATAGGCGCATGTTTTGGCACAGGTCTCAATTGTTGTTATAGTCCCCCTTCAAATGTCCGTCCGATTCATCTTATTACAGTTGTATAATCTGTATTTATATTTGTTATATTTACTTTACATGTTATATTTACTTTATTCGGAATATCTGCAGGAAAACTGGATCTATTACTTTATTATTCACCATACACATTAAATTTGACTAAAGATGAATTTATAGTAACTGTATAAAGTAATGAAAGCGAGGTATATACGCAGGGAGTGGTGTAGGGTATTATATAGTCGGCCCCGCCCGACTTTAGCCTTTCCTTACTTGTTTTAAATAAAAATAATCTTTGCGTGTTTGATTTAATTAATTTTATTAAATAATAAAACCTTCTCAATACTTATTCTTAATATTTAATTTAAGTCTTTAATAAAATAAAACGTACACATATAAAGTATACAGAAAAGTGGAATTATTTCGATTTACGTTGACGCAATTCCAATAACTCTTTGTATTGTTCTAATGAGCCCTCCTCATGCTTTGAGGTGAATACATCCTCTTCTTTCTCCGTCTTCTCGGTGCTTTCGCGTGGCGCGTCCTTTGACTTTTTGATTTTGTCACGAACTCGTTTGCCCAAACGTGAAGCAGCCAGAACTTTGCTAACCTTGGAACTCTTCATGTAACGTGAATGCCAAGACTAGAGAAAAGTATAGAAGTAATAAATGCATTAGTCTGATATATTATATTTGCCACTCTTTACTTACCTGATTATCTGCACTGCGATCCTGATCCTCTTCATTGAATGTTACGGCGGACTTTTTCTTTTTGGATTTCTTTGTCGTCTCTGGTGAACCCTTTTCTGTATTTTCCGTTACAAACGTTGATTTTTGAGCCTTAACTTCGCTCTCCAACTGTTCATCCATTTCATCTTCTAAATCTTCACCTAACGATATGACATCATCGTTTTGATCTTCGTCTTCCTCTTCATCAGCTGCAGCATTTGCTGTTGTTGTGGCGGTAGCAGTTTTCTCTGGGGAACTGGCTTTATCCTCATTCGTTTTTTGCTTGCCTGGACTAGAGGAAGAAGGCATATTTTCGGTCTCTTCATTTATTGGCGTACTTTCTTTGTTATCATTTTCTTTCTGAGCTTTTTGTTTATCCTCCCCGCCATGTTTCTCCAACTCAGTTGAATTGCGCGAGGTCTGTACTCTGTCAATTTCAAGTTCTTCATGAGATCCATCGCTATTGTTCAGTTCACCTTCTTCCGCTTCAGATTTCTTACGATCTCGTGCAACTTCATTCAATGGCTGTTGGTCAGTGCTTACAATATCGCTATGGGCAGATTTGTTTGGTTCTACGCCGTTGCCTTCATCATCATCCGAGGAGTCATCTATAAGTAAAGTTTCCGGTTCAGCAACTATCGGTATGACATCCGGTGAAGGTGAGCGGCTTGATTTTTCTCTTTTTATTTTCTCCGCATTATTGTCTTGATTTGATTTCTCAGAGCCTTCCTTTTCTTGGCCTCCATTATCTTTTCCATTCTGAGTTAGCAGATTTTCACGCCTTTCTTCTTCCCCAGCATTATCCTCATCCCTGTTCTGTGTCGATGAATTCCGATAGTTACGTTTGAGTTTGACTTTTTTAGTTTTACGCGCCTCAGCATCTTTGTCTGAGGATTTTGAGATTGCATTTGATGATGAATCTTGAGATTCTCGTACACTTGAAGTACGTTTCCGTTCGTTTTTATTGTTTTCGGCCGCTTTGTTGGATTTCTTATCTTTCTTGGATGTTTTCTCCGTCCGATTGGTGACGTCATCATCAGAATCTACTTCGATTTTGGTCACCGGTTCTAAAGCCAATTGAGATCGAATAGCTCTCGCTCGTGCCTGCAATTCCAGTAATTCCAAAACACTTATTTGACCATCTTCTGCAGAAAAGGAAATTGTTGAAGGTTAAATCTAAAGAAATTATATTGAAAACAAAACAGCAAATATATTTCTTATAGTTGCAGAGGGAACCAACAGTGGTTGTCTGGTTTGACATGGAATGACTAATATGCGAAGTTATTTTTCAAGAATTCCGGGCTGTTTGTCACAATTGTTGCCTATCAATTTATAACAAAATTATATATTTTTTGCATTCAATTGATTTTATTTTATCTTCTTTCGTTCGAAAAAAATTGACTTTTGTTTTCAAATTGTTTGCTGTATTTACCTGCATTACCCTCCGCTGTTTTTGGAGCATCATTTTTGGCACCAGCTTTCTCCTTATCACCAATCTTGGACGTTTTCTTCCGTTTACCTGCAAATAAAGTGGGAGCATTAATCAAAATTCAGAGATCTCTAGAAAATGGAAAATGACAAAATTGCAAACGTCGAAGACGAAGGCAAATTTACAGTTTTACTAAATGGACAGAGTGAACTGGAGGATCAGTTGGGCGAATTTAAGAAAGCCTGCGATGCACATGACAAACATCGTCGGAAGCGCCGTGGTAGACGACGTTATTATAATTTGGGTCTCATGGCCAGGGTGGTGTGTCAGACCACACCAGAAGAACTAAAGCGCCTGCTGAAGAATGGCACCAAAACTCTGCTGATAGATGCGGTTTCAAATAAGCTCAATGATATTGAGAAGATGACACTTATGATAGAAGATGCCGTAGCTCAACAGCAGTCTGAAGAACCACACATCCAGACTGTAGTGGGTTTGGCACTCGAAATCGCCGGGGATTGTTGTCGCCTTGGTCGTATGCATAATAATTGCTCGATTTTCGTGGAAAAGAGCAACACTATGACCCTGACCACCGACAGTTCATATAGATATTCGGGTTTCAAAGAAATTTGCTACGTCATCAACTTGCAGTACTATTTGCATACGTTGAGATTAAACGATGAAATCAAAATTGGCCCTGAAGTACGTGGACTAATTGTAAAGAAATTGAAAAATAGTCTAGCCATACATGTGGAAGATGCCGGCATAATCAATTCATACGAGTACTTGCAACTACCCCAGCAATGCTACGCACAGCAATTGCAGGCAATGCCCGATATGTTTATCACAGATCTGGAGTTGGCCGCCAAAATTAAGGCAGACTTTATTGTAGTGCCGCGTATACGTTGTATGTCCTTTCTGAAGGTATTGCGCTACAATATAAAAGACAGCTACGGCTTCAAGCTGATTGGCACCATAGATGTGGATTATGTCAGCGAAAAAATGTTGAACATCAGGGCCATCATCAAATTGTTAGACTTTCTATGGCTACCCAATCTTTTCAACTTAAGCCAAACTATGCACACATATGTGTGTCAAGATGTCATACCGGTTGCCAAGTGTTTGAGGAAACCCATCATCGGTTCAGTGCCTTTGGAGCGTTGCAGTGATTTTCGTGTGTTCGAAAATCACGATTTCCTGTGGAAAATCGATTGCATTTTCATAGAAAAGAGTAGATGGTGCCATAAATATCCTCTGATAGTTAAGAAATTGCTTCCCATTAAGGATTATCGCCGTGGAGTTGTTGAAAACACAATGGCATTGCGACGTATTCTAACCACATATCATTCGGTGGTGAATTTTATAATACGAACCATCAGTTCTATAGAATGTCAGGCGATTTTTCTCCATACGAAATGTGAAGTAGCCGCGTCAGCTTTGGGACGCGTGGAAATCTATTGCCCGGTATATGTTTTACTGCCTGTTGACGATGCTGGAGATGAAGCCGAGAAGTTGTGTCGTCTACAATTAGCCAAACTTTTGAATCTTAGGCGAAATCTACGTCCGCTCATATATTCCAAAGATATGAATGCATGTGAATATAAACCCATTGATTTTGGCATAGAATATGCTCGTGCTTGTGGTTGCATTGAAACGGGCGATTTCATAATTACCATCGAGGTGGGCAAAGAAGATGGCGAAGATAGTGTGCAATTGGGTGTGGGTGAAGATGTGGTCATTATGCGCGCTTTCTATGTGGCACCAATGAAAGTTGGCGAACAATTTAAATGTTAGCCATCGGATCACCGTATATTTAAATGTACTAAAATGTATATTTTTCGTTGATTTTAAATAAGAATTTAATTGCAAAATTAAATTGCAAATAAAGCGTTAACATTCTATTGAACATTTTCTAATGTTTTTGTTTGAAAAGCACCTGCAACATATTAATTTTAAGTGGAAATGATTACAGAAGGTTTCTGCTTACTCCAATTGCAAAATTAAATTGCAAATAAAGCGTAAGAATTGTATTGAACATTTTCTAATATTTTTGTTTTAAAAGAGAAGAGCTACTCCATATTAATTTCGAGTGGAAATGATTACAGAAGGATTCCGCATACTCCAATAAAATAATCTGTTGTCATGAACCTGATCCAGCAGCCTTATAGCTTCACCTGTTCAGTCTAAAGTCAATTGTCTCATGAGAACAGAAAAAAGTTCGTCCGACTCGACTTAAAAGTTAAAATTGAGTGAATCAACAGTCAGTCCATAATTCTGGTGTTAATTAATAAAGGAATCCTACTAAGTAACGTGGCTAGGTGATCACATTTTGGATTTGGTTGAGTATCGGTCAGTTATATGAAATGGAAGCAAATTTGTTTCCAAGTAATACATTTGGTATTCTCTTCTAAATTTGCCCATGTCCATTTAGTGAAAATGTGCCAAGAGAAACTGAAGCTAGTGCGATTTACAACGAGTTTCTGGTTACGATATATGTTAGCTAATAAAAACCTTCTGCAATTACTGATAATTTCGATCTTTTCGATTTTAAAATTCCACATATAATTCTAGTGAATCTTTAAAATGGTGCCTCAAAAATAAATAAGCTGATCACAATTTCCCACTTGAAGAGAAAGAGATTTTGTAATTGCATTTAGTATGAAAGGTTTCTATAACATCAGTAGATTTATAATATTCGAAAAAGATTAAAAATATTGTTACCTTTTTTTGATGAACCGCCTTCAATTTCACTATCCGACGATATTTCTTCCAATGAAACGTGCTCTGTAAAAGAAAAATATTAAATAATTAAAAATAATCAATACATTAATTTCACATTCGAAATAGAAAATGTTGGTTGTATTATCAATATACACGTCCACTCTTTGAACAGCCATCTTTCTTGATTTCGTAACGCTACTAGGATGGTGTATTTTTTCCTTTGCAGATAACCACACAATACTTTTTTTACAAATAAATTGAGTGCATCTTAGGCGCCTATGCTTTTCTTCTGATCACATCCTTCCTTTGAAGGATGTGAAATATCTTATCCGATCTTCTTATAGAGTATAATTGTAATTACCTTCTTTTCTTTGAACATCATCATCATCTGAGGATTCAGTGTCCGATGGACATCTGCTTGCTGTTATTATAGACTTCAAACGTTTGGTCGATATACACAGTAGTTCATTTAAGCAAGCCTCTTCAATTTCTTCCAAACCTTGGGACTATATCAATCAACAACATATAACGTTTAGAAACTTTTGTTATTCAAAAAGAATGCTGTAAATATTACCTTCAAGAAATCCGGTGCTAAATTAATTATAGTTTTTGGTTTCAGCGACCCAAAGACTTGCTTAACCAATTCCAATCGGTCGTCAATGTAATGTGTCATTGGTTGTGGCAAACGGTCTTCATCATTCTTTTCCTTTTTCACCTTTATGGGTTTGGGCAATTTTGCCGTTTTCTTTTTGCTCTTATGCATTTCTTAAAGATCGAAGACTTCTTTTTAATTTGACTTTCTTTTATGTATTTTATTTTTTATTTATTTACTCAAGAAAACTATCAGCTGATTTATGTTTAATCTTTCCGGCGACTCACGGTTGTATATTAACGGTCCAACCTAATCAAAATGCGCTACGTACGGTTACGATTGTTGGAAAAGATAAGTGGGTGTTCACGCATGAACGTTTTTTATTGATACAAACGTATGTTTTCGCAAAACCGATTATTCACCACACACATGCGATTTACAACCACTCACACGCAATTGATTTGTACAAAATCATTTTCCCTCAGTGGCAAAATGTACCTTTACTGTGCTTGCGGCAGCAGTCTAGTGGCGACAATTCTAAAGAAGTTGAAGAACCAAAAAACCTAATATAAAAGAATGCAAGGAATGTAGAACCACTGCATTTTAAAATATTAATTTTTTTACTGTTTTTCATTTTTTCCATATCCTTGAATGGTAAAGATTTAGTTATTGCACTTTTATAAATTAAAATAAATTCGTTAAATTAATTCTTTCTTTAATTTGTGTTGTTTTATTTCTACTTTTTCTCTTTTCGAGTATTTTAACTCGCATATACACATGTAAATTTCATCAATTTCTTTAAATTCGTAAGAAAAAAAATAATTTGTAATGTTTCCGCTTCACTCACATACGTCAGCTGACGTTGAAATTCTTGTTGAAGGGTAAACGTCAGCAAAAATCAAAAATTTCTGATTATTATTTAAAATTTTGCACAATAACACAAAAGCGCACCCACAAATTCAAAATATTTGCCCAACAGCCCTTAAAGCTCTGTCGAAAAATCTCCATAATAGGCTTTTCGTAGTCTTTTCCGACTGCACGCAGAAATGAAATAAGTTGGATTTACAAATGTCAGATTCCATACAACTTTGACATTATGGACCTGTTTGATTGGGCCTACAATTAAGATGATGAGACTTGATGAGGTGACAACGTTGCTACACATTGGTTCTTCTTAAATGGATTAACAGGAAAAATCTGAAAATACTATAATAGACAAGGCATATGAAATCTAGACGAAACGACATAAGGTCGATTTCCAAATGTCGAATTTGTATAGGATCTGACATTTGTAAATCGACCATATATCATTTCACCTAGATTTCAGATGAAAAACCCAAATACAAATAATATTAGTGTAAAAATGCAAAAAATATAAAAAAATGGCGAGCATTGCTAAAATACATTGAATAATGCGCTCAAATTCGTTTCAATTCTGGCAGTACTTATATTTGTTAGTTTCTTTATAAAATAAACATCTGTTAATTAATAAAATAAGACTGTCAAAATATGCATTGTACAATTTGTACTGATAGTCTAATCGGCCTCTTGTCGATGTTACGAAAAATATCAACCCAGACCAGAGACAGCTGATTTTGGCAGAAGAATAGAAGAGCACTGACACCAAAGGAAAACATTGGAATAAATTAAAAACAAATCAATTAATATTAACAAAAGTTTTTGAACTTTTGAGAAACACGTAAGCAAACAATAAAGCAACACTAACAACATTGTCTAATTACTCACTTAATTAATGTATCATTTAAAACAAATGTAAATTGCCTGAAGAAAAATCTCTGACTGTCAGAAATGTGAAAGAGAAAAAAGAGAGCGAGAGTAGCAAATAAATCTCAAAATCTCAGACCACAAAAAACATCTGAACTAAAACGTTGTTGTCCGTTGTGCGTTCGCGTATTTAATTATGTACTTGTGAGTTGTGAAAAGCCGGAAATATTTGTGTTAAAAAAATAAAAATTAGCTAAAATGATGTGGCATATGTGCGATGATAGTATATTAATAAAGAAAATCATTTTCTAATTATATCCACAACGGAAAAATCGAGTTCGAAGCATGCAAAGAAGTTGAAAAAAGTTTGCTGAAAAGCCAACGAATGAATAGCTTTTCCGCAGAAAAAGAGGAAAGAGAAAAGTGTTATTACGTAGTCAATTGCACAGTCGACGCAAATAGAACTAAGAGTGGACTCGGCAAAAAATAAAGCTTGTCTGTGTGTGAGTTTCTTTGGCAATTAATCCAACGTGATTTAGTTATTCTCCAGCCTGTCGTCCCGTCCATTGTGTCACAATGGACAGCAACCGTGGCATGAATGGCAACAGTGTTAGCCTGTCCATGGAACTGAGCAACATAAATAGCACCCACAAAGGAAGCACATCCAGTTTGAATGCCAAAGAGTTGAGACAACAAACAGAAGATGTCACATTGTACGTCAAAAAGGTGGGCAGTGCACTTTTCTATGGCTTGGCATCCTTCATGATAACCGTCGTCAACAAGACCGTTTTGACCTCACACATGTTCCCCTCGTTCCTATTCCTGAGCCTGGGACAACTGGCCGCCAGTATAGTGGTATTGGGTTTGGGCAAGCGAATTAAACTAGTCTCATTTCCTCCCCTGCAACGCAACACCTTCAGGAAAATCTTCCCGCTGCCACTGATATTTTTGGGCAATATGATGTTTGGCTTGGGCGGCACAAAGGCCTTGAGTTTGCCCATGTTTGCCGCTCTACGCAGATTTTCCATACTGATGACCATGTTGCTGGAATTGCGAATACTGGGCATACGACCATCGGCGGCTGTACAACTCAGCGTTTATGGCATGATTAGTGGCGCTCTGATAGCAGCTTCCGATGACTTGTCATTCAACATGGAAGGCTACACGTATGTGATGATTACGAATGCGATGACGGCAGCGAATGGCGTTTATGTTAAGAAGAAGTTGGATACATCCGAAATAGGGAAGTACGGTCTGATGTTCTACAACTCGCTATTCATGTTTGTGCCCGCCTTGTTTATCACCTATGCTACTGGTGATCTGGACAAAAGCCTTGCCTTTGGCGAATGGCAGAATCCCTACTTTGTTATACAGTTCCTAATGAGTTGTTTTATGGGTTTCGTGCTGTCGTACAGCACCATCCTATGCACGCAATACAACTCGGCCTTGACGACGACAATTGTGGGTTGTCTCAAGAACATATGTGTCACATATTTGGGCATGTTCATCGGCGGCGACTATGTGTTCTCGTGGCTCAATTGCATTGGCATCAACATCAGCGTATTTGCCAGTCTTCTGTACACATATGTGACATTCCGGCGGAAGCAAGCACCACCCGATAAGGAACTACTTTTACCGACAACATCAAAAAGTGAAGCTATATAGAGAGAGATTGCTAATGTCTTCTTCTTGTACCATTTCCCACCTCCCTATTGTTGTACGGAGGCTGCTGTTGACCGAACGAGTACGAGAGCATGTACTGTGTATTGTATGTATTGGTATTAAGACTATAATATCATAATCATGTGTTACTGATGCTGATGATGCACGATGCTGATCATTCATACAGACTTTGTTTGCCTCTTGTACTTGTTTATTTTGTATATTACTCCTCCTATGCGGTACATGTACGAACGACTATGATGATTACGATTTTAGTTATAAATTAATTTGTTTTAGAATTTTTTGTTTGTAATTTATATTGTATATGTACAAACACAAACAAACAGACATGTGCAGATACGAACGACGATACACATGTTTAAGCAGTAGAATTTAAATGGAAAGGAAATATTACTATGCCATACTGATAGACGACATCCGTATGTACAGTACAGTGTTTTTTTATTTGCTTCAAAAAAATAGCCGATAAATCTTAGTTCGGCTGACAAGTCTGTTGTTATGATCAAATAATTAATTTCTAGATAGAAGTGTGTTTATATCTGACGTTCCGACTTTCAACACATAGTAAGGATGAAAACTAATTACAAGCTCTTTTTTTTAGTCGTTCCCTTCCACAAAAGCACGTAGTAAAATGCTGGGAACGAGAAATAGAATAATTTCATATTTCTTTGTTTATCAATTTCAATTCTAATCGGAGCTGATAAGAAGTTTTTTCGATTTTGTTTAAACGAACAAGAAATTGTGGATCTTACAATAATTCATTTTGCAATACGTCCTTTCATTCAATTGATTTATTATTATATCCCCGCCGAAATACTTATCATATCAAAAAATTAATATATAAAAACGTATCGATTTAAAACGAAACGATTTGTATCACATACTTGATAATTGCACCTTGGATATTATTCTGTTTTAAATGTTCTGAAGAAACAAACTTCGGATTTCATTCCACTTCCGAACGAAATTTAAATCTTTGATAAGGCTACCACAGGCTTATATTACTATACCTTTGTTGAATTGTATTTTAGCAGAACCACAAACTCGTTAAATTTCACTTTCAATGTTCTATAGCACCGCGTTATCGAGTTAAACGTTAATATTCTTTTCGTCCAAAACCACTTGTTTCTATTTTTTGCAAAATTGTATTGTGTGACATCTATCTGCATTGACTGACCACGTCTGTGACTTCTATCATTAGTAGTTTTTGTTGAAAAAAAAACTCAAATTCTTAAAGTAAACGAGTATGAATTTACTTTTAGCCTTCCTCTTCGAGTATCTTCTTATGTAACTAACATTTGTGCATCTTTGGAAAATATGAACCAATAAATGATTTTAAATTTCATCTGGTCCAATATCTCTATAAGAACCAAATGATTTCTTAGGCTCTTAATTTTGTAGAAGTCCCCAATCTACAATAGTTTGGCAACATGTCTATGAACATTTCAATATGCATTTTTGTTGAATAAAACCAATATCTTAAATAAAAAGCCACAATCATTAACTATTGCGCAAGATTGTTGTCATTGTGACATGATAGACCCCACAAAATTCAGTGAAAATCCCATAAGAATTATATATGTTTTCTTCTGTTGCAAAATGCTACTTCTTAATCGATCAATTAGTTTATTAAAACGATTAAATTCTAGAAAAAATAACCTATGTACGTCTGTATTTGGAAAGAAAAAGCTGAAAATAAGCTGAAAGCATTTAAATATAATTGGGAGAGGGTTGGGATCACAGAAAGGAAAGTAAACGGAATGTGATGTAGTAGGGTATACTTTGGGTATATTTAAGACAATGATTACTGTAGGCTGACAACAGGCAAATATATTAAGAAAAATGCATTAGTGGAAATTCTATTAGCGGGCGTTCCAATGGCGAGAGATACGATAAAAAATGAATGAATTTAAAAAAATAAATGAATGAATTTATAAGCGATGAGTTTATTGACCTACATAAGATGCATAAAGCTTTAATTACTTCTGAACTATAAAGCACCTCTTCAATTGGAAATGCAAACTGTCAGGGGATTCGATATCGAAATTCTTTTTTTTTTATTTCATTGTGAAAGACGCAAAACCAAATAGAATATTGATATAATGTATATTGGAACTACTCCATTTTCATTTGAAATTTAGAAATGAAAATTGAGAAAATACAAGTTGTAATTCAGAAATGCAAATTGAAATTGAGAAAATACAAATTGAAATTCAGAAAATACTAGTTGTAATTAGGAAATATAAATTTAAATTGAGAAAATACAAACTGAAATTTTGAAATGCAATTTGAAAATGGGAAAATACGAATTGAAAATGAGAAATGCAAATTGAAATTCAGAAATGAAAATTGAACTTGAGAAAATGAAAATTGAAATTGGAAAATTGATGTTCAGAAATGTAAATTGGATTTAATGTGTACTTTCTCATTTTCAATTGCTTATATCTCAATAGCAAATTGTATATTCTCAACTTCAATTTACATTTCTGAATTTTAATTTATATTTTCTCAATTTCAATTTACGTTTCTGAATTTCGTTTTTTATTTTCTCAATTTACATTTCTTATTTTCAATTTGTTTTTTCTCGATATTAATTTGCATTTCTCACTTTCAATTCTTATTTTCTCAATTTCAATTGATAATGGTGTAGTCCCGATAGAATTTGATTAATTAATATTAATTTGCATTTCTCACTTTTAATTCTTATTTACTCAATTTCAATTGATAATGGTGTAGTCCCGAAAGAATTTGATTAACTTTTGTCTTTTTTATCGTAACTTCCTTGCTTTCGAATGCCGTGATTAGCCTCCCCCATGAAATGGAAAAGAGCGTAACATCACATTTCATAATTTTACAGGAGGAAAAACCCAATATCCAGAAAATCATTGTGATTCAGGACGCTTTCAAAGCAACACTCAAAAGTAGATCGTTTTCCATCATTGGGTCGAAAAAAATAGTTTTTATGATTTTTTTAATTTCATTAATAGAGTCACACCATTTTGTGCAAAACAAGGCTGACATTTTGAGAGATTGTGTATTTTGGTGTAACACTCACTATGTTCAATTAGAAACTCTATTTTGAATATTCTACCCTTTTGATTTTCAGGTGACGAAATTCAGTTCCTACTTTCACCATCATCCTTTTCTTGCAGAACACGGTCATACTTTTGAAGCTCTGCCTTCTAATTTATTTAATTTTTCAATTTGAGCTATTTATTAAAATGCAACAGACTGGCGCATTCATTGGGTTTATGGTTATGTAATTGCAATCTTCATGCTTCAAAGGTCATAAAGTTGCTGGTTTGCTGTTGCACGTTATCTGTTTAATGGTAGAAGATAACAACAATACCATTCGCTCATTATCAATTTAATAATTTGGCAATAATAAATATTTCAACTTTTGGTTTAGTGCAGTAAATATGATTAGTTGTACTCTACCCAATAAATTCAATGTTCTGAACTTCAATATTCTGAAAAGCGAACAACATACATTAAGTATTGCTTTTTAATATTTTTTCTTTTATATTTTGACAAGTATGGAGTTAAAAATTCGCTAATAATAGCAAATTATCACATACAATATTTTGTAGAGGTAATTCACATTCTCCAAAAAAATTTACAATTGGGGTGAATAGCTTGAATAAACTTAAAGGCTTATTTATATAAGGTGATAACAGCACAGCACAGCTCACTTGCTATTATTAGCGAATATTGAACTCCATAATTGTCAAAATATATAAGAAAAAGTATTAAAAAGCAATACAAATTCGGCAACAACAAAGTACAGGCAATTTTTTGAATAGTATATGAGATTTTAATGTTTCGGTTACACCAAATTGTCCTACATTTAGAGTGTGTTAAATTTTAGCTGCGTGTGTGTTTTTGCCGGCCTTGAGATCTAGCTGAGAGCGTGTTTATTTATAAATATTTATAAATTTTCCCCTTCAAAAACAAATATATATATTTATTTCACTTCTATTCTTAAATAAACACAGTAGGCTTCACCTATATTTTTACTACAAATAAAACACTGTACTACGACGATTCGTCTCTAGTTTGTTATTATTGGCGATCTAAGCCAGAAATAATTAATGTTTTACATAAGCAATCCAAAAGTAATTTCTCAGTTTTTTTTTTGTACTCGTAGTTATATAAGAGTAACGATGATTTCAAAAAATACATAATTTCAAATCATGTAAATATTAGAAAAATGACCAAAGCCATATATAAAAATAGCATGTACTATATTACTTTTACTCTAATTATATTCCTATATGTATGTATATATCGTCAAGCAAACAGATAATAGCTTACTAGCTTAGCGTATTCTAAGCGATACGTGTTATTTTATCATCTATTTTTCACACACACACATATATATATGTACATCCATACATACATGAACTACATTTCTTAGTGGAAGCACTTGACGAATAACACACCTTGACAAATGGAAGTTGCTCCTCGTCTACATGAGTACAAAAGTACGTCACTACTTCGTTTTCATTCACACAAGTGCTTCCCAATACAAACTGCACTTGTTTATCATTTTGTTTTAATTTATATTTTTTAGTTTTAAGCTTCTCTAATCGAGTGTCATTAGTTGTATATGTTTATAAACTACAAAAATCTTTTGTATATACAAGGAAAAAAAAGAAATAAAAATAAAATAAAAACGATAATGTAGCATCAAAGCGCAATAGATTCTTTTAAATAAATATATATACATATGATGAAGTAACTGTCAACGAAGTTTTTATTTACATAGCATCTTATCGTTAACAGCAGTCTTTTTTATCTATTGTCTACGTCAATCACTGGCATGTAAACAACACGAATGAGAATACTGGGTTGCGGTCTCTGTCAGAATGGCTACTCTAAGTTTGAGGATAGATTCGGTTCGGCGATGTCAAACATTATGACACTTCGTATAAATGAGTCGTGGGGAGACGTACTAGCATTCCTCTATAATTCGGAACATTTATAACTCTGCCACATTTATGTACTACGTATCACATGTGATATTTTCTGCGTTCCAGTTGGACATGTGTACTGCAGACTGGGTCACGCGGTCGATACAAAGGAAATAAGTAATAAATGGCTAAAGTCTGGCGAAGCCCTTTATACGATACCACATCCACTTTGTACCCAATTACAAGTTTTTTTATTATTAAACAAAATATATCAAAATGTGGTTCTTCATGGGCCAAAGTACTCTGCGTTCATCATTGGTAAAATGTAACTCTAAATCGTGAGAGACATATGGGGACTATATCAAAATATTGATCGACGCACAGTGGTTCAGAATCAAAATCTATCGGCCAAAATACAATAACTTTTGTTCTAGTAAACATTCTGTAAAAAAACAGAAATTAAACAAGGACACACCTTTTTCAAATTTTGAAAACTGAAAAAAACGTAAATAATTTTGGATTTTGTCAAACCGTTTCTTTCACATTTTAAGAGATTTTGATGTCGAACGAGAAAACCTTCAATCTTTCTAAATATGTATTTTATTCTTCAAAGGTTTCAAAGGAAAAAATTTAGTATTTTATATTGGCCTATTTTGAAATATTTATTACAAACAAACTTTATTTGGCACAAAATGTGACAGAATTGTTTCAGAAACAAGAAGATAGAGAAAAACAAGTCAGGATATGATAAAGTCGGACGGACCCGAATATATGTTATCCTCCACTTTCTAACCCATTGTGAAAATGTGAAATCGGGAAGGATTTTTGTATGGGTCTTAATCATGGACCCTTGTGACACACTCTTATACTGTATGTTTCAAGGTGAAGGGGGGCTATATCTAAATCTGAACCGATCTTACCAACTTTCACCATAGATATTGGTAGCTGCACTATAATGTGTTGTGCCAAATTTGAGAAAAATCAGGTAAAATATGTGGTTTCTAGATCGAAAAAAGTCATATCGTGAGCGTCATTTGTACCGGAGCTGTATCTAAATCTGAACCAATTTTGCCCGCTTTCGCCACAGGTGTTCCTAATTGGATTATAAGACGTTGAGCCAAATTTAAAGAAAATCGGGTAAAATATGTGATTTCTAGAGCGGAAAAAGTCAAATCGGGAGCAACATTTGTTTGGGGGCTTTATCTAAATATGAACCGATCTTAAACGCTTTTACTTTTAGGTATTTATAGTTGGATTATAAGCTGTTGTGCCAAATTTAAAGAAAATCGAGTAAAATTTGTAATTTCTAGAGCGGAAAAAGTCAAATCGGGAGCGATATTTAAATCTGAACCGATCTAAACCATTTTCGCCACATGTATTTCTAGTTAGATTATAAGGTGTTAAGCCAAATTTTAGAAAAATCGGGTAAAATATGTGGTTTATAGATCGAAAAAAGTCAAATCGGGAGCGTTATTTGTACGGGAGCTATATATAAATCTGAACCGATATTACCCCCTTTCACCACAGGTATTTCTAGTTGGATTATAAGATGTGCCAAATTTAAAGAAAATCGGGTAAAATATGTGATTTCTAGAACGGAAAAAATCGGGAGCGACATTTGGATGAGGCTATATCTAAATCTGAACCGATTTTACCCGCTTTCGCCACAGGTGTTCATAATTGGATTATAAGACGCTGAGCCAAATTAAAAGAAAATCGTGCAAAATATTTAATTTCTAGAGCGGAAAAAGTCAATTCGGGAGCGTTGTTTGTACGGGAGCTATATCTAAATCTGAACCGGTATTACCCCCTTTCACATTCTAATCCTTAAATGTTCTTTTTGAAAGGACTTTTCTTGATTTTCTCGAAAAAAGGGTCAAATAGGCCCATAAATAGATGAGCTAGATCTTCCACAAAAATAATCCCCATAAGACACAATACAGTTCGGTTAAATTCTCTAACACATAAACTTAAAACAGTTTTTTCACTTAGTATAATGTTACCTTCGACCAAATATGGTCTACTCAACATGCCCTTTCAGAATTATGGGGTAGCTACTCTGTTCCAAAAATTATGCTGGACAGTGTTATTATACTCTTGAATGTTAGCATTGAATTTTAATCTATTTTATTTATTTTGTGTTCTAATTTTTGTATCGAGAGATAGAGACGTGAGATAAATACAATTGTAGCAAGCTTTTCCAGCAGAAGTTCCGGGCCCACACGTACAGACAACCGCACTACCAATCAACCGACGTTTATTCCACTGATCTACTGATCAATGGACGGCTTGCTGTGAGAATCCCCGCCCCAATAGTACGGAAATTGATAAAATCTTTTTCGATGGCTCGCACCACAAGCCAGCAGGTGCCAGGTGCAGATGCTCATTCGGACACGCACACATTAATCAACGCAGATATAAATGAATGGCTTTGTATACGGCAGCAAATACGAAGATAATCATAAAATGTATGCAAAAATCATTAATCTTCCCATGTATTTGGTGAGTTGTGTGATTCCGCCATCTGTGTAACACCTTCAAATATTTACCGAGGTTTTATAAAGTTATCGTTGGAGTAGGCATACAGTACAAATTGATCAAGCTGATTTGTCTTAAACAAGACTCAAATATCTTAAGATATGTTTTCACACATTTTATATCTTTCTGTCAGCTAAAGAAAATAAAAAAATACAATTTAAACTTGAGGTGTTCGAAGGATGGTTGAATCAATGACATGGTTTCCAATTAACGGCGCACAGTGGTTCAGAATCATAATCCATCGGCCAAAATTCAATAACTTTTGTTCTAGCAGACATTTTTGAGTTCTGTAAAAAACAAAATTAGACAAAGATCCATGGATTATTTTTTGATTATTACAACAAATATCGGGAAATCAGATATATTTTTGAAATCGTATTTTTCGATATTAAAGAAAATTAAAATTTTTATTTTTTTTGTTTTTTTTTTTTTTAATATTTTTACGTATTTGTTCATAATGCCAAGAAAAAGTTTTAATATTTTTTTGTATTACAATATCTTTCAGATATTGAAAATTTAAAAAAAATAATTTATTTTTTTAACTTTGTCGAACTGTTTCTCAAATTGTTCCAATGTTCCAAAATTATGCTGGACAGTGTTATTATACTCTTGAATGTTAGCATTGAATTTTAATCAACTTTTTAAGAGATTTTACACTCAAATTTTTTATTAGAAATTGCTATAAAATTTAGCATATGTCTGCTAAATCAGGTATTTTTTTTTTGATATTTCCGGGAAATGAACTCCGATTGTTATAAAATTTAGCATGATGATAAAGGAAATTTACACATTTTGTATCTGTGTTCCTACTTTTCAGAAGTTATTGAGACGAAAATGACTAAATTGCTTATTGGAACTAAAAAATCGGCCTTTTTGCACTAAATGTATCCTATCTTCCAAGGGTGCAATTTCGTGCAGGCAAAAGTTACCCTGGGGGACTTCAACCTTTCCAAATTTATATATAATTCGATACGGCTTTTGAAGGAAAAAGTTTTATTGGTCCAAAGTCAGAAATTTGTTCAAAAAGCATATTCTTTTAAATATTCATTACAACCGAACTATATTTGGCACAATTTTCATGATTTCGACCATGTCAAAAGTCTTTTCAAGTGGCTTCGCAGCGACTTTTCAACATCAAACCCGGCCTCTATAAGGAGATGATTCTCACAAACGAACGAGAATCACAACTCACTTGCCGAATTTGCGTTTAAAAAATCGCACCAAGTAATAAAGCACACATGCCATCTTACAAGCATCTCATTGAGTTGCATATGAAAAGACTTTTGACATGGTCGAAATCATGATCGTGGTAGTCTGCAGCCAAGTAATAAATGTCACCATGCCATTTGTAAATAAATTTGCATTCTATTAAATATAGAAGCAAAATGGTCTTAAGCCAGGACAATATCCCAGTTCAAATCAAATATTGAAAAAACTAAAAAAAAATTATGGGAATATTTAAAGAGAAGATTGTACCAAAGTATTAATATGAATTTATAACAAGTAAAAAAGGCGTTAAGTTCGGCCGGCCCGGGCCGAATCTTATAAACCCTCCACCACGGAGTACATTCAACAGTATTATCAGCAGATTAGACGCTGTCGACATTACATAGAAGTGCACTACCATATTAGGAAAATTGTGGTGCTTCATTATTATGATATTAATAGTAATCTACTATATATAAATATAAAACTTCAAGTGTAATCAAAAATTGAATATTAGGCAGCAATCTACAAAAATATGCCTTAAATATTATTAGGTAGAAACAATTTCCCTCAAGCCCGATTTCCCAATTTGCAATTTGTTGATTTCAGCTACAGCTGAAATTCGATGAATGCATACACCGAATTTCATGATTTCAACTTTAGCGGTTTGGGTGGTACCATTTTATGCCTCTTCTCCAATTGTATCCCTTAAAAGTACGAATTTCGAAAAATCCTTCTATGTCTACGTAATTATAGGGATGTACACACCGAATTTCATGCTGTTGTTGTATCATTGGTACAATTGTTATCTCTTTTTGACCCATTTCACCCGCTAAATATTTTTTATACCTTTTGGTGTTATCACGTTACTAAAGGAATGTACGCAACAAATTTCAAGTGTATGAAAAGCAACATTTTTCAAAAAAATTGCTTAATAATCTAAATACTAGGGGGTATTTTCAGTCCTTGTTAGGGTGAAAAAATTCCCTCTGGGCCACTTTCAATACCAACCTATCTGCAACCATAAGACACATTGACGGAAAATGTGAACCCTCTTAGCTTATTTCGTTCGGCAGCTAGCGTGCTTTCAACAGACAGACAGCTAGATCCTCTTAGAATTTTATCACGACACAGGAATATATATACTTTAGGGTGTCCCCCACGAATATTTCAAGGTGTTACAAACGGAATGAGAAAGTGGAGGATATAAAAATGAATGTTATTCTACCTTTCAAAGTCAAAATAATCGGTAGTTCAAATTTAAAATTGAAATGGCCCACTCTATACATCATTAACGAATAAAGCCGAAGAGTATCAAGTTTGGACCACTGTAAAATTCGAACCCCGTAGAATGTATGTGCCAAGAACAAGGGAAAGGCAGGCAATTAACAAAAAAATCAAAAATAGTTATTGCACAAAATGTGCTAAACTTAACCTGTCCCAAAATGTTTTACTGCTTTCTGTTCTATTTAGTCCAGAATCGATAGTTCTCACGATCAATTGTTTTGCATTTTATTTGTATATTTAACAAACAATCTCCAAGAAATACAAATTCAAATTAAACATACATACGAACATATAGACTCGTATACATATGTACTACCTATATATTAAATACAAATACCTGTCATACCAAAAGTCGTTGATCTTTGGTCTAATTGCTTTTTGTATGGGCTTTATTAAAACAAAGAGAGCAGAAAATCTTAACCTGAATAGAGTCTACAAACAATTACAATTCGTTTATTGGAGCTGTTTGTTGGTGTTTGTTTGTTTGTTTTAACATCAGTCAACCGCCCCCCCTCCGTTGTCAGTAGGTGTAAGGTGACAAAACAATAGGTGTGCGGTGGTACCTACCGCGCACCACAAGTCGATTGAAGACCGAAGAAATAGACAAACCATGTGTGCGCATGCGTAACAAACAACAACGACCGACAGATAAACCTGTCACGACGCTGTGCATGCATACACTACATGTATGTACGCTGATATATAATACATATTGGATACATTTCGATGGATTGAACAAAAGTAAATAAATATAGGGTCCGGCATCTAACTTTTTTTTTTTTCAACTATTCAACCGTTGGACTATTATTTGTGGGGTGCCCTCAGCAACCATTTGAATGAAATTATTTTCCATTATTAACCGGAAGGATTGTACTTTCAAATAAAAAAGAAATTTGAGAAAATGTTCTGTAGTTTTTTTATAGCATTTTCCAAAAAAAGTTATTTGGCTGACCCTTTATAATATATAATATAAATGTGAGCTCCCAGCGAAAAGAGAGCATCCGAATAAGTGAAAAAATCCTCATCTTATAATTCGGAAATTGTGGATCATCATCAATTTAACATGTTGTTGTCATATTTGGAACGTTTGATGCAGTAGTTCCACATTTATGTTACCTTCGACCAAAGTCAACGCCATTTTCAATTGTAATTCAAAAGACACCATTTGGAATTTAAAAATTCCATTTGGAATTCAAAAATTCCATTTGAAATTCAAAAATTCCATTTGGAATTCAATAATTCCATTTGAAATTCAAAAATTCTATTTGAAATTCAAAAATGTCAATTGAAATTCGAAAGATTTGATTCAAAAGACACCATTTGAAATTCAAAAGACATCATTTGAAATTCGAAAGACATCATTTGAAATACAAAAGACATCATTTGTCAATCAAAAGACATGATTTGTCAATCAAAAGACATGATTTGAAATTCAAAAGACATCATTTGAAATTCAAAAGACACAATTTAAAATTCAAATGACGAGTTCTGAATTTCAATTCACATTTTTATACCCTCCTCCTCCAGGATGGGGGTATATTCACTTTGTCATTCCGTTTGTAACACCTTAAAATATTCATCGAAGACCCCATAAAGTATATATATTCTGGGTCGTGGTAAAATTCGAAGACGATATACCCATGTCCGTCTGTCTGTCTGTTGAAAGCACGATAGCGGCCGAACGAAATGAGCTAGGAGGTTCAAATTTTTCCTAAATGTGTCTTATGGTTGCCCAGAGGGAAAAATTTTTCCCTCACAAGGACTGAAAATACCGCTAATATTTAGAGTATTTCAGTATGTTTTTTGAACATATTAGTTTGTATTTACTTGATATTTGCAATTCTCATTCCTTTTATAGCATAAAAGGTCACCATAGAGTGATTTTTATTTGTAGGGGGCGAAATGGGATAAAAATGGTACCTATCAAACGACAACAGATAGAAACACGAAATTCCGTACAAACACGTACATTCCTCTATAGAGTAGATACATAATATAAAAATATTTTTTCAAAATTCGTACTTTTAAGGGGTTAAATGGGGATGGAGGGATAAAAATAGTACCAACCAAACGGCTGCACCTAGAATAATGAAATTCGGTGTATATATTCCTCTGATTGCGTAGTCAATAAAGGATTTTTTTCGAAATTCGTACTTTTAGGGTGTAAAATGGAAAAAGGGGATAAAAATTGTACCAAACAAATGGATGCAGCTAGAATCATGAAATTCGCTGTAAACATTCCTCTGACTGCGTAGACACGAAAAATAAAAAGGTTTTTCCAAATTCGTAGTTTCAAGGGATTCAATGGGAACAGAGGGATAAAAATGGTACCAACTAAAAGGATACAGCTAGAATGAGTATAGTATACACTCCTCTGAGTGCATAACCTCGTACAATTTATTCGTAATTTATTTTGTTGCTTTTACGGCAAAAAATGGTAGAATCATGCAGCGTACGTGAGAGATAAGGTATTTTTAAAAATTATACTTCTGACATTAAAATAGGATGGAAGTACAACCAACCAAAAGACTGTAGCTGAAAATACACTCTCTGTCCCCCTATATTTAGGGTATTTATGACTGCTGCCTTATATTTACTTTATGAATTGAAGTATTATTTCCAATATATATTCATAGTATACAAATATTGGTAGCCTTGGCTTATTAATAATTAATATTCTGATTTTCATACATTTGAAATTTGTTGCGGGCATTCCTCTTGTAGCTTGGAAGCACCACAAAGAATATAAAAGTTTTAGCGGGCGAAATGGAACAAAAAGGGATAAAATATGGTACCAATGATACGACAACAGCTAGAATCATGAAATTCGGTGTGTTCATCCCTCTAATTGCATAGACACGTAAAATAGAAGGATTTTTCGAAATTCGTACTTTTAAGAGGGATAAAAATGGGACCTTCCACACCGCTGAAGTTGATATCATGAAATTCGGTGTGTATTCTGTGTTCTGACTATGAAGACTCGAAATTTGTACATTTGGGCGGAGAATGGAGCGAATGGGGATATCTTTAAAATTTGTACTTTTCATATCAAAATAATACAGTTACTTTGTCTGTATCTGAAAATGCTTCTCCCTAATGGCGACTGACAATCGTTTAATAGTTAGGCATGTCCACTTTCACAATTACAGCATTGTATTTATATATAGTTGTAGATTTTAAACATAGTTTGAAATAGTAAACAAATATAGTAATGTGCATAAAAATATCACAATTTTCGTAATATGGTACTGTACTTCTGTATAAAGTCGACATCCTTTAATCTGCTGATAATACTGTGGAATGCACTCCGTGGTGGAGGGTATATAAGATTCGGCCCGGCCGAACTTAACGCCTTCTTACTTGTTTAATTTCAAATGATGTTTTTTTTCGAATTACAATTAAAAATGGTGTAGAATCGAGGAAAATTGTGGCTAAACTTTGCATTCTCCGAGGGTTCCCCGTACTCCGGGCATCATTAAAATCTTTGCTTCTGGCCGGGTGTACTTAAGAGTTTGTTCTTTCCTTTTTGGAATCTTGCGATGTTAGAGTACGTACGCGCATGTAAGTAAGGTAAACAGTGGAACGTTGGCCAGCAACCGGTTGTTGTTTGGATTTCGTCATCACGATCATCAACAATCGGAAAACAACAAGAGATGCCTTCAAGGTATAAATCTTTTTAGTGTGTTTTTTTTTTGTTAAAACAAATTAATTGTTGTTTCAATCAATCGTAGTCATAGTCGTAGTAGGTACATTCTTCCAAACATACATACGAGTATGTACGAGTACATATTGAAATACCTTGCAATTCAATACCATAACAAATACCATAAACAAATACTTATGTTTGAACACAAGAGCTATGTATATATACATACATCGCGGTCACTGAATTACGACAGATATTATGAGATTTTGTCAATACTCATTCTTGTTGTGGCTGTAATGAAAAACGTCTTTCGGATGTATATATAACAAGTAAAATCGGCGTTAATACGGTCGGTCCGAACTTTATATACCCCCACCATGGATTGCATTCCATAGAGGCTATTGATTTTCGTAGAAGTGCATTAACATTACAGGAAATGTTATTTTTTTTGTATACCCAAACCAAAACAACTAAAACTATAATTTTATAAATATATATATATATATATATATATTTAACCACGCTAATAAGGCCATATGTTTATACTATATATGTATATCGAAATAATACTTCAAGTCAATTTAAAATGTAAATATAAGGAAGCCATCTTCAAAAAAGCTTAAATATTGAGGGATAGTGAGTGCACTTTCATCTACAGCCGTTTGGTTGGTTTTATTTCCATTCTATTTTAGTTCCAAAAGTACAAATTTTGAAAATCCATTATCTCTCACGTACACACTGCAAGATAACCTAACTTCATGATTATACCCATTTTTGCCATAAAAATAAAAAGTACGAATTTGGAAAAATCTTTTTATTTTGCGTGTCTATGCAGTCAGAGGAATGTATACACCGAATTCCATGCTGCGGTCATTTGGTTGGTACAATTTTTATCCCTTTTTTCCCATTTTACCCCCTTAAAAGAACGACTTTCTAAAATCTCTTTATTTTACGTGTCTACGCAATTAGAGGGATGTACACGCCAAATTTCATCATTCTAGCTGTAGCCGTTTAGTTGGTACCATTCTATCCCTCTGTTCCCATTGTATCCCTTGAAAGTACGAATTTGGAAAAACCTTTTTATTTTTCGTGTCTACACAGTCTGAGGAATGTATAATGTTAATTTCATGACTGCAGCTGCGGCCATTTGGTTGATAAAATTGTTATTCCCCTTTTTTCGTTTTACACCCCTAAAAGTACGAATTTCGAAAAACTTTTTATTATACATGCCTACGAAATCAGAGGAATGCATACATCGAATTTCATTATTCTAGGTGCAGCCGTTTCGTTGCTTCCATTTTTATCCCCCTATTTCCATTCCCCCCTTAAAAGTACAAATTAAAAAAAAAAACTTCATTTTTCTTGTCTACTCAATTATAAGAGTGTACACACCGAATTTCGTGTTTCTGGCTGTTGTCGTTTGGTACGTACCATTTTTATCTCTTTTTTGCCCTATTCCACCCCTTACAAATGCTTTATGATGTACGTTTACACTATAAGGGGAATTAGTATATCAAATATCAATTAAATTTAATCAGACATATTTCGAAAAGCATCTTTAAATACACAAAATATTAGGGGTACTTTTTTGTCCTTGGTAGGGAAAAAAATTTCCCTATGGTCTGATTTCATCAAATTTAAATCCCAACCGATCTACAACTGTTAGGCGTATTCTTGGAAAATTTGGACGTCCTGGCTCCTTTCGTTTAGATGTTTTCAACAGGCGGACTGAACTAACATTTTTTTGCAAATCGATATTTTTGTTTATTATGACCGAAGTTGTTGTGTTTTGTTGAAATAACCAAAAATCTCGATTTGATTTGAAAAAATGTTAGTTGAGTCTTTTTTATATTTTGGTAACGATATATTCTATGGGTCCCAGGTTGATATGTCAAGGTATTACAAACGAAATGACAAACTTAGTATACCCCCCATTCTCGAGGTGGAGGGTATAACAATATTTTTCACTTTGCATGCAGTCGTCCTTTCCACTTCTAGAAGTCACTAAGTACTGTCTCCCTTGATATATCTCGATAATGGTACGTTTTTCTTCCAGATAGGAAATACTACTCCGACAGAAAGCGATATCATCCGAGATGATTTTAAACGTCCTAGGTCAACGTTTGAATCCCGCGATAGAAAAGAATTGTAAGTCCGTCATAATGCTATGACCGAGTGCTGTACATAACTATTTGGAAAATAATGAAATTCCTTCAAATGTACCTACTTGTATTTACTATGTATGTTGAATGAGCGTACACAGATACATTTGTGCCAATCAACTAAATTATAATTGGTCAAGGTCGATAACAAATTGTTCTACACCTTGAAAATCTCTTCCGAAAAACTGCGTATTCCCATGTCATAGAAAAACCAATACAATATTATCACCATTAGGGGTGGGAGAGTGTTGTCTAGAATTTTTAGGAATTACATTTGGATACGCTAGAACCCATAATTTTGTGAGCTTCGGGAAAAATGCATGAGCCAAATATTGTGGGTGATTGGGTGAAGGAAAGGGGTAAGAATAAACAAAAAGTCCCAATACGGCCTCGAAGTCGTCCCTAACATTTTTTCGAACACACTTACCCTCTATCACCACTCCTCCTTAAGGAGTGGAGATGTGGAACGTTGTGGAGAAAAAACTTAATGGTGGTCAGTCTTTCATGTCTCCTCTATAGGGTTGACTTGGAGCCATTATTTTATATAAAAATATGAAATGTATTGTGGCCACCTTAAGGGTTGAATATAGATGGGGCTTAGGGTGACTCCGGGACAGTTTTGGGCCTTGCTGTCATAAAAAATTATAAAATGTATGGTGAAGATAGAAGGTAGGTATGTTCAGAGAAAACACAGGGGTTGAAATAATATTGGCATTTGACTCCATTATCGGCCTCCTTGGGCCAGTAGAATCGATGAGAGCAAATTTTATAAAAAATTAATTTCTGTGTGGGAGTGTGTTCGAAAAAATGTTGGGTAAGGAAAATTAATGGTGGTCGGTGTTACATTCTAAAATCTATTCTTGATCGTCATAAAATTCTAAGACGATCTAGCCATGTCCGCAAAAAGGGATAAAATGGTACCTATCAAACGACAGCATATAGAAACACGAAATTCGGTGTGTACATCCATCTAATTGAATAGATAATATAAAATTATTTTTTCCAAATTCGTACTTAAGGGGTAAAATGGGAATAGAGGGATAAAAATGGTACCAACCAAACGGCTGCATCTAGAATAATGAAATTCGTTGTATACATTCCTCTGATTGCGTAGATCTGTAAAATAAACGGATTTTTCGAAATTCTTACATTTTAGGGTTAAAATTGAAAAAGGTTATTTACAAATTCGTACTTTCAAGGGAACAGAGGGATAAAAATAGTAGCAACTAAACGGCTTCATCTAAATTGATGAAATTCGGTGTGTACATCGCTCTAATTGCGTAGACAGGTAAAATAACTAGTAAATCAAAAAAAAAATTTTTTCAAATCCATGCTTTATGCAAGCAGAATTCTATTGGGCCTAGAAATTCTTTTTTAGTTATCTTTTGTAGAAGGAAAAATTACTGCAAAATTTCAGTTTTTTATCTGCCATAGAACGGCATATATTCGAAAATGGGTTTTAACTTCGTATGGGAGGTGCCACGCCCACATTTCCATTACCGCCCATTTTTGTCACAACTACGCATATTAATGCTAGATGCACTTACACAAAATTACAGTAGGTGTAATTTTGGTTTTAACTTCATATGGGAGGTGCCACGCCCACTTTTGCATTACCGCCCATTTTAGGCGCAACTACGCACATTGATGCTAGATGCACTTACACAAAATTTGAGCACTATACGTGTCATAGAACTGACACTATTCGATAATATGTTTTAACTTCGTATGGGAGGTGGTACGCCCACTATTCCAATACCGCCCATTTTTGGCAGAACTACGCACATTGATGGTAGATGCACTTACACAAAATTTCAGCACTCTAGGTGTCATAGAACTGACAATATTCAATAATAGGTTTTAACTTCGTATGTGAGGTACCACGCCCACTTTTCCAATACCGCCCCTTTTTGGCACAACTATGCACATTGATGCTAGATGCACTTACACAAAATTACAGCACTCTAGGTGTCATAGAACTGACTATATTCAATAATAGGTTTTAACTTCGTATGGGAGGTGCCACGCCCACTTTTCCAATACCGCCCATTTTTGGCACAACTATGCGAATTGATGCTAGATGCACTTACACAAAATTTCAGCATTCTAGGTGTCATAGAACTGACAATATTAAATAATAGGTTTTAACTTCGTATGGGAGGTGCCACGCCCCTTTGTCCAATTGGTCAAATTTTCAATTTCCTTGTATTGTCATCGAAAATGATTAAGTGTGCAAAATTTGAGCAAAATTGGTTGAGAAAAAAGCTTTCAAAAATTGATTTCAAATTTTGTGGCACACAAACATATATAGAAAGTAACCTTATATAAAGCATGGAAAAAGATTTTAGAAAGTCGTACTCTTAAGTAGGTAAAATAAGAAAAAGGGGATAAAAATGGTACCAAGCAAATGGCTGCAGCTAGATTCATGGAATTCTGTATATACATTCCTTTGACTGCATAAATAAAAAGATTTTTCCAAATTCGTACTTTTTACTTTTACGACAAAAATTGGTTAAATCAATGAAGGAATTTATAACTAAAAAATTAGTTTTTCTTAAAATTATGTTATTCTTCATACATTTCAGTATTAATGAAATTATAAAAAAAAGCTTTAGAAATATTCTTGAATATTAATCTAAGAAGCAATTCTCGTTCGTTTGCAAAGACTTATTTCTTAAATACTTCAGGTATTGTTCTAAACAATCCAAAGCGAAGGCGCCTATCTTGCCTTCACAGCAATCATGAAGTAATCTCTTTATGGCAGAGCTATCATGAAACTTTTGAGAAATATTTCATGTAGTCATTTTTGTATTAGTTTTGCATACTCTGAAGCTAAATCATTTATTTGAATTATTTTAGTTAAATTGAACTTATTTTTAGTTCACTTTTTTCCTTGTATCAAGTAAATATTTTCCTCAGTTTAAGTAAAAATTTTTGAGAAAAAAAGTAGCAAATTTGTCATTAATCTAAGTAAATATTTACATGATTTGAGTATAAATTTAATTATTTTTAAGAAAATGTCAGCAACGTTTTACTTAGATTTAGTAAAAATTTTCTTATTTGAGTAAAAATTCACATAGTTTTAGGAAAATTTTACTTAAATTTAGTAAAAATTTACTTGATATGAGGAAACAATTATTTAGACACAGGAAAATGTGAGCCAAAATGTACTTAGATTTAATAAAAATGTACTTGATTTGAGAAAAAAATTACTTCAATTTTCCTCATTTTGTGTAAATATTTACTTGGTTTGAAGAAAATTGAAAAGTTTTTAGGAAAAAGAAAAGTTTGAACTTGATATGAGGAAATATTGATTTAGCGCTATGCGAAGTTCAATATTCCTAAATTTTAGTTCATTTTAACTCATTATAAAGTTCTCCTTTTTCTGAGTTATACACTTCGAAAAAAATTGTTGTTTCATAGTGTAATTGAAGTATTTATGAAATAAATTTTGACAAAGGAACTAGAATTGCTCCTTAGATTACTATTCAAGTATTTTCCAAACACATTGAAGTGCTAAATCCTAAATGAATTTGTTATACAAAAAATGTCGTCCTCAATTTCTTTCCTAAAAGTATACTTTTTACTAGATCCAAAGAAAAATTTTTAAGTAAATTTTCTATCTTTTATTTCTAGAAAAATAAATATTTATTATGACTTTGAAGAAAAGGGAACTGTACTCATACTTAGTTATTTTTTGGTTTACAAAAATACGATTATGTACATATTTTATGAAGTGTCATAACTTCTACCTAAAATATGTATATTAAACGCTCTAAAGTGATATCACAAAATTGATTGCCTAAACCCCCCGATCAGACTTGACTTGCATTCATAAACACTATCATATTCATACGTTTAAATTTGACCTTTTTTACTTTGTTTTAATGTAATTTAATGTAAATTAAATGTAGTACTCTCATCACAAGATTTCCATACGACTGGATCTTATCAACTTGTTTGGATGTAACAACGATGTTAACTGAAATGTTTGATGTGGCATTTTGATAACAAATCAAATAAAACATCTTATTTGACAATGTTGTAGTAATTGTAGTAAATCGGATCACAACATTAAAAAATTAAAAAAATAAACAAAATTTCTCTTTGCAACTACTGTTGACTGTCAGAGTGTTAATTTATTGGCATTAAAAACATATTTTTCTAATTCGAAAATGATTATATGAACCATTTTCTCGAAAATGAGTTTTTGATGCCAAATTCTCTGTCCCTGTCATCTGTTTTATAAAATTGGAGAAGGAATTTTTTTCGAAAGTCATTCTTTTGAAATATTTATATTTTGGCTACAGACTCAGTCGTTAGTGTGTGACTGCAAAATTGGCTTTGAAAATGAAATGAAATAAATAAAATAGTTCAAAAATGGGGCAGCATAAAACCGAAGGTTGTAATTCTCTACAACGATTATGTTTAAAACATTTTTCTAGATTTAGGGTACATCGTACTATCAAATTCCATCATTACTCGCAGTTAATAGCATTTTGTTTCGCAAGTTATCAGGTTAAAATAGGATAAATTTTGGCTGTAAAGTCAAACATTGTGAAAAGTATCTTTAGAAAACCCCACGTAACTTTTTATCACATTGAAAATACCAAAATATTTTTTTTTGGGATGTGATTGCTGACTTCATTCCCCATGTGTTAGAAAAGTTTCAGAATCCTGGATGGCGAAAGTTAAAAATATAAGCAATCGCTACCGCGATTTTTGGATTTTTCAACAATTGCGGCGATTTTGGTTCTTAACACACAAACAAAAATTCAGTCGGTTCCTTTGCCTAGATCGCAAGAAAATCAAAAATGTTATGCATGGACGTAATATAACGTAAAATAACGTTCAATTTTTAAACATGCAAAAGTGGCTATGAGCCATAAAACCGTAAATAATGGTAAATTTTGAAAAAAAAAAACAAGTAAAAGCGTACGGGCCGGGCCGTACTTTGTATACCCTCCATTATGGACTTCATTCCACAGAGGCTGTCGATTTTCGTTGAAGTGCAGTAACATTACGGGAAAATTTATTTTTTTAAATATAGCCCAACCAAAACTAATACAAATGTTGAAAAAATAATATTTTAATATAATATATAATTTATTATTTCAAACCACGCTTATAAGGCAAGGCTACGCTTAAAGAAAAAAACTGTTATTAACAGCAGCGATTGCCTGCTGCCTCAGCAGACAATTTCCTGATATTACAGCAGTTTTTCTGTCATAACAGCAGTTTTTCTGTCATAACAGCAGTTTTTCTGCAATCTTTCACCAACATTCCCACTGCTAAAGTGTTTGCAGTCTGCTAAAAATGGCTTAAATTATTAAATTATAGAAGTAGATAAAAACAACTAAAAACGACGTTAAGTTCGGCCGGGCCGAACTTTATATACCCTCCACCATGGATTGCATTCCACAGAGGTTGTCGGTTTTCGTAGAAGAAAAATATAATTTTTTTAATATAGCCACACCAAAACGAATACAAATATTGAAAAATTAATTTTATAAATAAATATAATATTTTAATTATTTCAAACCACGCTTATAAGGTAATGATTAGTAGCATTACCTTATACGTGAATTCAAAAAATAAATATTGTTATATTTATATTTTCTAAAATATTTTCAAAGCCATAAATATTGGTAGATAGTAGGTGCTCAAGTTGGTTGTATTTCCATTCTATTTTAATTCCAAAAGTACAAATTTTAAAAATCCATTATCAGGCGTACATAGTGCAAAATAACCTAACTTCATGATTCAACCAATTTTTGCCGTAAAAGAAAAAGTACGAATTTGGAAAAAAAAAACTTTTTATTTTGCGTGTCTATGCAGTCAGAGGAATGTATACACCGAATTCCATGATTCCAGCTGCGCCCATTTGGTTGGTACCATTTTTACCCCCTTGACGTTTCTACGCAATTAGAATTGCATCATTCTAGCTGCAGTCGTTTAGTTGGTACTATTTTTATCCCTCTGTACCATTGTATCCCTTGAAAGTACTAATTTCGAAAAATTCGTTTATTTTCCGTGTCTACGCAGTCGGAGGAATGTATACTCCGAATTTCATGACTCTAGCTGCGGTCATTTGATTGGTACTATTTTTATCCCCTTTTTCATTTTAACCCCAAAAAGTTCGAATTTCGAAAAATCAGTTTATTTTCCGTGTCTACACACTCAGAGGAATATATACTCCGAATTTCATGACTCTAGCTGCGGTGATTAGATTGGTACTATTTTTATCCCTTTTTTCATTTTAACCCCAAAAAGTACGAATTTTGAAAAATCCGCGTATTTTACTTATCTATGCAATCAGAGGAACGTATACACCGAATTTCATTATTCTAGGTACAGCCGTTTGGTTGGTACCATTTTTATCCATCTATTCCCATTTTACCCCTTAAAGTACGAATTTGGAAAAAATACTTTTATATTATTTATCTACTCAATTAGAGGAATGCACACACCGAATTTCGTGTTTCTAGCTATTGTCGTTTAATAAGTACCATTTTTATCCCCTTTTTGTCCCATTTCACCCCCTACTAATAAGAATCACGTTTTTGCTATAAGGGGAATGCGCATACCAAATATCAAGCAAATATGAACAGTCATATCCAAAAAACATGCTTAAATACGCTTAAATATTAGGGATTATTATGGGTATTTTTAGTCCTTGTGAGGGAAAATTTTTTCCCTTTGGGCCGATTTCGCCCCATTTCAATCCCAACCGATCTACGGCTATAAGACGCATTTATGGAAAATTTGGACGTCCTAACTCCTTTCGTTTAGATGCTAGCGTGCTTTCAACAGACGGACATGACAAGATCGTCTTAGAATTGTATGAAGATCAATAATATATATACTTTATAGGGTCTCAGGTCGATATTTCACGGTGTTACAAACGGAATGACAAAGTTAGTATACCCCCATCCAGAAGGTGGAAGGTATAAAAATTAATCGTATCAATTAATTAATTTATTTTTATCATGCCATGGATATTTCTTCCGATTTTGAAGCAAAAATATTTTTTCTTTACGAGAGTCGATTTCAAGTTGTCAGTCTAATTCTCCACCCTAAGAGTTCATTCTTAACTACTCTTCGTACAAATATGGCTCGTTCATTTTCATTTATTTTCGTCTCACATTTATATATAGCAAATTTTCCGACAATCTGGCTTTTATCGGAACTAGTGTTGTATATGTCATTAACAACAGCTACCAAGTTTAACATTCTTTTGACAATTGTAGGTATTTGAACAACATGATTGCTATCAATTATAAACAAACTGTTTGTTAAATCAGCAAGCAATATTTTGTTTTAACAAAATGTTTTTACAAATGTTTCCGTTTTGAGTTATTACCTTGTGAAACTCGACTGAAACGGTAGTTAAAGACTACCACAAGTTATACAACGTAGTATAGTATGTTTCTCTACTTGTGATCTTCCCACGCCGAGAATGAAAAACACTAGCAACCCACTTACTGCACTCAGAAAAAAGTAAACCCTATAATGAGTTAAAATGAACTAAAAATTAGGAAAATTGAACTTCATATAGCGCTAAAGCAGTATTTCCTCATATCAAGATCAAACTTTTCCTTGAAAGTAGTACATGCTTTAAACTTGACTCTAGTTCAATTTTCCTCAAACCAAACAAATATTTACTCAAACTAAGGAAAAATCCAGTAAGTTTTTACTCAAACCAAGTACATTTTTACTAAAATTTTCTGCCACGCAAGTATGAATTTCTAGTAAATTAATTATTTGAGTTTGAAATAAGGAAACTTTATTCATACTTAGTTAATTTTCATACTTTTAAGGATTTTTTACTAAACTGGAGTAAAATTGTTGAACTAAATTGGAGTATGGATTTTACTAAAATTTCGGAATGCTATTTTTCTGAGTGTACCTGCCAGAAGATCCTTCCATTAATAAACTAATCAAATATAACCTGATTGTGACTCTCGAAAACAAAAAATCGTTTTATGCTTCCAAGTCACCCTGGGAATATTAAGATGTGGGAATCTATTGCTACTCAGTATTAGCATCGTTCCGTTATCGATGTCATTGTCATGGACGCTGAATTTCCCAATCGGAACAGAAAAATTTCCACCTCTTATTTTAACGTTAAAATCGCCCAGGGAATTTTTGCGATCGTGTGTTTCTTCGAAAATATCTTTGGTCATTTTATCCTTATGGAATGAGAACAGATAATGCTTATGAGTTAATATATCGCCGTATGAATTAATATGTCGCGCATAATGGGTGGTTGTTCATTGTATTGTCTTTGATACAGGGTGGCTGATGAATGTTGCTGCATTTAGAAACTCACTTTTAATTCATATAAATTATTTTGTATTTGTCCTTTGAAACTAATACATATTTATTAAAACTTATTAAATGGTTGTTAAAAATAATATAATTTAAATGACCTCCTCGCTCGGTGACGCACGTGCGACATCCACAATTCATTACAGGGTGACTGATGAATGTTTCTGATGTTGGCTGATGAATGTTGCTGCATTTAGAAACTCACTTTTAATTCATATAAATTATTTTGTATTTGTCCTTTGAAACTAATACATATTTATTAAAACCTATTAAATGGTTGTTAAAAATAAAAGAATTTAAATGACCTCCTCGCTCGGTGACGCACGTGCGACATCCACAATTCATTACAGGGTGACTGATGAATGTTTCTACATTTAGAAACTCACTTTTAATTAACAATTGTTGTTTAGCTGATCTTTTCCTGTTTAAGTAAGTCGGATTGGTGATCTTGGACTGCCACCACAACATAACCATTGAGTTTAGAATTTTCTGATTTTAGAGTACTGGAAGTTTTGACGGTTTACTTACATTTACCTTCCAGAAAACCATGTTGTCGAATACTTGCCGAAGATTGCGCCAAGTGAATATTCCGAAGATATATTTGCAGTATCCTAGAGCAAGTTCAGCCGCAGCTACCACAAATGATCACACCGACCATAACAGAGAACACACAAGCTCCCATGAAGCATCTCAACAGCATTGGGATGCATTTACAAAAGAATTTATGCAGAACCGCATAGAAATGACACCGTTCCAGAGAATACTACTGGGAGCCGGTTCATCGATTGCCGCACTTGTGGATCCACGAAGGTTTGTTTGTTGTCTCATATTTTGCAATGACATTTTTATTTCGATTGTTTGTTTTCTGCCTTCATCGTCATCATCATTGAAGACACGACATGATTGCTTGTCTGGGCGAGACAACGGGCGAACATGCATTGCAACAAATTTTGCATACAATGAGATCTAGCGACGAAGGTCAACGTATATTGCAACAGAAGCCACGAATCAACACAACCACCGTAGATCTAGACAGATTACGTCAGCTGCCGGCAAACACGTTTGGACGGGAGTATGTGAAATTTTTAGATGATAATGTAAGGGGGGAAACCTTAATCTTTTCTCAAATATAAATCCAAGTTATATATTTATCATTTTTGTTTTTAGCAAGTTACACCCGATTCCCGCATGGAAGTACGTTTTATGGACGATCCCGAATTGGCGTATATTATGACCAGATATCGGGAATGCCATGATTTGGTTCACGCCATACTCGGTATGCCCACAAACATGCTGGGCGAAGTGGCTGTGAAATGGGTTGAAGCTTTAAATACCGGCTTGCCCATGTGCTATGGTGGTGCTGTTTTTGGCGCGTTCCGTTTAAGACCCAAGTAAGTTGAAAAGTATCGTAGAATACAGGGCGGACCCTTTTTGCATATCGGTTTGGAAGGCGGGAAGAAGTTACGCTCAAAACGAAAACAAAAACACGAAATATAAAGCAAACTTAGCCCGAAAACAAATGAAAATTGACCCAAACGTCATAATTACGGAAAATGTGGATCGCTCAATTTGTTATACCCTTCACCACAGGATATGGGTATACTAATTTTGTCATTCCATTTGTAACACCTTCAAATATCGACCTGAGACCCTATAAAGTATATATATTCTTGATCGTCATAAAATTCTAAGCGATCTAGTCATGCCCGTCTGTTGAAAGTACGCTAGCATCTAAACAAAAGAAGCTAGGACCTCCAAATGCGTCTTATAGCCGTAGATCGGTTGATTGCAACTGGACGAAACCGGTCTAAAGGGAAAAAATTTTCCCTAACAACTACTGAAAAATGTCCCTAGCAACCCTAATGTTTAGAGTATTTAAGTATGTCTTTTTAATATAACTGCTTAAATTTACTTGATATTGTGTATACGCATTCCCCTTATAGCAGAAACGTGCACTATACAGTGGTTCTTAATCGTAGGGGGTGAAATGGGGCAAAAAGGGATAAAAAATGGTACGGACGGTACCAAAAAATAGTACTTGTTTTGCAAATTTACAATCGTTCATAAAATTAAAAGAAAAATCGTCAAATTATACATCTCTGTAAAATAATATTAAAACCGTTTCATAAAATTTCTAAAAATACTTTGCCTATGGATGTTCGTAAAATGAAATGCGAGTATTCATTTGCAAAATTTAAAATTTTTTCGAAGGCGCTTTAGATACGTCTTAAAATACCATCTTACGACCGTAAATCGAGGATGTCAGAGCGCTTTATTCTTGACATATCCTACCGTCTGAAAAGGCTTCATTCACTATGCTTTTTTCCAAATTCGTACGTTTGAGGGGTAAAATGGGAATAGGGAATGCGTTGACACGAAAAATAAAAGGTTATTTATTTATGAAATTTTGTGTGTACATCCCTCTAATTGGCTGGACACGTAAAATAAAGATATTTTCAAAAACCGTTCTTTTAAGAAGGTAAAATGGGAAAAGGGGATGAAAATGGTACCAACCAAATGTCCGCAGCTAGAATCAGAATAGATGTACACATTCATCTGACTGCATAGACTCGCGAAATAAAAAGATTTGTCCAAATTCGTACTTTTTATACTTGTACGACAAAAATGAAGTTAGTTTATCAATTTCAAAATTTTACTTTTGGAATTAAAAAGGATGGATATACAACCAACCAAACGGCTGAAAATGGAACCACTATCCCCTAATGTTTATGGTTTTTAAGCTGAAAATTGCTGCCTTATATAGGGTCCGCCAAATAACTCTTTTTGAAAATGCTATAAAAAACTACTGAATATTTTCTCAAATTTATTTTTTATTTGAAAGTACAATCCTTCCGGTTAATAATGGAAAATAATTTCATTCAAATGGCTGCCTCGGCTCCCCACAAATAATAGTCCAACGGTTGAATAGTTGAAAAAAAAACGTTAAATGGCGGACCCTTACGTTACCAAATAACTTTTTTTTTTGAAAATGCTATAAAAAAACTACTGAATATTTTCTCAAATTTATTTTTTTATTTGAAAGTACAATCCTTCCGGTTAATAATGGAAAATAATTTCATTCAAATGGCTGTCTCGGCACCCGACAAATAATAGTCCAACGGTTGAATAGTTGAAAAAAAAAAAAACGTTGACTTGAAGTATTATGTCGATATATATAGTATAAACATTAGGATGGGTCACGAAAATAAATTGCAGCGGTCACCTCCCAGAAATGAAGATAGGATTGTTAAATGATGATCTGCAAAATATTTCGTCATTGGATCAAGCCAACTGTGAGCTAAACACTCCTGAAAACACCTCTAAAAATCATGTTTTTTATTTTATGTTGAGCATTTTGAACAAAATCAAAATTTTTTTATGAATTAATAGACCCTTTGCAGCACTTGAAATAAAAAAAAATATTCTTGTCTTAGAATTCTCATTAGACATATCAAAATTTTTATTTAAAGTGCTTTCAAGGGTCTATAATGAGTTTTAGGGCTATTTTCAGAAGCTTTAGCTTACAGACGGCTTGATATAGGAACGAAATATTTTGCAAATCATCATTAAACACTCCAAACTTAATTTTTGTGGGGTGACTGGAAAATTTTCCATTCGATTATGGAAAGAAAGCATATTGAAGTTGAAAACAATATAAATATATACCATCCATCCAAAAACAGACAAAACATCCATCTTTGGATTAATTTAACATTTTGTTGACATGCCAATTCTATTATAGAAAATATTCCTTTAAAGTTTAGTTCATTAGCTTCAAATTGTAATACACAGGCACTTCATGTATTGAAGGTAGATAGATATTGGTGTGTAGTATCAGCATGACTTTAGCCTATTCATGGTTGTTTCTTTTTTTGTATTTACATACAGTCTTTATTTATTTTTCTTACAGACAACGCAAACGTTATTTGGCAGAATATTTACCTTGGGCAATTCAAATTGGCAAAAGTGCAAAACCTCTAATGGCTGTCTTCTGGGAGGAGCGTTGGGAGCAAGATATTGAAGAGATGCGTAAAGAATTGCAGATCACAACGCTGAAGATATAGCGAATTAAATTTGATGCATATTAAAGCGTATAGAATAGAATAAAGAACAGTATCTAAAAATATATGTATTTTGAAAAGGTTATTAGAATTTTGAGACTACGTGCGAAATCAATCTGAAAACGATCAAGGTCGATTTACCTTAGAACAACTAGGTTCCAACTGCGCCAAAGGCTGTTTTAGTTTTTTATATGCAACTTTATTTTGCCAGCAACTATTAATAAATTTGTTTACATTTGTTCAAATAATTGAAACCTGAAGTATAGCCCCGATTGAACTTATAGTTTTCTAGAATTCCATGTTCCAAAAAATGGAGAGAACTTTGATGTTCATTTATTTAGCACAATTGGCGTTATGACCGTACTCCAATAAAGAATTTTTAAAGAACATTTTAGAAGTTAAAACAAGTACTTGTATATTTACCAAAATTTTTGAGATCTAATGGATTCTTTGGAATTATTACAAATGGGCTAACATTTTTGAGAATTGTTAACACTTACAGTTGCGGTCAAAATAATAGCAGCACACCATATCTTAATATACATTTATATATACATATTTATTTATTTACTTGTGTGATAATTTTTTATTGCTACTACTGCATTAAATGCTGTGCTATGAGATTACAAACACAAAATAATTGTTTATTTGGTGCTATGATTTTAATTACTTAATAAATTTCACATTTTTTGGATTATTCGACATTTTGGACCGGTCAAAATAACAGCAGTGTTCAATAAAAATCACAAGAAAATAGGAATTTTATCTCAATTTTTCAATTCGATTTGCTGTTATAACTAAGTTATTATGAAATTTACACTACTTCTTAAATGGATTTTGGAGAAGAAAATCGAGTTCATGTAAAAAGCTTGAAATCTGAGAGAATATCATATAGTGAAGTTCGACATTTATTCCAGTGTTCTATTAAAATGGTCAAAAATTCGATATTATAAGAAGAAAAATCAAAAACTCGTGAAAAAAAAACCATTTATGTCACAACCATTCGCCGAAAAATAAAGTCAGTTCAAAAAACCCTCTTACGCCCGTCACCGAAATAAAAAACAATGTCTGTCCATCTTTGAGAGTTTAAAGTGTTCGTAGAATACTAAGAAAACATAATCTGTAAGACAGAAGTCCGAAAAAAGTCCCACTTAAAAATAAAAGATATGACACCAAAAAATTGCAATTCGCAAAAACACACCTGGTGTAGCCAACCAAGAAGTGGGTGCACGTTTTATGGTCAGTTTAATCAATTTTTTTTTGTATGGTGGTACAGTCCCTCGATCGTTTGTAAGACGTCCACAGAACACGGAGTGAATCTCCAGGTATAGTACCAAAACAGTCAAATAGGATCAAGCGTAATGGCTTGGGCGTTTTTTTTTTTTCAAATTATGGAGTTGGGTCAATACATTGGCCCAGAATTACCATGGACTCTACATAGTACATCAAAATACTGCATAATATTATGTTTACGTATACAGAATACGGAATGCCCCTTAAATGGGTCTTCTAGCAGGTCAATTATCCCGAAAACACCATCCGACTCGCAAAAAGGTGGTTTGAAGACAATAACATCGATATCGGAATGGTTCGGGCAGTCACCGCAAGGTCTCACTAGCAATACTGAAAAGCAATAACGACGTTTGGCACGTAATTATAGAGGCATGGTTGAAAATACCGCATGAAAGGTGCAAAATACTAGTTGACTCCAATAAACGACGTTAAGAAGCAGTGATAAGCAATAAAGTCAGTGCAACTAAGTGTTAAATTCAAGAAAATATCGTTATTTAAATAATTATTCAAAAAAGTTTTCAATTAAAGTGAATCGAAACAAAATATTTTTAGTTTTTATTAGCGCTGCTTTTTTTTTGACTGGTCTCATTTTTTGACATAAATGGTTCTAAAGGCCTAATCTCAAAATTACAAAAACTTAATTTTTTATTTAAAGCCTTTCAATCACCGTAAAAACTTTTAGGATTTCGAATTAAAACTGATATTTTTCTTTGTCGACATTCCTTCCCGCTCTTCTTTCATTTTCCACATGTTCTCTTTTTCATCCACAGACCAAGTTTATTTGTGTAATGAAAACTGAATAATGTTATACAACAAAATTATATCAGCATATAACTTTCATATTGTTCAGAGACGCAATATTCTATATGGTTGTTAAAACTTTGTTTACTAAATGTGTATAGAAAAATATCTCGCGAACAGCAAGAGAAGTCTAACAGTAATCGAAAGAGCTTTCCAAGTTTAGTACGATGATATATCATTTATAGACCAATTTATCAAAAATAGTCATTTCTAAGGTCGTGAAATGTCAGATCCCATACAAATTTGACACTAAAAGCTAAACTCGATTTCCCATGCGGTCTGAAAAGACTATTATGATCTTTTCACACTGACGTTGAACATAGCTCGATTTCAAATGTCAGATTTCTTTAAAAATTTATTTCAGCAACCTATTAACATAAAGTTAGCCCTAAAGGGCCGTTATAAACGTTATGACGTCCATCAACAAAGTTCACAAATTAGAATCAAAAATAAGTATCAAGTTTCCATAAACATAGCATTTCGAAACGTAACGTCTTTTGAGCAACACTGCACTAATGGTAATGATCGTTCGTCGTATAAGCAACCATCCGGCAACGCTATTTGATGATGTATGCATCTGACGTTTACAATTAGAATTTAAATCGATCTTTCTCTCTCGCTCTTTCTCGCTGTTTCCCTCTTTCTGTTCGGGAACTTGTGTTTTGTTTGTTTTTTAATTAATTATACCCTTTATTTCGGAGTTTTTTAAATAATTCTTTGAAATAAAGTTGTTCCACGAGTTAAGTGTTTGCTAGTCGAAATGTCCGATAAGTTTAATGGTTTCAGTCAAGACGAAATAAACCGGGTTTCCGGTCATAAGATCAACAAAAAATTTACACCAAACGAAAACAACAGCAACAGTAGTGAGTATACACAGAACGCAATTTACATTGCGCCGAGCCAATGAGATAAAAGTGTTGACAAAATCTGTTCATGTTTCTCGTTTGAATCTCTTTTTATGGTTTTCAGTGAGGCCAGCAACATACCGAGGTGGACACGGTGGCATCAGAAGAATGCCCGACAAGATTGAGAGCAATCGTCAGACAAAGATGCAAGCAAACAATTTAGTTACGACCAACAAGAAGAAAATAAGCGATAAACTCCAAAATATGGACACAAATGATTCCATGGAAGAACTAAATCTTGATAGTAGCATGTCGAAATCCATAGAAGAGGCATTATTTTATCAACCGCTGAAAAAATCTCAACCATCAACAGCCGCGGCAGTGACGTCAAAAGCAACAACAAATGCTAGCAGTGCTGGTGCTGCTGCTACTGCCAACATCACAACAAAAACACAAATACCACGCAATGACATCGATTCACATTATCAATCCAAGTCCAACGACGATTCGTCTATATTGAAATTGAATTTGGAAGATGATAGTCAAATATCGTCAACATGTTCGAATAGCATGGAAGATGATAACCTGTCGATTCTGCCATCATCATCAGCATCAGTTGGCGATAAAACACCCACACCTTTTGTCCCGCCAAGTTCGCTCAATGTGCAATCACCATTTCGGGGTATTTCGTTGAAAGATTTCGAAACCCATCGAAAGATGATCGAAGAGCAAAATCGCCAGAAAAAAGATCTTCTCTACAAAGTGATTGAACAACAGTGAGTAATTAGATTTAGCTAGCTATTTCGTATGTAGTATGTATGTAAACAAAGGCAAATTTGGATGTACGTTAGAGTGCCTCATTATGTACATATGTTTCCAGATATAAGAATATTGAAGTGGAATAACAAAAAAAGAAATTCAGGGGTCTCATAGAATCCGGAGTTACAAAAAATCGAGGTTGTTGTAGAATCCTAGTCGAAATTGTTCAATTATTGGAACCAATTCCGTTATGAATTGTTGTCATGAAATAATATTGTGCTATCCTTGTTTCAAACCCTGCATCAATTTTAAATTAAAAGTTAAATTAAATTTGTTGTTTAAAGTTTCCCAAAATATTCTTTCGTGAGTTATTTTCTGTTGTGAAAAAGAAAAGACTACGTCTTTCGATATGTGAGGAGCTGAGAACAAAAAAATGTGTATAATTTGGCTCAAACGAAAAAGGGTTTAGCTTTTAGGATAAAAGTGGTATAGGCATAAAGCTACAAGAAACAAGTGAGAAGGCGTTAAGTTCGGCCGGGCCGACTCTTATATGCCCACCACGGAGTGCATTCCACAGTATTACCGGCAGATTAGAGGCTGTCGACTTTACATAGAAATGCAGAACCATATCAGGAAATTTGTGATTGATGCTTCATTATTATAATATTAATAGTCCTCTACTATATAAATATAGAACTTCAAGTGTAATCAAAAAGTGAACATGAGGCAACAATCTTTAAAAATATATCCTATATATTTGATGTATTGTCAGTCGTTATTAGCTAGAAGCGATTTCCCATTTCCAACTTTTTGATTCCAGCTACAACCTAAATGTCTGTAATATATTGATAGGAAAAGTTCTAATATTAAAGATCCAATATGACTATCATGATTCTAGTTACAACTGATTTATTTGATTTATCAAACTTGGATCACATTTAGATAGTCATAGAAATGTGCACATCTAATTTCTTTATTATAGCTGCAGCCGTTTGATTAGTACTATTTTTATTCCGCCTAAAAGTAAAAATTTCGAAAAAATCCTTTTTGTTTCGCATCTTTACGATAAGATTAATGTATACACCGAAAATTTGAACCTCCTAGCTCATTTCGTTCAGTAGGTAGCGTGCTTTCAACAGACAAACGGACAGGCAGACATGGCTAGATAGTCTTAGAATTTTACCATGACCCAGAATATATATACTTTATAGAGTCTCTGATGAGTATTTCGAGATGTTACAAACGGAATGACAAAGTGAATATACCCCGATTGTCGAACATAAGTATCATGTTGATACAACATTATGCGTATCTTTCCCTAACGAATGTACTTACTGTGTTTGGGGAACGACCTCTTCGACCCGTTTATTACGCATTTTCCTTGTAAGGGACATATAATCGTAAAAGTTCATAATTCTGGCGAACAAAAATGGGTTAGTGATTGTATCGATTTTGCTCTGCATCTCAGCAAATTCCATTTCTGCTCGCAATATTATTGTAACACGTTTTTTCGTAACCATTTTTTGCTTGAAACCAAATTTGTATCCCATTCTTAGTAGTATTCCTTAAATATGTGAGGAAAGACATATATTTTTGTTATTTTGTGTATGACTGACTTTTTCGACAAATCTTCAGTAAAATACGAACTACAACAAAGTACTTCAAAATCCTACAGTGTTGAAATTTGGAGTTGTTACAGCTGCGACGTTTCTCGTGAAGCACTCTAATATACGCACTTAACTTATTTTTTAGCTTATCAAAAATGAACACGACTTTATTTCGTGAAAAATGAACTAATCCCTGTGGCAATGGGATTTGACGTTTATTTTTGTAGCTATTGTATGTAGAGGAAATTGTACCAAAACTACCATTCACAAACTATTTCATAAGAACACAACTATTGGGTATTGTCGCTTTACTGAAGACGAATTCGCGTGAGACAAGCGAATTAATCACTTCATTTTATACTTGTGGATACATGTTCCCTTCGTATTTTTCTCTCCCTTGTCCAAAATGCTCGTTCGTCTGAGAAAACAACAAATAATATTATCTTTTGTTTTTTATTTCGCACATAAATATATAAGCCCGAAATAAAGTTACAGTATTCATTACTTTTTTGTTAGCAAACCTCTTTTAGCGACACATATCCATTGAAGTGCAGAAGTTAAGCAAAAACCTTACTTTTTTATAGTATAGTTTTAATTTAAGTTATATTGTTGTTATAAAAATATAATTTACTGGAGCAGTAAAATTTATATAAATTGAGGAATTTTTTAGATTAGTTTCCACAAATTCATAATATACATTAAAAATACTATAAGAATCAGCTGATTTTATTTGTTGCGTACTAAATGAAGACATTTTATAAAACAACTTTTCTTTCTTTCCCACTCCACTTTTTAGTTCGCAAAAAACTGCCGCCGAAGCACGTAAAATTGAAGAAATAAAAGCTGAGCTTTCAAAATTAGACAACGATCTGGCCGTAGATGTAGCCCTATTAAGGAAACAAATTGAAAGTGCTTGCATACATTTTGCAAACATCGAGTAAGTTCTTAAAGAAATTACCCAATGAAATTTGAATTTAATAATGTTATCATCTTTTTACAGAAAAAACTACCTGAAGATCGAAGCACAATTTCTAAAGGCCAAAATTGATCTGCACAACGCCTCGGAGAAGAAAGAACTACTAACTGAACATTTATGTACGGTAATTGCTCACAATGAAGATCGAAAGGCACAAAAGTTAACGGAACTTATGGAAAAGGTCGGACTAGCGTCAGCCAATAATGGTGACTACGAAGCGCCTAGTTCCACATCACACTGAACGGATAGTGTATTTATTATGGATAGGTTTTAATATGTACCCAAAATAAATAAATATATATTTTGTAATTGTAATATTAATATCTGTATGTACAAAGAAGTATTAGCTTAATGAATCTACTATATTGTATGTTAAAGGTAAACATTAATTTGAAATTAATAATTTGTGTATTTTTTAAAGCTCTCTGTTGTAACACAAACTCATCTTTGTATGTTGAATATTATTACCGAAAGGAGACATACATATGTACTTGCCTTTAAAGCAATTTAAATTACTTAGTAATAAAAAACTATTTAATAAAGTCCGAGTTAATTCTATGTCGAAATTTATAACGGAGTCACAATATTTGCAGAAAACAGTAGTTTGATAGAAATTTTCTTAAGTTAAAAAAATCTACATATTCGAGATTTTGTGAAAAAATCGTATACAACTCCATACAGTAGTAGATTTCTTGACAAATTTTTTACCATCCAAAGGAAAGGAATTGAATCAATATGTACATCGTTATTTGAAATGTAAAAATTTAATCGATTTTCTTCCAAAAGAATATGCTTAGGTATGCATATTCTTTTGGAAGCTAAAATATAAACCATATCGAGTAGTCCAGGTGAAGTCAGAACTGTCAAATATAATATTCAAAAAATTGTTTGTATATATTTTGTTGTTGCTCTGCTGCTATCACCTATTATCCAATCGTGACATTAGAAAATATTGGCAATTTTTTTATTTATTTAGAAGTTCGCTCTCTCCAATACGCCCTTTCGTCAGTTTCGGATTTTTCGAAATTGTTTTACGTGATCCTCCATTTGGAAGCAATTTTGGTGATTGCATACAGGATCAGTATAGATTATTCGGAATCTCAAAAAATAGTCGGCATTAGAAAACTAAAGCATCGATCGAATTGTGCTTTTGTTTATTATAAAAAATGGTTTATATTTCGACCGAAATTATTCAAAACTTAACGAGATCAAAACCAATATGTATACGTTATATAATATCCTATTTGCTTTCGATGGAAATTTAAACTTTTTTCTCAATAAATAAAAATTTCGATCGAAATTCTCGATATCAAATCCCTTGATTATCCTTCTGTTCCCAAAAAAGGATAATACACCTAACTACAAAACGTTGTTACAACCTAAGTAATATAATGGATCGAAAGTATGATTTTTGGTGTTTTCACATACCCACGGCGAAATTAACGTGAGCCTTGCCACAGCCGCAGCTGATCAACTAAACGAAGAAGAAAAACAACTGATGATTTTATTTATAGAGGGAACTTTGTAAGTTTTACAAATATATTTGGTATCAAATCGAAAAATGTGAATAGAAAAATTACAATTTAAATAGTTTTCATTAATTTTATGGAATGGAAAGCTGAAGAGTAGAACTATACCAAACTCCCTATGTAAGTATGCTGTATGTATGAGACTTCCACATCGGAATTATCATCTCTAGTCTTTTTTATATCATTTTATATATTGGAATGTAGGATATTGGATATTTATCTATGCGAGTTGTTACTTTCTTGGCTTCTCATTTAAAGTTCAGTAGTATTGCCCATGTAGCAGCTGGTAAGCATTTGTACTCGCTGCGCATTACAACTCTTGCATAGAACATGATCGTCCAGTGGATAACAGCCACGACCTTCGGCCTCTGACGACAGCAACAAACCACAGTCCTCACATTTGTAGCACTCGAAATGGAAACTGCGATCCAGTGCCACAACGCGTACCGTCTCTTCCTCTCCGCGCTCGGGCATGATGGGTTCCGTGCAAACGCAGCAACAGGGAGCAAACTTCTTGTGGAAATCTTCTATGCAATAGTTTTGATTTGTAGCATCGACCGTGAATGGTATACCATCCAAACTCTTCTTACACACAACACAAGTGAAACATTGTGGGTGGTATGGCTTGCCGGTGGCCCGCAGTATACGCTCCAGAATAGGACTCATGCACACCGAACACTTTTCCAGAGTTTGCAAATAGTCATACTCACAGTACGGTTTACCCTCCAAAGTATAAAAGGGTTTACCTTGCAAGTTGATTTGGCACTGCGAGCAAGTGAAGCACGCTATGTGATAGATCTGATCCATAGCTGTACATCCGGAGTTCTCGCCCACTACACGTTCGTTGCATTTGTAGCAAATGCCATAACTTTCCAAATCCTGTTCGGAGCCCATGGATTGGACTAAGTAATCGGTTAGGGCTTCCACTTCGTCCTCTTTGCGTTTGGAAGAGTAATTATTCAAAATTCCGCTGGCACTGTCGCGTGTATTCGGATAAATAGGTGCATTTGAATCGATGCCACTCTCAATGCTCAAGTTACTGCTGTTGCTCTTGCTCAGGGATGGCATTGTTCCGATACTACCCGAACCTTTTACGGTGGGATACATGGTGTTGTTGGAATGAGTCGACATTTGACTAGGTGGCCTTGGATTAATAGGTTCATATATGGACTCGTATGTGGAAGATGCTTGGGAAAATCCACCGTATCCATAAAAATCCGAATTGGCATTTGAATTGGCTTGTTGCATATTGTTGTAGTTGTTATATCCCATATTTGCTGCGTATGGCTTGTTCATATACAGATGTCGCGAGTCATTCGCGGGCGACTTCAGTGATCTGTGGTCGAGTGGCAGACCATAGCCACTAATGGGTTTTGAAACACAATTTTGATCATTGGTGACGGCGATTTGCTTGTGTGGAGCGTTGTTTGTTTTGAAAACTTCTGTGGCCCGTCTCAATTCACTGTACGATGAACTAACCGGACTGGGTGGTGGAGGAATTTCATCTTCTGGCATCATCATAGCCATGTTGTGCGTGTAATAAATACTTCCGTCTCCTGTGTCTTGTAGTGTCTGGGATGGGGACACTGCCTGAACATTGGAATATATGTTGTTTATGTTGCTGTAAACGTTGTTCTTGAAATTTCCGCCACCCCCACCAGGGGAAGCCAATGATGGTGAGTTAGCATGCCGCATGTTGGCATATGTGGCACAAGAGTTGTCCAATGACAGCTGCGGTTTAATGGCAACGTCTGTCAACAATGACGTAGACGACAATTTCGGAATTGTAGACAGTTTTGCCAGGGGAACCGAATTTGAATCCAATTGGTTGTTGATCTTGCCTCGCTTCTCCAGCTGTTTCTTGTGATACTCCAAAGCTTCCAGTTGCTGCTCCAAAATGGCCGGGTTGTCTAATGTAACTTTAGACGAGGAAATAAGTGGCGATATCCCCGGCCCAGACATAACCGAAGATGTAGATGCTTGTTTTCGCAGCAATAGGGGTTGCTTCGCAAATGTTCCCGGAGCTGTGGTGGCTTCATAATGGCTGCCATCTAGGCTCTCGGAGAAATTTTGCAATTTTTTATGTGGTTTTGGTGGTATTGTTGGACCAACCTTTTTGGCAGTGTTGTGCGATGACGACAGATTGTTTCTTTCTTCGATACTATTGACCAATTTAGCGACTCCAACATGATGTCCTCCATGGCCGTCCAGCGAAGCAGCATCCTTATTGGCTACGGCTAAGGACAAACGGCCGTTTATTAAATTCAACTGTTTCAATTGTTCGTCCAGCTCATCCATTATCCTCAGAAAAAATAAATAAAATAAAAGAAGAAATTATCACCAACAGTGTTACCGTTGTGCCACTAAAGTGGCAATTTTGCCACTTTTTTCGAGCCGAGATACTTTTGTGTCACTTTTTACTTTTTCATTGAGGTACTAAATGTGCTACTTTTTGCTTTTTTGTGCCACTTTTTTCATTTCTCTTATCCTGGGAAATTCGAAATTCGTACGGGAATTCAGTAGAAAATTTTATATATTTCTTCGGATATTTTTTTCCATCACGCACCTTCTAGTACCTCCCAACTATAACCTATAACTGCTAGAAGGGCTGAATACGCCATTCAAGCCATCATAAAGACCACTTACCCCCTAGGCCCAGATTGAGAGTGGGCTTTGATCCTGACAGCAGTCGTTTGGTCCTAATGTCGACACCACCACCTGGGGTGAAATGATGACCACAGAATCGGTCGGACGTATTTAATGGCCTGGAGATTCCTATAATCTCCTTCCATATCGCCTTGTTCGCTAAGGTGAATCTGTACATAGGTACTCCATCACCTTGTCGAACTTTGCAGCCTTTCACTGCACACTTTTCTGAACTTTTGTACATAATTAAATATAATATATAATTTATATTTAATTTATAAAATATAAAATCACAATCACATTTAACGGGCGCGGGCTTTGGGAGCTTTACGTGGAAGGAGTTGCGAGTTGCTAAAAAAAGGAGGGAAGCTGAGCGCAGAGTTGAGTATAGGGGAGTATAGAATGAGTGAAAATAAAGAATATGCAATTTAAGAATGAGAGAGCATAAATAATTGCAATTTAAGAATGAGAGAGCACAAAGAATTGCAATTTAAGAATGAGAGAGCATAAAGAAAGCGAGAAGCAGAACGAGCGAAAGAGAGAAGATGTACGAAACGAAAAACTGAACCACAACAAAAAGAGGAACTGAACGAAGAAAAAAGGAACTGAACAACAACAAAAAGAGGAATAATGTAAACTAAACGAAAGGTGGTTTCATCGAACATCATACCAAAGGAGCCTAAAATCGAAAAATTCTTGTAAAGTAGTCGGCGCCGCGCCGTTTATTTTTCATAATATAGCGCCGCCGCCGAACCTTTCGGCTAAAACCGACTGAAAGTGGCCGCCGGCTGAATAATGCTCCACCGAATGTACTGAAAGTACTATTAGCCAGAACAGTTTTTCCAGTTTTTCCCCCAACTGATACAAAAAGTAACAAATATCAACCGCAAGAAGTGCAGTTATATATTCTTAAAATTTCCAAACGTTCTTTATATGACCCAAATTTATCCATTTGAAAACCAGCTTGTTTCGAAACTAAAATGCAATACTACGACTGTAAATCGGTGTTATCGTTTTGGAGCATATTCATGACATATCTAGCGTCTGAAAACGCTTCAGGACCCTCTAAAGCGCTTGAGTACACTTTCCGACTCGCTAATTATAACAATTTAATTTAAAAAATATAGTAGCGACATATATTTTCCGAGTTGTCGATACCGTACAATAATTGTATCTAATGTTATTATATATTACATTAGATACAATTATTATTATTAATAAAGTAATTAATTAATATAATAATTTATTAATAATTTAACTTGATAATTTAAACTTGGCCAGTTTATTTAACATTACGGCGATATGCAGTATATGCATGAATGTCTGTTATATCAAACAAACATGAAAAAATATATAAAATAAACATAAAATATTAAAAGTTAAGACGGATAATTATCCAGAGTTAATTTCCCATCTAAATCGTGTCAACGTTACCGGACTTTATTTTGCCCAATCCGAGATATTATGGTGCAGCCAAATTTATATAAAATAGATGATAGAGATAGATAGAAGAAGTCTTGTAGAAATAGTTCGGTTTTTATTTAAATAATTTCATGTGTAGATTCTTTTATTTTCCCGGAAACGTGACACCTGTGGATAACAATCACCAATCTACCTAATAGCCTTGACACACTGCATGAGAAATCTAGAAGAAATGACATAAGGTCGATTTTCAAATGTCAGATGCCATACAAATTTGGCATTTGAAAATCGACCTTATGTCATTTCAGCTAGATTTCGCATGCAGTGTGACAAGTAGTGGAAGAGATGTCAATCAATGCTGCTATTTGCAATATTATTCCTACCGAACCCGTTCCGATGCACCCATTAGATAATTTTTGAAACTAACCGAAGCCGCCGAAGCATAATCGGAAAAGCATGCCTCCGCCGACCAATAGTTTGTTGCGCCGCCTCCGCCGACAATTTCCCTCGGCTTCGTTCTCTGGTACGGACACAAATTCTTGGAATTTTGTTTGTACCCGTGACAGCCGATACCGATAACGCATCTGTAATCGGTTATTGTCGTTATTAGGGGTGTGCACATTTTAAGATTTATTTTATTTTGCGTTGTACGAATATGGTATATACACGCAGAAAAAAAAACGTGTGTAAAAATACCTAATTCATTTTGTAAATCTTTTTTATATATATTTTTTATTTTTATTTTTTATATATAGATTTGACAGTCATACAACTAAATGCTAATTTTCCCTCGTACATATGTAAATTATACATGTGCTTCTTTTGTATAAATAACTAAGTTTACTTGGTAGGTGTTCAGTGCTTGTGTGCCTTAAAATATTCCACCATGTTCTTCTCCCCAATTTAGAAATTTGTAGCTTTTACACAAGCTTCTTTGTTAAAATTAATTAGTTTGTTGGAAAATGGTATAAGTGTGAATATGCAAGTTGCCAATTTCATGAATTTTGTAGCAGATACTTGCAAAAATATACAACTGTGCGTATGATTTTGCAAGACAATCTGGCAACAACATTTTATTAAACTTTTCATCTTCAACAAGGTAAGTCCTTTGTTGTACAAAATGTTTATAAATAAATTATTTTTAAGCATTTTAGACAAAAAAGGCAAAACAGGAATACAAAATAAAGGGCAAAGGACTTTAGTCGAATAAATAATAAGGTAAGTGTGTGTTTTGTGACTTTTTTAAAGTTTTCTCTTTAGATGTTGAACACGATTTTAATTCAAAATTTTGCAAAACCCCCCCCCACAAATTCAAAATATTAGCCTAACAGCAATTTTCCGCAAATATTTCGTTCGTTCCCTTTACGGTTCTAGGTCTACAGAGCTATTCACACATAAAGAATTATTCTGCAACTTGGAATTTTAGTTCTGTGAATGATTTGATTTTCAGACAAAAAGTAATGCATCATTTATTAGATCTAGGACTTGATCCATTCTAAATTCGTTAAGTTTTTGTCATAATCTATTTTCATGTTGTACAAAATATTTTAAAGTGTAAACAGCCCTTATGAAATAAATAATCTCCAGTGACATCTAAACAATTTCCTTCGTACTACAATATTCTCCGAAAATTTTGTGACATCTGTGTACTCATTTATCTTAAATTGCAAAAAATAATTGCGCGCAAAAACAATCACAAACAAAAAATCGAACAATCAACAAAAGAAGTTTGAAGTTTGTTCAAATTTGACCCGGAACAAGACCAGAACAAGTCGCTGTCCATATATTTTAACTAACAACATGCATATAAAAACTACATCTGCTGCAAAACTGCCTCAATCCCCGGAGGAATTCGTAGGACAAAACAATGACGAGTTTTGTAAAGCACTGTCCTCCGATCCAAAGTTGTGGTCCACCATTCCATTGCTAAATTATACTCCTTTGCATCAGTTGAAGGACTATGCGGTGGTACGCTTTCGTGGAATGATACAGGATATGCATGATCCTGAAATATACTTGGAAAATTATGAGGTTAAAAATGCTGATGGTGGAACTCGCATGCAACAGGGTAAATACCGGGACTGCCTAGTGCTGAACAGTGGCGAAGAAGTCAATTACGATGCTGACACGAATGTCCAAGGTGAACGTAGAATCCTGTTTGTCGTGTCAATACCTGGTATGAACGAATGGGCTAGGAATTATGAAGAAACTTGTAATAAACGTAATGTGCCCGATATTAGTTCAACACAGGCCACGGAAGGAGGAGCAAGTTGCTCAAAAAAGAGACCAGTACAAGAAGAGGAAATGGAAACGGACTGTGTGGAAGACGGCCAAGCGGAATCAAATAAGCGTCAAAAGGTAGAATCGGAATCTAACGATGAAAATGCAACAAGTTCCAAGCAATCAGCTTTAGGAGCCGATTATTTGTTAAATTCCCCCATCCCCGAAAGACCCAGTAAAGCGTGCATGGTGAAAATATATAAAGATTTCGATTCGTACACTCTGAATACTATTATTGACGTTGTTGGCTTTTTATCTGTTGATCCTTCACTGGATGCCACCTCCATGGAAGTTGATCATGACAATGCCAGCGAATTACAGGCCCTAAATCCTCCTCCATCATTGATACCGCGCTTACATGCCATTGCTGTTCAGCCACTACCACATGCTAATCCTTTGTTAGATGCTCGTCTTTGCACATTGGGAATGGAAGACGTAGATAAACTCAACGTGGTGTCAGTACAAAAGGATTTGCGAATGCTCCTCACATTGTGCCTCTTTAATGATGACTTGGCTGCCGACTATCTATTGTCACATCTCATCTCTACCGTCTATAGCCGCTGTGAATTACAAAGTATTGGGAAATTTACTCTGAATGTATGTAATCTGCCAAAAGAAGCCGTAGTGGATTACACTAAGCAACTGTATGAAATAATAGAGCAGCTATTGCCCGCTAGCCATTATTTGCCAATGACCTTGGAAACCATGAACACAGCAGCCTTTGTACCAAAGTAAGTATACACTAAATACTCTATAGAATGTGCATGAAGAAAATTTGCAATATCTTACAGAAAGGACTACGAAACAAATAAGCTGGTATCCGGCCTATTACAATTGGCACCTCATACCCATCTGGTACTCGACGAGACTCATATGCAACAGGGCAAACTGGAAGCCAACGGTGTCATGGGAATTCAAAGCATTGCCAATCTTATAAATAACCAACAAATCAAATGTAATTTTCAATACTATGAAATAGACTATAATGTGGATGTACCAGTTTTGGTATTGAGTGAAGGACGTAGCATGCTGCCGGTAAGTAGGCCAAAATATATTGCAATAAATATGTAAATTCATTTTAATTTATGAAATAGAGCGATATTTCATTGCCTTTGAAAACCGATGCCGAATCTGTACAATTGATAACAGAGACATTAAAGGCAGCCAATCATTATCTCAGTCAAAATTCTCGTTTGGAACAATTCCGTCGATATCTAACAAATGCAAAGACATCAACGTTTACCATGAATCCAGACGACACAGAAATGATACAGAATGATTTTGTGGAAATGCGTAAGGCGAACTCAGTTACTGGCGCCGATGATCTACATGCGTTGCTAGTGCTGTCTCGCCTTTTGGCAATAGCTCGCGGCAAGGAAATGTTGGATAAGGAATCGTGGGAACTGGCGAAAGAGATGGAAGGTAAGCGACGACAACGTGTTGCCGATTTACCGAAATCAACATTGAGAGTACGTCAACAGTAATACATACATACATAATTGTTATCCATTTATTGTTGTCGAATTCTTTACATTAAAAATATAAAAACAAAGTATTATACTTATATTTAATTTCCTTTGTTTTTATTTAGACAAACCACATCATATTCTGAAAATTTGAATTCGACTTCTTTTACTCGGATTCATGTTTACAAATTTCGTTTACTAGCTTCAAATGTTTCTATTGATGCGAGTAATGTTTTGAATTGAAAATTGAAGATAGTTTTTGTAGGAGAAGTTAATTTTGAAGCAACTTAATTTTGAAAAACAAAAGTTTCAAACATGAATCCGAGCAAAGATTGTCAGTTTCAAATCGAACCGAAACTCAGAACATGGGAGAAATAAGAAAATTGCGAAGAAGGAAGGTTAATGAGTTTAGATTGTTAACCCTCTCTGTATCGAATAAATTGTATGAATAATGGTATGCAAACTATCAGAAAGTTTGAAGATGGGGAAAACATTTATTTATGTGGAAAGCTTATCGTTCAGAAGATTTATGTACTCTCATTTATGTACATTCTCATTGTTGAAAGATCAAACGCACATTAATCCATGCACGTTATTTAAACATAAAACTTTATTTTATAATCTTAATTCACCATTAGATGAGCTTCAAAATCCGCGAAAAAAAATAATAAACGAAACGCCTTTTTCACGCTTTGGCATAATTTCCACGATTTTTCTGGTACAGGAAATTTGTATTTTTCCCATTCCTCATGCAATCGTTTTACAGTTCGGATGTAGAGGTTATTGAGTTGCGGCGAATATATTTCGGTGGGTTCATGTCTGAGTATTGGCGAGGAGGATGGATCACTTTTGGACAGTTATAAAGAAGCTACTCCTGGATTAAACGTGATTTATGTTTCGGATCATTGCCCTGATAAAATTTGAAGCTGTCCTGAACACCTATTTTTTCTGCGTTTGACTTCAGTTTTTCTCTTAATATTCTCAGATAACCTTCTTTATTTATAATTCTGTCAAAAATACCAATTTTTCGAGTCTATTTGTGGCCATTAACAAATTTAATGTTCCGTTTCTGATTTTGTATTCCCAATGGTATAGAGAAAATCAAACGAAGAATTGGGACTACAAAATTCATTTTTAAGAAACGCCGAATATTAATGACGCTATGATTTTTGATGTAAATGAAGTAATGCGTTATTTTTTATTATTTGTAATCAGTTAATGATTATTTTTACGCGAATTTTGAAGCTGATCTAGTGGTGAATTAAGTTTATAAAATAAAGTTTTTTATTTAAATAACGTGGATTAATGGGCGTTTGATCTTTCACCAATACTAATGTCGAATATTAATGAGATTCGCTGACAAAAACAAATAAGCCGCAATAAATATTGTTTCAATAGCGTCTCCTGAGGCTTGACTAATTTAGATGAAATCTGTCAGAAAATTTCAAGAAGTTCATCCATAAAAATATTAAGTCATTTCGTCAAATTTACATATTTGTCAAAATTACATATGAGGCATTCCATGCAAACGGTACGATTTTTGACTTTGATTGCTTAGATTGTTTCGAGAGTTTTTGTATGTATTATTCGCATAAAAATAGGCCTGTTCGATTGGACTTACTAGCTTAATTTTGATTTGATTTATTTATTTCAACTTGTAATTCAAAGCCATCGGGCCAATTTAAAACAAATTACAAAATGCATATATAATACTTTTTTTAACATGGCTAAAAAAAACTACTCAACAATATTGCAGTATGTACAATTAAAAAACTAAATAAATATCTTAGATAATGTATATAATAAATTAAATAAATGCATATACAGAAATTATTTTGTAGAGCTAAAAAACTAATAACAGTAATAAAAAAGAAAACTATATTTTTGTATGGAATTTACTCGCTTATAAAGAAAAGAAAGTAGCTTACTACCAAAGATAATGGAAATTTATAGATTAAACTCTCAGAGAAATGCGTAGTACGAAGACAATTATTTAGATGGCACTGAATGTCATTTTGGAGAGAAAATTTCCCTTTTTTCTAAAAACTGCAATAAATGGAAAATAAAAGCGTATTAAATAAACTGAAGTGTGGTATTTGACGTAGAGTCATAAAAATCATTGGAAGTAACTTTTACTTCATTCGTTTTCTTTCAATTTTCAGTATTATAAGCGAAAGAGAGTACAAAATTGAGTGAATTAGAATGTACTTTGAGTGAAATAGAATGTACTTTTTACACATGTGTCCATGGCTGCAACTACAACTATTTTATCTATGTATTTCCATTATCTTTGTCAAGTATCTTAATTGTAAGCTAGTAAGCCCAATCGAACAGGCCTAATACTTTCCACGCATTTTTGGAAAAAAGAATATTTTTTCACGACTTTTAACCAATTTAATAGTGGTGAAATTAAATATTTTTCATTCAATCGCTCATAACTCCTGAAATACTCGACGTTATCGGGCCGATTTATATTTTTTACAGTTTTTACAATTTTATTTCATTTATTTTGATTTTTGAAAAGATTACATTAATTGATTTTTTTTGGAATTTTGAGGAAGTATTCTTAGTTATATTTTTTAGTGACTGTGTGAGTTTGGAAGTGGTGAAATGATGGGTTCTATTCTTTACGAATTGTTTTCGATATATTTTTTAATATAAAATATAAAATTAACCAAGAAGTCAGATAGGTAGCAAACAATATCTGCTGTTAATAACAGATTTTTTCTTATTGCAGTAGAAAATATATTTCTCTAAGGATAATGAAAGATTATGCTTTCAAACTACTTTTTTTTGAGTACAGATTAGGGTATAATATAGTCGGCCCGACCGACTTTATCTTTTCTTACTTGTCTTAAATTAACTTTTAAAAAATATGCGAAAAATTATATTTATTAGCAAAATACATTTCACAGATACAGATTTCTTCTTTAATTTTCGATTCGTGAGATCATATGAATTTGATTTTTTTTTGAGGTGGAAGTAAATACATTGCTCTATTTCTGGCGAAAATATAATTAAAGTCGAAGAGGACATTAGTTCATAAAAATAAATATTTTTTTTTATTGTGAAGAAAAATATTTTTTAAATTAAATTGATTTTAATAAATCCATAAGGAAATACCTTTCAAACGCCTTTTCGTGCGTCAAAATATCTGAGCTATGGACTTTAGAAAACGGTATACTCACCCAAACTTTCCCCGTTTTGAGCAGAAACGTCGCATTAGCCCCACCTGTCCTTCTACACTACAAACACAAAAACTTTTAAATTTGGTAAAAAAATCGGGATATATTTTTTTTCAATTTTACGATCCGTTTTGCAAGAATCCCACATATGAGTCATTCTATGTCAAGCGGTACGGTTTTCAACCTCGATAGCTGCAATTGTTTTGAAATGTATGTGTGTGTATGTATTCGTCTAATAAAAATATTGTATCGAGGGCTTATATTCATAAGTGGCTATGAACCATTTTCCCGAAAATGAGTTTTTGATGCCAAACTATTCTCAGATTTGGATGTCATCTGTCATATAAATTTGGAAAAGAAATTTTTTTCTAAAGCCATTTTTGCAAATTTTTCTGATTTGGCTACCAACTCACACGTTATTTTGTGACTGCATAACATGAACATAAAAATAAAATAGTTCAAAAATGGAGCAACATATAACCGAAGGTTGTAATTCGGTTTAACGATTTTGTTTTAAACATTTTTCAGTATTTTTATAGATTTAGGGTATATCGTACTATCAAATTCCATCATTTCGCCGTTAATAGCATTTTGCTTCCCAAGTTATAAAATAGGTTAAATTTTGTCTGTAAAGTCAAAAATTATTAAATGTATATTTAGATAAACCCGCGTAACTTTTTATTATATTGAGAATACAAAAATATTTCTTTGACATCTGATTGCTGACTTCATGGGGAATATTTGTGTCAGAAAAGTTTCAGAATCCTGAATGAAGAAATTTAAAATATAAGCAATTGAAACCGCGAATTTTAATTGCAGCTATTTTCGCGACTGATTACAAATATGTTACAAGCGAAATTGGTTCTTAATACACAAACAAAAATTCAGTCGGATCCGTTGGCTAGATCGCGAGAAAATAATAAAATCATTTTAGTCATATTTGCCGCGAAAATGAAAATTTTCCAAAAATATCCAATTTGTATTTTTTGTTTACCGTGCCCTACCCGCAATATCCACTTTTTGTAAAAAATTGAAAAAAAGGGATAAAAATGGTATGACGGATGAAGCTGGAATCTTTAAATTCGCTGTGCACATCCCTGAACATTGAACATACACAACATTGCCAACATTTCATTAAAAACGTAATCGAGTTTACAATAAGTCTTTTTTATATATTTGAGCATTAATGGCTATGTGCTTATTTCAAAATTCATAGTGCTCAATTTTAAACGCGCAAAAGTGGCTATGAACCTTAAAACCGCGAATAATAGGAAATTTCGAAAACTTTTTAATCGTAGCAATTAGTAATGCTCTTTAGATTAAACTGTAGAAGAATGATTCATAATTACTCTTAAAAATAAGGAGTAAATCAGTTTCTTCGCTCTCCTGAAAAGTTGTGTTTTTGTTCATAGCCACTTTTGAATATAAGTACTCGGTATAAGTATTTTTGGAAAAATATTTGAATTTTTTTCTCACGAGTTATGAGCAATTTAAAAGTGAAAAAATACGATTTTAATGTGTTATTCCATGTTTTGAAGGCAATTTAATTTTCTTTTAAAATATTGAAGTGTTTTCTATAGCCAGGTTAGATTTTTTAAAGTTGTTTTAAATTATTTTATTTCGATTTGCGAAATGATTACATTAATCTATTTTTTTTTTGAAATTTTAAACTAGTGTTCTCAGGTCTCTCTTTAAGCGACTGTGTTAGTTTGAAATTGGTGAAATGATGGCTTCTATTTATTACGATTTTTTTCGTTTTTTTTACAAAATCAAGCAGAATTACAGTGAAAAATTCGGCAAGTGACTTGTACTTCTCGTTCATTTGTGAGAATCATCTCCTTATAGAGGCCGGGTTTGATGTTGAAAAGTCGCTGCGAAGCCACTTGAAAAGACTTTTGACATGGTCGAAATCATGATCATGCAGCCAAGTAATAAATGTCACCATGCCATTTGTAAATAAATTTGCATTCTATTAAATATAGATGCAAAATGATCTTGAGCCAGGACAATATCCCAGTGCAAAAATTAATTTTTCCATAGCCTATTTTTTCTTGGATTTTTCATTTATAACTCGTGAAAAAATCATTTTTTTTTTCAAAAATACGTAAATATTTATGAGAAGAATACATACACAAACTTTCAAAACAATCGCAGCTGAAAACCCGTATCGCTTGACATGGAATGACTTATATATAATTTATATTTCATTCATGCTAATCAAATTCTGTACGTTTTGGCGTAGATGAATATAATTTTTTAAACAAAATTTAAACTCGGTTTAAAATTTTTTGCATTTCAGGTGACGAATAATATTGATATAATATTTATACATACATATATTTGTACCTACCTTACTCTTAAAAATAAGGAGTAAATCAGTTTCTTCGCTCTCCTGAAAAGTTGTGTTTTTGTTCATAGCCACTTTTGAATATAAGTACTCGGTATAAGTATTTTTGGAAAAATATTTGAATTTTTTTCTCACGAGTTATGAGCAATTTAAAAGTGAAAAAATACGATTTTAATGTGTTATTCCATGTTTTGAAGGCAATTTAATTTTCTTTTAAAATATTGAAGTGTTTTCTATAGCCAGGTTAGATTTTTTAAAGTTGTTTTAAATTATTTTATTTCGATTTGCGAAATGATTACATTAATCTATTTTTTTTTTGAAATTTTAAACTAGTGTTCTCAGGTCTCTCTTTAAGCGACTGTGTTAGTTTGAAATTGGTGAAATGATGGCTTCTATTTATTACGATTTTTTTCGTTTTTTTTACAAAATCAAGCAGAATTACAGTGAAAAATTCGGCAAGTGACTTGTACTTCTCGTTCATTTGTGAGAATCATCTCCTTATAGAGGCCGGGTTTGATGTTGAAAAGTCGCTGCGAAGCCACTTGAAAAGACTTTTGACATGGTCGAAATCATGATCATGCAGCCAAGTAATAAATGTCACCATGCCATTTGTAAATAAATTTGCATTCTATTAAATATAGATGCAAAATGATCTTGAGCCAGGACAATATCCCAGTGCAAAAATTAATTTTTCCATAGCCTATTTTTTCTTGGATTTTTCATTTATAACTCGTGAAAAAATCATTTTTTTTTTCAAAAATACGTAAATATTTATGAGAAGAATACATACACAAACTTTCAAAACAATCGCAGCTGAAAACCCGTATCGCTTGACATGGAATGACTTATATATAATTTATATTTCATTCATGCTAATCAAATTCTGTACGTTTTGGCGTAGATGAATATAATTTTTTAAACAAAATTTAAACTCGGTTTAAAATTTTTTGCATTTCAGGTGACGAATAATATTGATATAATATTTATACATACATATATTTGTACCTACCTTTTTCCTTCGAAAATTGATAAGACAATTTATACGGGGTTCTACATTTAAATTTTATTAAATATAATATTATCATATTAACACGATTTCCCTTCAATATAACATATTTATATTTAACAATATTTAAAAACTACATATGCTACTACTAATGAAGCTGGATAATATATAGATATTTGATATTGTGTAATAGAATTGATATTTTATATATTGATTTTAATAGGCGCATTTCGTATTGACGTTCGTAAGACTCAATAACAAAAACATAAATAGTAAGTTCACTATTTACTTAGTTTAAAGAAAAGAATTTTACAATGCAAACGAATGTGTGTATTCAAAATATAAAAAATAATAATCTTTGGTTAACATTTTGGACTGATTGTAAGTAAAAAATGTGAACCTAAAATTATTTTAAAAAATGTTGACACATAGTGTTTGTGGCGGAAAACTTTTCTTTATTGAAGTAAAAAATGATCTTAGAATTTACTATTTGTTATTGATTTTAATTAACGAGAGTTAACTTAAAAAGCGCCCAATTTAATTCTTGGGATATATAGTTTAAGAATAATCGTTGTTCATACATAGAATATTAATCAGATAGATATTTTAAGAATAATCGTAGTTATTATATATAATATTAATACGTGATCTAATTTTGACAATATTAAGTATTACTGTTAATGAAGCTGTCTAACATTTATTTGATTATTTATTATTTTCTGTATATAGTGTAATATAGCGTGATATATATTTGGATATTTATTTTTCGTTTATGTGTATGTCCATTAGATAATTTGATAAAGTTTTCTTTTCATCTTTGATTAATAAATATATATTTTTCCGATATACTAATAATGAAGCTGACTAATAACAACATTTATGTTTGGTTTTTGAGTATTACGGTTTCTTATCATATAGTATTCAAAAGGGAATTATTCTCCTTATGCTTATAGCGATTTTTGTTTTATTTTATTGATTATTAATGCAATAGTTTCGATAATTTATGTTGTATTGGTGGATATATTGAATTCTTAATCATATCGATAATAATTATAATAAGTATGCAAAAATTACTTGAGATACACATCTGCGATGCTATTTTGTACACGCTTTCTGGTATAGTTCATATGACATTTCCATATGAAAACCACTACTAAGACATTTCAAAAAAAAATGAAACGATCTCTGTCAGAGGTATGGGGCTGTCACTATGCATCTCAGTCACTGTTCCCGATTTGATTATAATTGAGTATTGAAAACAAAATTCTGTCAAGTCTGTAATCACCATCAAGCAGGACCTCTACACGTTGTGTTACCAGATTCACATTTTACACGTAGTGCATGTAATCCTTGCTTGTATGTGTGATGACCTTTAGGTAAAATATTTTGTCACTATTAAATTTGGATATTGAGTTTTCTTTTAGGGTAAAAGTCCTTTCTTTAAATTCACTTAGAGAAAAACGTCTGTTACTAACATCAGCAATTGTCTGCTGCTTATCAGTAGGCACTTTTCTGCTAGTACAGTAGTTTTTCTGTCATAACAGCAGTTTCTATGCAATCTTGCATTCTGCATTCTCACTGCTAAAGAGATTGCAGTCTGACTAAAAGTCATTTCTTTAAATTCACTTAGAGAAAAACGTCTGTTACTAACATCAGCAATTGTCTGCTGCTTATCAGTAGGCACTTTTCTGCTAGTACAGTAGTTTTTCTGTCATAACAGCAGTTTCTATGCAATCTTGCATTCTGCATTCTCACTGCTAAAGAGATTGCAGTCTGCTAATTAAAATATAAAAATATGTTAAAAACAAGCTTTTATAATTAAAAAGCCTTTTAGATTGATGGCGAAAACTAGTTCAGCTCGAATTTCGTTTTATATTAGCTTGAGACAATATGCGTATCATTGAAAAGACAATCGCAAACAATAATAGGGCTGTTTTTCTTTAAGACTGGATAACTGAGCTGCGATAACAAAAAACTAAACAAAATGTTAAAATTTCACTCAAAAGAAAAATTTATTTTTTAAAATTTCCGCCAACAACAATATCAATGTGTGTATGAAAACAAATTTTGAAAAAATAATTTTATGTTAAAATTTTCGGACTTAGCCTGAATGATTATCCAGTGTATGTCAAATTTGTTTTGATACAAATATTTATATTGTAGTTGGCGACAATGTGAAAAAATTTTTTTTTTATTTTGAGCAAAAAATGTAATTTCTATTAATTTATTTTGTTATCGCAGCTTGTTATCCCGGCTTAAAGAAAAACAGCCCTAATAACTTTTATTCTAAAAAGTGTTGTCAATATGTTTTTTCAACTGGCCATACTCTTCTGTACATAAGCTTAAAGGTTCAAGTTAACGTTCTGTTTGATATTCCAACAGATACAATCTACTTTCTCTTTTTCAGCAGTTTTTCTGCTGTTTTTTAACTTTCAAATTCCCTTGGAGTGTTGTTATCTAATACGTCTACATTAGGATAATACGAATTTTGAATTGGACTCTAGCACAGCATGAACAAAGTTAGACGCATCCAAATATGGCAATTGCCATGGTAGTTACACGATAGTCCAATGATAGCACATACGCCAGCAGGGAAGTAGTCTGGCGACAGATTCTAAGAGAAGACCGAGACTCCAGCGGAAAGACCGAGTGGAAGAAGACCTGTCAATCCTTTGAGTAACAGACTGCAGATTGGAAGCCTGACCCAATTCTTAATCTGTCCATATCAACATTAGCTTGTAAGTTAATTATTTTTTGCATATATGATGTCTAACGATGCAATTGTTATATACTTTATAGATACATACGAGTCATTCCATTTCAAGCGGTACGATTTTTGACCTCGATAGCTGTGGTTGTTTTGGAAGTTTGTGTATGCGTTCTTCTCATAAAAGTTTTATATACATATTTTTGGGAAAGAATTAAATTTTTTTTCACGAATTATGACCAATTTAACAGTGAAAAAAATCGATTTTTTCAAAAAGGTCTTTTCATTCAATCGCCTGTAACTCCTGAAATACTTAACCGATTTTAGTGTAATATATCTTGTTTTGAAGGCAATTTCAATTACTTCTAAAATATGAATGTTATATGGTTTAATCACATTAGCTTTCTAAAGTTTTTAGAATTTTATTTCTTTTATTTTGATTTACGAAATGATTACATTAATTCTTTTTTTTTTTGAATTTTTAAGGTAGTGTCCTTAGATTTCTTTTTTAGTGTCTGTGTGAGTTTGGAAGTGGTGAAATGATGGCTTCTATTTTTAACTATTTTTCTATTTTATTTTTGCAAAATCAACCAGGATTTCAGTGAAAAATCATCAGATTGGTAATTTTTTCATTAGTTTATTAAAATAAGGCATAAAAACAATGAAAAAATCGAAGAAAAATACGTAATAAGAAATATATATTTTTTTATATTTTTTTGATGTTGCAATTGCATAATACAAAAAAATAAAAAATATAATTTGTCCATTACCTAATTTTTCATGGCCTTTTCTTTATTTGTATGCCTTATTTTAATAAACTAGTGAAAAATATCATTCTGTTGATTTTTCACTGAAATTCTGTTTGATTTTGCAAAAAAAACAAAAAATCCGAAAAATAGAACCCATCATTTCACCATCACTCACACAGTCACTAAAAAAGACATCTAAGAACACTACATTAAAATTTAGAAAAAAAAGTGATTAATGTAATCATTTTGATAATCAAAATAAAAGAAATAAAAATGTAAAAACTTAAAAAAACCCTAATACGACTATTCCATATCACATTAATATTTTAAAAGTAATTGAAATTGCCTTCAAAACAAGGTATATCAAATTAAAATGGGTCAAGTGTTTCAGGAGTTACAGGTAATTAAATGAACAGACCTTTTTGATTTTTTTTTCACTGTTAAATTGGTGATAACTCGTGATAAAAAATTCTAATTTGTTTCCAAAAATACGTAAACATTACTTTTATGAGAACAATACACACAAAAACTTTCAAAACAATCGCAGCGATCGAGTTCAAAAATCGTACAGCTTGACATGGAATGGCTCATAAAGCTTTTTATTTTCGATTTTTTGTGAGAACGATGAAGAGAAGTATTTTAAAAAACAAAAAGTTAAGGATCGGACAATTCAAAAGAGAATTGAGAAATTTAATTTTGCAACTCATCAATGAGTACTTATGCCTGTGTCGTAGATTGCAAAATTAAAAATCATTCAAATCGGTTCACATTGGTAAAAGTGAAAGCCTAGACGCTCATCCATACAGCTGTTAAATACATTTCAAAGAAATCTGTTTCTAGAAAAAAATGTACTTTCTTAGATCTACCTCACCGCCGGTTTTCATTCAGTACGTACAGATATGATATATGTTCTTAGCGAGCGTAACATAAACATCGTCAGATCGTGTGATTTCTCATTACAAACAAATTTGAATATTTTCTAATTTCATCTCGTTAATTGTTGATTTGTATATTGTTTATTAATAATAATATAGCTGTATATATGTAAATATTTGTAACATCAATAATTTGTATATGATAGATATTTTTAATAATATTTTTTTATAATAGTTAAATATTTATAAGCGACTATTCCATTGAAGAGATATTGTAGTATTCATTTGCATATGAATCGGCTGGATTAACCAATTATTTCCATCTGCTTAGGTGAGATTATCTTTCCTTTGAAATTCTTATGTCTTCCTAGATAGTTGTAGCTATGTTTGAAAAAACATTCAATTAAGTTGCATGGGCATAGTTAATTTGGTATATTATTTAATCGGTTTAATTGCTGTTTCCTTGTTAAATATTTTTTTTTATTTTGTGATTAAATAATATTGTTAATATTTATTTGAATTTATCTTGTAATCTCCAGCTTAGGCATTTTTCTTGGCCCGTTTTGCTGGTGGTCCGCAGACGTGCTTTCCCTCATTCCTGTAGTGAGAGAAAAATATATTAGTTCTTCATTATCGTAAATTTGTCAATGTGCCATTCGTATTCGAAGAAGCACTACCGTGAAATAACTTTTGTCGAAGATTTCATTTCGGGGTATTTCTCCCGAATGGTCCACCATGCTCAAAAAAAGTGGAAAATAGTATTGTTTCTAACTTGTATTATTAAACGAAAATATCATTAAATTAAAGAGTCCAAAACATTTAATAGCCTGGATCGCTGGATAATACCAGCTTGTGGTTATTGAACCTATAAGAAAAAAACCAAGGCGTTATTATGTTTTGCACCTCGGTTATGTTAACTATAGCTACGTCGTATCAACTCAGAATCTCGTTGGAATTCATGAAAATCTCATATGAAATATGAGTCCATAGTTTCATCATTGATATACGACATGTACTGGTTGTAGGCCGGGTTGAGTACTTCACAAAAGCTTATTTCAAAAATTCTTTATCCCACGAATATTTAATAACTGACTTTATATTAAATAATATTTTTCTAATTTATTTTTAGTGTGTTTTTATAAAACAAGCCTTTACATGTATAATCCCATGTTTTCATTTGAAATCGGTGCTTTGCATTTCGAGAATTAACGCCCTGTTTCAATATGTTAAGCGAAAATATAGGCAAACGAAAACCAGTCATTCAATTTCGTCAGGAATTTGCCTGGCATTTTGTCGTAGCAGCCAAGATAAATGTTTTTGAATTTGGCCGCAAGTCTGTTGAAATAAAGTGTGATTTTTTAAAAGCTATAGGAAAGTTTAAAAAAAGCACATAAAATTCAGAAAAATGCATGAAATCTTTATTTGAATCGATAATACGGTCCATATAATTTAATGTTTGAAGATTATTTCATGCAAATGTTGACCTTGACTGGTCCATCCGCTTAGTCCAATTTTGGCATTTCCACGTTTTTGAGTAACAGAGGCCCAATTGCTGTGAACGGCGACGAATCGATAATTGATGGTCATCATTAACACTGGCCGATACAGCTGCGATATTTTCTTCAGTTCGCACTCTACGTAAGCGTGTTGGTGGTTTAATGTCCAACAATGTAAATTTGGTGCGAAATTTAGTCACAATAGCCCGAATAGCCGCTTCAGTGGTTCGATTAAACTGATCATAAAATGGAAGCGCGCTATGAACTTTCTTAACAGAGCACGCATTTTGATAATAAAATTCAATAATTTGCAAGCGTTGTTCGTTTGTAAGACGATTCATGGTTAAATTATAGACCAAACTGAAGATGTTTGACAGTGAAACAAAACACGAAACGTGCGTCAGCTGTTTAAACCAGTGTTGCCAAAAAGATAATAGCTAAAAAATCACCCTTTATTAGGACAAATAAGGAAATCTTACCCTAAAACCCACAATTTTCAACCAATTTTAATGAAATTTGGCATATATAACTTTTTGGTACTCGAACTAGTTGATACTCAACAGAAACTTGGTAAGCACATGACATTACCATTAGCATTACCAGGCAATGACATCTCATTACCCTCACGATTACTTCTAATTAATAAATAATGACTTAATAATAACGACTTATATAAGTTCTTATGCGACTTTTCATTCTTCAAAAAAAAAACTCATTTACAGCCTTCAAAATGATCAAAAAGTGACGGAGAGTATATTGAAATTATAAGTGGAGTGGCCTTCATAGCTTAGTGGAAGTGTGTGCGTCTTGCAATCTGAAGGTGCTAGGTTCGATTCCCGGCCGGAGCACTGGTAAAATTCAACATCAAAAAATTTTCACTTTTCATCACAAAATAAGAGTTTCTGCTGCCAATTTTCTCATCCGAACACACTTTCACATAAAATTGTCATTTCGATTGCTCCAAGGTCCAGGGAAGAAACTAATAGCCATTAGCGATACATAGCATGGCTGTTAACATAAAATGCAGCGCCCCTAATGGAGGATAGTGGTACAACTCGATTAACATCCCATTCCCTTAACATTAACATCAACCTTGAAGAAGATGCAAATAACAGCCGGACAACATGAGAACGATGATGAAGAAAGGTTCCCGCGATAATCGGATACATGCCGAAACGAAGTCTAGTACAATTCAGACTTAAGGATTATCACCTCAGTTCCCTCTAAAGCTGCTACAACAACAACAACAAATTATAAGTGGAGTCCATGGGGCACCAGAAATCGTCATATTTCTTATTTTTGGGATCTTTGTAAGCAGGGGCGAAAGTAGTTACTTTTTAACTTCTTGTTATCGCTTATCGCTTGACATCCGCATGAAAAAGTAATTCGAAGGGTAAGTAATGAGTAGTCTTTGGGTTGGATTGTCCCCAATGTTTTTTTCTGCAATGTTAACAAATTTGGGATTTTTTTAGAATGGTTACATTTGTATACCCTCCTCTAGGGTATTATGTGTTCGTGCATTTGTTTGTAACACCCAAAAGGAAACGAGATAGAATATATAGATCGGTTTAGAATCAATTTCCGAGACGTTTTAGCAATGTCCGTCTATCTATCTATTCTTGTAATCATAGTAATGGAGTAGAAAGTTGTGGGTGTCATATTGTCGGCCCCACCCGACTTTACTTGTTATACCCTCACTCTACAGAGTAGATGGGTATATATCATTTGGGACGGAAAAAAGTGTAACGCATTGAAGCAGTGACTTAAGACCCCAAGTATGTTTGGACCAAATCCGTTTCACGACTTTCTGGTACATCCCACACAAATGACCCGTATTCCTATGTTAAATTAAAACCAATGTAACTTCCACACGGATATTTGGAATCAGCTATATTTTGGTATTTGATAAAGTTTATATAATCACTTTAAGCGTACAAAATATGGCGAGTATTGCCACACCCCTACTAGTACCTCCCACACAAATCGCCCCTAAACTACGTAAAATTAAAGCTGTTATAACTTTTATAATGATAATCGGGATACTACAGGATAAATTGATATTTGGTATAATATAATATGTGGCAATGCTTTTATAGAAGTTGCATTTGTGTGGAATATGGGCTATATTGCCACACCCCCTCTGGTATCTCCCACTCAAAGTTGCATTAACTTACAGGTAGTCAAAATCATTTGCAATTTGATATTTGAAAATATTTTTATAATCACTTTAAACCTAAAAAATATTTACGCTTTAACTAACTTGTACATTCCTCACTGTTGTTAATATTAAATTCTTCATAAGTTCTATAGTGGTGCATGGTATCCACTATGACTTGATATTTGATCATGTTTTACAATTGTTTTATGTTCTCTGAGAGTGGGCGTATATATAAGTCGATTTAGCCAACTGAAGCTTACTTACTTGTTTTTATATTAATAAGTTAAGAGTATAAAATGGACCCATTACTATGATCAATTCAACCATTTTTCAACTTCACTCGAAGGGATTTATTAAATCGATATTAAAAATGTTACTCCTATTGGTAAACATACAATTTGTATATACTGATGTTGCAAGTACTCAACCAGTTCTACAATCTGTACTGACTATATAAATACCGTGTATTTAATTGTTATGAACTTATCTTGTATTGGGATGTACATCGGTAAACAGGATAATTTGTGGATGATCATCATGACTATGAAAGGTATCTGAAAATAAAAAGGGGGATTTGTGAGATATTCTTTATATTTGAAATAAAATCAATCTTACACCGTTATTGTAAATTGCAGCAGAATCAGAACATATTTCACCTCTTTGAACATTACTAGGAAGTTCTGTGAAATATACAATAAAAAACATTAAAATATATGTGTGAATTCATTAAAATCATAAAAATGTAGATATTTTGATCAAAACCTTGTGTTGAATTTATAATCTACTAGCTTTTTGTACCCGGCGTTGCACGGGTTTTCGTCTTCCTTATGTATATAACTTTGTATGCTCGCAATTTTTGTTTTGTATATTTTTACTTCTGTAAATTAGTTTAAACTAATATAGGGTGTTTTTTATTGAGGTATAGAACTTCGAATTGAAATAAAACACAAGAAAATCGTTTTAATGTCCATCAATTTGGCTTTATTGGAAGGATAATTTTATGCCATTAATGTTTAAATATGATTTCGGGCATGTGGCCGCCGCGGCTGGCTCGAATATAGCCAATTCTACAGGTCCAATTTTCAACCACTTTCTCCAATTGCTGTGCACGGTGGCGAATCGATTCATTCGGGTCCTCTTCAACACTTTGCTCTACAGCGGCAATTGTTTCTTCGGTGCGCACTGTTCGACGTCTCTGCGGATGCGTATTATCACATAGAGTAAACGTAGTGCGAAAACGATCCATGGTTAACCGAATTAATTGCTCTGATGGACGATTATGTCGACCATAAAATGGACGGAGCTTGCGGTGAACTTCGCGAACTGAACCATTACTTTCGAAATAAATTTGCACGATTTGCTAGCGTTGTTCTTTTGTCAACCTATTCATGATGAAATGGCAAACCAAACTAAATATTAATCACTTGACAGCTGACAAAATGGCCGCCAGTTAAAAAAGTGATGCCAACTTAAAGTTCTATACCCCAATAAAAAACACTCTTTACTTATTTATTTAAATTCATAAGTTACATTTTTAAAATGTAAAAACTTCATGAAAATTTAAATAATTTTTTCAGTGTTTCTTTAAAGAAAATGAAACATTTATTAGAGAGTTAATTAATTATGGTAATTATTTCTAAGAATGTATTTTGCGTCTATTAGTTAAGTTAGTCAGTATTTCATTGGAGTGCTTCGGGATACACAATATTTACAATTTTTCCACCTTGTTCAAGTAAAGGTAAAAGTTTTATACTGACCATGTGAAAAACATGGATTTTCCAGATTTAATCCACAAACTTCAAGTGATTGTCCTGTGCTTTGAGTAGCAATCAATGACGTTGGGCATTAGTCGCTTGACAGAAATTCTAGTACAAATGCACAATCGTGGAGGACTAACATTCCTTAGGAGAATTATAGGTGAACCAATTTTAAGAGATAACATTTCCGGCTGAATTCCTGGAAGGTCCAAAGAATTTAGAAATTCAATTCGATAGTTGGCAACTTCATTCGCATTCATGATACTGTCTATCGATTTGTAATGTCTGCAATCACCTAGAAATTTGTTCAAGAATTAAATTATTAAAATCGTTGTTTTTTCAGCCGATATAACACGGACGTAAAACCACTCGTTGTTTGTGGTAATTTGTGGGAAGACTTTCTCGATTAATTGCTGAATTGATTCCTGAATGACAATTTTTGAAAATGTAATACTCCTTTTCACTGCATCAACTGATACTTTTCCATTACCAACATCCAGTATATATTTCGAAAATATAGCTGCTGAGTCATTGTGAGGCAGATGTACACGCATATTGGTGGTCAGATTAATTTTTTGTACATATCGCCGGAGATGCGGGTAAAATAAGAGTTCCACATAAACGTTGTGTATTTGATCTAAAATCTTGAAGTGTCCGATTAAGCGCTTGTAGGGATTTCTTATGTGCCATGGTGCAGTCATCCCACACAATCAGCTTGCATGTTTTCAGAACTTTTGCCAATATTACAGGTTGGAGAATCAAAAAATTGCATATTCCATGGTAATTTCAACGCTGAATGTGCCGTTCGTCCTCCATCCAATAATGTAGCAGCAATACCGGGGGAAGCAATAGCTAAAGCTATCCCATTTTGAGAGCGGATGTGCGCTAATACCAAACTGATGAGAAAGGTTATAACTGTGCCTCCTGGTGCATCGAGAAAAAAGGTCACCGCTGTCATTTGTTACTGCAGATATAATTTTATCAAAGGTCACAATTTGCAATTAATAGAGTTTTTTGTTGCGACAAACAAACGCAAGTCTTCAACATTGAATTGCCGTTCTCGTAGCATATCTCAATCAATAATGTCAAAGGTATAACGTTCAGGCACCATCAATCCAAGTTGATTAAGAGTTTTGTTGCTGATGGCTAGGAATATGTCTTAAATTTTTATCAGCGTATCGTTGAAAATGTTAATCACAAATGATATAGAATCGTAACGGTGCGATAATGATGCAAAATGTCCTCATACCCTCTTTGAATTTTTCCCACAGGTCTTTTGGGTTAGATGGCGAGCAAGTTCTTAATATTGTCGCAAACAAAAGTTCGTATCAGGGGAGGATGACATCTGACAGAAACATACATTAATGTGGTCCCACAGTTTCTGACACGCCCCTCTCAACTGCTCTTAAATTTTAAACTGAAGTGGGTCCTCTCACGTTAACTAATATCATTCTCAAATAATAACATTATGCGTTGTGTGGGTGTACGGTATAAACACGGCCCAATGCATATGAAGCGTAAACAATTTGATACCCATCTACTGGAACACCTTGCTTGGTTCGAGTATTTGGAAACGCGCCAATTATTCATACCATGACCTCTTATATTCAAGAACCAAACCCTTACCTAAACGTAGCGGCAGAAAAAAATCGGCACGTGTTACTTTTTGTAGCATGACCTTTTTATAGTCAAGGGTCATCCTTTGTTCGTTACAATAAAATATTGAAGTGAATCAATGTATTTTGTTATAGTTTTAAAATATAGTTTTTGTGATGCCCATTTGTCGTGTCTTCCCCTATTATAGCCAGAAAACGTCCCCTTTCCACTGGCTAGATACAGTAAAATTTTCAAGATAATCCGCCATTCGTTACTTGTTTTGTGATAATTTTAATATATAGTTCATGTGGGCAGTCTCACGTCCATTTGTATCATGACCATTGTATAATAACCATTCAGAAACTATCCTCAGTTCATTAGTTAGTCACAATAAAATTTTCAAGAGAATCCGCACTTCGGAACGTGTTTTATGATAGTTTTAAAATATTTTTTGTGTGAGAGGTACCACCCCCCTTTGTCCTATCGTGACCTAGACTATCCAGGAACCATCCTCTGTCCAAAAGATAGATACAGTAAAATTTTCAGGCGAATCGGTCCACCGGTTTGGCGTCCTATATGCAACATACAGACACACATTGATTTTTATATATATAGATACTACAACTATTTTTTGGTCACTACAGGGTAGGATGTACGTATGTATGCATTTCAATAAAACAAGAGGTCACATTAGATCTGATGTCCTCACATGAAATACCACAAAATATTCAACGGATTGTATTTGTATTTTACAGCCCGTCGATTATACTTTTTTCGAACTTCATTGCCTAAAGTTTGCTAACCACAACCGTGATAAAATTGCATTTAAATTTCGCGTCCGAATTGGATGGCCTATTAACGGTATTCTTACATTTTACGTTTATCAACACTGATTCATAATACATCCATTCATCTATGCAACAGCAACAGCTGATGTAACGTACGCGTTTTCCTATATCCTGCGCCGCTTTGGTATACACAGCAACATTCGATGTCCTTTTAACTGTCTAGACAAGAAGATTTTCGTTTTCTTAGAAACATTATACAAAATGGACATATCGCGGACAAGACATGGAAATCGTATTTCCGAACAAAGGTAAATTATTAATTAAATAAAAATAAATAAAAAATCTTGTGGCAAGTGATAAAGAAAAATTGGTCATTTTTGTGTGTTTGGTGTTTTGTTATGTGAAAAGTTTACAAAATGAGATTGTTCAAGAGTAGATAGGTCAGTTCCGAACAATTTATTCGTGCAGACATACATAAGTATGTGTAAATCTAAGGATATATATTTGTACATGCATAATAGGGCGTACGGAAACCCGATTTTGGCGAGAGGTCTAAATTAATTAATTAATTAAATTGAAAAACTGGTTACAAAAGTGTAAAACTTTTATTTGTTACCCCTAACGCTAGTTGAGGTTTCAATTTCGAGTGTATGCTATTTGGAATCAAGCGAAGGGTCGTTGTGAAAATTATATTTTAAAATTTTGGCATATTAGTTTTATCAATATTTAATCCAATATTTTACATAAAAAGTACAAAAAATTGCCATCAATTTGAAATTCCACATGCATATCGATATACAGGCTAGTCGCCAAATTCTTTTAAAGTTTATTTAAGGACAATTCTCTCTGTTTATCCTACCACATCAGTTTTATATTTAGTTTGCAGTGATGCCAATCGGTATTTTTAAATTTTCATTACCGGTGTATTTCTCAAAACACTTTATGATTATTTTTTATGAATATCAACAAACATGGATATGTATTTATACATGTACGTAAACCCGATTTTGGAGAGAGGGTCTACAACGTATAAAAGTGTATACTATTTCGAGTCATGCATAGAATCGTTGAGAAAAATATATTTTATCAATATTTAATCAATATTTTACATAAAAGTTACATTCTACATGCATATCGAAATATGTGTACTAGACTGGGTCGATCCTCATGCAGGCGAGTCACCAAATTATTTTAAAGGTTATTTAAAGATAATTCTGTCTGTTTATCCTACCACATCAGTTTTATAGCTTGCAGTGATGCCTATCGGCATTTTTAAATTTTCATTCCCGGTGTATTTCTAAAGACACTTTATGATTATTTTTTATGAATATCAACAAACATAATCCAGCAAAAACTCCTATTACCAACTAAAAATGGGGTTAAGTCAAACCAAAATGTACTCATAACTTACTTTCAAATTACTCTTTGAATTACTTTCACAAGGGAATGTTATTGGGGCGAAACCACTTACTTGCAGCCGTACCTGAAGCTAAAGAAAAACTACTTACGCCACCCATTACAAATATCGAAAAAAATAAGTTAAAATGTGGGTCCATGAACTCTACTCATACTTTCAATGTACTCTCCGTCACTTATGGAAGGCTGTATATGAGTTTTTATTTTGAGGAATAAAACGTAGCATTACCAATAGCCAATTAGTTATTTGTAAGTCATTATTTATTAGTCGCATGTAATTGTGAGGGTAAGAAGTCATTACCTGGTAATGTAAATGGTAATAATATATGCCTATCAAGTTTTTACGGGGAAGATATACATATATCAAGAAACAATTCGATCTCATAAACTGGTCCCACTTTTCTTTCTTATGAAAAATAAATAATGAGGGCAATCTTCGGTATTTCTGATACGATCGAATTTTACCGGTTATTTTTAAAAACTTCCACATTTATAAAGCAATTGTAAAAACATAGGTTGGGGATATTTGTGTAGGAGCTACAAGGTATAGGGTGGACCATTTAAGACTTTCAATTATAATCGGCTATAAAAATACTGATTATTTTTTAAAATTTCTGGTTTTCTTGGAAAGGTTCAACTTTGTCATTTAATAATGGAACACAATATCATTCATATGACTACCACGACTGGCTCGGCAGTACCTCATCCGATCAACCCAATTTTTCAGTACAGCCTTAAATCCTCACCAAACAGTCACTCGTTGTGGATGCATAAATAAAAATTAATGTTATTCTAACATTCAAAGTAAAAGTAATCGGTAGTTAAAATTTTAAATGGGCCACCCTATGTAAGGGGCGTTGTCAAAGGTCAAATATTTATAGCTTTCGAAACCACTGGAGCGATCTTCTTGAAATTTTCACTGAACCAGTGAAAATAGGCTATATACATTTTTGATATTTTCTGTAGGCGTGGCACCTCCCACTCAAATTGGGGATTTATTCGTTTTTTATAAATTAGCATATTCGGAGTACTGTGTAAGTTCACTAATTGATAGTCTGCACAGCTGTGCCAAAAATGGGCGGTATTGGAAAAGTGAACGAAGTTAAAACCTATTATTGAATATTGCCAGTTCTATGACACCTAGAGTGCTGAATTTTTTTGTAAGTGCTTCTAGCATAAATCTGCGTAGTTATGCCAAAAATGGGCGATATTGAAAAAGTGTGCGTGCTACCTCCCATACGAAGTTAAAACCTATTATCGAATATTGTCAGTTCTATAACACCTAGAGTGCTGAAAATTTGTGTGAGTAGATCCAGTGTAAATAGTTGTGCAAAGATGGGCGGGAATTGGGTATGACCCCTCCTATATGAAATTAAAACCGGTTTTAGAGTATATTCGACACCGAGATGGGCGGAAAGTGTCCGTGACCCTTCCCTGTTTTAGAGCATATTTTACACTATATTGTAGTGTGAGTTGATTTGAAATATGGGGAATTTTTGATTTGAATTTTCTAAAATTATTCGTTCTCTTTGGATTTTCTTAGAACAATAGTAAAGAAAGGTTACAAAAAAAAGAAATAGTCATTCGCAAAAAGCCGACTTAACTAAAGAAAACGGAAATTATATTTATTTTTAAGTTTTTGTGTTGTTTGATTAGTGAATAATTTGATTGATTTTCTATGTGTTTTGAATGTAGTACATTCGAATTCCAGCTATTCGATTAAGTAAGTTCTTCTTACGTAAGAAGTTTTTTGCTTTGGTAATGGGAAGTAGGACAATCACACTCAACCTAAAATCAATTTGAATTTTAACATTTCTCCTTTATTCGCCGTAAACTAAAATTCTGTTCTTCAATATTCTCCATGGAACATATCCATTTATTTAGTATCTCAGGGAAGTACCTTTTATAAGTGGCACATCTATTACCGCTCACAAGAAAAAACAATATGAAACCTGATTTTAATTTTATCGTCTGTTTTTCTGACTGGCAAAGCGGGCGGGATTTCAGCTAGTGAAATATAAAATATTAAATAAGGACCCAACGAATAAACTTCTAAGGCTAAATAATGTTTTAGTAAATGAATTATTCGCTCAGAATATAATTGACGATCGAGAACGAAAAAAGATGAGGACAGATGTTGGTATTTCACTCAGGATATACGGACTACCAAAAATCCACAAAGATGGATACCCTTTAAGGTCAATTTGCTCCTCGATCAATGCGCCAGCCAGTAAACGCTGCAAATACATCACCACTATTTTATCTAAAATAACGGAGAACTCTAAATACAATACAAAGAACTCTACGGAATTCAAACAAAAAGAGACGACGAAATCATGATTTAACTTAATGTAATTTCCCTGTTCCCAGTGTACTTGTAGACTTAGTTGTTAAGGGGTGGTTAACTTTAAAGGGCCGATGTTGATTTTGAATACAACACAAATTATTTAGGAAATTATTGTCATTTCTTTTTATTGTGATAATATTGGTATGGTTCAATTATGTATGAAACAAAATATCGGCCAAATGGCCGCCGCGACCTCGTCGGCACACCTCCATCCGATGGTCCAAATTTTCGATGACGCTGAAGCATAATTGAGGTTTAATGCCTTTAATGTGCCGAATTATCTCATCACCTTTACACCTTTTCTTTCAAATAACCCCAAAGAAAAAAGTCCAACGGTGTCAAATCACATGATCTTGGCGGCCAATTGACATCGCCACCGTGGGATAACACGGTCATTTAATTTGTCGCGCAAAAGAGCCATTGGTTCGTTTACTGTGTGGCAAGTGGCACCGTCCTGTTGAAACCACATATGGTCCACATCTATCTTCCAATTCGGGCCATAAAAAGTTCGTTATCATCTCACAATAGCGAAGACCATTCACAGTAACTGCCTGATGATGCCGCCATCCCATAAACCGCACCAAACAGTCACTCTTTTTTGGATACATTGGGGTTTCGACAATCACTCATTCGACAATATCATTCGCCCAAATGCGGCAATTCTGCTTAGTGACGAATCCACTGAGGTGAAAATGTGCCTCATCACTGAAGATGATTTTCCTCGAAAATTTATCATCCACTGTTGCCATTTAGTGCCACCATTCTGACCATTGACGACGTTTGGAATGGTCAAGAGGCTTTAGTTCTTGAATCAATTGCACTTTGTAAGCGTTTAAATGCAAGTCTTTATGCATAATGTTCATCAACGACGAGCGTGAGCGGTGCAATTGTTGGGCACGACAACGAGTTGAGGTGGACGGCTCTTCAGCCACACTATCCCGAACAGCAGCAATATTTTCTGCTGTACGAGCATGCACTGGTGTTTTCACATCTCCTACAGACCGGGTTTGCTCAAATTTTTGCACGATTTTTTTGATTGTTCGCACATTTGGACGATTAAATTGACCGAAAAAATCACGAAGTGCACGATATGCATTGTGATTTGAATGTCCATTTTCATAATAAGACTGAATTTATAATACCGCCAAAAACTTCATCAACAGAGTTTCAAAAATATAAGTGACAAGGAGTTTCATGATGACAACATTATAAAAATTAAAAATATTCTATACCAAAATGGTTTCCCCAAGAAAACAGCAAACAAACTCATACTCGATAGTAAAAAACAACAAAAAACACAACAAGAAAGGAGCCTGACAATTTACAAGGCTGTGATATATGTTCCTAACCTCTCCGAAAGATTTGAAAAATCAGGTTTTATAGATGAAGCCAAATATAAAATGGCTCCAAGAATCAACAACACATTGGAAAATTTTTTTACTAATTATAAAATCGAAGATGGACAATATGGAAAGATCAAATCTTATATGCAGAATAAAGTGCAATGGCTACGAAAATGAAAAATGTGACAAGGTTTACGTTGGAACCACAAAAAAAAAAACAAACTAAAAACTCGTATATCAGGTCACAAGT